>OY720426.1:41899885-43149885 GCA_963082815.1 Melanotus villosus
ATTTTTGTGTTTTTACTGAGAATATCAAAATTTATGTCTCCACACAGAATGATATTAGTTTTAGGTGTTAGATGTCTGTCTAAAAGTTGGCCTAATTGATCAATAAAGATCTGTGAATCTGTGGCGCTAGGGCTTCTGTACAGTGTAAATATTTTAGGATTTCTTTCGTTTTTAAATTTACAGTAAATACCACAACATTCAAACTCTTTTTCTATACATAAATCCTTTACGTCTATTTGCTTACAATTGATTGAATAATGTGTAAAAATACAGACGACACCTCTTTCAAAATTGGTTCTGTAAAAAATAGCGGCCAGCCTATACTGTGATAAAGCTATTGTGTCGTATTCCCTTAAAACATGAATTAAACATTTAAAATAGTTGTTACATAATAAAAATATGTTCGCCCAAACTGCCATCGTCGCTATAATTTTGTAATTGTTATTCTACACGATTAGATTCTAATTCTAGTTGACGATCGCTGCTAGGTAAATTTGGATAAAGTTTTTGTATGGGGGTATCATTTACCTCTTTGAGATTCTCGGTTGCACACTGAACATCTGTTTTTTCAATAGTAGTTATTCTTATCAGATTATGTTCATTTATTGCTAGCTTCCGCACATTGATAGTTGACGCTTTTTTATAATAGTTAATATATTCCGATACTTTTCTGAATAACATCAATTTATTGCTTTTGCTTAGGTAGATTTGCAGGGTTTTTATGAAACAAGGAATTTACATCCAGAAAATACACATCTGATTTTTACCGTTCAGATATTTTGTTATAAAGCTGCGAATTTATGTTATAGATCAATGTATTCAGCACTTGACGGTTCGCAGAAAAAGGAATTGATATAAATATGGCGTTAGTTTTATTCAATTTAGTTATTACTTTATCCATCAAAGAATTACAGAGGTTATCGGCCTTAAAAACATCATTTGCTCCCGCCCACACCACGACATAGTCATTTTTTGTATAAGTAGGAGTTAATTTATCGAGATCTTCAACAATATTGTTGAATTTTCCATTAGGTTTAAAAATACACTGCACATTAAATTTGTTTTGGGGAAGCATACCTTGTAAAATATTTGCACAATCACGTCCGTTGCTGTCAGCTAAGATTAACACTTTCGAAACATTTTCGGACTCTTTTGTTGCAGTACTGATAGGTTGAGTAGACTTTTTCAATGTTTGATTCAGAACATCAGATTTTTGTACTTTATTAATGTAGTTGGTCGTAGTGGGTGCTGTTTCCGACAATTTTTTCAATCCCGGGAATCGGGATTGAAAGTTCGTGAAATCCCGGGATTTCCCGGGAAACGGGAAATTTTATTTTAATATTATACCTTTGATATTATAGAGTAATTTAATTATTTTTATTGAAAGAAAAATAAAACTTAGTAGAAAACAAAAACATATTTATTATTTCATTATTTAAAAAATTAAAAAAAAAACAATAAACCTCCTTCTTTTTAAGAAAACATTAAGCAAAAATAACAGGAAATAAATAAAGTATGATCAAAATTTCTGTTCATCAAGTATGGCCGTGGAAGTGCAAACCAACGCCTTTAAAATTGGCTTACATATAATATTAAATGTGACAGCTGTCAAAAAAGATATGTGAGCCAATTTTAAATGCGTTGGTTTGCACTTCCACGGCCATACTTGATGAACAGAAATTTTGATCATACTTTATTTAATTTATACGTCTTGCTGATTTAAAAAAAAACACAGAACATCAACAGAATGATCAGATAGAGGGCCAGGCATGGGCAACCTTTCCTAGTTCTGGGGCCAAATTATCATTCTGTCTGCGAGTCAAGGGCCGGACCAAATTATTATATAAAATAAATTAATATTAAATGAATTAAAACAAAAGTTACTACTTCTTATTTCATTTATTTATAATAAAGTATGATCAAAATTTCTGTTCATCAAGTATGGCCGTGGAAGTGCAAACCAACGCATTTAAAATTGGCTCACATATCTTTTTTGACAGCTGTCACATTTAATATTATATGTAAGCCAATTTTAAAGGCGTTGGTTTGCACTTCCACGGCCATACTTGATGAACAGAAATTTTGATCATACTTTATAATGCTCTGGTATAAAGCTCTGCGTTGGCAGGTGCCTTAAATTCTATGCTAAAGCCCTGATTATTAAATTGGTGTCATAAAATTGCTATGAGCTATTTTGTGTCTACTAACTTCGCTGAAATAGATCAGGGGCGAATCAAAAGAAGTAGAGGGCCGGTGGTTGCCCATATGTGAGATAGATCAACGCGTTTTTTTGTGACGATTGTGCCGCAAATTGAAAAAAACGCGTTCTGGTTGTGTCGATGTCGACTTTATAGTCTCGTCCCGGGATTTAAAACGTGAATCCCGGGAGTCGGGATTATAAAAAGCAGCTAATTTCCCGGGATTTCGCTCCCGGGAAATCCCGGGAAGGACCCACTAAGTTGGTGTGATCATTATCATTGATGTCCGATTTCAGTGTCTTGCATTTATCTTTGTTGCAAGTGTGTTTCTTTATTGCGATTAATTCTTTATATGTTTTTAAACGTTGCATATTGTCTTCCATAACTCTTACTTTATCTGTTAAACTCTAAATTTTAGATTGACAGCTGTTGATATATTTCTTATTTCGTTTTTTAGTTTCTTTCCGATTTTTAACATCGGTATCAATTTCATCGTTGAAGACTGCCCAATCATCATGGCTCATGGAACTATTTTCGTATAAATTCACACTATGTATTGTCTCTTCCAGGAAACTGTTATCCAATGTTGTTTTTAGTTTATCGATTAATAAACCTTTTGAACCTTTTGTCGAAATTTTTCGTTTAATGCTTAAACTTCCATACCCTTTCACAACTAAAACCAACCTCATTCATGGTCTCTGCAATGGCTATTCGCTTATATTCGAGTGCAAGAGCCTTCACTTTCTTTCCCGTATGAAGATCTTCCGTGATTGAGTGTCGGATCTTTGTTGTGCCAAACATCGTATTGACACGGAACCTATGGTTTTACCTCGTATCCGAAAGAGGAAATACATTTACATATTTTTCTGCATTAAAATTCGCACCGACCTGGGCTACAAATCGAACACGAGATTTTTCGTTGACAAAGTATGTACCTATGCTATTGCTATTCAGAAAGTTCGCCATTTTCTTTGGTAACATGGAATGTACACTTCGATCGTAAAGAGTTAAGGACAAGGGTGGCTGAAACATTTTAAGTGAAAGGAAAACTACGGTGAAAAGATAGAACTGACACTAAAACTAACATTTTAACTGTTTACGATGCTAACAATTATGTTTGTGAGAAAAATAGCAAAACATTTGTTTATTTACCAGAAGAACGCCTGTAACATTTACTTTAAATATTAGAGTAACGTTCAGAGCACGATTCGTCCTGTTGTAGGGATAGGCCACTGCACGTGCGTCGATCATGCAAGATTTATTAAAACTTTCCACTTCCAGTATGTGATGAACTATAGCGTATCCATTCTGACGAAACTGAAAACAAGAGTTACAGATGTTAAAACTCCATTAACATTAATAATACAATAAATAATACAAATAATAATTGTTTTTCTTCCAAGGTTAAAAAAATAAACTTAAATTTTTTGTTATCGTAAAGAATGACTCGGATAACTTGTTAGGAGATAATGTTTCATTACACTTTAATTGCGCTCCAGCAGCTTGCGTGTTGGACAAGTCACTGGGCGCATTCAGGGACGCTCAGCGGCTGATGCGCTAAGTAAGCAAAGTCCCTGAACAGACACGCTGTGAAAAAGCTTATAGTAAGCCGCTGAGAAATTCGCTCAGCGTATAATTTGTGAGCTGACTTTGTCAGCGGTGTCAAAAAAAGGAGCGGGAAACACACAAACTTAATAATTTGCATAAAAACATATTAATTAGGGTGAGCTGGTACACATAGTCCATAATTTGAAGATCATTAGGCATAATTTCTTTAATTTTTGATTTATTGCATAATAGTGAAAGTAACACCTAACCTTACAAAACAAATAACAAACTGTCAAAACAGCTTACTATCAGACGTTTCATTCAGGGAAATACCGTTTGCTGTAATTTAGCATAAGCTGACTAAATTACCGCTTAGCTAAGCAGCTGAGCGTCCCTGAATGCGCCCACTGTATTCTCGGTTTTCAAAATTTTCATATGTTCTCCGTTTTGTTGTTTGGCGTTAGTTACCCGTCTACCAGAGAAATTTTAGAGCGGTGGTTATGTTGACGATAACATAATGCGTAAAGTAGAAATATAGATTTAACAAAAAACAAATCTAAGTTTATCAAAATGTAAAGAAAAATGGATATATACAGGGTTATTCAAATTCGATGCTCACCATTGAGATCTCGGAAACTATACGAGGTAGGGGGTCGGTTAAATTAGGGCAAACTTGAGCATTTTAATGCTTATTAATATTAAAAAAAAACTTTTTCGGCCAGCCATCTTGGTTTCTGAGTTATGACCAAAAAACAAAAAAAAATATGGCCATATTTATGGCTAAGACCGTTACCTTAAAGCTTTATTTTAAGCTTATAGTGCTTTGAAAAACACTTATATTTTTAAGAGTGTCTGCTAATTAAGAAATATTATTTCCAGAACGCATTCAGTGAGATCATCGACCACCTGGTAGCCGACGCAGCGCCATCCGACCGTGTGGGGTTGGTCCTCCACAGTGACAACTTCCCTGAGAAACCCGTAGGAATTTCTTTTCGACGGGTTAACCAGTTGTCGGCCGAGGTCGTGATGGCGGTGCTGGAGAAGATCCTTCAAAGCAACGCCAGTTTCTTCTCACAAGACGCCCTGAGGCTCCAAATGGACCGAATCTGGCTTCCAGTGGGATATGGCAGAGATAAGTTAACTGGCGTTAGCTACGAAGAATTCTGCAGGCGCAGGAAGGGGATCTTGGTGGTCGTTAACGATGATACTACTGTTTAGCACGAGCTCTAGTGCTAGCAATGGCCTGGAGGGCTAAGGCCCCCTACTCCCGATATTGGCTAAAAGGAACCTTGAAACCGACCGGCGTACGCACGAACTATGCACTAGAGCCCAAGTAGACCTAAGCCAGGGTGGGACCCGAGAGCACGTCGAGCAGTTTCAACAATATCTGGCAGATTATACAATAGTCGTGTACAATCACCGGCTAGGTAAGACCGTTTATTATGAGGGACCCCGGGATCACGAGAAACCCGTTTTAAATTTAATTTTTGAAAATCAACACTATAATGTTATTACCAATTTATGTTCAGCTTTTTCAACTACCTACTTCTGCGAAATGAGCCGTGTACGTACTAATAATAAAGCAGCTCATAAAGGCTGTAAATACATTTGTCCGGTCTGTCATTCATCGCCTCCCTGTAATGTGGATGTGGACCTCGTTAAATGTAACGAGTGCCACAGAGATTTTCGCGGACAACCCTGTTTTACTGTGCATCAAAAAAATTTGTGTAAGGCTTTGCGGAGGTGCCCAACCTGCCTTAATAGCATGTGGACGGACAAAAAGTCCAAACATAGATGTGGGTTCAAGTACTGTAGTAGATGTAGGTCAGAACAACCAGTACGTCATCTTTGCCATATGACAAAGAATGTAGCTAACAAGAAAAAACTAGAAAAACATTTTGGCTTCGTATTTTACGATTTTGAATGCCGACAGGATTCTCTCTTGAATGGTACAGATAATGTTTATCTGCATCAACCAAACTTGTGCGTTGTACAGAACGTGTGCAAGTCGTGCATTGACGACCCCGATATCAGTAAAGATTGCAACAAGTGCGGCAAGTGCCAGCACATTTTTAGAGAAAGTCCTGTCGAAGAAGTTCTAAATTTCATTTTAAAATTTAAAAAATCGGTAGGATCCGTGGTTGCTCTGCCCCACAACGCTAAAGGCTATGACTCACATTTTGTATTGCGCCAGATTATTAGTCAGAAGGAGAGGTGGAACCCTAAAATTATTTCGAATGGTACCAAACTGATGTCCATCACCTGCGGCGAAGACATAAAATTTTTAGATTCGCTGAACATGCCGTTACCGCTCAGCAAATTACCCAAAACGTTCGGCTTCCAAGGTACAAAAGGGTTCTTCCCCCACTTCTTCAATACTCTGGTCAATCAGCCTATGTAGGGCCCATGCCAGCCACACACTATTACGGGGCTGACGAAATGACTACGTCAGCTAGGAGCGAGTTTCTTGCTTGGTATAGAGGCGAGGTCGAGCGAGATGCGGTATTCGACATGCAACAAGAGCTTGTTAAATACTGTGTTTCAGACGTCGATATACTGAGAAAGGCTTGCTTGGAGTTTTTGCGTAGTTATTGCACGTCAAACGGTGTTGACCCCTTCCGTGAAGCCTGCACGATCGCTGGATCCTGCAATGCAGTATTTAGACGCAAGTTTCTTTCGGACGAAACAATAGGGCTTATACCCCCAAACGGTTATAGAATGGCCGATAAGCAATCTGCTATCGCCATCAAATGGTTGTTATATCTTGAACACTCATTGGGTATCCAAATTAAACATGCGGGAAATGGTCGCGAGGTTAGGCTTAGGGAGGGCTGCTTGGTCTATGGCTTCTGCGAGTCTACAAACACCGTTTACCAGTTCCATGGATGCTTCTTTCACGATTGCGAGGTTTGCTTCCCTGATCAAACAGCGCAATTTGGAGGTGACAAGCATGAGACAATGTTTATGCGTCGTGAGAAGACAGAGGCCACAGCAGCTCGCATCCGATCCTTTGGGTATAACCTCGTTGAGATGAAAGAATGTCACTTTAAAAATTTACTTAAAACCAATATTCAGGCAGCGGAATTTTTATTAAATCACAACATTATTCGGCACGAACCCTTAAACCCACGGGATAGCTTCTTCGGTGGGCGTACCACTGCGATTAAGTTGCATCACAAGGTAGAAAAGGATGAGAAGATCAGGTATTTAGATATCTGTTCACTTTATCCCTTTGTTAATAAGTATGGGAAATACCCCATAGGGCATCCTAAAATTCATGTGGGTCGGGATAAATGTGAACGGATTGATCTTAATTCTGTAGAGGGCATTATCAAGTGTACGATTGTACCACCAACCGATCTTATATCATCCTGTTCTACCTCTCAGAATGTACGGTAAATTGATGTTTGTTCTGTGTAGAACTTGTGCTGAGGACAAGTTTATGGGCGAGTGTGCTCATACACAGGATGAGCGTCAATTTACCGGCACATACGTTGCGGATGAACTCCGGAAAGCTATTTCGCTGGGCTACAGGGTGTTAGAAATTTTAGAGGTTTGGGAATATAAGGTCGCTCAGTACAACAAGGCATCGAAAACAGGGGGGCTCTTTTCAACGTATGTTAATAATTTCGTGAAGCTAAAGCAGGAGTGTAGTGGATGACCTTCTTGGTGTACGGATGACCAGACCAAGGATCGGTATGTTTCCGAATACGCTGATCGAAAGGGGGTTGCATTAGATAAAGCTAACATCACTTCAAACCCGGCTATGCGTTACATCGCTAAATTATGTCTAAACAGTTTCTGGGGTAAGTTCGCCCAGAGAGAAAATCTAATGCAATCCTCGATCATCACTGACCCCAGTGAGTTATTCAAGAAACTTACCGATCGTTCGGTAGAAGTCCATACATTAACTTATGTGGACGACGATACGGTAATTCTAAATTGGGACAGACCGGACGAGTGTATTCAGCCATTGAATACAGTCAATGTCGCGTTAGCTGCGTATACGACAGCAAATGCACGGCTCGAGTTGTACAAGTATTTGGAGAAGCTGGGCAGACGTGTGCTGTACTTCGATACCGACAGTGTGATTTTCACACAGCGACCGGGTGAATGGGTCCCCGAAACAGGAGATTTCCTCGGTGACATCACCGACGAAATCGAGTGTTACGGGCCCGGTAGTTACATTGTCGACTTAGTTAGTTGCGGACCTAAGAACTATGGCTTTAAGGTGTTTTCTACAAACAAAAACGGTTACATTTTTATATGCAAGGTAAAAGGGATAACCCTAAATTTCAAGAATTCCGAAAGCGTGAACTTCGAGACCGTTAAAGACATGTTTCTTAACAACGCCGAAGCCACGTACGTTTAAATCGACAGGAAGATTGTCAGAACACCTATGCACGGGGTCGTTTATAAACCTGAAAAGAAGGTTTTCGGAGTTCAGTATACGAAAATTTATATAAAAAAGTGTACTTACAATTTATACATTAGATTGTATTACATTTAGTATGTCATACGCCAAAGTTGACAAGTTTATCTTAGGGAAATAACTATCGTATATCAGCTTGACGAGCCGATCGTTGCTTTCTAAATTATTATCAGACATACTTAGAAAATCTAAAGTTGATACATTCTTAAATATAAATACACTAAACAGTAATGGCCGCAAAAATTTGAAGTTATACTCTGGATCATTCTGGTATTTCCAAGATATACAATTTTTCTGAATAAATTTTAGATGATGTCTTGCGGGTGTACGGCCGAATGAATCAAAGTACTCGCCACAGCCATTCTCCTCCACGTAGAAGGCGGTCCAGTGTTCCCCGGGTTTATAAGATGGATCTGTGTTTGCTACAATAGCGCACGGTCTAATTCTACGCGTAGGTAATTCATCAGAAGCATAAACATGACGATTCACAGTCGATAGACTCGGTATTGTCTGGAGAGCTCGCTTTATTTCGAACGTGTTCATTGTACCAATCAGATAAAAGTAGTACGTTTTCAACTGCACAAACAGGATTTTCAATTGTATGACTCATACAACGTGCTGCAGTTTTCTTTTTCTCCAACTTCTTTAAAGACGGACACCCAAATTCTTCCAAATTTATAACAGTTTGTTTGAGAAAGCTTAAAACTTTTTTCTTTTCCATACCTTTAACAAAGACGGTATCGAAGCACTACACCACACGTTTGAGTTCAAGTTCAAACTCTTCAAAATTTACGAAGCTTGAATCCCACGACAGTCCGTGAAAATAATTTTCTAGATATGTCACTTCCTTTTTACAGAATCAGGTAGCGATGAATAAATTTGAGGAGGTTCGAAGTGAAGGATTTCAATTTTGTTTCGGTCGCCGGAAATAATAACAACTTCTTTTGGCATAAACTTTTTGTCAGCTCCACGGAAACCTTGCAAGTCAACGTATAAGTCCATACTATACAACTACAAGCACCTAACTAAATCCCCGCTTGTAACAAAACTTGTTTTAACTGCTAAAATCCACCACTACGTTCCGGTGTTTATCAATTTCGATTACGTTGTCAAATTCTGCGTATAGCAAACAATTCACTGTTTCCTTAAGAGATTCTTCAAATCCAACTTCAACTCGCAGCGATCCATTTTTCACAAGATTCCA
The DNA here is from genome assembly GCA_963082815.1 of Melanotus villosus. Taxonomy (NCBI): domain Eukaryota; kingdom Metazoa; phylum Arthropoda; class Insecta; order Coleoptera; family Elateridae; genus Melanotus; species Melanotus villosus. The sequence goes on from OY720426.1 coordinate 41,909,268, forward strand.
ATGAGTGCTGGCGTTTGCCGATAAATCTGGCGTTAGGTCAAAAACGAAAAAACAATACCCTTTAGAGTAATTTTTGCGTGAAATATCGTTACTCTCGTTCAGAAAATGAATCCCTGTGCCTGAAAATAAGGTGTGGTAGGCACGAACGTACATTCCGTCCTTTGTAAAATCTGGTTGTAAAGGTTTAGTAGGAACCTTTGTCCATCAATGGGCGCATCCAGCGCATTCGTAGCCTAGCGCATTGCTACACAGTAGCGAGAGCAAAAAGCTCGTGGCTGGCTGAACGAACCGCTCATTTAATGTGTCACGTGTAGTAGTCACATGTTATTCGAACATAACCTATCATTTGTTTTTAAATTTGAGTGATTGCAAATTTACGGTTATAATTAAATAATATTAATTACCGTTCGTAATTTGTTGATGTACTTCTGCCGTCTCTTCAATTATGTAGTACGTAAAATCGTTAATATTATATTCAACGCCTTCCATTTTTGGGATTACTTTAAATTGCCTAAAACGCGCGCTTCGCTCAATGATAGCGGTAGCAATCGAGCGTACTCGCAACCACGCTACATAAAATGGCGAATGCTCACAGAGCAGCTACCAAGTAGCGCAATACAAAAGTGCATCCAGCGCATGTGCTATGTAGCAGCTCAGTGAGCGGCTCCGTGGCTGGATGCGCCCAATATACAATGAAAAATAATTCATTTTAGAGTGATCGAAATTAAAGGGATTAGATGCATAATCGCCGTTGAATGCTTTATTTGATACAAAACCGACAATGCAACGTTTCGGTAACTGTCCAAGAAACACATTGTCTAAGGATTTTCTTTGTACACCTGATGGAATTGTTAAAACCTTGACATCAGTTCTAGTTATTGGATATTTAGATGTAGCTGTGGCCAAAGCTTTAGTGTGGGCTAACAAAATGCTGGGGTTTATTTTCCTTCTTCTTATTAATAAACCAGCGTCAGTAATTTTCACTTTATACGTCGAACCCGCGATAGCCATTAAACTAAACGTGTCACGTGACCGAACAAACTTTATCTTCATTTCAACACCGTTAATAAGAAATTTCTCTTTTTAAACAAATCCGCATGAACATGGCCCATTAATTCAACTTGTTTACTCTTACTCGTGTACGACCGCCTTTTAACTAGTCCACTGTTTTCGTCACCTGTAGCTTCCATATTTTCAGCTGTGTCATTATACCATAGCGAACAGGTTAAGTGAAAACTCTTAGCTTCAGGCCCATAATTCAAAAGAGTCTCTATGTATGAACGGTAGGCGTAAGTATTGTTTGGAGGTGATACCAATTTTTGATTTAAATTTATCTCCACTTGACTAAATAGAGAATGTAGCCAATTATTTACAGGGGCTGGCTTGTCCTCATCGCCTAGAGCTGTATCGCCTTGTTTCACTATTTTTGCGGTTACATGTAGCATGGTTTGACTCAGGTCCAGGTAATCATTTCCATTTCCGGGTATAATAAATTCGATAGGTGCGTCATCAGTAAGCGAAGAAAGTGGTTTATAAAATATCCATTGTCCATTTTCGATACTAGTTTGAGTCGAAGGTAATGCAAAGAAACCCAGTTCGGATTTAATGCATTCACAAGAATGAGCATGCAGAAAAGACATTTTTAAATTTTAGTAAATATATCACTATGTTTTGCTTTCGTAGTATTTTTACGCTTGACAACCCTTCCAGGAGATCTTGATATAGACTGAGTAATGTTTAATGTGCGTGGTCTTTTATACCCAGATCCGTCTAGTAAAGTGCTGATTTTTGCATCGGCCTTGCGTTTTAAATTTTTTCCAGCTTTTTCCAATCTATTGTGAAAGGCTTCTTTAACGGTACGCTTGTCGGCTAGGTCATTAAAAAAATTACTTCCACTTCTCAAGGCTTCTCCCCCCACCACTCGAGCACCTGTCTTAAAAAGAGGAAGGATGCTGCGAAATACACCTCCTAGAAATGATCCAATTACATGTCCACGCTGATAAGGAGCTCCTCGGTAAATAGCCCCAATACCGCTCCCCTGCCTGTTGTGCGTAATATTGTTGATAGGGACAATCCATCACTAATTAATTTTCTTGAAGTGTAGTTTCAAGCTCAGAGTTCCAAATTCGAATGGCATCGAGGCGCCGGTTTCGGTCCTTATATCTATCTCGAGATTTTCAAATTCTTTTCTCATCACAGGGCTCTAGTGAGTGGGTGAGAATATTACATCTTTATGACATCCGTAATTATAATTGTCTGAGGTTATATTGATATATACGAACAAGTGGGGATAAAACATCACCAACAAGTTGAGGTTCTACAATATCGCAATATACAAACATTTGAGATGGCAGGCCTACCCAGATATTTGAGGGGTGAGACGGGGATTGGTTGATTGCAATGTTTGTCCCCGGTTTATATCGAAGTTGAAGAGCCAATCTTTGCGATAATCCCAGTACGGCTAGCTGTTCTTTTAAGTTTAACGACAACCGTTTAGTAACTTTATTGTACTCAAAATCCAACAGCCTGCTTAGTAATTGATGACTGTTGATCGTCGTAATAACATCTTCAATATTCTCGTAATTCCCAGCTGGTATGTGAAATACCAGGGATATGTATGTGTTAACACATTCAGCGTCTAACCAAGTTTTATTTTTAATCAGATCCTGTTCATTATTGTTCATGACGTCAGTTGACGAAGTATCTACCTTCAAGAAATAACATCATGTCATCTGCATATGACACAAGTTCTCCATTTATATTTAATTGAAATAGATCACTTCTATAAATTAAAAACGGCACAGTAGTTTTTCCATAAGGTACTCCGCATTTACTATTATGTTTGTGAGTTTAATATTATTAATATTTCCTATCTGCATTCTGTTTGAAAGGTAAGTTTTGAATATGTTATTAGCCTTTCCTATGATCCCAATAATTTCAAGTTTCCTTATCAAAAGCTATTTTAAATCTAAAAGAACGACCAGACAAGGTTTGCAGTTATCAAGAGCTGAATAAATATTTGCTTATTCTGGAATAAATATACACTGACCGGCAAAAAAATCCGGCCACCCTGAAATATTTTATAAAGGGTCTCCGTAACCGCATATTTTATAACTAAATAGGGAGATAAGCTGATTTTTTTTCTTAGTTATCAATGTTTTAAGATGCTTATTCCATTCCAAAATACCCCTAGTTTTAATGTTAACGGGCGAGATTCTCTTCTCAACAGCATTAACATGTTACCGTAAATCACGGTTGAATGACGTAATTCAGGCTCGAGGAGGACATACACGTTATTAACAATTTACCAGAAGGTCCATTAAAAACAGCCACCTTTATTTTTTTTACAATTAAGAGAAAATCGATTTGCACTGTTTCTTTATTTTTCAAATTAAATTTATTTCTGAGTTTATTTGTCTTATTTTCTTAGATAATTTGTGTTCTTCAACCTAATGCCATTCTTTAGTAAAATTATTAATGAACGTTTAAGTGCTTTTGTGAAATATTTCAAGGTGGCCGTCTTTTTTTGCCGGTCAGTGTATATTTTTGTGCTTATAAAAAAGAGAAAAATAGTTTTTTAATTATTTTTTCAAATACTACTACTACAATATTACTCATGAGTAAAATTGGACGATACCATCACGTAAATAACATTGTAAAGTGGTCTATAACTGATATCCTTCATCACTTAGGAAAATTGTGAAAAACAGAAAATTACCTTAAATGATGGTTCCTTATCTTTTGCTCCACGAATGGTACGGAAATGTTCGTTTTCCTGCAAAAAGTTACTTGAATTCAGATTCTTTATGCACTAAACGAATCTATAGACTGTGTCTTTATAAATTAAAATTTATTTCTTCTGTGACAGCTTCTTCAGCTTTCAGTTCGCGACAGAAATTTACGTTTTCCATTGAATAAAACAAAACGTCACTTTTTCGCTCGTCTGGTATGATAAGAAGCGGAAAAACAGTATTCCCATCACTTAAATGAACAAATGGTTAACAATTATTTTTATTAATAATTATTTTATTCTTTGTAAAGCTGTCATAGAAGACATTATTAAGTTGTATAGTCTCAAACAACGTTAATAAGATTAAACTAAATAATTACAAACGAGAGGTTCATCAAAGCAATCACTAACAACAAAAACGCTGATTTCGGCATTTTCAAGCAAACTGTGGAAGGTTTGCGAAATTTTTAAATGCGAATAAAATATCGTCAACAAATTAAATCGGGAAAATACGGCAATGGTATTATTTAAATGCCATTTTCGTCATTTAAATTATTGTTCAATTCATGTAAGTAACAGGAAATAACTAAGCTAGTACATTACCTGAATAGGTATCCGAAGTTATCAGTTTCGCATATCAAAATTTTACCGGAAGTAGATATAGATAGTCATATAGAACTTCTACCAGCAGTAGTTGTTTACTGTGACAATGGGTTAATTTTTTTATATTGTCATACAACCCATCTGCAATTTATACTCAATAAGGTTGAACGAAAAACCTAAAATTCCACAATAGTATTCAAAAACAACCGAAAATAGTACTTCCTTGAGCCTCTTAATGACTTTAAAGATATTGTAATAACTCAAACAACTAATCGTCGCATTGTAATTTCATGAGAAACCATTAATCTTATATGCTTATTTTTTTTTATTAATCCTGCTGTGTTCTTAATAGACTGCCCCTCTGAATTTTGTGTAGCCAAGCCAAGCCTTCTTGATAAAAGTGTCACCTAAAACATGCTGCTTTAATTTTGGCTTAATATCATGGAATCACGTATCTTTAGAACTGCAACGTCAGTCTGGGAATTAAATTGCCAAACCTCGTATGTAGTTTCAAATTTCTAACCATTTTAGCAGTAAAGCTCAGGTGCCAAACTGTTTTCCACCCTGTCTAAACCTAGTAGTGAAAGTGAAAATACAAATTTTGAAGCCAATATTGTATATTCTATAACTGAATTAAAATCCTGAACATGGAATATAGTGTTCATAATCGAAGATTCGAATCTCGAATTCGGTATAGCAGGGAGATGAGACTGCTGGCGCCCTTGCAAAGCAAGGAGCAGAGACGCCATTTTTGGGACCAGAACCATTTTGTGGAATAACCAAAAGCCATACGGTGGAGGAGACTTAGAGATGGAAAAACGGGATAAAAACGTCCTCCTACAAATATAAGACTAATAACAAATGGGCATAGTGGGCAAAGCAGATACTGAAATATGCAGGCTCTGTGGAGCTGCAAATGAAACTACGACACATATATACATATGTACCTAAATATTATGTGGATGTGTCGCGGCAGCTCGCCGAAGTTTTAAATTCCTCCGAAAGGCTACACTTACACCAGCTGAAGTAGGGTGAATGGCCCCCAAGGAAAGTATAAACTTCATTACAAATTTAAACATTGAGAACATAATTGAGGGTTCATTCACGAAAGATCATTTTAGCTCGAAGTGATGCGAGGCTGTTTATAGCCAAACGACACCCTTACAATATAATTTAATCGGTATAGGAGATTCAAAATCTTAAAGATTCGATTCTTCTGGAATTCAATTCGAATCTAAGATATTTTAATGCTTCGCAAAGAACGCACGAAGAATTTAACTATTTAACGATCAAGTTTTATGCCACTAAAATAAAAATTACCTTAAATAACGATTCCTTCTTTTGTCCAGGATGCCAAATTGGATGTTCGTCTTCCTGAAAACGCGTCACTTAAATTTACTTTTTTGTTTGTATTTTTAAACGACGCCGACGTTTTGAAACTTATTTTTAAAATTTGGATTTTTTTTTTAACAGAGAACGATAATTGTACAATATTTCCTACGGCTTATTAAACACAAACTGTTAAACGCTTGAAATTGATGCAAATACCAATTGATAGGATTTACTAAAAGCTTGGTTAGATAAGCCAGTTGTAACTTAAAACAAGACATTAAATAAGAATTTCCGTGCCAATTTTGGAGCCTAAATCTAACACTCCTTGAATTTTAATTCATTTATTAATTTGAAATGCTTTTAAATTTTCTTTTAAATCTTAATTCCTATTCAACTTGACGTAATGTTTTGGGTACAAAGTTGCTTAATATCAAATAAATTCTCTATATTAAACAAAATAATTACCAACGAGAAGTTTACGAAGGCTATCATTAAAAGCAACAACACTTATTTCGGCATTTTCAAGCAAACTGTTGGGGGTTAAAGTTTTTTAAATAATAGGCTAAGAAATTAAAGTAACAAGATACAGCACTTATACTCGTATTACCTATAGTGAATTCATTTGTACTAAAATTCAACAACAATGTTCGGTATTTAAATTAATGTCGTACGCACGCAACAGGAAGTTAAATTCCCTAATTTATGCAAAAAACTTCTCGAAAAAGACATAAAGCTTTTCAAAGTTTTCCGCCCTCGTCATAATGATTCCACGGTAATTGTAATATTTTATGTTACATGACCATGCAGAATTTAGATAATTTGAAAAACGTGGTTTATAATATAAGATTATAAAAGAGATTGTAGCAGAATTGAAATTAAATGTAATCTAGTATGGTACTTTTAAGCCAATTTTTATTTTTGCTAGTTGTTTTTACAGTTGTTTATGAAAAGCGTATAGAAGTTTAACATTTCCAGTAGGGTTTGAAGATTTACTGGCGAAAAATTGTATAACATCATTACACATTCGTTAAAAATAAGTACAAAAAACTTAGGGTTTCGTCAGTGGCCCTTCATACATTTTTCTGAGTACGTCATCATGTGCAGGCATTTGTACTTTTGTGACCTTGCCATCGCCATCATTACATATGGTCACATGACAGAAGATAACAACATATGATAGCTTTTAGGATATATGTAACATATCTGGATTTTGGGTTTCAGATCTTTGCACGTCATAAATACGAAATGGTGGCTATAACCACTTATGCCGCAATAGAATAACTCATACGACGAATTTCAAATGACTGTTTTTTTAAACTAATACAAATGTGAGAATAAGGGTATAGTTTCTACATTGTGGATAATAATAATAATATTAATTGTCTTTGTTGTCACTTCAAAAGTAACATCTTGGGTGATATAATAAAAAGCGTATCGCCCAGTGTAACTATTCCGATTTAAACAAAAATTGCTATAAACGTTTATTCTGTTACCAAATATAATCGATTACATTTTCATTGAAAAATACATTCAACAAACACAAACAAAATAGTAATGGGTCGCTGCTCCACGTAAATTAATACACTTTGCTACTCGCCTAGGCATGTTTCGAATAAAATTATCTACATGACCTCTTGGGGTATCTCATCCCAAGCTCTCTGAAGAGCATCATGAAGTTGTTACAGGTTCATTGGGCGGTTGGGGAGCACGCCCAGTCTTCGACCTATGATATTCATTACTTTTTCTATAAGCGATAGATCCGGTGACTTAGCAGGTCAGAGAAGGACATTAATGTTGGCATGTTGTAAATACTCTATCGTTATAGCTGCTACATGAGGTCGAGCATTATTTTGTTGAAAAGTAGCATTTTCAATTCCCCGAAGGTAAGGTACTGCAACTGGCTCCAAAACTTGTCGGCGTTTAAATAATGTCCATGAAGAAATTCTAGAGGTATTCTGTCTTCTAAACGTATACCACCCCACACCATGATTCTCCTAGTAAGAGCAGTTTCCCGTTCAACTACGAACTCCAAAAATCGGCGTTCTCATCGCTTACTTCTGACACGTCTACGGCCGTCGTGCATCCACAAGCAAAAGCAGAATTCGTCGGAGAAAATTACTCTATTCCATTCCTCATACCAATTGGACCGCGTGTTGCACCATTCTAGTCTGAGGTCACAATGTCGATTTGTAAGATCAAAAATATATTGATATAGGTAAGTTGCCGTCAAGAAAAATGGTTAGAGTCGCTTGAGATTTACGTCTGTAGTCCCTTGTAAAACCTAGTAACAAGAGGCTCTTAAACGGATTGTTGGCGTAGACCGTATTGTTAAATTTTAGTGTAGCAATTATAAGCATATTTCATCTTTTTACAATTTTCCTTCTTTTTAAATAGAATTTTTAAGTGCGGTTCACGCTTTCGGTAGGTTTTACAAGGGATTATAGATTTGGGGTTCGGGTGGTTTTGACCATTTTGGTTGACGGCGACTATAAGGTAATACATAAGTAGGGAATAGAAACCAAATAAGAATAGCATCTAGCATTACAAAGATTCTGTAATTAGTAATAGGTAATAGGCGCATAAATAGACTAAAGGTAGGATTCATAGTTAGTAAGTACGCATAAACACAAGAAATCACCATAAACTGTACTAGGGGCAGGAAGATAGCAACAAATCATAAGCAAGAAAATGGAACGAGAAATCATGTACACCGTCATCACTGCCTATTTTTAGCAATAACGGATCAAATAATAGAAGAACAAAGAAGAACTCAAGAAAGAAGCCCTGGACTTTTGAAGGAAAACCACAAACTATGCGAGGGAAAATTAAGAAGAACTGCAACTGCAGCTGGAAGAAAATATCATAGACTTAGGTCGCAAATACGACCATCTGGATCACAGCTTCGGCCCCGCCATCCAAATCGACGCCTATATAGAAGATTTGGGAACATAAGGATTCTGGGGTGGATCTATTCTCGCAGCGACAGAAGTTTGTAAGACGGAAGTCTTACAAACAAAAATAGAAAATTACCATGAGACAGGTTACAAATCGAAACACTCACTGAAGAGCACGGGAGGGCACGCAACAACGATTGAAGTATAATGAAAATAAGAATATTAATAATGATAATAGTAATGACTAGAATAAGCTAGCATAAAGTAACATGTAACAGGGCAGGCATGTCTGTACTAAGGCGTTTCGTATCATAGACCTAGGAAATTAGCAGTAATACTAGTATAAGATGATAAAACATGTTTAACCATCTCGGTCATGTATCCAACTCCCATTGAATATGTGATCTACTAACTAGATTGCACTGTAGAGGCGGTGTTCTGCGGCAGGCGTCACAGGCATGTTAACGTTATACAGTGCTCCTAATCCCCACCTATCATACCAAATCCCGTCACACCTTATTGGCATGGGGTTGGCCTGGCGTAATCCAGGATTGATCCACGGGGATCTGCTCCATGTCAATTAATTATGATGATGCTGTATGTAGAGTTGTGTAGAAAGTATATTTCCTTACGTCCAAAGGAGTTGTCACATAGCAGATTCTTTTTACAATATGTGAATCAAAAATGTACTGTGCAACCTGTTGGAATCAACACATTGGCAAAAGTACCGTCAACAATTGCTTTGTTTTTGAAACTACCAAACGCGAAAATTTACACTGGGCATTGCATGAGACGCTCTTCAACAACTTTATTGGCCAAGGAAGGTGCTGATATTAAAACTATTAAACGACATGGTAGATGGCGGTCCTCCACTAAAGCAGAAAGCTATATAGAGGATTCCATATCGAATAAACTCGACATTGCAAGGAAAATTCAAGGAGAATCTTTCGATTCCAGGAAAGTCCCTCTTGCCCGTCCATAATTCGCACAAATTCCTCAAAAATTCTACCAACTATGGTTTTCGAAGATATTGCCTCAATAAGATTGTTATCAACGGAAACGAGATGAAATTTAATAAAAGGAACACTGAGTTTTCTGTTAATATAAATGTAAATGTTAATATTAATAAGTAGTTCAATAAATTTGACTGATTTATGTTCATTATTTTCTCATTCTTCTAACAGTGGAATAAAGTAACTATTCCACTAGTAGATACTTCTAATAGATAATAGAGCATAATTATGCGCCAATTATGAGTTGGTTGTGGATAAAATTAATTATTAACATAATTCTTAGACATTTTAACAGGAACTGTAATAATAGAAATATTTTAGTTAGGACCCATAGTAGGTTATTACTCGCTGTAACTTCAGTGCATGTAATAGATTATAACGACACACAAATGAATATCTGCAAATTGTGCAGTTCTACTACATAATACAGATAAGGTAATCGTAAATTCAGCATATAATTTTAGATACCGTAGACCGTAACGGTAGATACCGTTCACTGTGATAATCAAATTAATATTATAACCCAATTAATGCTTGTTACTTGCTAGTACTATTTCCACGTCTTTATTTACTAATACGTGAGACCGTGTATCGTGGCATTTAGCTTTTACTGGTGCACCCTCAACGGGATTTTCTTAACCACCACTGACTACTGACTACGATTTAGACCGCCATCCAAACAGCTGCCACGGACCTGACTATCAGCAACGCGAGTATGAAGCTTAATGAACGCCAATGGAAGTCACAGCTACTACGACCAACCTGATCTAAAGGAAAGCTCGTTTCACCTGCCCCTCATCCACGAAGCAAACCTTTCAAGAAACAGGCACCCATCACTCAATCCCATTGCTGCATCACACAGACCCCAAGCGATCGTTTGTGCTCCAACCGGCATCAGTTATGATGTAACGCTATCATGAAGTAAAATTTTTGAAACCACTGATCTTCTGTTAATTCTGAATATCGAACACCCTTGCTGTAATTGTTGTTGAGAAATAGTTTGATTTCATTTATGCAAGGTGAAAAACGCTTTAAAATTTCGCCTCTGGAAAGCCATCGAACCCTGTTGTACTGAGGAAGATCTAAATACTCGCTCCCCATTTCACTTAGCTACTCTTTAAATTATCGACGGTTAAGTCCCCCTGCTATAATGGTGTTGGTAATCTTAATTTCCAATACCATAATTTTACCAATTTCTTCTGGAAATGTTTGTGCACAAAGTGCTTCCTGGTGAAGTATACAATGGAAAGTAATCGCTTCATGATTAATTTTCTCTTTTAAGATTGAAACAAAATCGAGCCGCAGTTTTCCGACCCCTGGGCTAGACAATGTCTGCTTGAATTCTTTTGGTTTAGACGGTGAATGGGTATGATGCCACTACATTTATTGCATGAAAACAGTGGACAGTTGAAATTCGCTGTGAATAAGTGGTTGCACGAACAGGCGGAGGAGTTTTACGACATCCGAATTTAGAAGGTCGTCTCACGCTACGAAAAATGTTTAGCCTTGGATGGTGACTATGTAGAAACATAAATTAATGTTCATAATGTCTAAAAATAAATGTATTTTCATTTTATAGATATTGACATCTTTGGGACCCGCAAACCTAGTTTTTGCCAAATAAATAAATAATATAACAATTAACAATATACATAAATTACTGTGAGATAAAATAAATAGGACTGAGATGCAACAGTTAGTAATATTGGAGTATTGTCAAAATTATGTAGCCTTAAATGCAACCTAACTTTTTACTTGTTAACAACTGAAAACAGCTATAATTTTGACATCTCTTATTTATATATTGATCTCACAATAAGTATTATTACGAACTTGTAAATGAGATTAATGTCGGTGATTTGCTGTTTCAGTCTATTTTTTTAAAATGAATTAAAGTAATTACAAAACACCGCTGATGTTTATTATCAATGAACATCATTTTAGGTTCAGTTGTTAATTTTTAAGAAGCATGCTGCCGAGTCCTTTTGATGATTGAAGCTTGATAGTCACACATAGTTACTTTGTGTAAACGTTGATGTCCTTTTTAAAGGGAAGCATATACGTAGCCAACATGCTGTACGGCTTATTTTTCATTAATTTGGTACAGTACCTACCTACTTTTTAACATTACTTATATAAATAGCTCACTGTGCCACTTTCTAATTACCATTTATCTGAATCTTATTGCAAAGTGTATTAATAAACTAAATTCTAAACGTTTCCATAGTTTTTGTTTATGAAATGAATATTTTTTCAATTAACCTGCAGTGAGTCACTATCATTATTTTTTCTAAATTTAAAATCGTCAAATTCAAGGTTTGTCGCTAAAATTTATTACCTGCGTCAAAGCAATTCATTATAAAAGCAAACAACTTTTCAGGCAAAAATACTAAAATATTACTTAAACTAGTTCATACATTTCCAAGAAATTTGTTCTACGCACAATTTTAAGCAACATTTTCCAAGTATATAAGTAAACGATTGGACGTAGGAAAGCGAGATAAGTTTCTAAAAAGCGCAAGTTCAAGATGAAGGGCCATTCTACGGTTTTAATTGTGCTTATATTTGTTAGCTATGGGAACAGTGGTCATTTACGTAAGTCCTTATTTAATTAGCATGTGATCGCCACATGGTTTTGGTGAAACGAATGCCGGCTCAAAAAATAACGAACAAATATAGGTTCAAATAGCTACAATTTATGGTGAAGTAGAAAAAATGTGCGAATGTTCCAGTTCGTCTCAACTTTAGAAATAAATATAGATGTAGTTGTATACCGCCAAAATACAACGCTGCTTTTTGTTAAAAAATTGGAGTAAAATCGTTAAAACTCAAATTGAACAAAAACAAATATGCTCTATATCAGCCTGTACTTCCTTCTAAGGTTGAGACGCATTTTAACTAAGCTACTTGTGATGTATTTTATATTTGATTGTATATACAGGGTGATTCAAAAGGTATGGTCCAAACTTAAGGGTGTGATTGGTGTTGTTAAAATAAGCAAAAAATGCCAATAAACACATATCTTAGTTCCAACCGCTATCTAGTTACAGAGGTTTTCTTTGTTTTTATCTGTGTTTTGCCAAATCACGTTATCAAGGAACTAAGTAAAACAAATGTTAATTCCTTATGGCAGAAGACGTTTCAAGCTTGAATTGGAGTAGTTTTCAATAATCGTGGTAATGATGGAGCCATTTTCTGTACGTGCAGAAATGCATTTTGTGTATGGTTATTGCAGCGGAAATGCCCATGCACCTGTGGTAGAATATGGGAGAAGGTATCCTCACCGGAGACAGTCTGACCACCGAACATGTATTTAGACCTTTTAGATAATGCCTTGTCGGAATTATTAGAAGATCTGCATCTTGATGTGCGAAGATCCATGTGGTATCAGCATGACGGGGCACCGTTGCACAATTCACATCCACTAGATTTTTACTTGTGGGGTGCATTAAAAGAAAAAGTTTATGCAACGGAAATTCAGGACAGGGGCCATTTAGTTAATAGGATAAATGAAGCTGTTGAAGATATTCGAAAACATCCTCAACAGTTGAGGAATGTTCGAGATTCTGTGCGTCGGCGTTGCCAACTTTGTATACAAGTACTAGGTGGACATTTTGAACATTTTTTGTTGTGATACTTTTTAATTTTTCTTATAATTGTATATGCTCTTTATTAATAATAAATTATCCTAAATGTTGTTATAACTTGAAAACAATTGTGAATCGGACATGAGTTTATTGGCATTTTTTACTTATTTTAACATCACCAATCACACCCTTAAGTTTGGACCATACCTTTTGAATCACCCTGTATGTATTAGAAACCAAGTTCGTAATAGCTGTAGGGCTTGTTGTCTCCATCCAATAAAGTAGGCTTTAAAAGAAAAATGAAGAGAGAGAGAGAGAGAGAGAGAGAGAGAAAGAGAGCGAGAGAGAGAGAGAGAGCGACTAATTGAGGGAGAGAAATAGAGGGAGTGAGTGAGGTTGGACAGAGAAAGCGAGATAGATAGATTGTAAGGGAAAAGAGAAATGTAAAGTAGGAAGAAGAAAATAGAGAAGAGTAGCTGAATGAAGTGAACGAGTGGAGGGGAGCAGAATAAGTGTGCATAAGAAAGAGTGAGGGGGTATGCAAGAGAATATGAGAAAAGACAAAACAGGTATAAATAAGAATAAATAAATAGCTAGAAAGACTGAAAAGGAGAGACTGGATAAAGGATTGGGTAAAAATTACTTCTAATAATTTCGAAATGTAATTTATTTATTTTTTGTACAGCATCTGTAATAAGTTCAATTAGAATGAAATGATTAATATTATTAAGATTTTTAGAATCTTATGTTGTACCTATAGTCTCTCTCAAATAAAAAAATATGTTTTTCCATTTTTACATCTTTTTTAAACAAGTATGCTTTTAAAACATGAGTATCTATCATGGTTTTTTACTAATATTATATTTCTAACAGTATATTTAAGTGCATATTGTGGTTGTTTTTAATGCAAACAATGATATTTTCAGGATTTTCGGCGTCCTAATCATAACAAAATAAACAATTAGCTATAAAACAATACCGTGTTATAAATTATAAAATTCAGAAATGCATGAATACACTCTTCATACTGATCAAAGAATAAATGTAACAAAAATTTAATAAATATATTGTTATTCAATTTGTGCAGAAAAATAATGCAACGCTAGGAAAATAAGGCATAGCTATAAATAGAAAATATTACAGGAATATGTCATATCATGAAACTCGATTTAGTTTAGTAGTTTGTTCCTCTGATAGAATGTCCAAAATACATTCTGTTCACCTTTAAATACAAATATAATTTCCATGTTTAATGACTATGCAATATTATACGTTTTTGGCAACTATCAAGTATCTTTAGTAGTTGTTATGTTATTATTACTTTAAAATTACTGATTTTATAAACAAAACATAGTAAAATCTACCAAGTGTAACAAACATTTGAATTTCATTAAGACTTGTAACACCCTATTGTTTCATGGCTAACTGTTTATTTTGTTATAATTAATGTTAATTTAGGTATAAATATCCGATAGTGCCCTTATTTCAAAAAATAACTATAAATCACTATATATATTTGAAAATCTCTTAAAATGGTCTTTTAAATGAGGTCAACGCCGACTATAATTCCCATAAAAAACACAAGTTTATGAGTTTATGCTGTAACTGAAAAACCATAGAAAATGGAAAAAAATCTATGTACGCCACTGGAATCTACGTAAAAATATCTATAAATAACTTCTATACTATATTCAGATATTTCTATAAGTAAAGAAGTTATAAGACTTAGTAGAATTGGAGTAATTTTCAATTTAGCGCAATAACTCGAAAACAAAAGAAGATCACCCATTTCTGTTTCCATCATTGAATTAGTCCCAAAACGTTGGCATAACGTGCAATCGGTTTTGCCGTAGCTGTACAAATAACAAAGTTACCCATACATGTACGTCGAATTTAGGACACACTGTACACTATTTTTGCAGCAACCAGCATAAATTCTAATAATGATTTCGGTTTTGCTTTGGCCGCACACGTTTACAGACTTACTGGTTTAAGACGCATAAATGCACTTCTCGACCTGTGATCTTGTGTCGATATGGAAGAATGAGGACATTTCGAAGATCTTATTTGATATTTGACTATATTTTGTTTTGTTAAATAATAAGACTATATTTAAGTTATCTAAAAAAAAAAATCGCTTTTATCTTGAATACGGTTGAGTTGCAGGACCATGTACAATATTAAGACTTTTTTAATCGCACCATATGCCATAATAAATAATCAACTCTTTTTTCAACACCCGGTATATCATGCGATCAAATTAATTTCTTACTGAAGCATACGTTACAAAACCGAACTGCGTTTGTGATTAATTCTAATAACACTCTGGCCGAAAGAAATTAACTCCCTGAATTTAACACGAAATATGTACTATATTGAACAACTAAAGACATAAGTTCGAACCTTTACATTACTCATTTAACATACAGGGTAGTCCATATGTAATGGTTCACAGACAGAGAAAAATTGGCGAAACTACCTGTTTTAGGACGGGAAATAATAATCTGTTCTCAATTTTATGCAGCTCAATAACGTTATTTTTGCTGCACCTAATACCTTTTTGTACTTAAAGTTAGGGCAGATCTAATTGAAAAAAGCAATTGCCTCAACTTTTGGACTAAGGTAATTTTAGGTAAATCGTAATATTTTGGCCTCAGGAACCTACTGTTGGTCTGTGAACCATTACTTATGGACCACCCTGCATAATATTACAATTTTTTTTATTCGATAGAGGAACTTAAGATAACATCAGCATTGCTCTGCGACGTAATAAAGAAACACAACAAGAAATACATAAAAGTAAATACTTTATCTGTAAAAGCATTACCAATGAAAGTGAGGATTAATTATGAAAATCTCTTTAACGGCGATAAAAGACTCGGGGACGAGATGAACAAACTTCTTGACGAACACTGGAAAGATATCTATGAAGAAGTTAGGCCTGGTTTCGATGGCTTACTGTTGGCGTTTTACAGAGGAATAATCGACAAGTTCTTCTTTAAGGTTCCTTACGAAGAACTATTCCCTTTATAAGTTACTAAAGTTAAAATTTTACTGTTTTTATGCTTTATTTAATGTTACAAGTTTGCCCACAAAGTTAAATAAATTATATCTTATGTTTATTAAATCTTTGTTCCACTAACTTTTTAGTTACAAAACATTCTTTCTAGCACAGCCTTCTTTGATATAAACAAGTCGTGATTCGTCAATGTATTATAATTTTTGTACTTAGTGCAAAGGGGGTAATGCCGCATTTTCGATTAATAGTACTTTCGTATTTTCCAAGTTTCTCCCTTATTATTTAACCAAAATGAAAAGTTCAAAAACCAATTTATGGTTAAAGGTTGAATAACTAGAAGTGCTTGCAAAGCCCTTTTCTGAATAACGTTTCAAATTAGCGAGATAAAAAAATACCAGTTTATAAAATATTCCATTCGTACTTATTTTCCAAGTTATTCCGAAACTATTGTAGTAAAATAAAATCTTCAAAAAAGTAGTTGTTTGTAGAGGTTAATTGGATGTACTCACATCCTTACATGGTCCTTTTTTAGTTCACCAAATTGTAACAATTTTTAATTAATTGTTCTTTCAATTAGTATTTATGGTTGGTAATTTGGAGTTTTGTTGGTGGTTTGTTTAACAGTTTAGGGCGAAAGCTTGAGAATGTTGTTCTTATTTCCTAAATTTAGTTTTCCTTTTTTTTGACATTCGACCTGATCCTGATTTTTGCTTTGATATTTGACTGAAACAATTTTATTCAAGGTTGTATAAGTTATGGGAGAATATTTTCAAAAATTTGATACAAAAGGTGCTTTAGCAAAGTGATGCTTTGTTTTTTTTTTTGGTAGAGATGGAAACGGGAAAAAATAGAAAGAGGTTGTTGATAGGGGGGTTAAAAAGCCAACGGACGTAATTTTTCTTTTGCGGCTTCCTAAAAGTATTTTGTGGCAAGATAGAAGAGAATAGTTATTTGTATCACAAGGCTAGAAACTGTCAGTTTGCAAGTGCGAGTACGTTTGTAGGCCGAGGTGCAACCGAGGCTCTACAAGTACGAGTACCTACATATTCTGCCAAGTGAAACTGCTCTTGGACAAGAAAGAATCAAATTCCGAGCTGCTAAGTGGTACAATGATCTACCAGATGACATCAAAAGTAAATCAAGTGAACGAAACTTTACAAAAAGTATGAAAGAATATTTATTTGAAAATAGAACAAATTGGGTTTTCTGCACTGTACCTATAAATAATTTTTTTAGATCCTTGACTGTATTGTATATGTATTCTTATTATTTGTATTTTCTCACAAACGTTTTAGAACACTTTTCTGTATACATACATACATACCTGTTATAAAATCTCCGTATTTTTTTGGGGTAAAATTTATAAATAATAAAAAAAAAACCTGTCCCCCTCGGAAATAGAAGACAAGCAGATATAGGGTCGGACCACCATTTACTGATGACCAGAGTACAAGTAAACCTAGTTAAGGCTAAGAGGGAATATAAAATGAAGAGAGGAAGAAACTTTCATCATCATCAATTGACATGGAGCAGATCGCCGTGGATCAATCCTGGATTATGCCAGGCCCAACCCCAGGCCAATAAATGGAACACGCTGTATGTTTATACATTTTTGGAATCTCCATTCAATTTTACGTATGGTAGTATCAAGTTCTAAACATTTTGATGACAAAGTAAATTTTTGCAGAAATTAATCTAGAGTGACTAACGCCAAATGAAAGTCAAGATGCCCCAACACTCGAGACAAATTGTTTTAGAACTTTAACTATTTTAGTTGCTGTATTAGAATGGCCTAAAGTTGGCAAAAATGCTTTTTCGAGAATAACTCTATTTTTTCAAATGGCACTAGGGCGGGACACTAGGATATTAAAAACGAGCGTTTTTCAAGGATTTTATTGATACCAATAACACGGGATTAATATGAAAATGTAATTCGGAATAACACTCTCCGTTCAAAAAAACCATATTTTGGACATTTAAATCTAGATACTGGGTTTCAAAACAAGTGAAACAAATGAAATGCACAAAAAAACACAGACTTGTTACAGTTGAAGTGCTAAAATAATTTGTTTTGAGTGTCGTAGCACCCTGACTTCCATTTTACGAAGGCCATGGCACCTTAGATTAATAAATAAACTCTTCTGTAAGTAGTTATTTTGTCATCAAAATGTTTCAAACTTGATACTACCATACGTAAAATTGAATGAAGATTCCAAAAATGTATAAACATACAGGGTGTTCCATTTAAAATATCAAAGTTGATGTCAATTCCGCCGAAACCGGAAGTGACAGAAACTTGTTTCCTATGTCAGCCAACGCTATTTAAAGAGTATATTACATATACCAAATTTCATTTAGATACCTTAAAAAATAAAAAAATTATGGAGGTGCCCCAGGTTTCGTTGACACCCGGTATATAATCTATCCCTCTTCTACTGTTAAGTGTAGAGGGTATTATAACTAAATATTACATACTTAAATATAACTAAATAATACATTGTTAAAACTAAATATTTCATTATTATGATGACTAATTGTTTCATTTTCCTAACTGACTTTATTTCACCATTTTTCTCCAAGTCTTTCTATCTCTTGCTAATGTTTCGGCCTGCTTCCACTATATTCCTCTATTCTTCATTGTTTTTGCTACTTCTTTATCCCATGTCTTGCGAGGTCTACCTCTCCTTCTTTTCCCAGTTATCTTCTCTTCCCATACCTGTCTACCTGTCTTTTTTCGTTTAGTCTTTTCATATGCCCCCACCACCGTAATTGGGTCTTTTCGATATACTCCCTGGTGCTTTCTATGCTCAGTGTTTCTCTTACGTTATCATTTTTTATTTTGTCCATTATCATTACTTTTGCTTACCTTACCTTAATCCTTTCCTCTTTTTACCGCATAATGCAGTGTAGAGGTGTGTTCTTCTCATTCTTCTGTTTTCACTATTTTCTTCCACTTCTTTCTATCCTGGGCCATTTCCTTCGCCTGATTCCATCCTAATCCCTGTTTTTGTAGTGTCGTTATTGCCATATCTCTCCATTTCTTCTTGGGTCTTCCTCTGTTTCTTTTCCCTGTAACTCTTCCCTCCCAAGCTTGTCTAGGTAATCTTGTTTCTGCCATTCTCCATATATGTCCGATCCAATTGAGTCTTTGTTGGTCTATTCTTTTTATAAGCCGGGCCACTTGTAGTTGTTCTCTAATACTTGTGTTTCTAACTCTGTCTCTTCTTGTAACGCCCAATATTGCTCGGAGAAACTTCATCTCATTTGTTTATAATTTTTTCTCGTATTTACTTCTAATCACCTATGACTCACTGCCGTAGATTAGCGTAGGCACATAAATTGTATTATATATTCGGATTTTTGTTTTACGCGAAATTTCCCTTTTCTTTATAAAACTATATTTTAGAGCACCGTATATTTTATTGCTGATATTAATTCTTTTATCAATCTCCTCTTCCTCTTCCCCTTTTTCGTCCAGCGCAACTCCTAAATATTTAAAGGATGTTAATTGTTCTATAGGGCTATTATTTATACTAATATGAGCATCTGTATGTTGTTTAGAAAACTTTTGCTACTCGTCTTAAATATTTCATTTCTGCAACCTGAACTTTCTTGTACAGCTTTTCGGCCATTACCCACGATTCGAAACCATAAAATAATGTCGGTAGATATATGCCTTGGTATACTGTCATTTTTGTTTTATTACTTATTTCCTTTTTATTGATAAAGCCTCTTTTAATGCTATTGTACATTTTCGACGTTGCCGCTAATCTGTTGTTGATTTCTTCATTCAGTTTTCCAGTATTGTCTATAATTGATCCTAAATATTTTATACTTTCTAGTTGCTCCACTACCCGATTTTTGATTTGTAAGCTTATTTTTTGCTCTTTGTTGTTTGTTATCACTACTGATTTCGTCTTGTTGATGTTGATTCTCATTCCTTTATCTTCCAGTTCTTTGTTCCATATGTCCACGTTAAATTGTAGATTTTTCTCTGTATTTGCCATTACTACTACATCATCCGCAAACACACAATCACCCACTTCCACAGTCTTCAATTTGTTATATCCAACAATCATTTTCTTACTTCGACTGCTAACATTTTTTATTATTCCATCCATGAATATGATGAACAGTAGTGGGCTGAGGTTGCCTCCTTCTCTAACCCCTTGTGTAGTTCGGAATTTATCAGTCTCCCTGTTGCTTGTTTTAATTATGTTATCTGTTTTCTTATACAGTGATTTTATTGCTTCTATCAGTCCTCTTGCTACTCCATTGCTCTCCAAAGCGTTCCATATGGTTTGCCTTGTCACCATGTCAAATGCCTTCTCCAGGTCGATACAACACATATATATTTCTTTATTGTATGGTAGAAATTTCTCTATTGTATTTCTGATTGTAAATATATGGTCTTGAGTACAATGTCCAGATCTAAATCCGCTCCGCGCCCCATGGAGTTTATCTTCTATAAACTTTCTTAGTTTTTCTTCTAAAATGATCTCGTATACTTTACAAGCTGTGCAGAGCAGTGATACCCCTCGGTAATTAGTACATTCCCCTGGATTTCCCTTTCTGTAAATTGGCACTATGACTGAAATTCTCCAATCTTTTTAGACTGTTAATGTATTCCATGCTTTATTAACAATTTTATGTAATAGCTCAAATTCTTCTTCACTCATGCATTTAAGTAGCTCTGCTTTCATCCCGTCTATTCCTGCTGCTTTCCCATTCTTCAGCTTTCCGACAGCTTTTTTTACTTCATCAAATTCTATGCTATCATTTTCTTCTAAATTTATGGTTGTATTTTGTGCTCTTGTTTCTATTTCAGTCTCTTCTATATCCACACTATCCAATATATCCTGAAAGTACTCCTTCCATCTGTGCATTATTTTACTATCTTCGTTGATTATCTTTCCTTCTTTATCTGTAATTTGCCTCATTTTGTTTTGTCTTTCCTTGTTTTTCATATTCTTTAAGGCTCTATAAAACAATTTATGGTTAGATCTACTGTCTTTTTCCATCTTTGTCGCAAAATCCTCCCATTCCTTTGCCTTTGCTATTTTAACCTCCTCTTTTACTATCTGTCTAGCTGTTTTATAGTTTTCATAGATTTCATTCGTTTTCTTTTTTAAATATTCGTTCCATGCAGTCTTTCTTCTTCTGATAATATTTTTAATGTATTCATTCCACCAACTCGTTCTTTTCTTAGATCCTCCGGTTATTGCTACCCCGCATGCTTTAGAGCCGGCCTTGCATATAATTTTTTTACATTTTTTCCATTTTCCTTCTAGCGTCGCATGCTGTAGCTCTTCTTCTGCACACTGAATCTCCTCAGTTATGCATTCTGCGTACTTGTCTCTTATCTGCTGTTCTTGTAATTTATATGCCTTAATGGTTTTTGTTTCTTTTTGTTTAGTTTCTCCTACTGTCACATCATAAAGAAATTTTTTGGAAAAGAAGGGGAAGTTAAGAATAAATAGTCAGTGTATAACATAATATTAAGATCATTTTAAGTAGGGTTGATAGGGAAAACAAAATAAATAAAAAGAGTCTGCATTATAAAATTTGAGCAAAGTTTTTATTTTGGTTAATTAAAAATTTGAACAAACAACGAACCTACCTAACGACCTTGAGGTAAGATCTCTGTAAGCAATTAAATTAAAGAGCAAAGCAAATTATATATATATTTTTTGAAAATTGGCGTATCCAATGTAAGTAATTATTAAATAGGGGTACAGTGCAATATACAGTGTGTTTCACTTTACATGAAGCCACCTAAATAACTATGTTATTAATAACACAATTAGTATAAAATTTTTACCAGTGATAGAGGCCATTAAGATGAATCCTTTTTGTAGGAATGAAATTTTTTTAGAGTCCAAATTTAGCCAATTATGATTAAAATAAAAACTGGCGTTTCAAGTAAAGTCGTAGCAGCGATTAAGATAGAGCAAAAAAGTATTTTTCTATTTGGGTGCTAAAATAACTCCATTCTAGCACCCAAATGACGTCATTTGAGTGTTAAAATAAGTCGTTGGAGTGCTAAAATATACTAGTAAAATTTACTGTATTGATGTTGGTAGCGTTGAACTGTCAACTGACATACGTCAAAAATTCTTTTTCATACTGGGATCTGGACTTGTCCGGCAATAAATTTTCTAACCTAAAATTACGCCAACATAAACGTCACCAACCACCGCAAAATTCCCTAGATTTAAAATTTTTATTTTTTAATTTATAAAATGGTATAAAGCGGCAAAATAGAAAAAATAGTATAAAATACTCGTTGCAGAAGGTCTTTCAAGCACTCATTTGTTCCTCAACTCACCGCTATGCGGCTCGTTTCGGAATTTCAAATTCGTGCTTGAATACATGCCTTCTGCAACTTGTATTTTAATATACTATTAAAAAAGTTGTTGCTAATCACAAAACTACTCCAAATATGAAGTTTCGGTGAAAAATTTTTATTTTAATTTTTCTACTTTTTCAGGAATACTTAACCGTTGTTCAGCCATCGCTAATCAAACAACAAAAATTCCATGTAAATTGTTTTGTTAATTGACGTTTCAAACGATTTTTAATTGTTTTGATTGTTCATCGCACACTTGATATTTGAGATAAGGAATTTTTTAATGAGTTCACACAAAAATGTAGAAAATTAAAAAATGAAATTTTTCAGCGAAACTTCGTATTTGGAGTATTTTTGTGATTAGCAACAACTTTTTTAAATACTTTTTTGCTCTATCTTAATCGCTGCTATGACTTTACTTGAAACGCTAGTTTTTATTTTAATCATAGTTGGCTAGATTTGGACTCTAAAAAAATTTCATTCCTATAAAAAAGATTCGTCTTAATGGCCTCTATCTCTGATAAAAATTTTATACTAATTGCGTTATTAATAAAATAGTTATTTAGGTGGCTTCATGTAAAGTGAAACACACTGTATATAAACAAAACACTTGCTATGTTATATAAACCTACAAAGATAGTTTTATTTAGCAAACATACGTGTCTCAGCGTGAAAAGCCGAAATACCATCGCATAACTTCCAAAGTCGGAAGTAAATACAGCCTGTCCATTTTTCGAGTGCCACTATGGGGATCTCGCTTATCTTAAGAGATAAGAAGTTAGTTAAATTAGAGCAAAGTTGCGCATTTTCATGCTGAATAATAATCTGAAAAGAAATTTGAAATATCTTCAATAGTTTTGAAAATATCGCAAAAAAACGAAAATTTCTGATTTTCGTTTTTAATTTTTTTACGATAAACTAATCGTACTAGACATTTCTAACCAAGACATTATTCAGACACTTTTTTATGGAGAATTCGAATATGGCATCCCCTTTTCAATAGTTTTCAAGATGACGGAGAAACACCTGGCAACTTCATTTTTTCTTATGGACCCCATTTTGGATTTTAACATTTTGAGATTACGTTTTTTCTTCTCTTTACAACGATGTATCACACATGGTGGTCCAATATCACATTTTTGCCAAAAATCCAATTTTTCATTTTTTCCGAAGAGTGCTTTGGAAAAACAAAACGTTCTTTTGTTGTGAACAAAATTTTGACGGTTTGATCCGTCTGTCTGGTCGCGGCGTTGGCATGGAATTAGTTGTGTTGAGAAAATTCGACTTTCAACTGAACAAAATGAAACATTCGTTTTGCAAGAAAATTGTAATTCAAATTAGAACGAAATACATAATAACAATAGACAATAATTAACGAATGTAACATTACAACATGTGTTCAAATTGCCAACCTCCTAATTCTAAGCACAGTGCCACTCTCTTCCTAAGATTTGCTATAGCTCTTGACACATCCCTTCTTCTAATGTTGTGCCTGAGAGTGGTGACAATTCTTTGACGAAGTTCATCAAGGTCGGCTGGCAATGTTTTGTAAATTTTATTTTTCATTGTCCCCCACAAAAAATAGTCCAAGGGAGACATGTCAGGCGACCGCGCCGGCCAGCGTACGTCGCCATTATTAGCAATAACATGGTTGGGGAACATTTCCGACAAGCATTCCCCAACCCTCCTAGCATTATGGGGCGGTGCGCCATCTTGCTGGAACCAGATGGCGTTCAAACGATGAAGAGGAACGTTGTTGTCGATAAAATCTGTTAGAAATGTCCTCAGGAAATTGAGGTACCGATCAGCATTTAAATTCTCTTCGTAGATGTAAGGACCTATTATTGTATTGCCCAATAAACCGACCCACACGTTAAGGCTAAAACGTATTTGTGGTCGCCGTTCTTGAAATTGATGTGGATTTTCAATTGACCAGTAATGTTCATTATGGCGATTAAACATTCCTGCATTGGTGAATTTACATTCATCAGACCATATGACATTATTAAGGAAATTTGGGTTTTCCTGAATCTGATTATTTACAAACGTGCAAAAAGCTACCCGTCGTTCACGATCTCCGGGATGAAGCGTTTGAGAAATATGAATTGCCCAAGGCCGATATTTGTGTTTTTTAAGGGTTCTCCAAACAACTTGATGTGACGGCAAATTCAGCTGGGCTGCAACTTCTCTTGAGGAGACAGATGGATTGTCTTGCACCTAATTAAGAATTAAATGATGAATATTTTAGTATTTGTAATCATGTAAAATTTTTACCGCTTGCAAAATTTCCTGCTCATATTCATTGGTCCTATCGCCATATTCTCGTCTAGGTCTTTAAAACGAACCACATTCGCCCAAGTTTCTGTGAAGCAAAGAAAAATACCTCAAACTAGGTTGTTGCCGCTCTGGATAACGCTGCAAATATGTTGCCGCAGTCATGTGGGCATTTCGATACGAAGTGTAGTAAATTTGTATCATATCTCTTTGTTCTTCACTTGAAAAGGGCATTTTCGCAATAAAACTAGCACAAACGTAAATGACAAGACTTGAAATAGGATCAAACTGTCAACATTTTGTTCACAACAAAAGAACGTTTTGTTTTTCCATAGCACTCTTCGCAAAATATGAAAAATTGGATTTTTGGCAAAAATATGATATTGGGCCACCATGTGTGATACTTCGTTGTAAAGAGAAAAAGAAACGTAATCTCAAAATGTTAAAATCCAAAATGGCGTCCATAAGAAAAAATGAAGTTGCCAGGTGTTTCTCCGTCATCTTGAAAGTTATTGAAAAGGGGATGTCATATTCGAATTCTCCATAAAAAAGTGTCTGAATAATGTCTTGGTTAGAAATGTCTAGTATGATTAGTTTATCGTAAAAAAATTGAAAACGAAAAACAGACATTTTCGTTTTTTTGCGCTATTTTCAAAACTATTGAAGATATTTCAAACTTCTTTTCAGATTATTATTCAGCACGGAAATGCACAACTTTGCCCTAATTTAACCAACTTCGTATCTCTTAAGATAAGCGAGATCCCCATAGTGGCACTCGAAAAACGGACAGGCTGTATACGTGAAATGTTATTTAATACTCACTTTTATGTCTTAAAATCTGTTGGCAACATCCAAAGCTAATGTTTATCGAAGTACTTTGCTTTAAATTCGTCTAAATGAGCAAAAGTTGGTGCATCTGTCAAGTTGCACACTGTTCATGCCGATCTAGGGGCGGGACCAACTTTTCGTCTAACTACTGGCGTAATAAAGTGCGCAACGGTTTCATGAATACTATGCACGGGCGTAACTTCCGTTAGTCTGACTAGCAAGTTAGACCCCATTGATGAATCGGGCTGTTAGAGTTTTCCTGAGCCCAATATCGTGTGTTTTGAACATTTGGTTCATTATTTAGGGTAAAAGTACACTCGTCGGTGAAGCATATTGACGATAGAAAGCGACGATAATTGTTCGCGCGCTCTAGCATTTCATAACAAAACACACTCCTATTTTCTTCGTCAACAGCAAAGATCTCTTGATGGCATTGTGGCTTATAGGGATGATATTTATATTTCTTTAATATCTTCCATACCCGCCACTTACATAAACTAACTTCAAGAGAAATTTGCCTAAAACTGTATGTTGGGTGCGCATTCACATCGCCAAAACGCGCTCGTTTATGCGGTCAACTATTTGTCGATTTCCTGTGATATGATTGTTATTTTAGAACATTTTATTGTTTCAATAAAATGTTCACCGCCCCTACTTTCCGATTTTTCCGAAATATTTGCACGTCTTTCAAATTGTTGTACATATTTTTGAATAGTACTTGCAAATGGTATAGGTCTTGTATTAAATTTAACGCCAAACAAATCTCGAACTCTTCGCAAACTACCTCCACCATAAAAGGTTTTCGCCATGAAAACTCTTTCTTCATTGTTATTATAATTATTCATTGTTCCGTAAATAAACTTTAACACACGCTTTAACGTCGAATTCTTATTAACAAACAAACAAACAGTAAAACAGAAATTTGCTGATTTAAGCCAACCAATTATAATTATTTACCAACAAACACTAGGTAGGTACGTCATGACTTTTAACATACTTAAAATTAAGATGAGTTACTTAGCGGCTTAGCTATAGGTTCAAAAAGGAAAAAATATATACCCAAATTTGGTAATCTAGGGCTGCTTAAGGGGATCTATTTAAATTTTGCAGTATCGTTAGTACATTGTTTCATAAACCTTAATATTCTAAGTAGGGCGACCAACCGACCGGGTTTATCCGGACAAGTCATCTTTTTAAAGTTGTGTCCGGACGTCCGGGCGGGGCTTTAAAAATAAACATTTTGTCCGGGTTTCTGCTACTATGAAAAAAAAATGCAAAATTTTGCCTCATGTGTCATGTCAAGTTTAAAAATGACCCGCGATGCGTAGTTAGCAACACAATAATCGCGCAGTCTCAGATGGAATTTATCATTTCATGGTGCCGACTTGACGTGGACTAGGCAGTTTGTTATTATTGTTGCTTTGTCAGCTTTGTGTACCCTAGTACCAGCTAAAACAAGACAAAATTCCAAAGCGAAAATGTAAATTTTCTTCTGCGAAGCTCAAAGATGAAGAGTTTTATGTCTTTTTAGAGGGGCGAAACGAATTTGAAGCAAAGTGTAAATTGTACCAGTCGTATGTGTCCGTGGCTAACAAAGGTAAACAAGTGATTATGTGATTACGGTTTTATTTGCGTATTTGATTTTTAACTGTTTAACTTTAAAGTGTCCTCTTTTTTTGTTAGCCAAGTTGGTCACCCTAATTCTAAGGCCTTGGACACACGAGGCGTTTTTGTGACGAATCGGCCGACGATTCGTCCGATGCTACATGTGTGCGCTTTCGTAAGGCCATATGGAATGGCTCGACGATTCGTCAACGCGCCGCCTGTAGAGCCGTGTGTAAAAAACGGTTCGACTTATTATAAGTGACAGCGGACGAATCGTCGGCCGATTCGTCACAAACCCCCTCGTGTGCCTTGGCCTTAGAGTTCTTTTAAATGCCCTTTTATCTATCGGATTAATCAGAAATAATACAAAACATCATTTTGATCCACCATTCCTAAAAAATGACTTAATCTTTGAATTACAATAAAACTTTCCTAAATTTTAATTCATTGGTGGCAAGTACCGGGTAATCAACGGAATTCATAATTAGAGCAGGCTGTGATATTTACCATAAAGTTGGCAACACCAACACAGGCTTGCAGCTTGAAATTAAAAATTTTAAGTGTCAGAATTGAGGTTACCCGGTGCATTGAAGCTGACGAACAACACTTTGAACATTTAAGTACCTATTGTAATTTCTATAAAAATTTCCAATTTTTTCTTTAAACTTATTTTATTTCTGCGTTTCAGCAAAATAATGTTTACTATATCATCAAAGATCGTACAAAGCACGAGCTTAACCTCAAATATAACAATTGTCAATTTATTATTCATTTCTCAGTGTGTCCAACCACACAACATAAAATAGCACCAATCACAGCCTCCTCTAATTATGAATTCCGTTGATCACCCGGTATAAAAATAAGCATTTTTATAGCGAAAGCTTAGATTAACGCTTTAACGAGCGAATTTAATCAAGCCAAACGTCTTTTCCATTTATATTTAAAAGTGTTTTAAACGCAGTAATGATTATCGTATATGGAATTTGGTTAATTTTTCAGTACTAGAAGCTTAATCGGTGAAGTTAACGAGAGTTCCACTAATAATGGCCTTACTTTTTATTGTGAATAGCTTCATGGATTTTCTTTTGTATAAATAAATGTCGTGACTAGAATGGTTAACAAGGTTTGGGAATAGCCCTAATACAATTGTTTTCAAATTTTACACAATTTTCCTGCTAATGGCCCAATTTAAGAATATGTAAGAAGTTTCTACAAAGGATTTCGTAAGTGGGGTTACTTCAACATTTATTAGCAGTCCGGGGTATCCATAATAAAATTTCTTTTAACCAAAGTATTAATCGCTTTACTCCTGAAAAAATTACCTAAATTTCGCTATTTTTTCAAGTAAACTAGAAACTCGTTCAAAATTCTAAACTTTCCAAAACTGGTTCAATTGCGTTGCTAAACAAAAATACAATGTTTTTTTTAAATTAAGAAGGTAATCGGTTTACTCCTAAAGAATCACCTGAAAGCTTTTCAAGTAACCTAAGAATATTCGCCGGAAAATTTCACATTATGTTAATTAATCCCTGAAACTTTTAGAAGCGTTTCTAACTAGCAAGCTAATTGTCTTAAGTACTTCAGAAAATCTACCAAAATTCTGTTTGTTCTTCTAGGCAACCTAAGATTATTCAATCTGCGAAAGCTCAGATTTTGTTGAAAAAACTTTCGAAGATGTTTGAACTTTTCTAAAATTATTTAAAAATAAACTAAAAGGAAAAAGTACTGGCAATTTTTCTCAGCTGAGTAGTTAATCGTTATATCTGATGGCATTTGCCTAAATTTTCTAATTTTCCTGATATTATTTTGGTCTAAAAACTCCCAGCTTATCATGAAATCGTTTTTCATATTTATTAAGGTTATCGCCCAATCTAAAGGAAACAAAAGATGGATTTTAAGCTAATCTTTCCGAAATATTTCGAAATTAAGAGGTTAATATATTCAAACTCACTTTTAAATTGGTAAGTGATAAACGAATATTTTTAAATGTTAAGTTTTCTTCCTGAAAACTGCATTACAGATTACAGAAGTTTTAGTTAGTTTAAATTCTTTGTGATAATCTTACAGATGTAACCATCGCCGATCCTTAAAGCTACTTTCACAGTAAATAAAACAAAAAAATTATAAAAAAAGCAAAGCTTAATTTCTGAGAATTCCATGTGAAGAATAATATCTTGTTTTCTATAAAACTAATATTGAGTATTTTTATAATAATTTTCAGCAGATGTTTGAAATTCTATTTTTAACAATTTCAATTCCAAAATCTCCCTATTTAAAAAATTATTTAGTTTTCTTTATAAAAATTTCCACCAAAAAATGGCGAGCAATTTTGCAGTAAATAACCTGCGGGTCTCGGAATCGTTGATATTTATTAATTTTTGTTTTTCAAGTTGTTACAAAAGCCTTTATGCAAAATTCAGGTAGATAAAAGAACAAGAGGACGCCTACGATCGAAATGGAGATATAATGCTTTAAATAATCTTAAAACTCTAAAAAGTGTGTGTGTGGGTGTAGGTGGGTGTGTGTGTAGGTGGGTGTGTGTGTATAGGTGTGTGTGTGTGTGTGTGTGTGTGTCTATATAATATATATAATATGTATGCTATACAGATGAGAAAAGCTTGAAACTTAAAAAAAAACTGTATCCTCAAGCTTCACTGCCGCCCCCTTCCCCCAACTGAAAAAATTGCATAAATTCAACCGGTTTTAAAATGCCAAAACCTTTTCTATGAGCAACACCTTAGTTGAGTAAAAAAATCCTTCTAGTTTTTGCGCTGCATTTTCGTTTTGTATCAAAGCTTCATTCGCTGAGAACGACACCAAAGGTCAGCAGTTCTGGCCTTTTGTCCAGAATCGCTTTTCACAACTTTCTTAAAGTTTCACTTATACGTCTGGAACAATTGTCACACCACGCTCCAGGAAATTAACCAATAATAGCAGTAGGTAGTCATAAGCTTATTGAATGTTTACTTGCACTTTTCGGCCTTGGGAGAACTCGCGTGTTTCCACAGCATTACTTGTTGGTTGGTTTTAACATTTGCGATGGAACTACTCATTGCCATCATAATATTGCAGGAAGGTCGGTGCAAAGGCCATTCGCTGATTTTTCTGATCATCCGTCAACATTTTTGATACGCAACCTGCACAAAGTTTGTGTTACTGTAGCCTATTCCTGACAAGTTCACACAGTACTATACGTGAACTTTGAAGAAAATTTGGGGCCATTTCCGAAATCGTGAAACGCAGATCTTCACGAATTTTCCTGTTCACTGTTTCCTCAAGATCATCGTTGATAACAGATTCCCACTTCGTTCCTCATCGTTCACGTTTGTTTGGCCATCTCTGAAATTTCGATATCATTGTGTAGTCTTTCCTTCACTCATTATTCTTGGACCATAAACACTCGCATATTTGAGGGTAATTTTTGACAACGCTTTTTTACATGGAGAAAACGAATTAGAGCCGCGTTTCACTCTTGATGGAATGTTCAATTGTAGTGTTCATTTTAATGTTTTAGAATGCAATAAGAAAACTGCGAACTACGTGGGTGGTTAGCCCATCAACCACTAAGGTAGTCAATTTGGTGCATAGTGAGAGTTATTATGCATTAAGCTGGTGGAGATATCAGTTAAATACAAATGTACAAATTAGATTAATGTTTTTTACTAAATTCAAGTACGTTGCTGTTTTTGGTAGCAAAATGTTTGCTTTTTAAGCTTTGCTATACAAATAGTGAAATAAATAATGCTATGTTTATATTGTTTTTTTATATTATCAGATAACCTAATCGAGATTGTACCAAGCGTTTTTTTCTCTATTACTAAAAAAAATTAATGATGTTTACATTTTGAATAGCTGGGTTTAAACAAAAATTTTTACAGTGTTCGTATGCAGTTACCAAGTATTAGTTATTATTTTCAGTTCCAAATGAAGGTTGTTATAACAGTTTTAATTTTTGTGCAATTAATGTTTGTAAGTATTTAAGTACATTTAAGCAATTTGCCTCTATTTTAACTTTAAAATATTTTGTTTTACAAAAGAGAGCAATGCTGCATTTTCGATGAATAATACTTTATATTTTCCAAATTTCTCCTTCATTGTTCTACTAAAATGAAAAATTCACAGAATATTTTATTGTTAAAGGTTGAATAGTGGTACTTACCAATAAGTCCGATTTTGAAAAATGTTTGTGATTAGCGAAATATAAAGTGGATGAAGTATCAAATTCTGTAAAAGACGGTGTTTATATCTTCCAAACTACTCTGAAACTATTATTGTAAAACAAAATTTTCAGTAAGCTTGTTTAGAGTTACCTACAGAACCTACGATTACAGCTTCACATTTATATTATTGTAGCATCATTTTATTTCCATACCAGGAAATAGAATTCCAAAGATTGCAAAAGCAACAAAAGATGTCTCGTAACTTAATGCAGATTTCTGACATTCGTTATTTTGATACAATGCCAGAAATCGCCATAACATAGCGGTAGGCAACCTAAGGGCGCTTAGTTTCTCTTGTGTTTATTCTATATTATTTTTTTTACAAATTTCTGCCTGTAGACCAGTCACTTTGGGATTTAACCTCTAACAAAATCCAAGCGAAGTGTACTTTGGTACACTTCTTTATTTTGGCATTATAAACAATAATATAAGGTTATTCAAAAGTAAGTTACATTTTGAAGTAGATATAACATTTGTAAGAATTAACATATATACAAAATAATAACACATGCGTATTTATCCAACATTGGGATTTATTCATTATGGGGGGGTTTTAGTAGCATGTTTACGCGCTGAAAATTGTGTAATTTTAAAATAACGGTACGGTTAAATAATGACAGTTGAAAAGAAGGACGAGTATGAATTAAAATTTTTAGACCTTTCCTTCATACGCTACAAGGCCAGAACGACCAATTTTAATATAGTAATTAAATTATGGCCTATTATGAAAAACTTACGAAAAGGGACTTGCACAAGACATCGATCAACAATGTATTGATTTTCGCATGTAGCGGGGTAGGTTTCAATATTACCTTCCTATGCATGTATCGACCCTTTTGCAAATTTGTATAATTTTGGCGTGATATTTATTTTATCTTTAGAAAAAATTGCGTATACATTTTTAAAAACTGATTAAAGATAGGCAACCCAACATTCACCGACTCTGTCAATGTCACTGTCAATGTTTACAAAGAGGTTTAAGAGATTAAAAATCGGTATTCGCAAATACTTATACTGAATTTTGAAGATTTGTTAGGTAGAAGCCGGTAGAAGCAATACTAGAAGATCCAATCCTTTCTTGGCTGGTTTTAAGTCAGGCAACCCAAAATACTTAAAAACGAAAAATATTTTAACTAAAACCCACCCTTAATCACATTTATTCGTTTTGGTTATCATGGTAACAAGTTTTGTTTATAATCTCTCAAAAGTAAATTTACTTATTGAATTTTTACATCGCTATCGTTGACTATGTTTTAAAATGGTTTTGACTTTACAAGATCGAATTAGTCTTGTTCAATGTTATTATGAATGCGGAAGAAGTTTAACAGACGCACAAACGGCATACGAAAATTCAGAACAAAGCATAATTTAAGAATTGGTCCGTGCAGTTTACATAGAAGAAAGATTGTTGCTTGTTGAAGAACAAAATGGCGGACATATTCAACATTTAAACTGAATCCAGTAAACCCCATACTTTATGAGTATAAATGTGTTTTTATTTTGTATACATATATGTTAATTCTTACAAATGTTATACCTACTTCAAAATGTAACTTACTTTTGAATAACCTTATACAGGGAATTTTTCTTTTTAGTATACATATCCCCTATGTATACTTTTATAATAAACGCAAATAGGCAACCCACTGTACACTATAAACGTCACGTCACGTGGTGCGTAAAGGTTATGTTTCATGTTTGTAAATAAAAAATAAATCAAAATTAGTGGAATATCAACATAATTTTAATTCAACGATTATTCTAAAACATAAAATATCAACAATACAAAACAGAAAGGAAAATAAAAACAGCAACAGTTAAAGACTAATTTTTTGACATTAACTTAATTTGATGATTTTGCCACAGCATGCTAATTTTTTAACGTTTATAGTGTATAGTGGGTTGTCTATTTGCGTTTATTATAAAAGTATACATAGGGTATATGTATACTAAAAAGAAAATTTCCCTGTATATGTAAAAAGTCCATTGCGAAATTGTGTACGCTAAGTGAATTATTCGAGGTCAAAGGTCACGAAATTAATTTTTTTCGCAAAAATCTCGTTATCTATTGGTTTTACGTTAACTTTGGCTATTGTGAAGAATAAGAAAGTAGATTAGATACAAAATTTACGAGATTAAAATCAATAAAAATAGAGTTTTATTGATTTTAATCTGACGGATGTTAATGTATCCAACTTTGTAATGGTGACCTAAACCTTCATCAAAAGTTTAAAATTGTTTATTCGTTTATTCCTCTGCCATCACAATGACAAGAGGTATAAATGTAAGATGTAAGTTAGGCCAAAATATTGTTTATTAATTTATTTATTGGATTTTAAATTTTTTTTCTTTTTAATATATTCTCATTGTTATCGTTAATTATTATTTGAAGTTATATCAAATTAACCTATTAGGTTAATTATAGCCT
This sequence comes from Melanotus villosus, assembly GCA_963082815.1. Classification (NCBI taxonomy): domain Eukaryota; kingdom Metazoa; phylum Arthropoda; class Insecta; order Coleoptera; family Elateridae; genus Melanotus; species Melanotus villosus. The sequence goes on from OY720426.1 coordinate 41,943,150, forward strand.
GAGGATAGCATACTAATTTAATTATTAGAAAATTTTAAAATTTTAATGTCGAAACATATACCGGGTGTGGCCTGACATGTGAGACATAGGAGAAATACATGCGATTTTGATAATAGCTTAATTTTATCTCTCCAGCTGAACCATTTAGTTTTTGTACGTTCTTGTTTGGATGAGTATGCTATAAAGCAATTGATTCTTAACTAATTAAGAAAATTTAGCTGCGCATCATTTGTTCGTACTAAATTCTGAAATTTCCATAGTGATACTGCAGCTCATCAGAACAAGTCTAGTTGATCCAATTTTTGTAGAATTAATATCAGTCTAATAATCAGGAAAAAAATACGATTTCTCCTTCATTTCGGAGAAACTTCGTACTATAATCGACTGAAAAAAAAGTACTTTTCGATGAATAGCTACAACGTAAGCAAGAAGATAATATTCACATATGATCAATTTCCCATGCGTTTCACCTATGTCTCACATGTCAGGCCACACCCGGTATATTGAAATGACCCCTTTGCTTATTTTATTTATAAATGTTTTCTTATTGGGTTCTCACAATAACCTTTTTCTCCAATTTGTTTGTTTCCCCAGTATTTTAAAATTATCTTAATTATCAAAATAAAAATATGTGCACCGACTTTATAATTTGAAATTCATTTTTGTTATAAATTTAAAAGAGACATACTCCTATCACAGGATCGTTTCCAGAGTTCGCTTTATTAAATTTCGAAAAAGTAAATAAAGATCAACTAAACTTTCAAAAAATACAAATTTATTACAATGTTTTTAATTTTCCCTAAAATTTATTTACTTTTATTAAAATAAAACTACCTTAAAATTAAACCACTTACACGTATTCACTTAATTTACCAATATTAATTCAGTTCCAGTTTACACTTCCAGTTCCACTAACTATTATTCAAAACCAATTGTATTTTAAGTATCTTTACTTCCAAACTATTACTTATTTCCATTTAACTTGTTAGTCCATTAACCATTATATTTAATTTACCATTCAAGTTCAGTTTTATTTCATTTATAATAATTACTTGTAATATTTTATTATTTAATCTTCTTGAATTGTTTATATTTCTTTTAAATATCGTGTTTATAAGTAACTTCTGATCTTATAAATTCAAATTTTAATAAATTGAATTTACATTAATTTCGGAGAGCGATTATTCACACCTCCTCTTTCTATCAAATCAGAAAAACAACTCTTTTATTTATTTATCTTTCAGTTATTTTTCATCTCCTAGGTGTTTTCAACATCTCTTCGTCCATGAAATAGCATTCATCCAAAAACATTCATACGCTTAACTATAACTATAACAACAATATAATAATATACAATAATACTAACAAATTACAATAAACAAATTTGTCCACGACTACTCAATAATCTGTCAATTATTCATGTGTTTGGTCAAGGATAATACTATCCATTATTCACTACCAGTAATGAATAATCATTATTCAGGGTGTCATGGTAACCATCATTGTTTATGGTGTATAATGAAGTAAATAGGTTATTTATAATCCTACCACTTCGTTTAACATATAGTCCTACCACGTGGTTTTAGTAGCGTTGTTATTTAAATTGTAATTAAAAATTCTTAGTATTTGTAGTCGTGGACAAAGTATAGTATACGACTTGCTGTAATGGCTACTATTTAATACCTCGGATAATTGCTCGTGTTGCAAACATTATCCATGGTAATAATAGCATTCATGATACCATCGTGTATAATATACTATTATTTCGCATGTAGTAGTGCATAATAAATAATGTTCGTTTATTTGTTTATTTAATGGGTGAAATCATTGATTAATCACAATTTTATTTTGCATATAATTGTACATATTTAAGTAATTTTCAGTGCATATTTGCATACATATTCGGTTTTTTTTGTGCGTATTTTCCAGTCTCTGGTAATAATTATGTAGTGGGTACCTATTCCAGATTTATAGGTTATATTTTTTTACTTATAGCGCACTCATGATTACAAATAATTATTGCTTTATTGATTATTATCAAGTTATTTACAGCTTTACTATTGAACTACTTTAGAAATCCAAAAGTTATTTAAGAAACCATGATTGATTGTTACTGTTTTATAAAAATATTTTCGACGCCTCAGGTTTAGGTTGAAAGAAAACGGCAATCAAATTTCTGAAAGAATTTTTAAGGGCAGTGCAAGTGCTGTCTGAGTGTAATTTTCAGTTCTTGCCCAAATTTAAAAACATCTGCAATATTTGTTCAGTGTTTGTAAAGTTATTTCTCGTTTTTACAACATGTAAATGTTCTAACCCTATCCAGTGTTACACCCAGGAGGGCAAATGAATTTTTTTGGGAGAGAACAAAGAAATTAACATGTTAACACTGTTGAGCAGAGCAAAACACAAGCAAATCACACAGCGGTTCAATCTCGACTACTCGTTTTATTTCAAAGTAAAGTACAGTACTTATGTACAGATGGCGTTATTTTTGATGTAAAAGCATCGCCAACTGGAATTAATAAGTTGCACTTATATGGCCGTTTCAATCACAATGAAAGTTGCTATTACGGCATTTTACAGATTCGTACGTTAAAAACGCCCTCTGGGGAAAAATATCACATTAACATTTACAGGAATCTTAAAATTCCTACGATTTTTAAAATTCAAATTATATACAAACTTAAAAACTATATCTTAGTTACGTAAATTTCAAATTTCGATGTAAATTTTCACTGTTGTAAACATTTTTACTGAGGTTAAGTGAAAAATTGACATTTTTAAGTAAAAATGGGAAAAATATTGCAAACAATGAGTATTTTCTTAGCTCTACACATCTTCCAGAGACAACTGTAATAACTAAAAGTGTACAAAACCCAATGTTTTCAACAGATTTAAGAAGTGAGATCCAAAACTTAAGCATAAATGCTTTACCTGACAATAGCATTTACTCTGCATCCGTAGCATTTTTAGCAGGATATATTCTAAAAAAATTGATGATCGGTTTAACTGTGACACCTGTATAGCATCTTTACTTTCTACGACAATTCGAGTCCCATTATTGCAATTAATTACATTACAAAACCGGAATTTTAATTTAACTTATCCAAATTCTACTTTTGTGGGGATTATAAAACGGTTGCAATGAGAGCTTTACCATTCCTTAATTATGAAAATACGTGTCAACAGCTGCTGAATATTTTACTTCAACCATTGGAACAAAATTGGATATTTCGCTGTACAATTCATAGAACAGCAATTTGTAAACTTACTATAACATCAACAGTGAAACCAGTTTTCAATAATATTTGTACAGAAAAAACGGACACTATAAAGAAAACCTCACGATCTTCCAAACCACTTAGTAGAAAAGTTTTAAAACAATAGTTGTATTTGTTCATCTTAAAAGTGCTTTTTAATCTTGTACAGACGTTTATAAAAATCTTACCTGACATTGACAGTTTAATTTAATTAAGGTAAAACCCATTAGAGGCCGCCAAATACAGTATAAACTGTAAAGTTTTAGGTATGAATTGTAACATGTAAAATAAATGGAATGGGATGGCCGTATAAGTGCAACTTATTAATTCCAGTTGGCGATGGTAAAAGTAACACCCCCACTATATCAAAATTTACAAACATCTTTTAATCCTAAATCATTAACAAACTTAAGGTGTTTAACTGAATTTTAACTTTTTGTTGGAATGTCTGCACACATTTCTTCAGTAGACAAATAATTTAACAACATAGTTTTATTTGCTACAGCTTCTCTAATAAAATGGTGACGTATGTCAATGTGCTTGAAATTTTTATGAAACAACGGATTGGCAGCTAATTTCTGCGCACTCATGTTATCGTTAAATAATTGGATACAATTTAATTGACCTGTTAGATTATAAATCAAATTCCTCAGGTATATTGCTTCTTTAGCGGTTTCTGAAATCGCCTGTTTGTCACTTGCCCAATCGACATCGACAAACCCTTATAAATCTACATCTGACTTTTGAAATGTTAATCCATGATTTTTGGTTCCTTGCAACTATTTTATAACTCTCTTTGCACATCTCCAGTGAGACTCTGTATAGCAATTATTATTGAACTGACTTAAATAACTCACCCTGTAAGCTATATCTGGCGTTGTCAATACTGCGAGATACATCAAATTACCTATTAGGGTATGTTTTTATTACAATTTTCGACTTGCATGTTGAGTTCCAAATTTAATTCTATAAAGGCGCAGATGTAGATTTACAATCCGACATGTTAAATCGTTTTAAAATTACATTTTATGTAATCTTTCTGACTTAATTTTAAAGTACCCTTTTCCTGATTTCTAATAATTTCCATGCCTAAACATTGCTTGACTTCACCTAAATCTTCCAATCTAAATTTAGCATTCAAATTAAACTTTAAGTTTTCAGTTTCATCTGCATCACTTGAAAATACAAAGAAATCGTCAACATACAAAGCCACAATAATTAACGAATTTTCTTTATATTTTACATAAACACAGTGTTCTAATTCAGATTTTTTATACCCTAATTTTACTAGAACTTGATCTACATTCTTGTACCACAGTCTAGATCTAGAGAGCTTGAAACCTTCTGGCTGTTTCATATACGTCCAAATGACCATTCAAGAATACAGTCCTGCCATCTAGATGTGTTATATTGAAATCTAACTTAGAAGCTAAAGCGAACAATACTCTTAATGTTGAGTGTCTAACAACAGGAGAAAAAGTTTCATTGTAATCAACACCTGCTTTCTGGGTGAAACCCTTTGCTACAAGCCTGGCTCTGTAACGCACACTACCATTACTGTCAGGCTTCCTTTTAAACACCCACTTGCAATCCACAACGTTTACACTTTCTGGAATTTCTACCACTTCCCATGCTTTGTTTTCTTCAAATGACTCGTATTCTTCTATCATCGCCTGTCGCCATTTGTGCCCATCTGGTCTTGATAATGCTTCCTCTACAGTTGTTGATTCATTCCCGATTTGATACTTAGAAATTCGTAACTGTCACTTTTGGTGACTAAGTAAAAATAGTATATTGTATAACTAGTGCTGAAAGTTGAATATTTCACATGAGTGTGAAAGTTGAGCCACGAGCCTCTGGCGAGTGGCTTAATCACACGAATGTGAAATATCCTTTCAGCACGTGTTTTACACTATGCTTTTCCGACGACCATTTTACCAATTTTTCATTAAATAAAAAGGAACCAGCATTACACTTGCAACACTTTGACGTTTTAAATATTAATTTTTTTGACAAATGACGACTTTTGACGTCGCCCGCCGACTGTTTTGTGTGGTTTAGCGTGTGGAAAGCGGCATTTCACACAGTTTCGTTGCTGTGCGAAATGTGTTATTTTCAATACTAGTAAACCGTGTGAAATGAGTCACATTTCATAGTGGTCGTCGGAAATAGTAATTTGTATAACAAGTGTTGAAAGTACAGTTTTGCAGAACGAAAATGAAGGTTGCAGCCTGAGACGAAGTCGAAGGCTGCATTCATTTGAGTTTTGCAAAACACTTTCAACAAGTGTTATTACACACTATTTTTTCTACTCCTACAGAAGAAAGACATTTAATTCACTATTTAATATTTTAAAACAAATTTTATAATTTTTGTGGAATATTAAGTATGCTCATGAAAACTATGATCACTATGGAAATAAGTCCGTTGCTATGAAAATAAACATATCACAAATATAAACAAACCATACAGTTAACCGGCGCCACTTTGAAAGTGTGTTGCAAAGTACTTTTATATCCGTTATGGTGTAGCGTTATGAGGTACCATGCGCGGAAAATGACCTGGCGTGGTAAATCGTCTTTTTTGCCCTTAGATACAGTCTGTTTTTGTTCAACTAAATGTTTTAGTTTCCATTATTGTCGACTTTTTGACAATGAAATGTCAATTTACCAAGGTGGTAGTGAGAAAAAAGTATTTGTGAACATATCTACTTGATCAAATTTTGTTTTTTAATTTAAGCATTTTTGTAGTAGTTATGGAAACATGTATGTTGGTTTGCATTTGTAGATTGTAAGGGACGCGTCTTACATGAATCACCCAGTATTAACTAGATAACAAACCGTTAACACTTCGAAGGTAAAGCTAATATTATCTAAATCGATATTGGTCCAATCTAAGTGTGCTAGTTGGGAAAGTAGTAATGTATATTTGTTTGTATCTTGTTGGACAGTTTATCACTATTATTATATTAAATTTGTATAATTACTAGGTTAATTCGGTTAATCTCTTTGCACGTTCTTTTGTTTTTAGGCGAATGACACTTCAAGAAACGGATCTCACCAAAATGAACCGAATTTTAAGGTAAGTTTATAAAAGCAATCAATGAGTAGAAATTTTGTCAATTTAAAAAGGAGCTGCTCTTAAACAGATCTAGAGTAAAACAAGATTTTTCCTAGATTTCTTTCTTTCTTTATCCATTTGTCCTTTAGAGCGTCGGATTAAGTTATTTGCTTCCTGTTTCCTTTAGACAATTTTTCCATTTGCTCTGGTCCCGTGCCAAGGTTCTTATTTCATTTAGCGTTTTACCTCTGTTTGTCCTACTTCTTCTATTCTTTCGACCCAAGTCTTCCTCGCTGCCTCTCCCTTTTTTTTCCTTTTGCTGTTTCTATCGTTCTTCTTACTATTCGTTTTGGGTCCATTCTTGTTATGTGAACATACCACCATAGACTAACTTATAAGTTAGTCTATGATACCACTTCAGTTGTCTGTTCTCCAGTTTCGTCATGATTGGTTCTTCTCCGGACATATTTATTATTTGTCAATTTCTTACTTTATCAGATTTTGTTTTTCCCACTATTTTCCTCGGATATTTCATTTTTATTGCATTTAGTTGTGATTCGTGTTTTTTCGGTGGCAGCCATGATTCACTAGCGTATAATATAGTTGGTACTGTTGGTAGGGCTATTACATACAAGATGCCCATTTGAATCCGTGAATCCTTTGTAGGTTGGAATAGGCAACCCATTTTACTTCTGAAATGTGACTACCTATGATCTTACAATTTATTTTGATTAAATTTTTGTGTGCATTAGTTAGCCTTGAATTTTTAAAGTTAGTACATTAGCATCAGACACGTCAAAAAAATGTTTTCTGCTTCAAAGTGCACAGACATGCTCTTGATACTCGGGGAATGCCAACGAAATGCTGACACTGCTGTTATAATCCATCCGTTCCCTGCAAAAAAAGCCCTGTCTCGATTTTTTGCTGGCGCTTTGTCAGTCGGTGCAGGGGAGCGGGGTGAACAAAGGGTACTATGTCCGGGTGGTGGAAGCGGTCATGTGACCTGTCAAATTCAAATTGAAATGTTACATTGATGTTTTGTTGAGACTTTTCGCTTGCAATGTGGAATATGTTTCCAGACATCGAGAACAATCAAAAAATTCCTCTGCCAGCGTTTTCGGTGGTCAGGTTCGGCTCCTAGGCCCTTTGGGTAACGCAAACAAACGCTGGCAATAGCACCTTAGCTTCAGAAAAATCACGGTTTAGCTATACCCCGAATTTCGTTGAAAAGTCTCACTATTACATCATGGCGCCAAGAGCCGTTTTTCTGGACTTTCCGGAAGCAGGGCCTAGGCGCCAAACCTGACCACAGAAAACGCTGGCAGAGGTATTTTTGGATTGTTCTCGATGTCTGAAAACATATTTCACATTGCAAGCGAAAAGTCTCAACAAAACATCGATGTAACATTTCAATTTGTATTTAACAGGTCACATGACCGCTTCCACCGGTCACATGACCGCTTGCACCACCCGGACATAGTATCCTGTGTTCGCCGCGCTCCCCTGCACCTACTGACAAAGCGCCAGCAAAAAATCGAAACAGGGCTTTTTTTTGCAGCGAACGGACGGACTATTACACTTTATGCTCGTCGATATCCAAATCGAATACATACGAGCTGTAATGTTTTTCGACGGCTGGAACATAATTTGAGGGAAATAGGGACCTTTAAAAAGCCTCATGTAAGAACTCGAAGGGTTACTGACGAAAATACATAAGTTGCTCTGTTCCGTTTTTAATAATAGTTTTTTTATTAATTTAGTTTGAATTGTTTTAGAAAATAAAATCTATGCAGTGTACACGTTTAAATTCCCTTTGGCATTTGAATATTTATCATTTTTATATCGCATTGCTTCGACAAGCTTTGGTTACTTGGGAAACCATTTTTATTGATTGAACATTAGAAAGAACAGAAAATAAATTAGTCAAAAGCAGAACATTAGAGAGACGTTAAAAAACATTAGTTGAACGTTCCTTAGAAGAAACATAAATATTAGAAGAAATTTAGTGAATACATTTTAAAAGAAAAATTACCATTTAGTTAGAAGAATAGATTTTGGGCATACTTGGAAACATTATCAAGGTGAGTCGAAGTTATTCACACATTTAGTACGGTCCTTCGAGCATACCTTTAGTTTTTATTAAACATGCTCTAATAGAAACAGTTACAAATTAATGATCCTCGCGTAAGCCAAAGAAGTCTTTCTTAAACCCACCATATCAGCAAAGACAACATCTTGAAAGCGAATGCGTATCATCCCTATCACTGTATACCAGTACAGCACCTATCAGAAAATGACTTTCCTTTGCGTTTACAGTTTTGTGCTTTTGTGAGAAATCAGTTAAACTTGAACCCAAATTTCGTAAGTCACACTTTATTTTCATATGAGGCAACATTTACAAACAATGGTTGTTTTAACAGACATAATTCACATTATTATTCACAAGCCAGCCCTCACTGGTTCCAAGAATCACATTTCCAGTGCGTATTTAAAGTTTGGTGCAGTATTGTAGGAGATCATGTTATTGGCCCACACTTCTTTAATGGAAACTTGACTGGTGCAATGTATCTTGATTTCTTAATTAACATTTTACCTCAGCTATTGGAAGAAGTTCCACTAAATATCAAACGAACAATGTGGTTTCAAAATGATGGAGCACCTCCCCATTTTCACAAGGATGTTAGAAATCACCTTACAAGAACTTTTGGACACCGGGTAATTGCACGAGGTGCGCAACATCCTTGGCCCCCTCGCAGTCCCGATTTCAATATTCTGGACTTCTTTTTATGGGGAAAAGTAAAAAATGATGTTCACCAACAACCTATTGCTAATGAAAATGAATTGCGACAACGAATTATCGCCTCATGCCGCTCATTTACTCCTGAGACATTGAGTAAAGTTAGAAGAAATTTCCTCCGTAGAATTAACTTGTGTGAGCAAAATAACGGAATGCACTTTGAATACCTGTTGTAAATTTAATACTTATTTATATTATAATATTGTATGTAGTTTATCGTTTAATATATATTTCTAACAATTTGGATTGTTTGGATTAGTTGCATAACTTGCTACTTTGATCTGTCAATATTATATTGAAAACGTAAAACACAGATTGGTTTCTGAACTGATTGATATGGGTTACCTATTCCTAGATCTTCAGCGGTCACGCTTTAAAATGGGCACTCTGTATATTGTATACGTCGCGTCTTTGTAGTGGTCTCTGTTTCACTCTTCTGTAAGATGGTTTTGTTTACAGCATGGTACATGTTTATCACCTTCTGCCTTCTTTGCGCTATTTCTAGGTCTAGGTTTCCATCTTTTGTTATCGCGCTTCTCAAGTATTCATAAGCTGTTACTTCTTCTAACTTTTCTTTGCATAGGATAACTCTTGCTTTTTCCAATTTGTTTATGTCGTTGATTATCCTAACTTTACCTTTATTCGTGTTTATTTCCGGTTTAAGTGTCTCGATTTCTTGCGCCCATACATCTACTATAAGGCTTGATTCAGAAAATTTCGTACGGTTTTGTAATACATGAAACATGCATTTTAAGCTCTTTAATAACAATTTCTGTTATGTATAGTTTAAAGTTAACTACATTCTAAAGAAATATGTAAACAATAATTAGTTTTTTAGTTTCTGCCTGGTAAAAGTGCGGACGTTTTTCTTGATGCTTGCTATGAGATTCTGCGCAGTCTTAGTTTTAACTCTTCGCTGTCAGCCAACCAAAATTTCTTGAAATCTCGTAGCTAAACAGTTGCTTTTCCTTCAGTTTTGAGTTCTCTCTTTACCATAGCCTAATATCGCTTAATTGGTCTAAGCTCCGGTGTATTTGGTGGATTGTCGGTTTTTGGTATAAAATTGATAGAATTGCCTTCAAACCATTCTATCACACTTGTTGAATAGTGAGCGGTTACAAGGTCAATCTAAAATAATGTAGATTGTGTATGACTCTTAATTAAGGGCAATAATCGTTTTTTCAAGCACTGCTTCGCGTAGATTTCAGTATTAATGGTTCCTTCATGGTAGGAAGAAACGCTTCGTTTACCATATTGGCATACCGCCTGCGGCGCCTGCTAAACCAGTACAGTACTGAACTGTTTTCACTAAATGAAAGCCTATTTGCAATTCTTTTATGCCCAGTAGTTTTTTTAATGTATTTCAATTCGAATGTTTAATTAACCAGATTTTACTAAAAAAAACTTGATTAAAACCGTACGAAACTTTCTGAATCAAGCCTTTTAGTTTGCATTTTTCTATGTGTCTTATTAATGTGTCTATTAATACTACATCATATGCATGAGTAAACTGACTAAGATTGTGGGGCTCAGGTTTCTGTTTCCCATCGTTGTTTGTTCTACTTTTCCTCTCGTGTTTTTTATTAATGTATCCATTACTATAATAATTAGCAGAAGACTCAGACTCTCGCCCTGCTTTACTCCTCTTTTCAAATTGAAGGCTTCTGATTTTTGTCCACCTGTTGCTACATTTTGATATACGCTTTTAATTACACGTATTGATTTTCTATCTACTTAGATGTCTAGTAGGCATTTCCATATTACTTCAGTTTCTACAGTATCAAAAGCGGCTCTGAGGTTACTAAATGTTAAGTACTGTTCTCCACTATATATTGCCCTTTCCATCAAGTTTCGTATTATGCTTAGGTTATCATTTGTCTATTTATTAGCTCTAAACGCAGCTCGCTTCTCTTCCAATTTTTTTCTACTAGAGATTTTAGTCTTTACTATCCTATTCGACATGCACAAGAATATAAATACCTAGGAGTCACCCTCACAACAGATGGACGAGACACGCACGATATACAGAACAAAATTATACGAGGAAAAAACGTTATCAGACAGCTGCACCGTGTACTGTGGAATGACACACTAACAACAAAAACGAAAATATATATTTGTAGTACATTTGTAGAAAGCACTGTGACCTATGGAGCAGAAATACGGACAATGGAGAAAAAAGAAAGGGATAAATTAAAGGCTACGGAAATGATGTTTTGGAGACGTTCATGTAAAAAACGATAATGGACAGAGTGCCAAATGCACAAATAAGAGAGAGAATGGAAGTACAAGAGTCTCTTTTAAACAAAGCAGCTCCTATTTAGCCACATGAGGCGAATGGACACAAGCAGACTACCACAACAAATATGGAAATGGAAGCCTCAAAGAAGAAGGAAAAGAGGAAGACCAAGGAAAACTTGGAACGCAGAAATCACGGAAGCAACGAGAAAAAGAGATTTGGAAGAACAAACGGTTACGGACAGGAAAACATGGAAATTGGGATGCGGTAAACGGCCACGACAGCTGTAAACACACCGCCAATATATACAGGGCGGTCCGGTACAACTCGCCGCAACCGAGTCGCCGCGGCCGACACGCCGCAGCCGAGTCGCCGCGAAGCCCGGCTCGCCGCGGTCCGTCTCGCCGCGGTCCGACTCGCCGCGAGGTATTATAGTCCTAAAACCTTTTTACATTTACATTACATTTTTACACTTTTCGAATCTACTTTATATTTTTAAAAATAAGCATTATTTAAATAATTTTTAGAATTCGTCAGGTGTAGGATAAATTTGGATTTACCAAGAAGACTTGCAGAGGCTTTAATATTTAGGTAATTAACAGTAATCCTCTTTAACTGCTTTAAACGCATAGACATTGTTATCGCTATACCTGGTTTTGCTTTTGGAATGGCACTTACAACATTCTATGACTCATATGCCACCGATGAAATTAAAGAAATATCGGGATGCGGAATAGAAATATTATAGATTATTTACAAGGTATAGCTCATAACTACGAAATGGCTCAGTAAACAATAAATAAATAAACAACGTTACTGTCAACGCTGTTGTTTTATTTCAATGTTCACACCGTAAACATTCGCGGCGAGTCGGTCTGCGGCGAGTTGGACGGCGGCGAGTTAGGCCGGCGGCGAGTCGGCTGCGGCGAGTCGGCTGCGGCGACTCGGCCGCGGCGAGATGTCCCTTTTCGCTTTAACGTGTGTTTTGGTCCGTCCACTGGACCAGATATTCTTATTTTTAAGAGGGTGCGGGACAAATGGTCTAAGCTCAACCATGACTATAATCGACAATATACTCCTTTAATATCTGCGTCAGAGCTTCAGAAGGAATTCATATCTAAACAATTAGAAGAGAACCATCCTCGAGACGACTACAAAGAGCTGCTTACCCTTGCAGCATTATTGATTGGGTTGAATATCGCAGCTACTCCAATTCGGAAGCCTGGTGCACTTCATAGAGTTCGCTGGATGGCCAAGGCAATTTATTCTATGAAAATCGAACTACTGCTAGAAGGAAACCAAACTGCGTTTCGCCTGACAGCTCATGAACTCCAAGGACTTAAACGATTCAACCGGTTTGTTGTTTGCGTTTACATTGAGTCTTGGTTTACAAGCAGATCTGCAATTGACGCACCAATAAACGATATTATGTTGATCAAAAGACTCCAAAATTATGGTGATGAAAAATGGAAAACTGTTGGTCTCAAGATGATGCAGCGCCATTCTTGGTACCTAAGTCCAGAGCTAGCAGCGCTTGTTCTTTTCTCTGAACATCTGACTCCTGAAGACAAATCACACATTATGCAACATAATCTCCAATCAGAACGCGGCGCGCACTTGCTAAAGTCACTTCCTCTTACAGTTCGTGATTTACAAATTTCTCGCAGCGTCTTTCAAGTTCTTGGTATAGAAGACAGTTTTCCTAATGAGCCCGTTGAAACTTGGCCCGAAACGCAGACATTCAAGAAAGCTGCAGATTTAGTTAAAAACTTGCCTTGTGTGAACGACTGCGCTGAACGCGGTGTTGCTTTGATTCAGACATTCAATGAGACCACGAAGGATGAAGTGGAGAAGCAGTACTTACTACAAGTTGTTGAGAAACATAGGAAAGACTTTACTAAGTACAATCGCGAGGACCTTGCACTCATGTAGTTTTATAGTTAAATACCCTTTTTGTAGTATTTACTACTGCAGTGATAATGTTAAGTTAAAATAAAGATTTCCATTAATCTAAGCAGTATTTTTTGATAGGCGTTAAACAATTTTATTTTAAGGTCTTCTCAAGGTCGCGGGGGGACCCCTAAATATTATTTAATTGAGTTAAAACTTTACAAGTATTACTAAGTTACTGTAGTGAATCATATAAGAAGGTGAGAGCTATAATTTTCAAACTTTCATTTTTATGGGACACCCTAATGTGTATGTACAGGGTGGGCATAATTGGATGTTTTAATAGGGCATCTCGGTAACCATAAGAGATAGAGGAAAACGAGTGGCCAAGTCTCGATCTCTTTTTTCGGGATATGTTTAATGGTGAAAACATAAATTGGCTATCTTCTTTTGTTTTTGAGTTAGAGCCCAAAATTGACTTTTTCGACTTTTTTTGATATCCTCATAACTCCCTTGTTTTTAACAATAGCAAATTACCGTTTTGACATTATTAAGGCACTTTTTTAAGCAGAATCTACCGGTTTAATCAGATTTTAAATTTATTCATTTGTTTCTCATTTATAGCATAAAGTTGTATTTTTTTATATGGAAGTCATAGTAGGCAATGAAGTGGTTAAAAAGAGTATTTTTTTTTTCTTTTCAAAAATATATACTTAGTTTGTTTGAGATATTTTTATTATTTACATAAGAAATGTTAAAAAGCGTATTTTATTATTCTTTTTTTAACGTTTAAGCCCTATCTAGTTGTCATTGACAAACAAAAAGCTGCAAAAAAGAATTTGCATGTTCTGTCATCTAGTAGGCAAGAAAAAACAAAACTACCAAATAGTTTGACAAGAATAATCTAATAATAAATAAATGGGTTTTTAACGTCTAATTATTTAAGAACTACAAAAACTTTTCAAATTGTTCGCCGTTAATGGCCACACACAAATTGCACCTCCGTAGCACACTATTCACTGCATTCTGAATATGGATATTCGATATTGACTCTATGCAGTCTTGGAAATTTTGCCTTAATTGGTTGATGTTATTATTGTCCATTTGGTAGAGATGATCTTTGATGTATCCCCAAAAAAAGAAATCAAGGGGAGTTAAGTCCGGAGAGCGCGCTGGCCATCTTACTGGTCCATTGGTTCCAATCCAGTTGTCACCAAAGTTAACATTTAGCAACTCAGACACTATTCTGGTGTTATGAGGTGGAGCTCCATCCTGTTGAAAGAAATAATTTCTTCTTTCGACAACTGGGAGTTCGTCCAGAAAGTTGTCGATAATATTTTGGCTCAGTATTTGGTGATACCTCTGACCATTTAAATGTTCTTCATAAATTTGTAGACCCAAAATCCGATTTTCAAGTATGGCACACCAAACACTAAAACCGAACCGCCCTTGGTTCTGAATGTCTACCGTTATGTGTGGATTGACATCAGACCAGTAATGGTGATTGTGCCGATTAAAAACTCCCGCACTGCTGGTGTAGGGCTCATCTGTCCAAATTATTTTTCTAGAAAATATAGGATCTTCAAGACATTGTTGTTGATACCAGTTGCAAAATTCCAGTCGTCTTTGCGAGTCACCTGCTAGAAGCTGCTGCTGTTTTCTTATAGCATAGGGCCTGAATTTGTTTTTCTTCAAAATTTTTAAAGCACGACGCCGTGAAACTCCAGTCTCAGCTTCAATTTAGCGACTTGAAGTTGAAGGGTCTACAACAACAGCTCCTATAACATTAATGGTTGCATCGTCGGCATCTTCAATATTGTAATTTTTGGGTCTTGGTTTGGTAAATGACCCATAATCGATTAGATTATCTTTTAATCGTTGAAAAATATACTTACGAGGTTGTCTTCGTTTAGGATAACGATTTAAGTATGTTTGAGATGCTATATCAGCATTATTGTTACTTAAAATAAAACATTCCAACATATCGTATTTCTCGTTGTTTTCGTATGCCATTTTAACACTTTTGCACTATTACAAACAGATTATGTCATCAGCACTGTAAACAATTTTCAACTGACACTTATTGCTATTTTCTGAAAGTTGTCAAACTATTTGGTAGTTTTGTTTTTTCTAGCCTACTAGATGACAGAACATGCAAATTCTTTATTGCAGCTTTTTGTTTGTCAAGGACAACTAGATAGGGCTTAAACGTTAAAAAAAGGATAATAAAATACGCTTTTTGACATTTCTTATGTAAATAATGGAAATATTTCGAACAAACTATATATTTTTGAAAAGAAAAAAAAATACTCTTTTTAACCACTTTATTGCCTACTATGACTTCCATATAAAAAAATACAACTTTATGCTATAAATGAGAAACAAATGAATAAATTTAAAATTTTATTAAACCGGTAGATTCTCCTTAAAAAAGTGCCTTAATAATGTCAAAACGGTAATTTGCTATTGTTAAAAACAAGGGAGTTATGAGGATATCAAAAAAAGTCGAAAAAGTCAATTTTGGGCTCTAACTCAAAAACAAAAGAAGATAGCCACTTTCTGTTTTCACCATTAAACATATCTCGAAAAAGTAGATCGAGACTTGGCCACTCGTTTTCCTCTATCTCTTATGGTTACCGAGATGCCCTATTAAAACATCCAATTATGCCCACCCTGTACATGTTTTTAAAAATTTTTCTGTTTTTGTTAAGAATGCTGATATACATTTGCATGATACCAGGTTTAAGGAAAATATTGTGTTATGTAAACATAACTCTACTTTATATGAAAGAGGTCCTTTTTATGCCTGCAGCAAAATTTATAATAATTTGCCTTCCTCTTTAAAATCGAGTAATACCTTGTTGATTTTTAAAAACAAACTGAAATCCTTTTTAGAAGAAAACTGTTTTTATTCAATGAAGGAATTCTTTTACCATAATAGTACCTAGGTATCTACTTTTAAGGTCTCTTTTTGCTGTTGCAAATTTTTGTTTTTTTTTATATATTACTATCTTTTAATGTAATTGTTCTTCTGACATGGCCATAAAATGTATGTATTTTCTTACTAGCTGGAATAAATAATATTATTATTATTATTTTCTTGTGTCTCGGTGTTTATCAGCCGGAAATTCTTATTGTGACGGATAATAATCAAGTCACAATATGTTTATTATAAGTTGAGGAATCTGCGTACTATTGAACAGGTGTTTAGGATGACTGATTTTTGTATGTTGGTATGTATGAAGGTTGGTATATGAATTTGCGTTAAATTTTCAATGAATGATTGTGGTGTGAGTCCTGTGACGGAGATTATGAATGGTAGTATGGTGATTTTTTCTTGGTTCCATATTGTTTTTAGTTCTATAGCGAGAGGTGTATACTTGGTTATTTTTTCTTCATATTTGTGATTAATGTTTATGTCGTTTGGTACGGCTATATCCATTAGAATCGTATGTTTATTTGTTTTAAGTGTTAAGGTGATGTCGGGTCTATTAGATGGTATAGTATGGTCTGTGAGGATGGTACGATCCCAATAAAGTCTGACTTCATTATTTTCTAATATTGGTTCAGGAGTGTATTTGTAGTATGGAATGTTTTCTGTTATTAGGTGATATTGTTTGGCTATTTCTTGATGGATTATTTTTGCTACATTGTTATGGCGTTCGGTATAATCAGTTGCTGCTAATAGGCGACATCCTCCTGTAATGTGATCGATAGTTTCTTTGAACTGATGGCACTTTCTGCAATTATCGTTTTGTATACTGTTATCCTTAATTATTATTATTATTATTATTATTATTATTATTATTATTATTATTATCAAAAAACAGAGGTTATACAGTGACCGGCAAAAAGTTCGCAACATATGGGAAAATTTTTTATTATTAGAATATCGAAAAAACTTTTATGGGGAATGGGTTCTGCATGTCTGATAACCTAAAAATCGAATTTGAGGTATGTCACGGGACCTGTGGTATAGCGGCAAATTTTAAAAAATCACTATGAAGTTGGAAAAAGTGGTGTTAGATGACAAAATATCGAAGAAAATTATTAGAAAAAGTTTCTTAGAATTTAATTTTAGGTCCATATGCAAAATTTCAAGTATTTATTTAAAAAAATTGAAAACCGCAATTTTTTGTTAATGTTTTTTTATTAATTTACAAATACCCGATTTTTTCCTTTTAAATAGCTTGATTGAAGTGGAACCTATATATATGGATACTAATGGAAGAACTTTCTCGTTTTTTCCACAGTTGATAAGCCTAAATCTAAAAAACAGGTTTTCGCTAGGACGCTCACTGTTGCAATGTATATAACAGCTGCATAAAATTTTTATAAATATTTTGATGACAGAATACTTAGAAAAGCTAAATTTTCTTGGTTGCGGTCAAAGTTCATCAATTTATAAAATAAAGAAAAATAAAATAGTCAATAAACTAAAAACCACCTTCTTTATGTAATTTTCTTTCTATGATATTTCAGGGAGATGTATTCACGGTTAGCGATAAAACTTAATTATTAGCGAAAAAATTAATCTTTGCTAAGTGCTCTAGCATAAAAATATTTCTAAAATTTTTATACAGCTGTTAGATAAAAACCATTGCAACAGTGAGCGTTCTAGCGAAAACCTGATTTTTAGATTTGTTCCTGTCAATTATGGAAAAAAGGAGAAAGTTCTTCCACTGTTATCCAAGTACATAGATTTTACTTCAATCTGGCTACTTAAAATGAAAAAATTGGGTATTTGTGAATTAAGCAAAAAATAATTGCGAAAAATTGCAATTTTAAATTGTTTTAAATAAATACTTGAAATTTTTCATATGGCCCTAAAATTAAATTCTAAGAAACTTTTTTAAATAATTTTCTTCGATATTTTGTTATCTAACCCCACTTTTTGCGACTTCATAGTGATACCATCGGTCACGTGACATACTTCAAATTCGATTTTTAGGTTATCGGACATGCAGAACCCATCCCCCATAAAAGTTTTTTCTCTTTTTAATGGTGTTATAGCCAACTATGACCCCCATAAGAAAAATTTAAGTTGACCATTGTAGCTCAACTACGATAACAGTTTTCAAAAATCTGAATACACCACTAGATTCCTATTAAAAAAGTGCCTTAAGGAAGTGCAAATTAAACTCGACTTCCGTTTAAAATAAAAGAGTTATTAAAAAAAAATCAAAAAAACAAAAATTCACTTTTTTTGCCGCCGCGTCTGAACTACGTTAAATATTCAAAGTTTGTTTATGGGGTTTGGTAAGTACAACTTTACCTAAGGAGTATTTGATCTCTTTAACCAAATCTCTATCTCTCATAATAAGCGAGATCCCAATGTTGAGAATGAATCTGTGGATACCCGGTATACGAAAAGGGACATCTCGCCGCGGCCGAGTCGCCGCAGCCGACTCGCCGCCGGCCTAACTCGCCGCCGTCCAACTCGCCGCAGACCGACTCGCCGCGAATGTTTACGGTGTGAACATTGAAATAAAACAACAGCGTTGACAGTAACGTTGTTTATTTATTTATTGTTTACTGAGCCATTTCGTAGTTATGAGCTATACCTTGTAAATAATCTATAATATTTCTATTCCGCATCCCGATATTTCTTTAATTTCATCGGTGGCATATGAGTCATAGAATGTTGTAAGTGCCATTCCAAAAGCAAAACCAGGTATAGCGATAACAATGTCTATGCGTTTAAAGCAGTTAAAGAGGATTACTGTTAATTACCTAAATATTAAAGCCTCTGCAAGTCTTCTTGGTAAATCCAAATTTATCCTACACCTGACGAATTCTAAAAATTATTTAAATAATGCTTATTTTTAAAAATATAAAGTATATTCGAAAAGTGTAAAAATGTAATGTAAATGTAAAAAGGTTTTAGGACTATAATACCTCGCGGCGAGTCGGACCGCGGCGAGACGGACCGCGGCGAGCCGGGCTTCGCGGCGACTCGGCTGCGGCATGTCGGCCGCGGCGACTCGGCTGCGGCGAGTTGTACCGGACCGACGTTAAAGGCATCTGAAAGGAGCACTTCGAACATGTGGTGTCGTCATCCCATCCACAGCAAATTTCTCCCAATGAGGTGCTCCAGAATTCTACAGGCTCCATTCAATCTTCCTGTGTTCGAAGCAGTCGTATCGAAGCACATACCGACGACCACAGAATCGCAGTTCCATGACTGCAACTGTTCACGTACTGCCTCAGCTGCTGCGTGGCCAGAGCTGGATACCAACTTCGGAACACCAAGAAGTT
The DNA here is from genome assembly GCA_963082815.1 of Melanotus villosus. NCBI lineage: Eukaryota > Metazoa > Arthropoda > Insecta > Coleoptera > Elateridae > Melanotus > Melanotus villosus. The sequence continues at coordinate 41,962,654 of OY720426.1, forward strand.
TAGTTGTACCTTCAACTAAAGAGGAAACTAGAACAGGTAGCCGTTCTACTTTATCAACGCCAGTCACATCTGCTAACAGCTTACCATCCCAGTGAACAACTGATTTGGTGGCTTGATAATCTTCTTTAATTATCTGTGCAGCTTCACGACGACGTTTCTGGCGTTGTCGGTGGACGGTACTCTTGGAAAGAACTACAGAAGATGTAGAACACCCTGCCTCGTTTATTACAGATGCCAAAATCATTGTTGACTTCCTGATACCGGTATTAGTCCGGTCCAGTACAGCTGAAACTTTTGAAGATACAATACGTTTCCGTTTAAGTTCAACAAGTTCACGTAGTTTACTGGTTTTGTATGGCGGTTTTGCCGGTGCAACGAATTCATCTTCCGATTCATTTTCACTGCTATTTTTGGCAGTCACGGTCGGAGAGTTTGAAATACCAGAAATGTTATTTACTCCACTATCTCTAGATTTTTTTGCTTTTGACGTTGACGCTGATTGATGTTGGTGACTTACAACAGCGGCTAGGCGTTGATTAAATCGCTCTTTACGTAGAGCAGACCGTTTCTCCTGTTCAGCAAGTTTCTTGTCCACAGGTCCGATAGAACCGGTTCTTGACTCCTGCTGCAACTTCAGAAACTGCCGGTCCTCTTCGTTTGTAATCAGCTGTTGGCTGTTGGCGTGACTGATGTCGAACAGTTTTTCCAACTTATCAATGAACTTTTGCTGGTTTTTTTTGTCCACCGGGTTATTTCTTGTCTTATGTTTCATCAGACGGACGTGTTCTTCATAAAATTCTTTTGTTTTTTGAATACTATGATATTTTTGCCTGATGGGAAGCCGTGACTTTATCCAGAATGACACTAGCTGATTATACACCTGTTCGGCACTTTCACGAATTGTAAGTTTTTGAGACCGATGGTAAAACACAAAATTGCGCATCACATCACGACCTGAAGGAAGACGGGCACCAGATATAATTTCCTTGGCATGTCCTATTAACCAGATATTATCACTGCTTCGGGTTGACTTTGTTGCCATTGTAGAAAAGAAAAAAATGATAAATTACGGTACTGCTATTCGTCACACACGTGAATCACAATCAGCCATTACATTACGGTGTTAATTACGCGTACTAACTTACCCACCTCCCACTAGCACAAAGACGCAAAAATTCAAAATTAGCCCAAATAGCAGACACGTGGGGGACCTCTAAATATTAACCAAATGGACTGAATGATTCCAGGTAGTTTAAATTAAAAATCAGTCTTATTAGGCGTTTTTGATTTATAAATATTCTGTAGGAGGACACAGAATTACCCCAGATAATAATATTATGAACAAGATAAGGATAAACCAAGCCATAATAAATATTCAGAAGACCCTCACTAGAAAGGTTATTTTTTAGCGATTTAATAGCAAAGAAAGAACTATTGCGTTGCTTATATACAGCGTCAACGTGTACATTCCATCTAATGTTCTCATCTAGAGTAAGACCTAGTAATCTAACAGTTGTACTATTAGAAATATTGTGTGTATTAATTGTGACGTTCAAGGTAGATACTGATTTACGATTACGAAAAACCATCACAGCAGTCTTATCACTATTTAAAATTAAATTATTCTTATCACACCACTGTTTAAACTTCAGTGAGGTTCCCTCAACCTGCGCAACCAGGTCCTCAGGGATCTCCGCTGAAACACCGAAAGAAGAATCATCAGCATATGATACTAGACATTCCGACTTCATATATCCACTGAGGTCATTTACATAAATGATATAAAGCAACGGTCCCAGCACAGAACCCTGAGGTACTCCAAGTTTAGTATCTACTAAATGCGACCTAGAATTAGATACCTGTACAAACATTCTCCCTGATAAAAAAGACACCAGCCAATCATTAACAACTCCTCTAATTCCAAGGCTATCCAACTTCTTCGACAAAAAAAATATGCCCGCAACTAATTTATTATGATCCAGGGCTTTTGAAATAAATTCGATAAAATTGATACACGCTGTTTCTGTTGATTTGTTTGTAAGATAACCATGTTGTGCAGAGGAAAGTAAATGATTAGTTGTCAAGAAATCAACAATTTTCTTAGCGACTAAAATTTCCATAATTTTAGAGATTACCGAAATTATCGAAATAGGCCGATAATTTGCAATGTCAATATGAGATGCATTAGCTTTTTTTAAAATCGGGACAACTCGAGATACTTTTAAAACACTGGGAAAAGTACCAGAGCTAAAAGAATTATTTATTAAGTCAGTTGATGGAGGCAGGATAACCTCAGCTACTAACTGATAACAAGGTACTTGCATCAACGTCATCATAACCGCTACAGCGTCTATTTTTAATATCAAAAAGTGCAGCTCTAACCTCGCCAACCGAAAAAGGAAATACCTGCATTGAATTTGCAGGCGAGTATAAATGATAAGTACAGCCGTTGGACAAAGCTGTAAAGCGTGATTTTAATTTATTTTCAGCTAAAGTTGAAAAATATTCACAAAATTTATTTGCAATTTCACGTGGCTGATTTATCATGAGGTCATTATGCCGAAGAGCAATCTCGTTGTTGTTTTTTATACGGCCAAGCTTGTCATTAACAATTCGCCATACCGTTTTAGGCTTATTGTTGGAACTATAAATTTTTCGATTGTAATAAGAACGTTTTGTGTAGTTGATTAATTTTCTGTATTCCTTTTTTACGAGGGCTGTTCTGTAAATTGTTAGTTAGAAGAAAACTACGGAATTTGTAAAGAAAATAATTTTATTGTTTTTCAAAGTATTCCCCCTTAGACATAATACACTTCTTCATTCTTTGAAACCACTTCTCGAAACACGCTGAAAACTCTTTTTTTGGAAGGTCGTCAAGAATTCGCTGAAATTCAGCAACAGCCGCATTGGCGTCAGGAAATCTCTTACCACGCATGAGTTTTTTAATCAGCGGAAGCAAAAAGAAATCGTTAGGGGCAAGATCTGGACTGTATGGTGGATGAGTGACCAGTTGGACTCCGGATTTAAAGTTTTTGCGGCCGTATGCGGAGTTGCGTTATCGTGGTGTAACAAAATTCCACGCAAACCAGATCTTGGGCGATCACTACACAATTTCTCGAAGACTTGAGGAAGGCAAACTTCTGTATACCAATCAACAGTTACAGTTTTACGATCTTCAAGAGGAATCACTGCAACTGGACTACTGTATCTGAAGAAAACGGCAATCATTTTTTTGTTTGCACTTTTACCGCGAATAACTTTTGTTGGCATTTCCTCCTTTTCAAACACCCAAACAGTTGATTGTTGTTTTGTCTCGGGATCATAATTATATATCCACGATTCATCCCCCGTAACGATACTAAATACCTGCTTTGAAGATCCTCCATCGAACTTTTCTAACATAAACCTGCACCAGTCTACCCGTGCTTGTTTTTGTTCGTCGGTTAACAAATGTGGAATCCACCGACTTGCCAGCTTTCTTACACCCAGATGTTTATGTAAAATGATATCTACTGCAGATGATCCAATGCCTAGTTCGTCTTGAATCTCTCTATGAGTGATATTCCGTTTTTCCTTAATCAGCTTTTCGGTTGCAATAATGTTTTCAGCACAAACAGCTACTGCAGGTCGTCCAGGTCTTGGTTCATCTTCTAACGTACTCCTTCCACGTTTAAATTCACGGAACCAGTAACTAATTGTAGATAATGATGGACTATTGTCGCCAAAAGCTGCCATTAAATTTTGGTGACTTTGGTCGTATGTTAAGCCTCGTAGAAAATCATAGCCCGAAAAGCATTCCGCGGCACTTCCATAATGCTTAGTAATAATCAAACGAATTATAACAATCAAAAATTAGGATCTCTATATGCTTTAACTTCAACCTTGCAAAATTGCAACTGGAAACTGTCAAAAGAATAAGCTTTCGATTGATGCAAATGTTTTTGTTTTTCTTTGCATCCATAGCCTGCTACTAACAATATACAGAACAGCCCTCGTACATTTAGGTAGATACACTCAGGTGCAAAAAAATCGGGTCATTTTTTTTTCTTTTCATTTTTATGTTGTTGTAGTACTTAGAATAAAACTTTTAGTGTTTTACAATAAAAGAGACCACAAGGTGTAGAAAAAAACAACATATATGGTACTTATCAGTTTATTTAATGAACATTAATAAGCGAAAATGAAATTTAAAGATACGAGTTCTTCACTACCTATTGCCAATTCGACATTATGCATAGAGCATCAAGGTGCCTACTGCTTTCATTTGTTTATTTTCGATTTACTGTTATTCCCAATAGAGATTGGTGTGTTCATTATGGTTCTAAGTGCTGAAGATCGTGCAAAAGCTGTAGCTCTTGTGGAAGAGGGAAGAAGCCAGCGGTATGTGGCCAGATTACTTCATGTCAGTCTTTCTACCATCCAAAGAGTACTTAAACAGTTTAGAGAGACCGGCAGAAACACGCGGAGGCCGAGATCTGGCAGGAAACCAAAAACGACTGCTAACGATGACCGATTTCTCGTCCTTAATACTCTACGGAATCGTCATTTGACTTCAGTGGAGACAAAAAACCGACCCCGTGAGGTTCGTGGTACAGATGTGAGTGTGTGGATAGTTCGTCGAAGGTTACAAGAAGTTAGCTTAAAACTTGCAGACCAGCAGCTGGACCAAAACTACTCCCACGTCACCGAGTAGCCAGACTCCAATTTGCTCGCGAACATTAGAATTGGACATTGGCACAATGGAGTACTGTACTGTTTACTGAGGAGTCTAGGTTCTGCCTACATTCACCAGATGGAAGAGAACGAGTATGGAGACGAACGGGAGAACGATTTGCGGAGTGCACGTTTAACCCCCGGGTTAGCCACGGTGGAGCTTCAGTGATGGTGTGGGCAGGATATCAATGGATGCCTGCACCGAATTGATTGTTATTGATGGCGGGTCGCTGTCTGCACAGCGGTAAAATGAGGAGGTTTTGGCAAATTACGGAGTTCCATTTGCTCAAATTATCGGCGATGACTTTGTTCTGATGCAGGATAACGCGAGAGCGCATTCAGCAAGGTGCGTCACTGAATACTTGGATGAAGTTGGAATAGGAAAACTAAACTGGCCAGCATGTACCCCAGATGGAAATCCTGTAGAACATGTTTGGGACATGCTGGGCAGGCGTGTTAGAGGACGTGCAGTTGCAGCAACCACAATAAATCATCTTCGTGTGGTACTTCAGGAAGAATGGCAGAATATTCCGCAAAATGATATTCGTGAGCTTATTAGTGGCATGGGCCGCCGTATGCAGACAATAGTTAGGGCTAGAGGAGGCAATACAAAGTATTGAAATCTATTCAAATGAAATTTTCATTCTTAATCTCTGTTAAGTTTATTTTGCGGAAATGCATTTTCTTTATTGTACACGTACATTATTATTTTTCCTTATTAATGTTCATTAAATAAACTGATAAGAACCATATGTTATTTTTTCTTCGCCCTGATGGTCTCTTTCATTGTAAAATACTAAAAGTTTTAGTCTAAGTACTACAACAACATAAAAATTAAAAGAAAAAGAAATGACCCGTTTTTTGTGCACCTGAGTGTATAAGGCCTATTTCAGATTATCCCACCTTCCATTCATCTTCCATATCTTCTTTGTTTTTTCTATGTATATTAGTGATTTATCTGTCTCTATTTGGTATGCCTTTCTTGTTCCTTCGTCTGTTAATTTATAACGTTTAATTTCTGATATCCCTTTATCCATTTATGTTAAATCTATGTTTGCTAATCTGTGATTTGATCCTATATCTGTCTCCAGTAGGTATAGTTTGGATATGTTTCACCTCGGCAGCATGTTTCTTATACATATACCGGGTGTCTCAGGTAAGACGCACCATAGGGAAACACCAATGTATTTTTTCAGAAAGGATCCCGGTGCCTTTGGAATATGTATGGATTCAGTGTTCAACGTATGTTATTGGATTTAGTTAACGCTAGAAAGAGATAGAAATACTGAAAGCATCTGTCATTACGACGGGCGATTATTTCATTGTTTATTTTTTATATTTGTCAATTTTGGCAGCGACAAAACGTCAAATTGTTAAACTTGTCAGTTACTAAAGAATCCACATCTACAATTCAATGAAGCACAATAATTATAGATTCATTATTATTATTATTATACTAAAACAATAAGTATAATTAAAAAATTTATTTATAATGCCATAATACTTTACATATTTACTAAAATCACTATTTATGTAAACGTATAATTGTTACATTTTTCCTGCACTTGTACTTCACCCAATTATACATTTTTCTCTATGTAACCAATCTCACACCTATCTACATGAACCATTAAAATTTGTAAGTTGCATTAATAACTTCTGACTAGACAAATTCTTATTTTCATTACATTTTTAAGTTCATTCGGTACCTGACGATGACTGATGATCATTTGCTTTCTTTTGATAGGATTCAATACTATACCATGTTTATAGAATTTACTTAGGCAAATTCAATTTAAAATATGCAGAATGCGGAAACGGGGATTAAAAAAATTACGTATTTTGCGTATTTTTATTGTAAATGAAAGTTTTAGGTGCTGTCAAAATTGACAGATATAAAAATAAATAATGAAATAATCTCTTTCTAGCGTTAACTAAATCCAATAACATACGTTGAACACTGAATCCATACATATTCAAGAGGTATCGTGGATCCTTTATGAAAAAATACATTGGTGTTTCCCTATGGTGCGTCTTACCTGAGACACCCGGTATGTGATGTAGTGTATAACGTTTTTCGTTCTTCTGCTATAAAAGTATGTTTATCTTTCTTTTTTAATTCCAACGGTGTTCCCGATTATCAATTCATTTTCTCTGCAAAAGGTTATCATTCTTCTTCCATTTTTGTTTTGTGCTTTTTTATCGTATCTTACCATTCAATCCAGCCCCAATTCTTCGTCATTCCCTATTCTAGAGTTCCAGACATGCATGACTTTTATTTTTTCATTTTTTACACCCGAACGATCTATCAGTTGTTGTCATTTTTGATGTTCTAATTTTTCATAAAACTCTGTAAGTACCTCTTTCTCTTCTCCCTCTATTGGTGTGTATATCTGTATCAAGGTGATTATGTTTTCTACGAGAATGCTTATTGTTATTATTCTGGAACTTATTGCTTCAAAATTTACTGGTTTATTATTTATTTCCTTATTTAGTTTAATACCTACACCTTCTTTGGCTCTCCATCTTTGTTGTACTTCTACGTAGTACAGAGTAGTTATATTCGTTTATTAGTTTTATAGCTCCCTGATCGATTTCCTTTGACTCGCTTAACCCTAATATTTGTAGATCGTATTCCTTCATATCTCCTATTATTTCAATTTATTTTGCAGTGTGTTTATATTCCATATTCCTAATCGTATACCTGTATTTCTCATTGTCCCGTTATCCACATCTTTTTCGTTTTTTGTCCGTTCCCATGTCTTGCCCTTTTTCTTGGCCTGACCATTATCTGTTTTTCTGTCCCATTTTTGTTGTGCTAGTTTTTCTTTGTTTTTATTCCACCTCCACTCTATCCTGTTTACAATGACTTTACTGTATTCGATTTTTACTGTTTTTCCTTTTTCTTTCTCCTCGCCAGCTACTTCTCTTATTTTTCTTGCCTTTCTCTCTCCTTTTTTTGTGAAGTCCTTATTTATATATTTTTTCTCTGTTTTACATTCCTTTAAGTTTGATTTATTTTCAATTGCCTTTATCTTGCCTTTTTATTTCGTTCCTTTTTTAACCATAATATTGATTTCTAAAAAAATTACTGGTTCGTTTAGTTTATCCGGTTCTTTCATATCCATTGTTAAGCCGCTCATTATTACTTTATTTTTCTTTTATCGTTTTCTACTCATTATATGACATTTTTAAACTCTTAGTTCTTTGTTTATATCCTATTTTCTTTTTGATTAAATCATTCTCTTTTTTAAGATTTTCATTTTCCTGCTTTAGTATTTTTATTTCTTTGTTAAATATATTTTGTTCTGTCCTTGGTTGTTGTAGTTCATTTTTATATCCTCTTGGTCTTCTTTCATGCTCTTTATCATCTTTAATATTTGATTTATTTTCCTCTCTACTTTGTGTCTTTGAGGAGGTCTTTACTAGATTTACTAAATATATTACCTTGGGATGTTACTATTTTCTAGATCACAATAATTATGTAAATTTTCTTAACATTAATACTCCCAATTTTTTTAAGATCAGGTTATTCCGTTAGCAACCGATAATACTTTTGTACATACAATATAAGTCAAAATATCTAACAAATTTTATTGCTTACAGTTCTCCCAGAACGGTTATAAGCTTACACTTCGTATAGTGGAAGTTGGTAGTTTTAATGAAACTATAATCAGCAAGGCAAATGCTGTTAGTTTTCCTTACAACAGGACAATTCGTGCAATAAACGGAACATTTACAATGAAAGTAACCGTTAAAGATATGAAGGTAACATGTTTAGTAGTAACAATTTCAAGGGTTCAACCTCATCATAAAAAGAATGCAATTACAATACATACTCGTAAGTTCCGACCGATTTTTAAAGTCAGTATAATGAAAACCAATTCCTTTTTTGTTTGTAACGTTATTTCCTTTTATATACTGTTAGGGAGGTAAAAATAAAGGGAAACTGTTTGTCATTTTAGGGTCATTTGGGTCATTTGCCAGGCATAAGTTCGTTTATTAGTTAGTTATGTTAGTCGGTTGTTTAAACTCGGTGGCCCCGCACTAGATACACGTTTGAACCTACTACCACTTCTTTGAGTTTCCATCATCTTCTTCACGGGCTAGCCCTCGATCACACCCTGCGGAGCTGCCTCAGATCTCCTCCTCTTCTTCCTACTCCCTACTTGCAATTCTGCCCGGACAACTCTCATACTCCTATCGCAAAATTAGACTGGGGCCACACAGGTACAACCAGGAGCAGCTTCACGGGAGCTTACTACCAGCCAGTACCTCTTTGTAAATGATCTTTTCTGTAAGCTAATCCTTTGATCAGACATGCATAACATGCAGCACAAGCAACAATCACTAAGTCAGGGATACCACTTTATTATCACACTTTAATTATCGCCATGTGACTGCAAAACGTAATTCTACCGTCGGGTGTGCCGCCACTACTGATACTGTACTAATCGTCAACCACTCTCGGTTATCGGACAACACACACTCTTTTCTTCTTATGTAACTTAAGTCTGCATGTATATTTGTTTATATGCTTTCGTCAACCCTTGGGATAATTTATGGCTTTCGTTTGGGAAATACTTAGTAAACTAGAGCATTGGGAACTTCTACATCTCAGTTATATTAATTGATAATACAATATAAGTGGAAATAAACGCACATAAAATATTTTGGTCTCTAACAATACTCTTATAGGTTCACATTCAACTATATAAATTCTTAAGTAATGAATACCGATATTTCCCAGTCACACTTGAATTCGATTTTGGGATTGGAATGCAGCAAGATTATTTTGGCATGGCATCGATTACTAAAAGTGGAAACATTTCTCGTAAAGCTGACTTTCTAAAGGTTACTATAGTTCTGTAGGTTTAATATTTATTAAATTGAATGTATCAGGGCCAAACTTACCACTTGTGTAATTGGATTCCTGATTCAACCAAGCTCCCACCTTTAATGCCATTAGGTGACTACAAAGGAGATATTCGATTAAAAGCACATTCTTCAACTGCCATTGTTCTTTTCTGGTATGGGACAATAGCAATAGTATAAAAGGACCACATGTGGTAAAGAGATGATTTTTTCAAGTTCTTGAATTATGAATGCTTTTTGTTATGCACTGGATGATGTTGAGTTAACCTCTGTAGATTTTAAATTGTATTTTATATTCACGTTTGTAACAATTTATTTCGCAATGTATTTATGCTTAACAAATATATTTACAGCACGATGCAAATGGGTAGTGTTTGTTATTTAACTATACAGTGCCCACGTAAAGGTTGGAAGAAACTCGATAAAATTTTTATTGGGCAAGTAAAAAAATCATGCTCGGACAGGTCGATTTTCTGTTTTAGATGCGCATTTTTTGGTATAGGTACGTATATTTCACCCTTGGTCGTGTTATGACGTTATCACCAGTTTTTTAAATGGCAACACCCTCTTTTGATAGCACCATTTACAAAAGCACATTTTTGCGTATAGACGTCAAATTTTAGTATTCATAACACTGTAATTTAAAAAAATAGAAGAAATCGATATTGAAATTCTTACAAAACGTTATTTAACATTTCAACGTTAATAAGTCTGATTTGTTTCCGAATTCTGTCTTTTAATTCATCAATAGTATTTGGTCTATTAAAGTATACCTTGGATTTAAGGTAACCCCATGAAAAATTTTCCAATGGAGTTAGATCCGGAGATCTAGCTGGTCACTTTATAACTCCTCGCCTACCAATCCATCTACTGGGGAAAACGGTGTTTAGACAATCACGCAGAATCCGTGAATAATGCGGTGGCGCGCCATCTTGTTGGTACCATATTGACTGCTCCGGTATTTGAGGATTTTGATTATTTGGATATAGTGCTACAAATGCGGGAATTATCCGTTATTGTTGAAAATTCAGATATTTTTCAGCAATTAATGCGCCACTAATAAACAATGGCCCAACAATCGTGGCACCAACAATTCCTACCCACACGTTGACTACTTGTGGAAACTGTGTGTGTCCCTCCATTGCCCAGTGAGGATTTTCAAGAGCACAATATCTGCAATTCTGTCTATTCACTGAACCATCTAAACAAAACGTGGGCTCATCAGAGAAAACAACTTGACGCATGAATTGCGGATTATTATTATTATTACATTGCCGCATCATTATCTCACAAAATTCCATTCTACGGTGTAAATCATCTTCCTGAAGCTCGTGAATTAATTGCACTTTGTATGGGTGCCACCGGTGCCACTTATTGTTTTTCAGATATTTTAAAATAAATGACTGATAAACTGAATGCTCCGATGCGACTTTGCGACTTGGTTTATGGGGATTTTCTTGCATAGTTAATAAAACATCCAACTATTTATCTTCCGGAACGGCAGGACGACCTTTAGTAAAATTATCTTTCTTATAACCAAATTTCCTAAATTTTATCTCTATTTTGCTTACAGTTGAACGTGTAATAGGTCGGTCAGGATATTTATTATTAAACAACTCACAAACCTTAGCTTGTGTACGGGTCCTATCCCCATAGCATATCATCATTAAAATTCCAAATTCGTTGTGTTTTACTTAAACGCGCCATTTTTTTCGAAAACTTATTACAAGTATGTATTTGACAATATTATTTGACATTTATGTGTTGTTTTGTAGCCTAAACTCACGTTGCTTAACGTAAAAGTAAGAAAAAAATTTTAGAACCAGTAAATAGTATATTACATGCCGAGGTGGAAAGTAGTTCATTACTGTCGAGAGATAATTATAGTTAACCGAGACGCGAAGCGTCGAGGTTTACTATATCTCGAGACAGTAATAAAACTTTTCACCAAGGTTTGTATACTATTTTATTTTCAACCATACATATAAATTAATATGAATCATTTATAATAATAATTAATATTTTGAACAAACAAGCTGTCATTTAATGACAGTGGACGTGGCCGGGTGGAAAGTAACAACTTTCCACCCAGCTGGGCTTCAGATCGAATTTGTTCCAACCTTTACGTGCACACTTCATAACATTCCTATACATCGATACGTGGTTGGATATATATTCTATTTTCTCTAGTCTGTTTTTACTTAATCGAAAATTCCAAATTTAAAACATTTAATCCGAACATATATCGTATTTTGTAATAAATTAATAGGCTGTGGTAATCGGCATCAGCCTTACTAAGCAACTGACGCACTGGCGATAGATATGTAAGTATGAAAACCAACATACATATTCTAACGACTTTACTAGTCTTTCTATGTGAAATTATTTTATTTACGACTAAATTCCTACAAAGTAAAAATTGCAATGATGATTTCAAACCTCCGATAGGAGATGGAACAGGAAGAAGAAGAAAAACTACATCGAAAACATTTAGAAATTCCAACCACCTGACCTAATTTCTTACCCTCGTATACGCAACACATCTTGCACAGTTGCCACTACTGCAATAGGACAAATATTCACAAACGTCATTACTGTCATTAGCATTAGCATAACATCTGTTTCTAGTATTGGGACCAAAAAGCAGTCCGGAAGCCGCTTAAGGCTCCTCCGGACTGCTTCAACAAGGCTTATGTTAACATAAATTCCAGTAAACTTTTTATACAAACTACGTGTTCAAAAATTAATTTGAAACAATTCTTGATGTGAAAATATGTAAACAATGGCCATAGAAATTGTTTAAGGTGGCGGATTTTTAATTTTAAAATTCTGATAACCATATATTTAATTAGGTTGGGTACAAAGAGTGACGAATGAAACTGTGTTAAGGACAAAACACAAAACTAGAACTTGTCAACGCCATAAAAAAAAATGAAAACGTCATACCTGGGGCACTTAATGAGACACGAAACATAGGATATATTGCAATTAATATTGCAAGGAAAAATCGACGGACACAGGAGAATAAGAAGGAAGAAAAAATCATGGTTGCGTAATGTCAAAGAATTTTATTTTATTATTACACTACAATCTGTCTAAGTGCGACATTCAGTAGTTGGTTTAATGTACATTGAATAATTAAAAGCATGAAGGTAAGAGCATCCAATGATGTCTCGCCTATATTAATCTAAATCTAGTTTAACATACACTAATATTGGTCTATAATTTATACAGCACAACATTGTTAATGAAATCTGTTTATTAAATCCAACGGTTTGAATCTTTTTAATCGTGGCTGTTCTACATCTTTTTCTAATAAGTACTCCACTAGAGGATTAGGGTGAACACTAATACGATCACGGAAGCGCGCACTAAACTTTTCTATTTCTTGATTAATCGTTGGAATTGTAAGATCACGTAGTATTGTTTCGTTGGTGACATACCCATAGTGCGTTTACAATGGATCTGAGCACTTTTGACTGAAATCTTCTCAATATTTCTATGTTAGCTGTTTTAGTTGTGCCCCATAGCTGTATACCATATGTCCATATGGGTTTGATCATGGTTTTATAAAGCAGTAACTTGCTTTCAAAGGATAACTGTGACTTGCGCCCTATCAACCAATACATTTTTTGTAACTTTATTCCCAAATGTTTACGCTTTGTCCATTTGTGCGTCCTCCACGTTAGTTTCTTGTCTAGGTGCATTCCAAGGTATTTAGCACTGTCAGCTTGTAGAATTTCTTGATTATTGAGCGTCACCGGTAGACAGGTGCCTCTTCTTAGTGTAAATGATGCGTTCACTGATTTACTTTCGTTTATTTGTAACCGCCACTTAGTACACCAGTACTGTATTTTATTCAGGTGAGTTTGTAATTGTTGGGATGCCAGATTTGGGTCGGTATGCGATGCAAGAATTGCCGTGTCATCGGCGAAAATAGCGACCATGTTACCTGGTGTTGTCGGGAGGTCCGCTGTGAATAGCAGGTATAGAAGGGGACCCAGGACGCTACCCTGGGGAACACCCGAAGCGATGGTATATGAAGGTGTTAATTCGCTGCCATATCTGATTTGGAAGTGCCTGTTGGTTAAGTACGATTTTAGGATTTCATAGTAATCTGAGGGTAGGGTTTTGTTGATTTTACAGAGCGGTCCCTCATGCCACACCTTATCAAAGGCTTGAGTGATGTCCAAAAATACTGCAGCGCAGTATTTTCTCTCTTCGAAGGCTTTAGTTATTTTATCGACTACTCTGTGAACCTGCTCAATTGTTGCGTGATTGTTACGTGTGGTGTTGTTGTGGTTGAGAACCCCAGTGGACTTGCTTTGCATTGTAATCGCCTGCCGAGAAAAACCTGTTACCTAGAGTGTGAAAATAGTGTTCGTATAATTCTTGTTTGTTGTTGTGTCTTGGTGGGCAGTAGGCTGCAGATATCGTAAGTGGCCCTAGCCAGTCTTCGACTAGTATCGTTGTGGCTTGAAAATATGGTTCGCTGTATTTGGGGAATTCTTGATTCTTAATTAGGTTGTTGATGATTATAGCAGTGCCAGCGTGGGCGGTCCCGTCTGGAGGTTGTGTTGCGTAGACTGTAAAACGAGGGATTTTGAAGTAGCTTTGGTCAGTAAAGTGCGCTTCTGATATTAATACAATGTCAAGGCAGTGGTTTGTAATGTATGCTGTAAGTTCTTCTTTATGTTGTAACAGCCCGTTGGCATTCCATACCGCTTTTTTTTATACAGTTAATCAGCTCAACACCTTACAGTGTTATAAATGAATGGGTTGTAGTTACTGAATGTTTTATTTATTGAATTGTCTTTGGAGGTGCATGTTTCTTCGACACTAGGTACACATTTGTACCAATGTTACCGGTTCACACACTATATTATGGTTATAATTTTTAGTTCACTCACTGCTGCTATCGTCCGAGTTTAATGTTAAGTCTTGAGGTAATTTTCTCTTTAATCGAGTATGTATGTTCTTTTGGCCCAGTTCTTGAAGGATAACATTATTGTTTATGTTACTTAAATCATCCAGAAATTTTCTTGTGAGTCGTTTGATGAACTGCTGTATGTTGTCTACGCCTAGTTCCCTGTGTATTTGCGTATTGCGGATAAACCAGGGAGCGTTAATTGAAATTCTTAGGATCTTGTTCTGGAAGACTTGTAGTTTCCTTAAGTTTGTTCTCGAGGTTGTGCTCCATACAGGGCAAGCGTAGGTTACAATCGGCCTAAGAAGTGTTTTATAGAATAGGACAGTGCATTCGTTGCGTAGAGGTGTATTGCGGTTGATCATGGGATAAAGTAATTTGAGTCTGCTGTACCCTAGGTTGAGCTTACTGTTCACATGGATGCTCCAAGTTAGCCTGGTATCTAGATACACACCGAGATATTTAATGGCCTCTTATTTAGGATTCCATATGATTTTTCCATTAATGTGGATATTATGATGATCTGCGACGCGTTTTAGAGTAAAAACCTTGGTTGTACACTTCGTAGGATTTAGTGAAATACACCATTTGTTATACCACTTACTTAATGAATCAATAACTGTTTGGAGATGATTGATGGTTATGTGTAGATCTTCGTCCTGGGTGAGTATCGCAGTATCGTCGGCAAATAATGCCAGATGGCTTTGTAGTGGGTTAGGCATGTCATATATAAAGATGTTAAATAATATCGGTCCAAGGACACTTCCTTGAGGCACACCCGCATGTACGTGCTTTATAGATGAAACAGTACTGTTAATCCGAACTGCTATGGATCTGTTCTCCAGAAACGAGAAGATTATAGCAGTCAAGTAATGAGGAAGCGCTAAGTGCAGCAGTTTGTACTTGAGTCCGTCCATACAGACCTTATCAAAGGCCTGGGTGATGTCCAAGAATGCTGCAGTTGTGTAGCGTTTAGCTGCATACCCTCTTTCGATTATTTCCACAATTCTTTGCAATTGCTGTACTGCTGAGTGGCCTGCTCGGAATCCGAACTGAATGGGTGGCAGTATATGTTGTTCGTTCAGCGTTTGGTTAAGGCGTGTAAGGACAACTCTTTCAAGTAGCTTGGATAGGGTTGGGGGTAGACTTATAGGTCTGTAGGAGCTGTAGTCTGATTTGTTTTTCCCTGGCTTGGAGAACATGAGTATGGGAGCATGCTTCCATTTGTTAGGGAAGTAGCTCATTCTTAAGCATGAATTAAAGAGTATGGCCAGAAAGACTATTGCTTTTTTGCTTGAGTTTTTAAGGGCGACGTTAGGAATTAAATCCGGACCGGGGGCTTTCTTTAGTGGCAGCGATTGGATGATCTGCAATTGGTTGATTTGTTTCCACATATGCGGTTGTTCTATATGTATGGGGTCTATTCTCATCAGAGACGGGCGTTGTGAGGGTGTGTTCTAGATGATTAGCAAATAGGCTACACTTTTCTTCATCAGTGCTGTAGATGCCATTTGGGGTTGTTAGGGTCGGGATTATTTCTGTTTTTTGGGTTATAGCCTTAGTAGCTTTCCATAGGTTTGAGCTGTTTGGCTCGATATTTTCGAGGTTCTTTCTGTATATATAAATTCTATATTTGTCAATTTCACGTCGAATTTGGTGACTTAGGTTATTTAGTTGGTTTTTTAGAATTGGATTTTTGTTTCTCTGCCACTGTCTTCTAGTTCTACTTTTTTGTTTAATCAGTTCAACTATGTATGCAGGTGGAACATTTGGATTATTCACTTTCCTAGACTTGTAGGGTTTGGTTGCAGCTTGTATAGAGTCATCGATTGCGACTGAAAATGTCTCTATATGTTCGTCGATTTCTTGGGTACTTGTAATCTGGACTGGATTATGCAGTTTGTTGTGCGTCTAGTTTCTCCTGGAATTGATCCCAATTAAGGTGTCCTTTTATCATCCTAGGAATTGATGGTCTATAGGATGGGATAGAAGAAAATGTGATTAACACAGGTAAATGGTGTGAGTTTAATTCAGGGATTACTTCTTGTTGGATAGGTATATGGAAGTTTTTGGTTAACATAATATCCAGTATGTCGGGTTGTTGGTCGTCTCTGTACGGATAGTACGTATACTCGTTAGGAGCAGATATCTGTATTTGGTGCTTTGCTGCTAAATCGTTGAGTTTTTTACCATTAAGATTATTTGCGCGACATCCCCACACAGTATTCTTACTATTTAAGTCCCCTATAACAAGAGTTGGTACCATTGTGTTGAAGAGGTTATGTACATCGTTTTCTATTAGTCTCTTGTTGGGTTGTTTGTAGACAGTTGTGATTTTAATAGTGTTTATGTTAGCAGTGTTGATGATGGATATTGCTTCAAAGTTGCTGACGGATATCTCGATTGGTGTGGTATGTTTTAGTTGTCTTTTGATAGCGATGGCAACCCCTCCCCATGCTGAGCCAGTTGGTCTGTCCTGGCGATAAATTTGATAGCCGCTAATTCTAAATATTTCTCCTTCTGTTAAATGAGTCTCCGTGATACACGCGATATCTACGTTGTATCTTGCCAAAAAGGAAATGAAGATCGGTCGTTGGGATTTTATATCATTAGCGTTCCAATTTAGAATTGTGAGCTTATGGAAAAATTGTTGTAAGTTATCCATTGAGAATGTTTGGGAGGATCTGTGTTATTATAAAGGATTTGATGAGAGGTATGAAGGGTGTAATTAGTTGTTTGAGTATCTGTATGATTCCGTCGGTATTGAAGGAGGAGAGTTGTGGGAGTGATTCGTTTTTTTGGTTGGAGTTAGAGTTAGGTTGTGCGGCTTAAGGTGTTTGTTGGGCCATTGTGTGTTCTGGTTACAATCGTGGTTAGCAGATTTAACATTGTGCTCATCTGCTTCATTAATTGTTTCAACATCTGCTTTAGTTCTGTTATATCGTTTGAGGGACCTGACAGCCCGAAAGTTGTGGTTGAGAAACATTTTTGCTGTTTTGTATAGTATTATTGGATAATACTTGTGCATGTGTGAGTCCAAGTTGGAATAATCTCATGATTGGGAGTGACTTTACCCTTAGAGGGGGGAACATTGTTTGCTGTATTTCCTTATATGCAGGGCACCCTTTATAGCTCACAGGGTGGTTCCGATTGCAGTTTACACACTTGACTTCCTTGTATTTTTCTTTATGTTCGCATTGTGACGTGGAGTGGGTGCCAGTACATTTAACGCATTGAGGAGTTCTATTACAAAAAAAATTTGTGTGTTCATGTTTCTGACACCTGGAGCATTGAGGTATCGTTCGTTTGACGCGTTCAAATTTGATTACGGAATGCCTGAGTCTGTTGATATTATATACATCTTTGTTGTTATCAGATGGCTTTAATTCTATAACGAAAAGGGGCAGTTCTTTTTTCGTAACTGCTTGTTTCACATTCCATATGTTCGTTACTGTGTGTCCAAGCGATTGTAGTTCATCTTTTATTCCATTTATGCTAGTGGATGGATGTAAATTTCTAAGAAAGTCTCGGAAGCTACGCTCTTGCTTCACCTTGGTCTTGTGGGTTTTTATCAACAAGCAGCTCAAAACGGTTTGTGGGGTTTAGCCAATTACTTGTAGTTTTAGATTGCTTAACCTAATCGGTTTGTTTGTCTGTGTTATCTTGTCTGGCTCGTTTTTTAATAACAACTGTTTTGCCATTCTGAATCGTGGGATACTAGTGGAGCTTGTTGCTGTTGATAGGTAAAATGAGATTGATGTGGTATAGTGTTTTGGAGCTGACGTATATCCTGAACGGGGAACTGCGTGAATGCGTTATTTATATTTGGAGGTTGGGTGTATTGATAATTTTATTGGGCAAATTGCATTTGTCTATTTGCATTGGGATGGATTTTTGAGCGGCCGGCGCCGCTGTGATTTGGTTTTGGTAATAGTAGGCCATTACGGTCGGAAGTTAAAAATTTCCAATGAAACGAACAAATATAGTACATGATGTCTACTGAAATTCCCAATGTACGGTCTGTATTTCTCTTCCTTCTCGATTTTTGCGTTATAATTACCTACCACTATTTTGACGTCATATTTCATAGTGGATCTAAAAACACACTCTAATTTTTCGTAGTACTCAGTCTTTACCTCGCTATCTGCAGCCTCTGATGGAGCATGCATATTTATTATATTTGACTATCTATACTTTCCCCTTAATCTAATATTACATAGTTTATCCGATATCGGATTAAATTCCGCAATGGCATTTATCCATTTCTTCTTTATCAGAAAACCGCTCTCAAACAGCTTTGTGCTGCTCCCACTATTATAAAATCTATATTCCCCCATATCCATTATTATTATATCTCTTTGTTTAGTTTCCTGTACTGCTACAATGTCTATTTGGTATTTAATTAGTACTGATACTAGATTCTTTAGGGCTCCTTCCTCGAAAGTCCCCCCGTAGATTCCAAGTAGCAAAGTAGCTACATACAACTTTTGTTTTTTGATCGTTAATTCCACCTTCCACCTTCAGGGGTGCCCGACTCCTCCTCTATTAGTTTTTTTGTCCTATTTTTGTGACAATTACAGATAAAATATAAATAAATAGGTGGAGTCTTTGAGTGAACTTCTGTAAAACTACAAATAAATTGAAAAATACTAAAAAAATCTGTACAATCAGATTTCATTATAAAATTTAACAACAATGTTTTTTTGTATTGATTTCAAAATTTAATGACTTCATAAACTTCTAATGATTAAAACTTAACAATAAACTTATCTTAAATTTTCCGCTCCCTCTTTTTCCAAACTATTTCGGTGCGAATGACTCCTTTTATACCAGGTATTGCAGTTGCCAGTTGTTGATAAAACGGACATCACGTTCTTAAATATTTCGATCCAGATATTATCAATCTTGCTGGTAAGTAGAATATTTATAGCTTAATACTGTTACCACAGTTAACTTTGTTAATGTGTTTGAAAAACTTTTTTAAAATACTTCACTGTTAATTAGTTGTATGTTTCTTTTTAGGTTTACAACCTTGATGTTGTTGATGTAAATAAACACAATGATTTCAATCTTAAAATCGATTTAATTTTATTAATAATTTTTCTGAATGTTGTCGAGAGTATACAATTACAATTTAATATCTTCGACATAAATCAAATTTCGTCGTTACAGGTATTTATTATACACTTACATTTATCCACTTCTGACTTTTAATTATCATTTATTAATTATAAATTATTAATTATAAATTATTAATTATAAATTATTAATTATAAATTATTAATTATAAATTATTAATTATAAATTATTAATTATAAATTATTAATTATAAATTATTAATTATAAATTATTAATTATAAATTATTAATTATAAATTATTATTATTTGTTTAACATCATTGAACTTAAACGCTTTAATTTTTATTTAAATAGTTGGGTGTGCATTAATTAATTCACTTCACAAAAGCAAACTTTTTTTAAGCTCACTTTCTTCTAAAATAACATTTCTTTGTTTCTTTACATTATTGATTTTTAAATTCACAGAGCGATCTGAAACACGTCTGCCTCTGAACAAAACTATTTTGATACTACTTTCTCGTGTTTTTAAAATTGATGAGCCAATTAGAAGCCTTGGTTTTGGAAAAGTGAATCAATTAAAAAATCATTTTAGAAAACAATAAATCTAAATTTTACCTTATTCTAAAACTAATTACATATTTACAAACTACACAAAATTACCTTCAAAACACTACCTAACATATACTTATTTGTACTTAATTTAACTTTAATAAAATTAACCAATAACATAATTGATTTTAAAAGTTTGAAATTAACTATTTACAAAATTATTTTAAACTGAAATTTAATTTATCAGAAAATATTCTTTATTTTTCAATTAACACTTTTCCTTAATGACCTTTAACTCAAAAATGTTTATATCTACCTTAAAAACGACTTTAAAACTTTCTTTAAATATGGACTTTCAAAACTTATTTTTAATGATTATTTTCATAATATAGTCTTTTACACTTCAAATTCTCGATACTTTTATCAACCACAAATTCATTAAATAGAAACGTCTAACCTAACTTTTAAAATGCAAAATTTAATTTCCTTTGCAATACAAAATTTTATAACTTAATCTGTTGTTCTAGCCTGGAAATAGAAAAATTATACAACAAGAAATCAACCTATCTCAAAATTTCAACTTTATGAATCAAATTAAAGAAGATGTCGGCATTTCAAAACTGCGTCTTAACATTGAAAGTTCTACGATTCAATTTTCTACATTCTTCAATTCTACAGGACTTCAAATATTTAAAATTTATTAGAAAAATTACTTTTAACTCGGTATGTTGTATAAATGAACCAAAATATTATATTTCGTATTATCCGTAAATTAATATAAGTGTATTATTGAATAAATGTTCTATAAATGTGAAACGTGACTAAATAACACAACAATATGTTAATGTGATAAATCCAGTTAATAATATGCATAATCACCGGATATTATGCATAATAAGCAACAGTTTTGGTGAATTTAATAAATGATTAATGTTTTTTAAAAATGAATCACATTAACCTGTTATTATGAATAATATCCAGCACCCTCTGGTTAAAATGATAAATCTCGCGTTGGAACCTGAGGGTTTTTCAATTTATGAAGAACAGAGCTCATCCGGAAGATATAAATACAGCACATATGAAGCCATGTTTGAGACACTAGCAAAAGTTGCCCTTACATCATCACTTACTACCGATGCCATTGCAAACCTTGAATCTGAAGAAGATCTTGGAGCATTAATCGACTCGGTCGTGTGCCGTGGAAGGAGATGAGGAAGATGTATAAATATAGAACGGAAACGAAAAAGATAGTCCAATATAGAACGGCGAAGAGGAAGATGGACGAATAGAGAACGATGAAAAGAAGGGTGGACAAGTAAAAGACGGAGACAGCGCTATGGAGGGCTTTTCAGGAGAGAATATTATTCCTGATAAACTCAACAATATTAAGAAAAAGAGAGACGATGCCAGAAGTGCAATGCAGTCTCGGGCAAAGAAGATGAGACAAATGTCCGAAAGAAAATTTCCAAGGGGCAAGATTGGAGATACCGTAAAAGTACGAGTTCCTGATGTCGACGATGTCGAAGGGGTGACTCCAGGAACATTCTAGGTGTTATTCTGTAGGTGGACGCTGATGGCAAGATGTATGAAATTGGTACCATGGCTCAAAAGTATTCGAGAAACCAGCTTGCCAGTTGTCAAGAGACTTTCATTTCTCAAGAAGAAATTCCCGGTGTTATTGTGTCTTTTCGCGAGTGTGCCAGGAATTCGTCAATCACAGGCGGTCAAGGGTTCAAGATATGTAACTGCAAGGCAAAATGTCTGTCGACAAAATGCGGCAACAAAAGGCATGGGATACTCTGTAATTCGAAATGTCACAACAGTTTATCCTGCTCCAACAAGTAGGAAGTGGTTCGTTTAAAAATTGTAAGAATAAAACTTTCTCCATTGAAAAAATATTGCATGCTTTATTCCACAAGCCTTCGAAAAAATATTTCCTAAATTATTGCTCCTATAATTTATCACTTCAGCCAAGAGGGTTTGGTTGTTATGTAAAATAAGTGGTTAAAATAATTAATTGCATGTATTCTATCACATTAACGACTAATATTGGTTATTTTGTAAAATAACCGGTTATTATGCATAATTATTAAAGTGTTAATATGTAACAATGAAACGCACTGTATTATAGGCAACCTATGTTGCATGTACGTCATAGGATATGTATTTGTACTTTCATAAAATGGCCGCGTTGTTGTTGCACATGTTAAATGTATTCTTGATCTGTGTATAATAAAACTACTAATTATTAACAGTGTTACGTTTTCTGCGTTCACTTCCACACTCAATCTAACAGGTTAAGGAGCCCAGGCATCAGAATTTGAACTATAAACGTGGATTCTGGAAGTTTTATGGTTAAAAGTTAAAACGAGGTTAGTAGGCATAAAGGAATCAAGCATGGCAATGGTAAATGAAGAAAAATACCGCATACCTTTGTTCGACGCAAGCAATTTTGATAATTGGAGGTTTCGTATGCGAATGGTTATGGAATAAAAGAATTGTGTGGAGTGCTTGGAAGGACTTGAGGATTGTTATAACATACAACCAACAGATGATGCTGCTACGAAGACTACAAAAGAAAAGAAAATTGAAGAAGTTACGTAAAAAGACCGTAAGTGTAAACTAATAATCACACAGTCAGTTGCAGATAGTCATCTGGAATATATTAAAGATCAGAATACTGCTCAGGGAATGTGGACAGCCTTAACAAACACATTTGAAAGGAAAGGAAGAAGGAATTGCTAATCAGTTGATTTTAAGGAAACAGTTATTGCAATTAAAAATGGAAGAAGGAAGCTCGTCAAGTTAACACCTACTTGCATTCGATAAAATAGTTAGAAGCTTGAAGGCATGTGGCGCCAATTTGGAAGAAATCGACATATTGTGTCATGTACTGCTATCCCTCCCAAAAAGTTATGAAATAATTGTCACAGCGATGGAAACTTTAAATGCTAATAACTTAACGATAAACTATGTTAAAGGAAAGTTACTTGATGAGGAAGCCAAACAACGCCCGAAATCCAACAGGCCCGTTGAAGATAATACTGCATTTACAGGAAAGGCAAATTTATCGACCCATTATAAAAAGGGTTGGAACCAATGCAAACAACAGTTTAACTCTAACAAATATGGGAATTCATCGCAGAACTTTCCATTTAAGTGCTATGGATGTGGGAAAATTGGTTACAAACGAAGCGAATGTAAAAATTAAGGCAAACAGTCTAGAAATAAATTTACAGGAAAAAATAATGGAAGCGCAAATAGCAGTGTAAGTAATGAGCATTATGACGAAGTAGCTTTTATTGTGGAATCGGAACCAAACGATGCAAAAAGTTCCATAAATTGGTTCTTGGATTCTGGAGCCACAGACCACATGACTAACAACGAAGAAAATTTCTATGAAATGTGGGAATTGCCAAATTGTATAAAAATTTCTGTAGCAAAGAGTAGTGAAACAATTAATGTAAATCTGGTAATATACAAGGTTGAGTAAAGGTAAATGGAAGGGTGCAAAATTGTACGGTTACGAACTATACGTTCCCGAGTCTAAGTATATCCTACTGTCAGTTCGACGCTTGGAAATGGCTGGGTTAAAAGTAGTTTTTGAAAACAATGAAGCACGAATTCAAAAGGGAAATAAGGTGGTGAGCATTGCCAAGAGGAAGTATCAACTCTACGAAATGGAACTGTTCGTCAAGGCCACTGGAAGAGAAGCAAATCTGTCAATTGAAGAAAGGACTGAGTTATGGCACCAATGATTTGGACATATAGGGAATGAAGCATTGCAAAAACTAAGTAACTTTGAGATTGTTTCAGGTATTGACAAGTTAAATGTTAGGAATGCTGAAAAATGTGAAACTTGCATATATGGAACGATGACCAAGTTACCTCACAAGAATACCAGAACTCGAGCAAAACGACCGCTGGAACTGGTACACACCGACGTCTGTGGACCAATCACACCCGTTGCATGGGATGGTGGTAAATATTTTATCACATTTACTGATGATTACACTCATTTTAATAAGACGTATATTCTTAAACTTAAAAGTGAAGTATTTGAAAGATTTAAACACTTTGAAGCTAAAACAACAAATTTATTTGGAAGTTCAATCTCCCGAATCAGATGCGATAATGGTCGTGAATATCTCCCAAACTCGTTTAAAGAATTTTGTGTACAAAAAGGAATACCTAACTATGGAATTTACAATTCCGTATACCCCAGAGCAAAACGGGGTGGCTGAAAGAATGAATAGGACCATATTAGATAAAGCTAGAACTATGATATTAGGAACTTGTTTAGGTAAGAATATGTGGAATGAAGCTGTACGTGCAGCAGTCTACATAATAAATAGGTCGCCAACTGCGGCGTTGGAAACCAAGACACCCGCAGAATTTTGGTATGGAGAAAAACCAAACGTATCGAAGCTACGAGTATTTGGATGTATTGCATATCTGCATATACCAGAAAACAAACGTGGAAAATTTTACCCTAAATGTGAAAAATTAGTTATGATTGGGTACACACCAAATGGATACCGTTTATGGGATTCAATAAAACACCGGGTAATTAATGGAAGAGACATTGTGTTTAAAGAAGATAAATTTAAACTTGAGGAAAGTGTGGAATTAGAGCTGCATGATGCAGAGGTAAACTACAAAGATGAGAATATGACAACAGAGGAATCAGGAAATGAGAAGAAGGTAGAGAATGAAACGCTAAATATTGCTTCACGTAATTAGAGAAGTCCGAAACAGAAGAAAATCATAGTGGTTCTCTGATTATAAGATATCCTGCATAGCCATAAATGAACAACCAACTGAGTTTGAAGAAGTTGCCACGCACCCTCAGAGAAACGAGTGGGACGAAGCAATGAAGGAAGAATTGAAATCATTAATGAAAAAATAGCACATGGGAATTGATGCCCTTACCAGATGGTAAATCACCTATTGACTGCAAATGGATTTATAAAAGAAAAATCGATAACAAAGGAAAAATACGACATAAAACACGAGTAGTAGCAAAAGGTTTCCAACAAGAATTTGGAATAGATTATGCACCCGTTGCTAGACTTACAACTATTAGAACAAGATTAGAACCCTGTTCGCTGTTGCAAATCAATTTGACATGCATCTACATCAAATGGACGTAAAAACTACGTTCTTGAACGGTGTGTTAAAGGAAGATATTTACATGAAGCAACAGGTTCCGCCACTGATAAAAATTTGGTATGCAAATTAAATAAAAGTCTGCACGGCTTGAAACAAAGCCCAAGAGAGTGGAATACTGTATTCGACGATTTCATACAAAGTCTAAATTTTAAACAATGCAAATCAGATTGGTGTCTTTACATAAAGAACGATGTAAGTGAAGTAATGTACCTACTTCTGTATGTCGACGATATACTAATTGCATGTAAAAACCTAGAAGAAATTATGAAGGTAAAAGCGCAACTTCTGGATCGTTTTGAAATGGAAGATCTAGGTAAACTACAAACATTTTTAGGTCTAAAAATTGAAAGAAATCAAGAGAAGGGAATATTAACTATCAGCCACGAACACTTCCTAGAAAAGGTACTGCAGAAGTATGGAATGCAAGAATGCAAATCTGTAAGTACCCCACTAGAACCAAAAATTCATTGTAAACAAGAGCAGAAATATGATGGTTTTGATAAACTATATAGACAATTATTAGGATCACTTATGTATGTAATGTTAGGCTCAAGGCCCGATTTGAGCTTTAGCTTAAGCCGCTTAAGCAATTTTCAAAATAATCCAACTGAAGGAGCCTGGAAGTACTTAAAAAGAGTTTTACGTTATAATACGCGGAACTATCAATTTAAAATTAGTGTTTAACAAGACTGACGAATTTTGTGACACAGTGTTAACCGGATACGCAGATACAGACTGGGCGAACGATCCAGTTGATAGGAAATCGGTGACCGGCTATCTATTTAAGGTGTTTAATTCGACAGTGTCGTGGGTCTCTCGTAAACAAACAGCAGTCACCATATATCGTCCACCGAAGCCGAATATGTTGCGTTAGCCACTTGTGCGTGCGAGGGAATATGGCTAAAACTTCTTTTAGAAGAAATGTGCGTCATAACTGAAAGTGACTCTTTTGTAATTCATTAAGATAACCAAGGGTGTATCTACCTGTCGCAGCACCCTGGGGACTTTAAACGTTCCAAACATATTGATGTTAAATACCATTTCGTACGAAATAAGATTAATGGTAGTATTCTAAGTGTTGTATATGTACCCACTAATGAACAGATTTCTGATATATTCACAAAAAGTTTAACTATACAAAAGTTACAAAAATTTAGATGTATGCTACGATTAGAATTAAAAAAAATAATGTATAATGGGTATTTCATTGAAGGGGGGTGTTAATATATTACAATGAAACACTCTGTATTATAGGCAACCTATGTTGCATATACGTCATAGGATATGTATTTGTACTTTCATAAAATGGCCGCGTTGTTGTTACACATGTTAAATGTATTCTTGATCTGTGTATAATAAAACTACTAACAGTGCTACGTTTTCTGTGTTCACTTCCACACTCAATATAACAAATACATTTGTCAAATGAACAGTAACAAGGTACAAATACTTAAATAATAAATATCCTTGCTTTTAATAAGTTCCTTTGTTTTATATAGTTTTCAGAAAAGTTCCTTCCTTATTTTTTATATGAAAATAAATTTTAAAGCATATCTGGTTTGTCAGTAATAATTTGTTTATTTGCTCTTAAGATAATTGCAGGATCCTCAATATTTATTTCAGTTTTACTATTAATTATCACGAAATTTGCAAATAGATATACCAGCTCACTCAGGCTTTGAAAATATTTTGATATGTATAATAAGTATAATGTAGAAACTACAGTAGGTACTGCGAAATTAATTCGAAACCGTTTGAGTTTAGTACTTTGGGAATTTAAATTGTTTTTAAAGATTAAACAGAATCATATTGTATAATTATATTAAGAAACATGTATTAAATACGAAAAAATTTTTATTGATTTTTATACAAATCAAATGCAAAACCTCTGAAGTTTAGTTTAAAAAATATAAATCTTCGCAACTGTATGTAAACGAACAACAAACTCATTAATTTTCTTTATAATTCCTACTTAGATGTAAATAATATAAAATAAAGTTCATACCTGAGTGTAAGTTTCTTCGCTAAGAACTTTTGACTCCATCTGCGATTTGATAAATACAGGGTGGTCAGTTTTACAATGTAGGGTTGGTCCATTGTACGCTACTGATCCCGTATCAATCATCATAAGCATTATAACTACCGGACGCAATATCCCTAAAATTTAAATATCTGGACTGGTGTTTTAGGTAACAGGATCATTGGTCCTTTTGTTATTAATGGTACATTGAATAGCAATAAATAACTTACCGACACCGAATGGCAAACATTCGTGTTCGTCAAAAAGTGCCGAATATTCGTATACGAATACGAATTTTTCATCCACACTTGCGGCATTTTATCCGAATAGCGAATATTCGTATACGAACAACGCAAGTGTGGAGCCGGGGTTTAAGAGTTATTTTAAATAACCGTTTATATATCGAGTTATTCACAAATAACTTAATACAAAATATCAGTTTGATCCACCATTCCTAGAAAATGACAATATTGCTTAAATTTTAATTCATTTATAACAAGTATAGGAAGAATCATTTTTATAGCGAAAGCTTAGACTAACGCTTTGACGAGCGAATTTAATCAAGCCAAACGTCTTTGCCATTTATATTTAATAGAGTTTTAAACGCAGTAATGATTATCGTATATGGAATTGTGTTAATTTTCCATCACTAGAAGCTTAATCTGTGAAGTTAACTAGAGTTCCACTAATAGTGGCCTTGCTTTTATTGTGAATAGCTTAATGGATTTTCGTTTATATAATGAAATGTCGTGGGTTGAAAGGTTAACAAGGTTTTGACAATAACGCTAATACAATTGTTCTCCAATTTTACACGATTTTCCTGCTAATGCCCCAATTTCAATAAGAAACACCAAATGAACACCACCGGCTTTGCCGTTCGCAATTAAGCAAGAGATTATTTTTGATATGTGATTTTTCGAGAGGGCACATGTAGGGTACTTGTTACAAACCTTTAAAAATATGATCAATCACAGAAAAATCTAGGATTTAAACGAATCAAATCAAAATAAAATAAAATTCAAAGCATTTGTTAATCCTATGAATACATGATTACATGTTTACAACACAAACAGATAAAATCCAAGCTGGTTTAAGAATATGTAAGAAGATTCTAAAAAGGATTTCGTAAGTGGGGATACTTCAACTTTTGTTAGCAGGACGGGAGATCCATAATATAATTTCTTTTGACCAAAGTATTAATCGCTTAACTCCTGAAATAGTTACCTAAATTTCGCTATTTTTTCAAGTAAGCTAGAAACCTTTTCCCTGAAAAATTCGACGTATTTATGTTCCAGCGTTGCTAAATAACAATACAATATTTTTTTAAGAAGGTAATCGGTTTACTCCAAAAAAAATAACACCTGAAAGTTCATAGTTTTTGAAATAACCCAAGAATATTCAGCCGAAAATTTCACATTATGTTTATTAAAATCCCTGAAACTTTTAGAAGCATTTCTAACTAAGAAGTTAATTGTCTTACTTTAGAAAATCTACCAAAATTCTCTGTTTGTTGTTCTAGGCAACTTAAGATTATTCAATCTGGGAAAGCTCAGATTTTGTTGAAAAATCTTTCGAAGAGGTTTGAACTTTTCTACAATTATATAAAAAACAAACTAAAAGAAAAAAGTACTGGCAAGTTTTCTCAGCTGAGTAGTTAATCGTTACATATGAAGGCATTTGCCTAAATTTTCTAATTTTTCAGATACAATTTTCGTCTAAAATCCCCCAGATTATTATTAAATCGTTTTTTCATATTTATTATGGTTATTGACCAATCTAAAGGGAAAAATTGATGGATTTTAAGGCAAGCTTTTCAAAATATTCCGAAATTAGCAGGTTACTATCTTCAAACTCACTTTTAAATTGGTAAGCGATAAACTTTTGTTAGACTTAACAATTCAAAATTTTTAATTTGAATTGTTAAGTCTTCTTCCTGAAAACTTCATTACAGAAGTTTTTAGTTAGTTTAAATTCTTTGTGCTAATTTTAAAGGTGTAACTCTCGCCAGTCCTTTCACTAAAACAAAAAGTTCTGTAAGAAAATCAAAGCTTCCTTTCTGAGAATTCCATGTGAAGAATAACATCCCGTTTTTCTGTAAGACTAATATTTTCCCTGAATATTTTAATATTAATTTCCAACGGATGTTTAAAGTTAAATTTTTAACATTTTAAATTCCAAAGCCTCATCTCCCTAATTTAGTTTTCTTTTTAACATTTTTCACCTGAAAACGACAAGCAACCTGGGGGTCTTGGAATCGTTGATATTTATTAATTTTTAGGTTGCTACAAAAGCCTTCACGCAACATCCATATAGATAAAAGAACAAGAGGGCGCCTACGATCGAGATGGAGATATAATGCTATAATAGCTATTTATGTAATAAGTACATAATGTAGGTCTTTATGGACGAGCCAAATAGTTTATGGCAGAGCGAACGTAGTGAGCGAGGCCAATAAATTTGGCGAGTCTATCAAGCCTAATTATGTACGAATTACATACAAAGCTTTATGTTCAACTGCATATCACAAAATTTACTTTTAAATTAATTTGAGGTTCAAATATGTTTTGTAGCTCTAGCCTCTTGCAGGGTGCTGTGTTGAATAATCACCTAGTTACCAAGTTGTTTAAACAGAAGCAACGGCCGTAACTACTTAGCAACGGCCGTTTTACTTTATCATTATGGACTAGTCCGTAAAATTATATTTTATGGCCTCTAAACAGTAAAATAATCTAGTGATTATGAGACAGCTGAACATAAAAAATCCTAAAACTCTAAAAAGACAAAAGCTATTAAATGTTTGCTTGAATTTTTCGGCATTGGGAGAACTCGCGTGTTTTTCACAGCATTACTTGTTGGTTGGTTTCAACATTTGTGATTGAACTACTCATTGCCATCAGACTATTGCAGGAAGGTCGATGCAGAGGCCATTCGAAAATTTTTCTGAACATCCGTCAACATTTTTATACCCAGTCCGCACAAAGTTTGTGTTATTGTAGCCTGTTCCTCACAAGTTCACAGAGTACTAAACATATACGTGAAATTTAAAGAAAACTTGGGGTCATTTCCGTGAAACGCATATCTTCACGAATTTTCCTGTTCACTTTTTCCACAAGGTCATCGTACCTCATCGTGCACATATGTTTGGCCATCTCTGAATGTCTTTCCTTCACTCATAATGCTTGGACCATAAACCTCACTCGGATATTTAGGGTAATTTTTGACAACGCTTTTTTACATGGAGAAAACGAATTAGGGCCGCATTTCACACTTGGTGGAATGTTCAATTATGGTAGTGTTCAGTTTAATGTTTCAGAATGCAATAAGATAACTGTGTGGGTGGTTAGCCCATGAACCACTAAGGTAGTCAATTTGGTGCATAGTGAGAGTTGTTGTGCATTAAGCTGGTGGTGATATCAATTAATGTTTTTTACTACATTCAAGGACGTTGCTATTTTTGGCAGCAAAAGCTTTTTTTTAAATAAACAATTAAAGTAATTCTAGATTTATATTGTTGTTGTTGTATTATGCGATAATCTAATCGAGATTGTGTTATGTATTTGTCTCTTCTGTTATTATAAACAATGTAATGACGGTGTTTCCATTTCGAACGGTTCGGTTTAAATAAATATTTTTGTAGTGTTCCATCATATACATATGTAGTTACCACGTATAAGTTAATACTTGCAGTTCCAAATGAAGGTTGTTATAATAGTTTTGATTTTTGTGCAATTAGTGTTTGTAAGTATTTAAGTACATTTAAGGAATTAACCCTATTTTAACTTTAAAACATTTTGTTTTACGAAAGAGGACAATGAATAATACTTTATATTTTCCAAATTTCTCCTTTATTATTCTACTTAAATGAAAAATTCAAAGAATAATTTGTTGTTAAAGGTTGAATAGAGGTGCCTACCGAGTCCGATTTGTAAAATGTTCAAATTCTATAAAATACGTTATTTGCATTTTCCAAACTACTCTGAGGCTACTGTAAAACAAAATTTTCAAAAACGAAGTTGTTTCTAAAGTTTAATTTGAGCTACCTACAGAACCTACGATTACAACTTCACATTTCAATTATTGTAGCAGCATTTTATTTCCATGCCAAGAAATAGAATTTCAAAGATTGCAAAAGCAGCAAAAGAGTTATGTGTTCGAAATATACTAGAATATCATTGATGCTACATATTCTAAAATTATTTAAGTGTTAAGCAATGTATCTATTTTACTACTCTGTTAGAATATAAAGCTGTCAATAACTTACTTTCAACATACATGTCTCGTAATTTAATACAGACTTCTGATATATTCATTATTGTAATAATGTAATACAATGCCAGAAATCGCCATGATTTTAAATTACCCTTATTTTCAAAATCGAGTTCTCAAAACACTATTCTATAAGCTTTCAAAACTGACGGCTCGTTTCCACAAAATGTTGCACAGTCGAACATATTAGTTACTTTTGTAAAAAATATTTGTATGTTAGGATGTAGCAATATAACTTAAATAACTTAATACAGAATATTATTTTGGACCATCATTCCTAGAAAATG
The DNA here is from genome assembly GCA_963082815.1 of Melanotus villosus. Lineage (NCBI taxonomy): Eukaryota > Metazoa > Arthropoda > Insecta > Coleoptera > Elateridae > Melanotus > Melanotus villosus. The sequence goes on from OY720426.1 coordinate 41,994,541, forward strand.
ATTTAAACTTTTCATTACAATAAAACGTAGAAATATTCCTAAATATTCACTGCATACCGTGGCACGTACAGAAATAAGCAGTTTCATAGCAAAAGCCAATTTCAATAAAAAAATATGAACACCACCGGCTTTGCCGTTTTCAGTGAAATAAGATATTATGTAACTCGGATTCAAATTATTAATAATTACAGCAAAACATGCTTACTTAGACATTATTACGAGTAACGTATTTGCTACAAAGTTTTAAAAATATGAGAAATTGCAAAAGAATCTTGGGATCCAAATACTTAAATACTCCTATAGTTAAAAGAAATTTAAAGCATCTGTTAATCCTATGAGTACATATTTACAAGCTGGTAAAACTCAAGCTGGTTTAAGAATATGTAAAAAATTTCTAGGAAAGACTTGGTAAGTGGGATTAATTCATCTTTTCTTAGCAATCCGAGGGAGCCCTAATATAATTTCCTTTAAACAAAAAATTAATCGCTTTACTCCTGAAAATCATCGCCTAAATTTAGCTATTTTTTCTGATAAATTCTAAAACTTCCTAAATCCGTTTAATAGCGTTGGTAAATAAAATACAATATTTTTTAAATTATGAAAGTACTGCTAAACTCCTAAACAATCACCTGAAAGTTAGTAGTTTTTAAATAACCTAAGGGTATTCGCCCAGAAAATTTCAGATTATATTTAGAAAAATACCTGAAACGTTTAAAAATTTTTCTAACTTAGAAGTTAATTCTGTTACTTCTCAAAAATCGACCAAAATCGTCTTGCTTATTTTACCAGGCAAGATTCAATCAGATTTTGTTGAAAAGCTTTCAAAGAGCTTTGAAATATTCTAAAATTATTTAAACTAGAGACCCTGTATATATTAGGATAAGAGTTGGGAAAATGAGACTATTTTGACAGCAATTTTTGATCCAAACACGTGATCAACACAAACGTCATTTTAATTGTCATCACAGTGTCACTTAACCAGTCAAATATAAAAACCGCAAATATTTTAACACAAGATTTATTTGAACAGATTAACATTATTTTCCTTTATTTCATCTCTATTATTACAATTTCGTGCGCTGCAGCCAGTCATTTTGTCGTATTTGACGCTTTATTAATAAACATCAAAAGTGTCAATTTTAACAGCTTTCAAGTAAATGCATTTTAATTAAGTAGTCCATGCAAAAATTGATCCAAACCAATCAAACTGTATCACGGCATTTTCCCAACTCTTATCTTTATATATACAGGATCTCTAATTTAAACTAAACTACAGCGCGCCAAAGCAAACATGAGAGTCGGAAAATATGCGAACTACAATTTATTTAAAATAATTTAAGCGGCAAGATATTCAACCAATCACGTAAGAATGGGCGCATTCAGGGACGCTCAGCTGCTTAGCTAAGCGGTAATTTAGTCAGCTTATGCTAAATTACAGCAAACGGTATTTCCCTGAATGAAACGTCTGATAGTAAGCTGCTTTGACAGTTTGTAATTTGTTTTGTAAGGTTAGGTGTTACTTTCACTATTATGCAATAAATCAAAAATTAAAGAAATTATGCCTAATGATCTTCAAATTATGGACTATGTGTACCAGCTCACCCTAATTAATATGTTTTTATGCAAATTATTAAGTTTGTGTGTTTCCCGCTCCTTTTTTTGACACCGCTGACAAAGTCAACTAACAAATTATACGCTGAGCGAATTTCTCAGCGGCTTACTATAAGCTTTTTCACAGCGTGTCTGTTCCGGGACTTTGCTTACTTAGCGCATCAGCCGCTGAGCGTCAGTCATGCAGTCATGAAGTGAATATTGCCACTCTCCATTTATTCTTACGCCGGTTCGAAAGAAACATTCAATAGCTTTCGCTTTTTGTTGTGTAGTGAATACCATTTTTTCAAACTTTAAATTTTTTCACCAAATAAAAAACTTAAAAAATTTGACAAGAGCGTTCAGTTTTAAATTTTCATGTCAGAAATATCATCTGTGGATGTGGCTAAAGTACCAATTCAAAATAATAAATTCAATTTCACAGCCTACCCTAATTGGTTTTTTTATTGATCTGTCGTTATAAGAATATACAACTTGAAAAATGATAAATTTTGTGCTAAACTTTCCGAAATATTCCGAAATTAGGAGGTTACTATCTTCAAACTCACTTTTAAATTAGTAATAGAAATGCCTTCGCGTAAAAGCCAGATTGATAAAGAACTAGAGGACGTACACGATCAAGATGGGGATCTTAATACTCAAAAAAAAAAAAAAAAAAACTGGACACATACGGCAGAGGACAGAGATACGAGGTAGTGACCAAATATTCCTGGCCTAACCAACCCGCTTGCAGTTGTTTGAGAAATAAAAAAAAACTGTTTATTTTTCAACATAATCATCCTTTACTTCAACACACTTCTTGCATCTGTTAATAAGCAACTCTATACCCTTATAAAAATACTCTCGAGTTTTTTCTACAAAATGCTGAAAAACCGCCGCCATCACTTTGTTATCATTGGAAAATTTCTTTCCTCGTCAATCCTGCTTAAGTTTTGAGAACAAATAATAATCACTGGGCTTTTTTCACCATTTCTGATGTGGTAGCCCCTATGGGGCGTCCTGAACGCGCATCATCTTCTAGCGACTCGCTTCCCCAACGAAATAATTTTGACCAAGTTTTTACAGTTGATAACGATGGTCCACTGTCACCGTAAACTGCATCCATCCTTTGTTTAATTTTATCTGGCATCAAACCTTCTTTAGTGAGAAAGTTAATCACTGGGCGGTACTCTAGTTTTTCCATTTTTGAAAAATATTTCACTTGTTGTAGGTCTACTGAGAACTATTTATAAATAACGCAATGGAAACAAATGAAAATTTATGTGGAGCCTGAGGAACAATGTAGCCTACTATATTACTTATATTATTTTGCATTTCACGCTTCTAGAAGTAGGTCGGGCCAGGAACATTTGTTCGGTAGCTCGTAGATGGAAGACAGTTGTCAAGGCTCTTTGAAGGTCGTAGTGCTGTGTGGGTGAATGTGTATGTATGTGTATGCCAGACATGAGAAAAGCTTGAAATTCCAAGAAAACTGCATCCTGAACGTTGCATCAATTTAACTTGTTTAAAATGTCACAACCTTGTTTACGAGTTAAATAAAAAAAATCAGAGTTTGGCTTACTATCGGCAAGGTCTAGTTTTTCAAAAAATTAACCAAAGCTTCAGTCGCGGAGTACGACGCAGGAGGTCAACAATTCTCGCCTTTTGTTCTGAATCGCTTTTCGCAATTTTCTTAAAGCCTCGATTATACGTCTGCGACAATTATCGTTCCACGTTTCAGGAAATTAACCAACAATACATTATTGGTGTCCCAAAGCGGTAGCCACGTGCTTATTGAATGTTAGCTTGAACTATTCGGGTTTGAGAGAACTCGCGTGTTTCCACTGCATTAATGCCATTAATTGTTGTTGGGTTTCCACATTTGTGTACAAACTCTAAACCTCGTCACCATTTACAATGCCATTGAGCTACTGATTCCCATCACAACATTTCGGGAATGTCGGTACCGAGGCCATTCGCGGATTTTTGTGAACATCCGTCAATATTTTTGGTACCTACCCAGCCAAGACACAGTTTGTGATACTGTATTTGAAGAAAGCTTGGGTCCAATTCCGAAATCGTGAAACGCAGATCTTCACGAATTTCCCTGTTCACTTTTAAATAAGATCGTCGTTACAACTAATCTATAAATACCTCTTCATTCCTCATCGTATACGTTTGTTTGGCCATCTCTGAAATTCTTGTACCATTGTGCGAACCTTCCTTATTCACTCAGAATGCTGAGACCATAAATCTCACTCGCATATTTGGAGGTGACTTTTGGCATTTTTTACATGGAGAACGAATCAGAGCCCGCAATTCAATTCTAATGTTCATTTTAATGTTAGTATACAACTGAAAGCAATAAGACAACTGCGTGGGTGGTTCCGCCATGCAGTTACCAAGGATTAGTTATTACCTTATTACGTTCAGTTCAAAATGAAGGTTGTTATAACAGTTTTAATTTTTGTGCAATTAGTGTTCGTAAGTATTTAAGTAGGTATTTAAGGAATTAGCCTCTATTTTAACTTTAAAGTATTTTTTGTGCAGCCGGACGCGAAGTGGTCATTTCGCGTACGCAATACAGGACGCGAAATCCGATTTCGCGGCCTTACCCTTAGTAACGGCCGCGAAATATTTTAACGGCCGTTACCCTTAGTAACGGCCGCGAAATACAATTTCACGGCCGTTACTAAGGGTAACGGCCGTTAAACTAAACGTCACTTATTTGACTCATGAGAGTTGACATAACAGATAATATGAAAATGTCAGTTTTATTATGTATTTTTTACGGCTGCACAAAAAATGTTGTGTATACTTCGGCCGCGAAATTCTTTAGCGCCCTCGAGATTGTCTTGCCTCGGCCGCAAGCGGCCTCGGCGACAATTTTTCTCTCGGTACGCTAAAATGGAATTTCGCGGCCTTAGCATACAAATAACTATTTTGTGCAGCTGGACGCGAAGTGGTCATTTCGCGTACGCAATACAGGACGCGAAATCCGATTTCGCGGCCGTTACTAAGGGTAACGGCCGCGAAACGCGTTTTATTTATGTTATTTCCATAGAAACATTGTGACGTGAAAGCCGACTTTCTATTTACAATGAATTAAACTGCTTGTTTTTCAAAAGTAATAAAATTTGTAATTTTGTATTTTTTACAGCTGCACAAAAAATGTTGTGTATACTTCGTCCGCGAAATTCTTTAGCGCCCTCGAGATTGTCCTGCCTCGGCCGCAAGCGGCCTCGGCGACAATTTTGCTCTCGGTACGCTAAAAAGGAATTTCGCGGCCTTAGTATACAAATAACTGTGGTTTTACGAAATATAGGTATTGCTGTGATTTTATTATCTTTGCAATTTTATATTATGTAAATTTCGGATCGTCGTGAAGGTTCGGAATATACGAGTAGCTCAATTAATTAGATTAATAAAACAACTCAACTTTACATTAATGCAGATTTATTACAATTTTTTTTATTGTCCCTATCTTCCTTATTTGCATATTTTTTTTTTAACTCACTGCGAATACATAGTTTTCCAATTATTTCACAAAACACTGCAGCTGCTTACACCATCCACCATCAATATTTGTATGGATGTAGCACAATCTTCAACAAACTGCTATTTTCAATTAATTATTATTTACTTGTAATTGAAATTAAATAGGTACAATTCTAAATTTTCAAATCATAATGTCTATTTATTTTTATCATCAATCAGGCGCGTGTCAGACAGCGCTTGGACCGTCAGCGATCGACCGATGTCGATCGTTCACGATCGGCAAGTTTTTAAAGTTGTTATCACATAGAATGTGTCGACCATTGTCGTCCATAGTTTACACTAAGGTTTAATGTTCTGTGGTTTACACTTATTCGCAAGAAACTGATCATTTTTTCTGTAATTGCAATTATCGTGTCATAAAAACTAAAATACCCTAACATTTTTGATTTTTGTGAAGTAAAAATCATCGTCATTTAGAGATGTTACATTTTCTCGTGAATTACTGCGCGGAAGACGAAATTGTGTTTACGGCGGTTACAGGCCATCTTAAAAACATCGTCATTCGTTTATTATTGTCATTGCTAACAAAACGTCTTCCGGATTGGGACCGTGTCATTTTGAGACAAGACTCAACGTTTCGCCCACTTTTATAAGGGGCTTCTTCAGGAGAAAAAGAGCACTAAAAGAGCACGGTAACTCAACGTGTCAACCACGCCAGAGGCGAAACTCTTTTAGCAAGAGGCAGAAAGGTAACGGTAACTCAACTTGTCAACCAAGCCAGAGGCGAAACCCTTCTCCGTCCCATTGTTAATACTATAAATTCTCCCACGTACAATCTGGCCAAATATCTCGCCGGCATTCTCAAGGCATATACAGGGAAATCTTCTTCGCATATTTTAAATTCTTCCCATTTTGTAAACCTTATCGACAATCTCACCATAGACCCTAATGACCTGCTTGTCAGTTTTGACGTTACGTCTCTCTTCACTAAAGTTCCCATTCCTGACTCAGTAGCTATCATCGAACAGTTACTAGTTCAAGACGGAAAACCTGCAAGTTTAGCCATTCTCGTTGAAAAGTGCCTTTCCTCCACATATTTTTTGTTTAACAACCGATTCTATAAGCAAGTGACAGGCGCTGCTATGGGTTCTCCACTTTCTCCGGTGGTTGCAAACATCTTTATGGAATCTTTTGAAACAATAGCCCTGGAATCCTTTGACCTAAAACCCAAGGTCTGGTTCCGTTATGTAGATGACACGTTTATTATCTGGCCCCATGGAAGACATAACCTTGCTTCCTTCCTAGAACATCTTAATAGTCCCCCTGATATTAAGTTCACAATGGAAATAGAATCGAATGGTTCTCTCCCATTTCTCGACGTCCTGGTTACCCGTAAACCGAGTGGTCATCTTGCACACTCTGTTTATCGGAAACCCACACACACGGATAGGTATCTTCACGCCAACTCGCATCATCATCCGGCACAAAAGCTCTCCGTGATCAATTCCCTCGTTCATCGTGCTATCACAGTGTCCCAACCCGACAGTCTGCATGTCGAGTTAGCCCATATCCAAGAAAATCTCATCAAGAATGGGTATACCAAAAGCGATGTTAGAAAGGTCGTCCAAAAACAATTACACCCCGCAAACCCTAAAAATCCTCAAAATACCTGTACACCCCAGGCTACAGCTTTCTTACCCTACATTCGCCAAGTTACGGATCGCATAGGTAGGATTCCCAAAAAGCATAACATCAAAACCATCTTCAAACCCCCTCCAAAAGTATCACAGATACTCCCTTCGGTAAAAGATAAGCCTCAACCCCTGTCATCAAGAGGAATCTATAGCATCCCCTGTTCTTGTGGTTTAGTGTACATTGGAGAAACTGGTCGCTCAGTGCGCACACGTATCTGTGAACACAAACGTTGCTTGAAATCAGGTCTTTTTTCACATTCAGCCGTGGCTGAACATCAGCACGACACTGGTCATAAAATATTGTTTGAAAAATCTTCGATCATTGCCAATGCCCCTTATTTTTTCAACAGGAAAATCCGTGAGGCCATCGAAATCATCAAGACCCCTAATAATTTGAATCGTGACACGGGTTATTATCTATCCGATATTTGGAGGTCCGCCATCATTACTGGCTCCGCCCCCTCCACCGCTGACCAATCGTCGTCACAGTCGGATACGCTTGGCCGGGTACGGCCGGTATAAAGTCGCTGCTCCCTCTGATTCTCTTCAGAAGCGTTTCGCCTCTGGCTTGGTTGACAAGTTGAGTTACCGTTACCTTTTTGCCTCTTGCTAAAAGAGTTTCGCCTCTGGCGTGGTTGACACGTTGAGTTACCGTGCTCTTTTTCTCCTGAAGAAGCCCCTTATAAAAGTGGGCGAAACGTTGAGTCTTGTCTCAAAATGACACGGTCCCAATCCGGAAGACGTTTTGTTAATACTGACACTGACCGTGGAAGTCTTCGAATTTATTATTGTCATTGCGTCCATCTTGGGTTAGCACGTGCGTTTGTTTTGAGTTGTCGTTGTGTTTAATAGTTTAATTATCTGTCTTTCATTAAAAAAACAGTCTTTTTCAAGACTTCACAGTGTTGTTATTTCGGCTACTGTAAGTAGAAATGCAATCTTTTAAATTCATTGAAGTGAAAATGTGCTTGTTTACAGGTTATTGTTTTTTTGCTTGCCTGGCGTTTAGCTGTTTGCGTTACTTATCATTGTAATAATACAAGGTAAGTTAAGACAGGGTTGCGAAGGCTACTGGTGTTGGATTAAGCACGGTAAAAAGAATTGTAGCAGAAGGGAAACGAAAACCAGAAGGCAGTAAATTTACTTCCCCAAGAAAACACATTAATAAAGGCAAACCGAAGTCTTCTATTGACCAATTTGAGGAGGAAATTGTTCGCAAAGTAATATATACATAATTATGCAAGCATACATAAGAAACGGCCCTCAATGAAAGCTGTTTTCGATGCTGTTAAGAATGAAGAGGGTGTGAATTTTGCAGGAAAAATAACTTCTTTTAGGAAGGTAGTAAGCAAAATGGGTTTTCGGTGGAGAAAAACTCAAGATAACCGAAAAGTTTTAATTGAAAAAATGGATATTCGAACAAAACGGATTGAATTTTTGCGTATGTTACAAAAGTATAAGGCAGAGAGTAGAAACATCGTGTATAGTGATGAAACATATTTGCACAGTTCAAACACTGTTCCCAAAGCGTGGGACGATGGCAGTAATAACTGTTTAAAATCACCTGTAGCGAAAGGACAGCGTTTAATAATACTGCATGCTGGAGCTAAAAACGGATTTGTCCCGAATGGGTTATTAATATTTAAATCTGGACTAAAAACAGGTGATTATCATGATGATATGAACCACAAACATTATATGCGATGGTTGAAAGAAAAATTTCTTCCTAATGTTGAAAAAAGTTCCGTTTTGGTTATTGACAATGCATCTTACCATAATGTAACTGTAGAACCAAACCCAACGTCTGCTTGGAAAAAAGACAATATGCGAAGATGGTTGTCCGAAAGAGCAATTCCTTTTGAATTAAATGATACCAAAACTGAATTATATTCAAAAATTCAACAAAACAAAGCGCCGCATAAAGATTATGCAATCGATAGACTTTTAGCTCAGCATGGCCATGTTGTAGTTACTTCGCTTGCCTCCATATCACCCCGAGTTAAATCCTATTGAAAAGATATGGGCTTTAATAAAAAACCATGTGGCAGCTCACAATAAAACTTTCAAAATGGACGATGTGAAAAAATTAGCCGAAGAGAAGTTTCATGATGTTGGTGTAAAGTTAGCATGGCAAAATATCTGTTCACATGTGGAAAAAACTGAACAGGAATATCTCGCAAGGGAATACATAATAGACGACGTAGAAGAATTAATCATTCGTGTTGGTGAAGATAGTGACGAGTCAGATTTTTACTTAACTTCAGACGATGAAATTGAAACTGACGAAGAAAATCTAAGCTGCATGCCATTAACATAATTTTGCTGTGTTATTTATATATGTATACCTAATAATTAAGATTCCTGAAGTTTGACTCTTGCAAAATTTATTATTATTATATATTTTTTTGATACAATTGTAACATTAAAGTAATAATTTTTCTACGAAATTTATGTTGTTAATTATTAATTCTGTATTTTTCTGAACATAACTATTAATATTATAATAAATAATTTTATTAACTCTATGAATGCGTACTATTTTTTGAACTATGCTATTTATACAGGTTGATTTTGAAGTGTTTGTAGTTTAATAAATAAACAATTATTACTCATTATTCAAATTTAAATTATTTTGACCTATCAGATTGTATTTGTAACTAAATTTCATGCACTTTTAAAGTTCTAAAATTTTCTAATCATAAACGAAGAAGGTAGTGTAGCTTGACCTTGGGGCTTCTAAAAACTTTTGAATTTGCCGCGCAAGAGAGTTCGATGTTTTCAGGTTTCACTTTTAAGTATATTGGTCTTCTTTTTTCTATAGTCATCTCTTTCCCCGCTCTGCGCATTTCGCGGTTCACGAGATAATGTAATCACTCTAATACGCCGGCAATGTTTGATCATATGATGACCGACTGTCTCTAACTGAACAAATTAATTTGTCGTCTATTTTTTCGGCTTGTCCACCCCTCCATGGAATAATATAATAAATGCAAATAATAGAATCGACAATTTCACTGCTAGAACGTGTGCGCCATGTTTTATAAATAACGGAAAACTCATTGCCTGTTCATCAACCACCGACCAAAATTTCGAACAAGCCCTATAAAGTTCAAACCGGTTGGTCGTAGACGGGATGCATTTAAATATACTGGTTTAAAAAGTTGGTCGGTCGAAGACGGTCGCAGTAAGAACTCTGAATGACACCCGCCTTACCAAAACAGGTCTTGCTACTTGGCAACGGTTACCAAAACCGAAATCGTTCAATACATAACCCCAGTTCTAGCTATTCATTTTTCAATTACAATACAACAATGTACATTTTTTTATATTTAAGCATTATCCTATCTATCTAACCTATACAATTTATTTTAATTAAATCTGCATTAAATACATATTAATTCTTATTTTATATACACCACTAATTTCATCTCAATATGTATGCATTTTTCAAAATTTTCCTTCGTTATTTTACTAAAATGAAAGATTCAAAGAATATAGTTTATTGTTAAAGGTTGAATAGTGGTAGGTACCTACTACATACCAAGTTCGATTTTTAAAACTGCTAATTAGCTAAATAAAAAAATTTAAACTAAGTAACATTATCAAATTGTGTTTGTATTTTCCAAACTACTTTGAAACTACTGTAAAACAAAATTTTCAAAAATAATAGTTATTTAAGCATCAAGGGAAGTAAGTAGCTTTTACCAGTCGAGAACGAGTTTGCCAGCCCGAGCGAGCGAGGGCTGGCAAAGTTCGAGACTGGTTGTAGATAGTTACTTCCCGAGCATGCTTATAATATTTTTCTCCATGCCCAACAAAAATTTGAATAATTTTTCCTTAATAATTCCACGCTAATTGATAGAAAATTAATCTATTACAAACAAAGCAAATAGCCACCTAGTGTTGATTTGTTTAGTAGCAATTGTTTTTCAGTTGTTTCTGTCAATATAAAAAAAACCACTTGTACTTGCGTTTATTGGTAGTTTTCAAAAGATAAAATGCAAATAGGCGATAAGGGCAATAGAGAATTTAGCGTAGATGAAGCGGCAAATATTGCGTGTTTGGAATTACTACCAGAAAAATCGAAAATCCCTTATGAAAATGCATACAAGTTGTTTAAAAAATGGTGCGCGGAGAAAAACATCATTCTATTCAGTGGAAGAAAACGTGTTTTTGGCGTATTTTTTAGAAAGATCAGTCAAATTAAAATCTCCATCGAGCTTATGGTGTGACATTTACGACAGACAATAAGGATATTTCTAAATATCCAAAGGTATTAGCATTTTTAAAACGAAAAAAATGATGGTTAACAACCTAGAAAGTCAAACGTATTTACTATACTCGAAATTAATCTTTTTTTGACTGAAGCTCCTGACAAAATTTATTTGTTAATGAAGGTTGGTTTTTAATATAATCTAATAAATTAGTTCTTTAACTCTTTTTATACCATTTTAGTTATACCCTAACCCTACTTATCTTAACAAGTTTTTACATTTCAAATAGGTTAGTATCAATTAAGTTCAAACCCGTTCAGATCACTTACAAAACTAAAATTACTGTAATAACACGTAATTCACTTACTTCCCTTGGGGAGTAAGTTTTACCTTACTTCCCTAATGTCATGACAACCAGTAAACAAACAGTAAAATCAACTTACCTGCAATGGATATGTCAAAGTAAGTGTAACTTACTAGATGGGCATGGAGAAAAAGTTGTTTCTAAGGATTGATTGGAGCTACCTGCAGAACCTACGATTACAGTTTCACATTTCGATTATTATAGCAGCATTTTATTTCCATGCTAGGAAATAGAATTACAAAGATTGCAGAAGCAGCAAAAGAGTTGTGAGGAAGATATTATAGTGCTCTAAATATACTAGAATTCGCGTTGACGCTAGATATTCTAAAATCGTTAAGTGTTAGGAAATGTACTTATTTATTTTATTACTCTGATTTTAGAATATAAAGCTGTCAATAAATAACTTAAAATAGTCATGTCTCGTTACTTAATCCAGATTTCTGATATTCGTTATTGTGATACAATACAAGAAATCGCCATAACATATTAGCGTCAGACCTGTGGTAGGCAACCTAAGGGCGGTGTGTTTCTCTATGTTCATTCTTTATCTTTTGTACAAATGTTTGCTTGTGTTTTGCGGCGTAGTTAAGACTTCTATTTGTTACTCATTTGTAAACGTCATTTTACAAAGCTGTCTATTGATTTTGATAGTTAATCTTTACTAGCTACTAACTTGTAGAATTGACAGCTGGCCTGTAAAAATTATAAGTTAGTAGCATATGTTATATGATCACCGTTATATGATATGTATTGTCATGGATTATGAGATATCATTTAGAATTTTTTTTGTGCAGAAATGATAGTAGTAATTTTTATTTGTTAATTTCGTTTACAAATGAGTAACAAATACAATATTGTACAATACACGCAAGGTAACAGTTTCTACTGGCTCAAAGACTCAAAGAGGTAACGGCCTAACGGCTCGCCAGTTATATCCTCTTATCGCCAGTAAAAACCATTTTACCTTGCTTGTAATGGAAAATACTATTTACGGTCGCCTCTTAGACAATAAGTAAAAATGTATTATTGTTATTTCTTTTTTGACAGGTGATAATATACCTTATTCTCGTTTTAGATGAATAACAGCTCAAGGAACGGTGGATCTCACAAAATCCAACCTAATTTTAAAGTGAGTTTATGGAAGTAATAAGTAGAATTATGCAAATTTAAAAAGGACAACCAACTGTCCCAAAAAAGATTTGAAGTATAACATGATTTTATCTACATTTACTAAATATATTGCCTTAGAATGTTACCAAACTAGATATGTAAATTTCCTTAAATTTAATACTCCTACTGTTTTAGATCACGTTGTTCCGTCAACAACTGACAATACTGTTCTATGTACAATATAAGTCAAAATATCTAACAAGTTTTATTGCTTGCAGTTTTCTCAGACCGGTTATAAGTTAATAACTCATATAGTTGAAATACAAAGTTTTAATGAAACTATATTAAGCAGGGCAAATGCAGTTAGTTTTCCTTACAACAGGACAATTCGTGCGATAAACGTAACTTTTACAATGAAGGTATCCGTAAAAGATCTAAAGGTAACATGTATACCAGTAACAATTTCAACAGTTCAAGCACATCTTAAAAATACTGTAATTACAATACACAATTTCTGGTCAACTTTTTAAGTCCCATGATGGTCAATAATTAATAAACCAATTTTACAATTATGAGTCTTTTTATCTTACAACATTTTGTGTTATTCTCTTGTAGGTTTACGTTCAAGTATATAAATTTTTAAGTAATGAATACCGATATTTCCCCGTTACAATTGAATTCGATTTTTGGGATGCATTGCAGCAAGATTTTTTTGACTTCGCATCATTTGCAAAATCGGGAAACGTTCCACGCAAAGCTGATGGTTTTAAAAAGGTTAGTAACTATATGGTCTCACGGATTTAATACTTATTTAATTGAATAAATTCAGGGCCAAACTTACCACCTATGTAATTGGATCCCTGATTCAACAAAGTTTCCACCTTTAATGCCAACAGGTGACTACAAAGATGATATTCGATTTATGGTACATCATTCAACTGCCCTTGTTGTTTTCTGGTATGGAACAATAAAAGAGGTATCAGATGACCACATGCCCTAAAGAGATGATTTAACAAGTTTTTGAATTATTAATACTTTCTGTTTTGCACTGGGCGATGTTGAGTTAACCTTCGTGGATATTAAATTGTATTTTAGATTCACATAAAAGTACTTATTTTGCAATGTAATTCTGTGATTTAGAAATATATTCACAGCGCGGTGTTTGTTGTTTAACTATATAACCTTCCTCAATATCGATAAGTGGTTGGATACAGATCCGATTTTCTCCAGTCTGTTTCTACTTAATCGAAAACTCCAAATTAAAAACATTTCGTATTATGTAATCGATTAATAGGCTGTGGTAATCGGCCTCAGCATTACTAACTATACGACTGATGCACTGACGATAGATAAGGAGGAAAACCAACATGCGTACTGTAACGTGTTTACTTGTCTTGCTTGGGTTCTATGTATACCTATTTATTTTATATACGAGTAAACTATATCGAGAGCTTTTAGAAATTCAAACCACCCGACCTAATTTCTTACCGCTGAATAGGCAACACATCTTGCACAGTTGGCGCTACTGTGAGATGACAAATACCCATAATGTCATTAACATTGGCATAACATCAGAATCCGTTATTGGACTAAAAAAAATAATAACTGAAACAAATTCTAATAACTGAATTAATTACAACATACAAATGTTTTAAACGGACTTTACAAATGTTACAAGTTATGACAATTTGCTACCTGCTTTCTTTGGATTTTAGTCTGTTCGTGTTTGAATATCATCAAGAGATTCTTCAACAGATACACTAACTTTTCCAGTAAGTTTGCCTTTACATTATGTTAGAACAGCTGACTGTTGGTACATTGGATAGTCAGAATTGTGTTCAACCAATTTTGTATGTAGCTCGAATTTTTAATTTAGAACATATTTTTTATATTTTTCTTGTGCTAACTACGCCATCTGGGTATCATTTCAAGTGCGATTTGGTAAACATTCATTATAAACCAAGCAGACTGAGACTACAAAAGCCGGAAACGTTCTTCAACAAAGTTGTACCGAACTGCATGGCCATATGGCCAAGTGCATTCAGCGAATACATGACGCGTAGTATTCGGGAGGTCGCGTGTTCGAATCCCACGACCGACTGTCTTGAATCGAGTTTTTGGGGGGTTCCCAGATTTAACAGAGTTAGCCATCTCTGAGGTGAATACCGGGGCAAAACTTTTTACCCATATGTGTTCTTTCATCCTAGTTTAACACATTCTCATATGTATGTTATGCTGTATACACATATGTATATATTTATATCCCGTTTTCCGTGGCTGAAGAGGGGTTCTGCTCCCGTAGAGCAGCGGCCCGCCACCCCTTCTCTCCGAGGTGGAATGAAATAACCATAATGTTCCTTGTTTTCAAAAATTTTTGGTTCATTATAAGTACCATGAGATCGAAAAAAAGATGATTCTGAACAGGCCTTGACTAGTACAACACGATTGGCAAGACTGATTTCAAAATGTGGCAGTAGGTTAGAGGTTAATAAATGTCAAATAAATTAAAACACAAAACAGTATTTATTTAGGGAACAAACTGAAAACTAAGATGAATACATGTCTGTAAATTGTGTTGTTTGGAAAAATTACACTAGTATTACAACGATAAACTTAAATAATTCTGGAAACAAGATTGCAAAACTGACTTACATTTGAAATGTCACTGTCACATTATAATTCATAGGCATTCTAGAACCAGTGTAACCAATCGTGTTGTACTAGTCAAGGCCTGCTCAGAATCATCTTTTTTTCGATCTCATGGTACCTATCGCAAACACTATTCGGGGACACGCTTTATATCATGTAAAGAATCAAAAACAAGCAGCAGCATTTAGACCTGAAACTTTCAACAATATTTAGCTGTTAGACTAGAGCACAATGGAAGAGACGAAAGAGATATACAAAAATATACAAAAAAGAATGAAACAGCGAAGAAAAAATATCAAGAATGAAGTTATATAGCGGAATAAGGAAATGCAACACAGTTTATTAAGAATACAGTTTGTATGTATTAGGATCATGATTTCCAACCAATTTTATTAGTACAACACCAAATACAAATACAAGTAGGTAATGGGACCAGAAAAAAGATTAAAGTGCTATTTTCACCAAGTTGAGAAAACATTCCAATATACCGGATGCTGTAGCGCGCTTGTTATTCGTTTTAGAAAAAAGTTGTAATAATAAAATTTGTTGGAAGTTTGGTTTTCTTTAAGATTCCACTGTTCAGTGACATTATCACATCAGTTTTAGGACCCGGGCTTCGGCCTTTGGAACCCCTGTCTCTTCCCTCTCTGTTCCTCTCGTCCTCTCTTCTCTTGCAACCTTATGGACCCTAACTTATCTGATGCAGACGTTTTATTGACAATTAAAAAATGGTAACACCAAATATACATTATTATGCGAGTAAGTAATGGAATCAGAAAGAAGAATAAAGTGTTATTTTGACCAAGTTGCGAAAAAATTCCAATATATCCGGCGCTATAGCGCGTTTGTTATTGGGTTTAGAAAAAAGTTGTAAGAATAAAATTTGTTGAAAATTTTGTGCTAGTATAAGGGGGATACAACAAAATTCACGACGCCAAGTCATTTAAAAATTTGGCTTTGACCCCCCTCGCCAACGTCCTAAAAAGCATATGGCATGAAGAAGAAGAAGATAGATAAAAAGAAAGAAAGCGCTAGACCGTCTCACATCTGAGATATTTTGAAAAAAACCAAGAAAAGTCCTAAAATTTCGTGATTTTTTGGGCACAGAAAATTCTTCCGAGGTCAGCCGAATTGAAAAACTTGGTTTTTCAATGCTGGCCCTAATATACAGGGTGGTCCATAAGTACCTAATGGTTCACAGACCAACAGTAGATTTGTGAGGTCAAAATATCACGATTTACCTAAAATTACCTTAGTCCAAAAGTTAATATTTAGGGAGATACAGGGTTCCAAAGTCGAAATATGAAAATTTGGGAAACTACCTCTTTTGGGACGGGAAACAATAATCCCTCCTCAATTTTAATGTAGGTCTTAAAATAACGTTATTTTTGCTACACCTACTACCTAAATAAAAAATTTTTTTAATGCCAAATATACCTACCACTGATTCACTATTTCTCTGTGTGTTTTTGACAAGAATATGTCAATTTTTTGTTTTAAATATAAGCCTACTGCGTTACAGAGTGCTTAAGAAGTGAATAAGGCGCTGCATCGCTTACTTTAATTGCAAATATCTTGGAAACGTTAACTTTAGAGATATTTAAATAGTATACCTTTTTTGTACAAAAAAGATGAGGCAATTGTTTTTTTCAATTAGATCTACCCTAACTTTAAGTACAAAAAAGTTGGAGTATTTTAAGGTACTTATTAGGTACAGCAAAAGTAAGGTTTTTTTAGGTGCTAAATTAAAATTGAGGATGGATTATTATTCCCCGTCCCAAAAAAGGCAATTTCACCAATTTTCATATGAATATTCGGAAAACTTTTGAAATTACAGCAAAAAATTAAAATTAAAATTTCGACTTTGACACCCTGTGTCTCCCTAAATATTAACTTTTGGATTAAGGTAATTTTAGGTAAATCGTTATATTTTGACCCGACGAATCTACTGTTGGTCTGTGAACCATTACTTACGGACCACCCTGTATACAAGTAGGACAAAAAAATCTTTTACCCGACCTTTGGCAAGGTAACATTTACTTATTCACTGGACTATAATTTTAAAACTGAAACTGAAGCTTTTATAATATGGACAATAATGGACATCATATGTTATTCGAATTTACTACTGTTACTAACAAATAACGCCTAGAAGAACTAGTAAAGATATGAAAATCTAAAAAAACCCTACATTGTACCCATAATAATATCGGCTACAAGGGTTACACCAAAATATCGATCAAACAGTCTGCTAGATTTACTCAAATGGACATATTTAGCTCTTCAAAAAGCAGCAATCATTAACATCTGCCAAATTTTTAGGAAATTTTTACAGAATGATGGACACCTCAAATATGTATGTAGCACTTACCACAAGTAGTGTGCTGCAATTATCCAGCAACTAGCTGTTGGGGCCTTCATTTACATTGAAGGAGCCTTCGATATAACATCCGTCGACTCCATTAGTCGAGCTTCCATCAATCATGGCATCGACATTACCGTCGTCAGATAGATTAGAGCCCTGTTGACTAAACAGGAAATCTTAGCTCCGGTTGGAGGTGTCGCAGTATAGACCTCGGCGAGACGACGCTGCTTCCAGAGTGGTGTTCTATCACCCCTGCTATGGTCTCTTTCCCTCGATGTGGGCTTCTTGTGGTACTGGATTCCGCTGGCTATTATGCACAGGGTTATACAGATGTTCCTGCAAGCTTGGTCCCAGGGAAATTTTCTGGCACAATTAGCAAATTGACGCAGAGATGATGTTCAGTTCAGGGCATAATAGTTAATCCTGCCGTAATCTACACTAGAAAAAGAAGATTGGAGCCCTTTGTGGAACCAATAATATTTGGATCAGCTTTGAGACTCTCATGCAAGCAAATTAGGTACATGGGTCTAACCATACATACTAAGCCTGTCTGGATTAATCACATAACCAGACGGATAAAGAGGGCCACAGCCACCTTTTGGGCGCGGCAATACAAGGGGCCTGACCTGAAACTCTAATGCTACACAGTTCTAAGGACTAGCAGGTTCCGCTATTGCGGGGGCTGGTGGTACCACGCCTTCGGCGGCACTGGAACCCTTCTTAACCTAACACCCATTCACGTTGTGCACAAAAGCCGGCCTACGGGTTGTTTACCAACGGTCTTTGGTAGGGTGATAAAAGGCTAAAGCAATACGTTCAGATTCTGCCCCGTTTAATAGAATCTGGCCCTCCCTGAATCTCCCTGCTACGCCTACATCAAAATTTACGAGATAATTACCTTGCTAAGGAGGAATGCCCATTACTCCTCAGGGACCGCGTCAAATCTTCTGATTTACTGTAGTTTACAGATGGATCTAAAACAGATACTATACTCCTTATGGCGACCAACCTAGGAAAGAGAGGTCAAAGAAACGTGAATATCAAAGTTATTTATACATTTATTCAACTCATTTAATCATGGCGGTTCCAGTGTGGTCCCTCAAAGGTGGATGGTCAGTGCAAGCGGTGTGGTAACAAACTAAAGGGCCGGTTGGTGCGAATGGCGTGCCAATGATAGATGAGGGACATGAGGGTGTCCGAAAGGTTTTGTTTTATAGCCTTTACGTTTGTGTTCCTGAAAAATAAAAGGTTGAGGAATGTAGCAGCTAATAGGACTTGTGTGGTCCTGGAGAAGCTGTCGTATGGTAAAAAGGATTTAGGAATGTAGGAGCTTCAAGAGGCTTGTGAGATTCCAGAGCAGCTCTCGTGCGGAAAGAAGGCATGGAATCCTCTGATCTTCTGATCAATTGTATTTATATAATAATTTTGGACAACCCCAAAATAGAAGGGGTTCCTTTTATCAGATCAAATCGAATTTCATACTGACGTTTAATAGTGATTGGCTGCATGCTTTTATATCAAAACCTTCATAAAAAAAAACTAATTTATGATTCCGTTCCAGTGTCACAGCGTAACTTGATATACTTAATATTTAAAAATAATATATAATCTATGCCTCTTCTGCCGGGAACCAGCGTAGAGGATTCACTTTCTACTATATCTCGTTGATAAGTTTTCTCCATTCTTTCTTGTGCTTCGCGTATTCCATTGCTTGTTTCCATGTCCAACCATTTTTTCTTAGTATTTCTGTAACTGATGTATTCCATTCAGTCCCTGGTCTTCCCCTACCTCTTCTTCCACACATCTTGGCTTCCCATACCCTTTTAACTTGCCTGTTTGCCGGTAATCTACATAAGTGACCCCACCACCGTAGCACTGATTTTTCTACGCACTTTTGGACACTTTTAACTTTTAACTGGTCTCTGATGAAGTCGTTCCTCTTCCTATCTAACCTCGTGTATCCTGCAACGTGACGCAAATATTTCATCTCTACTGTCTGCAATTTATTAATTTTTTGTTTACTGACTGTCCAAGATTCACTGCTATAGAGCAGTATTCGTATACTGCTTTATATACTGATAGTTTGGTCTTCTTTGACACTTCTTTCTTAGTTATAAAACTCTTTAAGGAGTGGTAAACTTTGGCAGTGGCTGCTAATCTGCTGTTAATTTCGTGTTCATCTTTCCCAGTTTTATTAAAAACAACTCCTAAATATTTCATCTCTTCGAATTGTTCTAATCTTGTTCCCTTGGCAATCACATTTGTATTTATATTCGTTTTCGAAACCACTAACACTTTGCTCTTATTTGTATTCAGCCTCATACTCCTATTTTCAAGTTCCTGTATCCATATGTTTAAATTATGCTGTAGTTTTTCTTCGGTGTCAGAAATCAATATTATGTCATCAGCAAATACACATTCAGTAATTGTTATACGTTCCATTTTATAGTAACCCACTTCCATCCTGATAGTCTTCTTGCTGCATTCCTTTATAATATCGTCCATGAAGGGTATAAAAAGTAGAAGGCTAAGCACTCCTCCCTGTCTTACTCCTTTGTGCATTGTGAAAGGCCTAGATGATGAGTTGAGCGTTCTTACTACATTATGGCACTTTTCATACAATGATTTAGTGGCATTAATTAGCTTTCTATTAACTTCTAGTTTTTCTAATATCTGCCAAATGCATTCTCGCGGAACTTTGTCGAACTCTTTCTCTAGGTCGATAAAGCAGATATATAAATCTTTTTGGTACTTACGGAACTTTTCATTCAGCTGTTTTAATGTAAATATATGGTCTTGCACACTATATCCCTGTCTGAATCCACTTTGAGCTTCATGTATTTTGTTTTCCACTTCTTTCCTTAATCTCGTCTCTATTATCTTCTCGTACACTTTACCTACTGTACTCAGAAGTGAGATGCCCCTGTAGTTTCCGCATGCTTTTGAATCGCCTTTTTTGTATATAGGTACTATAACTGAAGTGGTCCAGTATAAGGGGGCTATTTCGTATTTCCAGATCTTATTAATCAGCCTGTGCAATTCTTCTACTCCTGCTTTTCCTATATGTTTCACTAGTTCAGGTTTAATCAAATCTATGCCGGCTGCCTTTCCATTTTTTAGTGATTTAATAGCTTCTGTTAATTCTTCTAAATGTATGTCTCCTACTTTTTCCCGCACCTCACTATGTTTTAGTTCTTGTAGTTCTTGGTCTTGACTTAGTGCTCTGTCCTGTCCTTCCAGAAGCTCCATAAAGTGTTCCTTCCACCGTTTTATAATTTTGTCACTGTCGCTAAGTACTTCGCCGTTTTTATCTCCGATGTAACCCTTCGATCCGTATTTTTCTTTCCTCATGTTTTTAATTGTTCTGTAAAAAAGTTTAGTATTGGCTTTGCTATCCTTTTCCATTTTTTCCCCGAAGTCTTCCCATTCTCTTTTCTTAGCTGTCAAAATCATATTTTTCACAATTTTTCTGTTTTCCTTATAGTGGTCATACGACTCTTGGGTTTTCGCCGTTAAATATCTTTTCCAGGTCGTCTTTTTTGCCTTTATTGCATTTTTTATTTCGCTGGACCACCAATTTGTTCTCTTAGCATAGTTGTTTGATAAGCTCACTCCACATACTTCCGTAGCTGCAGTTAATAATATTGACTTGAATTTTTGCCATTGTTCTTCTATTTCTTGTTCTTCAGAACTATTATTTTCCATCTTAACCCTAACTAATTCTTATATCTCTTCTGCGTTTCTACTTTTGTTAATTTGTATGCTTTTATAGTTTTTCCGTCAACTATTTTGAGATTCCTGTATTTTTTACTATCTTTGGTGTTGACTCTTAGTTTCCCTACTACTAAATAATGATCACTGCCTAAGTCAAACTTTCTATTAACTCTTACATCTAGTATTTGTCTTCTACGAGTCTTTTCCACTATTATATAATCAATAACTGACCTTTCATTTCTGGTGGGTACTTCTCTAGTGTATTTGTGTATATTTTTGTGTTGGTAGAAGGAATTTAGAATTAGTAGTTCGTTATTGATGCAAAATTCAATTAGTCTTTCCCCATTGTTGTTCCTAATTACTTCACCAAATTTTCATTATTTTATTTTTCTCACTTACTGTTTCCAGGTTTAGGAGGCATGTCTTTTCTCCTAATTTCTTAGCAGCCTTGATCTTCACTTCTATTCCTAGATTTTTCTTGATGAAGTTGTTCATTTTCTCCTTTAGTGTAACTTCTTCTCTTGCTTCCACTTTCAGTCCTTGGATCACTACATTGTTTCTCTTCTCTTCCCTTTCCACTTGGTTCAATCTCTCACTTATCTCTCTAATTTCCATTTTTAATTTACCATTTTCTTCCTTAATTGCTTTATTTTCCATGTTCAACTTCTTTATTTCTTCTTTATGCTCATTTTGATTGGTCCTGATTTGTTTCACATCTTCTGCTAACTTTTGTTGTACATGTACATCTGTGGGAACAGACTTCGTGTTTTTATTTTTATTATTATTTCTATTCGTTACATTCCCATTTCGAGTAGTATGGACATCAATCAATTTACTTAATATTTGGCACTTCGCTGTGTTGGTACACTTGATTACTTATGATTAAGCACCAATAACTTAAGGATAAAGAAACGCTCTTTTCGGACACCCCCCCTTCAAAGAAGTAACCTGAAAAATAATTAAAATTCCCGCAAAGGAAACATAAATTAAAATACCAACGAAACGTTCCGTTTTAAAAGCCATGTGCCCTTAAAGATGTTTCAAACTCTTAAAACTATTTACAAAATCGGTCTTAATATTATTTACAATCATTTACATGTTTTTAGCTATTAATATAACAAGAATATTATGCGATTTATAATAGACGAGGACGTTGCTAGGTGACGAGGCGCTAGCCGAGTCAACTACGCAACATCGGAGTCGGTTTAAATCGCATAATATTCGAGTTATATTTCAAGCTTTATCGTATCATTGGCAACAGTTTGTTTATATTATGTAACTAACGAATTATGAAGCCGGAGTTGCTATGCTATTATGTTATACATATATAATTATTAATAAAAGTGTAATATAAAGTTGTCTTTATAATCAATGATACGATAAAGTACATAAAATAGGAAATTTCGTTCAAATCCTTTCCAAAATGTTTATGGCTAACTTGCGCACTGTTAGAAAACTTGAACTTAAATAAAATATAGTCGACATACATCTGATTTGTGTAATTACTATTGCTGCCTTTTTATTTTCATTTAAGGTTTAAACATTCAAGGCATTCAAACGCGGATTAAATAAACTTGTGTATAAAGTTTAGATCCAAATGCGTACTTTGTTACATAGAGTCATCAGAGTACTAATCCTATTGTTACTTTTGTCTAATTTGGTTAATAAATTATATTGAGTGTTTGTTTTTAGCTACGGAGATTTCTAGGAAATAAACATTCGGAAGACCCGAAGCTACTTGTAAAATCAAATAAAAAATTAATCAACTTTCGAGCCGAAAATCAACACTCAAAAAACTAATTCAAGGGTTTCTTGGATTTCTGTTAATATTTTTCAAGGCAATACACACAGACTGCTTGATTATTTTCACTTATAATTTCAGAATTTCCCAATTAGACCGCTGATTGGTATGTAAGTATGTACGTGATTTTACACACGAAAAAATAAAACAAATAACCCGAAATCACGACATTAGAAACAATTTAGATTATCATCTAAAACGTTTAGTGAAAATTACCTTTATTATTAGGAATAAATAATTTTTATGTTACCAGTTTCTTAATATTTTTTAAATATAAAGCAAAGAAAGACTACTTAACGTGACCGTAATTAATTTTGATGCATTTTCCGAACATATTTAAAGCTTGAATTGAATTTTTGACAAAACAGTTGCAATAACAAAGTAAAAGATGAAGTTTTTGGTAGTGTTCGTGACCATAATTGGACTTGGAAGCTGTGCTAAGCTTCGTAAGTTGAAATTACAAAGATTTTTGAATAAGTTCATCAAGAGATTTTTTTAGCTTCCGATTTTCAAAGATGCAAAAAAACCGACGCGAATTTTAATCCCTGTTTGAGGCAGGCAATTGAAGACGCCTTCAAAAAGATGGCAAATGGTAAGTTTTTATTTACATTTGGTGAAGTTTTGTTTATATTTTGTATTTTTGTTTCACACTTCTGCTATCAATTTGTAGTTGAAATAACATTCAAATGCAATTTATAAACAGCATTTTAACGGGTAACTGGTGGCATTTTATTTGAAGTAAATTTTCCTAAATTGTTACTATGCAACACAAAGCGTTTCACTCATAGTAAAACATTGTATTAAAATAGATAAGTCTAATAAACACAACTTAAGATTACTTACTTACTTCGATGGATTCCCAACTCTTGGTGTGTTATTAATTGCCTACATGATGTGCCTTCCCAAACGTTTGTGATCTGCACTGTGATAAAAATTTAAATAACCATGATGAATTGCAATAACGTTTCTCTTTCTGTCAGGGTACATTTAATTAAATTATCTATATAAAAAATTGGTTTTATAAGTGTTTAGTAGGAATTTTTATTTTTAATTTATTGTTAGTTATTTGTAAAACTTTTGCATGTTATTTTGAAACATTCTGTGCATAAAAAGAAACATGTTATTTAAATTCAAAGTACATAATTCGTTTATTAATAATTAACCAATAGTTTATTAAAGTGGTAAAGAAGCTATCTAATTGAAACAACAAATACACTCGTAAATAATAAAAAAATTACCTAGAAATCTTTTAAAATTCAATTCAGGTTAAAAATTAAATCAGATAAAAAAACAGGAAACTAAATATTGGTGTGATTTTCCATTTTCGATAATTGCTAAATAAACACTGACCTAATTAAACTGGTCGTGGAAATTTTGTTGTTTATGATAAACTAGATTGACGTAAAATAAATTTAATTGATTTGCACTGAACGTTTTATGAATTTAATAGGGGAAATTACCAGAATCTAAATTGTAAACACACCATCCCGTTGCATTTACAGACAGTTTTGACAAAAAGTTAATGTGGTTTATAAATTAGACGAACATTGAAAACCTCAAAATTGTAGTTTTTAAAAACTTGTTTGGCGTAACTATGCTGAAAAAGGTTGAAGAAGACAATTAAAATGGTTAAATTTATGTATTTTTAAACTTTGAATATCAACTATTTCAGCCAACAGCTTTATATCTAAACTACCAAATGCCAGCCATTAGAAACTTGAATTAGGAGATTTGGATTTTAACCAAGAAGTCATTTAACGGCTCCACCATCGAGACATCTCACTTTTAATCTTGAACGGGTTTTTAATTCATACTATTGTGGGATTCTAGGAAAACCAAACAGAGCCTTTGCACAACTTCTTTATTTTAATTAAATTACATTTTATACTTTAATATTTTTGCAACGGTCTCGCATGTCGTACTTTTCGCGTAC
Organism: Melanotus villosus; assembly: GCA_963082815.1. Lineage (NCBI taxonomy): Eukaryota > Metazoa > Arthropoda > Insecta > Coleoptera > Elateridae > Melanotus > Melanotus villosus. Next base: position 42,019,473 of record OY720426.1, read on the forward strand.
CCGACTTACTACCCTCACTCACCCGATCCACGTCGACCCCACCTGAACATCGGTCGTCTGCTATAATTCCCACGCTATTTAACAAAATAAATTTTTAAACAAAAATATTGTACACCTGGAAAATCACAAAATAATTAAATTACCAAATCAGTGCTGTAAGCACTTTATACAAAATACAAAAAAAAATTAAATCATAAATTATAATAACATTCTGTAAAAACTCTTTCAATAGGTTTTTCTAAATCAAATTTTGTTTTTATATGTATTGTTATGATATCGCCCCACGTTGGGTTCGACATTTGTTATGATATGAGATGCTTCCTCTTTGAAATTAATTGTAAAATTAATTATTTTTGAAAAACTAGCACATTTCATACATATTGCTCCGGTTAGCTCAGCCTGTATTTAAATTTGCTAATTTAAAAGAACTCTTATCAAAAGGACGTTAAAGGGATCGATTTACCAACTTTTGATAATTTACTACACAAAATTATTATCTAACTAAACACTCTTCAAGAACCAAAATTTGTTTTTATAAATACCTTTAATCACTTTTAACCACCACACTTTTAATAATCATGTAATCCTATTTTCAACAATATCCCACGATAGCTGCAACACGTTCCGCTCCTGTCACTGTTATCTTAAAATTCCACCTTTTGACTCTCGTCCAATAAATAAACTTCCAACTCCAATCTAATTCCAAGACCAAAATATCCTATTTTGCAATTTCAACCTCTTCCAATAAAATAGTTGTAACTAAGAACTGTATTTTTATTTTTATAAATATTTTCCATTTATTTTTAGTTTTTAGGTATCATTAAACATTTTCTTTATAAACTTTGATAAAGGTTTTATTAAATCTATTTTGTTTATAATTCCTTTTTCAAAATTAGGATTTTTGAAAATGAATCTTCTAATTTCAAAATTGTTTTATTTATTATCTTTCAATTTTTTTTTTTTTTACATGGTAATATTTCCCTGGGTATCTTAATTTTTTAAATATAACAAAACCTTTATCATTTACAACATTAAATTAACAATATTTACATAAATCTAATATTCTACAAAATTTAAAATTATTAACATTTATCTTAAAAAGTTTACATTATTTACATGTTATTAAAAATTAAACTTGTACAATTTTAAAGTATACATTTCAAAATCAAATTAATTAAAAAAAATATTTATTTATAAATTTATCCTAAAGATATTATTTCAAATTGCCCCTTATTTTTTTTTTATTAAATTTGATTTTCTAATGTTCCCGAATACAGATATAACATGGACACATGAAAAATTCCTCTAATCTTATTAGTAACCATATCTTTTAATTCATAAGAATTTTCACAAATTACTCTTGTTATACTGAAAGGTCCTATATAAGATAATTGAAATTTTGCACATCGGTTCTCTTGTTTATTAGCAACTTTCAAATTTTTCACAATCACTATATCTCCTACATTAAATTGACATTTCTTTTTGATTTTACAATTCTGTTTAGCTTCATATTTTAGATTATTTCTAATAATTCTTTGTTTAGTTCGTTGTAATAAATGATTTACATCAGTAGCTATTTGTTCAGATCTCCATGGTCTTTTTGGTAATAATTCTTTAATTAAGGTAACTGGTGAGATTTCTGTTACAGTATTAGGTACATCGTTAATGAATTTTTCTATTTTTGTTAAGTATTTAACCCACGCATTATGTTTGTCAAAAGTTATTACTCGTAAATATTTTACAACTTCTTTAATATAACGTTCTGCTGGATTTCCCTGTGGATGACGTATACTACAGAATGAAAATTGTATTCCCATATTCTTAAGACTTTGTTTGAACCTCTCATTATGAAAATATGTTGCATTATCTGCAAGAATTCTTTTAGGTTTGCCTACTTCTGTTAAATATTTCTTTAAACTGTTAACAACATGATTTGTATTGCACTTTCTGCTCGGATAAAGTTTAACATATTTTGTGAATACATCCAAGAATATTAAAATGTGTTTATAACCACCTTGACCTGTTATTAAATTACTTATATAATCAATTGCAATTAACTCTAATGGTTGTTCAACTTTTATGCTTTTTATTATATTTGCATTCTTAAAGTTCTTATCCTTAGTGAAAATACAAATTCTACATTTATTAACATAATCTTTAATTAACTGAAGATCATTTTTTATATAGAAACATTCCCTAAACATCAACCAAATTTTTCTAATTCCTGCATGTCCAGAACTTAAATGAAGTTGTTCAATAATTTCAATTGCTAAATTTTTATTAATCACATATAATTCTTTTCCCCCTATAATTTTAATCAAAATATTATGTTGATTTATTTTAAAACCTCTATTTTCTAAATTGTTATTCAATTGTAGCTCATCCTTTATCTTAACAATTTCTAGATGATCTTGTTGATTTTTAATTGTTATTAAGGAAAATCTTCCTGTTTCATATATTAATTGATTTGCAATTATTATCTGATTTGTTTTAGCAATTATATCCTTTCTACTTAAGAAATCAGCAGATATATTATCTTTTCCTGGTCTGTGTCTAATTTCAAAGTCATATTCTTGCAATAACAATGCCCAACGATACAAACGATTACTTAAAAAATCTTTCTTTTTCATGAATGTCAAACCTGAATTATCAGTTTCAATTATGAATTTATTGCCAGTTAAGTAGAATTTCAGTTTATTTATAGCAAATATAATTGCAAGCATTTCTTTTTCTGATACAGTGTATCTTATTTCATATCCTTTTAATATTCTTGAAATGAAACTAATCGGTACTTCACCTTCTTCTTGTATCTGAATTAATTCAGCAGCTATAGAAAAATTCGATGCGTCCGTCCTAAGTATAAAGGTTTGTTCAAAGTTTGGAAAACGTAATAGTAATTCATTATAAAAATTGTCTTTAATTTTGATAAAATCTGATTCTCTCCTTTCATCCCACTTCCATTTTTCATTCTTTCTTAATAATTCAACTAAAGAAATAGTAAGTTCAGAATAATTCGGTATGAATTTTTTATAATAATTCAAAACTCCCAAGAATCGTCTTAAAGTTTTCAGATTGGTAGGTCTTGGAAAATTTTTAATTTCTATAATCCGATCTTCTTTGATATGTACACCCCTGTCACTAATTTTATAACCTAAATATGTCACTTGACTTTTAAAAAATTCGCATTTTTCTAAGCTAAGTTTTAAACCATTCATTTCTAATGTGATCAAAATAGTTTCTAAATGTTTAAAATGGCTTTCTAGATTTTCACTAAAAACAAGTACGTCATCCACATAATGAACACAAAATTCTTCATAAACATTTAATATTTTCTGCATTGCCCTAACTAAAGCTGCACATGACGTGGATAAACCAAATGGAACAACTTTAAATTGAAAAATCTCACCATCTACGCTAAAACCAGTATATTTTCTACTTTCTTCATGTAGTGGAATCAACCAAAAAGAATTTTTAAGATCTAACTTTGAGAAAATTTTCTTATTAGAAATTCTACCTAACAAACTATCAATTGCTTGAGGAGCTTCAAATTGAGGTTTTGTAATTGAATTTATCTTCCTTGCATCAAGGCAAATTCTTATAGAATTATTTTTCTTTTTAACAATTACTAACGGATTAATATAGCTAGTAACAGCCGGTTCAATAATATTATTCTTAATCATATTTTTGATTTCTTGTTTTACCTGATCTCTGTATTTAAAAGGAATTGGATAATTTTTCACACTGAAAGATGCTTCATTATCTACCTTCAAATTGTGTATATAACCTTTAGCTAAACCTGGTTCGTCATTAATTAATCTAATTCTTTCTTTCAATAATATTAATAATTCATTTTTCATATAATAAAATTCTTCTCCTATTTGCTCATCTTGAATTAAATTTTCGACCAAACAAGTATTTAATGTAACATCTTCTTTAATAAAATCTACATTATTTAACCAAGGTATTTTGACTTCATTTATAATAAAACATCTTTGTTTACCATCAATGATCATTTTTATCTGTTCAATAACATCAATTCCCAATATAAAATCGAATTGCAAACCAGGCACAATAAAAAATCTGATTAAATATTCATTATCAGCTATTTTAATTTTTACATTAATTACTTTATCAATAAAAGTTAATTTTCTTTTAGTTGCTGCTAACAATTCTAACTTTGAAATCTTAAAAATGTTTTTATCTAGGACATTTCCGTATAACTTTATTAAATCTTCTTTTATAAGAGAAACTTGTGCCCCCGTATCGACTAAAGTAATATAATTGTTGTTTAGAAAACTTATTTTTAAGAATGGTAAATTCTGTGTTTCAATATCATTATCATCATCAATTAAAAATTCTTTAGGGTGCATATAATTAAAATTTATTACTAAGGATTTTGATAATTTTTTAAAATTCATTCATTTCTTTTATTCATGTTCGGTGGTCCATGAATTTCTTTTACTTCCATTTTAGTTTTGCTTTTAACATGTCTTTTAATCATTAAAAATCCCCGTTTTTCAATGTTCATTAATCTAGACTTTTTAATTGAATCGAAATTGTTGTTCTGCACACCAGTTTTAATAAATGGTTTAGTATTTTTATGAATTAATATCTTCTTGCCCATTTTTACACAATTCTTCATAATATTAACTTTGTTTACTTTTGAAAGCCCCTTTTTAACCTGTTTGGTCAATTTCATTACATATTTTAATTTTCCAGTTTTGATTAATAGTTTAATATTTTGTTTAATTAAATTCTTCTTATTTATTCTTGCATAATTCTTTAGAGTACCATATTTGATTACTCCTGAATTTTCTTTTGCGCCATCCTTAATCATTTTCTTCATAAATACTACATTTCCATATTTCTTATTTTCATCCATTACCAGTTCAACTTTATCATCCAATTCGACTTTTCCATTTATTACATTTTCTGACTGTTCTTTGATTTCTTCAAAATCAAGACTGTTAACATCATAAACACCCTCAATTTCATTCTGTACATCTACAGATACTTCTATAACTTCTTCAGATACTTGTTTATCCTTTTTTAATTCTTCTATTAATTCTTCGTGTCTTTTCTTCAAATCTTCTTTGATATCATTTTTAATTTCATTTAATAACTTTTTTGACTCTTCTTTAATTTCATTAAGCTGTTCATTTAATTTTTTATCTCGGTTATTCTCTCGTTCTTCCTGTTTCTTTGCATCTTCTCGTCGTTGTTCTTCTTGCTTCTTTGCATCTTCTCGCCGTTGTTCTTCTTGTTTCTTTGCATCTTCTCGCCATTGTTCTTCTTGCTTCTTTGCATCTTCTCGCCGTTGTTCTTCTTGTTTCTTTGCATCTTCTCGCCGTTGTTCATCTTGTTTTTTCTTATCTGCATCTAACTTTTCATATAATTTTTGCATAAAGTTTGACATAAAATCTTCATTAATTTGAGCTTGTGGTGTTGAAATTATAGGATTAGTAGATTCTATTTCATAATCCCCTAAATGTTGAACTTCGGCGTCTATCTCACGATCTAAATCCTCTTCGTCTTCCGATTCCCCTTCATTCCTCCTACTTGCACTTCTTAAAGATCTCCTTTCAGACATATTTAAAAATTTATCAAAATTTCATTCAAATGAATAATTATTTCGATATAATTTTTCAAAACAACAATATTACCTTTATAAACAACTTAATACCCTTTAAACTAAAATATGCACAATACTTCACCTTGACAATTAAAATTGACACTGACAGTGACTCGATAAATCCCTTTAAAATCACTTTATTTCTTGACTTTTACTTGTCAAAATGACATATGATATTTATTAATATCAATTGCCCCACGTTGGGCGCCATTTGTTATGATATCGCCCCACGTTGGGTTCGACATTTGTTATGATATGAGATGCTTCCTCTTTGAAATTAATTGTAAAATTAATTATTTTTGAAAAACTAGCACATTTCATACATATTGCTCCGGTTAGCTCAGCCTGTATTTAAATTTGCTAATTTAAAAGAACTCTTATCAAAAGGACGTTAAAGGGATCGATTTACCAACTTTTGATAATTTACTACACAAAATTATTATCTAACTAAACACTCTTCAAGAACCAAAATTTGTTTTTATAAATACCTTTAATCACTTTTAACCACCACACTTTTAATAATCATGTAATCCTATTTTCAACAATATCCCACGATAGCTGCAACACGTTCCGCTCCTGTCACTGTTATCTTAAAATTCCACCTTTTGACTCTCGTCCAATAAATAAACTTCCAACTCCAATCTAATTCCAAGACCAAAATATCCTATTTTGCAATTTCAACCTCTTCCAATAAAATAGTTGTAACTAAGAACTGTATTTTTATTTTTATAAATATTTTCCATTTATTTTTAGTTTTTAGGTATCATTAAACATTTTCTTTATAAACTTTGATAAAGGTTTTATTAAATCTATTTTGTTTATAATTCCTTTTTCAAAATTAGGATTTTTGAAAATGAATCTTCTAATTTCAAAATTGTTTTATTTATTATCTTTCAATTTTTTTTTTTTTTACATGGTAATATTTCCCTGGGTATCTTAATTTTTTAAATATAACAAAACCTTTATCATTTACAACATTAAATTAACAATATTTACATAAATCTAATATTCTACAAAATTTAAAATTATTAACATTTATCTTAAAAAGTTTACATTATTTACATGTTATTAAAAATTAAACTTGTACAATTTTAAAGTATACATTTCAAAATCAAATTAATTAAAAAAAATATTTATTTATAAATTTATCCTAAAGATATTATTTCAGTATATAATCAAAAGCTCTTTTACCGTGAAATGTAAGGCGTTACATATGCATTTTACATTTCCTACATATTTGCATACATTTTTCCAGTCTCTCTAGTTTTTCGCCATATTTCTTGACTGAACCTTCTTGAGCCCTCTGTTTTCTATCAGCTTCTCTATGGTTTGGTTCCACGTCATCTTTGGTCTTCCTCTATTTTTCTTTTCTTTTCCTTTGGTCTCCCATATTATTTTTACCAGTCTCTGGTTACTCATTCGTTGGAGATGTCCGTACCATCGTAGCTGGCACTCCTCTATCCGTTCTGCTACTGGATTCACCTTAAGCTATTCTCTAATGTTGTCATTTCTAATTCGAACTCTCCTTGTGACCCCTAGCACTTTTCTCAAATACTTCATCTCCATGCCTTATATTTTGTTCTTGAGTTTCTTTGGCAGAACCTAACTTTAAGATCCAAAAGTTAAAATAGGAACAAATACCGACTTGTAAATACTCATCTTCGTTTTTATTGAAACTTCTCTTTTCCCCAGGAAACCGTTCCTGAGATTATGATGTAACTTAGACGCACTCTCTGTTCTGCTATTTATTTCTATTTCATGGTTACCTTTACTGTCTATATAGATGCACTCCTAAGTATTTAAAAGTGTCTACTTGGTCTATCTTCTTTCCATTTAATTCAATGTTTATTTGTACAGCTGATATCCCACTGATCATAATATTTGATCTAAATTATTCTTCAGGTTTATTTCGTTCTTTGCGAAAATAACAAGGTCATCAGCAAAGGCGCACTCACTTATCTAGCTGGTTCTTGGTTTTGATACCCCACATTTACTGTTCATGTTCTTTTTCTTGCTTCTTTTATTGCAGTATCCATAACCACGTTAAATAATATTGGGCTTAACACCCCTCCTTGCCATAATCCTACGTTTACTGGGAACTCTCGTGATTACAAGTTGTCTATTCTTATGATGTTTCTGTTACTTTTATAGGTAGATGCTCATTATGGCTCTTATTAATTTTGTGTGATTTTTCTTTTTATTAGGCTCTCCTCCACAATTATTGATCTTGATACTCTGTCAAATGCTTGATATATTTCCGTGTTTGTATTCCTTGTCATCTGCTTAATTGTGAATATATGATCATGTATACTTCTGCCTTTTCTGAAGCCGCTATGAGGCTGTTCGAGTTGTGGTTCTAGTTCTCGTGTCAATTCTGTTTCTAGGATTCTCTCATAAACCTTCGATGCTATACTCAACAGGGTAATTCCTCGATAGTTATTACAATCTCTTCGGTCGCCCTTCTTGTGTATAGGTACAATCATTTCTGTTGTCCAGTCTTTCGGTACTTTGCCTTCATTCTAAGCCTTGTTACATATTTTCGTTAGCATCTGTATTCCTTTTTCGCCCATGTTTTTCAGCATTTCTCCTATTACACCATCATACCCGTCGGATTTTTCCTTTTTAAGCTTCTTTATGGCTTCCTTCACATCTCTTATTTGTATGTGCTTTCCTTGTTGTTGAATTTCATATATACTGTAAGTTCTTTCTTGATTTTCTTCACCAGTCTCTTTGTTCAACAGATTCTTATAATACCGTCTCCGGCTTTCTATTATATACTCTTCTGTTGTTAGTAGTTACTGTCCCTTTTTCATCCTTAATTGTTTCTCGTTTGTTATATGACCTTAAATTTTTCAATGTTTAGTAGAACAATTTTTGATTCGTATGGATATCTGTTTCCATTTTCTTGCCAAAATCTTTCCAGGATACCCTATTTGCTTCTAATACTGTTCTTTTGGCCTTTTCTCTCTGTATCTTGTAGTCCTAGTACGTGTCATCATTTCTAATATGCAGGTATATGGTATACTTTCCACTTTCTTTCTTTATTTTGACTTTTGATGTTATCGCTTCTGTTTTTATTCAATTTCGATGTACCACATGTTTCTCTTGCTGTGTCTGTTAGAATGCTTTTGAAGGTTTACCATGTTTCCTCTACATCACAATTTTCAAGTTCTCTCGATATATCATTTCCTCAACTTTATTACCATATTTAAGGGCTACTACTCTATTTGTTAGTTTATAGGTCTTTATTGTCTCTTTACTGCTGATTTTCCGTATTTCTACTTTACTATTGTTGTTGCTAGTTTCTTGACAAACTATCTTCGTTTTCACTTTTACCAGGTAGTGATCACTATTTATCTCGGACCCTCTGTTAACTCTAACATCTATTATTTCCCGCCTAATGCTCCTACTTACTAATACATAGTCTATAATGGACCTTTCATTTCTGCTTGAGACTTCTCTCGTGTATTTGTGCGTGGCATTATGTTGAAAGAATGGATTCATCACTAACAAGTTATTTTGTACACAAAAATCTATAATTCTATGTCAATTTTTATTTCTCATTGCCTCTCCATACTTTCCTATTACACTCGTTTGGTTATCTCTTATACCAACTCTCTCATTTAAGTCTCGCAATACCAATAGTTTTCCTTTGCAGGTTTCTACTATTTCTGACGCATCTTCCCAAAATTTATCTTTGACTTCTGCTCTATCGTCATCATTTGGGCCGCACAATATCACTAAATTTAATCTATTACTTTCTCCCAGTTGCAGTTCAACCTTCATTACTCTTTCTGATATACATTTCCATTTAGTTATACAATATATGGCTACCCTGTTCTGCACTATTTACCCAACTCCTTTCTTTATGCTTAATTCCACTTAATATTATTATATGCCCTTCCTCTCGTTCTGTGGCCCCTTTTCCTTTATATTTAGTTTCCGTAATTGCTTTATATCTATTTCTTCGAACTCCTTAACTAGTTTGTTTTTCTTATAATTTTTTTCGTGTCGTTACCGTATTTTCCGTAGGATTGTCTTGTCTTCTGCACCCTTTAGTATTTTGCTTCTTGATATTCTTAGCCTTTTCTCATCCTTATTCAATTTCCATTCCTGATTCTGCTTTTAATAGGTTTATTTATGTAGAATACAGACCGACCATGTAAAACTGGAGTAATTTCAGCTTTGATAATTACGTTAAAAAATGCTTTTAACAGTTTACACGTTTCGGCTGTGTCGCTATTTTCCAATATTGCGCCTTTTTATACGTATGCACGAAAATCTTGCCTATGTTTATTACTTTTGTCGTTTGTTTGGTTTCATCATTACCTACTTTTATGATTTTATTTGTAACCTTACCTTTTAAGACGTTTCCTAGTGTTAATCAGAACTTAAATCTGAAATTGAAATCCTTTTTCTTTGCATTTACAAAATAATTTTATATATCTTAAACAAGCTTAACAAAGTAAAGAGGTTTTTAAGGGTGATTTAAATACCTGATAGAAAAAGACAGAGGGGAAGAGAGAAATAAAGAAGGGAAGCGAAAAGTAGAAAGAGCCGGACGTAACAGAAAGCAGAGAGAGAGAGAGAGAGAGAGAGACGTAAAGGAAAACAGATAAGCAACAAATGAGGGAGAACGACAGAGGCGAGTGAAAAAATGTAAAAAACAAAAGTGAAAGAAAACGACTCATAAGGTAAAATGAATCAAAACGAGCTAAAAGAGAGGGAGAGTAAGAAAGGATATAGGATACAAACTTCGACTTGAAACTGAAATATTTACTTTACATATTTTTATATGGGTTCTATACAAAGATTTTAAAAAATATTTTAAAATTGGAGCAGAGTCAGAGGGTGAGAAATTTGCGAGAAAAAGAGATAATGAAAACACATAATAGAGAACAAGAGGGAGGTAAAAGAGTGAAACCAAAGATAGGTGAGAGACAAGGAGGGTGAAGCAAAAAAGTCAAATACAAAAGTGAAAAGGGGCGAGTCCAGGCCGACAAAATAACAGAATAAAAGTGTGCGAATCGGAGAGTGTTAAAGAGGGTGAGAAAGGAAGGGCAGAGAATATCACAGAAAAAAAAGTAGGTAAACAGATATGGAAAGAAGGGAGGCTCTATTGGGAGAAAGCACAAACAGATACGATGATAAAGAGGTGAAGGAGGCGAGTATCACGGGCAAACAGGAAGAAAATAAATAAATACAGACACGAAGACAATTAAAGAACAGAGTTTTAAAAATCAACGACCAACAAAAAACAGACCACCTGGACGACCACCTAAGAGATGGGCTCAAAGCTGGATTTCCTCATCAGTCGAATAAAAGAGGACCAGCAAACAGGAGAAATCTTCTAGCGTTAAAAAGAAGCAGAAACCTCTTAGGTTAAATTAAGCATTATTATAAAAAGCTGATGGGTTGTGCTTATACTTCTTAAAACTAAAACTTAAAAATTCTTTTCCAGGTATCCCAGATTTGAACGTGCCAGCCTTAGAACCTTTAAATATACCAAGCGCAACGATTGGTCAAGGTACAGGCCCAGTGAATGTCGAACAAAAATACAAGGATATCAAAGTGTACAACTTGATCAATTCAAAGATTGAAAATATCGAGTGAGTATTAAAATAGTTATCCACATTTTAAAAAAAATTAAAATTTCCCATTTATGCAGGACAAAGTTAGAAGATAATAAGCTGACGCTGGTTGGCAAAATATCAGCACCTGAATATATACTAAAAGCAGATTACGATTTTAATGGTAAAATTTTGTTGCTTCCTATTGTTGGCGCTGGAAAATGCACTATAACTCTTTGTAAGTATTCATTTAGTTGAATTAAGTATAAGCAAACTTAAATTGTTAAAAATTATTAAAATTCTGAAAACAACTTAAACCATTTTAATGGTGTACATCGTAGAATAAAGTACCAAGGTTAGAGCATATAAAGCAACTTTGTAGTTAAATAAATTTGAAATTGTTAGTCATACATCTTGTAACTCGGTAACGGGCAACGTCCTGTAAAGGGTACGCCACTTCGAGAAGAACTCGGTAGCAATATGGGTCAAACCAAGCATGTAACTAAACATACAAAATTGGGCGAGAATAAAGACCAAAAGGATCTACGGTGGGCCAGATATGTTAATTTAATAAAAATATTCTTTTAGATTAAAGCGGGCCGCAGTTTCGCTTTATAAAGTTGTCTTATGTGGGCACAAATGTGGCCCTTGTGTTGTTACCTGTATGGATAAAACAAATGACTATCAAGTTTCCCTCGCCCTGTGCAATTTTGACTAATCATTTTACAATTTAAGTAACAAAATTTAGAAAGTTTTTTGTTTCAAATTTAGTTTTAAAAAACATCGTTATTTTGACGAACCTCTGGACTACTTACCTTAAATCAAATATTTCTAATAAAAGCCATGTCAATACAGTTTTAAAAAAATATATAATTGCAGCCGATGTAATGAGCGAGATGACACTGATGGGCGAGAAATTCGAAAAGAAAGGAAAAACATACATGGAAATGAAAGAATTTAAAATCAATCTCAAGCCAGGTAAAGTCACCTTCAACTTTGAAAATCTCTTCAACGGTGATGAAAGATTGGGAAAAGAAATGAACAACGTGCTCAACGAAAACTGGAATGAAGTATTCGGCGACGTTAAAGTTGGTTATGAAGAACTGCTCTCGTCCATTGGAAAACTCATCGCAAATAACATTTTCATGAAGGTTCCTTACGATGAGATTATTTTGCCTTAGGTTAATTTAACAATATGTGCAGAATTATTATGTATTTCCGCTTATTAGGAATAAATTGTTTGCAAGTTAGTAGTGTTTCGTTGTTTGTTTTAATATTTGCTGATTTTTTGCACTCAGTTGTATCATAGCACGGATTATTTTATGAATAGCTCAGTTATATTAAAAGCTTTGGTCTCCTTCTTACTCTTCAATTAGGGCATCGATCTGTGTTTTAGTTAGCCCGGTTCCTTAGAGGATGATGTCCAACAATCTCGCCAGCATTTTGGTGGTCTCCTGGCAGTCTCCATACGTGTGGTATCTGGGTCATACACACTTTTGCTGAGCGTTGGTCATTCATTCGTTCTCCATGTTGTTACCACATTCGTCTTCTGGTACGTCCCCATCTTACTAAAGCCGTTAAATTAAATGTTCAAATTGCATCATTCACCTCTTCACAATATCCATCTATTGGCGAAAACGGTGTTTAGATAATCACACACAATCCGTGAATAATATAGTGGCACGCCATCTTGTTGGTGCCATATAGAGGATTCACGCATACGCCAGCTCTCATTAAATGAACTAATTTTTGCATACATATTTGTGGTGAAATGTCGATAACAGCGGTCACATTAAATGCTGGTATGTCATGTGGTCATTGGTATGGCGGAAAATTTTTAAAAGTCGAAAAAAGTGGGGCTAGATGACAAAATATCGAAGAAAATTATTTGAAAAAGATGCTTAGAATTTAATTTTAGACGAATATGCAAACTTTAAAGTATTTATTTTAAAAAATCTGAAGATCGCAATGAAATGTCGATAATAGCGGTTACAGAATTCACTGGTTTACATCTATATGTCTTAATGTGCTGACACACCCAGTACAACTGGTATTAGCTAACACCCGGAAGGTTGCTAATACGTTTCCACCCAATTTAATTCAAAAAGAATTTGAAATAAAATTTATTTCTTTAAATTGGGCGCCATTAATAACAAAAGTTGTTTACAAGCGCCACTCGGGGAACACTTCAACTAAGCGCATGTCCAGGCCGTAGAGAGACGTCAGCTCATAAAATCAGGAAGGTCACGATTTAGACTAAGCAATTTACTCAGCTACAGAAAAGGAAATTTTGGTTGATAAATAGTATATTGTGTAACAAGTACGTGTGCTTGCGACACTCGCCTATGGCTCGTGTCACGCATGTTTATTAAAATGTTTACCCGTGTATAGGCTCTTCTGGCAGAAATGCGTAAAATAAACTCTAGAAGAAATGCATTGCACTTCACGCATCGATATAAAAAATAAAACTTCACGTAGTGGGATCGGTATGTGAAACTACTACTTCATACTTGGGATTAGAAAAAAGGGTTATTGCTCGAATTAATAAATTCATATATTTACGAGTATTAAATGTTTTATTGGGTACATGTTATTAAAAATATGGTAAACTGTGTATAAACATAGTTTGTGCTTACAAAATTTTTTATAACTTACTTTCATAATATGCGGCAATAGTCAACAAAGTGCAGAAACAAGCCTAATGAGTGATTCAAATAATTCTTAAAGTAATTCACCTTAGAAGCACGATCTTTTTATATACGTTTTCAACCTTATAGTTACATCGAATTTTATAACAATGGAGACGGATTATATTGCAGTTCTTAGCCATGCATCGCGCTTTTTGCTTACACTTTTCTTTTCCATTTGTAACAGTCCGAGAACGACACGAAGATTTCCTTTTGCTTTTTCTACAGAATTTTCGTAATTTTTTTTATTCGTACGCCTGCAAAGATAGCATCTATTAAGAGATATACAGTGCGAAATAGATAGATCCAAATGTTGAGGTTAAGTATCGGGGTCGACGTTTTTACAGACGAACTTAACATCGAATACATGTTACAAAATAAACGTTAAAATAATAAACTCTTAAACCATGGCTAAGATCTACAAATCGATTATTTGACGTCTAAAACATGTTCAGTATGTTTCAATGTTCGACACGACATTTGAGGACTTGATATTTTTAAAAACCTGTATTAAAAAAGTTAACATTGACACCATTAAAAATCCAAATTTAAAGTAAAACATTTGTTCCCTTGTTTTTAATTCAAAAGTGTATTTGTATTTATTAATCTGAACATGACGTGATTCATATTACGATAAACTCGGATAACGATGCAACTCCGTTATTAACTGCCAAAAAAAGTTATTGCGAAAACTTCCAAAGAAGTCTTAGTTCTGGAAATACACTGAACAATTTTAGTTTTCATATTAAGGTGTATTTTTTATTTATAATAAATAACACAGTCTATAAGCGACCATCGGTGAAATACGGATGTGTATGATGGTCAAATACAAATTAAAGCATTTATATATGCGCTTGCAGGAATATGAATATCTGCGAAATTGACTCTTAACACTTGGACTTTTTGGTAGGACTCGAGGAAGGAGATTCCTAAAACAGGAGAAAAGACCAGTTAGTTTTGTCAAAATTTTTCGTGTCCGTTTGAAATCAATTTACCAAATCTAGTTCATCCAGGGATTCTAGTTTAGCAATGGGGGCCGTCTTTTCGTCTTTTTCAACTTCTCGAAATGACAACTCCGTCCATGGATCTTGACATTTGTCAAAGTCGAATGCTTTATTAAATGATGCAAACCTAAAACAATTTATTAAATGATAGTACAGTTGCAGGAAGCTTTTGTTAAATTAACAAATGATCGAAGAACTTCATTTATTGCGTACTAATTAATGTGTTATTTGCTATATAAATTCGATTTTTGATTAAATTTTGTTCGGTTTGTCGAATGGAATGATTTGACGGAGCCGTTAAATCACGTTTGTGCAACCCAACCAATTCAATGTTTAAGGTTAGGTTGCACAAAGGTGGAAATCTGAACCCTTTGATTAACCGACCTGTGAAGCGCTTGGGAATGTTGATTTCGTGAAGAAATTGGTTTAGGTTCGCTGACAGATCTTTGGAAGGTATATTTAACTTTCGATGTGTCCGTGGGTACGTTTTCGTAGTCTGGAATCTAAAATTGAAATGTCATTTAGTCATTTAGTCATTTTTCTTTTTTCGTATTTTAGGAACCCACCTCCTGTTTAATGCCAGGATCCTTGCTCGTCCTCTGTGCTTGTAACAAATTTATAACGACCCTAATGTCAGTGGCTAAATTTTGCTCGAGAGATTGGACTCTTCTCGCGAGTTGATCTAATTTATTATTAATATGATCGAATTGGTTCCTACTTAAAATTAATAGATTAGAATGTGGTTCTAAAGTGGAATGTTGAAAACAGGATTGTGCAATAAGTTTTGCATTTTCTACAGAAGGCCCACTACTTATGTTATCTATGTTATCTAAATTTCCTAAGCCTAAAGTGCTAATATCAGTCCTCTGTGTGCCGTAATCTTCAGCTATACTCGTTGCAGGCTGCGTTAGAGCATGCTCCAGTCTTTGAGGTAAGTCGTAAGTTTGTTCTTGAGGACTTTTATCGTGCGTCTGTGCGATGTGTTCGCCCGTATGGGGAGGACTCGGACTATTTGTATAATAACTTGTGCTACTTGATATGGGAATAGAACCCTGTTGTACCGCCGCCGTTCCAGCTTGCTGATTTGTCGAAGCAACAATATTATCTTGATATACACCTATGGATGATTGCCTTCTTATGGTCCGTATGCGGTGGGTAGATGGTGACGTAGAAGGAGCTGAAACATTTTTTTTTTTTAAATGTAGGTGTTACATTTCTCCTTAAGAAATGAAAACGTAAACGTTTTAAATGTGATCGGTATTGAAATTCGTCGGTATTCAAATCCGACTCTGACAGAATCCGTTACAAAGCATAACACCAATAAGCAATTATCATAGTTGGCATAGCATTAAACAGTACGGCAAAAGTTAGGGCCGCGCTTAGGTGTATGGCCGCCCGCATCCTAAAATACTTTTACCACCCCTAAAAGTAAACTTTGAAATTTTCTGTTTAAACCATCCCGTAACAAACAAGATGCAGTGTATGGGTCCTATATTATACACCTTTACTTAAGAAATTCAAACAAAAATTGAATATTTATAGGTCACAAAAATTAATAAATACTTATTCATATTTCAGAACCGACAAAGAGATCTCACATCACTGTAAGCGATAGAGGTTGGTATGTTTAAATGTGTTACTCTTACGGAAATTTACGTTAAATATAATCCCTCGAAAATTTTCAATTTACGAATTGTGGCAAAAAAATTAAAACGAATTTTTTTCTCATTAGTTGCCAGATTTGCAAGGTATGTACGTTGCAAAATTTCAAGCCCATAGGGCTTTGGTTGGGGTTAATATAACTTCTTTTAATGACTTTTTAGACCTTGTTATAAATAAGTTACGTTAAATTGTAGTTAAACCAAAACTAAAAGAAAATCCAAATGCCAACCTCACCTCTTCGCGATGTCCCCTACTACCACTAACGAGAAAATCGCGACCGAATATTGGTGGTATATCCATAAAATCCACAATATGGGCAAGAGAGGAAATGCTCTCCCACCAAAGTGTAAACAGCAACGCACGATAAAAAGCCTAGTGCCTTGGCCAAAAAAATGGGAGCCCCACCATGGTAATCGGTGGGGAGGGCTAATAACCCGCTAACCTCTTAAACTACCCAACATATTTACAAAACCTTAAGAAGAAACAGCCGGGCGATTAACCAGCTGATGACCCATTGGATGTTGAATCGTTCGAACACTATTTTAAAAGGGAAACATAAATCAAACACATTCGGACTCAGCGAAGTCAAAGGCAATGAATTTGGGGAAATAAAAAACTCAGCGGCCAAGCATTCCTTTACTCTGGTAAACCAAACCAAACTGATGACTATAATCATGGTGTAGGAATACTACTGGGCAGAAACTTTGCAAAAAGCCTATTATAATGGAAACTGGTGTCAGAAAGGGTTCTAACAATCAGACTACAGGGAAATATAAGAAACATTGGCATTATACAATGCTATGCTATGAACAAGCAGACATAGATGAAAACAAAGTTCTATAAACAGTACCTACAGTAATAAAATTCGAAGGAATATCAGAAGGGTAATACGATAATATAGCATACATAAATGTATATGCACTAACGGAAGACAAGAATGAAAAAAAAACGTGAGTTCTATGAGTTGCTAGAAAGGACATATGGACAGTAACGAAAATGGCAAGAAACTGAAAGGAATATGAGAATTGTGAGTAACGACTTCCAGCGAAAAGAGATATATAAAGGAACTTAGAGATCTGCAAATGGGCAAACTATTAATCAAATAGGCCCCGTGACAATACTTACACAATACGCTAAACATATAATCAATGTGAAAAGTCCAAGAGAGGCCAACGCAAATACTGATTATTTTTTAATGTGGATGTGGTTAGATGAGCAAGCAAAACCTAGGTTAAAAAACCAAGCGAAGGTCGGAAAAAAGTAACATTTCAGGTCAATATTGTAATGTACTAAACTCTAAACTAGAAGGAATGAATGAAACAAACAATATCGAAGAAAGGTGGAAACGTATTGAGGACGTAATACAAAAAACAGCGAAAGTAGTATTAGTAGAAAAATCGACCAATAGAAAAACATAGGTGGCGCAATGAAGAATGTGAGGAAGAAACAAAGGAAAAGAATTAAAGCTAGGATGGGAATGATAGAAACCAATACAGACTAGAATAAAATAAAATATCAAGTGCAGAGAAGAAAAATTAAATATTTATGTGGGAAAGCAAAACGAATGTATATAGATATGGAAATGAAAGATCTGTCTGCAACTATATCCATAACCTCCTTTACCTTTCGGTGTCGCAGGTGGTGCGTTAGCGTATATAAATAAAAAGATCAGAAACCTCTACCAGAAATTAACGAAGTCAAGAGGGAAATATAAGCATAAAACAATATAGATATATCAAAGATAAAGATGGTAATTTAATAGGTCAAAGTATGCATGCTGAAGAAATGGCAGAAACATTTTGAAGAACACTAAACTGAACAGCACTATCCGCTGATACAGAGGTTACAGCAGATACACAATAACTTGGACAAAACGACCTAGTCTGTGATATTTGGAAGAATAAGGAAAATTTTCAGAGAACTGGGCAATGGCTATAATTACACCTTTACTTAAATGGGGCGACCAAACAGACTGCAATATTATAGAATGTTAACCTTGCTAGACACGTCATATAAGATGCTAGCATCTTGAGTTAAAGATAAATTAACCGAATATGCTGCAAGGGTAATCGGTGAATACCAGTACGATTTTTGGAGCAACAGATCCGTTACAGATCAGATCTTGTATCTAAAACAGCTACAGCTTAGCTGCTGCGAAGATCGACTAACAGTTCGGGCTCTGTTTGCAGATTTCAAGAATACGATTTTCTATAAAAAAAAAAAGAAGAAAGAACAGAAGACCTAGGGCTTACACTGGGAGATCCTCTTTCGACAGTTCTGTTTAACCTAGGCCAAGAACAAATCATAAGAGATAGCGGAATAAACAGGCACGGAACTCCATATACGAAAAGTCACTAATGCCCAACTTACGCCGATGACATCACGTTGCTAACAAGAACTTAAAAAACTTGGAAGCCGCCGCAAGAAACAGTTGATTAGAAATTAACAACCAAAAACAGAAATACATGGGAATGGGAATAACTACGGGAAAAGGGAGACAGCAAAATGAAAAGTTGAAGTTGATTTTAACAGATAACAGTGAGGAAGTGAAAAAGTCAGCGGTGTAGTGTTAATCACAGACAACTGTGATAATAGCAAAAGAGGTTTGTTAAAACAGGCAATAAATTTAGAAAAATATGTTTCATAATCCCAAAGCTACAATTTACAAAACAGTGATAAGACCAACGATTACGAATGGCAGTGAAACCTTGACTATAAACAAGTATCATCAAATGAGGGTAGAAGTATAGGAAAGAAAAGTCCAGCGGAAAGGAGATCCATAAAACATTAATGGGCATTTCCAGCGGGGCAAGTATAAAAAATTAAGGCAGGAAGAATGCGCTGGCTAGGACATGTAGAAAGATTAACACAAGAAATAACAACAAAGGTAGTACTGAGGGTCAGTTTGACAGAACGAAATAGACCAAAAAGAAAATGGCTAGAGGCAGTTAAAGAAGACTTAAGAAAATTTGAGATATTGAATTGGACAGAAGTAACTACAGATAGAAAAAAATGGAAGGTATTCGTCCAAAAAGGCATATCTATGATCATAAGTAAATGTTCAAAATTTAACTTCCACATCTTTATTAGAAGTTTCTAAAATTAAGAATTCGAATTCGATTCCGTGAAGAGGAAATTGAAAAGGATATTTAAATTTTTGTTTCTACTATAACTCTTTCCCGAATGTAATTAAGTAAAGCTTTTCGACATTATATCAACTGCAAAATTCCGTAAAAAAATACAAAAATAATACTCTCTCTCGCTTATAACAAGCGAGGTCATCATGTTGGCCCTTACATTTAAATCAGCCGATATATTTTTATTTGCAGCAAATCTATGCCGGTATAACGCCCACAAAGTAATGTATGTAGAAACAACAACTAAAGCTCCTTTTAAATTCAGACCTTATAAATTTTTATTTAATTTGTTATCGACATTTTCACTTTTATACTGGGTGATTCACGTAAGACGCGCAAATTAGAATCTTTAAATGTAACCCAACATACATGTTTCCACTGCTACTAGAAAAATTTGCAAATTGAAAACAAAATTTAATCAAGTAGATATATTCACAAATATTCTTTAAGTACTCATCAGAAGTGACAGTTAGGAATTTCTAATTGTAAACATTTCCCATTAAGGTGATTTGTACATTAATTAAAGAGTAACATAGACCAACGTTATTTCTGAATTTGTAAGATGGGTTGCCTACGCCAGTAGGTATATACTAATTTGTATTGAGCCATCAAGGTCCTAATATTTTGTAAAAGAATCACCTATTGATAAAAAATACCGAGGTTCAGCAGTTTGTTAGCTGAGCATAATAAACTAATTCGTTTTTAAACAAACCACAAAAGCAATTCTTTATTTGATATATTTCTTTAGAAACACGTATGACTGTCATTGATGGGCGGCTATGATATTTAATTTTGTGGGAATGCCATTTGGTTAATTTCACCTGTGAAGTTTCTACATTATTGTTTCATTTTTGCATTCGACCGCCCTTTCAGCTTGGGTGCCCGCGTGCAATACACAGCTTAGCGCGGCCCTGGTTTAAGTTACCGTGACATAATATAAACGGGATAGCGAAATCACAGGATCAAAGCAGGAAATAATGTATTACTTTGTTCCTTTATTTCAGTTTTCTCGACTAAATATTTTCCAAACGTAGGTATCTATATAAAACAAAACACTTTATGCGAGGGACCTTGTCAGAGTAACTCCTGCTTGAGAGTTAACACGGTTCCCCAATTAAAAAAAAAAACTAGAATAAAAATTTAACGAATTACATCTAAAAACTTCGCTTCTGAAATACATATTTACGTCACAGTACACAAACATAATCAGTATGGACAGCTACTGTTTTTATGTGCGCATGTCGATTTGTAGGCGGGAGTACCACAATACTCCGCTAGTGGCGTGACGATCGTACTTTAGTAACTTTAGTGTTTGCCAGTGTTTACCATCGCCAACTGGAATTAATAAGTTGCACTTATATGGCCGTTTCAATCACAATGAAAGTTGCTATTACGGCATTTTACAGATTCGTACGTTAAAAACGCCCTCTGGGGAAAAATATCACATTAACATTTACAGGAATCTTAAAATTCCTACGATTTTTAAAATTCCAAAATATATACAAACTTAAAAACTATATCTTAGTTACGTAAATTTCAAATTTCGATGTAAATTTTCACTGTTGTAAACATTTTTACTGAGGTTAAGTGAAAAATTGACATTTTTAAGTAAAAATGGGAAAAATATTGCAAACAATGGGTATTTTCTTAGCTCTACACATCTTCCAGAGACAACTGCAATAACTAAAAGTGTACAAAATCCAATGTTTTCAACAGATTTAAGAAGTGAGATCCAAAACTTAAGCATAAATGCTTTACCTGACAATAGCATTTACTCTGCATCCGTAGCATTTTTAGCAGGATATATTCTAAAAAAATTTGATGATCGGTTTAACTGTGACACCTGTATAGCATCTTTACTTTCTACGACAATTCGAGTCCCATTATTGCAATTAATTACATTGCAAAACCGGAACTTTAATTTAACTTATCCAAATTCTACTTTTGTGGGGATTATAAAACGGTTGCAATGAGAGCTTTACCATTATGAAAATACGTGTCAACAGCTGCTGAATATTTTACTTCAACCATTGGAACAAAATTGGATATTTCGCTGTACAATTCATAGAACAGCAATTTGTAAACTTACTATAACATCAACAGTGAAACCAGTTTTCAATAATATTTGTACAGAAAAAACGGACACTATAAAGAAAACCTCACGATCTTCCAAACCACTTAGTAGAAAAGTTTTAAAACAATAGTTGTATTTGTTCATCTTAAAAGTGCTTTTTAATCTTGTACAGACGTTTATAAAAATCTTACCTGACATTGACAGTTTAATTTAATTAAGGTAAAACCCATTAGAGGCCGCCAAATACAGTATAAACTGTAAAGTTTTAGGTATGAATTGTAACATGTAAAATAAATGGAATGGGATGGCCGTATAAGTGCAACTTATTAATTCCAGTTGGCGATGGTGTTTACTTATAATTTAACTAAAATTATTTTAGTCACGTGTCATATTTCAAGTCTCCGAAGTTTTGAGGTTATTTAGTCCAATTTCTTAATTTTAATTTATTTTCTGTGTTTATGTATTTTGTGTATGTGTATAATATCTATTGTTGTGCCGTGTTTTAAAGAGGTGGATTTTACTTATCAAACGCCACAAAAATATGCGTCTGCATAGAAAAAGTTTTACAAAATATTTGAAATTGTTTAAAATTCGCGCTCTTGTAAGCGGCGACATCTCTAAGCAATACAGTGAAAGTCCGCCAAGTGTCCAAGGCCCGCTGAATTAATATTGCATATAAGACCTGTCCAATATTAATTCAGCAGGCCTTGAAGTGTCAGCCATATTACAGCAGCTGTCCATACTGATTATTTTTTTATACTGTGTTTAGGTTATCGTATTGCGATAGTTTGCTTCTTAATAGTGATGTTACATACCTAGACATCTATTAGTTTTGCTATTCTATATTCTACTGATGCAGTAAATACGAGCAGTGAGCATTCCGAAAGTATTTAAGGTGTTTGTGTAATTTATTAGTTAAAAAAGACCAAATAAAAAAGGGGTTATAATAATAATCATATTAATAATAATTTGTGTTTATCTGAGTAGTATTGCGTGGGATGTCATCAAATTGTTAGTTGCAGGTATATGTACGAACACTACGGCATACATACATTTAAATGTGTTCTAGAAGAGGGGACTTGTGCAGATTTCATTCTAATCTATTGGGTCCTTTTCAGAAAAACCGTCAATGATAGGTTAAAGTATCGATTTATTTCAATTCTTTTTATTCTGAACACCCTAGGTAACTTTAAACATTCGTTTTGATTTTCAAACGAGAAAAGAAATATTTCTTTGCTCATTTTAAAACGATTTAGATTAGAAAGATACTGCTGGGACAATCAAAATGTAATCATTTTCTCCTATTGCTTGTAAGACTACAATCCATTCAAACAACAGCAATTAATAATAAAGGCTTAACGTTTACAATAACAGTAAAAACGAAACGATTTTAATGATTCTTGACAAAAACTCGAACTAATAAATAAATTCTTCGTAATAAAGTCCCCCTTCAAAGTACCGTATTCGTAAAGAATTGTCATAAAATTAATTTCTCTGAAAAGGACGTTCATTACAAAGCCCTTTAGTAAAATTAAATTGTTAATCGTTAGCCCGAAAATAGCTAGCTATTTTGTAGATTTTCATGCTAGTTCCTAATTGTTTCTAATGTGAGGGAACGATTTTTTTATTGTTTATATGGAAAAAGTAAAAACAATTCGTCAAATGCAAAAGGTTTTCATGTTTAACTTTACTCAAAGGCTTTCGATGGATAAAGTAACATTGAACTTACCTATTAGCGGTTGGTGAACACTTTTGTGAGACCTTAGATCTGGTATACTTCGTTTGAGGTGTGAGAACATGCCTAAACACATTCGATTGTTTTATTTTTTATTTTTATCACAGTATCATTAAAACTGTGGTACTAATAAAAGATAAAACAAGTGAACCATTTCAAACAGTCAATTCAAACTTATCAAAATGCAATTAAAGGCAATAACAATAACGTTGTTACTAGAATAATTATAACGTTGACGGCAACGAACAACAAGTAAAAGGTATAGACAACGATTATTGTTTAGGTTTACGTTAAAAAAGAGAAAAAAAGACCTAAATACGGGTCTATGTCGTTTACATGGAATTTTAAAAATTACGGGTACGCTTATCATTCACTTACAGATGATTTTAAAAGATTTAAAAGTGCATCTAAAGAACGGGCGAAAGTGAAATTACTACTAATAAAAAAGAATTAATGGAGGATTGTGCCAGTAAATATAAATCGTTAGTATCAAATTAAGCGAAGGTTCGTTACTTTCTCTTTCCTCGTGACTTTAGTTAATATATACATAAATTCAAAATTACCAGTAATTGAATTTAATGTGGTCGATCTTCGTTTTTCTTCGAATTCTAAATTAATTGGTGTCACATCTTGACCCGCCTTATCCGTCGTAAACTCTAAAATACCGTGGCCTAGAACGAAATTTGTATTGAAAGTAGGATTATTTAAAAAATGGAAAAGGATCATTCTGATGGTTTACCTGATTCCGATTCGTCGCTATTTTGAGATTCTTGCCTGCCCCCTAAGGATGTTCCTCTACTCGAATGCCCATTTGACCTAGCGTTAAAACCTCTAAAAAATCTACTTTCTTTATCAGGGGGACCACGATAGTAGCGTGCTTTAGGAACGACGCCTGCTTGCTCTTCCTGGAAATTCGTGTTTGTTTGTAACAACTCGCCAAATACAATTATTATAGTCTCATTTTTTACAACAGAAATAGAGTGGGTTGTGGTTTGAAGTTATTTTATCAGTGTGTGGAAAATTCAGATTGTGCATCTATTCAGAAAAATTACTAAGTTTATAATAATTATTTATAAAATAGTAGTGCTGTCGAGAATCGGAAATATTCGATATTAACTTCTGGCCATTTGAAAGGTAACCCTAATGAACCTGTAGCTATTAATACAATTTTTGGTTGGATTCTTATGGGAAAAGTTAGTAGCCGAGAATCGTCAAGTGTTAGTTCATTTTTAACGTCTTTAGATAAATCTTTAGATTCTGCTGTAAATAGATTTTCAGAATTAGAAGAATTACCTCAAGTTACTAAAACTTCTCCGGAAGATTTGCTTTGCAAAAGCCGTTTTTCAAAAACACACTTTAGGAACGCTACAGGACGATATGTCGTTTCTCTTCCTTTTGGGGATAAATCCCTTCAAGACATTTTAAATCGTTGGATCCAATATACAGAACAACTGCCTTCCATTTCAGAAATTATAATTAGTCGTCGTTTATTTAGTAATAATTTATCATCATGTGAACTTCATGGTTTCCGTTCTGATGCTAATCCACCTGATTGTGGGTCCCGTGATCTTCTTCCATTTGAATTAAAGCAACATTCGTTTTGGTGGGCGGGTCCCGGTCCCCCTTGGCTATTATTACCTAGCAATTGTTGGCCTAATACCAATTTACATCCTGGCCATTTCTTAACTTTGGAACCTCTTGCTACCATTCCTGATCAAGATGTTACGCATTTAAATATTAGTAGATTAGACCGTTGGCAATTTTTACAGCGTTTACATCAAGATTTCTGGAAACGATGGCATAATGAGTATTTGCATACTCTTCAACAGAGAAATAAGTGGATAAAACCACCTTGCAATCAAATAGTTCCAGGCACCTTAGTTCTGATAAAAAATGAAACTTCTTCCCCTCTAAATTGGCCATTGGGTAGAATCGTAAAATTACATTTAGGTTCTGACAATATTTGTCGTGTGGCAATAGTACGCACTAAGAATGGTATTGTTAAAAGACCTTTAGTTAAACTTTGTCCAGTACCTTCTTAAATTGTTTTTTAAAATACAACACGTTGTATTTTGGTGGGCGGCATGTTCCGTTTTTAATGATAGTTTTTTTGTTAATTTTAGTTTGAATTGTTTTAGAAAATAAAATCTATGCAGTGTACGCGGGGTGTTCATAAACAGTCGTCATCCCAGTAGGTTTTGACTTCAGAAACGTATGTCTATTAAAATTGAGCAAAAATTCAAACATCATTATTTACAACAGCAAGTTTTATTAACTGTCAAACAATGTGTCAAAAGTAAACCAAACTGAACTGAGATTACAATAACTGTTGGAAATGGTGACCATTTTCTTGAATACACAAATTAACTCTTCGCTTCATGCTTTCAAATACATTTATTAGCATATCTGGTGTTATTTGGTCGCACTGGTGTTGAATGCTGTTTTTCAAATCCCCCAATGTGTGTACTGGGTTTCTAAACACATTATTTTTAATGTACGGAAACACGAAATAATCCAAAGGCGTAAGGTCGCAAGAACGTGGTGGGTAAAGGTCTTTACTTATTAAACGGTCATCGAAAAATTCTCGTAAATAATTTAAAGTAACATGTGCAACGTGCGGACGCGCAGAATCCTGTTGAAAATATCCGGTTTGCAACTCGTCATCGTGGAGTTGATTTATAAACGGTTCCAGCATTATGTTCCGATAGTTTTCAGCATTTATAGTCTCTTCAAAAAATATTGGGCCTATTATTCTTCTACGACCTACTGCTAACCACAACCCTATTTTAACAGGATGCATCGTTGCTTCTCTAAAGTAATGAGGGTTTTCGGTTCCCCACATACGCATATTTTGTGCATTAATGTAACCATTCAAGTGCGCCCAGGCCTCGTCTGAAAAAAATGTCTTATCGAGTACATCATTGTTGTTCAAATTTTCATTAAACCACTGGCAGTACTGAACTCTTTTCACATAATCTGGACCTAACAGCTCCTGGTACATTTGTAATTTGTATGGATGCGAGTGAATATCCTTTTTTAAAACATTGTACAAAGTTGTTGTACGAATGTCTAGTTCTTGGGAAAGCCTTCGAACTGAAGATGTAGGTCGCTCTTCGATCGCGTTTCTAACCATATTGACAACATGTTCCGTGCGAAGTCTAGGTCTTCCACCTCCCCGTTGTTTATCAGTTGAAGCAGTTTCCCGAAAATTTGCAAGTGATCTGCTCAACTGCTTCCTAAACTGATTGTGGTTAAACACTACATTTGGAAACCTCAATCTGAATTCATTTTTAGAAGCTTCGATCGAGTATTGCCATTCTCCATTTTCCAGTACTCCATTGCGAAAATAACTTTCGAGCATAAATGCTTTCTGTTGCGGCGTAAACATGATTTCAAAACTGAACAAACCTAAACGCGCTATGACAGTACTCAATGACGTTTCATAAAACTAGTTGACGTTTTCCAAGCTTCATTGTGTTGCACGAATTAATCAAAGATATAAAATTTTGTTTTTAAAGGCAACTGGGATGACGACTGTTTGTGAACACACGTTAGAACCGATTCTCGATTCTGTAGAGAATCGATTCCAAAAGAATCAGATTTCGATTCTGAGAATCGAGAATCGCAATTCGATTCTGAGAATCGAGAATCGCAATTCGATTCTGAGAATCGAGAATCGAAATTCGATTCTGGGAATCGAGAATCGAAATTCGATTCTAAAAATCGAGAATCGCAATTCGATTCTTAGAATCGAGAATCCGTATTCGTAGTTTTGATTCTTTAAGACGAGAATCTAAATTCAATTGTTATAATCAAAAATCACTTTGGTAGTCCAGAATCGGAGACTTGCTTTTCAGACAGAGAAGTCTATTCTCAGTATTCTCTGATAAAAAAAAGTAAAATGAATTACTTTAAAAACTGAAACAACACCCAAAAGGTTTTTCAATAGTGTTTTGAAGAGATTATCTTATTCCGTACAGGTAAACGCAAATGCAAATTATTTGCTGTAGTTTTTAAGCTATTTCTTTCTTACACAAGCAACAAATTCAAGTACAGTAGTATCAAATTAAGCGCATTTTTTTGTCTTTCGATTGATACCACTATCAATCCTATCAACTCAAACGTGGAGCAGGAATCTGCATGTATACGATTTCCCATGATATTTCCATATGTACACCCCTTAAGCCAAACACACGGTATATCATTAAGATGATAAAAAAAACTTAAAAGACAGAACAACATGAAGTTGACATTTGGGGTTCCACAGAAGTCGGTGCTAGGACCACTCCTGTGGAACATATGTTACGAACAGATAATAAACTAATTTAACAATAATATGACCATGATGACGCATATAAAGATAATATAAAGATATTAGGGAATACTTATTACATTAGCAGTAACAAGAGGCGGGTTATGGCCGCTGTGGTTAATTCCATAATTCTATATGGAGCACCCATGTGGATTCATGTAATTAGGAAGAAGTACTACGGCGAGTTATTGAAGAATGCACAAAGGAAAGCGAATCTCAGAATATGCTCGGCATATAGGACTGTTTCTGCGGAAGCCCTAGATGTCATAGACTTAATTGCGGAAGAAAGGAAAATCATGTACACGAACAGGGATATCACCAGAAAGCATGCCAAAATAGATACATCACTTAAATGGCAGACTAAATGGAATGGACTATGCGACAAAGCTGCGTGTACCAAAGAATTTATTCCTGATCTCAAGGCATGGACCACGAGCAAACATGGAGGTGTGGGCTACCACTTAACCCAAATGAAGATTTATAACCAAGCCCAATGTGTATATTGTCAGGAGCGGGATACAATGGAGCATATCGTTTTCCACTGCCCTAGATGGGTCAGGCTCAGAACGGAGATAAATATAATAGCGGGGGAAGATGTAACAAAACACAACCTGATTATACATATGCTGCAGACAAGCGAGAAGTGGGAAGGTATTAGTAAAAAACTAACACAAATTATGAAAATTAAAGAAACTGAGGAGAGGAGCAGACAGAACCAGCGTCTGTCTCCTTGAGGAAGACATAATCGAAGAATTATTGTAAGAGTTATGCTAGGCGGTTCCGAGGCAGGGTGGTTCATGCCGGGCAATTGCTGAGTTAACCTATCAGACGGGAGCTCACTTTCCCAGAAAAAAAAGGTAGCACACACTGCTCGTATATTTTCCTTTTAAGGAAGATCCGTAGTTCTCATAGTTTACCGAATGCAGTCCAGCCTAAAACAGATGGGTCGATCGATTTTACATGTTTGATTGTCTCTCCCGGTTCTTATTTGCTGGCCCAGGTATTTACGTATATGCGTAGACTTGTTCTACTTCGTTTCCATCAATACACATATTATCATTTGGTATTAGATTAGTAATAAATTTAATTTTTTGAAAGTTGATGCTTAAACCGACATTCGCAGTTGCTTGTTTTAGCTCTATGAGCATTTGTTGGGAGTCCCCCAAGTTATCAGTGTTCAGGACAATGTCGTCGGTAAATCGGAGGTGGTTTAACCATTCCTCGTCGATGTTTATGCATTTTTTATCCCAGGAAAGAGTGAAGGCGTACTCCAAAACCATTGTAAAAAGTTTGGGCGACATCATGGCTCCTCATCGGAATTCCTCGCTTTATTGGGAACTTATGGTTGTACCGTGGAACCTTACACATGCAGTTGCTTTGTTATACGAGGTGTGGTATCATGCTGATATATCTGTAATCTATTCTACATTATTGCAAAGATATTATTATCGCATGTAACTTTACGGAATCGAAAGCTTTCTGAAAGTTAACGAATACCATTACAGTAGGTTTGTTATTACCCATTGTTTTTTCTATGAGGACTTTGATATCGCATGCAAATGGCCATTTGTGGCATATCCTTTTCTAAAACCCGCCTGCTGTCGCATCTGATAGAAATCAAGTTTTTGTTTGAGAAGTAAAGTAACACAAATTAATGACATTTATGAAATTTGCAACCAGATAGCATCAGATGACTAGTTGATAATGAGAACTTAAAAAATATTAAAAATAATCATCAAATTAATGTTGATTATAAATAATTGCTGAAAAATATAAACTGGGTAATTCACATAAGACACGCCCCTTAAATTTGTGCAACCCAACATACATATTTCCAACGCTACTAGAAATATCTGCAAATTAAAAACCAATACCTGATCACGTCCCAGAGAATACCACCTGTACCAAATCGACCATATTTTAATCTTCAAAAGAAAAGCAGCAGCCACTTTATATTAGTAATGAAAATAAAGCAGGTATAACAATTAGACTCTGTGACGGCTTTTTTAAATTTTGCGTAAATTATTGTAATACGGCCCTGTTGTTCAAAGTTTAAGTTCGTCTGAAGCATGTAGAATTTGCAGCAACTAATTTCAGATCAGCGCATTTCTTATGGTTGCAAAATAATTCAAACAATCCCAAATAGGATGACCAAATATGGTAATGTAATATTTGTTCGCTTGATTTCGTCATTGTTAATTCGGGGAATCACCGGATCGCGGGAAAACAACGCCAATTCGGCGCCGGTCAAGGTTCACCCTGCGCACGGAAGTCGCGTTTGTTCATCTCTTTCTAACATCCTTCACTTTGCGAAAGTCACAAAGTCCATCAGCGTATAGCCATCTGTCAACATCTTTAGTCGTGCAATTACAGTTTCCGGATTTTTGATAGAAAATTCCCATTTTATGTATCGGCCTCTCGCTTTCGTATAGTTCTCGTAGAAAACTATTTGTCGGATTATCCCAGAAAGTGTCGTTTATTTCGTACCGGCAAATTTAAGTTCTGTGTTGGACGTTCCGTTTAAGTTGACGTTTGGTGAAGTTTCCGTTCCACACAGTTTTCGTTTTTGGATTAAAAATCTACCAATTAAGGACATCTTGTTGTCTTCATATCTGCTTCCGGAAGAAGGATCCCATTCTTTCTTTTCTTACGCCGACCGCTGGTATCTCTCCCTGGCTGGGAAAGCCGACCATCGCTTCCATTTGGGCTACCACCAACGAAGCTCTTCCCAGGTAAAAATAATACTTTATTCTGCCCTTTACTGCCGGTTGTGAGTCTACCCATTCAAGCCTTAATTACCAGTAATTAGTGTATGTAATTCAAGTACTTTAAGCATTCTTTCTTTCGTCTAATTTGTTCAACAAAGTGCCTAAATCTTCAGCTAGTGCGTTTTACTTTTTGCTTTAGCGTTAATAATTCAGAAACAGGACGAACTATCGTGACGATTGCTTATTTAGTGTTGCATGTGTAAAACTAGTTGTAACTTGAATTTTTAGCTTAAGTTTTTGTTATCGCCATTCCTTTGACTGCGATTAAGGGAGTCTAGCAGTTATTATATTTGTCATAATTTGAGTAAATGTGAGATCCCTTAATCACCCCTTTCACATAATTTAAGATAGAACTTATAAATTCATTTTGTGTCATATTTTGAATATTACTTGCATTCGTTAAATGTCCTTGTTAATTCATTCTTGCCTTTTATTTGAGTTTTATGTCTAGTGTAATATTTGTATATAGCTTGTGAGCCTATCTACCAGTGATTTTATTTCAATAAGCAAGGGTAAGTACCTCCAACAGTAGGGTGCAGCCACCCCCAACCCCCTTCGAGCCCAGTAGGAGCTATCTGCGGTACGCTCCTCATCATCGTCTTGGGTGATTTTCCGTAGTGGCGCCCATTTTTCATCCCGATTGCGACCACCCCTATTTAAAGAATTTAGCGTTTCGAACTCCCCTTCTCCACTGCTTGCTAGCCGAGAGTCACAGGACTTCGATGCCCCTTATAAGTTGTCGTAGTGCGGAATTAGCACGTGACAACTCCTATGTAAAGAAAAAGGAAGAATAAAATGGGACGTACAAAAGTTGAAAGAAAGAGAATGCAAAAAGTATGTAGATAGTTTAACGGTGGTTAGATCAGAAACTAATATAGATGAAGAAGGAGTTAAACGTCACGGTCAATTCTAGAAGCTTCGGAGAGCGTAACAGGCTACGCAGAGGAAGCAGGAATGTAAAATGTATCGACCAGGAGTGTAAGAATAGCGTGGAAAAGAAAACTAAACCACTACAGAAAATATTACATAACAATACAGTATTGAATAAGAAGTAATACATCATTATGGAGAGTATCATTTCGGACATACCATGGAGCGTTTGCCACTTGGCGAAAGGTTTTCGATCGAAATCTTTGGAGAATCTTTGTATGTGGTACTTTTGCATATCCCCAAAGTTGGATCCCGTAAGACCATATAAGTTTCAATATTATTTCGCCGCCCAATTAACCAATCCATTTATTTAACTTTAAAATTTACTCGTGTCCTTTTGGTTTTAACATGCATGGTTCAGTTTAGTTTTTGGTCAAGGTGAAATCAGAGATATTTGCCGTCAATTTTAACAGGTATTTGGGCATTGTTAGTTGTGGGCATAAAGTACGTTTATTAGTGAAAGTTATCTGTGCAGGCTTGTCGCTGTTAACTGTTACTCTCCACCTGTTGAATCAATCTTCCAGTAAATCAAAGTGGTTTTGTAAGTGTGCTGCGGCAGCATCTGCTGTATTCTAATTCGCAAATGTTTCGACTTAAATGTTTTTTAATGAATGGTTTTCATTCTGAAGTTTGTCATATTTTGCATTGTTTATGGCAATATTTTTTGAAAATTGCTAATTCTGACACATAAAATTAGTCACCAAAACCCCAGCCGTTTTCTTCGGAAAGCAATGGCAAACTACCGACCTACCGAACTACTAGTAAGTCTTCTCCGGAGCCCACGTTAAGCCTTAAGTTCCCCTAAGTCTGTAGACTAGCTGCTTGACCCGCACACTACAGACATATAGAGAGAAGACCGGCAACGCCCTGTAAAGGGCACGGCACTTCGAGAAGAAGAAGAAAAAGAAGAAGAAGAAGACACCTAAGATACCTAAACAGTATAAATTAATAATTGTTTTGAAATTACATGAACTAATGAAGGCACTTCTAAAGGATTATTACCGAGAACATTCTAGCTACTTTATCGCTCCTGCTACCGTTTTTAGTTCAACGTAGCATTTTACTAGTGCCATTTTCAACGTTTCTGATAATACTTCTCCATTCGCCATTACACAATTTAACGAAAGAAATTATTTCAAAAATAAATAGTAGGTACCTATGATGTCCCGATTTGACAAATCGAATTTAATTTGTCATTACTTACTTTAGTTACTTACATCATATTACAGCTACAGTGTTTTTCATCTAGCATTTGGGTTGTGACGTCAACAAGCTCCGCCCAAAACTGTGTGGGTAGACTCGCGTTCGTGCGCAGTAGGTAATGAAAACCTAGGTTAGAAAGAGATAAAGTATAGTTGGATTGTGGATTTACAATCAGCGCGTTGATGTCACAACCCAAATCCTAGGTGAAATATAATGTACCTACAATAATTTCAAACTGCAACCTATTCTGTTTCTATAATCAAAAATGAGACTATAGCGAATTTTATACAGGCTAATACGGAATACTTACGTCTCTTAAATTAAAGGTGATTTCTAAATTACTAATAAAATTGTTATAAAATTCGGGATATAATTCTAAAACATCCAGCAAGTCTTCTCTATGAATTTTATGCAGATCACAATATGTTAGTGCTCTAACATTACAGCTCGATTTTCCTATAGTGGACTGAACACAAGGGTTTTCTCCAAATATGTCAAATTTACCTGAAAACATTTCGGCATAACAATTATGTACGGCAGGAAAAGGAAAAGGTTCCGATGAGTACCTAAAATAGCCATCACAATGTCGTCCTTTAATATCTCTATAGAACCTCTTGATATGAAGTAAAGTGACGTTAATACATCACCACGATGTACTAAAGTATCTCCTGGCGGAGCGTGAGTAGTTTTAAATTTTAAAGTAAGGGCTCTGGAATAAACAACGTTATTATTAATATAGGTAGACGCATATGTTTCCTGCAAACTAAAATCGTGTTTTTAATACATTGCTCCAAGAAATTAACGCGCCACTAAAAATACACTTCTTCTTCTTCAAGGGCTTTCGATCCTTGTGGATCATCGCCTGCTTCTAAGAAGCTTACAAAATCCATTTGATTTTGGTCACTGTGGTGGATTAGTCCACACTGATCATTAATTAATTATTCGTCTATATTTTTTTGCTTGTTTTTGTTTCTTCTACAATTTTTCTCCATTGTTTTCTGTCGTTCACCTTTTGTCGCCAGTTTACTTCCATTCTCTTCAGATCTTGTATTACGTTGTCTTTCCATCTTATATCTGCTCTTCCTCTTTTTCTTGTTATTTCTGGTTTCCATTGTGTTACTACTTTTGGTGATCTCTCTTCCTTCATTCTCAGTATATGTCCGTACCATCTTATTCGTTGTGACTTTATAAATTTAACTACGTCCTCTCCATTTGTTTCCCTGTATATCTCGTGATTCATTTTTCTTCTTATTTGTCCATTCTCTTCTATAATTGGTCCAAGTATTTTCCTTAGTATTTTCCTCTCACTTCTTCTTAACATTTCCTCGTCCTTTTCTGTTAGTCTCCATGTCTCAGCACCATATGTCATCACCGGTCGAATTAAGCTCTTATATATTCGTAATTTAGTTTTTTTACTTGTTATTTTATTACACAATACATTCTTATTAGCGTAGTAACTTTTATTTGCCGACTGTATTCTATTCATTACTTCTATAGTTACATTGTTGGTGTTACTTATTACTGACCCTAGGTATTTAAATTCCTCAACCTCTTCAAAATTATTTCCATTTATTTCTATGCTTTTCAGTTCAGTTTGTTTAGTTTTCTGTGTTCTCATATATTTTGTTTTCTCTGTATTTACTAGTAGTCCCATCTTTTGTGCTGATTCTTCTATTTTCACATAGGCTTCCTTTAGTTCTCTCTTGCTTCTACTTATGATAACTAAATCATCCGCATATGCTGATATCTGTGTCATACGTGTGTTTATTGTTCCTTGGATTTTTGTTTTTCTTACAATAGCTTCCATTATTAGATTGAATATGATTGTAGACAGCGCATCTCCCTGCCTTACTCCCGTGCTGATTATAAAGGGTTCCGTATCTCCCATTTGTGTTTTTACATATGCTTTTGATCCTTCCATTGTCATTTTAATAAGCTGTATTATCTTTCTTGGTATTCCTAGTTTTCTTAGTTCCGTGTATATTTGTCTTCTTTTAATCTTGTCAAAAGCCTGCTTGTAATCGATAAATAGCACATGGAGATCGATATTGTATTCTTTGCTTTTTTCAAGTATCTGTCTTATTGTGTGAATTCCATCAATTGTTGATCTATTCGGCCTGAATCCGTTTTGGTATTCACCTATTATTATTTCAGCATAGGGTTCTATTCTTCTATATATTATGCTTGACACTATTTTGTATATTGTACTTAATAAACTTATTCCTCTATAGTTTTCGCATTTTGCTCTATCTCCTTTCTTATGTACTGGAATAATTACTCCCATCTTCCATTCTTGTGGCATTTGCTCTTTATTCCATATTTGTGTTATTAGTTGGTAAATTCTGTTTTTTAACCTTTGTCCTCCCTGTTTAATCAGTTCTATTGTTATGTTGTCATGTCCGGGTGCATTTCCATTTTTCATTTTTTGTATTATTTCACTTATTTCCTCGTATGTTGGGTTTCTTATCTCATCTTCTGTTGGTTCTAGTTCAGTATCTGGATTTTCGTCTTCTATCTCTCTAACTTCATAGACTTATTTAAAGTATTCATACCATCTTTGTATCCTTTCATTTTCTTCTTCTATATATTTTCCTTTTTTATTTTTACAACCTGTTATTGTTATCTTTGGTTTGGGTGTCATGTTTTCCTTTATTTTCTTGTAAAATTTTCTTGTATTGTTATTATTGCCGGTTTCTTCTATCTCCTGTAGTCTACTATTTATCCATTCTCGTTTTTTCCTTCTACATAATTTTACTGCATTGTTTTTATCTTCTGAATATCTTTGTTTATTTTCTTGTGTTGGATTTTGGATCCATATTAACCTGTTTTCATTCTTTTTTTTTATTTGTTCTTTACATTCATCATCAAACCACTCTGTTTTTTCTTTTCTCTTCTTGTATCCTATTTGTTGTTCTGCTGATTCAATTATATTTGCTTTTATGTTCTCCCATTCATGGTCTATTTCGGTCGTTTCCTGTTTTTCTATCATTTTTGTTTCTACCATTTCTTTATATTTTTTTGCTTTTTCCTCATTTTTTTGTTGTCCTATATCCCATATTCTGTTCTGTTTTTTGCCCTTGTTGTATTCATTTCTTATTTTTTCTTTCATTACTGCTCCTACCAGGTAATGATCGGAATCACAGTTTACTCCTCTGAATGACCTAACATCTTGTATTATTGTTGCTCTTCTTTTAGAGATTAATATATGGTCTATTTGGCTTTGTGTTTTCCCTCCTGGTGCGTTCCATGTAACTTTATGCACTCTTTTATGTTTAAACATTGTGCTACTTATTAGCAAACCATTAGCTGCTGCTAGTTGACATAATCTCCTGCCGTTATCATTGGTTTTGTCATGGATCGTTTGCTTTCCCGCGACCTCCTTTATGAATTCCTCCTTACCTATTTGGGCGTTAAAATCACCCAATACAACTATAGTGTCGTTCCTCGGTGTTGCTTCACATTCTTGTTGCAACTCTTCGTAGAACTGTTCCTTATCCATTTCTTCTGCATTTTCCGTTGGAGCATATGCATTTATAAATGTTATATTCGTAAAGGTTCCTTTTATTCTTAGTTTACATAATCTACCATTTATTGGTGTAAAGTTAATTAGTTTTTTTTCTATTTTGTTTGTAATAATAAAGCCAGTTCCATGTTGACCTTGCTTTTCGTCCCCACTAAACATCATAGTATATTCTTTCTTCTTTAGTGTGCCTTGATCTTTCCATCGTATTTCTTGAAGTGCTGCTATCTCAAATCCATACACTACAAATACTTAATAAAGTTTTAATAATCGACAAAAATAATAAATAAGTTTCAATAAAACTGTTGCTAAAATAAATGTTTCACAATTGCTGAAAAAATTGTTAATATCTGGTATTTCCACCTTTATTAGTAAGACTAATAATTGATTAAAAATAGGCACTCTTATGTCATTCTGGCCCAGTATTTTTTTCCACAAGCCGATATTCCACTTACTCAAGGGTGTTAGGTTGGTTTGGATGATTGATTAAGCGGCCAGCAAGCATATCCCAGATATTTTCTATTGATTTCAGGTCCCCACTGCATGCTGGCCATGTTATGGTATTAGTTCCAAAGTGGAAATTAATTTTGGACAACCCAGTCAGTGTGGAGTCAGGCATTATTGTTGAACAAACAATTTGGACCGATGTAGGACGAAAATGGCGCCATATGTTGTTCGTTATGTACCGCTCAGCACTAATATTGCCATTATTTAATATCACCTAGTCCATACGGGCTATTCAAAGAGATTCCTCCCCAAACCATAATTGAATAGGTCAGTAGCAAAGCGGTATAACTCCAATATACCCGTTTTGAGAAAAACACAAAAATTTGTTTCTTGTGAAAACGAGAAATTTTGGATTGCAAGTTTGCTCAGTGGACAAAATGGTAGACATGAAACCTCCTATAAATCTACTGGCTACAACGTATCCTGTTGTTGTGCTGACATAACTAAATTGTTTGTAATTAGATACTGCAAAGTTTTCGTCCTTTTCGTTTGCAGCTTTGCAAAACTATTTATAAAATTGTAGCCACCAATTTTTAAGAACTGTAATATCATTGAACCTTATAGGGGAAAAAGTAAATGGTTTTTTTGAACGACTCAAATAATAGTTTTATAATCCTCCGGCATATAAATACGGTCGCACTTTCTTATAGCTCTTTTTAAGTGGCGAAAATGTCTGTAGCAAGATCGAAATGAATGTGCACTCATTGGGGAGTAGTGAAATACTCTATGGAATCGTTTAGTAGCACACCACAGGCATGTAGACAGAAGACGGCAACCCTGTAAGGGTATGCCACCCTAAGAAGAAGAAAAAGAAGAAGAAGAGAGCTAGCAAAAATCTGACACCAGGATTAGCCCGGTTTTGACCACAGCAACCGTCATAAAAAATGTGTAAATCCTTTATTTCTAGTGGCAGCTTTTGTATATAATCAAAGAGAAATGAGCATACTTCATTTTGACCTTTGAAACCCTGACCTTCGTGATGTAGATCAAAAGTGGCCTGTTTCATTTTTAAAGTATGAACTTCAGAACCATAAAGCCACAGTTGACGGTAAACATTTCCTGGATGGGCAAAGAAGAAGCATATTTTCTATATAGTCAAAAACTATACCACCTATATCTTCACGTTTCTGACACAAAGTACTGATCTACCCTCTTATTATGCACAACTCAACTGCTGCAACTCTTTTCCCATTCTCATTTAAATTTTGATCTTTCGCTTTTTTAATCGTTCAAAGTCACTACAAACATCCAATTGAGGCCTACTAAATTTCAAAGCATAATTTTCTTTGAAATATTTAACAATGCCATGTAACATAGCAATCTAAAATTGGAAATTGCATGTAGACCCAAGAAGGTTGTTTCGCAAACCTACTCTTTTTGGTCGCCTTTTCTGATAAAATAGGAAAAAGTTACATTTCTATTAATCATATTTAGATCCTGCATTAGGGAATTTTCTAGCCACGGCGCACTAGTTTGAATTCCATACAACCTTGTAGAAATGTACCTTGGTCATTCTTTATATTCCGTTTGTAAACCTGCGAATGAAGATATTGTCTTTCCTCTTAAGTAAACTTTAATATGCACTTACTTCGACACCTATATGTATATTAATAAACGAAGTTTTGTCTCAGGTTTACGATTAATTACAAATAAAACATAAATGCAATCTACTCCAGTTGTTTTTGTTTTTACTATTTTTCCCGCTTTGGTAGTGTATTCTTCACTATGGAGGCGAGCCATTTTGTTTCCAAACCTCAGGATTTTTCCGTCTTTTCGAAGTTCCTTTATCACTATTATCAGTGTTAGTTCCTTCGATGCTAGAATTTTTTTAACGTTATGCTGTAAAACACACAATAACTCTCCATACACAGTGCCGACAAGTACATAAATTTTATTCGAGATTATAAACATTGTCGACCCTGCCAAGCACAAGAAGTGGTGGTAAATACAGTACAACTCCAAGAGTTACCTCGTTCTTAGACTCAGTGTTAAGTTAAAATATGCACTATGAAGTAGTAGTGACTTCTTGACGAAGAAGCAATACTCTTAAGACTGGAACTCGAGGAGGAATGCGAGATAAAAAATGAGCTTGGCATACAATTTTAATGCTTATTTGAACACCAATCATTCTTTCAAGCTGAGACGACAAGCTTCTTGCTATTACAATCCGTTGTCAGCTGAAGTTGTTGCGCGATTTCTGCCTTGTCCATGTCTTCTGGAATAGTCACCATTCTCGCCATAGCTTCGTATCATGTCCACCAAATCTTTGACCTATTCTGCGATAGCTTTGAACCTTGTTCGTTCAATAATGCTGCTTGAGCACATTCATCTCGTACTAACTTCCTAGAATCACGCGGCATGGTAATCAATAGAAACGAAGAACACGGAAATTTGTATTTTGTAATACATACGGTAAAGCAACACGATTCATACAGTTTATAAATATCATATAAAGGGTGAGCTTAACGTAATGTGAATTTTTATTTTAACGCCTTTCAAAATTTCAACAAAATGAAAATAACTTTCTTAGAATATTAATACATTTTGCAGAGTTTTAATAATTTTTAGAATGTTTTATAAAATTACGTGAGGTCCTCTTTCTTCGATTTTTCGTAATTTTGTGTGTACTTTAACTATCATGTCTTGGACAACATGTATATCTATCATTTTAAGCTGCTTCCTTATTCTTATTTTCAGTTATCTAGACGATTTAGTTTCCCAAGCATCAGTATACACTTAATCTAGACATAGCAGACTCGAAATCCTCTATTGGGAGTGCCTCCATTATACGATTTGCATTTCATGTAGATTGTAGATTGCGAAGGGGTCGTGTCACGTGATTTTACAATCCCGTGTTATTTTCCAATTTTTAAGTAATTTTAAATTATTGGTAAATTCTTTACTACGGTTCTGTCCCCTTAGTTTGTTTTCGTTTCGATTAATTTAATTTCGTGCTTTGGTATGTTATTCTTGTTACAATTAAATTCGTGTCATCTGGAGGGCGGGAACGGTTAAACTTATTTAGGCACGTTCCTTGCTTGCAGTTCTACGAAATTTTGATACGTTTTATTTTTGTAAATGGTTCCATTGTTTAAACCACAAGGTGACCTAAATTCATGCGTGTGTTTCATCGACACTTGTTGTCATACTGTTCCAGTTAATACGGCTCCTCGTGATATGTTTCCGGGAATTCCCCTGGACGCGAGGTTACGTCAGTAACGCCGTTTGTAAGTTTCACCTCCCCCTGTTGCTTCAGTATGGGGCAAACTTTTCATCAGGCTGGACGTTTTGGCTTAATTATTACGGGCGTGCAAGTTTTGTTGTATCCAGTTGGGTTCTTACACCACCGAGAAGGTCTTTCGTGTTTTCGGTAGTTTGATTGTAAACCACGTTACGGCAGAGTCCGGATAATCCCAAGAAAGAACCATATAATTTCGGAATGAGATAATCGTGTGTTAAGTGTTGTGTTTGTGGAAGCTAAGAGTATCGCCTTCACACGTATTCAATATTTATGTTGGATCAAGTAAACCCACATCAAAAGGATTATTCTTCGTAGTTATCTTGCACCCGTTTTCTGGAGGAAGGACATCATCCCCCTTCGTTGTTGTTAGCCTTTTCCAACGTTCGCCCACGTACTCCCTTGGCCAACTATTAACTTCTGGCAAGGTAAACCATTTCTACTCATCTCTTTTCGCTGTACCTGTTTTTGCCGTTGTGTTCCAACGATAGTCTCAATGCCTACGATTGCCTCTTGCTCGCAGGCCCTTTGATGATAATGTTCTTCGTTTTGTTTGCAAAGTAAAGTAACGTAACAATTTCATCTGTGTTTGTAAAGTAAAGACGTTTGTGTTCAAAGTATAGTCAAGTTTAGAATATTATTTTGTGTACTGTGTTGCAAGTGTAAAATTTATTTGGTGCTTATTGATTTTGTTGATGTATTGTATTATTTGTGTCTTCCCCATCTTTGTTTGGGATTGAGGGGGCTAAGTTTGTGATTGATTTACATTAAGTAAAGTAAATATAGTATCCTCAATTCTCCTTGTCGAAAAGTAAGTTTCGTATTCATAATTTGTGTTTTAACGTAATATTTTTGATTATCTTTTGTGTAATGTTTTGTATTAATTTTTGTACTTTTAAGTCATTAAATATTCATTGTCAATTCAGTTTGGTCTTGTTATTTGTGTTCAGTGCTTCCCGATTGTATTTGTGTTTCAGTATTTGTTTCAGTGTTTGTTACAGTGTTTTGTTTAAAGATTTATGTACAAAGTGTTAAGCCTACCTGCAAAATTTAGGGCTTCAGTTAAGTAAAGTAATTTCAGTCAAGCAAGGTAAGTTACATCTTGCGCAGGGTGCAGCTATACCACGACCCCCTTTTTCCGAGCCCTTGGGAACCTTCCATGATAGGTCTCCTTCTTTTAGATCTTTCGGTGATTTTAATCATGGTGGCGCCCTATCTACCGTTTACAACCATCCCCCTTGAAGAGTTACTAGTGTTATTTAGTAGTATTTTAAGTGTTACGAACCCCCCTTCTCCGCTGCAGTCTAGTCGAGTGCATACCGGATTTGACATCCCCAATTCAGTGTCGTAGTGTGCGTTTGGCACGTGACAGTCGTTAGATCTCACATTAATTCGACCTAAAAAGATCTTTTGTAAATGAACCCCACAATTTATGTTCTCAATATGTTTAAACTCGTAACGAAGTTTATAGTTTCCTTGGGGGTCATTCCTCCTACATCGGCTGGTGTAAGTGCAATCTTTCCTAGGAATTTATTTTCAGCTTCACAGAATCTGCACTTTTCAGTATCGACTTTGCCCATCTTTTTAAATTAATTCCTTAGAAGGCAATAAAGGCAGAAGACCTGTTATTAGTCTTATATGTGTCTTTACAATCGGTAAGTGTCCGACTGGATCTCCTGGTTTAAAAGATTTTGTCTGTTGCAGTCGGTGTGCACTCATTCTAGTCTCTTTCCTGACACACAAAGTGGAAGGGTAGGAGGTCTAGTATCATCTCCATTGCTGCTGTATGACAGGAGCTGATAGCTCCTGTAATCCCTAAACAAGCAAATCTATGGAGCTTCTGTAGCTTGCCAATGGCTAGATTGTTCTGTATAACCAATAGAACATTTTGGTTTTAAACCCCACGTCCTTCCAAAAATTTTCTGGAATGTCCACATTGCCATTGTTTCTTTTCTAAATGATAGTTCCAGGTTAGTTTGTAGTCCAGAGTAACGCCCAAATATTGTACTACCCTGGAAAATTCTAGTTGGATTCCATTTAAAACAGGATCTTTCAGGTTGAGCGTCCTCCGTCTTGTAAATGGAACAACAATAGTTTTGTTCGGGTTTAGACTAAGTTTAGGGCTACTTGCATGAGGCTAGCAACAGCAACATCATGTTTCGCCCTTATTATAACGACCAAGTCATCCGCATGTCATTGGACATTAAAACCATATTTATCTAGTATGTTTAGCAGATCATCCACAATCAAAAACAACAAAAAGCTTCTCTTGGAACAAAAATGATATTTTTTCCTTTGGCCAATTTTAAGTGGTTCTAGCATAATGCGAACTCGCTAAGTCAGGTAATATAATAATCAGAATGATATTTTATAAGAAAATTATGAACAACAGGTGCACATTCTTGTTGATAAAATTTTGCAGTAACAGCAGGGCATTTGCAATATCTGATTACGAGCTCTAAAATGCCTTTTTCAAAAACAACCCATACAAAATTTTTTCACACATTTCCTTTGACTTAAACTTAAAACATTCAGGAACACTATTTTTATTGGCAGTGTAATAGCTATCGTTTCCAGACAGACTTCTCATCGTCAATCGCAACTGATTTATTTCCGCCCAAAAATCCTTTCGAAGTTTTCAACATTTTTTGGGTAGGTATTTGTTCAATTTATTTTTCAGTATATTTCGGTGCCTACTTTCTTTTATTATATTTTAGACCATTCAGAATGCAACCACGAGAAATGCCAAAATTAGCAGCTAATTG
This sequence comes from Melanotus villosus, assembly GCA_963082815.1. Classification (NCBI taxonomy): domain Eukaryota; kingdom Metazoa; phylum Arthropoda; class Insecta; order Coleoptera; family Elateridae; genus Melanotus; species Melanotus villosus. Next base: position 42,062,217 of record OY720426.1, read on the forward strand.
ACACTGAGAGATACCCACCCAAATTATTCTGCAATCTTTTTCGGTTCCCTAGCGTTCAATGCTGGGGGTTATTACTGCGTTTCGAAGCTCTTGAGCAAGTGATCCAATCCATTCCCATCGTTTAATAACTCGGTAAATGGTAGATGTGGTCAAATTTTTAATTTTAAAATATTATACAAGTTTCTTTCTTGACATTTGCTCAAGCAAGTTATAAATACGTACGCTAATAGGTTGTTTATTAGTCATAACTAACAAAAAATTTAATTTTTTGCCCTCACTGGCAAAAGGTTAGTTATATATATATCTCAAACAAATAATAACATTTGTTTTCACGCCCGCCAACTATACCAAAAGAAATCTCATTACTTTAAGACAACTCGTTATGAGGTGCTTTAAGAATAAAATATTGCTTTAAAAAATCGAACTTCCTTAATACTAATTTATGGTGCGTTATTTTCTTGGAGCTATGTATTAATCAAGTTTTAAAAAGTGGTCAAAATAATTCTGTCGTAGGGCAACTTGATTTTCGGCCACCTTGACTCTAAAGGTACAACGAGTTATTTAGACTACAGCTTCAGAAAAGGCAAAAGAAGGTCTTACCTTAAACATCCAGGACTAGCACCATCGAAGACCGAACAATTTTGTAGTAAATTTCTGTTTAAATGTAGACAAATGTCGGCCTGCAAGCATTCAGGAAATCCTTTCAGCACCGAATTCATATCAATCCCATTGGTATAAGTCCAAGCGTGTTGAAAATATTCTTCAAGGCGCTGCCGTAGTGGATTGGGAATTTGATGGAAACGAATGAATTCCCTGACTCGTAACATTTGTGTATGGTACCTAGCGGTACCGGAATATAAACGCTGAATGATTGCCGAAACGTTGCCGAATATGCTTGCGTACATGAGGGCTAAAAGAAGTTTTCTTAAAAATTACATTCAAATAAACAACTATCTCGATTCAGCATAAGATCACATAGATTTGAAGGCAAGACTATGTGCTTTGCACAGTAAATATTAGAAATGAGGTAGGCGAGCCGTTCTTATCCTGAATCGAGTATGGTTCTTAGGAAATATGCAATTATGAACCTTTTGGCTATGTGACAACCATTTCCACGTTTAATTAATTTGAATGCGAGACACAGAAAGTCTGTAAGGAATAAGCCGGCATTTTTCTTATTACATATGTGGATATATAGATTGTATCCGTATATCTAACAGTAGATTGGTTTTTGATTTATCTCGAGCCCTGTCAACTTAGAAAAACCCGACCTACTTCCTCTTAGTTTGTGACATATAATTTAAAATCTCTTATTACACATTCCAATTTTAAATCGATATCAAATTTGCGGAACGTGACATCTCCATTAAAAATATCAAAAGTAAATAAAACTGAAACTAATCCTTAGACGAATAGTTACGGTTGTCGAACACATCGAATCGGTATTTACTGATAGGTAAGTAAATGAATTTTTAAATTAAATGGCCGTCTTTCAGTTTAATTAAAAAAAGATTAGCTTTAGGTTAAACTGAAGCGACTAAAACTTCGGTTGCTTCTAAACACTCGTGCTGTCGTTACTTTTCGTGCATCAAAGTTACTACTCGCAGATCAGAAAGCAACACATTGCGTGCAATTTTAAAAAGGAAAGAAAACTAATAGCTCCGACTAAATACCGAAAAATCTACTTACAGCCAACTAGCATAACACATATGGTAAAGATCTTTTCGGCATCTGTGTTTGGCGCAACATTTCCAAAGCCCACACTTGTTAAAGAAGTAAAAGTAAAATACAGAGCTGTGATGTATCTACTTTTTATAGTAGGACCTCCAGTATTGTTAGGATAATAGTGTTGTTGCGTATCTTCGGCTAAAGTATCTAACCATCCTATTTTTGCATGCAGTACAGGCCTTTCTGCATTCCCAATAGCATACCTGTAACAAAAACTAACTTGAAGTTTAATCTAGGTGAAAAGAGCTTTACTCCCATTGAAGGTGACTTTATATCGAACATAAGAGGTAACCCGTTTGAAGACTTCACGATAAAACAACCTTACGCTTTCCTGCTATCTTTTATAATTCTGTTTTAGATCAAAATTTACTTCTTTAAGATATTTTTTAACTACAAACTTCCCTTTTTAAATGCAGCTTTCGCTCCACATTGCTAAATTTGCGAAGAAAAATGTTAAAGTGAAGCTTTCTTTAATAAAGCTTTGTTCTTATTAATTAACTAAATGATAATAATAATGGATTTCTTACCATATGCAAGCCAACCAGTGGGCAATAAGGGCAAATGTTGCCATAAGTAGTAATAGAACCGCTGCGCCATATTCGGAATAGCGATCTATTTTCCTCGCAACCCTTACGAGCCGCAGTAGACGTGCTGTTTTCAGCAAACCTATTAGCGTTGTTGTCTGAAACAAAATAGCGTTAGTTAATTTCGCTCCACATTTAGAAATTAAATTTGTAAGGTTAAAACGCTTAGCTCTTATTTAAGTCAATTAAAGCCGTGTTTAGCATACGATCGAATTTAACTAAATTTAACTAAATACAATAATTGAAAACAAAAAGCTAAAATGCTTGAACGTCGAAAATGCTGCACACTATTTAACTTTATTAAGCATAAAATCATCGGTTCCTAAAGAGAATTGCCGCTGAGGCCTGGTATTTCAGCACAAGCTTAAATAGGCTTAAGTTATGACTGAAATACCGACCCTTAGAATTAACTATTGACAATGTTAAAGCCTATCAAACGAAAATTTGGGTCTTTTCATGTTTTATATATATATTTTGGAAATACTTTTCGATGCTAGAAGTTTTAAAATGATAAAACATTTCTTGATGGTATTCCAAAACGGCATTTAAAAATTATAAATGAATCTAAAGACGGAAATTTCGACGATGGATAAGCACCGAAACCCGGCAAATCAAACAAACTTACAAATTATTTAAAAGGACCGGTTGAAATAAAAAAAAACTACAGCAAATTGAAGAAACAAAAACGAATTAATTGATGAAATAAACGGTTTTCGTCATTTTTTTCAGATGAGCCATTTGAAACAGAACAAGCAAATCTTTCATCAAGCTTCATTAGGGGTTCGATTTAAAAAGTCAAATCAAAGTACTAAAGCTTCATAATTATAAAAGCCACTTACCTAATTTCATATAAATCCTGTCTCGAAAATTTGTGTCGATTTTCGTTAGTATTTAGCTTGCAGCTTAACTTTCTATCGCATTTGATTTATAACAATGCGAAGCATTTATTACATGAAGCCCTAAGTGTTTATTAAATTTTTTTTAATTCACTTCATATGTTAAAAGCTGCTATTTAAAGAACAAAACTTATTCTATTTATGCATTTTTCAATCGTGATTATATTTACGACGGCCCCCGATAACTATGTAAATGGAAGACTGCAAATGAAAAGGGCCTCCTTGCACTTAAATATTAAAAAAGCGATGAAGCGTGGCGTACGCCTAATTATAAAAATGAATCTGTGAAAATGTGAAAGTCAAAAGCGACCAGAAGACAAAACTGCACATCCCTTCTGTTTCGTTTAATCTGAAATAATTTTCGAGTTTGTAAGATCAAAGGGTTGTGCAGCTTTGTCTACGGATTTTTGGATAAGCTACCTCGTCTTTGTCCAAGCCCAACTAGAGAAAAGAAGAAAAATCTCGAATGAAAAAACTGTTTATCATAGAAAAAACGCCTCGTGTAGGTTTTAGTGTGGAAATGGGAAGATAACAATGAAACATCATATAAGGAATTTTACAAACAACCGAGTGAAATTACTAAATATTTCGTTTATTAAGAAAATTATTTTTTTCACTACTAGTATTAGAAGATGTCATTATTGACCTTATTTTCGAGCCCAGAAGATGAATTTCTCTCCTAGTGGTCAATAATTTTTTATTATTGACTACTGGTTAATAATAAAAACAATTGGTATGCATTCAGGTGCCTATTTTAAATATGTTTTACCCAAATGTCAATTGAAATTAACCTCTCCCCTTGTTTTCGAGCAAGGCTATTTGATTTTTAGAAATAAATATACGCATCTGTCATTTTATTTTTTATTTATGTAAAAATGATTAATTAAAAGGAATAAAGGTGCTAGTAGTGAAAAAAATAGTATATAAACCACGGTAGAGAAGACTTTTCTCAGCCTCACAACTTATTTCCCTCCATGCTTCGCATGTCGGGAAATAATACTGCTCGGCTGAGAAAAATGTCTTCTCTACCTTGGTCTATAATATACTATTAATTAACTAGACAAGTTCGGATTTAATTATTGAAATAAACAAAACGAAAAAATGTTTCTCACTCGGTTATTTGGTTTATTTGTCTTCACTACGTTGAAAATCGGCGTTTCCTTGCATTACACACTATGAGAAGGTGACTGTCAAATTACTGGATACAACCACAACATTAAACATCAACTAAACAAATAAGAATATGAATAAATTGAAATCAACTCACTTCGTCGGTGTCGCTTCCGAATAAAAGTAGATCAAACGGAATGGCAGCAACCAAATCTATTAAGAACCATCCTTTCAGGTAATGCACAGCTATTCGTCCCGGATGGGAAACAACCTCGTCGTTTCCGCTCACGTACGTCGTTCTGAAGTTTATCAGAATATCAATGATGAAAGTGACATCCACTGTAAATAAAAACATACCGTTACGTAACACCTGTTTTTATTTTCCGCTGTCTGCTTTCTAACAAGTTATTCGTGTATTCAGCATCAATAGCTTGTTGTTTCATGTAATTGTGATTTTAGCAAATAAAACTGATGTTTAGTTTAAATGTTATAATCAATTATTCGAGAACTATCTGAACACTGACGGACGTTAATTCGTGACAGTCAGAATTAATACTGATATAGAACTGACCCATTACCAAAAGGATTAAGTCTATAAGGAAGTTGTGATTTAAACCTGGCATCAATAATATTCTAAGAAGAGTTATCAAAATGATATTCTAGACAAAACAAATTGATGGTTGATATTATAACACCGTTTCTAATAACATTATATATCAAAGCACAAGATTTTTCTAAGTAATAAATGTAACCTCATTGGAAAACCACATCCCCTTATGCAAGGTTCATACGTGCAAAAATAATAATACAGTAGGTAATACAATGGTAATTATAATAAAGTATTGACATTCAACAACATATACTCGTATATGATGATACAGACAGACTGGTATAACTGTGTATTCGATGAAAACACAGAAAATAAATGACTATAATGAATGAAAATAATAACAAACGAAACAAAACGGGACGATAATCTTTTAATGGAAAATTAAATTCTTTTTCGCTCACCGATTAGATCAATAAGAACGATGGGATCGTCGCCGTACTTTTTCGATTTTTTGCTATTGTAATCCGATTCGCTAAGCAAAAACGCTGCTACATATGGTGTAAAAATCGCCGTGTACATAACAAGCACCAAAATTAACCAATCCCAAGCGGCTTTGAACGGCGAATAGTGGAGAATCGTCCAGTTATGTAGTTTTGGATTTTGTAGTTGGTATTCTGGAAGAACATCTGCCCCCAAAGATAATACCTGAAATTAATAAGACATAAATTGCGTTAGTTTCAAGTTTCACTGTTGGAAACATATCGTATAAAATCGTTTAGTTTATAAACAACGGTTTGTATAGACTGAAAACGCGTTTTTATTCATTTTATGTCTAGATATATCTTTTTTACGTAATATACTAGAATCAATAAAGCTTAAACGTATATGGGCTAAGGGCCTTTTGTGATGAGTAAGCATTCTTGTTAAAGAGTTCATTTAAGCTTCGTCATCGATCTACATAGCTTTATCAATGGATTTTTTTCCTTTTTGATTCTTTATAATTTATAAAGTTTGTCGACACATACATTTTAAAGCAGTTGCAAGTAAATAATTTGCTATATAACAGAATACAAAACGGTCGAAGTTTTTTTTTAAGAAAAACTAGTCACTGTCAAATTCGAATAAAGAATAATTAAAAAATACTCTAGATTAAGTAAGGAGTCTTCTCGTAATTGTAAGCTCTTGCTTCGTAGATCCCATGATATTTATTATTCGAGGATCCCTTTATATTTATTATTGTATTTACCAAAATCAGAGCAAGTTTTAAATGAAATTAAATTACCAAATTTATCAAAAATACAATATTCACAGCTTCTGTCGTGTAGGATTTTGTACAAAGCTTCAAAATTGATTCGTTTCAATATAGAAACTGTTATAAAGCTTCTGCGACACACATTTCTTGAAAGGTTCGCGAGGCGACTCGAACTAAGAAAATTAATTTTTATAGATCAACAAAATTTAACCTGAAATACGTGAACCATGAATAATGAAAACTTACATAAATAACTTTGAAATACATACAAATAATCTACCGTTTTAAGCTCCAAATAAATAATGAGCAAAAGTACGAATTTGGGAGAGCTTTATTAAAATATATGTGCACTGTGTCCGTGGTATTGTATACTTCAGTAAATATACATTTTATAGAAAAATATATTTCACATATAATACTCATTTAATAGAGTCTGTATTTAATTAATTAGTATTAATTTCTAACAAACAATGTAAGAAATCCAACTGTTGGTGGATTTAACATTGAATGGAGCATAGTTTGAAATATACCGAGTTACAACTTGTACTTCTGATTTCCGATCAGAGAAACACAATAGTAGATGTAACATTCATTAACCGAGTTAATATCAGTGATCCTAGGTTGATAACAACCAGAACAGTAATAAACACAAGAAGTGATAGAGAGAAGCTAGTACAAAGTAATACTAAACGGCTAGACCAAAGTGAAATACGGACAAAGAAGAAACATACAGAAATACCACAGAAGGGAATTTTGCAAAAAGAACAAACAGATGTAGAGGGCCTATACTAGTATATAGTCGGGAATGACACCAGCGCCTCAAAGAAGGTATTTGAGACAGTTAAAAAGAATAAAACAACAAAACTTAAGAAAGATACGAGAAAACTAATAGCCGAAAGAATTAAGGAAAGACAAAATATGACTGTAAAAGAACGAAAAGAGAAGAACTATCAGACGAAAACTAAGAGCTAAATAGCAGAATATAATGAAAATACCATAAAAGAAGTCATTGAAGAAAATACAGAACCTAAAGTATTCAGGAAAAAGATTGCAGAAGGAAAAGAGAAATTCCCAGCATTACTAATGAAGAAGGAAGAACAATACATAATCGCAAAGATATTCTTAAATATGTCGAAGTTTGATGAAGACTTATATTCTGTAAAGGCGAAAAAATCACTTCAGCCCAAATGATAAAAGAGCTAAATTAAATAAGCATTACACCGAAGATATACCCCCTATAAGCAAGTATGAAATAAAAATAGTAGCCCTAAAACAAATAAAAAAAACAGCAAGGCAGCAGGTCTAGATGGAGTAGTGGTAGAACTCAGCAAAACGGAAGGGAAAACGCTATTACACCACTTAGAAATATCATTCAATAAATATTTAGATATAGGAACAACACCTGAATCCTGGAAAAATGTCAATGTGATACATTTACACAAAAGAGAAACAAAGGGGACCTTAAAAATTACCGTCCTATTTCGCTTCTGTGGTATGTATATAAATAACTAACAAAATTACTAACCGAATCACAAACCGCTTAGACGCGCTTCAAACGCCTGAGCAAGCAGGATTTCGTAAAATATCTCTAGAAAAAAGAAAAAAACTTCTAAAATCATACATATGGAGCATAACGCTGTACGGTTACGAGACATGGACTATAGCAACAAGTGAAAAGAAGAGACTGGTAGCATTAGAAATATGGTTTTATAAATGGATGTTGAAAGTGAGCTGAAAGGACAGGACAACGAACGAAGCAATAATGAGAAAAATGTAGGAAACGACAAGTATATGGAGACATCAAAAGGCGGGCTGCTAAATACAATAATGGAAGGGAAATAGAATAATGTACAAGAAGCGCCGAGACTACAATATAAGTCTATCACAAATGATAAAAGACATGGAATACGGAAGCTATTTGGAACTAAAAAGATTGGCCGCAGAGAGACAGCAATGGAAAACAAAAGTATTGCAGCAAATCAAATAGATATTATCCACATTCAATATAAAGAACTGAACATTGGCCAAATGACTGGACTTATACCGCTACACAATACCAAAGGATTGAAGACAGACAGAGAGAGAGAGATAGCACAATAGACCATATACACACCATGCGACAAGTGATGGAAGTTTATTGACTTCGACAAGACGTTTGACACCGTAGAGAAATGGGCATTTATTAACCCTATGAAGGGGTGCATAATAGATTATAGGTACATAGAACTAATCCAAAACATATATGAAAATGCCACCTTGACCATACAGACTTTTGAAAAGACGAAGCCGGCGAATGTAAAACGATACATCAGAAATTGTTTACAAACCTGGTAGAAGACGTGTTGTTAATATCAATGGTTTTTCAACAACCACCGCTTTGTCGATGAGATCATCCTGCTATCTGACAATGCAAAAGGCTTAGAAACAATGATAATGACGTTTAAAGGGTAGCACAAACAGTGGGTCCCCAAATGAATATATTAAAAACAAAAATAATGACCAACACAGACGACGCAACACCTCTTACAATACAAGACTATTTAATAGAAATGGTGGAGGAATATGAATGCTTAGGGCAAAAATTAACTATTAACTATTAATTAAAAGGCGGGAGTGGAGAGAAGAATTAAACTAATTAAAGTATTCAACCAATGTATCTTCCCAGTGCTCACATACGCTTTGGAGACGTGGTCTCTTACGGAGACTATTATAAAGAAGATGAAGGTAACGCAAAGGGCAATGAAGAGGTTGATGTTGGGAATACGGTTACTGGACACAAAATCCATCGATTGGATTAAACATAAAACCAGACTAGAAGATGGAGCCACACACATCAACTTTAAAGCGGCAATGGGCAGGACACTTAATGAGAAGAAATGGCAGCAGATGAAGTAAAAAGATGACACAATGAAGAACAGGAAAGGGAAGAAGACATCGTGGTCGCACTAGAATTAGATGGAGAGATAATATTTCCAACTCACCCGGAACATAGTGGATGAGAGTAACAATTGATTGTATAGAGTGGATGAAGATTGGGGAGGGGCACATCCTGAAATGGAATGATGATGATGATCGTTTGATATAAATACAACTTTGCCTTAACATAATAAATTACCACTACTTTCAAGAAAACTGTCAAATGAAGACAATTGCTAAAGTTAATTTGTGAAAATCAGTATCTACCCATTTTGTGTTAACATTCTGCCCTAAAAAGAAAATTCAGGGGTTTTGGACACAGAAAGGAAAACCTAATATGGACAAGTAATGTACTATAAACGAAACTGGCGCAGCTTCAAGAAATTAATGTTTGTGCAGCTCAAACCGCAATTAGAAAATATGGTAAGGTGTGTTCTCTAAATAGCCGATCGCAACCAAGCCGAAAACCAGGTCCATTGGATCCCAAGCTGGACAAAAGATAGTGAAGGCCTTCGTCTCAGAGATAGCTTTCCATTCGGGATGTTGGGAAAGAATTGAGTAGTTCAACAATTCTTTCTAAAAGAAGTGCGTGTGTGATAATGGACGGTGAAGCTTATGTTAAATTGGAATGATTGCCAGCCCCCCAATATTACACTGTTCACAGAGGGTTAGAGATCACCCAATCCCAAAAATAGATTTTTATTGAAAATTTTGGAAAAAAAGGTTATGGTATAACAAACAATATGCAAATGTAGGATAAAATCAGGTCCATTTTTCACTACCTCTTTAATGACAGCCGAATTCTATGTCAAGGAGCGTTAGTTGCCAATAATAAAAAACATTATTTTGGCCCGACTTAGCAGCTTGTTACGATGAATTTATAGCAATACAAAGATATAAGAAGAACAACGTTAATTTTAGGGTCATCGAAATGAATCCTCCAAGCTGCACAGAGCTTCGTCCGATCATCGAACACTTTTAAACTTGTGTCCTGCCCGCTAATTCTCAGGGGCACGTTCGTACAGAGAGGAACAGACTGGTTAGAAATTTTGAAGAAGTTTCTGTTCGACCTTTAATGAGAAGCATACAAAAAGTTTCGATAACTAGCCAGAAATGTATTGCTTCTTGAAAATATTAAGTAGAAATTTGTTAAAAACTGCATACTTTAATAGAGAATAGAAACGAATTACTGGGTTTTGCTCTTGTATTTATATTAAACAATACAGCTTTAATACGCTTGAGATATTTACTTAAGTACGGGTAGATACTCCTTTACGACCCCAGTGGAGGATAGATCTACTTCAGGGAAGCGACCTTGCCCACGCGAACCTCAATTCTACTCCACCTCTTGATACCGGGGAAGAGTCGGGTCCTAACCTATATCCTACCTATAATCTATTTTATCCTTCCCAAACCTTACACCCACCCGCCAATCCGCCTGGCAAGCGTGGCGTTTAAATGCCAATACCTCCCAATTACAAAATCATGTCGATATCGAGAGGCCTACATCCAGGAATGGACTAATATGGGCTGAGAAGAAGAAGGGTATTAAAGTTTTAGATCATCGAGAAAGAAAACAATTTCCATTAAATGAGTATAATACAGGGGCAGCTCGTTGGCGCAATGGTAAGAGCGCTGGGTTCCTAGCAAGGAACCTTGGGTTCGAATTCGGATTCCCCACTGTTTGAAATCGGTACTTGAGCGAGTGAAACCATTTAATCGCTTTATTACAATTCACGATTCTGTCTGCGCAGTGGTCGGCTGCAGATAGTAACAAGACGCAGACCACTATTTATACACTTAATACATGGTCACAAACTCTGCAAAAGGCAACGGGTAACCACTGTAGAGAACACATTTCCCTAGCATAATTCACCACGCCAAGTTGTTTAAAAATGTGGCTTTGATCCCCGTCGCTGACCTCCTGAAAAGGATATGACACTAAAAATGTAGGGGCCATTGAAATAAATTAACGTGTTCTGTTGAACTTTTATTTGAAACATTGTCCGATAAAGTGCATTTTACTGAAATATATAACATACTCCACAGTTTTCGGACACGGTGAAGATGCAAACATCTATGTCAACAAGCTTGTTAGATAAGTAAAACCATTTTATTTGTGCAGTGTAAACAGCGCGAGACCCTCGCCGTAAAATATTCCTATAGAACCCAGAGTTAAATCTGTCTCTACGTTACGTTTGATTTATAAAAAATTTACTGGCAATTAGAACATTTACGATGTGCGTAAAATTTGCAAAAACGTATAATAATAGACGACTTGCTAAGCAAAAAGGGTTGCGCTGCTATTACATACTTTCTTAACATAAAAACAACAGTAGAGCATGGTAGAAGCTTTAAAAATACTCTTTGAAGGAAGAATTTGTAATTATGCCACTGTTCGTTTATAAAACAGCACAATAAAAAGTAGGTATTGACTTTTGAACTCGCAAATTTTCCTTTTTAATTTCTATCAGTGCGGAGCTAAATGAACGAAGTAGTGTATTTTGGAGAGTTCTGGAACCACCCCCGCCACTTTTCTAATGTCTCGCCCTTCCTTGATCTTAACAAATTATTGGTGGGGGGGTTTTGGAACCGTCGAAACGCACTACTAAACAAAATGCTAAAAAACGATAACATCCAAATCTATAACACAACAAAAGTTAGACATAAACTTACACTCTAGCATGCAAAGTTCTTTAGGCGATGCTAATCAAAATCGTTCTTACGAACACGAAAAGAACAAATCTTGTAACTTTTATCTCACTAAAAAATATCAAGTTGGTTGTGTAACCATTGTAACGATAACGAATATTTATTAATCAGTTCAAAATAAGGCTGGCTGTGACTCGATTTTAGTTGGGATTAAATTCGCCGGTTTCTACTGAATAGTTTTGTGAATGCATAGCTAATCGAGATTTTAAAAAAATTAAAAAGCTTTTACAATCCAAATTGGTAACTCTGATAGGGAAAGGAGACTTTCGCCCTAAGATATACACATAGAACATTTCTAACATCCTTTAATCAAACGAACTAGTCTACGAACTAAAAACATCTAAACTACTTTATTAATTTTACGTTATCAACCCTACTTTCACATCACGTACTCCTGCATCCAATAATTACAACAACAAAGGTGCATATTCTATGTAAATATAAATATACATATTACAATATTTAAAAGTGAACACAAGCTCATTACATGTTAACGCAAGTTCAATAAAAAATATTAGCGTCAATTACGCGTACTTACGGGATTTCTCAGAAACTGCAGCTAAAAAATGTCCAAAGTAAATGCATGTTATGTAAAAAGCTATACTGTATAAAGCAAAGTATAAAATAAATTGTCTTTGAAGAGCAAGTTCGAAACGTTTTTAAATTTTGAAAACCATCTCGAAACAAAACTAGTTCTAAAATAAGTTGTAAGAAATGAGTTTTGTTTTTTGTTTGTGATAAAATTCGTATTTTGCAGCAATGTAATTTAATGGCATAGGTGTAACCTAGTAAGAAACAAATCTCGTTGTAAAGTCGTTAGCGAAAAATGTATTTGACAAAATTAGAAAATTTGGAAATCGAAGAACTATTTTTTCAAATATTTGCATGGAAAAATTATTTTTCTTTTTCACTGGCATTTTAACAAAATGCTCTTTTAATTTTTGAGAATCGGGTTTAATTAAATAAAAGACCAGTACAGAACCTATACAGGGTGGTGAGTTGCTTCACGCACCATTCCAATGGTAAATTTTTAAAATATAAATTTTGGCTTCCCTAATTATTTTTTGGCATCGAACATTTTTCAAAATACCAAAAATGGATGCAGTATTTTCTCCTCTACAAAAAACTTCATTACACTTTTGGTCTAAAATAATTAGGGAAGCAAATATTTATATATTAACAATTCACCGCCCTGTATACCAACGTTTTAGAATTACAAATAAAAAAAAAAACAAGTTATACGAACGGAAAAGTTTGCAATTGTTATATTTCGAATAGATAAAGGAAATAGTCAGCAGTTGGTGATACACTTTTTACCAATCAATTAATGACCGAGTCAGCTTTGGGGGAAAAGGGCCAACACATTAAGCATTGCAAAGAGAGAATACGAGAACAGCCACGCCCATATTGATTTAACCGCTGCAATCTTTGCATTAAAAAGATAAATTAACATCCGAGAAAAATTTCGTAACTCAGATATTGCAAACTTACTAAACAGATCAATATTAATTTCAGTGGGCGCAACGAAATTTCTGAAAATTGTCCTCTTCGTTAAAGATATTTCGTACATTTTAATTACTCGAACGTTCCAATCGCCGGAGGAGTACATAAGGATAAAAGTAAATTAGAATTAAAAGGGAAAAGAAATTACGAGCAAATTACAACACCAATTTCAATATTGACAACATAAAAAATTGTCAACATTGAAGTCAAAAACTAAATCTCTTGTTGCAACACAGAAACGTAAACATAGACAGACTCATGCAGCTTGATTGTGTACATGTTTTTTTTTGTATATAAATGATCGAACCACAAAAGCAGACATCACGACTTTTAAACACCATCTAACTTACATCTCCAATATTTTTCATATTATTGTGATGAGAATTCTTGAGGTTCTTGTAATCGTTTCCGCCTACTCCTGCGTTTCCTATACCGTTGCAGGGTTCTATTTTCACAACACTCTTACGCGAATCATTAAATCCCGTACCTTTAATCCGAACGCTGGACCATTTTGCGGGGATGTTTATTAAATTAGAAGCTGACCTGTTCCTACCAATTTCGTACTTTAATGAACCACCAAACGACTTCCTTTCCGGATTTAATTTATACTGAGCGTCGCTAAGTTTCCTTTTATCTATGCTCATCTTCCTCGAGTCCATCGTCTCCAAATTTTTCTCGGGCGATTTATGAGAAAATAAATGGATACTGTTGGATTTTTTCCTTGTAGATTCTGGACTGGAATTGGTCGATGTGATTATCAACGGAATATCGATCGGTTTTAGTAGGCGATCTTCCATTTTTGTTGGTGTTTTTAATGTACGTAAATTACTATTTATAAATTCGACATGTTTGTAGGTCCAGGATGGATATTTTACTTGATGATATGCACATGGTGGGTATGATACGTGTATTTCGTATTATCAGCCTGCTTTCCAGGTGATAACTCCGCATAGTGTTGATGATTCTTACGGACATGTGCGTGCTTCATGTATCTAATCACTGAAAATTCTTCTTCTTCACTATTATCTATGTTATTAATGTTTCAGATCGTGACTTGAAATACCACGTGTACACTAAGATATTAGACGAAATGTGGCCGATTATTTCCGATATACCATGCGGTTTACAAACCTATGATGATTGTCAAATAATAATTCCGAAGTTAGGAAATATTCTGATTTAGCAAAACGCCAAGTGACTTCTCTTCTTTAAAATCAATTTAATACTTGACACTCTTATTTCCGATGCATTTTACGCTTTGCTTCCTTCCGACTTTACGCGCGTAAGCAGACTGACTGTTCTCGTTTTAGTAAATCAATATGTAGTAATATGTAAACCTATAAATAATTTCTAATTTTCGATTAACTGCTTCCAGTAATTTGACTCAGATCCCTCGGCAAAGAATTTATAAAAGTTTTAGAAAGGTTGTCAAAAGTAAATTCGTTCAAAGCGTGGAACACGAATTCAAAGATGTTGCGTAGTAGTTATCGATTTGCTTTTTCCGAAAAATTTTAATGACTTTCATTCGGAAATTAAACCCTTTTTATAAGAGAAAAATAATATTTTTCAACTCAAAAACCGTTACGATTGCCTTCGTCACTTTGGAAAGAATTACTATCTGAAGTAACAAGTATCTTTTGTTTTCTAAGAACTAGTATTACCTATTTATTTTTCCTTGAAGATTTTTTTAGAAGCTACTGGGAAGTCGCTAGCATGAATCGAATTATTTATAGCTTTATGGTTTAAAAGAGGAACCGTTGTAAACTGAAAGGTAAAAAAGAATTTTCAAAGTACAGAGCGATCAAAAAGTAAGCAAATCGCAGTCACTTTTGAAATAAGAAACATATGACGCATAGTAGAAACTTGTTAACTGCCAAGTGTCAAATATTTTATGAAGTTTGTTGGGGTTTATTTACAAGGTATTCTTAAATTTAAAAAATTTGGCATTTACAAAGGAACATATTATTTATTTATTAAAAGCGCAATGGCCAATTTAAAAATGGTGGGTTGCAATATTCAATTGAATTAACATTTCGAGAGTTTAATCGAAGATAATTATGTTAATGAAATTGAAAACATTTTTTATTACTATAATTTCTACCAGTGTTTATAGAGATTGGATTAAACGATGTCGAATTTAAATTTATTATTTTTTCCAAAGTCAAAAATAAATGTCAAGTTATTCCGATATAGTTCATTCGATAATTAACCAAACATTTTACAGTAAAATACTGTCATTATTAAGTGGCAACATTATTGCATTGTATATGTCGAAGTGCAAAGCATACGTTTCTTATTTCAGAGGTAACTACAGTTTGCTTCCTTTTTGATCGCTCTGTATTTCGTTAATAAAAATACCGAAATTAAGACCTCTATTTGTAGAGTTTTCAAAACGTTTTAATTCCTAATAAGATAATAAAATACAACAAAGCAAGTAATAATTTTTGGTAGCAACGTTTATGTTACACGCACGTGTTTGTATACCGAGTTATTGCATGTCAAAGTTCACTTAAACTATTAGTCAAAAAAGTACAAAGCACGACCGTTCAAGTGTACATAACATTTCTGGGGCACGAATTTAATTACCACGAAATTACTTTATTTTATTTTAGTGTTCTAATTATCCATATTTATCCCCGATGCCAATATACAAAACGCACCTGAATCATAAATGGCTATTTCGATACATTACAACAATTCTGAAATATCAACGATGGAAATGGCATACCCATAAACCAAAAAATTATGTTTTGTTCAAAATAATAATTGTGCGTTTTGTACTCATTCTTCTGCCTTGTTATACAAGAAATACCGGGAATATAATATATGGACTGTCATTCTTCTAATAATTCATTCATTTGTTTTCCATTAAAGTTCTCAATGAACGGTGGTGTACAATTATTTCATTTAAATTTTATGTTGTCACAATTTTTTGCGCTTACTTCACATGTTCACGCTTATTTATAGAGGATCAATACTTCCTAGTTTTAATATGCTGCATGTAAATAGACAGAAATTTTCGTTGACAACATTATTCCTAAGAGACTTTAACCTGTATGTTAATTATTGTAACGTTTTCATGGAAACGATGAATTAACTTAAACCTTAAAAAATATTATATTAAAAGGGCGAAATTATATTCAAAATTCCCATTTCAACTTTACATGGGTTGTTTGCCCAAGAAAATTCGAGAAAATAACTCCACTATTGAAAAATTGATTTTATAAGGAGACAATTGTATGACGCATAATGTGCATCATATGCACTGAAAGGTATTCGAGTATTCTGGAAAGTGAATATGTAATCAACAAGGGATCGTTTGTTGCTTTCACATACATGTTTTATGGGCACCTTTATTACTTCGGCGTTACTGAAACTCATTCTGAATATATAGATACAGATACATATTTATAGTGTGTTTCTGTTTTAACGCGTTAATCATTATGAATATATAGATACAGATGCATTTTTATAACGTTTTTAACGCGCTAATCATTGCAGGCATGGTTTTTTAGTGATATTTTTTGTGAACTTAGCAAATTGTGTCCCTTTATAATTTGTACTCGCACCTACATACGACCAAAAGAATCACTCTGGCGTTAAAAAAAACGACAAAATTTACAAAGGAAGATTGCGAAAAATCTGTTAGACTCCTCTGAAGAATGCGAAAATACAAAAGTCTGATGAAATATAATTCTCCAATCATAAAAATCATATCATAAACCGCTTAAACAAAGTTATAACCACGTAATTGTCGTTAAAAAGTAACATTAGAATCACGTTTAACGACTAGAAGTTAGATTTATGTAGGTCGTTTATATATTTCTAGTCTAATACACTTCGTTTCATAGGCATTTGGACCAAGCTGACTACCAATTTCCAATACTATTCGACTGGTGTAAAATGAATGTAAGGTTTCGTGGCACTAGCACGCAATATACTGTGTGTTTCCTTTCTCGTTTCACTTTTAAATTAAATTACAACAAGTAAAAAACCAACAAGTCGGCCAGAAAATAAATTAAACTAAATAGATATCTTTCTAAGTTAACAAGTGTTAAAGTTAACAAGTGTTAGGCAAAAGCTAACAGCTTACTGCATACATTACTTACTACGGCCCAAAGCAAATTTAATATTAAAACAACATATTTTAACTATAGCGAAAAGTTAAGTATCCTAAAAAGATCAGGGAAGATTTTTGGGAAACTAAATTTTAGTATCATTTTCTAGAAAACTAGCAATAAGTATGGCGTTAAAAGCACTAGCATCTTTGATCTTGGCTATCAGACTTCGATTTTCTACATCTAAATAAACAGGCGACACTTAAATCAGCTCGAATTGTAAAAAATACGAAAACGGTTCGGGGTTTTTACGAAACCGCCAGCTAGAAATCTACAGGTGTAACTAGTTCACTACACTAATATTATCAAGGTATCGAGCGTTATCAAATTTCAGCAACACTTACGGTGTCAACTCACTGAAACCTAAAGCCACATCTCTTTCAGATAACGCTGGTCAATAAATTTTCGTAGTCTTCAAAATCAGATCTGATACATTTAGGATTATTGTTAAAAACGTAGAAAAAATTACAATAAAATAAACTTAAATCTCTCACGAAATAGGTGCATTTTCGCTTCGAATTTCGATTACGTTATCGCGAACATGGCGCATACATCTTCGATTTTCAGCAGACTAACGCAGACTCCCAGAATCCACGGGCTGCTGAGAAATTCCCGGAGTTTGTGCAGTGCGGACATGTTGGAGCTGAGATGAAAATGTTCAAACGCGCACGATGGAAGCGAAGGGGGGAAAGCGATGCACATTTCTCCTGCATTTACGAAAACGGTAAAAGAACAGAATTGAACAGAAAAGGAACATTTTCGTTGATGTGCATCATTGGAAGCTTCCAAAGACACTTTTTAGGTATCTTCTTGTAAATTTAAAGGGAGTTGCTTGATTGCTTCATCCCCAGTAACACAAATTCAATGATAACGTTTTTAGATAGTTTTTATCAATAAAAAAAAACCTCAGGATGTATAGAATATAAATATTTACAAATAATGGAAGTACATAAAGAGGGTACAAACAAGCACAAAGGAGTTCAAAACGGTAATATCTTATACCTGCAGGCATATGTCGTCTTTTTGAAGAAACATCCTCTGTTGCTTGCCTACACTAAAATATTAACTTCTAGAGACCTTTACTGCCTGAAGGAGTTACAGCGCTTACTTGTTATTATATAACCAAATATAATTGTTCTGCAGTCAGCAAGGAAGTAGCTAATAGAGTTAATTCATAATAAAACAAAGGAGAGGGTAGAATAACTAGAATAAAGCAAGTATCAACAAAGTATAAAGATTACAGAGGATTTCGCAGAAATTCCGTAATTAAAATCCTGCCATTTTCAATTTCTGTTTATAAAGGACTAAGTTTGTTTAATTTTCACTAACGTATAACAGCCGATTGGAAATTCCAGGAATGGACACGTAACGTAATTAAATTTTTGAGGATTAGCTAGCTTTTCTTTTGGTAGGTATATATTATTATTTTACAATCGAGTCAGAAGGTTTGGTATTTACTAATGAAAAACAAAAACGTATACCCGTAGCATCACGTCCCGTAATAAACGCCAGCTCCAACCTAGACAATGCGAAACTTCGTAAAGTTTTATTAATATTTTGTAATCTCTGCGTTTAATGTGTGTAAATTTAATGTAGTTGGGAAAATTATTCGAGCGTTAGATTACCGTCAAATTGTGGATAAACCGCTACCCCAAATGTTTCCCACGTTGCCTTGTATAATTCGGCGAACCAAATATCGAACAGACATGAACTCCCAATTTTCATCGGAAGTGAGGTTGAACACTTAAATTCTGTTGACAAACTATTGCGTATAAGTTTCTTTAGAATCTAAAAAGTCTGTTGTTAGTGTATCGTACGAAACCATTTCTTTAAACTGTCATAAACATAAATCTGGTGAGACGAATTCGAATGAAATTTTGAAGCGTTTTTCTAACAATCCGCAAAGACCGAGGAAGTCTATTGCTCAATTATTGCTATTGCTTTATTAACGATGATGATTCAATTAAAGATAAACAGGAAGGGGGCGTCCTAAAAATAAAGATTGATGAAAAAGGATTTTAAAAGAAATCAGAAAGAGCCAATCAGCTTCAGCTCGAGCCATAGCAAAAACTGCAGGAGTATCACAGTGTGGTATGGAACGAATAAGGACAGGGGAAGTAACTTAAAAAAAATCAAAAGACATTTAAACGAACACCCAAACAACTGCAACAGGCGGTATTACGTGCTAAAAGACTCTTAAAACAAAAGTTTGTGAGAAACATGACTGCTGAGACATTTAAAATTTGAAAATTACTATTTTGCACGATTTACTCCTTTAATGTATTTTAACGTAGGTAATAATTTGTTAAAAATTTTAATTCTGATTTTAATCCAGATGTCATCGGTTTTATAATGTATTGTCAGGTAAGGTAAGGAGATTCCTGCAAAACTGGAACCTACATCAAAGAATGTCTATAAAAACGATTATTTACACTCCTTGGGAAGCAAGACAAAAATACATTGTTTTGTCTAAATTTGGCAACACTGTGTCAAAGAAACCGTAGAATAGTAACCATAATGCCGAAGCATCTGAATTTAATGGAGTGGAATACAACAACGATAAAGCTGAACAGTGGTTACAAAAACCTCTACATGGACGGCACCCTCTAGATCTTGCACAACCATATGTCGAACTATTGGGTGAGCCCTCAGATCTTTATACCGCAATAGAAGGTTTTATGATGGCTATACAGTAGTACTTCCTACGAAGAATTATTTAAAATACATAATTAGGGATGCCAGTATAACCAATAACTGTTGTAGAAGATGTAACAAAGTACCAGAAACGATTCAGCATATTACAGCAGGTTGTCAATTTGAAGCTGTCACAGACTACACTTACGGGCATAATCAGGTAGCGAAAAATTAGATTTGACTCAAGAGGCCTTACTATCAGTATAACCCGAAACAGTCCTAGAAAATAATAATCACATTCTCTACTGGATAGAACGGTCATCACAGATAAAACCATTACTGCGAATAGACGGAATATGATATTAACAAACAAAAAAGAAAAGCGTACTTTTCTAATTGACATCTCAGTACCCAACATCAACAATATTCAACAGAAGAATGCAGAGAAATTAACTAAATATTATGATCTGGCTGTAGAAGTACGCAAAATATGGAAACAGGAACAAGTTACCATATTACCACCGGAGTTATACCGAATAACTTAAAACAAATCTTAAAAGTACTTCAGTTACAGCCTATAATACAATGGAAACTACAAGAGGCTGTCATACTCCACACTTGTGCATTAGTAAGAAAATTCTTAAATTTGCCATCAAACCCCTAATAAAAGCGTCTGAACATCTTGCCTTAAAATCCGATGGCAGGCAATAGCACCGTCCAAAACACCAGAAGAACTGAAATAATAAGAAAATCAAAATAAAAATAATAATAATGCCTTTACTGTGTCCAGTTACAAAATTATACATGTAGTTCAACAGCAACAAAAGGACAACAACGGGCGCAGTTCAGCTACCTAGTACTCCGGGTGCTATTCTTCCACTGAATCCAGTATTCTAAATAAAAAAAAAAAAAACAAAAAATGAAAATGAGGGAGCAGATTAATATAGGCAATCGAAGTAATAATCGTAGAAACTAGTATTAACAAGTATCTTCTTCTAGAAGTGGCGGCGTTGCCGATCTTCTCTCCGTATGTCTGTGGGTGTGCGTGCCAAGTACAGACATAAGGGACCTACAGCTTAACGCGGGCTCCGAACCACGGAAGTGCTTGTACTTCTACTTCAGAAAGGACTTACTAGGCAGAAATACCTCGGTGGTTTGCCATTGCCTTCCGAGGGAAGCGGTCGGGTGTTTTCAGTGTATGTGGTCATGCGCACACTGAACCAACTGAGCCACGGCCGCGATCATTAACAAGTATAGGTAACAATTAAGGGTTAAGTGTTAAAGGGTTAAGGAGCATTTGGTTTTAAAGCATTTGTTTTAAGACGGTCCGAAGATTATTATAAATGTTGGTGACATAATACGAAAAAGTATGTTTATATATTTCGGTTGCAGGGAGAGGAAGAGTGAGAAGTCCCTTGAATCTTAAATTAAGATTATGTATATCAGTTCGAAACCGTATAGTACTATACAGGGTATCTCAGACATGACTCCCCAGGCCTATAACTTTGTTATTTTTAAAAATAACTATAATAAACTATATATATTCGTAAATGGGAGCAAATTCTCTATAAGATGGGGAAAGAAAATGTTAGAAAATCTGTACTCATATTGTGGCAGCGATATTCAACTTTTTTTTTCAAATTGCACATATGCTTTTTTTCGGTAATTCTGATAGTACTTTTTATTCTTTTTATAACCATGTAAACCAATATTGGTATTACATAAGAAAATTCTCGAAAAAAATACGATTGAAAGTTGAAGTCTATGTTTTCCATGGAAACAACTGATTGTTGTAATTTGTACTCGTCGGCTATAAAAACAATAGCGGATACCTTTCTGCATACAACCTTGTTGCTCTTCTTGCATTCCTCTCGCATAAACCATAAATAAGGATCATATCAAGCTTTTCAGAATTAGTGTAATTCATTTCTAATACTCCTATGATTTTAAACATGATCATACAAATACAGAAAGAGCACCTGTCATCAGTGGCGGTTGCTCCATAAGGCCGCGCGGCCGCGCGCCCCTCATAAGAAATGCCAAGGAACACACAATTTTTTTCTAAATTATTAATATTTATTTTACATACATTCTATGACTAAGTTCAAATTTCAACAAAAAATTCAACTCTATCCAAACATCCGCTCCCATCTCTAATTGTCCGTCCTCGTTGAGATCTCTAATTATCCGCGTCCTCAACCAACGGCCGCGGAAAATCTGCGGCCTTTAACAAACATTATACATTGCCGCCGAACGACTCCGGAGACTAGCCGATAATAGCCGATTGTATAAGTTACAGCAGGCCGCGATTTTAGCGCGGCCTGCTGTAACTTATTGTTGGAGCAATGAATCTTCTTTCATTTAATCGGAGCATCGCAAAGATTCGTACTCGTCTACTCGTAGCTATTCAAATCCTGTTATTTTATTAAGAAACGTTTTACAGAATTATTTCATAATAAATGCAATTAGTAGATATATTTTTTACTGCAAGAAATAAAAAATAACTAGTGAGCCTTTTAGAACTTTAAATTTGTAACAAAAAGATGGTTTTCTTTCAGTTACATGAAATTGTTTGTTTCAATTTGTATATCATTACAATATTCGGTGTTCAAGAACATTTAAAGAAAAATATCATATTATGAAAATATAGGTATTTAAAAAAAAACAAACTAAAATATGTACGATTGCTTAGATAACTAAAAATATTTACAATTTTATTTACAGTCGATTTAAAATATCTAAAGAAGGATATATTCAAATCTAAATATTGTTTGGGTTTCAGCTTCGATAAATTACGCAATAACCGTCATGCAGTCTAATATTTGTTATGACTGAGAATGAAGTAATCGATACCTAATTATTTTGAAAGCAATTATTAGAACTCGTGAAAGGCCGAGTAAAACTACCTAGAATGATAATAGTAACTAATCACTAGAAGTACCGAATACATTTATTTGCGGTTATAATATTTACTTAAATGTGCCAATTTTCAGATTTGTATTTATGTAAATTGGTTCGGAAAATAAAGAGACAAATTTTCCCGTAACTTTTGGTAGGTTATTTGGTGTTTGACTTCTGGTGCGCCCCTCCAAACTCAAACCCCACGACCCGCCACTGCCTGTCATTCTTTACAACGTAAATTGCAATTGTTTTACAGCTATACGCTATTGTTTTCATCGCCGACGAGTACAAATTACAACAATCAGCTGTTTCCATGGCAAACCTAGACTTCAACTTTCAATGCTATTTTTTTCGAGAATTTTCTTATGTAAGACCCATATTGGTTTACATGGTTATAAAGACAATAAAGAGTACTATCAGAATGACCGAAAAAAAGCATAGTGTGCAATTTGAAAAAAAAAAGTTGAATATCGCTGCCATAATATGAGTACAGATTTTCTAACATTTTCTTTCTCCATCTTATAGAGAATTTGCTCCCATTTACGAATATATGTAGTTTATTATAGTTATTTTCAACAATAACAAACTTATAGGCCTGGGGAGTCATGTCTGAGACACCCTGTATATAAATAAATGGGAGTTTTTGTTAAGATAATTTTATGAATTAAGCATGCTTAATGTAAATATCTTGGTATTGACATATTTAACCATTTTAATTTCATAAGTTTATGGAAAATATGCTGATGTTTACGAATGCCATAGATCAACCTTAAACAAGAGTTCTGTGCTCTTAGTATTCTGACTTTGTCTAAAACAAGTAGATTAGAACCATAGACACAATCGCAGTAATCAAAAACTGAAAACACTAAACAGTCAAGACACGTCTGCACTGGTTTACCTGAGGCTGCAGTAGACTCTTTATATATTGAGATGTTATTAAGTGGCTGTTAAAATCATTGTTACTGAGATAAATTTAAATTATTTGATAATGTGGATTTAGCTATTTAAAGAAATGTGTAATATAAAATAAATAAGGTAGCTAGATTAGATAGTTAATTAAATAAGTGGTAAAAAGAATTTTGATATTTTTTTGGAAGTATTCAATCTTCCAGATCGAATAAAAACGTGTAGAACTGATTGTTCATGTTAATTGAAATCGGTAATTGTCTAGAATACAACCATATAGTGCATTAAAAGAAAATTCTTAAAATTTTGTAAAATAAAAATATTACAAAATAACTTTGCAACGAAAGATGCAGTCCTTTTTGAGATGGAACAAAATAGAAGATATGAGTCTATTAAATTAAATTTAACATTTGGTGTATCATATAAACCAGATGCAAGAATATTTAGGATTTGGAACAATTTAAATTTGAATTAAAAATTGTGGAAAAAGTGGATGAAATATTTGGTGAAGAGTAAATTAGGGTGAAACATAACAAAGAAGTATTAATAAAAACAGTGAGTGTAAATAAGTTTAATTTTTAAGTTGGAGGAGATAGGCATTCTTTATTAATAATAAATCCACATTTGTCAATTAAACTAAGTTTTAATTGCTGTAGAACGAACCTCAGTAACGACCTGGTAACGAAGAGTTGTCATAAAAAGTTATTGGTGCCTAAAAACGTTAAGGCGTCACAACAATTTATTGATGCATAAAACTTTAGGCATCATAACAATATATTAACAAATGTGTAGTCGAAACCTCAGCTCACTATTAATAAGAAGCCCTAAATTTTGTACCACATCTGAACATACTAAGGTAGCGTTATTGATTTTTAATTCTGATTTTAAATGATTTATTATTTGATCTTTGATTTTGTAGAATTTAAATGAAGAGAGTGTCTTTTTGATACCTGGTATAATTTTTATAAATCATAATTTAATTGATTACATGCCCTATCCATAATACTAAAATAAAATGAGAAATATAACTGTGTATCGTCAGCGTAGAAATGTGAAATTGGATATGTACAAAGTGAACAAAAGGGGTCTTAAAATAGATGCTTGCGACACCCCTTGGTTCCTGATAAGAGCATCTGAGTAAGTATTATTTACGAGTATAATTGCAGTTTGTTGACAATATGTAAGATAATTAATAATTAAAAACTCAATGGCGTGAGAATACAGTCCAATGTAAGACCAAAGAATATTATGATTAAGTGTATCGAATGCTTTACGAGTAGTATAATCAAACAAAACGATTACAGTTACACTGCCGCCCAAAATCTGAGATCATCCAGCCTTTTTAGCATGAATCAAAATTTAGTGTATAAAATTTATGTTTATTGTATAGGTGAAGCATATAGGCTTTCTCAAATGCTGTAATGTTAATTATTTAAAAAACCAGTTAATTTTCTTTAGTCCTCCTAGTGAATTAACTACAGCTGGAAACATTTTATGAAGTATCCTTGATAACTTCCCTAGCAGAAAACGAAGCGGGAGATCACAAACTACCACTATTCAGGAAGACATACATATAGTAACAATAAGCAAGCGAAATAGTTCCTTACAGATCTCACTATTGCCGTAGAAATCAACGAAAACTGCATAAATCCAATTAGTGTAAGCACCGTCAAAACTCGACTGAATGCTGCTGGTCTTCGAGGTTGTGTTGCCAAGCGAAAACCATTACTTCGCGAAATAAATTGACAACAAAGGCTTGAATGGGCATATGCTCATATTATTATTATTAGCCCACACATCCCTACACAGGGCGAAGGCCTCCCTCTTTCTGTCATCCTTTGTAATTCTTTTCAAACATTCTCACTTTTTTGCGAGGGGTTTTGGTCTATTCTCCCATAGTGACCGGTCCTCATGAGAGAGAGGTGGCACGTTAACGGAACAATCGGACCACCCATTCCAGCACTGACCTGAGTCAACGATGCTTTACTTTCCTGATCGTGCGGCAATGGAGTACCTAGCTACCGCAACTCGGGACCTATATGCTTGGTATATTGAACAATGGAAATCCGTCATGTGGACTGACGAATCTAAATTTGAGAAGCTGGTATCCAGGGTATGCGTTCGAAGATTAGCAGATGAAACTTTCAATCTTCAGTGTGTTCTTCCATCTGTAAAACATGGTGGGGGAAGTATTATGATATGGGGTTGCTTTGAAAGAGATAAAGTTGGATATTTAATAAAAATTGATGGAATACAAAGAACGATTTCATGGGATTCTTCAATTCCTTCTGAATTGATAAAAAATCATTGGACGAAGATTTACATTCCAACAAGACAATGACGGATAACAAATTACATTAAGCATGCGATTAGGGATCCCATTTTTTGAAAACAAAAAAAAAACGGGACACAGTAGTTTTGTAGAATTAAGGGTTAAGAGAAATATTTTTGAAATTACACTTTCTTTTGGGCATTTTGTAACAAATGGTATAACTTTAGTAATTAAAAAAATACAACATTCACAATTAATACGAGAATGCAAGAATACGAAATGAACAGTTCAAAACTACGTTATATCCTCGGTTATATCACGTACCCTGTAGCGATATAAAAACAATTTAGTGTCTGACGCGCAGTGTTGCCATGCCACCACAACATTATTTCCCCTGAACAACTCAAAATTTTCCCTTTTTGAAATAAAAATTCCCTTGGTTGAAAACGTAAAATGCAAAATATTTGGCAACACATTAATCAATATTAATGGAAACATTAATTGCACCCGTAGAACCTCATACATTAACGCAACAGGGCACCAGCCTCGACACCGAAAGGTATAAGACTTTACAGATAATACTTGCAATACATTAATACAAATTTTGCGAATTAAGCAAGGATAACATAATATGGGGTTTACTTCAAATTTCTAATATTAGCTCGAATAATACAAATAATGCTTCAGCTGGCCAAACTTAGCTGAAAGTCTGTATTCGACACGCCCACGATGCGCACTAGGACTTAATACATTTACAGCGAATATCTCGCTACTTAGGCACCTGGGCCACTTATCCACGTAAAAACCAACATACTGGCCAGCAGATTTAAATAAATTACCCGATTGCCTGGATTTCTTTGTAACTAAGGGTATTGCTGATGGGTACCTAGGCATTGAATCGAATGAGGATATTGCATCGGACCATACTCCTGTAATAGCGACCATCTATTGGCATTGCAACAGAAAAAACAACCGATAAAACTATATAACCGTAAAACGGATTGGGAACTCTTTAAAGAAATAGTGGAGGACAACATCAACCATAAGGTATCATTAAAAACAAGTGAAGAGCTTGAATTAGAAGTACAAAATTTTACCACAAAAATTCAAGAAGCGGCATAGGAAGCAACACCAACACAAACTCTAAAACAGAAAGAGATAAATCGTCCATTAAACATTCGCGAGAAAATTGTCGAAAAAATCTGGCAACAAACACGAAACCCGCAAGACAAAACGAACTACAATAGGGCAGCAAGACAATTAAAACAACTATTAACAGATCTTAAAAATCAGTCCTTTAAAGAATACCTGGAAAATATAACACCAACAGCTGCTTCCGATTATGCGCTATGGAAAGCTACTAAAAGGCTCAAACAACCACGCGAACATATTCCACCCATAAGAATTCCAAATGGAGAATGGGCCAAAACAGATCGAAGTAAAGCAACAGCTTTTGCTGAACATCTAAAGAGAGTCTTTGAACCACTGCCCTCATATGACAGACAGACGGACGAAGAAACCAATGCATACCTAGAGGATCTACAGCAACCTAGCGAACCAGTACCACATATCACGACAAAAGAGGTGAGAAACACCATTAAAAAAGAATTAAATCCAAGAAAAGCACCTGGGTATGATCTGATTACTGGCCAAGTAATAAAAGAGCTGCCTCACAAAGGAATAGTCATGATGACTCAACTCTTTAACGCAGTACTGAGACTAAAATACTTCCCTATCCAATGGAAGGTAGCGGAGGTGATACTCATTCAGAAGCCAGGTAAACCACCCAACGTTCCGACCTCGTATCGACCAATTAGTCTTTTGCCAATAATGTCAAAAATATTGGAAAAACTACTGGCAAAGAGATGAAAACAATCACCGAGAAAAATCTTATTCCTGAGCACCAATTCGGTTTCCGAAGGCAGCATTCCATGATAGAACAAGTGCACCGCGTTGTTGATACAATAAATAAAACTTATGAAGCAAGAGGCTACTGCGCAGCTGTATTCCTTGATGTCAGTCAAGCCTTCGACAAGGTCTGGCATCAAGGATTGTTGTATAAACTAAAACAGAAATTACCAGAAGCTATGTAGAATGTGCTCAAATCCTACCTGCAAGAAAGACTATTCCGGGTGAGATACGAAAATGAACTGATAACGCTGTACCTGATAACAGCGGGGGTACCACAAGGCAGCGTCTTAGGGCCAACTCTCTACCTATTATATACCGCAGATCTTCCGACAGACACAAGTGTAACTACCTCAACATTTTCGGATGACACTGCAATATTAGCAACTAGCCCTGACACTGTAGAAGCACATAGGCTACTTCAAAACAACTTAAATCAAATAGAACTATGGACAAAAAAATGGCGCATTAAAATTAATGAAATGAAGTCAGCACACATTGTTTTTACAAAATGTCATGGACAAGCAACGCCGGTAATGATATGCAATCAAATCGTACCCACAGTAAACGACGTCAAATATCTAGGTATGCACCTAGATAAGGGTTTGACGTAGAAAACCCATATATGGAAAAAACGAAAACAGCTAGGCGTAAAATTTCGTAAGCATTACTGGCTCCTCGGACGTACGGAATAAACTATTAGCGTATAACACTATCTTCAAACCGATATGGACCTACGGGCTACAGCTTTGGGGAACAGCGTCGAATTCCAACATCGCCATCCTAGAGAGATTTCAATCGAAAGTCCTTCGTGCCATAGTTGATGCGCCCTGGTTTGTGACCAACAAAGACATTTATCAAGATTTAGAAGTACCTCCCGTGAGTGATGTGATTGTAGAGTGTAGATACTTACAACGACTTGAAGTGCATCCAAACTCATTAGCAATAAGCCTATTAGACAATAGCCAGCAGACTAGAAGGTTAAAACGAAAAACGCCATTAGACTTGGTACATGGACAGAGAAATCATTCGTGTGATTTAAGTTTTACACAACTAGGCACTATGGTACTATTATACCCATCGTCATTATTGTAAAACCTCAGTTGAGTAAGGTATCATTTCACCATTCCATTTCATTTTATTAGTAAGATACGTAAATGTAATGTATAATTAATATATAGAGCTTGTGATCATTGGATCACATCTCTACCATGTTACTATATCGGTCATCTTGCTTGCTTATTGTTTGTATACGAACAGATTGCATAATAAACATAACACAAAAAAAAACATAGGGCCGGTTGCACAAAGCTTTTGTTAAATTAACGAATGATCAAAGTTGACAAAAGAGCATCATTTTTTGTTTACTAATGTGTTATTTGCCATATGCATTTGAATTTTGATTCGATTTTGTTCACTTTAACGAATGATTAATTTAACCAAACTGTTAAATCATGTTTGTGCAACCCGCCCTTAGGCTCGCGCAGGTAAGCGGGGATCTCACACTTTTTCCTAGCTTTGACAAACTGTACTTCGTAGTTCATTATTCTAACTGCAGTGAATAACAGTTAATAAGTATTAAAGGATAAAGAACATAACAAGAGTTTTGATGATTTTAGAATATACAAATCTGAATGCGGAAATTTTCCCGATTTTTAGCGTTTTTATAGAAATTTCCCTTTTTCCCTTTGATTTAAAAATTTGAGGGAAATTTCCCTGCATCTGGCAACACTGCTGACGCCTGAAGCTTAGTTCGCACAGCGTACGATATACGATATCCAACGATCCGAAATGTTAATATTCAAAAACATGTCGACTAATGAGAATGAGAAACATTTCCGACCGTCGGATATGGTACGCTATGCGAACTAAGCTTGAGACAAAAGATTGCTAAAAATTTACGGCCGACTAGACGAATGAAATAAGATGCCGTGGTTGCGATTAGTTAAACATACAGTTGGGTGACTATCTCCTTCATTCTGACATTCTTTTCTGCGACTGAATGAAATGTACGGAACTAAATCGTTTTCCCAAAATTCTAACATTCTCCGAAATTCAAAATAAATATCTCTGCTTTTTGTTTTGTAAACATACATTTTTTAAAAGCACCCAAAAATATTACGACTTGTACTAGTAGGTACCTACTCGTTCTTATTAGAAATGTTAATATTTGTATATTCTGAAAAATCCGGGACATTTAGCGTCCCGAACTAAACATGTCGGGATGCCGGGACAGAAGTAATAAAACCGGGACTGTCCCGGGCAAACCGGGACGTATGGGATCCCTAAGCATGAACAACAACCGGGTGTTTTGGAAATAATGACTTATGACTTGGTTGCCTCAGTTTCCAGATATGTCTCCCATAGAATTACTATGGCAGGAGATTAACAGAATCACCACCAAAATAATATTTGGGATAGTATTCAAACATGTTGGAATCAAATACAACCGGAACTTCAAAAACTTAAAAAGTTAATTTAAGATTGCATCATTATACTTTCATAAAAAATTAAGTTATGGTCTGTGGATTGCTGTGTAATGTTAATATTTCAATAAATAACCCATCTTTTAAATTCTTTGACACAATTATCACTCAAAACATGAAATGTATGTTAGAGATCTCAGACGTTTTGGCGGCAGTGTGCATGTCCCCCGTCAACAGACCTAAAGATATCATCCGCAGTACAGTCCCCCTTCCCCCCTGATACCATATTGTTCTTCTGGAAAAATACTACAGATGTGGCCATATTATTAGAAATTGAGATTAAAACTTGAACAAACTAAAGTAAAATTTCAGTCTGGGCTGCCATTTCTGTAAAAGGGCTTAAGGATATTTACAATGTGGATGGCATAATAAATTCTAATAGTTACAGAAGTACTACTTTAAACAGTTTCCTCATACGACTCATACCGAAAATGAAATAATGGTTTATAAAAGATGAAGTGTCCATGGAAGATGGTGCACCATATCACAAATCTAAAATTATCACTGATTGACACTGAATATTTAAGACAGAAACAAGTTGATTTACTTGAATTGCCCGAAACTAGCCTGTACGTATATGAATCCAATTGAAAATATTTGGTCAATTCTTAAAAAAACGTACGGGAGATGGAACGAAAAAGTCAATGCTGTCAATGTCATTAACAGCATGCCAAGAAGAATTCCAACCCTAAAGTATGCCAAGAGATGCTTCACAAAATATTAATGCTATTTAATGTTAAAAATTAAATAAAGGTCTTACGAAACGTGCTATCTGAGATTTCTTTTAATTGTAATTCAGTTTCTAATAATATGGCCACATCTGTATGTTTATTGACATGTTGAACTAATTGGCGCTCAATTATTCTTTCTAAAATTTTGGATAACTCCAGAAGCATACTGATAGGGCGACGTTCATTCAATGAAAATGGTTAGGTTACCTGTGGTGTAGGAACAATATAAACATACGTCCAGATAGTAGGATATACTCTGTTTACAATATAATAGTTTACAATGTACGTTATACAAATAAGGTATCAAAAATGGACAGCGAAACTTAATTATTCTCACCATTAATTCGTCACATCCTCTTGCATTAGATTTAATTCTATACCTATTGGGTGATTCACCCTTAAAAAACAAAATTTGATCTAGTTAGTAGATACGTTCATAAATACCCATTATTTGCTAATTCATTAAAAGTGGCAGAAATTTCCAATTGTGAAAATAATTTCTTTCATTAGTTATTAGTATACAAAATTGTTATTTTTGCGTATTTCCTTTTCGTAATATGTATTCCTTTTGTGTATTTCGATTTTGATATAAATCTATTTTTGTCATTTTTCTTAATGTCCTAGTTATGAGTTATCAAAGTTTTCAGTTTGAATTGTTGAATTGTCGTTCTGCGTCCAATGTGTAACAACTGTTACATAAAAATTAATTCGATTTTGATTTCTAGTCGCCTTCGCAATAGAATTTATTAAATGAGAATTTATTTAATTAACATCTGTGAGTAAGGAGGTAACTCTCTATCTTTTGCAGGCTTAATGTTAATTCAGTAAATAATAATAAACCATTTTTTCACTTCTACAGGGCATCTAAGAAACCAGGAAACATGAAAAATGAACTCAATCCGCCTAGAACTACTACCAATAGAACGTTATTGGACTATTATGAAGACGAAGTTAAATAAGACAGGTAAAGTAGTTAAAGACATAGAAGATCTAAAAATTCGTTGGAACAGCCTAAACAAGAGAATGGAGTAAAACAAGATAAAATGTTTAAAAGCGGGTGCTAGAGTTTCTGAGGAATTGTTCGTATTTAAATTTTTAAAATTAATTTATTCTAGTTTTAGTTCATATTTACTTCTTTCATTCCTTAAAATTGCTTAACTTTTGGACCGAATTTAAGTCTAAAACCCTTAGGTTATCATCTTTTTCTGATATTTGTAGCACTATTGGAACCATAAACGATCCTGAATAAGGATCCAAAAAACATTCGTTCGTGTTCCATTTAGTGTATCGGTTTTGTAAACCAATACGTGCTTAAACCGTCCATTTCTGTATTAACAGTAAACCCAGAATTTCCTGCTATCTGTTGCGGATTTATGATTAAACTGAATGAAAAGTAAACATTCATTGTGCAAAACACTCTTTCTAATTACGTAATTACATAGAAATCTTATATATGGAATTAATAATCTCGAATCGAATCGAATGATAAAGGAAGCAGTGAGAAAGTTATATTCCATTTGAACGTTTTCAAATAAGAAATGCGAATTAAATTATTAATATAACATTTAAAAAAATGATCGCAAATGGTCGAACATTAACCTGCGATTTTATAAAAGGGAAAACCATGCGCAGAAACGGAAACCGAAGTTAGATATTGATTATGTCTGTTGGTTCCTGTGCTTTAAAACCCATACGAAAATAGCAGAAAGCATGCACAAGTAGGTATATTCCAACTATTTGTTTTTGGCTCCCTTTGTAAAATGCGAAATTCGTTTAAACTGTTAAACATTTAAACATTCTTGGAAAAACTTCTCGGGAACTACGTCTGCCCAGAAGTTTCTCGTAAAGTTTTACAGCATAGTTCTTGCACAGACCTTTTTATTGTCGTTATAAATTTAATATGAGAGTTAATATCGAAGACGTATCTTTGCGCGAAACACTTAGTATAAAACATAAAACAAAAATTAATTTAATAGACAAATGCCATGAAATCTAAAACGGCACAGGATGTTCCCAGACTGACCCGCCGAATAAAAACGTCGAATTTTAAAACTTAAATTTCCCCTTCATCCTTCCAAAAATACACGACTTATTCAGTCTGGAGGCATCTTATATAAAATCACCGCGTAAAGCAAACCTACGGGTATAGCAGCTGCTTTTAGAGGCATTTAACCACTTAAAACCACCAACA
This sequence comes from Melanotus villosus, assembly GCA_963082815.1. Taxonomy (NCBI): domain Eukaryota; kingdom Metazoa; phylum Arthropoda; class Insecta; order Coleoptera; family Elateridae; genus Melanotus; species Melanotus villosus. Next base: position 42,095,615 of record OY720426.1, read on the forward strand.
ACAGCACTTCTTGCAGATAGTCGACTTCTTAAAATTTAACGAGCAGCACACACTCTTACAACACTTTTTGAGACTAAACCGTTTCTGTATTTAAATGGCAGTACAAATATAGTTTCTTAGAGACCTACTCGAACAAATCATTACTAATATTCAATGTAACACGACACAACCTTATAAAATTCAATGGCATGACTTCACGCAAATAAAACGTTCTTAAACGTTTTAAGGGTTAACCTTGGTTTCTGTTTTTGGTTATTAAAATTAATTCGGTCCCGTGATTCACTGATAAAAAAAAAGAAAGGCCGATATTTGCTTAACTTAGATAACGCACACACTAACACTAACATAATACCTGCTGCTTTCTATTTACCACCAAACCTTTTTCTGTTTAGAGAAAGTACTGAAGTGGGTATTCGGTAAAAATTTCCATATCAAGATTTAGTAGGTATACTTAAAATCGATTCGGTTGTATACAACGACCTGGCCAAAATATTCATCCCGATCCTTTCGTGTTTAGGAAGAGTTTTTTATGAGCGAAATTAAAATCGGAATAAACACCTGAAATTTAGAAGTTTCGCTCAAATTATAGAAGGGGCCAAAAGATATGACCTAATAAAACATCAAATTATTGATTGTCAGAAACAAAACTCTTTCTTTTTTTAGTATTTAAAAAAGTTTGAAAACATGGAGAATGGAAATCTTTACCAGTACTGTATTCACAGAGTTTTGACAATAAAATAGAATAATGCACAGCCTATTCTTGCGCTTTTTTAATGTTAAACCTATGGAAGTGTTGAGCCAGTCAACCAAATGAATATTTGAATATAAGGCCGCTATGCAACTTTCACGAAACAGCTGTCTTATTTTGTTGTACTCGTGCTGCGCTCGAAAATCTGTTTGTTCGGGAGACATCGCTGCGTTACGATCGGGCCCGTAGTTAAAATTAAAGGCTAAAGCTAGAAATTTGTTAATATACTATGCTTACAAACATCCCTAAAATGGATGCTATATTTTAATTAAAGAAAAATAAGTTCCCTACACTTAATTTTCAAAAATAATTAATAATAAAGACGCAAAATCGCTCTACAACCGGAATTAAAAGTGTTAGCAGTAATCAAGTAAAAGCTTATAAAGGACCCTCATAAGGCTATATGTTTGTATATTTAAGGAACAACATATTTAATGTTTTATTTTGTTTTCCTCGTGTATTATTATTATTTATTATTATTATTACTTCTTTTTAAGATAAAACACCCTAAATATTGGATACGAGGCGCCCCTGTCCTACACCTAATTCACCGAATTCTGACAGTAAAATATGTAATCTGGGCAAGTATATTCTTAATATATCTATCTATCTGTATCTTAATATAATTTATAAATCAAGGCGATCATTAGCTGATTTTTCTGTATGCAACTGTGTCAAATTTGACAAAATACTTAACCCATAAATGCTATATAATTTAAGCAGCATAGGCCCTTTGATCTTCTTTTATTATAAGCTTGCATTAAAGATCTAGTTACTGATGAATTGGGCTACGTGGGTTACAGATTTTACTGTCAGAACTCGTAACTGAATAATAACATAAAGCGATTCCTTTTTCAACCTTTTCCTAACAAATTTTCAAAACCTCGAGATTCTACTAACAAGAACTTAAAACCTAATAAATGTGCACCTTTTAAAGGCCTTTTTTTCAGAAATAATCCAGCACGTTTATGAAACACCGCACAAACCGTGAATTTAGGTATTATAGTACACACAAAAGCAAATCCTCAAGGGATTGCCTCCTTCATCAAACTGTCAGCAACTTGCTGACAGCTAAATCAGAAACTTGAAATCCCTAAGTTCTTCGTTAAAATAGGATTACGTAATAGTTCTCTCTAGGCAATTTGTTATGTAAGTAACTCGAATTTATTTTTAGAGAGCATATGATATATTAAAAAATCTGAATTTCTGTTAAATTTATATACAAAAGCAGTTAACGGTAAACTACGGTAAAAATATATTGTGAATTAATGAATTTAGAAATTATTTAAAAATAAGATTATTTAAGGCTCTTCGGACGTTTATTTTTAGATGAGATTTATTAGTCGTCCTTAGAGGCGTTCTACTAAACTTCCAATTGTATACAAATCAATATAATTAAAAAATAATGATACAGTTTCAGAAAACGGCCGTTCTTAATGGTTGTTAAATTAGGTTGCACGCAAACGTTTAAATATGGGTCATAAAATTTACATGTTTCAAGGTCAGAATTTAAGGAACATAAAAAAAGGAAAATGTTAACCCGAAAGGCAAAGAACCTAGTGAAAATTAATCAAAACTCGACCTTCCCTAATGAAAGTGCATGACTTTACAATATCCTTTTTTGCGCAGCTTTACTTAAAAAAAAAATTCGAGTGGATACTCGCCTTTTTGACATTTTCTGACATGAATGTCTGACGTCTCTTCGTTTCACTTGTGTATAATTTTCTTTTGGTTATGTTCGTTATACTTTCGAATTTAAGATTGTTGTGTTTTTCGTTACTATCCCGAGACTGCTTCAGATTACATACGGAAATCGCGTCTTCATTATCAACACCGTTAGTATTTTCGGCGAAATTTAAATAAAAATTGTCCTCGCTTTTGATAAAATTCTGTAAACTTCCCGTCGTATTCAGTGCGCATTTTGGATTGTCGAAACTTCGTGTTAATTTTCTCGTCCTGGGCGAAGCCTCTAATTTTTTATATTTACTAATTACCGGTTCACTCGTACACAACGTTCTGTAATTGCTATAGCAAGTGTTGCACTTTCGGTTGACTTTTCTACGTTTGTTGGCGTTTCTCAAATTCGCGTAAACCTTTTTGTTTAAACTTTCACCGCTCGCGTATTCGTTTACTTCGAAGTCGTTTATTATATTTTTAATAATGTTTATATCGGCGTTATGCACTTCCGATTTTATAAAAGCTTCGTCTTCCATTTTCAAAGCTTTTATTAACATTTTTATCGTCTGACGAAAATATCATTGTCACGATTAAACGAAAATTTGTTGAAAATTTAACTTCACCCCGTTAGTGATGTTGCGGTAATGCCAAATTTGCGCCAAGATTCTTTATAAATTCGAGAAAGTTTTAGGAAGCACGACGCTTCATATCCTTGTCGCACGTATTTACTTAATGTTATAACCAAACAAAGCAAGTGTGCAAGTCGCACGAATATTTTCGTGGATCAATTTTATGTATAAGGTTTACAGCGGTTCTAAACCGTACCCGACGTAAAAGACTTCGTATAAAACCGACATTGTTTCGTCGATTATAAAATTAAATCACATACGGTACTAACACGTATGTTTTACATAAAACCTTGCATCTACTTTTTATAACCCCATTTTGCGCTTATCTGCAATATTAAAGGGAATGGAATATAAACTCAAGACCAAAAAATCGTTTAACAAACTTTAAGAATAACAAAAATATATGTCAGGTTATTTAGACATTATTACTTATATCAACTGAAGCGGGTTCCCGTTTTCATATTCTTAGTATTAAATGAAGTTTTGTACTTTTACTGAACCAAAATTTGAAGACTTTAAACTAAAAGTTATATTTCATTTAAACAGTGGTGAAGCTATGAGAAGCAGTTGTATGGGCTGCACAAAGACCTTCGAGTTCAAGAGGCCCGCTGACCGGAAGGTCGGTAGTCAGTACCAAGTACCTCCTTCTTCTTCCTCTTATGGCCAGGCCAATGTCCTGTTATTAACTCATAACTATCAGTTCTATGAGCCCTCTTTACACGTATACCGAGCAGGAGGCCAGCCTTACCCGTCTAAAGAGGAGAAGAATATCGACTCGCAGTGTTGCGAGGTTAACGGTTATCAAAGGTGTTAGTATGATAGCCGGGATCGCCGGTTTAACGTGCACTCCGAAGCACGGAGAAGCGTACGACGCGACGTTTAAAATTCGGCAGGGATATGGTCAGTCTCGGGAATCGAACCCGAGATGCCTACGTGAAAGACCGAGACCTTTTACACCTGGCTATCCGCTCCTCTCCCCAGTACCTGACATAAAAAGTTATAATACGCGACCTTTTGCAATTTTTGTTGGCCCAACCCAATGCATACTGTTCACTTTAAATTTGCACCATCAACAGTTTTACGTGGGATTAATTAATAATTTTGCAAATGTATCTTTAATTTAGGTAAACCAATTTTTATGATAGATAATCTTCAAAGTTAACGAGACAAATTCGACAAATCTTGATGAAATTTTTTGCCTATGCTAATTAAAGCTTGATAGAAATAGATGTTTCTTTTGTAATCATTTGTATGTATGTGTGTATGGCTTAACAACCCATGTAGGTGCCGCTCAAACGAAGCTTTCGATAAGAACTTTTTGGGGAGATCAGTCCCCATACAACTTCTTTGCTTATCTTATTCCATAATTTCCTGTCCTTGACTCTCTCTTCTATATTTTCAATTCCTATACCTTAAATTATGTTTCACTTCATCTAGCCAGTTTGACTTGGTGTATCTACCCTTTCTTCTTTTTCCCGCTGGCATCCATTTCATTATAGGCTCTATTGCCTCGTGTTAAACAACTTTGATTACACCTCTCCAACTATTTTGCCTTATGCTGCTTTATTTTTTTATGATATCCCCTATTTCTTGTGCTATCTCTTGGTTCGTACTTACTGCGTATTCATTTTCTTATATTTTTACTGGGCCAAATATTGTTCTTAAAATTCTTCTTTTCAGTATTCTTAAGTTTTCTTCTTTTTTTTCCATTGTTATAACTTCTGCTGGTCTATTAGCATATTATATGCTCTTAATTTGGTTTTCTTAGAGATGATTTTGTTTTTTACTAATTTCTAGTCGGCATGAAAGACTCGGCTTGCTGCTACTATTTTGTCTGTTATTTCTACACCTCTCTCCCCATCACTAGATATCATAAGTAGTTAAATTTATCAACTTCTTCATATAAGTACTTGATTGAATCTTTTAATTTTACCCGTTCCTGTTCTTTTCCCACGCTCATTATTTTTGTTTTGCCGTTATCTATTTTCGGCCTAATTTTTGTCATTATTTCCTCCAGCATTTTGAATAATATATCTCGTCTTTTTGTTATTAGTACTAGTAATAGTCTCTAGTTCTTATTATACATTTTTTTTGTGATGTGTTCTAGTGCCATGTTGAAAAGTGTTGAGGATAGAGAATCGCCTTTATCTATTTTGAATTCCCCCGTTTTTCGTCCAGAGTTCTGATAGTGACTCCCATGTCATCTTTACAAGTCTTCGTAATTTCGCCGCTATTCCCAATTTGTTCATGGCTGACATGAGTTTTCCTCTATTAATAGAGTCAAAAGCTTGTTCAAATCTGCGCATAATAGCTCTTCTATTTTATACTCTTGTGCTCTTCTGTATTTTCTAAAATTTATTTGCGTCGTTGTCTCCTTTTCTTGCCGAATCTCTTAATCTGTTCTGTATTAATGCAGGGACTATCTTATATGTATGCGGTGTTTAGTAGAGTAACCCCTTGGTAATTCCTACATTCCTGTTGGGCACCTTTCTTATATATAATTATTACTTGGCTTACTTCAACATCGGCTAGCGTCTTTTCTTTTTCGGGTATTTTTTGTAAAGTAGTAAAAATATGTATTCCTGACGTATCACGTCCATTCTTTATTAATTGCATATTTATTCCATTTTTACCGGGCGCCTTTGCATTACGGCTTTTTATAATTTCTTTTTTATCCCTTGTAATGTAGGTTCATCTACCAAAACTTCTTGTTTTTGATTTGCATCTAATAATTTTTTAAGCGCTCCATCCAGATTTCTTTATATTAATTTTCTTTTTTTTCTTGCTCTCAATCTCTATTTCATGTAATTCTTCCTCTATCCAGTCTCTCTTACTCTTTGTTATTATTTTATTGCATTCTTTCCTCTTTTATTCATATTCCTCTCTATTATTTTCTTTATTAGTTCTTATCAATTTTAGTTTTATCTTTACTTTTACTGCATACGCCCTTTGACACCTTTCATTATATCATTCCTTCCTTTTTCCGTTCCTTCATTTCCTGTTAGTTTTTCTGCGGTTCTATTTATTGATTCTTTTACATATGATTCCATATTTCTTCAACTGGCCCATCATTAGTCTTACTTTTAATTTGTTTTTCTGACATACATATTACATCCTTACATTTCATGTCTTAATCTCCTTGTATTCCTTTTACTTCTTACTACTTTTTCTTTCATAACTTTTCGTTGCTTTGAAGTTGCCTGAGTCAGCAGCACATGCTCCTTAATATGTTCTTACATCAGTTATCGATGATTGACGTATTTGACAAATCCAGGCTCCGGACCAACCTAAAATGAGACTGTCTCTGGCACTATGCAAATTTCCTACCGTCTTCCAAACTAAGGTCTTCGCAATCTTAGTCTTCGCTCAAGAAAACCTCATCAGAGGTTACCAGAACAAGCGTATCTATATGTATATGCTCCGATAGTCAAGCAGCACTCAAAGCTTTGAGTTCTGCAAAAACCAAATTAAACTGGTTAAGGATTGTCGAGTGGCCCTGGAAAGGCTCGGCTCAACAAAATGGGTTCGACTTATCTGAAAGGCCGACCCACTGACTAGGGAGGGCTCCTTCGGAACCCTTTTTAGACCCTGAGTCGGCCCTCAGCCTACCCAAACCAAGCATTCAGCAAACAGAAATTGGACTCACTCTCAGTTCATCTCATATTGGGCTTCACGTCCTGGCCTGAGCTACGTTAATAATTTGAGATATTTTGGTTCTATAAACACAAAACTTTCCTAAAAAAATCTTACGCAAAGGAAAAGTTCGTAAGATGTAGGTAGCTTAGAAGAGTTTCTTGCACAAGGGCACATTGATTCCCAGTCACGCCACTGCATTTTTATTGATATGTTATAAGAGAGTTACATTTATTGTATTTTCGTAGAAACAAACATTCCATGCCTAATAAAACGAAATTTAACAACAACCAACCGATTTTACCACCATCACCCCTTTTATTTTTCTGTTATTAAAGGTTTTACTGTTAAATTTAACGTTTAAAATTAGTTCTTTTGGATATGCTTCTAATTAAAATTCTAACAATTCGTTTATTGGTTCAAATTAACAATTAAATTATTATAAAAACGGTCAAATTTTATAAATCACAAACTTTGGTTCTTTTATTGAAGGTTTGGGTGCGTGACTAAAAACATTAAACGGACTATTCTTGATGGCTTTTTCGGAAAAAAATGTTTAAAAATGCAATTACAGTATTCAGTACTGGGTATAAATCGTTTTTATTACACGAAACGTTCTGAGAATTACCAATATTAAATAAGACATTAAGACAAAATTAAAACTGAAGTCCTCGAAGCTCAGAACTGTTCAAAAGGCTCTATATGAAACACTTCAACTTCACTTAAACGCTTCAAAAGCCAAAGATAAAAAAATTAAATGACAACCTTCCGTAAAACAAAACGTGCAATTACTCGTGCCTTTTAATAAAACTGTAATAAATAAATTCAATTATAACTATTTACTTTGAATCAGCACGTTAAAATAGGTTTCCTACCCAACTCAAAGCCCTTATTAAACGCCTCTTCATTTTCTCTTGTTGATGTGCTTTTAATGGAGCACTCAACAGCGACCCTAGGCATCAAAATTGTTTAAGAATAAGTTATCGCCATCATCCCCAAATAATTCTTTCGAGACGTAATACGCAGGATTCCGAGACACTCGAAATATATTTTAAAAAAGAAAATCACTCATAAAACCTCCAATATATCCCATAGGTCGCTTAACATTAATAATTAAAAAGTTATCTTTAAAGACTAACTTTAGCAACCTTTGTTTAGGAAGTTTTTCCTTCGAGAATGGCTTAATTACTGAAGTACGTATCTGGTTTTTTTTAATGATATTTTATGGTTTTCATGTTTCAATTAAAACTAAGCAACTTGGATATTTTTATATCGGATCCATTAAAAAACCTAGGGAGTAATTTTATTAAAGAATCCGGTGTAACATTACAGTTGAAATGAGAAATGAGAATTAACTCAGGTTAAAGGTACGTTTGGGATTTAATCACAAACGCCAGTAGCTAGCGAGATTATTTTGTTATGCGGTTAATTTTCGTGTCTAAAGGCCTATGAAATTATGATTGATTGATAGTAGCAGTGGCACCAAAACGATTCACTTACTGCTTTATCCAAAAATACTACGTTTTCACAACCCCCTCCTCTTCTAATCAAAGTATCCCTAATTAATATTTTTTCTTCGCGTAAATTGCGTTCTACCATGTTTTCTCAACTGTTTTATCTGTATGTAAACTAAGAATTTCTAATACGAGGGATATATCATAAATAATGCACAGGTTGGCAACACTGAGAGGAGCGGATGATGCAATCGGAGTGGAAAGTGAGGTTAGTTGTAGTTTAAGACTTGAGGAGTGAGCACGTGTTTTCGTTTCTTCAGTCATTTATATTAAACGAGTGTTAAAAATGGCCTCTGTAGGCGCCTCGGGTACTGTGACTGTTGAAGATCAAAGATCTTACGTAACGATTGAAACTCTACGTGACAAAAGCCCGACAGAAATTCACAGCTTTGCTTGAAGTTTGTGGAGAAGAGACAATAGACCGTAGTTTAGTTTCCTGTTGGGCTTGTCGTTTTCGTGAAGGACATGAAAGCATGCGTGATGATCCAAGACCAGGAAGGCCAAAAACATCAACTGATGAACGAAGTGCGAAACTTTTGTCGGACTTTATTGACAAAGATCGTCGAGCGACATGTGAGAAAATATAACAACTGTATTTCGTATTTTAAAGAACGATTTGCAAAACTACACCAGCAAGCCATGGTTCACAGCGGAAACAAAACAATTTACCAAAGGAAAGCGCCAGGCTTACTTAGCTTACCTCAATAACCGCACCCCTGAGGAACGAGAGAGGTACACACAAGTGAGGAACCGCGTAAACGCTGCGATACGACGGATCAAAGAAACACATTCGGAGAACTTCACTTCGAACATGGAACACGATATGTACGGCGCACAAAAGACGGTCTGGAAGATGCTGCGACAGAGGAAACAGGAAATTAACAAGTACTCACAATCGCAAGTAATTACTCAAGAGACCTGGGTGCCATACTTCCTATAGTTCTACGAAAGGGGAGACAACGAACCCAAAGACAGAATTCCACCAACAAACGCCACAACCGAGATTAGCACCAACAAAGTGCAGCACCTCTCCAATGCACTGAAAAACAGAAAAGCCCCTGGACACGATGAAATAAACAACTCATCAAATTTGGAGGGACAGAGCTACTTGCCCAACTGACCAAGCTATATCAAAAAATCTTAGACAATACCCAATGATTAGAGGAAAATATTGCCGTTTTTAGAGAAGGAGATAAGAACACTCCTAAGTAGCGCCGTGAAGCTGTTTACCCGCGTGATAGCTGACACAAACCTGATACCCGTTAGTAAAGAACACCAAGGTTTCAGGAAGAACAGGTCCTGCACCGACGCCATATTCATCTTACGGCAAATAATGGAGAAGTCCATTGAATACGACAAGCCAGCATTTTTGTGCTTTGTGGACCTCACTATAACTTTTGATAGAGTGAGGCTAACGGACATTACTGATATCCTAAAAGAAGCGGACGTACCTGAAAAAATTGTCAGCGTCGTAGAGGCTCTGAACTGCGACACGACCACACACATACTGACCAACGGCGAGATCACCGAGGAGAATTGGTATCTCCTCGACAGGGATAAGACAAGGCAACTCGCTCAGCCGCCTGCTCTTCAACCTAATAATGGACAAGATGATCCAAGATGTGAAGAAAGCGGGGCACAGATTCAGAACACATAAAGGAGAGGTCAGCATACTCTGTTATGCTGACGATGCTGTACTGATATCAGAAAACGAGGACGAGCTACAGCGACTTCTGCACCAGCTACACGAGGCAGCCACACGGTACAACATGAGCATCTCAGTCCCCAAGACAAAATCTATGGTGATTGCGAAGCAGTCAATCAGGTGCAAGTTAGCAGTGGACGATGCTATTGTGGAGCAGATTATGTCCTTTAAATACTTCGGTACGGAAATATCCGCTGACCAAAACAGGATAAGCGAGGTACAGGTACAAGCCAATAAAGCAGCCGGCTGCCTGAAAGACATCATATAGACCAACAAACATATGAAACGGGAGTCAAAAACAAAGATCTATAAAACCTGCGCGAGCCCTATTCTAACAGACGGGGCCGAAGCCCGCGCAGGTACTAGTTAGCAAAACGAAGCAAATCCGATGGGTCCCGCACTGCTTGGCAATTGAACAGAAAAAGAAACACCTGGATACTTATTGCAACAATATTGAAACAAAGGTTTGTTGATGAAGGGCAGGCATTCCTGTCTCGAATTGTCGCTATTGCTGAAACGTGCATTAGAGACTTTGAACCAGAGTTTAAAGCTCAGTCAAACTAGTTTAGAAGTCCATCATCGCTGCGACCTAAAAAATGTTGACGGGTGCAATGAAAGGTCAAGCAGATGATGATCTTCGCTTACGATCACCAAGGAATCATCATCACCGACGGAGTTCAATGTGGAACAAGTGTGACGGCAGCGTATTATCGTGACTTTATGCAGAAATTGCACAGAACAATGCACACAAACCGATCTGACTTGTTCACTCGTAAGCCACTCATTTTGCACGATAATGCACGCCTGCACTTGTGACTGATTGCTACATCGGTACGAGTAGGAAGCTTTACCTTATCCACCATACAGTCCAGACATGAGTCCACCAGACTTCAACTTGGTCCTGAAGTTAAAGGAGCCCATGCGTGGACAGCGTGTTTCCACCCTGGAAGTGCTTTCTGCAGTGGTTACCCGACGCATCCAAGAGCTTATAAATTTTTACAGAATAAAACAGATGTCGAATCAATGTTTGATGAAAAAATGTTGTAAAACTTCACAAGTTAACATATTCAATAGCTTAAGGTAAAGAGATAGATGTTAATTAAAAGTGAATTTAATGCACTTTGAAGTTACATACGTATATCCAGTGACATGAGTTGAGTAGTCTAAATAAAAATAATAAAAATTATACTTCACATGGAATAAATTTAAAAGGTTGCGACTTACACGCGAACATGTGACCTAAATATTTTAGTCCTTTTGTTTAAGAACTTCTGATATATAACACTAGGAGTGGTGCACACAAGTTTATGAGTTGAAGGCAGCAAAGGTAAAATAATCCATAACACAAAGCATTTATTAAGAACTTTATCGCAAAATAGGGAAATGGCTCATGGTCGACACGCTCGATGCATGTGCATTTAAACTTTATTGACAAATTTACGTTCAAGGTAAAAGGCACATGCGAATAATGAAAAGATGCTTTCCGTCTTTGTGTTAAAGGATTATCACTTGGTAGGAAGCGGTAATTCCCATATCAGATTATCACAGGTAAACAATAAAATAATAATTGTTTGGGGAATTAGTAAACACAAAGTCCGTAGTGTGGTTTTTCATACAGATTTATCGTTTGTATATGGTGGTGGTGTTTTGGGACAGATTCGATATCACGCCGCAGACATCATCAATCTTACAAGGAACTTTTGAAATCGTCAGGGGATTAGTTTAAGTTACTTTCCTTCTCTATTGATTACGTTCGACACGTATTCGATTGAGGGTAGGTCAGAAAAGCTATCGTACAAAGACTACTGCCACGGAATTTAAAAATGAAAAAAAGCACGCTTCAAAAACAGCCATAGAGAATACTTGAAGTAGATGAAAACTTCAAACCAAAAAATGAAAAACTAAGATTAAAGCGATATCATAAAGGGCTTCAAGCGTTTCAAGCTCTAAAAATAGCTTTGAACTAAATACTTAAAGGTTTTGAAGTACTTAACAAACCTTTTCAGGTACCTACCTATTTCAAGCAAGCGTTATTTAAATACATCGTAGAAAAGAATATGTTTCGTTTTCTGTAGTCCAAAAATCAATCCTTTCTAAGAAACCCTTTTAGTTCTATTTAATAACATTAAGTACCGACCTTCATCTATTCTGAAAACGGCGTGCACACCCAGTTACATTTTGTAAATGCACCAAACCAAATCGTGTTATAACAAACCGTATCAGTGGGTATATTGAAAACTTGATCGCGTTAAATTTATGTAAATTTCCACAAGAGCGATTTAAAGAGCCCTTTTTACCATGTATTTGAACTCGACTATCTAGTTGTAAACAATACGATTTGATTCACGTTTGAACACGAAATTTGTTCCAATTTTTAAATGCACCAACGATGGTAACTAATTAATCAAGTTAACTCCGAAAAGCTTTTATAGTTCAAATTTCAGTAGCATAACTAGTAGTAGTTCTAGAATGTAGAATTATGCTTCGACAACTTTGTTAATCTAGCTAATTAACACGTTCAGTGCCGGGCTCAGCGACATAGTTGCAGTTGTGGGGCCAAGTACTAATTTTTGAGTTTTTGGATTTTTAAGTTGGCAAATATGTTATTTAGCATTACTGTAAACAATTAGCTACATTAAAATTGACAACAATGTAAGACGCATACGTGGCGTCGCTGGCGCTCTGGGTTAGTTATGCAACCATAGAGCCACCCGACGCACACGTGGCGTTTCTCAAAATGCGGCGTATATGGCAATAAAAAAGAGTTAGTATGTTTAGTTATGTATTTGTTAGATACAAATAGGTACTTTCATATAATATTGCAACTAGAACTAGAAGCATACGTGGCATCGCTGGCGCTCTGAGTTAGTTATGCAACCATAGGGCCACCCGACGCACACGTGGCGTTTCTCAAAATGCGGCGTATATGGCAATAAAAAAGAGTTAGTATGTTTAGTTGTGTATTTGTTAGATACAAATAGGTAGTTTCATACAACATTGCATATAATATGTCAACTAGAAGTAGAAAAAGTGTAACTAAAGAGGCCCAGCCTCCGCACTATCCGACATCACGACAAAAAATGAAGGAAAACAAAAACCGCGAACGCCGTCAGTTCATAAATACTCCATTCAATACGCCACCTAAAAATCTCGTACTTAACTGAAGCGCCAACAAAACAGATTCGCATTTACTTGGAATACAGCACAGACGCATATGTGGCGTCGGCGGCGCTGGGAACGAGTTTCGACCTGACGCCACGTGTGCGTCAGCGGCACTCAACGTGTTAAGGCATGGTAACTTACTTGCTGAAACGCATATAAATGTGTTTTATTAAAAAGTTATTGTGGTCTTCAAGGTTCAATGGCGTTCCATTAATCCACCAATCATCTCATTTAATCAAAAGGAATATAAAAGGTTTTTATATGCACTTGAAATTTCAAAATTCTCGAAATACAGTAACTGGGAAATACTATGAAGTAAATAACTAATCAACAATGAATATTTATGGGAAATGCGAAATACTTTATAGCCAATGCTTAAACGGTGTATAATTAGAAGTTCGTTTGATCTATGAAGGTTTGTTTTCAATAAACCATGCGAGTACGCTTTAATGAATTTTTCACTTTTTCCTTTAAAACCCCAGTGTGATATTCGGTCAACATTTCTATAATGGTATTTAACTGACATTTAATAATTGATTTGGTCCCAGAAATCCTACATTTAACCTGGACTTATTTGAATTTTATATTGTGGATATGTGTATGATAAAAACTTGCTAAAGATGGAGCTAAATCCAATGAAAGAATGCTCGCTTTTTTTGATTGTTAAATCGGAGAAAATAATTTGCTTATAATTGGGACTTTTAATTTGAAATTCTGTCGATTTAAAAAATTTGGCGATAAAACAACGAAAACAAAAGGCAGTACTTGGTCAAAAGTGGGTTCTTTTCGAGCGACTTTATGGTATTTCTATGTCTTAAAAGTAAAACGAATCAGATTTTAAAGATCGTTAAAAAATGTTATAATCAGATGGGAATGAATGCAAATATACAAAACCAATGCCATTTAAATAAATTTGCAAATTTAACAAAATAAACGTTTATATTTCAGTTATAATTTTCATCAAAATCCGTAGATGTCCGAAAGAAAGAAAAGATAAAATTTTTGCTCTTCAGTTTTTAGCAGATATTTTATAATATTTACGTTACGACAGCAACTAAAAAACTACGGAACTCATGCACATGCAGTTATTAACTCACCTGGGCAACTTTTTCACCCATTTTTGGTGTGTGAATTCCACTCTGAAAATATTTAGCAGATCCATTATCTTGTATAGAAAACTGAAAACAAAATGAAAGGTTACACATCCACACTATTTACTAAATTTTTAGCTTTCAGCAGCAGCAGCTAAATAGCAAATTTTAACATTTTCAAAGAAATCTGTTGCTTATTTACTGCGCAATTAAAATCGGTGATATAGAAAATTAACCACGGAAATGAAGCGTTAGTTAGCCATCCTTTTAATTGCAGCCATGCACAAAGGTTCATTTATTTTTGATCAATTTAAATTCGCATGAAAACAATGATATACAGGGAATTTCTCTTTTTAGTATACATATTCCCTATATATGGTTAAAAAAAAACGTGTCAAAAGTCCTATGTGTAGGCAACCAACTATACACTAAACGTCACTCTGTTACAATTTTTTTGATTCCAAATTAATTGTATCATTTTTCAAGCCTTTGCCAGTGTTGTTAACTTTAAGAATTTTTGTTTTGTGCTTGTTTAACTTTATTTTCTTCAAAATTTCACATTTTTCTTAATTCTTTCATTTAATTATTTTCGTATTTTGTAAAGATTTCCTTTTGATTGTGGTTTCGATTGCAATGGTAATGTTTTAATTCCATTGTGCCGGCGCATAAATCTCCATCTTTAAGCGATGCCTGGTCATTTAGTCCATTTGCTCGTCTTAATTGTCGTTCAAAAGTAAATTCTTTCGGGTTTTCCGAGTCTATTTTTCTTATATTCTCTTGTTGTGTTATCCAATTTTCCATAACTTATTCATATTTATTCTAAATGCTTTCCATAGTGAAATTTTGCCTATTAGTTATGCAGCTTGAATTGCATAAATGTAATTGGGTTAGAGACTCACTGGTATTAATATTTTGTACCTGCGCAGTGGATTCTTTTTCTGTAAGGTGTCGTGGATTTGACACGAGCTCTTTCTCTTTGGCTGTTGAAATTCCTGTCGAACACATCTTTGGGCTTTTGCTGAAATTTATTATCTTTACGTTTCATTTTTATAAATGATCGTATTATTTAATTATTCCGATGTTCGGATATGATTCTCTGCTATGTTTTATTAACATGTATAGTTACAACTTCGCACTGTTTTAGTGGTGCGTACTTTTGTCATTAAATTTTCTTTAATCTCCATTTTCTTATTGAATTGGAATTTACAGCGCCTATCTGGGGTTGTAAGAATGGTAAATTGATTCACTTTCCTGGCTGGAGGATCAATGTGTGTGTTTTCCCGGCTGGAATTCTTAATTCCTCTGGAATTTTACTTTTATTTTATCGAAACACGTGGAAGGACACCATTTTATTCATGCTGCTAGCTGTCAACCTAGTTCAACTTTAATTTACTTTCCTTCATATTTCAGGTGATGCTGTATGCTGGAATTCACCTATTTTCAGGACTGTTATTGAGATAAGTGTTTAATTAATATTTTCTTGTAATTTGATAATTTGTTTCTATGTTAATGTTAGTATATTTCACAGGTGTTGTCCACCTGTTATTCTTTAAATTCAATGTGTAATAAAATTCTTATATTAAATTCAGTCATGAATTAGATTTGTTATTAATCTTTATTCATAATTATTTTGTTTTTTCTTATAACTAATTCATGATTGAATCGCTACTATTTTTTTACCTTTAGATATATTTTTATATTTAGATTTAAATTTACATTTGTGTGTGATTTAACTGTCAAGTCTTAATCAATCTTTCTGATCAACATTTTAATTTTTTATTTAATTATTTTGAATCCTGGCCTTGCGCCGATTCTTTGAGTCCGTAAAAATAAATTGTTCATGTATTTTCTGGTTTTTATTATCGTTTTGATAAGTTTTCGTAGCAACTCTGGCTGTAAATTTAGGGACATTCGTTTTTATGTGTTGTGGTGTGTAAAGGTTATGTTTGTAAATAAATCAAAATTATTTTGATATTCTGGTAATGTAATAACATCACCGATATTCTACTAATTTTGATTTATTTACAAACATAAACCTTTACACACCACAAATAATAAAAGCTAATGTCCCTAAATTCACAGCCAGAGTGACGTTTAGTGCATAGTTGGTTGCCTACATATAGGACTCTCGACACGTTGTTTTTAAACCATACATAGGGAATATGACAATATGTATACTAAAAAGAAAAATTCCCCGTATATGAAATGATAAATAATAACCCATTGCACTTTGAATAACAATAAATGGAATTACTACGTTTATACAAATCACTTGACTGGAGTAACTTTAAAATAAATTTTTGAGGATAATAACGGAAATTAAAAACGTCATGTCCCAAGTACAACGACCTCCCGAGGAAATTTGTTTTTCCATGGAATAGCTTAATAAAAACCAGTACAACTACCCTGATGCACCTACACACTCAGATTGTGAAACAAATGTCAAGTTAATTGTTTAAAAGAATATTTATAAGTAAGTATTCATTGTGTAACGACGTCATTATCATAGGCGCCGATTAGCATGTAACGATCGGCGAACTATAACTATGACGTCGCATACGTAGGCAACACGTTTAACATCATCATTTTATAAGCCACGAAAATTGTTATACACAAAATACATCTTACCGGATTATAAAAGTTTTCTAAATTTGTGTTACATCAAGTTTGCCTGGGCATTTTATATATTTTAATCTTAAAACTGTCCTTAAAATCTTCAACAATTCTTGAGGCTTTTCTTGGATTATCAGCTCAGCAGAATAATTTAGATTATTATTTCAAAATATTTGGATGCTTATTGTTTGGCGTCTCTGTATTCATTAGCTTAATTAGCAACATGTTAAATTTACGACGAAGGCTTATCCGCTTAGCAAATTAAATGAAGTCGCATTTACTGTGAAATTCGTAGGTTTATCAACGAAATTAAGAGGAATGGAGAAAGTTTTATTAATCAGCTAACTCAAAGCTTTCTTTAATTACATACATATTAAACTTGTTTGGCTCAGCCAAGATTTACTCAACATATTAAAAATACTTTTGTGGATGGTAATATCTCACTTTTACTTTAATTTTTTTGTTGTTACTTTTAATTAATGTACTTATCATTGAATTATTAAATCGAATTTTAAGTAAATTGTTATACTTTCTTAGGCATCTTCACTTACCTTTTGTCTACCAGAATCGGTCGGATTACTTAAACTAGGACTTTTTCTATCGTGGGAATGTGTAGTTTTGTATCTCTGTATATCACTTTCTGAAGACACATTGGGAAACTGAAGCTGATTTTTTGTAGCTGAAATTAAATATTAAATCGTTAGCTTTATATTTTTGCTTATTCTTTTGTGTTTAATTTTACATATCTCGAATTAAAAGATTGTACACGGATTCAAATAAAAAATAGATAATGGTTGGATATGGTTGACGAAATTTACAAATAATATCAATCTATAGTTTTTAATATATTCTTACCGAATTATGAAAGTATCTAAATTCTAGTTTTTAGGCTCAATTTGCAACTGGAAAACAGCGTGTAGAATCGCTTAAGTATGAAGTCATTGCTTCTTAACAAAGGCAACCTTTAGTTATTATTTAATTGAACATCCGCTACAAATAATTAATTAATAAAGTAGATACAATAAGCCTTAATTTCAGTTTTGTTGAGACCCTTATAGATAAAGCTGGATGCGTTCAACAATTTTGCACACCACAAGTTCTATTTGTTTAAATATGTAATTTGATAAAACAACATTTATAAAGTAATACCTTCTTCAAGTTTGCTGAACAACATTTATTTAATATTGACACTGTCGCCTAAACGCATTTATTTAATAAGGGATTCATTTAAAACGTGCTATTAAACCGGCACCAACAATATTCAACTAACTCGCTAGGAAAACAAAGTAAATTTAGAATCAAAGTAATTCAAACACAAACCGCGATATTTTTAGAGAACAGCTGCTATGTAACGCTAGCAAGATGGTAATTATATTTTAGTGATTTAGAAAATATTTAATTTACGGCTATTTCTCTGTAGCTTCATTTTCGCAATAAAAAAAGTAACAAACCAAAAAATTTGTTTAATTCCGATATGGGCCCAATAAAAAAATTATAGAATTCGAATGATTAATTTAAAATATCTGCAAATTAGTGTGCTAAAGGCTGACTTAAGATAAAATAAAAAAACGCTGATAAATTTAATCAGTGTTGAGAAATTAACAGAAATGGATATTGAATCCTAACGTAAACACTGAAAAATTTAGCTAATATTTATTTATTTGATTAAAGCGATGCAGGAAATTACACGTTTTAAAGTAAAACGTTTAATTTTTAAACCTTTTACCACTTGCCTCAATACCGAAAGGTATAAAGAGGTTAACGATAACAAACAAACCATTTTAAAAGCAACAATATCTCCGTAATTGTTTGATAGTTTTTACAATAATAAATTTAAAGTGAGAAACTTTTTCACGAAAATGCATTCGTCTTCAAGATTTAAGGAAATATTCCTTCAATTTAGGGTGCAGCGGCACGGCTCCAAGTGAAATAAGAAAAGCTTCAGAAGATTTAGGTTAACAGAAGAAACGATAAACAACAAAGCCTAGGCTATTGAGTTAGTTTACGGTAAAATAATTAGGAAAAACTAGAGTACTTTAAGTAAGAATTGTTTAGGATGCCTCTGAAAGCCCATCTTAAAAGTGTACTGAACGTTTTTTACTGTGTATATTTCTTAAAAAATAATTAAATAACAAGAAGGTATTGTTATTTAGCCGGGTAAGTTAGGCGTTATATAAAGTTACAAATGAATGTACATTTTAGATATCATGCGTTATAAAACGGATTTAGTCATAATGCAAACAATGCCATACGACAGAAGGGTACCAATCAATTCAAATTACCAGGGTAATGCACGTACAATGCAATAATGCATACTAGGAAATGTGCAAGGGCCAACATTATACCAAAAATATCATTAATAAAATAAAACTTACTTGCGACTTACTTTGATACTTACGAATATTTAAAGACGGATATCCACTTTTAAAGCATTGTCGCTTCGCTATAGCATCTAAACTAGTTGCATGAGTTACTTTATTTCCGATGTAATGCCTGAAAAAAATTCATTTTGTTTTAAATTGTTAATTTAATTTAAAAAAATACATACAATATTTCTTACCTTCATCAATAAGGTACAAATATTTTAAGGATTAAAATTGGTAAATATACCTCAAAGTAACCGATTTAATTACAAAGGACAATTAATTATCCAAAGTCGAAAATGTTTTAGAATGATGGTGTAATACAACATTTCTGAGTAGATTTCAAAAGACAAACAATATTTATTACTGAATAGTTTTTTAAATGTTTTTAATAGCAATCGGTAGTGTATTATACATTATCAAAGAGCCTATACTTTCCTCTTTCTAACCAGTATAAAAATTTGAAAAAATACTTTACACAGAGCAAGTGAACAAATTTAAATATCTGAGAACATATATTAACAGCAAGGGGAAGATAGACTTTGAAATAAATAAAAGAACACTGTGGGAATAACTTTTAAGGGCATAAAAAACACCTTTCCGGGAAAAAACTAAACACCAAACAGAAAAGCAGAAGAGCAGACTGACAAGCACAGAACTAGAAGGAAAAGGGCAAGACAGGATCAAATAAACAACGTACAGAAAATAAATGAACGTAAAGGCCGTAATACAAGAAAGACATGTGCATATGGGAGATTACAGAATAGTGAAGCAAACTTTCAAAGACCAGAAGGAACGAACAGGGTTGGAAGACCAAGGAAGACTTGGGCAGAAGGGGCAAAAGTAACAACGAACCGGCGAGGGCTAGAAATCAAAGTAGAGGTAGTGAGAAAAGTGGTGTTCCCAGCTCTAGTTTACGGAAGCAAACCGTGAACGATCACAGAAAAGCAGAGGAGCAGACTGACAAGCACAGAAATGAAGTTCTGAAGAAAAATAGAAAGCAAGACAGGATCAGAAACACAACATACAGAGAACGAATGAACGTAGTAAAGGCGGTAGAAATCGTGAGACATGCAAGGCAACTAAGATGGCTAGGGCATGTACATAGAATGAGAGATGAAAGAATGGCGAAGCAAGGCCAGAAGGAACGAACAGGGTGGGAAGATCAAGGAAGAAGTGGACAGAAGGGATAAAAGTAGCAGTGAAACGGAGAGGTCCAGAATGCAATACTACAGCAAAACAAAACAAAGAGTGGAAAAAGTGGTGCCAAAAACCTCCAGGGAAAAGGAGATGACAACCAACCGACACCAAGCCTTAGAGCTAACAGTAGAAAGGCTCAGGATGTATGTATGTATGTACGTAAAAAATATTTTAATTAATTGACTATATGCAAAAGGAAGTAAGATAAGACTATCTACGAGTATATGCCAATCTTGACGTACGCGGCTGAATCATGGCCAATGATCGACAAATATAGATCCAAAATAACCATGAAATATTTGAGAAAAGTCACGAAGAAAGCGAGAAGATAACAGCATAAGGGATGGGCTGGAACTAACACCATTAGTCAACAAAATGGTATGGTCACCTAGCCAGAATGGAAAATGGACGAATACCCAGGAAAATGCTTGGAATGGAAGGAAGGACACCAAGAAGATTATCGGAAGATAACATAAGGGAAATAGCACAGAGGAGAGGAAAAACATTAAATGAAATAAGAAGGACGGCCAAAGACAGAAATAAATATCGACGATGGACAGAGGAACCCTACCCAACGCTATAATTGCGTAAATGGGACTAGATGAAGAAGAAGAAGACTGTATGCACAGATGCACACATAAAACTACGTTTTGTGTAAGGTGCATTCTAACTCTAAGAAATCAACAAAATGAACAAAAATTACCAGCAATTGTTTCGTAGCAAACTTGCATAAAACTTCAAAAAATTAACATCTTGACGGAGAGAGAATATAACATTCAGCAATTTATTTGTAACGATTTGTGTTTTTCCGTAAAATTTTTAATTGGTTAGAAATACAAAAAAATAACTCTCTGGTGATCATAGTTTATTTATAAAGATTCAAGATGGCAGCCGTATACGAAAACTATGCAGTAGAAAAATAGTTGTTGCTTTGTCATGTTACACCAACTCTAACCATTTCAGCAGGAAAGCTCTGTTTCCAATTTTTTTCACCATGTATAACATTTATTGTTAATGATAGACTATTAAAATAATTTAAAAGGCTGCTAATTATTCTAAGTATTATGTTTCAGATAATAAATCTTAAGTTTTAGGACAGGTAGGTTTTCCCCTAAATATAAGTTACCGTGCGATCAAATAAACTTACAATTATAGCCTTAATTTCTATTTCATAGTTGGCATCAGTCAAATACTAATCATAAAACTACCAACGCAAACTATGTCAGCTGTCAAATTTGAGTTTCAATATACAAAAGCATTCCAAATCTGACGTATCATAGTTTAGCAGTCAATGTCACCAACTATATTAAAGATTTAATTGATCACAGTGTATTTCTATACGAAATTAAATTACCTATTTGCTATCGGTGGTTTACCCCTTTCGACACTTTCGCCTCTTTCAAACGACGCCTGATGACTTGCTGGAGCACTGTGAGATATCGTAAGTGCGGTATATTCTTTATGTTGAGAAGGAATGGGTATCGTTGTATGAGTTGTACCAGTTATCGTTTCCGTTTTCGACACCCAAGTTTGCTCTAAAATTGGCGTTGGTGAATTCGATGTGAGCGGGCTGAAAAGGACATCATTTTAATATTTTTCCTCTAACAATAATATCGATGTTAGCTTTTATAAGAGAATTTTTTGAGTTTGTTTACGAGCACATCCTTATATTTTCTCAACAGGTTGTCATGGTAATAAGATATGGCAGTTCAACCGATTCCTATAGAAAGATCAAATGAATCCTCACGCAATAGGTTTTGCCGTAAAATAAATCAAACTGTTATTAGGTTTTCGTGGGTATATCAAGAAAAGTTTATTTTCTAGCACTTCAATAAATTCGTGGTTTATAAGTTTTGCCGAGGGTTTCGTATTTTATTATTATTGCCTTCATGTTAACATGTTACGATTATGACGAATCGCCTTTACCTAAATTATAATCAATAAACAAGTTTCCTGCATTCAGGAATTAGGTTTTATAACAGAATTGAAATTTTTCTTTTGGATTGCAATAAAATCGTATCAGAACTTGCCATTTAAAATGAAAAAGGTCAGAATTTTTCTGCTTAACTTGGTGGTAAGCAGAGGCAGATATGTGATATAAAGGTGACCGGGATTAAGCTGTTTATATCTTTAGTCAGTCCATTTATAAAACGTTGTTTAGTTAAATAGACTCGTTACTTATTTTTCAAAATTATGAAATTTTAATAATCGCTCTTCGGCCCAAACGACCGGTGCCTCACCGGAAACCCTATCCACCTCTTTTTATAAGATATTAGTACTTTTTACTTAACAAAGTTTTTGGCAATAATAATTATTGTGAAGCTGAACCAAATTGATGTACAAAATTCACCCCAAAAGGAACCAAGTTATGAAACTGTAGTGAACAATCCCCCACTAAAATATTACTGTGTTCTCTCTTGTTTCTTGTTACAAAAGTTAACAGATAAACTTGTCAGTGCAAACCAATTTACGAAAGTTAAAGGGTTTCAAAAGCAATCCTCTCACTGAAACTTTTAACAGTCGCTTCAGTAAGCTCTTGAAATAACTGAAGTTTCTTTCCAGCCAGAATTTAAAATATTTTTGAATGTGCTTCAGGCAAAACTCGATGGATCTTTAGCGATTCAATTCTTAAGTATTTTGTTAAACAAAAATACTCACCATTGCTCAAGAGTATCGGCCTCTTCTTCGGCGGCAGTAACGTCACTCGGTGGTGTTAAATATCCTGCTAACCTTAAACCACGTCCACGAAGATTCGATCCTATTCTTAAACTTTGTCGAAATGATGCTCGTGCACGATCAACTAATGCATACAAACAATCATAATTAACAACTATGCTTCATGCAGCAAAGGTAAAACATCACGCAAATTTATTTAGTTCCAGGTAAAACCTCAACATGCAATTTTAAGGAAATTTTAATTAAAAAAGGTTAAAAATGCAAACTGTAAATGAAAGATTACTGTACAACTAATAATTATTTGTGTTTAAATTATATGTTAAATTGTTTTGCTGTTTAGGCTTAAGTTTCGAGGCAGGGTTTTAATTCGCATTTTAGTAAGAATCAGGGCGAATACTTGCTAGTGAAAATACTTTATTCGTATTTTCCTAGCTCCACCAATTTATTTTGTCTCAACCACAAAGACAATTCTACAACACCTGTGAATCTAAATCGCTATTATTCTACCGAATCATTATTAAAGTATCGAAAGACCATAATTTAAACAAGATTAATTTCAGATTCGCGATGCGATGCTTCTTCGTCCACCACATTTTTCAATCTTTTCAACTTAATAACACGACGAAACGTCGTAATAATAAAAATCAAATCAAAAGGTTATAAAAGAAGGCAATGCGTTGAAATAAAGTTTCAATAAATCCACACTGATTTAACAAAAAGCTTCTTAAAAAACGAGAAGTGTTGTATTCCTTTCGCCGTTCTGTACGTGATTCGACTATTTTATTACAAGCCGGTGCCTCGGATACCAAACGATTTGTCTCGCACTGTAAGCTTTTAGTAAAGCTATCAACGTAAAAATCTGTTTAGATAAAAGTCGACGGCTGCCCTAATTTTCTTTGATGTATAATGCTTCGAAATATACGAATGAAATGTCCGAAAAGTAGAACGATTGCATTTAGTATTTGTTAAATTTCGATGTTGACAAACGCAAATACAGGTCGAAATTTTACTTGGAAAATCGCTCAACTTTGAAGAGCAGCGAGAAGATTATTTTAACCATCTTATCGAAACTTAGCATTGGCTTAAAATTTAACAAACTTGTTAGTTCCTATTTGTAAACGCCTTTGGCGTTAAATTGATTTTGATACATGTAACACAATGATGGTGAAATGAGTTTCTTTAACATGTTTTATGCATAGCCGAAATCATTATAATGCGCTCTAAAAGCCGTCTTTTTGTATTATTTTACCATAGAAGAAGTTAAAGAAAGTAAAAAGAAAATAAAAAGCATTTCATCGCGTCGTTAAAAAAGGATTAAGAAAACCGCGAGCACATCCTAAGAGCGGCGAATAAGTTATTAAATTTGGAAACGTTTCGCTGCATATCCAGAATGAAAGAACCGTAAAAAAATTTAAGTTGAGAAATGGGAAGGTTTACACCACAGACGTAGAACATATGCGAAATTATAACAGAGATGGGCTCGATAAAGTGCAATGCAGTGTTAAGGTTGCCATAGAGCATAGACGAAGTGCTTTCTTCGTGTTTTATTTTTATATTTTTTCCAGTTAATTTCCGATTCGTTTAATGTAAGAAATTATCCGCACAGACAGTATCTCTTAGAAAATTATTTTTAGTTATTGCTGTATCTACCTTACTGCGTGGTTTTCTTTAATTACTTTAGTTGAATAAAATAACAAATAACGTTTAGTCGGATAAGCAAAGTATTCTACGTGGCGTTTTTAAATTAAGATTTATCTAAAATTGTTGCAGAAAATTTACAGGCAATTAGTTAATACAATACAAAACTAAACTCACATTTGCTTAGCCTTCCTTTCCCAACTGGGCTGCTTTCTACCGACGGCGCTGGTTTGGCTGTCAAATCTTCAAAATTAATAATTATCAAACTGATGTCATCTATGTCGCTCTTTATTGGTGCTATAACTTCTGAGCATAGGAACTTGGAACCTAAAATAATTAAATAGTTTAGTAATCATGTTTTTGGCCAATTCGACGATCAATTTTTAGTTGCAATTTGCATTAAATTTCTAACACGATAGAAATTTATCTTATCACGCTTTACACACAAAAGTAACATCATTAATTATAAATAAAATACAGTAATTATCCACTCCGCGCATTATTTGTCCCGAAATTTATTACCTCACATTAAAACTCATAAATCATAGTCGATTAAGTAATTATAAGGTGAAATAATTAATACTACGAAACGATTGTTTCTGCTGATTTTACAAATTACAAAGGTGGTCTTTTAAAAGCCATTTTGATGCATGATTAACGCCCTTTGAGGAAAAAAAATACAGTCTTATACAGTTTTCTCGATAAGTTTGATGCGAAGAAAGGATAAGAACACAAATGGTTTAAACGAACTCTCGTGTTAAGAAGCCATCTTCGCAGGTCAACTACGCAG
Source organism: Melanotus villosus (assembly GCA_963082815.1). Classification (NCBI taxonomy): domain Eukaryota; kingdom Metazoa; phylum Arthropoda; class Insecta; order Coleoptera; family Elateridae; genus Melanotus; species Melanotus villosus. The sequence goes on from OY720426.1 coordinate 42,121,054, forward strand.
TATATCACTAAATTGTTTTACCTCGTTAATCGATTTTCACTTTCCCTACTTCAAGTTTATCTGGTTATAGTGTTTGGCTGTTTATGTACTTAAAAGAGTTTGCGTTAAATATAATCATTCGAATTCGCTTAGTCGCAAATTTCTCAAGTTTGAAATAAGTCTTAAATCTCAAAATTTGGAAACTTTCAAGTACTTTCAAGTTTTCTAGGGCAACTAATCATCAAACTGCTTCCCTTCTGTTTAAATGAAGTAACAAATGAAGTACAATAAGAATGAGAACATGGAATGTTAGAAGTCTATTGAAACCAGGAAGAATGGAAAAAGCTGCGAAGAAACTAGAAAGATATCAAGTAGATATAACGGGATTACAAGAAGTAAGGTGGCCAGACGAAGGCAAAATAGGCAAAGGTAATTATGCAATCTGGTATGCCGGAGAATAAAAGATAAAGTAATACAGTTTAAAGCAAGCGGAGGAAGAATATCATGTATAAGAGTAGAAAATAAACCGTGAAACGCAGTAATAATAAACGTGTGTGCCCCAATAGAAAATGTTAATGAAGAGAGAACAAACAACAATGGAGAAAGGTTATGTAATTTTCCTGCTGCAACAGATATGTCTTCAACAAGTACAGAGTTCATACACAAGGGGATTCATAACATTACATGGATATGGGCAACCAAATAGATCATGTATTAGTGAAGAGAAGAGATATTACGGTGATAAAAGGTATGAAATCACATCACATTGACTCATACCAACTACTGGTAATAGTTAAATTCAAAATAAATTTACCGGAATTAAAACACAAAAAAATAGTGAAAACAGAATGGGACTTAGAAAAACTAAAACAAGAGGAAATAAAAAATAAATCTACAGAGGTAGCTAAATTATATTAGCAGTTTTATAGTTTTTGGAAGTAATAGAAGTTTGCTGAATAGTCTAAGTAGTTCTGGTACTTAAAATGTTTATCATATTACATTTAATTATTTCAAAAGTACGGCTGCTCATCTATCATAATCCAATTTCGTACAATAATTCAAGTCATACCCCTTCCAAAAGAGATTCTTGAATTGCTGATAATCATACAAAGAGATTGCTCTGTCTCTGGGGAGGCGTCTTTGTATTTACAACCGGGCATTAATCATTTGTCAGGCAATTTTGAGTAACATCTGCTTGGGTGAAAAATAACAAAATTCTGAGAATAGCTTTGCGTTGCTTAACCACCCTCAGTTGATCACTGAAATTTCGCTAGAAAAGGATAAGGATAAAGATGTGATCCCTTCTTAAGCGAGTAAAAGTTGAAAACAATCAAACAAAAGTCGAAATTAGTAGAATCGTGGATGTTAGTCCGATGTACGTGACAACTTGGTAAATGTGGAATAAAACGAAGAACTTCCCCAGGATGGACACCTTTTCTGATACAAAAAGTTCGCAAAACATAAAATTAACATCGGCGCAGCTGCAAGCTATTGCCAGAAAACACAGTACGAAAATATCTTCAAGAACTGTAGGACGAAAGCTTTTCGAGTCTGGGATAAAAGCTAGACGTCCACATAAAAAGCAATAGTTAACTCCAGCAATGCGAAAAAGGGTCTTACTTACTAGGGTAAAAACTCTTCAATATTAACTTCCGAGAATTGGATGTATATAATATGATTAAATTGGTATCAGAAGTAAGCAAAACAATCACCCTTTTTAATTCATGCCTTTATTTGTACAAGGTGGTGTTCAGGGACGAAACAATCATCTCTGTTGTTAAAGAAAACCCTTAATATGTTAGTAGGGGACATGGAGAAGCATTCAAGATTGAATGTATTATGCAACATGTAAAGCATCCTATCAGTGTCATGATTTGAAGTGCGAAATCTGTGCATGGAGTAGGAAAAGCGCGTGTTGTAGAGGGTACTTTAAATTTTGAATGCTAGACAGTATGGAAAAGTCGTCGCCAGCTGTGTAGTCCCCATCATCACTGGTTTCCAAGTAGAGATGAAATTTTCGTGCAAGATAAGGCAAAAATTGTAACAAAAAGCTGTAAGAAAATGGCATCACAATATTAAGTTGGCCAAAAAAGAGTCCAAACATAAACCCCGTAGGAATAGTTAGAAGTGACTCAAAAAGGAAGTAGAAAATAAAATTTTACAAGTAAGCAAAGTCTAAAATCATGCCTTATAGATGTATGGCATAATGACCAAGACATTAGGGAGATGTGTAGGACTGCCATTAAAAGGATGCCATTAATATCCTCCTAAAATCCATTGGGGGGGGGGGACATACAAAGTATTAAAATATAGTAAGCAATGTTGAATAAAATAATATTAATAAAAGAACTGATCATGTTTGTATTTAAAACATTTAAACAACAATTTTACTAAGAAATACAAAATTACTAATAAGGTGAGTAATAATATAGAAAATGAATGGAAAATTATCAAAGACAGTATAAACGAAGCAGCAGAAGATACTATAAAATATAAGAAAATAATCACTGGTTTAACCCTTAACTGGTCTGGTGGGGTTCGCGCTAGTGCTAGTTAATTAGTAGTTATTGTTAATTATGCCGGACGGACTCCACGAGACAGTAAGTGTATACAAATCAAAATTTTTCGTTTTGGGCATATCATTTGATTTTTTTTATAGTTTTGTAGGTTATTATGTTAAAAAATGCTAAAAATCCCCAAACCAAGCCTCGGATGTGGGCTGGAACAACTGGAAAACGGCAAGGCAAAAGGAAACGGACAATGATTTTCGGTACATGGAATATTCAAGGCCTTCGTACGAAGCAACAAAATGTGTGGCAAGAATTGCAAAGATATAAAATGGACATTACCGTGCTAAGTGAAACGAAAAAGAAAGGAAGCGGTTGCGAAGAAATAGGAGAGTACGTTCATATATGGAGTGGAGTAAGTAATGATCAAAGGGCAAAACGAGGAGTTTCTATAGCTATAAAGAAAAAATATAAAAGAGATATAACATCATGGGAAGCCATAACAGACAGAATAATAAGAGTAGATATGAAGCTTAAGGGTTATGGTTGTACTGTAATCGGAGTCTATGCACCCACCGAAAATGGAAATAAGGAAGAAAAGGATACATTCTATGACACCCTCACATCCACTATAGAAAGTGTACAAAATAGAAAAGAATGGATTTTGATGGGGGACTTTAATGCTAGGACGGGACAAAAAGAAGGGAGTAAGGTAGTTGGACAATACGGAGAACAAGAAGAAAACGATAACGGACAAAGACTTAGCGAATTCTGTGAAGAATATAGCCTTAAAATACTAAATGGATTTTACCAGCACAAATTAATACATAAATTCACATGGATACAGCCAACGAAAAAACTAAATACAATAATAGATTATATAATAACAAATCAACAAAGTCAATGTATAGTAAATGATGTCCGAGCACAACGAGGGGCGGAATGCGGAACCGACCATCTTCTACTAAGATCACCAATATATTTTCCCTACTCAAGTAATCGAGAACAAGAATTACGAGAAAAAAAAGAAGAAAAAAGCCAAGAGCCACGATACAATCTCGAAACATTAAGGCATGAGTCAAACGTATTCTTGTATAAATTAAGGCTAGCAAATAAAATGGCAACCATACCCGAAGAGGAACGAACGACAGCCGAACTGTACAAACTAATAAAGGACAAAATTCATCAAGCAGCAAGCGAAAGTTTAGGTATGTGCAGAAATATATATAACAAAAAGAACAAGCCGTATTGGTGGAACGAGGAGGTGGAGAGACTTATACAAAATAAGAAGGAAGCTTATATTAAATGGCTAAACAGTGGAGATACAGAAGACAGAAAAAACTACGTAAGGCAAAGTAGAGAAACCAAGAAATATATAATTAATGAGAACAACCGAGTGTGGGAAGAGAAGTGTAGTGAAATAAACAGTTACATGGGTGGAACCAAATCCAGTGCCTGGAAATTTGTCAACAGACTACGCAAAAATGAAAAACACAAAATAAATTTACAACCAATAGCACAAACGACGTGGGTTAATTATTATAGTGTACTATTGAAAGAAAATAGAAATGAATTCATGGAAAATATAGAAGACGAAAGGGAACGACCCAATCAAGAAGAAATACTATTAATAACAGCAGAAGAACTTAAAAATACAATAAAGAAGTTTAAAAACAGGAAAGCAGCTGGACCGGGGGGAATCCCAATAGAATTACTTAAGAATGCACCACAACAAGTATATGACAGACTATCACAGCTATTTAATATGTGCTTACAAGATGGCCCAATACCGGAAGACTGGAAAAATGGTTATATTTCCAATATTCATAAGAAAGGCAAGAAAGACGAATGCACAAATTATAGAGGGATTACAGTCTTAAGTTACATAGGACGGGTGTATGCTAAAATCATATGTCAAAGGATAAACGCGAATCTAAATGAAGAAGAGGAACAGAGTGGCTTCCGAGTTGGACGATCGTGTACTGATAATATATTTACCTTACGACAACTTCTGGAAAAAAGGCTAGCACGCGATCTGCAAACACATCTGGCTTTTGTAGACCTACACAAAGCGTATGATAGTGTACCCTTACAAAAAGTATGGAGTACAATGGAAAATGCTAATGTAAATGCTGTATACATTAAAGCAGTAAAAAGCCTATACACAGAAATTACATGCCAAGTCAAAACAGCAGCTACATTATCAGAAAAATTTAAAATAACAAAAGGCCTAAGACAAGGGTGCTGTTTAGCCCCAACTTTATTTAAAATATATATACAAATGGCTTTAACACAATGGAAACAACACTGTAGAAACATGGGCATACGAATTCAAGATGATTATCTATACTCACTGCATTTTGCAGATGATCAGGTCGTGGTTGCAGAAGACAGTATAGACATGAACTACATGCTGAGAAAGTTGAAAACAGAGTACGCCAGATGGGGACTGCAGATCAACACAGATAAGACACAGTACATGGTGGTAGGAGCAGAAGGACATGATCTTAATTTGACAGATGACATAATTAAACATGTAAACAAATTTAAATATTTAGGAACGACATTCACAAACTCTGGAGGTAGCGGGGAAGAAATTAAAAATAGGATGACACAGACAAAAACAACAATAAGACAATTACACCCAGTATTATGGTCTAAGAAGATATCCACCAAAACAAAGAAAATGATATATGACGCGATTGTACAAAGTATAGCAACGTATGGAAGTGAAACATGGGAAATCACACAAAGAAACATGGAGAAAATAAAGGCAACAGAAATGATGTACTGGAGACGCAGTTGTGGCTTAACAATATTAGACAGAGTCCCAAACATAGAAATAAAAAGGAAGATGAATGTAGACAAAACAATTATAGACAATATAGAAACGAAGAGGCTCAGATGGTACGGACATGTACAAAGGATGGAAGAGGATAGATGGCCACAAAAGATACTTAAATGGAAACCACCCCAAAGAAGAAAAAGAGGAAGGCCGCGTCGTACTTGGATTGATGGTGTAAAAGAATCCATGCTAGCAAGAAATTTAGAAGAAGAAGACTGGAGAGATAGAGCAACGTGGAAAAGGGGATGCGAGAAACGTCCTGTGTGATGTATAGATATATGCTACATTGTAGATATTGTAAACTCGCAAATATATATATACATATATATTTGAGTAGAACTTTGAGCTACTGTTGCATCCGGAAATGGCATGCAACCCTTCTTCCAGTCGAGCTTTGAGTACGGCTGAATTAGAAGCCATAATCAACTAACCATCTGAAGATGACAGCGATGCAGAAATCAATCAGTATGAAGTAAGCGATCATGGAACTGAATCAGACTATTCATCAGATGGAGAAGTAGCAGCACTTTCGGACGATGATTCAGTTCAATATGATAAGAATACATTTTATTATGGAAAAAAAACAAAATTATAAGTGAGCAAAAGAATGTAAGAGACGTTTTCGTACACCTGCTCGTAATATCGTTTCGCATCTATCAGGACCCAAGAAAGATGCTAAAAAAGTTGAATCAGGTGATATTTTGTCAGCATGGAAATTATTCATAACAGATGATATACTGCAAACAATTCTGACTTATACTAATGCCAAAATAATGGAAAAAAGAGCAAAAATTGCAAAACCTTCTTCATCATTTGCAAAAGATTTGGATGTGATAGAATTAAAAGCCTTTATAAGACTACTTTTTCTAAATGGAATAATAAAGTCTGTTAGAGAAGATGTAACATCCCTATTTTATTTCGTGCAACAATAGGCGTAAATCGTTTTTATTAATATTATTAACTTTAAGATTTGATTAATAGAGTGGAGAGAAAACCAACTGATGAATTGGCACCAATCCGCTAAATTTGGGATTCATGTATTTCGAATTCCCAGTCATTATAATATGTTGCTGGAAAAAATCTAGCTATAGATGAATAGTCCAGTGAAATTAGACATTGCGCTTCGGAAAAATTCCCGGAAAGCTGAATTTTGGTATGGACCTTGATATTGTGGTTCTAAACAAAATGTCAAAAGTCCCCATCGATCCGAGTGCCGCTAAAAGTTTCACGCGTGGTCAAATGTCACTCAACATGGTTTTTCGTGAATATCTCGTTAACGGTCACTTTTATAGAAAAAATAGTTATTATCAAATTTGTAACTTAGAAAGTTTCCTACAAAAAAGATACAATGATTTTTATTCATAGGAGTGACCATTATGGAGAAAATGCGATTTATAAAGTTGTAACGAACAGTGTGCACCCCTCAAGCGATCCTTGTTTGTCAACGGATGTGCTTACTCAATATTTTTATTAATTTTTATTGCTGATGTGGGGACTACTGCGGCCCACATCAAAATTGATTTAACATATTGTAAATAGTGGTAGTCATGTTCAAATATGGCTAGGCAACGAGCTTACCCCTGAAGACTGGGGATGGACATTAAAGGATAACGCTTTAGAGCCAATTCATACTCTGCTTCCACCTGCTCCAGACATACTGTTGAATACTATTTTCTGTAATTGCACCAATGGCTGTAGCTTAAACTGTGGCTGCAGAAAAGTTGGTTTATATTGTTCAGGAGTATGTGGGAATTTCCACGGGCAATCTTGCTTAAATGTAGTACCCGATATAAAGGACGTCGGTAATTGCGACCCCCCTGAAGATGTAGATCCATCCTGTTTTCTGGCTGAATCTATGGAAATACAGGAAACATCAGAAGAAGGGAAAAAAGAAGAAATAGAAGAAGAAGAAGAAGAAAAAGAAGAAGATGATGATGAAGAAGAGAAAATCGTGCAAATTGAAATAGAGTCTGAAGAATAATATTAATTATTAAGATTAATAATTTCCTGCTTTAACCAAAAAATTTATTAATTAAAAAATTCATAATTTTTTCTAAAATCAACATTTTTCAAACAAAAAAACGTGGATTAGGCTTACCGGTGACACCGCGTAAAAAAGCGCACCTTGTACTCTACCTCGAAGGTGGTGTGGAAAGGAGTGCACGTTTCGCAAGAAAAATAATTGTTAAAACTCTGTAGATCGCATTATCTCCAAAAGAGGGACTTTTATGATAAAAGTCGTTACAGCTTTTTTGTAGAACATTTCCTAAGTTACAAATTTGATAATAAATACTTTTTCCGTAAAAGTGACCGTTAACGAGATATTCACGAAAAACCATGTTGAGTGACATTTGACCACGCGTGAAATTTTTAGCGGCACTCGGATCGATGGGGACTTTTGACATTTTGTTTAGAACCACAATATCAAGGTCCATACCAAAATTCAGCTTTCCGGGAATTTTTCCGGAGATGGGCTTTTATTTTGTCTAATTTCTCTGGACTATGAAATGTTGGTGCCATTTCGCGGGAGATGCTCATTTAAGATGTACAACACACCAACAAAACCTGCGAAATATGGCCTAAAAATAATGTGCTTTTGCGATTCGCATACTTTTTATTTATTAAATGCATTTATTTATACCGGAAAGACATACTCTTAACAGAAGCACTCGACATACTAATAGAATCATTACTGTACATAATTGGTTTCTATCTATTTAATTATGTCACAAAATGACTGGAAAAGGCTTAACAGTTTTCGTAACCAGTAAACCAGTTAAGGGTTTTAATCACGAATATCAGAGAAGTGAGAAGTAAATGGCTCAAAACAAATAACGAAGAAGATATGAAATAGAAAAAGACTGCATAATAATATTAGAACATTATCAGATACCTATATGAACAAAGTAAAAAGAAAAAAGGCAACAGTTACTATTATAGAGGAAACTTGGAAGAAACACTGGAAGAATTATATAAAAATAAAGGGAAAAAATAAATTTAGATATAGAAGAAGAAGATGAGGAAAGGGTAAATATAGAAGAACCAGCATACGAAGAAGAAGGGAACGCAATAAAGCAATTAAAAAAGGAAAAAGCTGCTGGATTCGGCAAAATAGCCGCGGAATTAATAAAAGAAGGAGATTCCGGACGAATGAAAGATGTGATTAATAATTTTTGTACTAAAAAAAGGAGGTATGGCTAATTGTAAAAATTATCGGGGTATTTCACTTCTTAACGTAACATATAAAGTGATAGGGTTCTGTGAATTGTGCCACTAATGTAATTAAATGTTTGTATTTTATTGTTTATATCTAGCTCACCAATATACGAAATTGTACAGCCCGAGAATTTAAAATGATTCATTTGCTCTAGTGTTTGGTCACTCAATACGATTTTTAATCCGACAGGTTCGTTTCCACAGAAAGCCATTTTATATAAGTTGTATACTTCTGTTATTTGCTGAAGTTTGTAAGCTACCTTTTGTAATGACTCTTCCGAATTTGCAACTACGAGTTGGTCGTCTGCAAATAGAAAAGAAGCGACATATTTGTTTTTATCTAGGTCGTGCCTGTATTCTTGTATGTTGTTGATCCACTAATAGCTTCGTCAATATACTTATATGTTAAATAAAATTGGCGATAGGCAGCAGCCTCGTTTCACTCCAAGGTTTGTTATTTCTGTTTCGTTAACGTTATCATTTATACTTATTCTTTAATTTGTTTAAATATTTCGGATTACCTGTGTTAGATGCATAGGTATACCTCTTTTCTGCATTATTTCCCGCAATTTTTCTCGGTGTATCCTGTCAAACGCTTTCGTATAATCAACAAACAATATATGTGTTTCTCTATTATAGTACTCTCGATGTTTGTCAGTTTTCTGTTTTGTTATAAATATGTTGTCACAGGACCCTTAAAAATAAAGCACAGCCAGAAACATTGACAAAATTTTATAAAATCGTATCTGCTCCAAGTCTCACGTACGGTAGTGAATACTGGACAACCACTAACAATGGCGAACGTAGGATAACAACATCCGAAATGAGATTCTTACGAAACGTAGCAGGATGTAGCCGTATCGAAAGAAAAAGAAATACTGATGTAAGAGCTGAAGTAAACATATAAAGCATAGAAGATAAAATAAAACAATACACAGAGAAATGGCACCAACATTTGGAAAGGATGGTAAACGACAGACTACCTAAGATATACTACAAATACCGAGCAAAATGGAGAAGATCTGCAAATGCAATGAAGTCGTATCGCAACGGACTTATGTTCAATACACGAAGGAGTTGATGATAAAGTGATAACAGTTTTATTAAAGAAAAGCTACAAAAATATACAGTAAATGTATCAGAAGATTATCAGAACAGTTATAGAAAAGGAAAGTCAGCGGTCGACGCAATCCACATATTAAAACAAATAATGGATAAAAGCTACGGGTATAATATAGAAATCAACATAATTTTTATAGGTATTTAACAGGCATTTGACCAACTGAAGAGGGGTCAGTTAATGAAAGATTTGTAAAACATCTAAATAATGCAGTTAATAGCACTGGACAAGGAAGAACAAAGAAAATACAAATAAACAAAGAAGTAAGGCAGGAAGATGCTTTATCTGCACAATTAAGGCACAGGAGCACTCGACAAAAACACGAGCCATAGCATGTGTAGATGATTTAGTAGTTATTTCAAGAAGGAAGAAGCAGCTAGCAAGAGCAATATTAGATTTAGAAGAAGACGCGAAGAAAAGGAAGAATATATGTAGTACTGTCAAATTTTATATTTGGAAGTTATACGTTCAAAGAAGTGGAAACAGTTACACATTTGGGAGTATTGATAAACTGAAAAAATGAAAAATAAGATATAAATGAGAAGAAGAAGAAGAACATAAGGCGATTTATTGTTATAAACAAATATTAAAGACAATAGTAAGACCAATAATAATATATGCAACAAAAACAACGACACTGAGCAAATACCTACAAAGAAGTATAACTTAAAATATTGAAAAGAAAAGAAGAACACAATAAATAATAGAACAAAAGAAAATAAGTGAAAAGAAATATAGACAGTCAATGAATCATGAATTTGAAGAGATAATAGGAAAAGAAAATATAGTAAGAATTATTAAATCGATGAGAATTAGATCGTACGAGCATATACAGGGAATTTTTCTTTTTAGTATACATATCCCCTATGTATACTTTTAAAATAAATGCGTCAAAATATATGTAGGCAACCAACTATACACTAAATGTCACTGTGGCTGTGAATTTGGGGACATTATTTTTTATTTTTTGTGGTGTGTAAAGGTTATGTTTGTAAATAAATCAAAACTAGTAGAATATCAAAATAATTCTAATTCAACGATTATTCTCAAACATAAAATATCAACAGCACAGAACAGAAATGAAAATAAAAACGTCAACAGTTAAGGACTAATTTTTTGACATTAAGTTAATTTAATTATTCTTATTTCTTAACCGTACCAAAACATCAAAAACATCTCTTCGAAATTCCAAACAACTATTATTCGTATGTAACATCATGCAATGTTAAAATGTTTTATGCAAAAGAATACATTCAGTATGAAATAATAGTAAGCGAAACTGACATTCACAAGCGAATCAATTTATATGTCCGCAGTATTACCGCAAAGTTTTTCTTAATGCTGTGTTTGCTGGCTATATTTGTAAAGTAATTTACTCCAGTGCATAATATGTTACCATCGAACTCTAAAAAGGTAGATTACTTGCTCGGGCCATGTTATATAGTATTTAATCGACAAAAAAGCTGGCGTCACTTTAGACCAATTAAAAATTCTCATTAGTTTGTCTGCTAAAATTTACTTGTTGATTACAAACCTGAGACCAAACCGAGCTGGATGAATCTAAATAAAAGAAATATTAGAGTTTGTAAATAATTTAAATTATGTCCTTGTTAATTATAAAAAATTTCGGGGACTAACCACAAGAAATTCGGTATACAAGTTTAAGATATCAAAATGTGTCTAAGATATTATAAAAAACGAAAAGAACTTCCACAAAATCAATTACCTCCGTAAATCCTTCAAATTCAGGCTCGATTTGTAAAACATACAATATTTGATTCCACTTGGTTGACGTAAAAATGTCAGTCTCAGTGTTCGCAAACTACGCTTTTTAGTCCATTGTAAAAATGCCCATTGATATCAGAAGCGAGTTCTGCTCCGTTAGACTGAGCAAGCGATATCCTTTTTGCTTTTCCACATCGAATTTCCCGAGTTATTTCCATGTCGCCCAGCATCGACTGCATTTAAATCACCTACATTACAAATTGGGTTTCCGACGTCCTACTATAACATGTAAATTTCGAAATTTTGGAAATTTACATGAAAGTTACTGGAAATTTTCTTTTAATGCAAGCGGTTGCGAGTGAAATTTTATTTTAAAACAAAAAGCAGCATGCAGAGGAATTTTCCAAGTGAAATGTTGGCTGCAGTTTAACTTGTGAAAAATAATAGCAGATTTTAACCTGAAATATTTCAAGTCCCCTGTCGTGTTACACGTAAAGCTATACCTTGAACATATTGCAAAAACTTTATTACTTAATTTTTGGCGCCTTTCCTTTCGTAGAAACGAAAATATTAAACGTAAATACAGAGCGATGAAATAAATTTGTAATTAAAGTAGGCCGTGTTTATTGTTGTTAGCTAGTATCAACGAAGAAGCAAAACCCAAAAAAATGTCAACATAAAAGTACGCCATCAGTCAGGTCTGAGATCAGGTCTAAACTTAACAATTACAATTTTATGGATCCTACTTATATACAGGGTGCCTGTCCTATTTCTTGGCCGTTATATAATAATAATAATAATAATAACACTTTATTGTATATGAAAAAGAAAAAACTTACATATACAAAAGGTAGGAGTTCAGCATAAGCCGTTCTTCCACTCCTCCACACTTAATCGCTTTGTTCCTGAATATACATTTAGTCATGACCTATTCCTTATTTAAAACTAAATTTTTAATTATCCCCTTAAACGATATTAATGATTTGTTTAAATAATCTGAAATCGAATTCAACAGAACTTGTGCCATGTGAACAAAACAACCCTGATATTTAGTAGTATTGTGTTTAGAAATACAATAATTATTAGCATTGCGAACATTAATTTACACTATGAATATCTGCTCTTTTAAGTAACAAATTACTTAAGTACTCATGACATTTATTAGTAATAACTAATAAGCTTTTTAAGAAAAATACAGGTAATAACTCTGTTAGAAATGTTTAATTCATTTGTTCTTCTTATGTATGGTGTTATATGTTCGCTAAATGGTATTCTGTATATGTATAAACCTCACACTAGCATTCTGAATTCTTAGAAGTTTGTTTTTATTATAATGTGCAAGGTAATACAACAACAATAATCTATGTTTGGGTAGATTAAACTTTGAACCAATTTTAAATTAGTATCTTCATTAAGCATATGTTTATATCTATAAAGCATTTTCAGCTTCGTAAAGGACACCTGAGTAATTTTATCAACATGATTGTACATCATCTGCATACATGCCTATGATATTTACAATGTTTCAGAGATTTATAAAGATCAAAGGTAAATACAAAACAAAATACAGGGCCTAATATACTCCCCGTGGTACGCCGCTTTTTGTTAATTTCATTTCGGACATTTTTCCATTTACCTTTACACACCGCATTCTACAGGGCGTTAAAAAACAAATGTATGATATTTGTAGGACATACAGTATAGACCAGAATAAGCCTAAAAGTCTTAATAAACAGGTGTCCTAAAATTAATCGTTTCAGAGATATGGTTGATTACAATATTAGTCTCTGTTATTTAAATTTAATCACTGCAACGTTTATTGGTAAGAGCAAAATGATAGTAGGCTTATCATTTTGCGGTTGTTGCGAGGGAACATTTGAATCGTACTGCCCGATGGATTGGTAGGGGGGGGGGTCCAGTTGGATGGCCTCCGAGATCACCTGACTTGAATCCCTTAGACTACTTTCTGTGGGGTTACTTGAAGATCTTAGTCTATGCCACACCTGTTGATAATCTAGCCGAATTATGTCAGCGAATCGAGCAAGGTTGCCAAACTATTCGACAAATGCCGGGAATTCTTGAAGGAGTTCGCGGTTAATTCTTCGGAGGTGTAATGCATGTGTTGAAAACGGAGGGGGGCATTTCAAACATTTACTTTAGCTACAACTAAAACTTTTCAAAATTAATTTAATTGTTTTGTTACTAAAAACTGACATTTAAAAAAATAAAATATAAAAACTAAATTCAACCATATCTCTGAAACGATTAATTTTAGGACACCTGTTTATTAAGATATTTAGGCTTATTTTGGTCTGTACTGTATGTCATACAAATATCATACATTTGTTTTTTAACACCCTGTATATTTAATATAATTTTCGAACCACAATAATGAATTTTCCGTTAAACCTATATGTTTCAATTTAGTAAGCAACATATCATGGTTTGATGTGATCAAACACTTTACTTTGATCTAACAAAACAAGACAAGTTGCTTTAGAATCATCTATAGCCATACTTATATCGCTTGTAACTTTTAATAGTGCAGTTTGTGTACTATGTTTTTCACGACTGATATGGAGGTTATATGAATAACTCTTTTGTTTATAAAGATAGAAGCTGTTAAATGAGCAAAGTGGTGCAATTATTTTGAAGAAATTCAATAATGCTAACAAATTTTGATCTACGAGGTGTAGTTAAAACGTTTTTGGCGAATAACGAAATAATTGCCTTTTTCCTGTCCCTGTAACGTTTTATTCCTCCGGATGCAATCTGTAGCGATAGCAAAGCTGCACTTTTGGCCCTCAAAAGTTACACAATTAGCTCAAAGCTAGTGTACCAGTGTTACTCCACCCTTGAAATAATATCCCAAAACAATGTCGTTTCATTAGTATGGGTGAAGGGTCATGATGGTAATCGTGGAAATGAGGAGGCTGATGAGCTGGCAACACAGGGTTCGGAGCAAGCGTTTTGTGGTCCTGAACGATCGCGCCATTTGAGGTAAACTATACTACATTTGACCCTTTAAAATGTATAGTTCGCCCCAAATGGCGCCACCGTCCTTTCTAACTTGCGTCTTGGCTAAATGAAGTGAGCATGCCTTAATATGCAATATTTAATTCAGCGGCCGTTGGTACAAAGGGCCCATTTAGTGTGGCCTAAGTGCGTGTGGCTTAAAATGCTATCCTCCATTTATAATCCAGAATCCCCAGCTGAAATACAATTTTGATACTTTGGATAAAATCTAGAAGGACCTAACCGACGAGTTGAAAAGCATTCCAACAGAAGCCTTCCAGGGCTTCTACGAACAATGGAAAAAACGCCTCAATCGGTGTGTAGCTGCCCAAACGGATAACCTTGATTTGTTAAAATAATAAAATTCATGATTAAAAGAAAACTAGTCTCATTATTTTTCTGTCAAGCCTCATATATCCAAAAATGCATCTCAGCGGAGATACGGTCAAGGGTCAATCAAAGTTTGCTGTAAAATTTCAAGAGCGAGATAGCCAGTTTGAGCAATTATTGTAAAATTAAACGTGTTTGCTTATTTACCCAAATATAAGTAGTTGTGTTTAACAAAAAATTTAAAGTGATAAAATGTCTTTGTTATTGGATTTTACATAAACGGATTTACCTACGCTCCAAAATTTTACAATGCGATAATTTTACCCTCAACCCCCAAAAACGCCATTTCAGTTGAACAGTACTTTTAGATAGTCTAAAATAACCCTTTTGATAAATTACTAACGTGCCCCAAGTGCTTTCTTCATAACATTAATATATTTAGAGCTAATAAATTTGGCCGTACCTCCGCAGCTCACCGACCAAATTGTCGTTGAACAGTTTAGTTCATAGTGCGCGCTAGCCCTAACTGAGACTTATTATTGATAAATCAGAAATCAAGAACTTCCTGACAGTTTAAACCAAAACAATTTACAGGAAGCTTTCGAACAAAAATATTAAATATCCCTCTGTGACTGATCAACTTGTTAATTGATATTTCTTTTGTCTCCAATATTGAATAGTAAAGGTGTTAAGCATCCCCCCTGTCTTAATCCTTTACTTATTTTAAATTGCTTCTATACTATACCGTATTGCCTATCCTAGTAGGGACGTAATATTTTTGAAACTCCCAGTACCCTTTTGTCTCTCCATAAGCTGTTTAAGAATAAAAAGGTTGTCTATACATGATCTTCTTGTTCGAAAACCACTTTGCTTTTCCTTCTCTTCTATACTTTGTTCCATACTATTACTATGCCATACCACCCCTATTGCCAGCCCCCCCCCCCCCCCCCAGGGACTTACTGTTCTTTGTCCCTCTAACAGTTGATATAATTTCTTCCATTATTTCTTGTAGTGGTTCATATTCCACAGTATCATATACAACATGCATGTATTTCATCTCTGCATTCTGTTAGTTGTCCCTTGTAATATCATTCCCATGTTTGGGTGCTAATTAATTATTTCTTGATTTTCTCATTATTCTACTTCTTCTTCCTTCAGATTCTTTTTTCCAGTATTAGGTATAACCACCCCCTCGTTTCTCTTTCCATTTTTGTCGTTCTTTTGCTAATCTTTTCCATCTCTTTCCAGCTATAATCTTTATGTTGTATTCCCAGCGTTTAGGCGGCCTTCCTACGCTGCTTTTCCCTATTCTTGGTTGTCAGTGTCGTCAATATGCCCTGTCCAGCTCCATTTCTGTGCAACTTTTTCGTATTTTTTTCTTATGTCTATAGTTTAGTTCTTTCCCTTAACCATTCATTTGTTTTCCTATCTCGTAGCGTTATTTCCACCATTCTTCTTTTAATTTCTCTTTGAGTGTTTTCTAAGTTTCTTCTTCTTCTTCTTCTTCCTATTTTGTATGTTAACGTCATAGTTTTTGTACCATACATTAAGACAGATAAAATACAAGAATCAAATATTTTGCTTTTTAAACGTATGGGAGATCCGGCAGTACGGCAGAGTGGGAGTGCACGTAAACTAAAATATTGAGAGTTAAGAAAGGGTCTGTTTGACCACAACTTGGATGGGTGGCCGCTCTGCGGCTCGGCGTGTCCAGCCCCCTCAATACTGTAAAGGTATAAGAGGGTAAACGACTTCAGAGCATACGACAGTTTATTAAAGACTGTCCATCCAAGCGTTATCCTTCTATTTATTTCTGCTTCTTGGTGTTCTTTTCCTATTATTATGTTATCTCCAAAATATGTGTATGAATTCACTTGTTCCATCTGTTCTTCTTGTGTTACAATATTTCGTGGCTATTTAGAATTTGGATCAACTTCTAGATTCTGGATTTCTCTAACAGTTGTTCCATCATTACCTGCAATTCTTGTTCCGAATTAGCAATTATAACTATGTCGTCAGCGTATCTTAGGTGTGTAAAATCTCTGAGATCGACATCCATACCCGTTCCAGTACAAAGGAGGTTTTTAAATACATTTTCCAATGTTAACGTGAATCGTTTTGGCGATGAAGTGTCGCCTTGTCTAACACCTCTCTGTGTGTTGATCTTTTCTGATTCACGTTTTAGTTTTATTCGACTGGTTGCTTTTTTATATATTTTTGATTATATTTGAGTAAAGGGTATCAATGCAAGCATCGTCGAGTGCTTCTAAAATCGCCATCATTTTCATTGTATCCAAAGCTTTTTCGTAGTATATAAAAGCAACGCTATCGGAAGGTTGTATTCATAACATTTTTCTGTCATTAATTTCAGTGCCTGCAGATGGCCAATAGTTCCAAATCCCTTTCTGAATTCCTCTTACTCTATCGATTAATACGCTAGTCTGTTGACTATTATTTTTATGAACAGTTTATATACATACATATTATGGGAAAGGAGACTGATAGGCCAGTAATTTGCGTTGTCCATTTTATCACCTTTTTTGTGTAATAGGATAATTATGGCTTCGTTTCAATCATCTGGTATATCTTCCTCTGTCAAGCATTTGTTATATAACACTTTTAGAGTTTCCAACAATTGGCTTCATCCATTTTTGATACATTTATGTATTACGGAATATTTAATCAGGAGATTTTTTAGTTTTTGTGTTCTTTAGTGTGTTTCTAGTCTCGCTTGTCGTGATTTCGGAGATTACTTCAGATTCTACATTTTTAATTAACCTTCTCTGTCTTGGTCTTCTACTCTCTTCTGTATTTGATATGTATAAGATAGTGTAACATTATTTTGCTACTTCTAACATCCCTTGTTCATCCGCAGCTTCGATTGCATCTTTTCTTCTTAGTTTTAATATACGTTTGCCAATTGATTGGTTTGTGTTCAGTATTTTCATACTACAATTTTCTTTGATGACTATTTAACTGAAGTTTCATTGTATTTTCTGGCTTCTTCTTTTATCTTTCTTTTAATTAGCTTATTTAGCTCAGCGTATACAGTTATTGGTGCCCCTTTATCTTCTGACCTCACGGTTTCTTCTGCTATCACTTATTGTCATATTTTCTGCTCACCGTACAACTCTTCCAGATAGTCCTTTCATCTATGTACTACTTCCTTTTCTTCTATTAAGATATTTGCGTCTCTATTTTTTTATTTCCTGTTCCCCTCCTTGAAGAAGTTGTTTATCTTTTGGTGCGGCCTTCCCTGTCTCTGTGTGTTTATGTCGTTTTATATCTCTTCCCATTGTTGTTTTCCATCCCATGTAAATACCATCAAGTACAGGCCTATTAATGGTTCTCATACAGTCGTATACCTAACAACCAACTATACAACAGATACAGCAGCATATCACTCCACAAATGCGCATACACGTGTATGTATGAAACCAGTTATACAAGTGTCAAATCAACATTTTTGAGCCACTGTAATTCCGTTCTGTTAAAAGTTTCCGGGTTATGACCTGTACCCTGTACCCCACAAAGCGTGATGAGGTTATAGTTAATTCGTGTGTTTGTGGGCTTTCGAGTTGCAAAGAATTATTCGCGTTCGTAACAAATTAATGGTATTTTTCCTTCGATTTTTCTTATATGTATAGATACTATTTCTGTCCCTATTAAATGCTGTAAAGCGTAAAGTTTATAAACTTATTTTAATTATAGTTCCTAACCCCCATGCGCAAAATGAGTGGTAAATGCAAGAAAAAAGTTTGTCAGTATTCAAATTATTATTTGAATTTCGGTTTCATACCAGCTACTCATGATGTTCGTTTACCATTCTGTCTGTTGTTCGAACACTGTTTGACCAACTAATCTATGAAAAATGGTCGTCTTGAAGCGCATTTGAAGGCGAAACATAGCACTTGAATGAACTATAATTTGAACCAATTTAAGAATATAAAGGAGAAATTTGAAAAAAGATCAACAATAAATTCATTGTTCTCTGGACCAAATACTAACAAAAGGCGTACTCTTGAAGCTAGTTATGAAATTTCTCTGCTCGTAGCAAAATCTGGAAAAAATCATACTGTAGGGGAGAATTTAATTAAGCCAGCTATATCTGCTTTTCTCAAAAAAGTTCTGGAAAAAGATGACAAAGATGTGAAAGAAATGTCACCAAGCAATAGCACTGTTAGTAAGAGAATGGATGAGATGACTAAGGATGTAGAAACACAACTAATTGAAAAGTTGAGACCAAGAAAATTCTCAATACAGATGGATGAATCAACTTTAAGGGATAGTGAGGCTGTATTGATGGCTTATGTAAGATGTATTGACAATGGTGAATTTAATGAAAAGATGTTGTTCTGTGAAACATAAAAAACCACAACTACTGCCATTGATAAATACAATAAACTAAAAATATACTTAGATAAAACTCAAATACCAATGAAAAATGTAACATCATGTGCTGCAGATGGTGTTCCTGCTATGATGGGCAAGAAACACGGTTGTTTAAAATTAATTAAGGATGACAACCTAGACATGTTGCTTGTACGGAGAAAATTTAGTTTCTAAAAAGCTTTTACCTGCTTATAAAATGTATAAACTTTATTAAAGCAAATGCCAAATGTGAACACCTCTTCAAACAAGTTTGTGAGGATAAAAATGCTGATCACAACTACCGAAATCAGAGGTTTGTCATAGGGGAATTGCCTGAAGAGATTCATGGAACTATTTGATATTCTTAGTGAGTTTTTGAATGACAATCCCGAAATTACACTCTAGAAATCAGTTAATGGTCAAGCATTTGTGAGTTATTTGACAGACATCTTAGAAAAATTAAATATGTTAAATAAGCAAGTGCAAGTAGTAAATAAGACCCTTATTGACGCGAAATCCAAGATATTTGGCTTCACTGGACTTCTGCAATTGTATAAAAAAAATGTTTCAAACAAAAAAATTAAGCAATTTTATTGGCTAAATAAGTGTGCGGTGACTGATTCTGCTGTACTCGTACTTGTTATTGTGGATCATTTGGGTAAAATGGCTTGTAACTTAAATGACAGATTTTCAGATTTAAAAGAAATTGCTTTCCCACCTTGGATAACTCAACCGATGTTGGTAGATATGAATCTTTTAAAGCACTATTCAACATAAAAAATACTATGGCGTGGCTTTATGTCGAGACAGAAACAAAATATCCAATTATAACTAGTTTAGCAAGAAAATTACTGTTGCCATTCTCATCGTCATATTTAGTTATAGTATATTTAGCTTTAGCGCTGTAAATGATTTGTTATTGAAACAAAGAAATCGTCTGGATATCACAAACCATTAGCAGTGGCGGTTGCTCCATAAGGCCGCGCGGCCGCGCGCCCCTCCTAAGAAATGTTAAGGTAACACACAATTTTTTTCTAAATTATTAATATTTATTTTACATACATTCTACGACTAAGTTCAAATTTCAACAAAAAATTCAACTCTATCCAAACATCCGCTCCCATATCTAATTGTCCGTCCTCGTTGACATCTCTAATTATCCGCGTCCTCGACCAACGTGACAGCGTGAGAAATATGGAATCACATGGGGACGTGGGTAGGCCGCTCACAATCTGCGGCCTTTAACAAACATTATACATTGCCGCCGAACGACTCCGGAGACTAGCCGATAATAGCCGATTGTATAAGTTACTGGAGGCCGCGATTTCACCGCGCCCAGGCCTGAAAACTTTTAGTTCCCACAGCTCTTTCCTTTTAAAGGTTGAATTTTAAGGTAGGTGAACTTCTGTTAAAAACGTACCATTTTTTGGATTTTTATTTATCTTGATTTACATTATTGTTTATTGTCGTTATTGCAGTTGTTAATATGTTTTAATATGTATAGTTTTTTGAATATACAGGGTTGCTCATTAGTACGTCAAAGTCCAATATAGGCTTTATTAAATAAAACTGGAGGAATTTATTTTATACAAAGTGGCACAGTAACAAAAAACGCACATTTAGAAAATAATTTGAATTATACAGGGTGTCGCCCTAAAGCGGGGCACATTCGAGAATATTTTTTTTAAATGAAACACCCTGTATATTTTTTGTTTTTTCTAATCTGCTTTAAATTGTCTTTTCAACGATTCCTGGGTTTTTGTTTTTGGATGACGCATTGTTGAGTTATTAACGAAAATCTTAAAAAAATGGTCGCGACAAGGTTTACGATACTAATTCCATGCGGCAGTATTACGATTAGCCAAGACAAAATTATTTGGTAAGTATGCACCCAAGGGATGTGTTGAACCTACAAAATAATCAAACATTAATTTTATTATACAGGGTATTTGTTACGATGCAGTCAATTTGGCGATTGTCAAAGAGCGTTTACTGAATTTTTTCAAATGGAACACCCTGTATATTATGAAATTTTTGGAATGACGCGTTAATTGCGCTTAATTTTTGTTAATAATGTCCTATATCTAAACCCAATCATTTCAGAGATATTTTTACTTTTTCATTACAAACCGCTAAATTATTTGTTTTCGATTCGATCTAGTGTACTGGGCAAACGCTTTGACAAACTAAAACAAATAACGAATCGACCTTTACTCAGAGTGGTAGCCCAAACCGTCATAATCTTCATAATTATGCAACAGAAAACCCAAGAATAGCAAGAGCGGTTGATAAGTAGAGACAATAGACTGTAAATGTTTGGGGTGGTATTATGGTCAACTTTATAATTGGACCACATTTCTTTCATGGACATCTAAATGGTGCACAATATTTGAATTTCTTGCAATATGACTTGGTTCAGCTTCTGCAAAACGTTCCTCCAGTTCTAAGGGAAAATATGTGGCTCCAGCACGACGGTGCTCCAGCACATTTTGCACTAGATGTCCGACGATATTTGAATCAAGAATTCGAAGGTCGATGGATCGGCCGCGGTGGTCCCATTAGTTGGCCACCTAGATCGCCAGATTTGACGAAACTTGATTTTTTTCTATGGGGGCACACAAAAAACATTGTGTACCAGACACCTCCTACTATAGCAGACGATAATACATGCTTTTGACACAGTTTCCATTGAGATGTTACAAGACGTAAATAGGTCCTTTCTGTCAAGGCTGCAAATGTGTTCTAATCAAAATATAGGTCACTTTGAGAATTTATTGTAAATATTACCTCTAACGAAATTACAGTTTGATACTTTTTGTCTGTATTTGTTTTAGTTTGTCAAAGCGTTTGCCCAGTACACTAGATCGAATCGAAAACAAATAATTTGGCGGTTTGTAATGAAAAAGTAAAAATATCTCTGAAATTATTGGGTTTGGGTATAGGACATTATTAACAAAAATTAAGCGCAATTAACGCGTGATTCCAAAAATTTAATAATATACAGGGTGTTCCATTTGAAAAAATTCAGTAAACGCTCTTTGACAATCGCCAAATTGACTGCATCGTAACAACTACCCTGTATAATAAAATTAATGTTTGATTATTTTGTAGGTTCAACACATCCCTTGGGTGCATACTTACCAAATAATTTTGTCTTAGCTAATCGTAATACTGTCGCATGGAATTAGTATGGTAAACCTTGTCGCGACCATTTTTTTTTAGATTTTCGTTAATAACTCAACAATGCGTCATCCAAAAACAAAAACCCAGGGATCGTTGAAAAGACAATTTAAAGCAGATTAGAAAAAACAAAAAATATACAGGGTGTTTCATTTAAAAAAAATATTCTCGAATGTGCCCCGCTTTAGGGCGACACCCTGTATAATTCAAATTATTTTTTAAATGTGCGTTTTTTGTTACTGTACCACTTTTTATAAAATAAATTCCTCCAGTTTTATTTAATAAAGCCTATATTGGACTTTAACGCACTAATGAGCAACCCGTATACGCACTTCAAAAATTTCGCTATATGCACTTACAATAAATATTGAGCTTACAATGCAGTTCTACAAATTTTTTGAATGCTTAAAATTTTGAACTTCTGTATGGTTATCGGTTAAGCTGTTACACAATTTTTTCATCATCATCATCATCATCATCAATCGACATGGAGCAGATCCTCGTGGATCAATCCTGGATTACGCCAGGCCCACCCCATGCCAACGGGGAACACTGTATTTGCTTCAAAATTTTTAAATTATTTTAAATGTTAATTCTTGAAAATGGGGAATAGCCAAATCGCTTTGGATTAGCATTAAAAATAATTAAAGCAAAAGGACCTCCAAAAAGGACGTTTATCACACTATGTTTTGAAATGGCGCGGCGGCTAATCACAATTTTAAAATATATTGTTATTGTTGCGGTTATAATATTTACTTAAATGTGCCAATTTTCAGATTTGTATTTATGTAAATTGGTTCGGAAAATAAAGAGACAAATTTTCCCGTAACTTTTGGTAGGTTATTTGGTGTTTGACTTCTGGTGCGCCCCTCCAAACTCAAACCCCACGACACGCCACTGCAAATTAGTACCTCACATAAAAACCCTTTGCACCACACATCAATTACAAGGATGGCACTAATTTTCATATTATTTTC
The DNA here is from genome assembly GCA_963082815.1 of Melanotus villosus. Classification (NCBI taxonomy): domain Eukaryota; kingdom Metazoa; phylum Arthropoda; class Insecta; order Coleoptera; family Elateridae; genus Melanotus; species Melanotus villosus. The sequence continues at coordinate 42,144,319 of OY720426.1, forward strand.
TTCCAAGTTGTACATGTAACATAACATACATATTGAAATGATATAATTATTAGAAAATTATATTATTTAGAATATAAAATTTGGAACAAAAATTCTTTTAAGATACAAGTTTTAAAATAATATAAAATAAGGTTACTAGATTTTAAAGTAATTTTAAAAATAGTATATTACGTGCCAAGTGCAGAAAAGTGGATTTTTACTAGACGAGTATGGCCATACGAGTCTAGTTAAATCGCTTTTCGCATTTTATATTTTCACATAAAAAGTTATATAAATTTATTGCTATAAATTCTGAATAAAATTAATAAAAACACTGAAAAAAGTAGGCGGATTCTCGATAACATTAACCTAGCAGGAATTGTTTTTGACATAACAGCATTCAATTCAAACAAATAAATACATTCTTTTTGAAAATCTAATTCCGAAATGGACTTGAGTGACGAAAATAAGTTGGAAAATAAGTTGGAAAACCATTCAGAAGATATTTTAAATGCTGCCCGAGAAGCTGTCAAATTGCGTTTTAATGACACCTGACGTTACTATGCAGTACTGGTTGCTATATTGTAAAGTGACCCAATACTTCACGATTCTGAGTGTACTAATATAATACATTAGTGTATGAAATGCGAAAAAATATTGTTATTTACATTTAAGTTTGTATTGTATATAATAGCTATAGTAACGTTTGTTATATGCTTGCATGCTAGAAAGAATGCTTGTTTCCAAAGTCAAGGAATGAAGGATTTTTTTTAATTTAATTAATCAACAAGGAGATTAAAAAAATTGAATAGGGCAAGAAATAAACAAGTTTTTTATTTTACGAAAAACACGTAATTAAAAACGCTCTGTAAAAATTGGTAGAAATGGTTAATTGACTCTAATAAGAGGTAAATATTCTGTTAAGGGAAGAGCTTATTCAGATGTAAAAAGGAAGAAACGTTAATGTACTAAAGAGATTTGGATGATCTAATAATAAAAACAAGTTAATGGTTAATTGGATTTAAGCAATCGAAATGGTTATGCAAAATAATAATTAGCTAGATATTGGGTTGAAGTAAATAAACTTTAAGCTGAATTGGATAAATGAATAAAGGGAGAAGATTTAAAATAATTTTCAAGAAACTTTAAGAAATGGTATGTTAATGAGTGAGTGTATAGAAACAAGTTATTCTTGTTAGATAATAAGGTAGGGAATCTGGTTTATGTAATAAAACTTGCATAATGAAAATTGTTATTTTATTCTTTTTCAAAATTTAATTGATCAAACCTTTTTTCAACGCCCTGAGATTATTGTTTCATACCAATTTTTACTTACGAAAGTCAAATTAAAAATAGTTTTAACTATGTGCATTTTTTATAAAATTATGATAGGGGACATGGAGATTTTTGAAGCATTGAAGTGGGGCATGGCACAAATAAGGTTGAGAAACACTGTTCTACAATATTTGATTTGATTATGAAACCTTTGCCTAACTATAGCAAATAGTATATTTGATGCTTTCATTTATCCGGCGGCATTGACAAAGTATATCGTCTTCTCATGTGGTGTTGAAATATTGTATTTAATGTTGTTAACTTATTTCTTTCGCAGAGTTCAACCAAACCTTTCGTTTCGTTTCCCCAGTCCATATTTACTATTTTTATTTTCATATTTAATACTACGTTTGTATCTATTCCTTCTCCGACGATGGCATTGAAAACGCCCATTACCATAAGGTTATTATATCTTCATACTTGTACTGTATACTTATAGAAATTAGAGTGTATATTGGTCTACTTGATATCTATGTAACTAATAAAATTCTTCCATTTTGCTGTATACACATATCCCTTCACCCTTTTACTACTACTTTTATTTAAAATTACTGCCACTCCAGCATCTCCTTGTGCTGCTCCTGCGTATAAGCCTGTACTCCTCACTCCAAAAATCAGATGTTTTCGAATTTACTACACTTTAAAAGCGTTTTAATGTTCCATGTTCGTATGTTGATAGCGTTTCTATTTCATTCATTAGTAGATAATCCTTTACTAGCTGTCCCCACCCGGAGAACTGTTTTACTTCAACAATATTTAGCTTTAGAAAACTTTTCCATCATAAAAGCGTAAATATTTTCCTTTTTCTTCAGGCCGCTTTCTTCTTTTTTCGTCTCTGGGAGTACCCCTATGTCTATTTGCATTTCTTAATTTCATTTACTTTTGCATTCAGTCCTTCGCATTCACTTCCCAATATTATTTAACCGTTTCCTTTTGCATTGCCGTTTGCTTTTTGATCCGTCCGAGCTCCAAAGCTTTACAGTAGAATTTTTAGCTAACGATTAATGATCCAACCCCCAACCTGCAGGGCCAGTGAATTTAATTTTGGAGTTTCTTCTCCTAGATAGACAGCTGTTCCCAGCTTTAGAGTTCCACTCACCCCTTTTTTGTCCCTCTGCCACTTCCGAAGTTGAGATAAATATTTCTCTTACTCCTTTCAACTTACGCCACTTAATTTACCAAATAGGTAAAAAATCACGACCCAGTCTAATTACAAAGAAAAATATACCAGAAACAACACGATGAATTCTAAATTTATATAACTGTTAAACAAGTTGCAGTCGAATTACAGATCTGGAATGAAATCCCAAAATTAAACTGGTCATGTGCATCTAACACATCGTCCTTGATGTACCGTGCTATTTTTAATTTGATAGGAAGTAAAACCGAAAACTTAGCTTACTTTAAATACGTATTTTATGTGCGAAAATTACACAGGTGCTTTTTAAATACATTTATAATAGGGGTCGGTATTTCCCTTCCTTCATTTATTTTTTCAAAATAAATTTAGTAATTACAAATACATATATGTTGTCGACAAATATATCTATTTAGGCAGTTGTTATTAAGTAGAAGTTTGACTAATTAAATAGCAATGTCGTGTTGATTCTTAACTGTCCGAAGGATAATTATACATTTACATATTGCACGTATGTTTGCGTGTTTTTGTATTTTGTAAAAACTTGTAGATAAAGAAAATTTCCACATTTGTTTATAACATTCCAGTAATATTTTTAAGACAAAGTTTTAATTTATTAATCATAAATATGTTGAAGTGGTTTCATTTGAATACTATTAGATGTCCATCGACAAGTTTTAAAATAGTTATACAGGGTGGTTTAATTATTCACGACTGGGAGTTCCTAATTTGACGAGAAAGTACAAACATGCACGCTACAGTTTTTTAAACATCGCAATGTAAACTACTTCATTATGAAAACATTAAACGTCAAACCTAATCCAGTACAAATAAACATTCGGAGACCTTAAGCGTTTAACGGGTAAATTACGGAATTATTAAAATAAACTTTTTTTGTACATTAGTATGACATAAGTAAACCGATGGAAAAAAGAAGGATAACAGCGGCAACCGCTAAATTTATAAAAAAGGTGACACGCATGTGACGGCACATGGTCTTGATGCAAAAATAGACTCAGTATGTGAGCTGGCTGTTTTAGTTAATTGTGACGTTACTGTAGATTTTTAATGACGTCGAAGAATACTACTAAATGACGCCTATTCGTTCTGAACTTGACCACTCGTTCAAACATCTGTAAATTTGAAAGATTTTAACTTAAATGCGGAATTATTTTCTAATCAAAAAAGTTGACATGTTTTCGACAATTAAATTGTTGAATATTGTCATTAAAGAAACTTAATGTGGAGGAAAACTCGTTTTGATATATAAATAAAGATGTGAAAGTGTAGCAACTTCGTAACAACCGTTTTATGCTTATTTCTTAAATAAATGAACTTGAACTATTTATGTTTGAAATGAAAACGGTTGTAGTGTATCCTGGCCCACATTATTAACTTTTTGAAGCTGACTTGATAAACAAACGGGCAAAAATTTCCTGATATTTATTTAAGAACGTATAATGTTTATTTATTTAAAACGATCTTTCCAGATTTTTTTTCGCCTTACGGAAAACTCATTTCATTTAAGCTAAATGCCCTAGCTAGTAAGATCATTTTTGAAAACTATAACAAAGTTTTTTGAACTTTTCAGTTCGTTTACCTAGATAAATTTTTACCTTCACATTTTTAGTTTGGTTTCTATTTTCGCTTCGGCATTTGAAGGAGTGAAAAGTATTTTTAAAAGGCCACATCATTTAAAGAAAAATTATTAAGGTCGTTCCAGCTGAAAGTGAGTTTTCTGTAAACAACTGTGTTGAAACTTGAACAAAGTACTGCTTGTAATTCGACAGATTATACGATTACATCTTCTCCAAGCACTTAATTTTTTTTAAAGTTTGGCAATGTGAATTATTTTGGCAAAATGTTAATTAGTTCTGCAATGTTAATTACGCAAAAATGCTGAAAACATTTTCATGTGCACAGGTGGTTTACGCACGTAGTTAGTACCAAGTGATCAACGGAATTTATAATTAGAGCAGGCTATGATATTTACCATAAAGTTGGCAACACAGGCTTCCAGCTTGAAATTAAAAATTTTAAGTGTCAGAATTGAGACTGTGCCCAACCACACAGCATAAAATAGCACCAATCACAGCCTCCACTAATTATGAATTCCGTTGATTACCTGGTGTAATCTAAAAAACTAGCTCGTTTGTAATCCAAGCACGTTTAAAAGTCCATAAAATATTTGGCCGAGTTTAAAATCCAGTTTTGAACCCTCACTTCGTCGAATTACTTACTTGCCATTTTGTAAATCGCTGAGGCATTTTCTATGAAAAGCTTTAGAAAAACGTTTTTGCAGCTTTCCTTTTCTGTGCTTTCTGTGAATTGAATTGGGAAATTCTTAATGATTCAAATACCGAGAAATACAAGAGGCTTCCGTTCAAATGTAATCGGAGAAGTAGAAAAAACTTAATATATTTTGATTATTACTTTTTTTTAATGCCCGCATTTAAGGCCTTTGAAAAATATTTTTAAATGCTTTGAGTTCTGTTGTGACGTGCTAAAATCACCAACTACTAAACTGAAAACTACCCTCAGAAAACTTATTAAAACTATTTACATTAAGTCGCCAGATAAAATCATGTACCTACATAATCTAACGTTATTACAAGCTTGATTACTGTTATTTGTGTAGAGTAACCAATTACAGTTTACAATCAGATAGGAAAAGAAATTATTAATGGAATAACTAATGGAAAAATAACTAGCCGCAAAACTGAAGAAAAAGTAAGTAAAGGTTATTTGTGTCAGTTGAACATCAGTTTAGCAAAAACTGATATTAAATGTTGAATACATAAGGACTTTAACTCGAATGGGAACGGGAAAGAGGTTCGTCGTTTCTATTATTAAAAGCTCAATCTTACCTTCCCTTAATAAACTACCATAGAAATTTCACGATATTACCGGCAAGGAAAAATTTAATCATTTCTTGTAGGCTGGTGGGCTTAGCTACAGAAAATGCTCATTTCTACGGTTAATGAAACAAATAGAAGCGCTCATAAACTGTGAAGAGTTTATTTCAAATAAAATCAGTAAAAAAATACCGAATGGGTCAAGAATTAAAACGTTTTATCTTCTACTTTCAGCCTGCTCAATGGCCCTCTTCCATTCTTCTCTGTCGGGGGCCTTTTTCTCCAAGTTCTTACTCCCAATTCTTTTAGATCATTTTCTACGTCCTCGCAGCACTTTTTCTTGGTCGTCCTCGTTTCCTCCTACCCTACGGATTTCTTTCGAACATTATTTTTGAACCTATTGTCACGGCCTTTTTGAATTTTGCGAAAGTTAGTATAATACGGCCCTGTTTTTCTAAGTTTGGGCCGGCCCTGTAGCTTGCAGAGTCTGCGTGTATAATGTCAATTTGGCACATTCCTTTTTGGGCTGCGTAATAATTCAAAGAAATCCCAAATGCATGACCAAATATGATAATGTAACATTTGTTCGCTTGATTTCGTCATTGTTAATCCGGGGAATCACCGGATCGCGGGAAAACAACGCCAGTTTGGCGCTAGTCAGTCTTTTTAATATCCGCCGTTTTACGAAACAGTAGAAAAGCACTTCAGAGTATAGCAAACTTTGACATCCGTCGGTCGATGGCGAATTACCGTTCCCGGACTTTTTGCTAAAAAATTCCCGTTTTAGGTATCGGCCTCTCGCTTGCGTTTAGTTTTCTTGAAAAACCTTACGTAGGATATATTTGTCGGATTTTTCCAGAGACTGTCGTTTATTTCGTACCGGAAAATTTAAATTTTGTGTTGGAAACTCCGTTTAAGTTCGACGTTGGTGAACTTTCCGTTCCCCACACAGTTTTCGTTTTTGGATAAAATTAACTACCAGTTAAGGACATTTTGTTGTCTACGCATCTGCTTCCGGAAGAAGGATCCCATTCCTTCTTTTTCTACGCCGAGTGCTGCTACTTCTCTCCCTGGGGTTTAAAGCTTTCATCACTTCCATTTGGGCTACCACCAACTAAGCCCTCTTTCCGAGGTAAATTCAAGCCTTAATTCAGTACCGTATTTTTGTGGTTCACTCGTGGAAAGGCACCAGTAATTATTGTATGAAATTCAAGTACTTCAAGCATTTTTTCTTCCGTTTAATCTGCTGAACGAAGTGTTTAAGTCTTCAACTAGTGCGTATTACTTTTGTTTTAGCGGTAACCATTCGGAAACAGTGGGAACTATCGTAACGGTTACTTATTTTATGTTGCATGTATAAAATCATTTGTAATTGAGTTTTTAGCTTAAGTTTTGTTATCACCATTCTTTTGATTGCGGTTAACGGAGTCTAGCAGTTATTATACAGCGTGTCCCAGGATAGATGTTACAATAGGTGTGATGGACAAAAAATTTTTGAATTTTATTTTAAGATTGTGGAATTAAGCCCTGCTTGGTTTGAAGAGAATTTTAAGAATATTTTCAGTTTTTGAAAAACAAGTCGGCCTTGACATTGAAGCGAAAACTATTTTCTTTTCAGGTAAAGTACCCTTTTTGTTCATGATACGGCAAGATTTTACTAAGAAAAGTTGTTGATAATAAGAAATGATGGCCCTATGCAAAATTTCAGGAAGATCTACCTACTTTGATTAAACCGTCACATTTTAGATTAAACAAAATAAATTGTATTTATTCAAAATTTTCTTTGTAGAACATTGAACGAAACAAATAGCATTTACAAGAAATTTAACTTACGAAACATAATAATAACACTGATCTACAATAAATTATTTATTCCACATAACTGCCAGGAGGCCATGAAAAAACTATCGTTGACTAATCTTCCTGAAATTTTGCATCGGGCCATAATTTCTTATTATGAACAACTTTTCTTAGTAAAATTTTGCCGTATCATGAACAAAAAGGGTACTTTACCTGAAAAGAAAATAGTTTTCGCTTCAATGTCAAGACCGACTTGTTTTTCAAAAACTGAAAATATTCTTAAAATTCTCTTCAAATCAAGCAGGGCTTAATTCCACAATCATAAAATAAAATTCAAAAATTTTTTGTCCATCATACCTATTGTAACGTCTATCCTGGGACACACTGTATTTGCCATAATTCGAGTAAATGTGACATCCCTTAATCACCCCTTTCACGTAATTTAACATAGAACTCATCAATTTTACTTGCATTCATTAAATTATATTGATAATTCATTCTCGCATTTTATTTGTGTCTTTGTGTTTTGTTTTAATATTTGTGTAACACTTTGTGAGCCTCTACCAGTGGTTTTATTTCGGTAAAGTAACGCTAAGTACCTCCGACAGTAGGGTGCAGCAACCCCCAACCCCCTTCGAGCCCAGAGGAACATTCTGCGGTACGTTCTTCATCATCATCTCGAGTGATTTTCCGTAGTGGTGCCTAATTTCTATCCCGATTACGACCACCCCTATTTGAAGGGTTTAGCATTTCGAACCCCCCTTCTTCACTGCTTGCTAGCCGAGCGCCACAGGACTTCGACGTCCCTTATAAGTGTCGTAGTGCGGAATTAGCACGTGACACTATGCCCCTTTTCATTCTCATTACGTGTTCCAGCCATTTTTACGTCGCGCTCGGGCGGCGCGACGTCTGCAGACGAAGGGTAAACGAACGAACTTCTTTTTCGGGGCGGCCTTCTTGGCTTTTCCGCCGCCTCCTTCGGTTTGGGAGCTTTTTTTGTCTGGTCGTGGTCTTTTTCGCTTTGGAGGGATCTTCGGTTTCGCGGGTCTCTTCTCGGAAGCACCGGCCCATCGGACGCCGGTTTGCTTTCCCTTCTCGTGGCGGCTTTCTTCTCGCCGCCTGCCGTCGCGGGCTTTTTCGCCTTCGGTTTAAGGCAACGAACGTACCTTTCGGTCTTCCAGCGGCGCTCTTCTTCGCGGACTTGAACGCCTTCTTCGGCAAAGGCTTGGAGGCCCTCTCTGGATTCCTGGACGCCCTGTCCCCGCCGCCGGTCAGCTTGAACGAGCCGAAAGCGCCCTTGCCTCTGGTCTGGACCAGGGCGCCGGAGGCGACGGCCGACTTCAGGTAGGTACTTCTATATGAACGGAGACAGCATCTCGGCGTCCACCTTGTAATTCGCGGAGACGTACCTTCCAAACAGCTTCTTTTCCAGAATGTTATGAACGGCAAAGAGAGATAAAATTGGGGGAAAATTTTTTGTCATAATAACATGGATTGTTTCCGACACTAATTGTGGAAATTGTCGTGACTATACCTGGGTCTTCATATAGTTCTTTTAGTTCGTAGTTCATCTTTGTTCTTCCTTCTTCTCCTTCCTTTATTGGTCCGTATATTCGTATTAGTATTTTTCTTTCGAAGCTGGTCTTCTTAACACCCAAATTTCGCTCCCATATGTTACCGTTGGTTTTATAATTGTTTTATGTGTATATTCTTCTTTAGATGTTTCTCGATATGTTCTTCGATTGCAATATGCTTTTGTTTCCAGCTGATATTCTTGTTTTCATTTCTTCGCTTATTTCGTTATTATTTATAATTGTGTTTCGTAAATATTTAAATTCCGAGATTTTCTCTTTGTTCTCTTCTTGTATTTCTTGTTGTCAGCTTGTATTTAGTTTATTTTTAATCCTGCTCTTTCAGCTTTTCCTCTAGTTCACTACATCGGCCGCAAATGTATTGGCTACTTTTATTGAATATATTTCCTCCTGGGTTTATGTCTATTTTTCGTATGCGCCTTTCTAATCCTAAGTTAAACAAGTCTCAGTCCTTTTTCTTACCTCAAACTGTTTGGAAAGGTTTACTTGTTTTCTCGCTCTGTTCGTGAGGTTGAGTTGTTTTCCTGGAATTCCAATTTTTTTCATTGTTTGTTCTACGTATTTTCTTTTTATGCTGTCGTATGCTTGTTTGTAATCTATGTATAAGTGGCAAATATCTATTGATAGCCTTTTTCGAGTATTGTTCTTATTGTGAATATGTGATCGGTGGTTGATCTTCCGTTTCTGAATCCCGATTGGTATTCGCCTAGGATTTCGCCAGCGTATGATTTAATTCTTTTCACTATTATCGAGGCTCCTAGAAGCGCTATTCCCCTGTAATTGCTGCATTCCAATTTATCTCCTTTCTTTTATATGCGAAGCAGATTATTGCATGTGTCCTGTGTCTTGTAATTTGTTGATTGGTTCTTCCTTTCCACCCTTTATTAGCTCGGCTGTTATCTCGTCTTCTCCAGGGGATTTGTGGTTATGTAGTTTCTTCACCTGTCCTTTCACTTCTTCCCACCTTGGTGGTAATATGTTTAAGTATGGGGCGTGATATTAGATGTCTTTATCATTGTGCTAGTCCTTTTCTTCTTCCTCATTCAGCAATTCCTGGAAAGAATCGTTCCATCTGTCTATTATTTCTTCGTCATTTATTATTAACTTGCCTTCTTTTTTTTCTATATTCTTGTTCCATTTTTTAATTTCAATTTCTCGTATTTTCTCCTTTTGTTCCTACACAGATTTTAAGAATATCTTCTCTTGTCCTGATATTTCTCTACACTGGCCCTACTTTTCCTTTGGATCATTTTCATTCTATTTTAATTTCTTTCTTTGTGTGTTTTCTTGCATTCCGTTCGCTGTTGCTTTTCTCCTATAGTTTCGTTTGCTGCTCTCCCATTTTCCTTAGAGATTCGTGACACCAGTTGTTTCTCTTAGTAGTATTATGACTCTTTGGTGGCATTTGACTTGGTTTTCTTGATCTTGTAGTTTCTTGTAATCGTATACCCTTTGTTTTTTATTTCTCTTCTTTGTAGTAGAAAGTGATCCGAGCTACAATTTGCCCCTCGATAGCTTCTCATATCAATGATGTTTGAAGCGTGCCTTCTGTCTATGAGAAAATCGGCCATCTGGTTATGGGTGTTTCAATTTGGGTTCATTCAGGTTTCCTTATGTAGTCTATTTTTATGTATAAATCGAGTGCTGACAATTATCATGTTTTTCCCCAATATCTGAATCTGTTTTCGTTACGTTTTATGAGAATCGCAAAATTCTAATGATGAATATCCAAAATTAAACGAATATTGTATTTTCATTTATTAGTTTACTGGAAATGCATCTTATTTCCAATCGGCAAAATCAAAATCTTGATTTTTCCACTCGCTTAACCGGAAACAGTAATTTAATAACAAGTTTATACTACTAAATCCGATTATAACGGTGTCGTGGGATTTGCAGGCGTTTTAAGTCATTATCTATTAAAATTTTAATTTGATTGGTATGCAAAGGTTAAGGTTCAGCAAAATTACGCAATCTTACTGTAAGTTACAGGACGAAAAGTTTTTGGCAAATATTTCACGGTTTTCACTTCGTATAAATACACAACAATTACATTGTTTGGCAGAATAATCAGACTTAACGTATTTTTATCTTAACTACAGTCTAGCTAGGTGATTTGTGGGTCTGGATCCGATTCTGACGGTTTCCAGAAAGTGTTTCAATTTTTAACTGATTTTCCTCTGTACGTGAGTTAGGGAAACTTTAAAATGTGAAAAGAATCTTAAAAATAAAGACAAATTCATATGAGATTTCTATTTATTCTCATATTAACTTATAAAACAATCTTGATAGCATTTTAGAAAGGGAAAGCTAAAAAAGTACATTCGATTAGTTAGTTAATCGGCACTTTTTTAAATCCGTGAGTGCCACTAATGTTATTTTTCCGTTTAATACTTCAGTGAAGTGTTTATAAATGATGCTAAATGATTTATTAGCAACAAGCTGGACCAATTTATACTATCCGTTGCCAAAATACTTTACATCCAATATAAAATGACTATGCGAATATTTGTGTTTGTTTGAACAATTTGTTCCTAAAGCAATCGAACTATTCGGAAAAGCCGAAAAGCCGTAATTTAACAAACATTGTTTTTAATTGTTTGCTTTTGTTCCACATTGTACCGGTGAAACCACAAAAAAGGAACTTTAAAAGAAGCAATAAATACAAAAAAAAATATGCCAATATAATTTAACGCTCATTTTATGTTAGGTTAATATACATTTCAACCTACCTCGGTGTTGATGTGTCACACCGTCATCGTTAACGCGAATCAATATGTTCTTACTTTAACTTTGTTTTGATACAGGATGTAAAGGAGAATAGGCTCAACCATAATTTTCGTACTATTTTTTGGAGTTGAAAAATAAAATTTACAAGGCTAATGTGGTTTTTTGAACTTCAAAGCAATTTAGTAGTACTTGGCCTGAAGTTTCGATTATAATTTAACATTTTTAAAATTCAGGGGAAATTCTGTATCTGAATACCCAACTTTCCCAATTTTTTTTAATTTTATTTTTCCATCAAGAGTGCCTTGACTCACAAAACGTGTTTCTTATTGATCTCTGTAATTACATAGGAATTTAGCCATTGTTGTAGCGTCAATACGGTATAAAATTCTGGCATGCAAAAAAGTGGTTTTAGGGTATGAAGGAAATTTTAAGGATATTAACACAAAATTAGTGAAGCTGAATACTTTGAATAAGGGCCGAGAGAATAGAACTTGAACTCATATTAAATTAAAATTTGAGGCGATGAAACTAGAAAACGCAAATCTCGAGATGTAATAAGAAAAAGAAAGAAAGAAATCGAAAAGCAAAATAAAAGAATAAAACTGCCGGAAAAAGAAATAAGAAAGAGGAAACTAGTGGTGCGAGAATTAGAAGAAGCAGCAGGTGGATCGGGCCTAGAGCTAAAAGAAAAGATAAGATTATTACTGCTAGATATGGGAATAAAAATAGATGTGGTAAGAGAAACTCAATAGGAGTCAAGGCACCTTCCTAGCCTTCTCTCGTCTTGAATTTTTCTTTAGATTAACAACTACAAAAACTACGTCCAGTACTAATAGAAATAATAACATGAAATAAGAAAATGGAAATTATGAAAACGGCAAAAACGCTCACAAGGAAAATAAATATGTCGATTACAAAGGATTATATCAAACAAACCCAAAAGCAAAAAATACTGATCAAGTACAAGAAACACGCAAGCGATAAGATATGGAAAGGAACGATTCTAATAAGTGAAAAAAAAAACAGTAGAGCGAAATGGACGAGAAAATAGGTGACAGTGGTAGAAAACATATACAAACTGAGAATAAACAACTTCAAATTGGGAAATAACAACTTCAAATTGAGGTTAGTCAATATGAACGGCAAAAAAATAAATCAACAATAATGTTGATTAATAGACTATACTAATATTCCCCCGGACTGGCGAATACACTTGGTTCAGTTTTAAAGCTGCAGTTAAGCAGGATATGGCAGTGCAGTTACCACAAATATTAACTGCTGAAGATAGGGCAAATATACCCCAAACCGTTCGTCTTCGTCAGCTAGAAAACATTTTACATTTTTGTTTGTCGTTTTTTCAGTTTCTCTAAATGCTACTTTAAATAACCTAATATGGTACCATGAGATCGAAAAAAAGATGATTCTGAGCAGGCCTTGACTAGTACAACACGATTGGTTACACTGGTTCTAGAATGCCTATGAATTATAATGTGACAGTGACATTTCAAATGTAAGTCAGTTTTGCAATCTTGTTTCCAGAATTATTCAAGTTTATCGTTGTAATACTAGTGAAGGATCACATTTTGAACACCTACTCTAACATGTATTCATCTTAGTTTTCAGTTTGTTCCCTAAATAAATACTGTTTTGTGTTTTAATTTATTTGACATTTATTAACCTCTAACCTACTGCCACATTTTGAAATCAGTCTTGCCAATCGTGTTGTGCTAGTCAAGGCCTGCTCAGAATCATCTTTTTTTCGATCTCATGGTATATGTACAATTGTACAGTGAGCACGTAAAGGTTGGAACAAATTCGATAAAATCTTTATTGGGCAAGTAAGAAAATAATGCTCGGACACGTCGATTTTCTTTTTTAGATGCGCATTTTTTGGTATACGTATATATAGCAATACCCTCTTTTTGGGTATAGTGCTACGTGCTACAAATACGGGAATTATCTGTTGTTATAGCAAATTCAAATATTTTTCAGCATTTAATGCGCCATCTATAAAAAGTGGTGCAACAATTGGGTACTAATTTCTCGAAAATATTGTTATGTAACATAACATAAGATTTGGCGTTGTTACGCAAACAAATGTGCTCTTTTAAATGGTGCTATCAAAAGAGGGTGTTGCTATTTAAAAAAAAACTGGTGATGACGTCATAACTCCAATAGGGTTGACGCAATAAAAAATATACGTATACCAAAAAATGCGCATCTAAAAAAGAAAATCGATGGGTCCGAGCATTATTTTCTTACTTGCCCAATAAAGATTTTATCGAATTTGTTCCAACATTTACGTGCGCAATGTATACATATAATTAACTTTGTTTGTATTAACTTTTGTATCTGACACAATAAACTGAATTGCTTCCTAATTTGAAATTCATTATGCTCAATTTGAATATGTTTATTCTCAATTTGAATGTGTTATTTACTCGATTTCAAATTGTTTTGTCTCAATTTGAACGTGTTTATTCTCAATTTGAAAATGATTATTCTCAATTTGGATGTGTTTAATCGATTTCAAATCGTTTTGTGTCAATGTGAATGTGTTTATTCCCAATTTGAAGTTGAAAAGGTATAGAATAGTAAAATATGAGATCGCCGCAACCCGAATAAGGAAACGAGAAAACAAATACGGAAAACTGTAAATACAGGCCCTTGTCCAAAAATGTAGAAACACAATGAAACAAATGAAAATGGCTTCAAGGAAAATATACTGACTAAAGAAAAATGCAGAAAAGATCCGACGAAATAATAAGATAATAACAACGTAATACTGAAAAGTGATAAAAAGGAAATACGTGCTGAGACGATCTTAATAAAAGTGGGTATATGGAACAAAATAATAGTAAATGGAAATGAAGTAGGAATAATAAAAGAAAATGAAGAATATCACATAAACATTTTAAGAATAAGGGAATAAAATAGAACGGAGAGCAAAAGAAGGACTGGGTATAATAATATCGAAAGAAATGGAGGAAGAACGGAGGACAATAATTCCTAAAATAATAGTATAGATCTAAAACTAGCAACAGATATAATAGTAATCCAGATTTAAGCACCAGCTGGAATCGACAAAGAAAAGGGGTTTGGTAAAACCCTATACAAAAACCGACACTAAACAAGCCAAAATGAGAAAAAGGTAATACGGATCATACTTACTGAAAACACATTATTTTGCTACAATTGATAGTCAGAACACATAAGAAGCGAAAGACAGAGGAGTAAGAAATCTCAAAGCTTATATATAACACAAAAAATATGAGGGATCTGATAAGAAATGTAAGGATTAAGACAATAGCAGAATTATATACAAACCACATTATTAGTTGCAAAAACAAAAATGAGAATATAAGAAAGCAAAGAGGAGAAGAAATATGAAAGAATAGAGATAAGTAAACTAAGGAATCCAACAATTCTCTTTTTATATCCGCTATCACTTTCTCCTTTAGTGCGATCTTAATCACTTGGTACCTACTTTGGCCAATCCGTCGGCCTTTTTGTTGCCCTCCACTCCACTATGTCCCGGCACCCATGCTAGTGGTAGTCTCTTTCTTCGCCCAAGATCACACAATGTCTGTTTACATTCTTTTACTAGCGCCGAGTTTACCTTACATGATGCTAGTGGTCTCAGCGCCATCTGATTGTCCGAGAGGATGTAAACTGCTTTCTGTTCTAATTCTCGCAGTTGCTCTAATCCTGCACATTCTAAAATTGCTATAACTTTAGCTTGAAAGACGGTAATGCGTATTGTTCCCCAGTGGGGTTGATACACTAATGCTTGCTGTTTGTGTATAAATTCCAACCCCTGTTGCATTAAATTTTGTCTTTGGCCCATCAGTATATCAACACAGAGTCCCTTCAGAGTCGGTTATTCTTACGCTTTTTCATCGGTACCTATTATAACTTCACAATTTAGTTCAAAACTCTACCTCTCTTTAGTTCTGTCCATGGGCATACTTATGGCCGGTCCGTTAGTTTGCAGCCTTTTTAATATACCCATTTATCATTTATTCTTCCTTTCCAATCACCGGCCTTCTATTGCCATCCTCTCCGCCTCTTGATGTAGTGGTGGCATCGCTAAAAGTGCGCTTCAATTGCCTTAGTTGACGTAGCTCTCATAACGCCCGTTTGCTTAAGCAAGCCACTTTTTCTTTACATATACCACCTCACATCGACTTCACCAATCCAATGCCGTGAATAATCAAAGTAAGAAGATGAGGATATGGTAGATGACGAAGTAAAAAATAAGGTGAAGGATAAAAGAAAACTTGGAAAAAATACCTTCAAAGAAAAAAAATTGAATTACCTATCTACAAAATGAAACAAAAACAGAAAAAGACCAAGAAGAAAGCCTGAGAGGAATTCGAGGGTTTAAAAAATTATTTTAGAGGAAATTCTAGGTTATTCCGGAATACAGTTAAAACTATGAAACAAAAAACAGAAGAAGAACAGACGAAAACATAATTGGGCTACAGAAAACGGAGCGGGAAGATTAATAACAGAAAAGAAGGAAACTGGAAACATGCAAAGAATTTTACAGGAACAAATTTCAAAAACGACAAATAAGTAAGATATGAAATGGTACTCGTATAGACTAGAATGAATCAGAAGAAAAAGAAGAAGACGAAGAAGCAGAAGCAGAAGAACCAAAAATGACACAACAAGAACTAGAAGAAGCAACTAATAAATTCAAAATAACGAAAGTGGGTGGAGAAAGCAACAATGATAAAACGGGGACGTAAAGAAATGAAGAACTGAATTTTCAAAATATGTAATAAAGTGTGGAATGATAACAAAATATCAAAGAACTGGGAACAAAACATAATAATACCCATAGATAAAAAGGGAACATTAAAGGACTACCTGTCTACCACAAGTAATTTTGAGAATATACTCAAGAATACTAGAAAAAAGACTATGACGGATAATAGAAGAAAAATTGGAGAAACAACAAACTGCTTTTGGATAAAAGAAAGCCATAAAGTGCGTAAACGAAAATGTAGAAGGTATAGTGAAACTTCTTCTTGTTCTTCTTCATCAGTTCATCTGGGTCTAGTACTGAATATAAATTATTGTAAAGCTCCCGTGTCTGCTTCCAGAGTTCTCTGTTTCTGGCCACCTGCATTCCAATTGACATCTGTCGTCAGACCACCTATTACGAGGTCGATCTCTATTTTTATAAGCTTCTGATCTTGATCTGCCCATCAGTTGTTCGTTATCCATGCAATGTGCCCTGCTCAGTTCCATTTCAGCATGGCAATTTGTTGCATTCCACCTGTTAGTCTTGTTATTCTACGAATTTCTGCATTTGGTACACGATCACTAACGAGTAACCCCAACATCCATTTTTCCATAACTCTTTGTGTTGTGCGCTTCCACTCCATATGTCAGGGCAGTTACGACACGAAAACCTTTCTCGTCAAGCAGTTGGGGAGCTCGATTTTAAAGTTATACCTTAACTTGTTAAAAGCAACCCAGGCCAAGTCAATTCTTCGAAAGAGTTCGTGAGTTTAATTATCTCTGGAAACACAAAGTTGTTGTTTCTTCTGTTTATCTTCCTCTCACAGAAAGGTTTTCGAGAACCAGGTTCGTCGTTATTTGAGTCTTAGAAATATTAATGCTTAATCCCACTTGTTGAGAAGCAGTATTTTACTTGCTTCGTCGATCTGTGAATATGTGATCAAAACTATATCATCGACAAATCTTAAATAGTGAGACTAAATGGACAATCAGGAAATTTTCAAATGGAAAGAAGAGTTAAACAAGGGAGTAGTTTGGGCCATCTACTGCGTATGCCCTATATTGTAATGAGCGGCACGTGTCAGGTGTTCGGTGAATCATTTCGCGCCCATGCGTCACCTGTACTGGAAGGATCTATGACTAATCGTTCCACAGCGGTGTAGCGTTTTCTGGACTGAAAGCTTACCTATATAACAGACGCACTCTCTTACGAGAATTTAGTCTCCTACCAAATACGTGTGAATATAAATGTACCTACGTGAATATAAATAACTTCATAAATTGTATAATAAATTACTTAGTTTACCGATATTAATATTAGTGTTGTGTTTTAGTGTTAAGTGTTATTTCGTGTTTCTTCGTTGTTTAATAATTTCAATATTTATTAATAAATCATTCACACCACGAACCGAAGTTTTAAATAAACGTTTTAAAACCGTAACAATATGAATAAAATATGTAAATATTAGTGGCAGAAACACATAACAAATTATAGAGAATAATAAATAAGTAGACAAAAGAAACAGCTGAGATGAAAACGGAAATTAATATAAGTAAAGAAAATAAAAGTGACCGGATGAAGAAAGAAGAGAAAAGGGCATGGAAACAGAAGAAGAAACAATAAATAACGGAAAAGTAATGGGAAAAGTAACATTTGATAATCTGGAAACTATAGCCATAAAACTATAAATATCGTTAAAAGGACGTTTACCGTATTGGGACCGTGTCATTGTTGAGAAAGAAGAACTCAATTTTTCGCCCACTTTCTTAAGAGGCTTCATCAGGACGGATAACGAGGCACTAAAAGAACGTATGAACCTCGTAAGATTCGAAACTTCGCCTCTAGTTTGGTTAACAAGTTGAGTACCGTGCCCTTCTTCCTCTTACTAAAAAAGTTTCGCCTCTGGCGTGGTTCACACGTTGAGTCACCGAACTCTTTTAGTGCCCTCTTTCCTGGACGAAACGTTAAATTCTCCTTTCTCAACAATGACATTATCTCAACCCGGAAGGCGTTCTTTTAATACTGACATTGGCCGTGGAAGTCTTCAAATTCACAACTAAAAAATGAGAATGGGAAAATAAACCTGGAAATGTTAAACAGAACCAAGAGGGCTAACCAAATCGATTATCAGTTAAATAATACCGTAATAAGTAAAAAAGGACTAAATTTAAAAACAAAAATGGGACTATATGAAATGGTAGCTCGGACAATAGTTTATGGTAACGAGACATGGCCAATTCAACAAAAAGTAAGAGTATGATAACAACCACAGAACTGAAACTTCTAAGGAAATCTATAGGAAGAATGTGGGGGACCAACAAATTAGAGAACAAGCAGGAGGAATTATATCAATAACAAAAAAATTAGAAAAAAGGCAATTAATTGAGACATGAGAAGAGGAAAGTAGAACGACCTGGAAAGTCGATGAAAGATGGTATAAGGGAAATAGAACAAAAACGCGGAAACCCATTAACAGAAATGAAACATACGGCAACAGGAGATAGTGGAAGACCTGGACGGAATCCACTCCAACGTTATAGAGACAGAAGGAGGAATTTATTGACCTAATCTGAACCATACAACTGACAGCTGACATGTTTCCTATTGACGGTTGCGTAATTTGTCTTTCATTGATACCAAATGCTTAACAAAAATCACGCCTACTCTAATTAGCTAAACATAATTTGACTTCTTCTTAACTCACACCCACCTATATTAATTTAAATGGCAATAACGATTACAGACTTTAAAATACGTTGCCGCTTTTTTTCTTTTAATTTAATTTAATTTAATTTAATTCTTGCACTTTATTAATAAATGTTAGTACACAAATTTGTTTGATTCAAGCCAGATTTAGTTGTTGAGGACATAAAACTTGGCCTTGCTTGATAGTGTAACGAGATGCGTCAGCACACGTGTGGGATCATGTGCGTCATCCACCAAAAAGCTTCCAGAACGGTCGACGGTTACTCATTCTCGCGCGACTACGGGAACGTTCTGGAAGGACGAAGCTGGGATATTGTATAAGGCGCGACCAAACGAACACGGGCAGTCTAATCCAGCCTACATAAACGGTGGCGAATATTATGTACGTCGGTAAAGTTAATATAAATATACGCGAATAGTTATAAATAAACAAACTGCACAAATAAATTAATTAGTGTTACGGGTTAAGATTAGTGTTTTGTATTACCTAGAATTAATATTAGTGTTGTGTTTAGTGTTAAGTTGTTATTTCGTGTTTCTTCGTTGCTTAATAATTTTAATATTTGTTAATAAATAATTCACACAACGAACCGAAGTTTTAAATAAACGTTTTAAAACCGTTACAATACGTTTTCCTGTTCAGAATATTTTTAACAATCAAAAGCTAATATCCAGTTTAGTGAAAAACTCTGATTTTGGATCTTATAATTCAGTTTTTCAAAAATATGAAAGAATATTTCTAAGTTAGTAGAAAACAGGAAAGTAAGTAAGTGTAATACTTGGCGTCAGTAAACCAGTAAAACCACACCCTAATTGAATTCCGTCTAGTGCAGTAAACTGCAATTCATAATTACGGTTTCTTGATTAAATATTAATGAATATTATCACGTAAAAGCTTAATTAGTCTGGACTTAAGTTCGTTAGAATCGATAGAGCCAAAAATTACGAGTATCCGAAGATAACTTGTCCTAATATCTAAATCAAGAGTGGCACCTCGGTTTGCACCTCGATTTTAAATTTTCATTAAAATTGAAAAGTTGATTGTTTGGACCAGGCTAGTAAAAATGAATTATTTTACTAAAACTTATATCAAGAAGAAAATAACAATAAGCAGATACGTGGCTGCCACCAAATGAAGGTATCCCAAAGCAACACTTTAAACGAAATAAAACAATTAGTTAATAACTCACCATCTTTTCTATAATAAAGAATTTCCGCGTGTTTTTCGTTGCCTTCGGCGAGAGCGTCTCGGAGACCTGTAACGGACTGTTGAGATGTCAGAGGACCACAAAGGAATTCGCACGAAGCTGTTTTTTGCATAACTTCCGCTCTTGAATAGCCCGTAAGCCGGCAAAAACCGTCGGAACAATATATTATGTGACATTGTCCTGATCTACTGTTTGCCACCAAAAATGAACGATCTGAAAATGAAATATCCACATTACAATCATCAACTATGACAACTTAATTATTATTGACTTTATTTGCCTTTAATAAATATGACTGATTTAAAATGAAATTATGAAACGTCCTGGTAAATCTGATAAATATAAAATAAATAAATAAATTTACTGGGTTATTTATGTCAAGTCAAGGAATCAAGTAGCCCAATGATCCTAGATGTTATAGTCTGTTCCGTCGCGTGCGCAATTTTTACTTGACTTCTTAAGTTATTACAATGGGCAATAAAAGTATTATGACGAGTTAGAAGTGGCAAGTCCTGCCACCCTACCAGGGATGGCTTTAAACTGTTTCCCCAAAATATTATATATATATATTATTATAAATGAATTCCTCTATTTTGAGGCAGCTGTAAGTTTTTTCGAGTCCGACCTAGAAGAAATGATTTATGATCGTTGTATATAAATATTCATTCGAATTATCGGAAATATCAGAATTCGGATAATCAACTAATTTTTATCCGAATTTGGATAATCAACTAAATTTTATAACTTAATATACCCGGATAATTTAAAATATCTCTATAATTGTAAATAACTACATAGATAAAAACCATTTAAATCAACCGAAAATATTTTTCCTTTTTCATGTCCTTTTTTCGGTACGGGCGTTCGCGAAGGTGCTAAGGCTACAGCTTCAAACAACTTACACCTTATTGTTCTACTTATTTAGTTGATTAAATTTGAAATAGGCGATAATAACAAATAACTCAAACACAAAACAGAAATAATAGAAGAAATAATCAATGCCAATTAAATTATTATTCCTCAATTTGTAATCACTTACTTTTACCTACTTTATTCGGATTGTTCTTATACCAAATACCTCGTTTTATCGAAATGATTTATTTTGCCCGGATAATTTTTTTATCCGTAGAGCTACCTTTGATAAATATCCATATTTTTACAAGTTGTATATTTTTAAATATTAATTATCCGGAAGAAAATAAACAAACTGAGCCAAAACACAAAATTGAACAAAAAAGGCACTTGTGTTTAAAGAAGGAAGATATGCAGAATTTAGAGGAATGTCAAAAGAAACAAGAAAACTAATAAAAAAGACCTGGAAAAATTATATGAAAAGGGAGTCAAAAAACGAATTGAACAAAATAAGGGTTTAAAAGGCTTAAGATTTAATGGAAAACGACAGATGATATCCATAAAGGAAGAACAAGGGCAAGAAATAAGAGACAGTGTCAATGTCAAAGAAAATCTCTATAGAACAAAAAAACAAAAACGACCCCAAAAACGAAGAGTCATTAATATCGGATTAGAAGAAATCCAGAAATTTTTGAAGAGGGAGTGTATCAAGCATTAAGAACATAGAAAAACGACAAAACTCCAGAGAAGGATACGATTTTAGTAGAAATGCTGAAAGAAGGGAGGCCAAAATTACTAAGAAAGCTTTGCGATATCTTTAATTTATATCTTAAAGAAGGAAAATTTCCAAATAACTGGAACATCGCCGTTGTAGTTTTACTATTTAAGAAAGGAGGTAGGACAAATCTCGAGAACTATAAACCAATTAGTGTACTCTCACAAGTCTATAAATTATTTACAAAAATCATAATTGATCGGTTAACTAAGAAATTGAACCAATATCAACCCATTGAACAAACTGGATTTAGAAGAGGCTATGGCACAGGTGAACATCTATTGACAATGAGAATACTCTTCGAAAAGCAACCGAATAGGACCTTAACTTATGCCTAGCGTTTGTGAATTTTCACAAAACTTTCGATACCGTACAACAATGGGCCATACAAAACT
Source organism: Melanotus villosus (assembly GCA_963082815.1). NCBI lineage: Eukaryota > Metazoa > Arthropoda > Insecta > Coleoptera > Elateridae > Melanotus > Melanotus villosus. The sequence goes on from OY720426.1 coordinate 42,166,437, forward strand.
CACTAAACGCAACACACAACGTGATAAGAAAGACTGAAAGAAGAGAAATGGGCAGAGAATCAGAAGAATATATAATAGAAAGATAACGAGAAGAGTAACAATATTCCAATATACAGCGTTTCCCGAAAGTAACGGATAAATTCTATAAAATGGTTGAGAAACATTTTTCTGGAAAATTCTCGGACACGTCGATTTTTATTTTTAAATCGTCATTGAAAGGTGTAATTTTCAACCCCCCTCCCCTCAACATCTAAGCGCTAGCAATCCCAACTTTAAAAATTCAAATAACAAAGTACTCCTTGTGATACCTCATTTAATAGCATTTTTTGTGCTAAATACAATAAACAAAACTTTTTCAAAATCGGTTGATAAATAACTGAGATATTCAACATGTATTTAAATGAAAATGTCAATATTCGAGCAGGCGTTGATACGGCTCTAGCAATAAGGGGTAAAAACAATTGCAAATTGTTTGTAGTTAAATGTCAAATACAATTTACAACCCTAGAGACTTGCAAGAAATGCTGTCGAATATAGAGAGGAAAGCATGAAAAATAGGTCTGAACATGAACCTCCAAAAAACTAAGGTAATGTGTAAAGAAAATGCTAATATAATAGTAGACAACACAACTAGAAAATACGATTGATTACATAAATAGGTATACCTTAGTCGTACAATAACGTTGGGACGAGGAAATTAAACGTCAAAAATCAATAGGAGAAAAAACTAGCCTGGATTACTTTTCGTAAATTAAGCAAAACACTAAAAAACAAACTCCGCCTGCGTATAATTGCTGGGTAACCTAGCAATGGCCACTGCCGGTCCGAAGCCTGGATCAAGGAGGAGGGTCCATTGGCGGGGTTAATAATCTACCCATGGTAAAAATAAATCTGTTCATAGTACCAGCAAGTCTGAGAACGACCAGCACACGATAACGGAAATGATCAATGGAAGAAGTACACACCTTGAAGCTAATTAGAAATCAAACTGATTCTTCTTCTAGACGTGGCGTGCCCTTTACAGGGCGTTGCCGATCTTCTCTCCATATGTCTGTGGTGTGCGTACCAAGTAGCCTACCGACATAGGGGACCTACAGCTTAACATAGGCTCCGAACCACGAAAGTGCTTATACTTCCTCTCCAGAGAGAACTTACTAGGCAGAAATACCTCGGTAGTTTGCCATTGCCTTCCGAGGGAAGCGGTCGAATGTTTTCGATGTATGTGTGACCCTGCGAATCGAACACGGACCATCTCAGTGATCAGCCACACGCTGAACCAACTGTGCCACGACAATTACAAAGTAGCCTCGGAAGATAACGGGCGGATTTTATCGATGATGACTAACGTTAGAAAGAGGAAAACGATGAAATAGAAAAAACATATTTCGCATTGCAAGTTGGAACATAACTTGGTGGTCTAGAAGAGATCAGAAGATTATTATAGACAAGAAACATCCCAAAATAGACCTATATGCACTCTCTGAAACCAAGGAAAAGGGATGCGGAATAGGCCGTGTCGGAGATTACGTACTAATATACGAGTACGAGTATTTACAATGGCAAGCAAAGAGAAAAACCGGTTTCATCGGGAGTGGGTCTCCTTATTCACAAAAGATTTGAGCAAAATATTACTGACGTTGCTTATATTAACCACAGAATATTAAAGGTCACATTAAATCTGGGGAACTCTAATTTTCATTTAATATCTGTTTATGCCCCAGATACCAACAAACCAAAAGAAAACGTGGAAGGTTTTTATAATGATCTGCAGAAATTACTAGATAAAATGGAAAAGATTGACCATATACTCATACTAGAGGATGTAAACGCTAGAGTAGGCCATCATGTAATTCCAGGTGTCAAACAAAAATTTAACGAAGAAGCAATTGACGAAAGTGAAGAACAACTTATCGATTTATGTACATTTAACTCACTTCGAATCAACAATACATTTTACTCGCATAAGGAATAACATAAGTACACTTGGGAGAACTCTTGGGAGCAAAGATCTACTATCGACTATATATTATCCAATAGAACAATACATCCCACATAAATATTAGACGTGAGAGGTATAATATCTGCCAACATTGGCACTGATTACACATGATACTTCGCAAACTAAGGATGAAAGCAAACATTAATTAAAAGCCTATCGCAAAAACAATGGGAAAGTTAAATGTGGAGACGAAAATACATGAAATCTGTACGAAAATAGACTAAAGAATACAATCAACGACAGCGGTATCAGTGAAAAAAAGAGTCTTTTGTCTCAAAATGACACGGTCCCAATCCGGAAGACGTTTTGTTAATACTGACACTGACCGTGGAAGTCTTCGAATTCATTATAATAAATAGGGTGTTCTATTTGAAAATCAAAAGTTAGTGTCACTTCCGGTGAAACCAGAAATGGCAAAAAATCATTTAATATGTCAAAAAGTGACGTTTATTAAGTGTATAGGATGTGACAAATTTCAACCATTTATTTTGAAAACTAAAGGAAAAAAGTGGGGTGTACCATGATCTTGTTACACCCGGTATAGAAGTTAGGAATAAGATAAATGCACAAATCATGGAACTTAAGCGTGACTAGTGAATGGCGTTATGCATAGAGCATGACTTGTATGAGGCACAAAGGAAAATATGGGGAATAATTAAAAGACAGAAAAATAACGTTAACGAGTACATGCAAATAATCAACATAAGTGAAGAACAACGGAACTCGTACCTCAGGATCATACTTATATAAAAACAAAGAAGAAAACTAAGATGAACCAAGCCAAAGGATGGAGCACAATCAATCACAGAACGTAGCAGGAACATTTACGCATGAAAAAGTTGCGGAAGCAAATGAAAAAACTCAAAAATTGTAAAGCCTCAGAGACGGATAGTATTCCCAATGAGGTAATACGGCGGCGAGGCATTAATAACGGAAATTACAATATTGTTCCAAAAAATATTAAACACCTCCACTATTATAGCAGAGGACTGAAGGACTAGCGTGACCATTCATATCTTTAAGAGAGGCGACAAAAGGCAAATTACAGAACAATCTCGTTGATAAACACTATCACCAAATTAATCACTAGCATAATCAGCATAAATGAGTGAAGAACGACAGGATTCGGAAGAATAAATCGACGGCCGATGCTATTTTAATTGTACGCCAGTTAGCAGAAAAAGCGTTAGAGTTTAATAAGCCTACATATACAGGTTGTATCATAAATAAGTACATTCAATTCAGTGGTGGAACTCGTCAAGAACTACAACATTTATTAATAACTTTTTTTTATATACTTTTTAGATTTTGTGATAAAATTAGTTAAAGATTTATCACAAATTTCATTACCCCGCCAATGGAAATCATGTCCGCCACAAAAATACAATTCGTTATCATAGTAAATCAACTTACTTAAAAATTAAGCTTAGCAGTATTTAATTATTTTGAAAATACATAAACAACTCGTTATTTTAAGGGGGGGGGGTAAAAATGCAAAATAAATGTGCAATTTCAAAAAACAATTAATAAGAAATGTTTGTAGCTCTTGACGAGTTCCACCACTGAAAAAATGTTATGTACTTATTTCTGATACACCCTGTATGTGTTTTATAGGGCACATAAAGGTTTTTGACCGTGTACTGTTAAAGAACGCGATGGAATACCCAATGAAATAATTAAAATAGTGAAAGATCCAAATACTCGAATTACGACCAGATTAAGAATAAATAATGAACTCACGATAGTATATTGTAATACAAGTGTTGAAAGCTTCCTACCTGTCTAAACGTGTGCGCCGTACAAAGCCCAAAATAGCCCAGTAATATTAGGTTTTATCTTCTAAAAAAATCCCAGTGAGCTAAATTTTTGTATACACCTTCGTTATGATGTTATAAAAAACGTGTCAAAAATCGACAACGATATCATGCCGGCGTTCTGACATATTCGAGGTCAAAGGTCACTAAAAGCGGTTTTTCGCAAAAATCTCGCATTTTATGCCTCGGAGATCCATGGAGGTTATTATAAAAATTGTAGATCTGAAAATCTCCTACAAAAAAGATTATATACAGTTTTTTGTAGAACCAACCGTTTTCGCCGTAGAGCGCAGAGAAGGTAGTCATTAAATAATTATGCACTCATTTAAAATAGTAATTAACGTCACATGTCCGGGAACTCATATTTTACAGTACGAGTACGAAACGAGTACTGTAAAAAGAGTTCACGGAGAAATGTCGTTATGTATTTTATTTCACACTGTAACCAATTTGATTTTTTAATTTTTACATGTGACACTTTTTCAAAACGTCAACATGTGACATTACTGTGTCAAAGCCGGTAGGTGTGGCTTGGTTACACTTTTACGAGCTCTGATTGGGTGCATAAACTAACAGTCCGGAAAGTGTTGCTTGGCAACATTTTCCGGCTCTGATACCGTAATAGCTCACTTTCCGGACTCAAAATGGCGCCGGGAATAGTTATTTTCATAACAAGTGCGGAAAGTTAGCGATTCCGAAACGAATGCAGGACGTTCCAGAAACGAGCGCAGCGAGTTTCTGTACCTGCATGAGTTTCGGAGTCGCTCTTCGCGCACGTATTATGAACAACGTTTTTCCTACAAACGTTTAGGAATCGTCCTAAACTATCATTTTGTAAGTTTTCAAGTTGTCAAATTTGACATTTCCTTTTAAAGTAATAATCTAGTAAGGATGGTTGCTATGCGATTTTCCGATTTTTCAGAAATCGCTGTCACTTTCCGGCACTCCGTGCGGGATAGTTGCTTTTCCGCACGCAAAATGAGTGTGGGAATAGTTATTTTCGTATCAAGTGTCGAAAGTAGCAAATATCAAGCGAGTGTTTATAAATAGATATACGAGTGCGGAGCGTAGCGGAGCACGAGTAGAAATATTTATAAACACGAGCGGAGATATTTGCCTTTCGAACGAGTTACGAACACTATTTTTCCCACGACCAAAAATGTACATGTCAAAAAGTAACACTGACAGTTCGGGTAAAACGACCGTCATTTTTTGTTTTGAAGCGGCCGCAGCTTCCTATTATTGCGCAAACTGTGCGATATATCCCTATACGTGTTCATATCGCACGGGTTGTTCATTTGTTTTGCGAAAGTCAATCGCACGGGTGATATTGTCAACTTTCGCGCCTAGTTTGTTGTGCGTTAGGAGCGACTTTCTTATATGGTCGTGGGAAAAGTAACATTCCTAAACGTTTGTCGGAAAACTGAATTTACCAGACAGTATGAAATAATAGTTATTTACGATATGAGTATCATAACAACTCGTATTACGATGCGAGATGGAAAGTTTGTCAAACGAGACCGCAGGTCGAGTTTGACAAATCCATTGAGGATCGTAATACGAGGTTACGATATGAATATCGTACAAAGCTTTATCTACTTTCATAAAATTAGCAAAAAAATTAAATATTTATCAATAATTGCCTGATGCAAAAGTTGACTGTTCCAATTTTCATTGAAATCTAATACGTTAAGGCTTGATTTTTTGTTTATTTGGTGTTGGTTGCTGTCAGTTTGAATGAAAATTGGAACAGTCAACTTTTGCATAAGGTAATTAATTATTGGCAAATATTTCATATTTTTTGATAATTTCATGCAAGTAGATAAAGCTTTGTACTATATTCATATCGTAAAAATCGTAAAAAGTGCATAATAAATGTTTATAACAAGTAAAATAACTATGAATTCTCTTGTCAATCTGTCATTTTTATGTCAAAAGTTATTACGATACTAGTGCGGTAATATAGTTCATTACAACACGATTTTTCGTTTCGAAATATTGATATTACGAAATGAAAGTAGATAAAATAATATATTGGAGCCAGTTACAACATTATTACCACCAGCTTGTGGATATTGCCATGGTTAGTCATGTTTAAATTCTGCAACTGATATACCTGAAGATATCGATGGTTTCGACATAGATGCCGACTTAAGTCCACTCGATATTTTATCTGCAAATATATGATTGAAACAGAAAATGAAGATGATGACAAAGATATTCAGCAATTCACCACAACTTATCATGGGTTACCTGATGCGCTCTACGACGAAAACGGTTCGTTCTACAAAAAAATGTGTATAATCTATTTTGTAGAAAATTTTCAGTTCTAAAATTTGCATAATAAACCTTTATCGACCTGCAAGCCATAGACAGCGAGATTTTCGCGAAAAACCGTTCTTCGTGACCTTTGATCTCGAATATCTCACAACGCCGGCACGATATCGATGTCGATTTTTGACACGTTTTTTAGAACATCATAACGATGATACGATTCGAAAGTTGAATAATAAAAAGTTTTCCCATATTCTGCGAGCTTTCTGCTGGTCACTGTATACTGATCAATATTTGTAGTGATAGCTAAGAATGTTTTGGCCAAATACTGTCGTAAAATTCTAGGAATGTATGCATTGCAGTTTCAGGTAACGAATATGCATGTATCAATTTCTCAAAAATGTTATTACCGCTTTTGGGCTTAGCGGAGCAGTATGGTGCTCAGACCTGGACCCTCACAAAGTATTCGATACACCAAGCAAGGGTAACGGAACGACAAATACTCGACAGATCGTTAAATGTAGCAAAAACAGTTGCTGAATTTAAATGGAGCTATGCCAGACACGTCGCCAGATATTCTAATGCAAGATAGTCCAACACTATTCTAAAATGGAGACTGTATTTGGGTAAAGGATCTCGGGAACGCCCACCCATGCGTTAAATTGACAATCTCAAAGCGATATTAGCATGGATAAGAAAGGCGCAAAACCGCGACTACTGGAGAAGAATGAGGGAGGCCTATGTGAAGAATCGGGCCGTAGAGGACTAGTTGGAGAGAATTATCTGGATACGTAAAAATTAGACTATCCGGATATCCGTTTTATACTGTTCATATCCCTAGAGCCCTAGTTTTTGTAATGAGAAAGCAACTGCGCGAGAGATAGACCCTAGATTAATAAAATAACCAACATAAGATAAAAAGCTAATTATTTTATTTAATCCGCCGCTAATTGCGTATTGTAACAGCTCCCGGCTGTGTAAATAGATCAAAGCTTACGTAGTCCGCCCGTTGAATATTAAAATCACAAAACTGAATATTAAGTACAAAATTATAAGTTCTATGTAAAACGTGTTACCAAATAATATTAAAAATTTAGCAACTGAAATAATTTTTTTTGCCTCTCGATTGTGTAGCTGTTCGAACCCAACTATGACCAGACCTCGATCTGGAGCGCAGATGGCGTATTTACACCTGCGTTGACTTCGACCAAAAAAAAATGTTCTCTTTCTAGTCAAGTAGATTCGTCTTATTCTAAACTTAGAAGGACATTCTTAAGTGCTACATGTGAACTCCAAATAAATGAAAAAATCTTAAATCATCGAGTATTCATATTAAATATGCATATAACTTTTATACCTGCCTTATTCGAGCTCAGATTAAATTAGTAAGAGGACAATGTATCGATATCGGTATCGTTAACCTGTTATACCTTTCGGTGTCGAGGCTGGTGCGATAAAGTATGAAATTTTGCGGGTGTAATGCACAATTGGACCCGACTCTGGGAGTTACAATTATTGCACCGTTTGACTCACATACTGCACCATGTGTATAGTGTAAGTGTGTGTACGTAATGACCTTATCACTCTACCTCTTAGGCCTGTGTTTGAATAAAGTGCCGTTAATTTAGTGCCTAACGACGAATGGTCACCAGGACTTGATACAGACCTCCAAACTCCAGGAAAATCCTATTCATTGGAAGATTCGAACCAAAGACTAGCGTGACACTAGCCCGACACTTTACCACTGCGCCACCTTGGCTTCAAAGAGGACAATGTTTTATTTGTAAAACAAAACCATGATATCACTTCTTTTATTTATCCTTGAACTTTGATATAATTGTTAGTCTAAAATAAACTTTTTCAATTGTGTAAATATCGACCGATGTAATCAAAGTTAGCACACTCGCCTTGTGAACCAAACATCTTAGTTAATTCTCAGTTTAGGTCAAGTAAAATTTTTAATCTGAAAAACGTTTATAAATGTGCCTTATTTCGAATTTGCGCAAGTAGGTCACATGTCAAAAGGATGTTTGGAACGATAAAGATTCCTGCCAGGGGTTTAAATCCCTTGGGTTCGGCAAATTCTAGTGGAAGAGTGCTAATAACCATAGCAGTTAACATTTTTTAAATTTATCGGTGTCGGAGTAACAGATATACCGAGTGTTTGAAGAGGTGAACATATGGAAATAGCATGGGAAATCGCATATATGCAGATTCCTGCTTGCCATTTGAGTTGACAGGATTGATAGTGGTATCAATCGAAAGACAAAAAGACAATGCGCTTAATTTGATACTTTTTTGTGTCTTTCGATTGATACCACTATCAATCCTATCAACTCAAACGGCAAGCAGGAATCTGCATATATTATATACAATTTCCCATGCTATTTCCATATGTTCGCCCCTTAAGTGAAACACTCGGTATATTATATTCTTTATTTTTAATTTATTAATAATAATAATAATAATAATAATAACAATTCTATAAGCTAACCTTATGTGCATACATAGTTAAAAGCATGAGGGGAAGACACCCAATAGTGTCACCCCTAATTTAGTTTGTTAAGTCTATTGGCCATTTTGTTCTCGACTTTCTAATTTCAGATTCTTCAGTAAGGGGGGTGAATTGTTTCATTGAAGTGATTTCTAGGGCGTCTTGGTGTTTTACTGCTTTGAGTTTGATTAAGTCTGTTACAAACGAAATGTTGAAATCACTATGACGGGTTAAGTTATATGCAAACCATGAAGCGTTGGATATCATTCTACGAGTTTTTAACTGGAAGCGTTGGATAATGCTTATGGTCGATTTGCTGGCGCATCCCTATAGTTCACGGATAGAATGCTTTTGAAGATTAATAATTTGTTTTCCAGTGTTAGTACTGAGTTTTGTCTAAGGAGCCAATACAATTTTTTAAATCTTAAGTCTTAAGTCGAATTCTTTGTACGTGTTGCACACGTTGTCTTCCACGTCGATCGAGATGTAAGTTCAGGTACCTGACCTCATTTGCTTGAGGTATGCTTGTATTACTGAGAATCACTGGAGGACATATTATGTGTTTTGTAGTAAAAGTAGCAAGCACCAACTTATCTTCATTTACTCTAACTTTCCATTTTATCAACCACCTTTGTAGCAAAGTCAAATGTTCGTGGAGAAGCGTTGATGGTGTGTCCGAAATTTCACGGCATGGGAGAATCGCTGTGTCGTCGGCGAATGTCCCTAAACTTGTTGGTGCTGTAGTTGGTAAGTCATTCGTGGATAACATGTATATTAGAGGTACAACACCGGCATTTATTTTCCTTATATGGGAGGTTTGATTGCCAAATTTAGTTTAAAAGAAATGATTCTCTAGGTAAAAATGTAAAAGTAAAAAGTAATACTGAGATCCGGATTTTGTAAAGTGGACATTGATGTTACACCTTATCGAAGGCATTACACGCATCCAGGAACACTGCACTTATTCTTTTTTAACTTCCACTCCTATCGGAGATTGGAAATCATCATAACTAGACGAACCTTGTCTACCACTAATCTAAAAACTTCGATAGATGTATAGCCGAACCACTCCCTCAGATTGCAGAGCCATGAGACTTTTCTTCTGCCAACCGACCTCCTTCCTTTAATCTTGCCCTGAATTATTATTAGTTGAAATGTGCTGTATGTGCCCCCCGCCCCTTAGAACATGGCCAAGATATTCAAGTTTTGGCTTCTTAATTGTTTTAAAGATTTCTTTACCTTGTTCATTCGATATAACACTTCTTGATTAGTAACTTTGGCTACGCATCATATTCTCAGCATCCACTTACAACACCAAATTTCAAACGGTTCGATGTTCTTAAGACTTTCTGCTTTGATTGTTCAAGATTTTACTCCATGTAATAAGGTGGAGAATACGTATCATCTCAGCGTTCTACGAGAGGTTTATATTATGATTGCAGAAAAATTTCTTCATTTTTATGAAGGTACTAAGAGCAACTTCAATGCGACAATTGATTTCCTTTATCTTACGTGTGTAGCTTATCTGTTATGATCACCGTGTCGTCGGCGTAACACAGATCGTTAATGATTTCCCCGTCTATGACAATGCCAACTGATTCTTCCGCAAGCGATTCTTCGAAAACACCTTCGCTATACACATTAAAGAGAAGGGAGAAAGTACACAGCCCTGTCTGACACCCCGGCATATCTTAACCTCCTCACTTAAACTTTCATCAACTCGAACTCGTACTGCTTCATACCAGTACAGATTAGATATTATTCTGATGTTTTTGCTGTCGATGTTCTTTTTCTTCATTATCTCCAAAAGCTTCGAGGTTGCATTCCTGAAGTCGATGAAACAAGCATAAATGTCATGGTTGCTTTACCTCTCTTGATCCAATTCCATTCCTGAAACCCATTTGAGTGTCACTGATATCCTTCTCCAGTTGTTTAAACATTCGATTGGATATTATCTTCAAAAAGATCTTTAAAGTATGACTCATAAGAGCAATAGTCCTGTACTCTGAACATTCTCTGGCATTGTTCGTCTGTGACAGTCACAAATGTTGAATCAAGCCAGTTGCTAGGGATTTTATCGGTCTCGTAGATGGTGTTAAAAAGTTTCACTAATATCCCCTTCGTGTCTTCACCAATGAGCTTTAAAAGTTCATCAGGTCCTACTAAATATTTGAAATAGTATGGTTTGCAAATCGATTTTTAACCTATTGGAAATTTTTAAACGCAAAAATATGCACCCTAATGGCGTATGTATACATCGTGGTCCATAAGTAATGCGCCACAGACCAACACTAAATTCGTGAGGACAACATATTATGATTTATCTCAAAAGTTTTCATGATATACATATCAGAATTAGTGAAACTAACTTTTTTCAGTTAGTTGGGAAACAATAATCCGTCCTCGATTTTAATCTCGTTCCTAAAATGACGTTACTGTTACAATACCCAATATCTTAAGAAAGGTTCAAGTTTTTTATACTTAAAGTTATGGGAAATTTAACTGAAAAAAGATTACAATACAAAATAGGTATACTGCTTAATTTTTTTTTATTATGCCAAATTTTCTATTTGCAATCTGTGTCATACAATAAGTAAATGTGTATTACGATTGTATGTGACATGTAGTAACATGGAAGTTGTGATCCAGTGATCATAACTTAATTAACTTATTTCTATATACACATATACATATACAGGAATAAAATGGAATATTAACCTAAGATCTAAATGGCAGATCTAAAACTTTGCGCCGTTTGAGTCTGTGCATATCTTCACTATTATCTAAGAGATTGGTAACTAACGGATTCGGGTGTGCATCTAACCGGGCGAGGTATCTAACACTACACTGTTTCACTTCGTCCTTAACCGTGTTCATATTTAGGTCTGTACGTATTTCACTGTTAGGAATATAGGTACCACGGAGCATCACATAGGGCACGTAGCACTTTCGATTGAAATCTCTCGAGTATGTCTATATTAGAATTTGACGCAGTTCCCCAAAGTTGTATTCCGTACTTCCACACTGGTTTAAAACAAACATTGTAAACTAGTATTTAACTGAAAAAAGATTACAATACAAAATAGGTATACTGCTTAAATTTCGCTAAAGTTAACCGTTTCCGAGATATTTGCTATTGAAATATATAAGTGATGCGACATTTTATTTAATATTGGAGCAATCTTTAACGCAATGTGTTTTAAAACCAAAGTATTGACGCATTCTTATCAAAAACGTTTACCATACTTTAACCCAAAAGTTAACAAGACTACTTTAACAAATAATCTTTATTTTACTAACGTAAATAATTAAATTTGCCAAAAACGTTTTTTCTTCCAATTCTTTTATAACAAATTTTCAAAATGACCACCTATTCGTTGGATGAAAGAGAGCTTAATACTAAAAAGATTTATTTCATTCGAAACAAATCTGCAGCGTCTACAATATTTGCCACAATTCAGCACGAGAGTTTATTGAATTTCTGTAAACGCTTGATTTTAAGGGTCCCCAAAAATAGAAATCCAATGGATTACTCGCATCCTGTGGTAGTATACCATCCTGCATGAACCACATGTTTTGTCGTTAATAGCAAATCATCCGATAAGTATATTAGCCCTTATTGTAAAGAAATTAAGTAATAATCGCCATTTAAATTATGTACAAACTCATATGGACCTAATACATAAATTCCACGTCGAACATTAATTTTGAATTCATGCTGAAAATGTCGCTGTCATGTTAAATGTAGATTTTCAGTAACCCATACATGATTGTTTCCGAAGTTCTTGCAGACATTCGTCTTGAACTGTTTTCTGAACTTTCTTCTGCTTCATCTGGCCTGATGATTTTTCTTCTTCTTCTTCAATCCTTTTACGCTCCTCTGGGGAGCATAGGGCGTCAGAGATGTTTCTTTGACAGTTCTAGTATAGTAGAAGGCCTTGCACTATTTTCACTTCATTTCACTACACTTAAATTAACACATATGAGTTGAGTTAGACAGTGATTCAACTACCTGCTTCCATTCTTTCTTATTTTTTGATATGTGTTTTAACTGAGTCCAGGTTAAGTTTTGTGTTGTATGTTCCTTGTTAACCATCCTCTTCCAGTCTTCCATGTTATATTTGGTCTCTCAAGCTTCCTTTTACCCTTCATACTTAACTCCATTGCTTGTCTAGTTATGGCTGACATCGGTTTTCTTAGAGTATGCCCGACCCATCTCCATCGTTTCCGTTTTATGATTTTCTCTACCGGTTCTTGGTTCATACTTTCCCATAGTTCCACATTCGAATTTCGAGTTGGCCAGTATATTTTCAGGATTCTTCGCATAAATTTATTTATAAAGATTTGTATATCGCTTAATTTTGATTTACTTAATGTCCATGTCTCTGAACCGTACAGCAGTACACTCATTATATTCTCAAGCAATTATGATTGGCGCTTTAACCGGAAAACAAATAGCTGTCAAGTACTTTCAATACGAATTTAACCTTAAAATTATTTTTCCGTATCCATGGTATGTAATTGACAGATTATTTATCTCATTTGAGGTTAACAATGGCGGATGGCGGGTAAATATGAAAAAGCGGGATGATATGAACATTTGCGGGTTTTTACCGTGCATGCTATCGACGTGACATCTACCGATAGAATTTAGAATCAAAATTATTATTTGATTATACAAAAATCTTCATTTGAGTGATTGATAAGTGTAATTATTTTTTAAAATTCAAGCAAATACGATTATTTTTTACATAAATTCATTATAGAAATTATTTTTAATACGCAAATTTGACATGTGTAATTTGAGGTTATATGTCAAAAACATAGGTACGTATTATATTATAACTATTTTTATTTAATACGAACTTCTCATGGATGCGGAAAAATAACTTGTGCCCTACGGGAATCTAACGGCATATTTCATCCCTTAGCTTTTGCTGCCCTCGCTCACTACGTTCGCTCGTGCAGCAAAAATCTTCGGGATGAAATATGCCTATATCTTCCCTTATGACGCAATATACTATTCCTTTTGATTAAGAAATTTAAAAATCCGTTTTATATTGTACTGTTTTAAGTAGTTATTTGCGTTTATTTACTTTTATAATGACCAAGGTTATATGCAACTTAAATTATTTACCAATTAAAAATTTCAAATGATATAATAATCTAACTAATAAATGTACAACTGTGTTTCTTCTGCAACGCAATAAACTGAATAAACCAAATTAAATGTTCATTTATCTGAACTTCACAACACAAATACGTACCACATAAACGAATTCCAATGAACATAGGAATTTAGATAACTAATAAAATAAAATAATGTAAATGTATTAATAATTTGACAGTTTGACGTTTTAGTGATGACACGCGCATTTGACTTAAACTACTCTAGTCAAAAGCACTTTAATCATAACACAGGCTTATTGTACTGCTATCCTTGTCGTCTGCATGAGCTTTGTGAACAAATGTACACGCGTGTTTGTCGTTACTAAATTCAGCGTGTGATGAGGCAGGGGTCATCTCTTGTGGTTCGGATAATAGATTCTTGAGTTAACGTCTTTTTTTTTTCAACATTCTCTATGCTGGTACCTTCTAAAATTATTTGTCTGTTGTCTGTGGAATTAGGTGATGATTTTTAGACGGCCCAAATTGTCTCTTTTGGCATAAAATGGATCAGTTTCGCCTAATCGGTCATAAAGATTTTTAAATAATTTGTGATCCGATTTTCTGCTGTGTGGATACTGTAAATACCTATGATACGCTCTGCGACCATTGAAATTTTCTTGAGCGTAAACACAAACCATATCTAGCATTTCTTCGTTATAAAACAAATTCGCCTTCTTCTTCTTCTTCCTCCTCAACCATTTACTGTCCGTAAACCTCCTCTAACCTTGCCCATGCGTTTCTGTCTTGAGCTGTTTGTTGCCAATGGATGCCTGCTGTTTCTTTTATGTCATCTAACCATCTCCTCTTTGTTTCCCTAGGTCGCCAGTGGATAAACTTTTTCATCCATTTGTTGTTGTCTTGTCTGGCTACAGGACCAACCCATTGCCATTTATAGTGTACGACACGTTTTATAATATCCGTGACTTTAGTTCTTTGTTGTCGAATGGTCTCATTTCGCACTCTGTCCCTCAGACTAATTCCAAGCATCCTTCGCTCTACTGCCCGTTATATCTTTCTAAGTCTGTTTGCGCGGTTTCCAGGTGGTAAGTTGAGACTGGTAATATGCAAGCTTCGTATACCTTTCATTTCAGGCGTATGTGCATAACAGAATCATTAAATATATATTGGAATTTCCCGAAATCCAAAAGCTTCTGACAATCTCCGTCGTTTGATTTTCCTTGCCAAATTTAACTGTAGGTATCTCCAAAATATATGTATTGATCTATGTTTTCTATAATTTAGCCATGTTAGGATCATTATTTTAGTTTTGCTGACATTCATTTCAAGGCCCACTGTTGATAATACGTGTTTTAGATATTCTAGCATTATTCTAAGTTCCTGTTTGCCACAAGCAAATCGCAGATGATTTAGTTATGAGCCGTCGATTTTAAACAAATTATGTCGTGGCATTTTCTAATTATTATTACACAAAGTCTTGCGTTAAAGATTACTCAAATATTTAATGAAATGTTGCCTCACTTACTTCAATACCAAATATCTCAGAAGCGACATTTGAGCAGTAGGATACCCTTTTTGTATAAAACAGATAAGGCAATTTTTCTTTTTCAGTTAAATTTGCCGTAACTCTTAGTATAAAAAAGTTGAACCTTTTTTAAGGCATTAGGTATAACAAAAGTAACGTTCTTTTAGGAGCTAGATTAAAATCGAGAATAAATTATTGTCTCCCATTCCAAAGAAGTTAATTTTGCCAATTCTAGGTAAATTGTAATATTTTGACTTTACGTATCTACTGTTGCACTGCGTCCCATTAGTTATGGACCACTTTGAATATTAGATACCTTCTTCTTCTTCTTCTTTCTCTTTCCCATTTATGCCTTACGGCGTTGGGTCCTCCTCTATCCATTTCCTATAGTTGTTTCGGTTTCTCGCCAATCTCCTAACTTCTTCGATGTTTTTTTCTCTTTTCCTTGCTATCTCCTTGATGTTCTCATTCCACTGGACTCGGGGTCTGCCTCTTGCTCTTCTTCCTTCTGTTCTCATTTCATATACTATTTTGTGGTATCTTTCCGCATCCATACGGGTGAGGTGTCCGTACCATTTTAGTTGTTTCTTTTCAATTTCATTTATCACTGGTTGCTGTTCTAACTCATCTCTTATACTAGTGTTTCTAATTCTGTCTCTTCTTGTTTTCCCCAGTACTGTTCGTAGGTATCTCATTTCTGATGCTGTTATACTTGATCGATGTTTGTCAAGTATATTCCACGTATCTGATCCATAGAGTAGTGCAGGAACGTATATTGTTTTATATAGGTGCATCTTTGCTTTGGTGCTTAATTCTTCTTTTCCTATAATGGTGTTATGTATTTGGTAGTACAGTCTATTTGCTTTTGATATTCCATTTTTAATTTCTTCATCTATTCGTCCGTCGTTATTTATTATTGTTCCGAGGTATTCATACTTTTCTACATATTCTAGTTGTCTTTCTCCTATGTTAATTGGTGCACCTGCTGCCTCCCTATCTTCTCTTCTAATGTGTAGTATTTTGCTTTTGTTAGTGTTTATTGTCATTCCCTTCTCTTCTAGGTTATCTTTCCATATATTCAGGTTATTTTGTAATTGTCTTGGATTTCCTGTCATTATCACTATGTCGTCTGCGTATATTAGATCTTGTGTCATTACAGGGTTCAGGTTGTAAAATCCTAGTCTTGTCCTCCTAATTTCATTTTTGCATTTTTTTATTACGCTATTCATATACGCCATTAAGAGCAGTGGACTTAGGCTGTCGCCTTGTTTCACCCCTTTATCTAACTTGAATTCTTGTGATTTTTGCCCGTTGATCCTTACTACTCCCATCATGTTTTTATTCAAACTTTTAATTACTCTTAGAAGCTTTTGGCTTGTTTGCAGTTCTTCCAGTGCCTTCCATATATGGTGTCTTGGTATCACATCGAAAGCTGCTTTAAGGTCTACAAAGGCCAGATAGATCTCTTTATTTTTGTCTATAGCTTTTTCTGTTATTTGTCTGATCGTACATATGTGATCCTGTGTTTGTTTTCCTGGACGGAAAGCTGCTTGCTGGTCTTCCAGTTTTTCTTCGATTTCATTTCGTAGTCTCTTTTCTATAATTTTTTAGTACATTTTTAGAGCTACTGGTGAAAGGCATATTTCCCGGTAGTTATCACATTTTGTGGTTTGGCCCTTTTTATGTATGTGCACTATGATGTTCTTTTCCCAGTCCGCTGGTATTTCATTCAGTTTCCCTTGCTTGTTGGAAGATTACTTTAAGCCACTTATGTATTTCTTCCTCTCCTTTCTTAAGTAGTTCAGGCGCTATCTCATCCTCTCCTGGGGCTTTTCCATTTCGTGTGTTTGTTATGGCCTTCTTGATTTCGTCTTCCGTTATAGTGCTTACTTCTTCTGCTTGTTCAATCGCTTCCATTTCTGCTTCTTGTCTTTGTTCTCTTCTTTCTTTTTTGAATTTGTTTTGGTAGTGGTCTCGCCAAGCTTTTAGAGCTCCTTCTGTTGTTGTTTCAAGTTCTCCTCTTTGGTTTAATATGTTTTGTATCGGCTTTGTTCGGTTGCCCTTAAGTCTTTTTATTATGCTCCAGAACTGTTTTTGGTTCTCCAAGTAATTCTCCTCTATTTTTCTGTCAAACTCCTCCCAAGATTCCCGCTTTTCCTGTTTTACAGTTTCCTTTGCTTCATTCCGTTTTTGTATGTATCTTAGTCTATCTTCTTCGTATTTGTCCTTTTGAAACTGCCCCATGCCTCTTTTTTCTCTTTAATCTTAGCTTTCTCCTCTTCAGTCCACCATCTCGTTCTCTTCTTTTGGTCACCAAAGCTTATTCGTTTTATTCCACATGTTTCTTTAGCTGTTGTTAGTATGGCTTCTTTAAATTTTCCCCATCTTTCGTTCAGGTTCCAGGGGGTTTCTTTTAGGTTTTCTTCTTCTTCTAACGAATTCAGCTTTATGCTATGTGTTCTTTGGTATTCTTCTCTTATCTGCGGGTTTTCTAGTGCTGATATTTTGATATTTGTGTACTTCTTTCCTATTTCTCTTTTTGGCTGTGTTATTAATGTACTTGCTATTAGTAATCTGTGGTTAGTGGACAGTTCTGCCCCCCTTATCACTTTTAGGTCTTGTAGAGCGTATCTCATGCCTTTTGTTATAGTGATATAGTCTATCATGCTTTTATGTCCTAAAGTTTCGGCCTCATAGGTTATTTTATGTATTTTCTTGTGTTTGTATAACGTATTTCCAATCAAGAGCTGATTGGTGATGCAGAAGTTTATCATTCGTTCTCCATTATTGTTTATTTCTTCTTCTATACAATATTGACCCATTGTTCCGTATCCTATTTCCTTATTGTTGCCTATATGTGCATTGTGCATTCCAGTCCCCCATTATTATTATATGTCGGTTCTTATTTTGCATTTTGTCTAGTGTTCGTTCTAGATCTTCATAAAACTGGTCTTTGCCATTTATGTTGGCGTTTTCTGTTGGGGCATATATTTGGATTACTACCACTTTTTCCTGTAGTTCTAAGTTGACCGTAATTATTCTCGAGTTTATGGCTTCCCAATTTGTCACTTTCGTTTCCAATTCAGTGTTTAGTATTATACCTACTCCTTCTGTGGTTCTCTGACCTAGAGGGGTTCCGCCGTATCTGAGTGTGTATCCCTTGTCCAGTACTTTTATTCCATTCCCTTTTATTTTTACTTCTGCTATCCCTAAAATGTGTACTTTATATTTGTCCATTTCTTCAGTTATTTCTACTTCTTTTCCTGTTAGGGAAGTTATATTCCACGTCCCAAATCTTATTCCATTTATCGCCTGTTGTCTTCGTTCATTCCATCCGTGTCCGAGGCTATCATTGTTTCTCTTAATCGTCTTACCTTGTGCGGGTGATTATCCCAGCCACAAGGGCCCCGTTACCTCGGGACAACTGGTACCTGGTTATCCCCCCCCCCCCCGGTGCTGGGTCGCCAGAACCCCGTTCGTTCTCTAGCAGGTAGTACCGGGCATTTTAATTCTGCCTCTCGTGCAGGTGGGGTTGGCGTTTGGGTCTGGAGATGTTGGTGGACCCTTTACTTTGCAAATTTTATAGAAATTCGCGTGCTTTAGAAATTTTTTGGTAAGGTTTTATTAATGTCATTAAAAAAAGGTCAGTACTTAGCTTGTTCTTTTCTAAACGCGTATGAGATCGAAAGCTTGATTGGAAATGGTAATAAAATTGAATTAAATATGATGTTTTAGTGCTTAATTTTACCGAAGAGAACCTTCTAGATTAAGTTTAGAAGGCATAATCGTCGTAGCAATCAAAAATAATGTTTTTAACTGCTAAGGTGTCCCGACGATACCATTTGAAATATTAAATATTAGACTGGCTGACCTGAACTCAGTTACCGCCAACTACATAACTGCATATACATTCTTCGTTACGGCGCTGCGCGCAGGTGGCGATATTGCAGGACAGATAGACAGTAAGCAGTGAGTAGCCATAAACTCATAGCGTAAAAAAAGAAAAAAGAAGATGTAATAATCACGTTCTAGTTCACACAGCAAATAAAAAAAGCCAAATATAGCGGCCACTTGAAATTTTCAGTTTTTAAATTAAGCATATGGCTTATGCTTGAAAAGAGGAAAAATTGCGTTTCAAGTAAGTCGCAACCAACTATGGTGACCATTTATAAAAATACAATTTTGGCCAATTACTCAAAAATGATACAGTTAGCCTATCTTATTTTACGTGAAAAACTATTTGGAGCATATTGTTCTAATTCTAAAAGTAAATGAACTAACTGACTCCATTTTCAGAATACTTATTATGAAAAAATTCGTTTTAAGTAGTTATGATTCTTAATTTTGTGGTTAAATTAATTTGTCAATTGCGAAAAGCTGATGGACAATGGTCGACTAAACATCGTTATAAGCGAGCTCCGGCTATTTTACTATTTTCAAAGAGTTTTTTTTAACGCAGTTTCTTAAAAGTTTTAATTACAGAACGCCACGGGTACTAGCAGGCATCAAAGTAATAATAATAATTATTATAATAAAACTAGTGAAATAAATGAACAAATTAACTCAAAGTGTGTTACTGTAAGTAATAAGAAGAAAGCTCGAAGAAAAAGTGAAAACAAAGGCAACGCAAGGAGGAAAAGGCCCAATCACATTCACGATGAGAAGGAAATTTGAATTGCGATACCTGGTACAGTTGTAATTCACTGCAACAACACAGGTGGAATCAAAACACACACCTAACGCACAGCTTAGTCATAATTTAAGTAATATCTAGGTTGTTTAGATTAGCGTAGATTAATTGTAACATTAATAATTTTAGAATAAAAGAAATAACCGAATACGATCTTTATTAATGTATATTACATAAATTAATAAACCAGAGTTATAGTTAATCGGTATAAATATAAGAACCATAAACGTAAACCACACAAAAAGTAGGAAGACAGCAAGAAACCATAAACCATGAATTGGTCATATGGAACTAAGAAAAATCGCACAAGGCGAAAACTGCCTAGTTGCAGCAATAATAGATTAATTCGCAGAAGGTAAAAGAAATCCTGGACCTAGGAAGGAAAATCACAATTCATGTGAGGGAAAATAAAGAAGACAAATTACAAGGAGTTACCTACGTGACCAAATGCGTTCATTTAGATTAGAGCTTATATAAACATTAAAGGAGAGCGGTACATCATATCACCTAATAAATAGGATAATCAAAGCAGCACTAGCAGCAAACGCCGTGATGCAGCAGTTTAACCAAAGAACATAACCCTACCGTAAATAAAAAGAAATAAAGATGTCCACTCTCACTAGTCATACTCTTCATCATAACACTACGAGAACTATATTGCTAAAAACTTAACCGAGTTTCTAGTCAAAATGAGCGCACACCTTATTTTGGCTGAAGAAAAAGGCAACGCAGATCGACTACAAGAAGATAAAATATATGAAGAAATAAAGAACATGAGATCAGTAATTAACATCAACAAGTGCGAAATCACGATAATACAATCAGGTCTACGTAACGGAGATGCATTGGAGGAAGACTGAAGTAATTACGAGTACATATAACTAAAACGTTAGAAAGGGCAAATACAAGAATTATACGAGAAATTTGCTTAACCTGCTATCAACACCACAAGCACAACGTTGCGAAGAATGGGGAACGAAATCCTAGAACTTTTCAGCATAAGCTAAATAAATAAATAAATAACAAAGAATACTCTAGAAGAACAGTGAATGAAATGATAATAATATTGAACTAGCATAAAGTAATATGTAATAGATACAGACATGTCTCAGTCAAGATAATATTTAGTAGACCTAGGAAATTTACTGTATTTAGTTAGCACAAGTACAAGAACTATGCTTAGCCATCTCAGACACATATCTAACTGCCGTTGAATCTGTGACTTACGAACTACCTTACACTGTAGAAGCAGTATCTAGCAGCTGGCGTCACAATCATGTTAACGTTATACAGTGCTCCCAATCCCCACCTATCATAAAAATCCCTTCATACCTTATTGGCATGGGGTGGACCTGGCGTAATCCAAGATTGCTACACGGGGAACTACTCCGTGTCAATTGATGATGATGATTAATAACAATACCAGGTCGTTAAATCCTAGCACTAGAACATTGACTATGTGCCACAGCTCATTTTTGGAAATAGGATTTCGCATGGGCCTGATGCTGGGCCACTTTTGTTCATGAAAAGTATCACAAATCCATGTTGCAGTATAACTTATTTGAATGTAAATAGTGTTGTTTTATGTATTTTTTCCGTAGGAGAGGCTTAGGTTTTTAATTTTTCAATTTACTATTTATTAATTCGTTTTAAATTTTGAGGTTATTTTATAAGGTTACCATAATGTTACCAAAAACGTAAATATTGTCCAGTGACACGAAACAAGTTCCCGCTGACAGAAAGGAAAATACAATTTGCTTAACAACTCCATATTCTCTGCCAGACAGTGGAATTTCTGAATGATTTATATTTTCAGAGTTGATTAACCTTGATTTCCTTGTTGATTTATCGGTTTCCAATTTCTTATCCGCCCTTTTCTAGAGTATGTTTGATTTATTTGCACTTTAATAAATGTAATTGCTTACTTTATTCGATTTTAAATCAGGACAGCAACCCTTAAATTTTATTTCCTTCATTATTTAAAAGAGTTTGCCCTCAAGATTAAACTCAGTTCAGTAAAACAATACAAGATTCTAAATAACAAAATGTTAAATTTCAAAAGATTTTGAAGTTTTAATTTCCTGTTTTCTCAATATTTATCGATTACAGAATTATTATTTGAAAATACCTTGAAAAAAACAAGTGGGTCTTAGGCGGTAAAATAAAATTAAGGTTATATTTCAACAGCTGAAGTTAAACTGGAGGTTTGCCAAAAGGTCTTCTCGGACAACTAAATCTGCCTGCTTCACTTATCAACCTCGCATTTTCTAATTTGTGTAATAAATAAGTAAACACCGTGGACTTTAATTGGGCTCTCATTTATACATTAAAATTCCCCAATTTAAACGTTCAGTTTGTTTTACAAATTCCGCAGTTTCTGAAAATTGATGGCCTAGGGCCTAGGGTAAGCCAAAAATCGAATTTTGCTTAACGATTTTTGAAATTTATATTTTTTAACTGAAAAAGTCTCGTCTGTGCTACCTGCTATATAAAACAAGCCTCAAGTTTAATAAAAGAAGAGATTAAACTGTAGTTATATGAAAACATCTACAAGTTTAATCAACTGAAAAACCTGATCTAACTCCAACATGAACTACAACAAAAGGTCCCCCAAGAATCGATATTACTTTAACATATTGATATCTAAAACGTTGTATTTTTAACCAATGCTGTACAAAAGATTGGTTGATACCATCGGATTACAATGACGATAATCATTTTATTTAAGTAATTAAAAACCTCAATTGTATTTGTGGATTGAAACAATGATTGCTAAATTCTAATTCAGCAAAAAATTAGAAACTCATTATTCACAATCAGCATTAATTTTTTATTTGAACCTGAGGTATCCACTTTGACCTTTGTAGGCTTATTCTAAACTTAGACCATCCAACAGCACTTTTATTGGCAGAAATATAAATC
Source organism: Melanotus villosus (assembly GCA_963082815.1). NCBI lineage: Eukaryota > Metazoa > Arthropoda > Insecta > Coleoptera > Elateridae > Melanotus > Melanotus villosus. The sequence continues at coordinate 42,189,282 of OY720426.1, forward strand.
TTCAGAAATGTTTGCCGAACGGAGTATAAAAGTTCACACCTGCAAAAATAAACACCGAGCCAGAAATTACTTTGACAGAATGTGGCAGAACTGTAGGTACATTTATAAAATTTTAATTGAGGAACCAAATTATAAACTTTTGGTTGAGATCGGAGTCAAAAATTATCATAATTCGTGTCTATTTGTTTCCGATAAGAAATCAAAGCGAATTCATCTATACAACACGCGATTTTAAATCTAATTTCGGACGTTTATACACAAGTTATCTAACTAACTATCTACTCGGCTGTTATAAATCAGGCTCCGTTAACAAAATGGGTTTTAACCGTATTTTATTCGAGTAAGGTCACAACTAATAAAACTGAATAACAAGTAAGGTAGCTTACAACAGACGTAAGGATTAAAAGGTGTCGTTTTTACACACGAAAAAGGATATTTGGAGGTTAAAAGTACTACAAAATGAGATTTTAGTGAAACGATAACCACGTTGGTCAGGTTTTATTGTCCGGTGTCCGACGAATTATCAGTTAATTACTGAAGAAGGTTAACGCACTTGTAGACTGGCTGTTTTTGTAATTGAAATATTGTTACTGAATTTTTCTATTTTTATCATTTTATCATTCGTAACGATAGGGCCAAGCTATTGTTAGTAAACAGATAATGCAAACTCTAAAGAGAGTCAAAAAATCCAAACAAAGGTTTTATAATATGATCAAAAAGTCTTCAAGTTACTTACCTTTATCATTTTTACGTCATTGACTTTTACTTAACATCTTTCAAAAGTGAATAGATTGTAATTAAAAAAGAATTCTTATGGCCAACAATTTAGTTCTTAAAATTTTGACTTTTTCTTTGGAAATTTACTTTCGTTACATTTTTGACAAATGTCAATGACATAAAAATAATAGAAGTAAATAACTTCAGACAAGTCTACTACTGAATTCGAAGACTTCCACGGTCAGTGTCAGTATTAACAAAACGTTTTCCGTATTGGAATCGTGTCATTGTTGAGACAGAAGAACTCAACGTTTCGCCCACTTTTTTAAGGGGCTTCTTCACAAGGAAAAGAGAGCACCAAAAGAGCTCAACGTGTCAACCATGCCAGAGGCGAAACTCTTTTAGCAAAAGGCAGAAGAGTAACGGCAACTCAACTTGTCAACTAAGCCAGAGGCGAAACCCTTCTGAAGAGAAACATAAAAGGCGTATCGGACTGTGACGACGATTGGTCAGGGGTGGAGGCAGCGGTACCAGTAATGATAGCGAACTTCCATATATCGGATAGATGATAACCAGTGTCACGATGCAAGTTATTGGGGATCTTAAATGATTTCAATAGCCTCACGGATTTTCCATTTAAAAAAATAAGGGGCATTGGCAATGATCGAAGTTTTTTCAAACAATATTTTATGGCCAGTGTCGTGATGATGTTCAGCAACAACTGAATGTGAAAGAAGACCTGATTTCAAGCAACGTTTGTGTTCACAAATACGTGTGTACACTGAGCGACCAGTTTCTCCAATGTACACTAAACCACAAGAACACGGGATGCTATAGATAGATGCCTTTTGATGACAAGGGTTAAGGCTTATGTTTTACTGAAGGGAGTATCTGTGACACCTTTAGAGGGGGTTTCAAGATGGTTTTGATGTTATGTTAAGACTACTACTACTTCTACAGCAACCACGATCCAGAAACTTGTTGATCATGCTATACAATTATCAAAATAAAATGAAGCGAATGAAAACAACACAAAGGTTAGTAGAAACCAAAACCCTGTTGAATCAACAATCAAGATTTTGCATTAAACTCTGCAATAACGAAACACAGGGTGAAAATAATGCTTAAATAATATACTTTTTCTGTGACCATTAAATAAATACATCCATTATACTGGGTATAAATGAAAAATAGCTCATCCCCTTTTTTCTTATTATTTTTTAGAGTTGGAATAATATAAAACAGGGCGCTGAATACACACAAAAAATATGTTTAAAAAAATATGTGTAACAAGACTCGTAACATGGCGGCTTTTTGGGTACAGATTTTTGGAGTGGGGACTACAGGCATCATCAGTCTATATTAGTTCTAGGTTTGTGGTTATGACCCACAAAAGATTTTTCTTACTGATTCCCATAATTTAATAAATAAGTCGTTGCTGTGTTAAAATCAACTTTTTGGCTGTAAATGAATTCTTTCTGCGGAACAACAGTAGCTGACTGAGTTATTTCAATAGACTCCAATTTTACAAATTAAACGATGCCAAAATTTTGAAAGTTCGTTCAGTACCTAGTTTTTGTACATTTAGCTTATAAGCGATAAGGCAAAACCCAAGGAAATATTTTTAACTTAGAAGGCGTTGACAAAAACATCGAAAAACAATCACCCATGAGGCTGGAGTTCTTTTAACGGTTCGTTTTCGTTGTTTTTGTCAAAGCCTTCTAGGGGAAAGAATTTTCCTTCAGTTGTTTAAAGACAAAGTAGTTTTTCGTTATCAGGTTTAATTTTCAAAAAATTCTGAACGGATTTTCAACATTTTAGTATATTTGGATAGCCTATTCAAGTAACCCAGTATAGTATATTCGCTCCCACATTGGGACTGGAGTTTATGCATAGGGTACCGGAAACTCGCTAAAATAAATAAATAGTAGGCGTTACAGTATTAATATCAACAATGCCGTATGTTCAGAACCGCTGCAACAAGCTCTGTAATCTCTAAACTCTTGAGTCATACGGTGTGGCTTCAAGCGGACTTGTCCTTGAATCCCAATGTAGTAGCGAATATACTATAAGCCAGTCGGTAACTATTGACCAATCACTGTCAGATTAGAAGAACCAGGATCTCGAGGCTCGTGTAGACAGTTTAACTCTGAACTACATACTAACCTAGAATATTGAGTCTAACAACGTTTTCGTGCCAAAGACTCGTAAGGCGAACTATTCTCAGACAAAGTCCTTTCGACACATTAGTCTTATGTCATCTGTACTTAAGACAATGGAGTAACTGCTTGATAAGCGCACAGGTTCTGGTAAACAGTCTGGTAAGAGATAAAGAGATCCTTCTTGGAACATTCGACAGCACATCCTTTAGATCAATTACAACAACTCAACGAGATCGTGGGCAAGAGGAAACTTGCTGCAACGGTCTAAGATGTTTAGGCACGGCCATTTAGGCGCGGCCGTTTAGACACGGCCGTTTCAGCGCATACATACTTAGACGCAGGAACACTAGGACATAGGGCTAAAAAGGACGCAGGAACATTAAGCCGCAAAGTGAGCAACCAAGTCAGTTAACTCTAAAATTTAGCATAAACACCACACAAATAAAATATACCGGCTTTCTTAACTACAAGATTAATAATTGCTAATATTTGTTAAGACAACAATAAGGACTTTCATTTACATATAATAATAATAATAGTTCTCGTTATTCCCTACTGGGACATAGGGTATTGGTAAAGTCTCGCCACTTCTGTTTATCCTCTGCTATTGATTTCAATTGCTGGAAGGACATTCCCGTTTCTTCCGTTATGTTTCTTCACCACGTGAATCGGGGTCTTCCTCTAGCTCTTTTGCCCTGGGGGTTCAATTCTAAGACGTTACTACTTGGGTATTCTTTTGTCTTTCTTAGCGTGTGCACCAGCCAACCGTATTTTCTTCTTCTGATTTCAACACTTATTTCTTGTTGGTTGGTTCTCTCTTTTTATTTACATATACAGCTATTTTATTCTGTATAAATAATTAGATTTATATTTTTTACAGCGTATCTAAAGAAATGTCAGTTGTTAAAATATGTAACATAATTGTATGCGTCTTTGAGTCTCTGCGCCTTGACGTCTTTGCGTCCTACTGTTTCGCACCTTAATGTCTCGGCGCAATTTTGCTAAGCATCTTAGTATCCCTGCGTCCAAGTAGTAACTTCCTGCTCCGCCTGCTGCAGGTGGATAGACTGCATACTGAGATGAAGGGTGGTCTACACATCACTACTAAATGAAACCGTAGCAGTGCCCCCAGGGGAGGTTCTCTCTCCACTGCTACGGAACCTTGTCATGGACGAGCGACCTTCTACGAGAACTCAGTACTAAAGGTTGTAGTAGTGGAAGGGAGATTTGCAAACATAGTCAGGGAGCGTATGCAACTAACTGGAAGGGAAAGCCTTAGGCTAGACGCATACATGCGATTATTGTTACGACTAAATGGTTTAGTAAAGTTGTATACATATTCAACGATTTTACTGCGATTAAATAGTTTTGTCGCAAAGCTGCGCATACAATCCATTAAAAATCGAACATCAGTCTTATTTCAAAATATTTAACAGAAAGGTGCTTGCTTTTGCATTACTTTACATCCAAAATTTAAAAAAATAAACGAAATAGGTAATACAGCGTTCACCCTTTATTTAGCGAAACATTGATGAAAGGGAAGTTTCATGTTTTACACTCCGAATTGAAAAATTCTCCCGAAAAGTTTTTTATATACTATGGAATGAGTTTGTGGAATTTTAAGTAACTTATTTCTTTGGTGGGTTCATCCATACAGCAACTAAATACAAAACGGAAATTCGCCATTATACCAGAAGAGAGACTGACTTACGTTAAGGTACTCTCGGGGGAAGATGTAGGTAAAACTTAACAAATATGACAGAGCCGAGCTGTTAGAGTTTGGTGAATGTGAAACAGATTGACGTGCTAAATTGATTTGCCATGATGATCAATTCCTTTGATTCTGGTGAAATGATACTGAGGGAAGAGCATTATAGTCAGATTCAGAAACTGGCATATTCCGCAATTGATTCTGTGAAATCATCCATTGATTTGATGTAATTATTATGAACTTACACCTTTTTGCTTTTATTTTACGAAAGATTTTTCAAATTTCAATTCTGGCTTCAAACTGAATAAAGATCCACGACTGTATTGTCGATAGTATGCGCCCGGCAATGCATTATCGTGGATTTATGGCAATCGAACGATAGTTGTTCGACTTTTAATCAAAAGGCTTCATCGACTGACTTTTGATTTTTTCGTCGTTACAATCGCATCACTTATATGCACTCACACAAAGCTTCTTAGCTTTTTGACCGACGACTAAACAGTTGAACGATTAAAAATCGCATGTATGCGCCTAGGATTAGGGTTAGCCCCGTAAAAGCCAGCATAATACCATTTACGCAAAAAAAAACACCTAGGGGTTTGTGACCTTTACTTCTTTGCAGTAAAGAAACTACTTTATTGGAAGAGGTAAAGCACCCGGACTCCAACCTGGAACCAACATATTGGCAAAATTATCAGAAAATCGGAAACTACGCGAGTCTCAAACCAGGAATGGTGTATTGGCTATACACTAGAGTAGTCAGACCAACTATTATGTATGCGGCCTTGGTGTGGTGGTCCAAGGTCAAGCAAGAATACATCAAACTAACACTAAGCAAGATACAACGGCGTGCCTGTCTTGACATAACAGGGGCAATAATAACAACGCTCACTGCTGCTATGTAGACTCTGCTGGACTCCTCCCATATTCACATAGTAATGCAGGAGTAGGCAAAATTGGGGATCCATTAATTACAAAATTCACTGTACAACCTTCGGTTAGGTACAGAACAAAGAGCTGATAGCATAGAGTTTTCCTCTTGAAATGAAAATAAACTATATGTCTCTCAAATATCTTGTAGGCTCACTCGTCGAGGTGGTACTTTAGGATCATAGAAAGTGGAAAGATTCCAAACAGGCTATTCCTGCTAGAACTCTAATCTGGTACACGGACGGTGCCGGATCAGAACTTTATGGCGAAAGACTAGGTAAACATGCTTCCGTATTTCAAGCGGAAATTACAGTGTGCCTGGGAAAACAAACGGAGGTCTTATAAACATAAGCGGATCTACATAATATCGGACAGCCAGGAGGCTCTGAATGCTTGCTCGAGTAGTAGGACTCCTTTCAAACTGGCATGGGAGTACTTAGAGAAACTTGACAGAGCAGAACGCTGTGAGACTATTCTGGATACCAGGTGATTGTGGTATAAACAGTAATGAGAAAGGCGATGAATTAGCAAGGCAGGGATCAACTGAGGCTTACCTTGGTCCAGATCCAGCCTTAAGAATTTCAGGAAATACCATGCGAGGTTGCGTACGTGATTGGATTGGCACTCAAGATAAAAGATACTAGATTGACAGACCAAGACAAAACCAACCATGACATTCATAAACGGACCTTGCAAGAAGGAAACTGCGGAGTAACTTCTTATGGGTAGGGCACAACTCAGAATCGTCACAGGTCTATTAACAGGGCATACGACTGTTAAAAGTTGTTAGAAGACTCCTGTGGAAGATCGGAAAATACAGTGGAGGCCTTACTTGAGACTCTGCACTAAAGAAGCAACACACATTTTGTGTGTCTGTGATATGTTGGGAAGAAAAGGACTACTATGAAACCGAAGGACTTTGCTACACACCCGGTGGAGGACCTATGTCTTTTGATACAAGGAACAAAGACCACTAAATGGGTGTGATTTACTGATTAATAAACCTTTTGGGCTGCACTGCTCCCGGAATCAATAGAGATACGGTCCCTGAAGGAAAAAAGAAAATCCAGTAAGCCACTATTGTTCCACTTAAAAGAATGTTGTTTTCAAACCATGCCAGTATTTCATACCAATTTGACGCCACGATACCTTAATTTTAGTTAAATACATGTTTGTGAGTTCTTCATCGAAAATAAAATTTTGAAAAAATGTTTCTAATTTTTTCAAAAAAATCTAGAAAATTAAATATTCAGATCAGAATTTCCTCCGAATTCCAAAAAAAACGGAAGTCTTACTAAATTACTGTATAGTTCAAAAAGCCATATTTTTCTCCATATTTAATTATGTAGGTTCACACTGTTGAATTATAACTTATAATTCACAAATCTACAGATCACATTACTCACGACTTTTTGGCAATCGCGAAGCTGTAAATCCTTTATTCGATAAATGCGTTATTATTCAACAACCGTACGGCTACGTCATGTGCCGCAGTTGTTTTATTCGTAAAAAAAACTTTTGACAGTTTTCATAGGCTCTGCTAATTCGTGATTTTGCACTTTTATAACTTTATCCAAACAGTATTCTACTCGCGTGCAATATCTATTACTTGCTGACGGGAATTACGACACTCACCTTCGCTTCTGTCCCAAATTTCGCCCACATTGAGTAATAGCTCGTTGAATAATATACTAATTCTGCTTGGTAATCGTTAAAAAAATACTAAGCGAACCGTTTAGTGTAAGTAAGATAAGGAAACGGTATTAATAGTTTCTGGAAAACGTATTTATCTGTAATCTGTACCGACTCGGCAGCTCTTAGCATTCAACCTTTACTAAAATACTAAAGCAAACATGTTTAATACCCCTAGTACTGGTATATATTCAAAGTTAATACTCGGCATACATTTCCTTGCCAGAAAAGAATAATACCTCGGTCTAAAAACTTTCAGCATTAAGATCAATATGTAAATAGCACCAGTAGAATTCGGTGGTTTTAATAAACTTGACCTGGTTTACTCTCTCCAATGCGGTTGCGGTTTAGTAATCACGGACGGGATAATTATAATAAAGAAAAATATACATCAGTTATAAAAATATGCTAATGTTTTTTTAGCTGCTTTGATGATATATTTAGTACTTAGTTTTAATGATCGTCAGGTCACCTTCAGGCACATTACTTTTAACATTTCCTAAAACAAATATAACTACGAACGTTCGAACCCAGAAACATGTAAATTTTATTGATAAAAGGTTTCTGACGATATTCTTATAAAAGTAAATGTAATTGTGCCAAACCCGCATAATTCTAACAAACGCACAAACGCTCAGTTTCATTTTGGGAAATTCTGAATAATTTTTTTAGATATTTGGCGGAGGCGCTCGCACTACACGTTCGTATAAAATTTTGTTAAATTAAAGAATTACGCAATCAAAGTGCAATAAATTCTTTACTAACGGAAAATCTAATTAACTCCTCATTGATTTTACTTACACACAATGCCATAGAAGTTATTTTGCGTAGAACTTCTCATTATGACTTCCTGTTCAATAATAATCAGCGACACCCCTTCGAGTGCTTGGGTCGTATGAGAAATTCTACCCTCGTTTTCTGAACAAGTGGGAAAATTGCCACCAAGCACTAAGTGATTTCCACTTCCTTTATTCAAACGCCGTCACAAATTTTGTTAATTTGCCTTTTAAGTTGAATTCTTATTAAATTTCTTCGTCGAATTAAATGTTCTTAGTACAGGTTTTGTAAACGAAAGTGCGTTAGTTTTTAACGAAAACGCGATTAGTGAAAGTGAAATAAAATGTAAACGTTCGGGTAGTGAAACTTTGATTTTAAAATGATTTCCATCTACTTCCATAATACTGAAGCACGAATACGAATAGCACCCTGGGAACCATAATAAAATACTAGAACCAAATACATATTTCAGGTTGTTATCCTCAGTGGTTTTCATAGTTCCGGATCGTTCCATTTGATGTGTAATAGTTTAATCGAACCATGAATAAAAGTAAAATCAATATGTTTAAAAAGTCCTTCCATTTCCGGTTTAAAAATTTACCAGCTAATGTTCAATAATTTCCTTACAAATAAGTTCAGGAAGCAAGTAATACAAATTGCAGCTTTCCGATTTAAAAGCTCGTCAGTCGATCAATCATTCAAAACGGTGAATAAACTATCTGAATGAATATCCTCATCAAATGGTTTACAAGTATATAAATTTTCATAACAATAAAATATATGAATCGGTCGATTGAGTTTCAAGCACGATACCGTTTTCCTTGTGTTGTTTTATTTCGTCCTAAAATGCCAGAGTGGCACGCTATTTTATATATTGTTAACTAATAAAAATTCTACGTAGCCTAACCTTAAAAACGAACGCTTTCGTTTCTGTCTAATGAAAATAAACAACCTTTCACAAAGTGGGAAATTATAACGAATCCTAAAATCAATACCGAATACTACTATTAATTAATATTTCCTAAAGTTCACTTTTTCTTCTTTTAATTCCTTTGCCAAAGTGTTTCTGAAAAAAAGCAAATTTTTGGTTTTACATCTTCGATAGTTATTGCCGAACGACCGTTTTCAGCAAGGCGGAGTACTTTCTCACCGTACAGATTTGCATAAGAAATTGATACTCGTAGAATATGGTATTTAATTTCCTTGTTAATACCAACACGAAAACAAAAACGAAAGTTGGTGTAAAACGGTTGTAAATTTAATGTAACACGATAATGGCGTAATGGGTGAATTAAAGAACCTTAACGGTTGTTCCGTGTACCGAGACTATTAAATGAAGTAAAACAATCAGATAAGCTTAAAAATTGCCGAATTGAAATTAAAAGTCATCCTGTTCTAAAATTGGAGAAGTTAATAACATCGTATATCTTTTTACTCCCTCATCATCGTAGATGGCGTGTGTATGTAAGAACGATTTCACTCACGAATGTTTTCCTTTTTTTAACAAACTTCCGTCATATAATTCTAATTACTTATTAACGTTACAAACATTCGTGAAAATCTAAAATACATTGCTAACACCTTCAAACGATCAAATATTTCTCTGAATGTCAACCGAAGTTTAAGAGCTAGTTGCACCATTCCTTAAGTAATCTTTGTTAATAGGTTGTTAACATAGAAATGCATGCAATTTAATCGAATAATACAGAAACCAGCCCTTGCAAATACAAATTCTGCGTTTTTAATAAACGAATACAACGGTATAAAATCGAGTTGTACCTCGAAAATTTAGTTAAAATGACAAAGGTCAAAAGACCTACATTAAAGTCAAAAGCCAATTAGCACGTCTCGTTAAGTACAAACCGGACAATTACCACCGAAATTAAATTAGTAAAGTTTAGTAGAAGGATTTACAGCATGTGATAAGTGGGAGACGTTTATTAAATTTTCAAATAATCGTTTCTATACTGTATTCACAGAGTTCTGACAGTAAAATATGCAACCCACATTAGTTATTTCCTGGGCAAGTAAATTCTTAATATTTTTGTTATAAAATATAAATCAAGGTGACTATATTTTTTTTGTTTTATGCAATATTGTCCAGAGTGGTGTAAGGAAGATAAATGGTGTATTAACACTCAACACCCACCACTTTATATGCAAAAAATTCAACCCAAGATTAAGGGCCGGTCCGAAAGTTTGATGTTAGATGGCACTTTGGCTGTACACATTTTTTGGCGTTTTGAATTTAAAATTACCTGCCACTGTAAAAATTCACAAATACGTTGTTACATAAAATATTTCGCTAAAAACTTGCATATTTCAAGCAGTTTATAAGTATTAAAAGTATGCTTCGTATAAATATTAGCAACAAAATTAAATCAATATTTTTACAATAAACTGATCCTACATGTCATTCTAACATAGATGAAATAATAAGCTCTATGATTCTACAGAAATAATAAATTACTTTAGAATGTATGTATGTATGTTGCAGATGAAGCTAAAATAATTCAAGGTAACTAAGGTAAGGTTAGTGAGTAAGTTGAAGATGGGCACAACTGGATAACATATGAATGCAAATAGTTGAAACACGAATATTCAGATATGATCTCTTAATTCCTTGGTATCTTTTCCGGTATGTAGTGTAGCCTGAATTAACAAATGCTTAGATGGTGCAATTTTGCATGCGCCTATCAGTAAGGTAGCGTGAGTTTCCTAAGATTCCATAAACGAAGTCTTACGTTTAAGAACCTCAAACAGCTCTGGTTTAGATCCAAAATTTCCGAGAATTTGTTACATGTCGGAACAGCAAGTAAAAAAAAATAGAGCCTTTTGAACAGTGGGGCCATAGAAGGAGGAACTCCTAAGGAGAGCCGAAGAAGAAGGAAAACAACTATGAAAACACATACAGAGAAGAAGAGATAGACTAATAGAATATACTGTAAGAAGAGTAACCCACCTTTTCTTAACAACGATCATAGAAGGCAGAAATGCAAGAGGAAGACTCAGGCTTGAATATATCAAACAAATCATGAATAACGTGTATAGAAAGCTGCGACAAACCAGCCAGAACGCTGAAAACCACTAATGATGATAATGATCGTAATGCACATTTTACAAAAATCCAAAAAGAAACCTTGGAGTGGAACCTTTAGGGTAAAGAGAAAAGAAAGAACATCCTGGAGACGTACAATAAAGGCAGAAACAGGGGAAAACATTTCACAGTTAAAGATGTTCACGGAAGAAATGCAGACCTAGAATGTATACGTTCAAACCCTATGTGTCCCAGGGGAATATTGGGAAATAATGATAATCGTAATAATGTAGTATAACATGATAGGGGCATACTCTTTTCTCGTCGAAGATGTTGATAAAACTTTATACCTTTAATTCTCACTAATACTGACTTTTTATTTTTTTCAACAGACATGTTTATCCTAATTGTCTCTTTCCTTAAGTTTATAATTGTGTTTTCTAGGTGCCCACTTTTCTATTTATGCAAGAGAACTCGTTTTTATAATAGATAAATCGGGGGTTTTGGTTCTACACCGTGTTTTCAACTTTGGCTATTAGTTCCCAAAGGGCTTGTCAAAATTTTATAATCTTATTCTGCCCAACAGTTGTTTTTACTCCATAATTGTAACTAAAAGCATATAATTATCAATCGTTATGGACTTAATCATTTTGTGGTTTAGGTAATATATTGCTATATAATTTAGGATAAACTATATTCCTGATTTGTTTATGAATTGCCCAGCTTGGTGGTAATAACATTACGATTTTATTTTGTCTCATACAGACCTACATATTTGTATTGAATAGGATTTAAAAAGTTGATGATTGTTCGGATACAATTGGAACTGGTTTATTGACCAGGCAAAGAATGATCCCTAAAATTAAATATTTAAAATCAATGTGTACCCTATTAAATACTAATTATACAAAACCATTAAAAGTAAGTCACTGCAATTTTATATTGTTCATTTTCTTACCTGATGAGAAAGGCTTTTTGCGCAAAGAAGACTAAAGGTAAAGGTATCGGTATTAACGCCCCGCGAGGGAGCACGCCCGGCAACATGGAAGGTTAAGACCTTCTAAGTCGCACGCTATACGTACGGGTAGGTGTTAGGGCCGGCCGTATAGGGGGTGTTTTTTTGAATACTGTTATTTTTACCTTTGAAAAAAATAGTTTTAGGGCCCCAAACAGTTTCTTGCACCCGGGCCCCTTTATAGAGTGGTGTCATAAGCACCACGCCTTCAACAACCGCCTACCTTCCCTACTCCACCACTGTGTTTCGGTTCCCAATTACTTTCAGTGACTGAGTAGACCACCAACCGAGCATCCGACTCGGGTTAAAACCCAAAACCGTCCGCGCAGTAGTCCAATAGCTTAAACACTCGGCCACTCCGGCGATTTAAGGAAGACTAAAGGACTTTTAAAATTTCAATAAATACTATTTTCAGGATTGCATAATTTTCTGTGTTGCAGTAAATATAGCCACTGCCAGGAAGAATCTTTTTAATGACACACTGACTGACTCAAATTTAATTATATTTTTAAAAAGAATTTATACATATTGAACATAAAGTAATCAAATTTCATCTTTGCAATGGCAAAGTACGAAGAATCCGTAGCTAAATGTGCAGAAGGCAAATAAAGCTCCTTGATCTTGTCGTTTGATTTGGTTTAAAACGAACGAGCGAGTGCATACACCGTATCTTCTTTACATCACTGTAAGTAATTTTACCAACATTAACATTTTTATATAGAACATGTTAATTGTGCTCAAATCTGACAAAATACTTAACCTACAAAGATGTTACATAAAATCCGTTTTTTTTTATCTAATTTTATTATAAAGTTACATTAATGATCTAGTCGCTGATGAAATATTCTAAATGGGTTGCAGATTTTACTGTCAGAATTCGGTGAATAGTATAGTGTAATAGTAATTTACATTACAAGTCCGGGAGGTGACTTATTAAAGTACGAGTTTAGACGTTTATGGATGAGACGAGGAAGGAGCCGAATCCAGAATTTCTAAACGAGTACTTTAATAATAACTTCACGGACATGTATCGTATAACATTCTTTCGCCACTAGCAAAGTAAGCAGGTCTTACATCCATGGCAACAGTGACTGTTAAGTGGCTAATAACATTCGAGCTGTAGTTACCCTTGACGACACGGTTGCTACAAACATTTTATCCACACTTTTGTTGACGACGTGAGTAAACTACGTATTTTAGAATAAAAATCATGATGCCTTTAAATTTAGGTTGCTGGGCATTGTTTAAAAACTACTGTAGTATTAATATTTATGTAAATAAGCAATAAATTGATAATTAACTGTTTTTTAGAAATTTTAATGTAGGAATTGGAAAAAATATTGTATGCTACACTTAAATAAAGACATTTATCCAGTCAAGAAAATTAGCTCACTCGGCTGCGACTCGTGAGCTAAACTTTTCCTTTCGTGGATAAAATTTCTCTTTATTCACTTGCACCATAAATAGCTATTCTTGTTCTTTTAAACTACTTGCTAATGGTAGCGCAAAAAATATAATAAGCAACACGAAATGTATGGACTATGAACATTTTCGGAAGGCGACGAGCCTTGGTTTCGCCTCGGCTCGTATTCGCCTACATCAATTTTTAATACATCCTTACATTCCTTGTAGCTTAAATAACTATTATTTCATACTGTAAACAATTTGATTTTTTATTTTAACATGTGACACTTTTTTAATAACGTCAACATGTGACATTATTGGGTGCATTTTGTATTAAATGACACTACCAGTTTTTCTATAGCAACATTCTCTAGAAGGAAAAGTAAAAAAGCTAGGATGATTCAAGGAGGTGAAACTTTTGTGGAAGTTCTGCAACAAAAACAAATGCAAATTTCTACGTCTTGATCGGTTGATAGTCCAGCAATTACTGTTTCCGGAAATTCGAAATGTACAATTAGCATAAATATTAATAATCCGTCGAACCCAGCGGTTGAGTAATTCTTGTTGTTGTAGGTATTTCCTTAAAAATAAAATTTGTCAAAAAGGTTTGATTTGAGGTTTTATTGTGTCAAAAATAACAATCCGGCAAGTGTTGCTTGGTTACACTTACCGGCTCTGATACCGTAATAGCTCACTTCCCGTACTCAAAATGGAGCCGGGAAACTGAATCTACCAGACAGTATGAAATAAGGTAACTTATTTCATTTACCTTTCACTGAATTATGTATGTAATACTGTCAAATCGGACAAAATAGTTAACGTATAAAAATGTTACATACAATCTGGTTCTTTGATCTAATTTTAATATAAGATCGCATTGGCAATCTACTCACTGATGAAATATACTATATGGGTTCATGGGTTGCAGATTTTACTGTCAAAACTCGATGAATACAATATGAATGTTTCTAAAGAATTACTGGTAGTTCTAACAGTTTGTAAAAAGCGTGTTAAATATTTTCTAACGTTCGTTTCATAACAGAGTAACTCGAAGAGGTCTTCCAATACAAATAATATTCTGAAGAGCTTAAAAAGGCGTTGTTTGAAGCATCTACAATCGAGCCTGGCATTTTTCATCATTCAACTAATCACACAATACGCAGTTGTAAAAATGTATGCAGATTTATTTAAATGACACCAAACCAAATTACAAGTCCTAAAAATTCTACGCACTGCCTGTGTGAAAATCGCACTGTTTTTGTTTAATAAAAAACGAATAATATATTCAAAGTTTGATAGGGGAATCTTGTGTGTCAATCCGCAACCGGTGAACAATAACGTTCCGTTAGGTATCTAATTTCATTATATAGGTCAGTAAAGGCTGATTTTCAGTTTTTTTGGGTCAGTACAAACACATATAAACCTACACATTGTGTCGGGGTATATTTCTCACTTTACACGGGAGGACATTTAAAATACAAATCCAATTTTGACCTACCGTCATTAAAATGAAACATTCAGACAATGTAACCCTCGCATTTCCACGCAACTAGATTGAAAAATCTGTAATTCATGTAGCCGGGGAATAGTAAAGAAACACTAATTCCACCTCTATAAAAATTGCTAGGTTTTTAAGGAAACGCTTTCGTGACCCACATATTTTTATTTAACTAGAAAATGGGGAAAATTAAAAAAATTATAAAAAAATATATCAACCCCCGATGATTAAACTTTGTCATTTCACATTTCAGGGTACCTTAAGATCGCATTATTAAACAGTGTTACTTAACCCACGGTTAATTTGAGTTGACCTTAAAGACGTTTCCAAACGAATTTCCCACGCATCGTTCTCCGGAAAAGCCTAGAAATCCCAACAGATCCGTACCAACATGTTAGCTAGCTAACATGAAGTAATAACTGTAAAAGTCGTTGTCGGCTAACATAAACAAAATTGCGCTACAGATTGTACTAAATTAACGTAATATGCTCTACATAAACAGGAACATAAAATAAATTGAGGACTAAATTGAACAAATCCTAAAATTTCCCAACAAATATTCGTAACCAAAAAACACCTAATGTAAATTGATTTTACTATAATGAAATAATTGAAGTCCTAACGACATTGCAGTTATTGCTGTTTAATTAGTCAAAATTAAAATTTTAATAATCCTTAATAGCTCATAAAAATATCATAAGGTCACAAACCAAAACATTCTTTTGCGATAATATAAAAAGGTTAATCGATCTCTTGCGGTTGAAATAAAATCTTTGAAGCTAAATTTATCGGAAACCGTAGTGGATATTTATTCCTTTTTATTATCAACTGCTTCAAAAGCATACCGTATTTTTTGACTTTAAAATCCGGTGTTACTGGTGACGATTTACAGTAAAAGTACAACACAAATTTTACTGTGAAAGCGCAATCTGTCCATTCATTACAATATTT
Organism: Melanotus villosus; assembly: GCA_963082815.1. NCBI lineage: Eukaryota > Metazoa > Arthropoda > Insecta > Coleoptera > Elateridae > Melanotus > Melanotus villosus. The sequence goes on from OY720426.1 coordinate 42,205,176, forward strand.
TGTCACTAAACATGTCGGTTCTTTTATAAACTCTTCGACAATAATTTCTGGCTTTTCTACTTATTTTTTATTGTGCACAAAACGCCTATTAAGCGTATATTCGAAACTTTAAAAACAGAGGTTTAGGAAACACCTTCCTATTTTTCAAACGTTAAATATATTTTATGGGAATTAGTTTTAAAAGGGCGCGACGTGGCCTAATTTTTTATTTTTGCATTATATCAACTTTTATATTTGTTATAAACAACCCTACATTGAGTTGCAACGCCACCCTAACCACAGGGTTAAATGGGCTATAGCCCCGGGGCGCCAGCCTTTTGGGGTGGCAATTTTGCAATACATCGACAGAAGTTGAATTTGATACCAATACCGAATTTCGCATAAATACATGTTATGTTATTATTGATAAACTTCTATCAGACATACAAAAAAGAGAGTGTGCCTATTATGACATTTACTCAAAAGTTGGCTTTCTGGTCAATTTGAAAAATTCAGATGAAAACACAATTAGAAAGAATGCTGCAGTTATGTAAAACATTTATGTTGACGATCCAGAAAATAATTTTATCGAAGAATGTCTTCATTTTAAACACGTTTATTTATGTGAAGATAAAGAAAATATATCTACTGCGGAACTTAGTTTGAGGACAATAATTGATTCAAAAATTGAATCTACATTTCATTTCGACGTGTATTTTGCCCTCGGCTTACGGCTCGGGCTCAAAGTCACATCTCAGGTCATAAAAGCTTCTTTGCGCTCTTGGTACATAAATAGCTATTATAGAAATTCCAGTGAGCGATCCGATTACACTGCAAAAACCGATAAAATGATTACTCTCAGCCTATGGTACGCGTACCACTGGTGGTATGCAATGGACTTACAGGTGGTACGCGAAATTTAAATAATTTACCCTTAAAACTAAGTAGGTAACATAGAACTTGATATTAAAAAATTGTATTTTACAGAACAAGCCCAAGATTCTCATTAATTTTAACTAAAAAGTTGTTTTATAATATTTTGATTGTTTTTTATATAGTTCTTTATGTAATTATTTTGGAAATGCCGGTGATCAAAAAGTATCGGGAATGATTCAATAAAACGCAAAACTTGTACTTATTCGTCAAAATTTATTCCATCCCCTTCAAAGTAACCCCCTTTCACTGCAATACACTTATGCCAACGTTTTTGTTTCAATCCTCGAAACATGCTTTAAAGTCGTTGTCCTGAAATCCCTTCAAAACTCACAATGATTTTCCTTTAATGGCGTCAGTCGACTCAAAACGGTGACCACAAAGAGGAAATTTTAGTCGAAGAAATAGGAAAATGCCACACGGTGCTATGCCAGGGAATAGGGAAGCTTGAGGAATCGTGTGGGTTGAATTTTAGCCAAAAATTCACTTACTACAAAAGCATTGTGAGCAGGTGCATTGTACATTATCGTTATGGAAAATCCATGAGTTAGCTCGCCACAGTCGCCACAAACCAGGTCGTTTTCTACAAATTGCTTCAAGTAAACGACGTAGAACGCTCAAATAGTACCCCTTGTTGACGGTTTGGCCAGTGGGAAGGAATTCGTGGTGCACAACACCAGGATATTCGAAGAAAACCGTCAGAATTTTCTTGATTTTTGACTGACTTTGACGTGATCTTTTCGGTCTTGCTTCACTTTTTGAGTGCCATTCACGTGATTGTTGACCTGTTTAGGTATCAAACGCGTAAATCCAGATTTAATCACCTGTAATGATGCGTTCCTAGAAAGATTCGTCTTGAGAAAACATCTCTTCGGCCACTTTAACGAGTTGTTGATTTTGGAACGCCTCTAGAAGCGGCCCATCGCAAGCCCAAATGATCTTTTAAAATTACTTAACAAGATTCAAGTGATACTGGAACATATTCAATAATATCGCTAATTGTTAAACGACGGTCTCTGAGTATTAAATCTTTGACGTGTTGTTCATCAGTTGAAGTGGATAGTCTACCAAACCTTGGTTCAGCCACAACGCTTTCTATGCCTTCCTTGAACATCCTGTGCCACTCGAAAGCTCTTGTTTTTGATGCAATATCGTCACCGAAAACATTTTGCAGTATTACCAATTTTTTTATTTTGATGCAGAAATTGTTTTAAGTATAAAGGATGGTACGGAGCACTTGTGATATTCGTTAGGTGGTACGCGGAACTCCAAAGGTGGAGAACCGCTGCTCTATAGCATTGGTGTTTACTGTTTCATATATGTTAGATTGTTTTAAATTATTATAGGCTGTTATAAATAATTACCCTGTGTGTTATACAAAACAAAAATTTGTTTTATATTTTTACTTTAATAATGAATAATACATCGGCTGATTAGAATAATATTTTTTTATTTATTTATTTATTGGGCAATATCCAGGTCTGCGGGTGCCAGGGATCTCAACCTGCGTCGACTGATATGGTTATCAGCAGAGACTGGAAAGTGTGCAAAGTGTATATCTCTATTTCGTAGCATATCTTTTTGAATCTTTGTTTCTATGCGTTTCACATCATGTCAATGCGATTTTGATTTAGTTTTTTAGTTCATAGTTGCATATATTACCATTATATTGCATAATGCAGTGCAAAATGGTATAGTGCCAATTTCGGCTCTTTTCGGTCAACTTGATGCATATTTTGTTTTGCATTCGATTTTTCAAAAATTTTTGAAACCCTACTACAAACTTAAAAATTTTGAAAATGTGCCCAGTTTTTCAACGTTACGAAAAAAGCATGTACACTTAAATTATCTAGACGTTATGAAAAACATTAAACAACAAATTAGGGATAAACCTATCTGGATCTCAGTGCACGAAACAACAAACACAAAAGCATGCTACATTGCTCATTTAGTTGTAGGGGTTTTAAATATCAACAAACCCGAAAATGGTTTTCTTAGAATTTACCATAGTGAATAAGTTAGTATCTAATGTAAAAAAAGGTATTTGTTAAAGCACCTCTTACAGTGCAAACATATAAAGAAAAGCTTCCTGGGATTTCTCTGCCACCCGAACCAGTCTTGACCACATGGAGAACCTGGTTGAATTGTGTAATATTTCTTGTCGACTATTTTAATTGTATCCAAAATGTAATTGCAGAATTTGATTTAAATAGTTCAATCGCAATTGAAAATGTAGAGTTATTTTTAAAGCCCGTCTGTTGTAAATCAGTTAACACACATCAAATCAACCTTTGCCTGCATTGCATTTCCAATAGAAAAACTTCAAGGCAGGGAACTTTCTTTAGAATAAAGTAATCAGGTAGTTGAGACGTTAAAAAAAACAAAAAATCAGCAGTGCTAGTAGCCCCGTAGGCAAAAAAAATTAATGAAAAGTTGAACTTTGTTTCAACGAAAAATGGAGGGTTTACAAAATTAAACGCAATTAACAGGGTTTTGAGTGATGTTAATTTTAATGAAGCTCTACTTAATGTAGATCCCCAATTTATAGATCACTTCAAGTACGCACCTATTACCGCGTGCGAAGTTGCGCGTTCATTTTCTATGTACAAACACATGTCTAATGACCGCAGGCATAATTTCACAATGGAAAATATTGAAAAATAGTTGGCACTTATTCATATACTTCTCTTGGTGTAATTTGATGATTAAGTAGTTATTAAGTCTATATTGTAACAGTTTAAGCGCCATTATTTAAACCAATTGTTTGATTTTTTGTTTATAATAAAAAATGTTAAATAAACAAATAAGATATTTTTTTGTATACTCAATGGTAAACGGCCATTTTACTGTGTAGAAAATAGTAAAGAAAAGTGGAATTTTTCTCGTTAGCAACCTTTTCCTCATTACAACGCTTGAGTCATTAGCAACCAACACTTTATTCCTAGCAACACAGTCTGTTTGTTTACTTGTTACTATGTACGTGTTGTAGTAGCTATGTTTCCGTACAAACATAACCTTGATAAATTTAACAAATTTGTCTAGAAAATTCGAACTTTTAGTACTTACACAAAAAAATAGCGTATTCAACGCGTAAGAAAAGTGGTTTTCTAGCTCGTGAAATTGTAAACATTTTCCACTCGCTAGAAAACTGCCACTTTTCTTTACTTGTAGAATAATCTACTATTATTTCGGATGTAGTAATGCATAATAAATAGTGTTCGTTTATTTGTTTATTTAATGGATGAAATCATTGATTAATGACAATTTAATTTTACATATAATTGTGCATTTTTTAGTAATTTTCGGTGCATATTTGCATAGGTACATATTTTCTGATATTTTGGTGCTTATTTTCCAGTTTCTGGTTATTAGCACTATTCATTTAAAAATTAGAAAAATACATTTTATGAAAATGCCAGACGGGAATATTTATGTGTATTTGTTAGATCATGGGGACCAACAGTTCAGTAATACGAGTAGTCTAATTATTTTCACATAACGCTTTTACTTACTGCTCATTAATAGGACGCAAACCGTATTCATCTCATTTCATCTCACTAACCCTCTTCAGTCCAATTCTAGACATAGGCCTCTCTTATCCATGCTAATCCCGCATTTCTTTTAAGATCATCCGTCCCCGAAATCTTCTGTTGAACCATCTTGCATCAGAATATCTGACGACGTGTCCGGTATAGCTCCATTTAAGTTCTACAGCTGTTTTTCCTATATCTTTAACTTTCGTGAGAGCATATTGTGTTACCGTTAGTTGATTCATCGAATGCTTTGTGAAGATCCAGGTCTGAGCACCATACGTTAAGACAGGTATATCCTACGGCATTTCTTGCAATTCTCTGTGTTATCTGAGATAAGAATAATGCCATCAGCATATCGGAGATGATGTAGTCTTTTACCGTTGATTAGGACAACCTTATTATCGCAATGTATCTGTTTAAAAACATCTTCCAGAACTGCTATAAATAGTTTAACGCCCGGTTCTATGGAAATGGGTTTGGTACCTTCATGGATTTGTATAAGTAGTAGATGTTGCATTCTTATATATTTATTTATATTTCAACAACTGGGCATATCTATGTTCTGCTCATGCATTATTTGTTGAGTTTTATATAACCCAGTGTTCTACCGTATCGAAAGTTTTTGCGAAAATCCACAAAAGCTAGGCATAAGTTGTCAATAGATGTTCACACGTGCCATAGTCTCTTCTAAATCCAGCTTGTTCTTAGTTAACCAAATAGTATTTTTAAATAACTTTTAAACTTGGAGGAATAAAATTAACTGGTCTATAGTTCGCGAGATTTGTCTTATCTCCTTTCCTAAACAGTGAAGCTACAACGGCGTTATTCCAGTTATGTGGAATTTTTTCCTTATTTAAGACATAAATTAGAGATATCACAAAGCTTTCTCAATAATTCTGGTCCTCCTTTTTTCAGCATTTCTACTAAAATCGTATCCTCTTCTAGTGCTGTGTTATAAAAAATAAATAAATACTTTATTTACCAACTTGCTATTAGAAAACAGACATTAAGATTCTTCAATTTACATTATAACGTTATTATTTGTTGAATAAGGTATTGAGATACTTGAGCAGCAAAAGCATAAACAGAAATGGACTGTTTTAATTCACATGGAAGAGCACTCAAAAGGCGAATACCCTCATATAATAGAGACCCCATTAAAAATGATTTACCTGTAAAATCCATATTTAAACTGTTTGCTATTGTTTTTGTTACTGAGATTACTCTATCTGATTCATTTTCGAGCCTAATTATGTTTGGTGTCAATTTTTGAATTACAAAACCGACTACGTATTGACTTTCATTCTCCATTCCTCTGTAACATAACACGTGTCCAGATTGCAGTGTGATGCATTGTTTTCCTCTACCTCGTATTTCGGATAGACCAACTATATCTCAAGTTATTTTATTAAGTTCTTCGTTCTTCTTCTAAGTCATAAAGTTGACTGTCGTCCATTAGTCTTCTTACATTAACTGTTCCGATTACTAGATTCGTTTTTGTTTTGGGTTCTTAGCAGCCCTGGTTTGTCTCATTTTCTGGCCGCTGCCTTGGTCAGGGAAAAGTAGACCACGGAGGACACGGGGCCTTTTCTGTGGTATAAACATTATGAGGGGTAAATTTGACATTGACATTTGGGTAGACACTACTTTGCAGTCCTGGTAGAGGACAGGTCTACTTCAGGGATACAACCCTGCCCACGCAAGTCTTAGTTCTCTTCCTCTCCAATTCCGAGAATGAACCATGTCCCAACCTTAATCTCGTCCATGTCCATACCTTTGAATTGAAAACACAATTTTTCTTGAATATTTTATTAATTTACAGGTACCTAATTTTTTTCTTTTAAATAGCTTGATTGAAGTATATGGAAGACAATGAAAGAACTTTCTCGTTTTTTCCACAATTAACAAGAAAACAGGTTTTCGCTAGTACGCTCACTGTTACAATGGTTTGCATCTAAACAGCTATATCAAGGTGTTACAATAATGAATATCCCTTCTCTTTGCTATTCAAAATTCACTGTATGCGATGAAAAGTTAAATCCCATAATTAATAAAAGAGCATAGAAGGTAATGGAAGAAGCGAAACAAAAGGAAGATTAAGAATCCAATGGAAATGCATCCATTGTAACAGTAATTGCAGATGGTGTGTGGTGCAAAAGTTCGTTAATATTGAACTATAATGCCTCAGATTCAATACCTGATCCATGTCGATGCGATTTTAAATTTTTTTTTATTGACGTTTATTAGCAATCAGAAAATTAAAACTTAATACAGTAATTTCTATAAGCTAATTGTTTGACGATAATTCGAATATGAAGGGAATCATACCCGGCGGTAATATCCCGAATACATAGTAGTAGGCCTTTTCGCTCCTTAGGAGCATAGGGCGTCCTATGACGTTTCATTAGCAGGTAATATGAGGCTAGGATTCTAGTCGTTAACACGTCAGCCTCATTTAACTTAATAGAATATACTCTTTTTATTGTTTTGATGGGTCTCACCAACACTTCGGTAAGCATTTTTGCAAATATCCCCTTAAAGTAGGGTGACCAGACGTCCCGGTTTTCCGGGATTCTCTCGGTTTGTAATAGACAATCCCGGTGTCCCGAAAATGATCTTCGGGGCATTTATATGTCCCGGTTTTAAAATTGCAATAAGAACTTCCCAATTAAGTAGAATCGGTAATGCTACGAAAAGTGGGTATTTATTTTTCAAAAGTATTACGTTAGTAATCCGAACAATATTCAGAATTCCACAAACTGTCAATATTTGTTCGCAATTCTGTCGCATAATGGCAATGTGGGAAGAATATTTTCTCTGATAAATGTTCAATGGACAGAAGAAAGAAACAAAATGGAAATACAGAAGTTGGAAGCCATTCTGCAAAATAGAATTATAATATGGATTGTTTTGAATTCTCTGAATTAATTTAAAAGATATTACAACTTTCTAAAAACAAAAAACCAAATAAACTACATTCTCACAAACCAAAAACGTATTGTAGAAGAAATAGAGATTTTAAACTACTTAACCGATAGCGATCGTAGGATAGTAAGAGGAACAGGAATACAAGAAAAACTCGAAAGATAATGAAATAGAATAAAGTAAAAGTAGATGTTCATAAACTAAAAGAGATGGAATATAAAGAGAAACTAAAACAGAAATTCAAAGAATATCCTGGCATACAACAAAACTAATGAAACGATAGTAACAATAATTAAAGGTGCAGCAAGTAATTTCGCCAATCAGAAACAAAACAAGATAGAAAAGGTATCACAAACAACAAAACAGCTACTAACACAGAGAAGATCATTAATAAGAGAGGATAAGAGAGCCAACGTAGAATTCAAAGAACTTAACAAAACAGTGAGAAGAATGGCCAAAAAGGATATCAACAAATACAACGAAAGATTTATCGAATACGTCATTGAAAGAAACCAAGGTTTAAACGTATTTAGATAATCCAATGCACCTAAAAAGCAAATTGTAAAATTAAGAGACAGCCTTGGAAGAACTATTTGTGAGAAGAAGAAGATCTCATAAGTAGTAGAAGAATTCTATAAGGACCTCTATGAAAGTAAAGTGCCAAATGAAACAGTAGAGCAAGAAAATAAATCAGAGAAAAGAAGAGTGATGAATGTTAACTGTGAAGAGTTGCCGGAAAATACAAAAAAAAAAGTAAAAAATGCACTCAAACAAACGAAAATGGAAAAGAGCCATAATACCAGAAATGTCGAAAGAACGATGTGAAGTTATCATAGAAACGCTCAAAAACTTGTTCGATAAATGATTGCTGAAGAGAGATGTCCCAAAAGGATGGGAAAATGCGATGGTAGTCCTGATACATAAAAGGGTAGATTCAGAAAACTTGGAAAACTACCGCCCAGTCAGCCTCGACCATAAATTTGAAATGTACCAACCTAAAGAACGGCAGGTTTTAGAAGAAACTGCAGTACACTGGAACACCTGCATTCGGCAAAAATTCGAATAGAAAAGGCCACATACCATTACAGATAGCTTTTGTGGACTTTAAGAAAGCCTTTGATACAGTGGAAAAATGGACAATCCTGAGGAAATTCTCGGATAGCAGAGACATATTGACATCATACAGAACATCTATATTCTATAACATAGCAACCTTACAAGTCAGATTGCAGGATCTAACAGAAACAAACAAAAACAGGGGGTAAGACAAGGTGATATAATCTCACCAAAACTATTCGACTTAATTTTAGAGGACATGTTTAAGAACTAAAATAACAAAGGTATACCCCGTGTCCACAGGGTTTCGCACCATGGAATCAGAGCAACGTTAATTTATCCCAAAGATCAGCTCTTGCTTTTACAAAAACAGCTTAACAACAAACCCTATTATATTTATTTTTCTATGGCAATAAACGATTAAGTGGCATTCAACTTGACGCATGGTTTGACACAAATCAAGTCCTATTTGAATTTATACTGAAATCGTCATGAATATTTACACTGTGGAAGAAAAAGTTCAAATAGTAAAATGGGTCTACACAGGAAACAGTTACAGGGAAACGTGTAGACGATTTGCAACGACATATCCCAACAGACCTCGTCCTGCATACACTACTGTTGGAAGAATCATAAGCAGATTTGAAAATACTGGCAATGTTTGCTCAAGATTTATAGCACCTGATATCATTAATCCTGCTAGATAATGTTAGACGTAATTTTTATGATAGGTTAGGATACTGTATGGCAGTAAATAGAAACTTATTTGAACATTTAATTTAAATACTCCAGTTGTAATTTGTTTGGCTGCGAAATTGATTAAATTATTTATTTTTATGTATTATTTTTTACTTGCAAATTCAATTTTAATGGTCAATGCTTAGTAACCGTTTGACTATCAATTGCCGCCGGAAGAGTAGATCTTTAAAATATACTAGCATCACTCCAGCGCCATGGTGCGTAGTCTCGTGGACGCACGGTATCTGTATATACATATATCGAAGACAAAGTATTAAGATAGGCAAAGAAAATCAGGACTTAGAAATAAACCGCAGAATTAACCTAAATTGGACAGCTTATGCAAAATCAAATTATGTTATGAACCCGAAAACCCTATTCAGACTAAAATCAAAGATCTACAATCAATGTATTTTTCCAGTTACAACTTATGGAGCTAAGGCATGGATACTGAACAAAAACACAACTAATAAATTTAAAAATCAAGGAGCGATTGAAAGAATGCTAAGAATTTCGTTAAGAGATCGAAAGAGAAATCATTGGATACGCGATAGCACGAAAGTAGAAGACATTATAAAAAGGGCCAGCACTCTACAGTAGAACTGGGCTGGCCATTAGCTGGAAATACAGACAAATGGAGCCAGAAGATAACGCGATGGAGACCTTGGAATTAAAGGAGAAGCGTTGGACGATAAATGCCGAAATGAGGAGACGAACTGAAGAAGAAGGCTGGGTTAAACTGATGTGGCAGAGCACAGGACAAAACCGCCTGGAAAAGTTTGAGAGAGGCCTATATTCTAAGAATAGAAATCGGCTAAAGAAGAAAGAAGAAGAAGAAGATATAACTTTTGAAGAAAGCTAAAACGATTGGTAAATGTCAGAAATATTTATTTGTTATTCTTTTTTGTTTCAAATAAATTAGTTTTTTGTTAATTACAAAATAAATTTTCTTTTTCAAGCAACATCAACAATTAATGTTTGTGTTATTTGCATGAATATGTTCCGGTTGACAAAATATAAAATATGGCCACCTTAAAGTAAAGTATTTCGCTGAGGCTCAATATTAATTGTCATCTTTTGCAAAGTTTTGTTGAAACGTAGTAGGACATGGCCCATTAGGATAACACAAATTATAAACAGTTTTTCTCATTACGAATGACAAAAAGGTCAAAAACTTCAAAGCAAGTATTTAGCACAACAGGAAATTCTAACCTTTTGTGTTTTTTAGATACTGGGCACTTGAGTAGGCAATTTGCAAACGTCCGCATCGAATTTCTTTACTACTGCAGCCTATTTCCTCCATTACAGTTCTTGAACATGTTTTTTAGAACCCATACCTTCATGGCGTTAATTTTGGAAATGAACTATATTTCAACTCAAAAAGGGGCTTCCTTATTATAAACAAATATCTATTTCTGCCAAAAAGTTTTTGGCATAATGTCCGTTAAGTTGCAGAACTTTATATAACAAGGCGAATACTGCAGTAAAAATAATTACATCGCGTTTTATCACGTTTCTAAGAACGCCGGTTCACTTCTGGGGTGCTGCACGATTAAATATGTATACACCTCGGAATTTTTTTCTCGTTGGGTATTCCAAGAAGACCAAGTACGAATAATGTGACGAAGCAAAATCTTACTTAATTACAAATCGTAAGCCAAAGGCGGTTGCTGCCAAGAATTCATTACGGGCCGATGTGCTAGAAACAGGTCGAACTATTAACAAAACAGATCGTTTAATTACTTTTCGGACGATTCATAATTTATATAAAATTACGGAAATTTAATGCAAGGTAGACTGTTGGTTTTAACCCCGCCAATAATTAATAATACTAAAAATACACTGTCGTGTAAACAAACATTCGTGTGGTAATTTTAGATTTCTTTTACTTGAGAAATGGAACCATGCCTGAGAGTTTACAAAATTGTTACAAACTATCATGGCCTACCAAAGCTTAAATAAATTATGAAGAGAGTGTAATGGGCTTACGATTAAATATTTTTTAGCATAAGGGTCGGATGGGCCAAGCTTTGCTTGCCTATCTTTAAGTTAAGATTTTTCTAAGTAATAATGAAATTATAAAGAATTCCCCGAACAAAAATAAAAAGTAAAAGCACAGGGCTTTTGCTGATCGTGCAATCCTCCCCAAGACGGTAATATAAAATCGGCTAAATTCAGAAATCGGCTCGACCTTCCGTTACACGCCTCCGAGCTAGAAAGAGGCAATATTGTTTTGTTGAAACACTCGCACCGAATTGATTCCCCTTTTGGCTTAAAAACACCCATAATCCTTGAAAGAACTCCCGCTCGAGTAGTAAAGATTTAATTATTTAAGGGGCCGTTTGTACGCAATACGTCGAGTTGTAAAAAGTTCGATATTCAGAAGTCTCGAGGTGTTTTCTACATACTGAACGACTTCCAGATAAAGCAATTAATTCAGATCAATAATAAAAAAAGTTTTCCATTTGGTGCGTGACGAACTACAACAGTCACGCAGTTTGAAAACTGCGCAAGCGTTCTGCCACGATTTTTCGTGGAAACTTTGAGTAACTAATGGAATGCACATGTATCTAATAATATGGATAACGAATTTTTGGAAAGGTTAAAATGCCTTCTAAAAATGTAGCACTTTTTTTAACTGACAGCTTAATTAAAATCTCATTCACAATTGTCTTAAAACATAAAACGTACTCAGAATTGTTTTGTAATTAAATAAATGGCCATGACAGGGCCTTTAGAAAATTTCTGAGGCATCAGTAGTTCCTACCACTGTTGGAAGTACTCTACCATGGTAAATGCTTCATCTCAAAAAACACATCCTTTACAAAAAATATTAAAACTAAAGTTCATTACTATGAAACGAATTAACAACAAGGGCCCAAGGGAGTAAAAGTGTTCCCCACTTCTATAATTACCCGATGAATAGCGTTAAAAAAATTAAAAGTGAATATTCCCAAAGGTCGTAATTTTTTTACGTTCTGAAACAAAGAAGGCCTTTTTCGGTTAAAAAAGCAAAAAATTGAATTACATCCTGAAATGTTCACAACCATAAAAAGTACGACTTAAATGCAAATACAAAATAATTATTAGACCTGGTTTAAATTTAGGTTAAAACCCCTTTTTAACGACTTCTCACTCCCTGAACAGTTTGGGGGTGCAATAACGAAAAAATTATTTTGTTGCGACAAACTGAAAACAGTGCAAAATGTAAATTATGCACCCCATGCGTACGTAATTAATTCACAAATTCTTTTGGCAGCCATGTTTGTTTTTAACTCGTACTGCATTAGTTTTATTGTAATTAAAACCTTACATTTCGTGATTTCCTGAAATAAATTGCAATTGCAATCGACCGTTTGTCACCATGTCGACGGTTTGAATCATTCCAAAATTAGTTGAATTATTATTATTATATGATTGGATTGATTGGATTTTTCAGGGAACATTCAAACAAAAATCGAATTTAACGGCGACTTCAGAATTTTTCCTTGAACGCGGACATTGCGTATTAAGCTACCTGCAAAATCTAAATCAAGGACAAGTGGTGGGGATCAATACTACCCAATCAATTCATCTATAATTAATTTAATTTAAAACAAAAAACTTAATTCGCCCAAGAACACTCCTAAAATAAATCATTAAAATTGTTTATTTTAATATTTCCCTAGGGGAAAAGGCATTCATTTTAATAACTAAAATCGACTACTTATCAACGTTCTGTTAGAATGTAACACGCAAACGAAACGTAAAACGTGAAAAATCATTTGTCCCATTTATGACAGAGCACTATGTATTAAGTGTAATAAAAACATATCCGAGGTGATAAAGGTAAAACTAGAAAGTTAATAAAAAATTATGATCCAAAATTATTTTAGCTCAAGCCAAAACAAAGCGAACGAACTAATCGTTATTAAACATACAAAAAAATCAAATAAATAAGCTGTGGCTTTACACGTTCGTGTTGATTTAATTGTTTGAATAAACATTAACTCTAAGATGAAGGCCCACAGATTATTGTATTGAATTCCAAATAAATTTCTCAGAAAAGCCAAAAAACTAGGAATACACAAACAAAAACTTACGTATAAATTCTGTTATGACTTTATAACAGGAGCAAGAAACTTATTAACCGATAAAAAGTAAAAGTCCAAGCCACTACAATAAAAACTTTATCGCCCCTTGAAATTAATAGCGCCTCCAAAAGTGCAAGAGAAACATTATTAAGTCTATTTTTCAGCAAGCAAAAAAAGGCCAAGCTCTGTATTATTCATACTGAAAATCTAAATGCTTTTAGTTTTTCGGAACTAATTTTATAAGTCCAAATTGAAATGGGTACTAACAACTTCACAGCTCCCTTGATAATATATCTTTATCACTGTAATTTTTGGTTCAAAAAACTACAAAAATGTGAGTTCATTAACAAACAACCAGCCTAAGTTTCGGCCCTGAAAGAAGTGGGAATATTGAACAGTCTAAAATAATTCCCTTAAATTATTAGTTATTTGTTAGTCTCGCAAAATCTTAGAAACGAAGACCCTACTCAACATGGTGTTTCTTTTCCTAAACTAATGCCAAATTTGCTAACTGGAGCACACATTTAGGAAAAAACAGGAGCATTTACTTAATTGCTATCAATAAGGGGCGAAAGTGAATAGTTATTTATAGCAAGATTCGTTCGGCCTATTTTGCTGAATGTTGCCCTACACAAATTGATATTTTACTAAAACGCTGGTGAACCCTAAAAACCACAAGAACATATTTATACGCGTGTTTTTTAATAATTTTTGGTGGTTTTTAATGTTTAGCAACATAACGATATGTATTTCGTTTATTAATCAGGAATTTCTACAACAAAAAAAGAACATTTTGAAAAATTACCAAAGTTTGAAAAAGACCCAAAATTAACTAAATTGAAAAACTTAACAGTATTTTTGGGGGTGAATTTTACCAGGAACATGCAGATAATGGGGGTTGATTCAAAGCACAAAGGATAATTTGGCAAAGAATTACTCACTGTCTGTATCAAACTTCCTGATGATTGTCTCAATTAGCGTCGTCCTGGGAGCCACGTGACCACGTCGTACTGGCATAATAATAACATAAAACCCCCACAATGGTTTGATTAGTACCGGTAATGTTTCGTTTTTCTTTTAACGTTACGTAATTTACATCTTCTTAACACGTTCGTTTTCAGGCGCTTTATCTTTTTTACAATAAAAATACTACACTCCGGGCACGCTATGCGCCAAAATATCCAAAAATTTTTGATATGGCATAAAATTTTCTGTAAAATTGGTGTCACAATTGTTAGTCGTAGCAATTAATATGTAAGCTTTTCGCATTTTTCGTTAAAAAGTTCTTGATGTGAAAATGTTATGCGTTTAAACGAAACGGTTTTTTTTTTGTATCGAACGCTGCTGTACCTTTTGCTTCGCAGTGATTTGGAAGAATTACTTACTAATCTAAGAAAACGGTTTAATCTGGCAAAAGCGGTGTTATAAGCCACCTAAAATCAATAGTTTTCGATGTTTTAAGGAATCGGTAGGTACAGCGAGCTGTCATATGATTTACAAACCTCGTTATATTTAGGCATCGACGTGTACCGTATTTTAAGAACAAATAAAAAATAAGGCAATTTAAGGCATATTCACAGCTTTTATAATAAGAAACACGGTATGTTGCGCTGTTTCTGGCGGATATTTTTATTGTTATATTATCTATATTTAAAAATAACTCCAGTGTCTACACCACTACGTTATTTTCATTAAAACACCAGCTAAATATTTATTCACGCACGTGAGAATCTTTAGTTTTTTCGAGTATCACAGTTATTTCAAATGTAGTACATTTAAAAAGAAATGCTGGTGAACTATACATGGTCTACTACTGTCCGAATCCGTAGTGGTTAAAAATACACCCCTGTTTTCTACTGCGCACGCAATGCGCGACAGGATAAGACTGAAACCGGTCGGTTTTCCACGATTTTCCGGCACCTCGTGTTTACCGCATAGAACCACTTCCTTTGTGATTATGGATTTTCCGTTTGTTTGCTTTATTTTCTTTCAAAAGTACTTCGCCCTGTTGAACGGCGCCAGTAGGCTACATTTAGTTGAGAAAACAAAAGCAATAATTTTAAGGATAATTTTCTACCCCAAGCGGCTCCTTCTTATCTGATATTTAAGATTTTCCCAGTTATAGAATACAACCAATTTTCCCGTTTGTTGGTATGCAACACACATAGCAGATGTGTTGTTTATACTGTCTAACTTTACAAAAAATACATTAATCATAATCAGTTTGAGCTAAAATTACACACGATGCACACGATTAACCGGTGTAGTTCACACAGCTAACTATGTATTACTGAAGAAGGTGGGACATTTTTGAAGGGATTGCAGGCTATGCAAAAAGTAATAAAGAAGACAAATTTAATGATCAAAACCGAAATTTAAAATCATCTCTCGTTTTCGAGCTACAAGCGAAAATTGCAAACAAATTGATTTTCTGTTGTAACTTAAGTAGTTTACTTAACACGATAGTGTTTGCTCTTTTTATCCAGGTATATTGATTGACTATCAATACGGATTCGTTCACTTAAAATCACTTTTGATGCACTTATTTACTCAAGAACTGCCATTCAATATAAGCACTTACCCAAAAATTAAGCTATCTGCATAATACATTAAATATCTTAATTTGTTATGTAGATTATTCGATAGTTGCATGAACATAACTACGGAATAGAAAGGATTTAGGGTTATTAAAGCTAAAAGCAGATGCTCTCGTTTTTTGCCTGCTATATAACTTAACAAATTAAATATTAATTCAAACAACTCGAAGATATTAGTAAATATTGTTCAAACATACGCAACAAGCATCCACTATCTATTTATCTTGAATCTCTTTCTTCTTAGAAATTAAAAAACATAAAATAATAAGAGACTTAGCGTCTATACTCTTTTGTAAACGCATGTAAATTGGGTTGCATAAGTATATTTTTACATAAAGTTTGCAATGTTTTCGTTACCTGGCCAAGAAATAGGGTGCATAATACTGAATGTTTTAACAGTGTTGTCAATAGTTTTCTACGAGCAAAACAGTAAGCATTCGTCCCCAGTGCTTACGTTTGAACATTTTAATTACGTTTTAATAGCACGGATAAAAAATACGAATTGTTTATTATTCAATTATTCATTTACTTAAGATACTGGAATAGAAATTTACAAAAATCGAATTTGTCAGTTTTTAATTAAACATGTTATTTATGATAAATGCACAGAAAGGTATCATCAGCATCATCATCATCACTCAGCCACTCTCGTCCACTGCTAGATATAGACCTCCCTCTTAAGGCTGGCATTTACGAGACTCATTTTTTAAGCAGGAACGGCAGAGCATTTTTTATGTAATTATCCATGTCCTTTCTGTCTATTGATAGAAAGATTTTTGTTTTATTTCTAAAACCCAACTTTACAGTATTAAA
This sequence comes from Melanotus villosus, assembly GCA_963082815.1. Lineage (NCBI taxonomy): Eukaryota > Metazoa > Arthropoda > Insecta > Coleoptera > Elateridae > Melanotus > Melanotus villosus. Next base: position 42,221,823 of record OY720426.1, read on the forward strand.
AAATCTGAAGCTCTATTTTACTTCAAAATTTTCAAATAGTTTTTACAAAAATATTAATACGGAAAAAATCTCTCTGTCAGTAGACAGATACAACCACTCTCTTTCAAACGCCACAAGAAATTTTTTTTTCAAAATGCAAATTATTCCAGAAAAATTGGAAATAAAGTTCTATAAAAATCGGTTTAAATTTTCAATTTATAATTTAGCATGTAGGCAACACATATAGCACACTAATTATCGACTTTAAATCCGAACTTTACGGAAACTTGACAAGAAGATTACAATTTAAATACACAGAAAATCGTAGTTTTGTTTTTGTTATATCTTTTACAGTAATAACACAAATAACTATGCAAATATGCAAATTTTCAAATACGAATCTTACGCAATTCCTGACCTCTAACTCAACTCGTTTTTGACGTTCTGCTAAACGCGCCCGCTTTAATTGTTTCTTATGACTTTTTAGTTTTGACAAATACGTACCACGTTATGCAACTTTAGATACGTCAAATAGAAAGGGACTGTATGTAAATGCCAGCCTTAAGAATTTCCTTAAGAATTTTGTGCGGTTTGCATCCAGTTCCCAGCTATTCACTTAATATCGTCACCATGTGATGGCGGTCTTTCTCTGCTTCGTTTGTCCATGCGAGGTCTCCACACCATCATTCTCTTCGGCCATCTTTCATCGCTAATTCTCGCCATATGTCCAGTCCAGTTCCACTTTAGCCTGGTTGTCTTTCTGATTATGTCGTATACTGTTGTTCTCTGTCGAATATCTTTATTTCTCACTCGGTCTATTATGTTGATCCCAAGTATCGACCAGTTTTCTTTGGGCAACTCTCAACTTTTTTGTCAGTGTAGGAGTCAGGTAGCACACACTGGTCGAAAACTTTCCTTTTCAAACACATTGGAATGTTGCCTTCAAATATGTCCCTGGGCTTTCCGTATACTGCCCAGTCTGAGCTTATTCTTCTCTGCAATTCGTGAGTCTGATTGTCTCTGTTAATTTCAACTTCGTGGCCAATGTATTTGTATTCGCGTACTTCTTCTACGTTTTTGTCATCGATTGATATGTTCCCCGTAAGTACTAGGTTTGTCATAAGTCATAATCTTGTCTTTTATTTGTTTATGAATAGCCCTACTTTAGTAGTTGCATTTGTTAGTTCGGTTAACATTTCTTTCGCTTCTTTTATGTTATCTGTTACAAATACCACGTCGTCTGCAAAACGTAGGTAATTCAGTCTTATACTATCTATATTAATGCTCCTGTTGTCCCGGTCCAACGATTGAAAAACATATTCCAGTACAACGGTGAATAACTTAACTGATCCGTTTCTCCCGCAAGTTTCACGTATGTTCTTGAATTTTTGCACATATGGTAGAGATATATTAAAGTAACAACAACACATCAGCTGATGTCCGTATGCGCAGTAAAAGTTCACCAGTGGCGTAACATAAAGACGTTGTTAGGTGAATTGAAAGATAGGTTATGAATTGAAAATCTAATAATCTCTGTAAAACCTACCTTGAACACGATCAACTCTAAGCAGATTTGTTCTGAAAAGAACAGTTTTTTTGCAGAAACACTGAACCACTGATAATCAAATTACAAAAATACTTACAAATCAAAGCACAATCCAAAAATCCACCGGTAACTAAGAATCGTACGGTACTAACGGCCGCCACTGAATGATGCGTCTCCCCCAGAAACTTTGAAATGGAATATTCTGACCGAAATTTGCGCTATGCGCCGATCACGTGATATGCTGTTCTTATTTCATTTTAGGTCTATATCAGACCTGTGTACCTAGTCAACGCGGTATCTCCTCATGGCTGCTAGTATGGTTTATCTTTGGATAGTATCGAAAACCTTTTGGAAATCCACGAACTTCAGTACTAACGGTCTATTATATTCTGCCGTTCTCTATTTCAATCTTTAAAGCAAGCAACATAAATATATTCATCGTACTCCCATGGTCGAGTGTAGGCCTCCCCAAGGTCATTCCAGTACTCTCTACTTTGAGCTTATCGAATCCATTCAGGGCCAGAAACGGGTTCAATGTCGTCACACCATCTTTTTCGTGGATGTCCTCTCTTCGTCTTTTCTGCAGTTCTCTAAAGCTATTTAATACGTGTGTGATGCCGACGCTAACCTATGCATCACAATCATGGTCTGCTACCAAACAACAACTACATAATTTCAAACAACTTCAACATGTTAAGATCTATAATGGGAATTGAGTTAAAAGAAGGAATCAGAATGGTGGATATCAGAAGACGTTTGTCCCATGCCCTCGTCTAAATCCTGCCTATTTTTTCGGTAATAAATAATTTATATAGGTGTGACAGTAAGGATATATGTAGGTCTGTAATTTTCAATTTCTGTTATGTCCCATTTAGTGTGAATTAATATCAACAGTACATATGCTATTCCAAGTTTTTGGTATCACACTCTGTTGTAAACATAGATTACAGAGTTCTTTAATTTTCTCAAGTAGTATATTTCCTCCTGATTTTATTCCTTCCATTTCAATATTGACTTTAAAGGTTAGCTTATTAATAGAGATCGGAGTTTTATGAAAATTCATATTCTTTAATAATGTTCGAATTGTTGTGAGAGTTTGAATTTTTCTGTTTCGTGGTACCTACTTGCATTTCATTAACGCAATAAAAAATGTGCCAATTTCATCATATTTGGCATTTCTTTTCCTATTTACTTAAAAATTGCAAATTTTATGAAGTGTGTCATATTTGCTTCATATTTTTATTGAATTGTTAATAATTTATCCATATTTTCAAGAATTCGTGGAATTTACATCATATTTTTCTATTATTTTTAATTTTATGTTGAAATCTGGCAAGTAAATATTGTAGATCTTGAAGGGGATTTTTTGCAGGCCATCTGTGACTAACTCCTTGCTCATTTAAGCATGTACATTAAGACTTGTCAAAATTCCAAAGGCATTGTATTTAGAAATAGTATTTTCACAGAAATCCTCTTTTATACCTGCTTTACCTTAAGAGCTAACATTCAGTCATTAATTGTCGGGTTTTCTTGATTAAGAATAAATTAAATAAAACACTTCCTGCTGCTGATAACAATCTGACAGGCAATTAAGTAGGTACTTTAAATTTCTATTCTTATTAAATTATTAGACAGGTATTTCTACCCCAGATGGATGAGCTGACTCATTCATCCTTCCAAGTTACCGCGGCAAATAGTTTATTTTTAAAGATATTTTTAGTGTTTTCAGTTGTGTACAAACTTTGTAGGAGTAATCATGCCGAAACATGATGTGCGAGAGTGGGATAGTGCCTGCAGGTGTTACACAACTGACGGTGAAGTGGTTTTTTGTTCGGTGTGTAACAAACAAGTGTCTGCATCCACGCAACACGCAGGATACCTCCACCCAAAAAAAGTTTTTCGAAGGTCAATGCGCAGCAATGGTAGCTGCAAATATTCCGTGGCATAAATTAGAGGTACTGCAGTTTAAACGTACACAAAAAGACACATTCCTACCGAATCCACCATAAGGAAAGGATGCCTACAAGGGACCTATGAAAACACACTTAACAAAACAACCGATGATTTAGGTAGATCCGTAGCCAATTTAATTGTCGGTAAATTAACAGAATAGCACCGTGGTACTCCACATTTTCTAACATCTAAAGTGCTTGGAAAAACTAATAATTCGACTGTAGCTAGATTTGTGAACGACTCGTTTCAAGTACTTTGGCCAGAGGGAATTAAAGAAGAAAGAGTACCAATTATGTATTCTGGCGCAGCTCCGTATATGCTAAAAGCCGCGAGGGCATTACAAGTTTCTTATCACTCATTGGTACATTTTACATGCTTAGCTCATGGTTTTCACAGGTTAGCAGAAAAAATCCACAACATGTCGCCAGAAGTTAACCAAATTATCAGCCAAGTTAAAAAGGTGTTTCTTAAAGCACCCTCGCGTACGGAGTATTACAAAAACACCTGCGATTTGCCGCTTCCACCACAGCCTGTATTGACTTGATGGGGAACATTTTTAAATGCTACTTTATTTTATACAGAAGAATTTTCCGTTGTCAAGGATATCATCGATTTGTTTGATGGAGCCGATGCCGCCTGCATAAAATCAACGCAAAAAATAATGGCAGCAAAAGGGGTTGCAACAAAATTAAATTATATTAGAGCACGTTTCTCGAAACTACCTGAAGTGATTAAAAAGTTAGAATCTAGTGGCACCTCGTTGGTTGACAAGTTCAATATAGTGGAAGACTTTTGTAAGGAACTTTATTCGGCACCTGGTCTCTTAGCAGCATCAGCGGCACAAAAATTTAAGATAGTATTTAAAAAAATCCCAGTTATGCGTTATTTAACCAAATTCGCCAAACTTTAGATGGCAGTTCGGAAGACATGCCTACGGAAATAAAGCCGGAATTAACTCTAAATTTAAATTCGCTCCTGTAACGTCGTGTGGCGTAGAGCGTAGTATTTCTATGTATAAAAATATATTGACAAATAAACGACAACGATTATTACCAGACAATATTGAAACAAAGCTAATTGTCTATTGTAACAACAAATTATAAGATCAATATTTAATTAATAGCAACTGCATGACACACACCATATACCTATCCTGCATGATCATATGTTGTAGTTAAAAATATGCAGATGCTAAAATTTGCCTCTTTCTATTAATTTCAGGTATTTATAAGCCTTTTTAAGATTTTCTTATTCTTAATTTGTGATGTAGTAGATCGTGGTTTTCCATATTAATTAATCTTTTTATTATAAAATAATTGTTTTATAATATACATTAATATTAAAGTACATGTTATATATTTACTGCTTTAATCTATTTTTGAGTTTTGCTTCATTAAAAATAAAATATCAGCCTTTCATATTCTCTTCATATTTTAGCGTAAAAGCGTGCATATTTTATGTCATATTTTGACCATATTTATTTCATATAATTCCGAACTTTACTTATTAAGCTTCGATAAAAGCACTAAAACATGTCCTCCTTTATTCAATTTTATTACCACTTAATCTGAATTTCATGTAGTTCAAATTTCAGACGGTCAATTCCTTACCTAAAATTTTGTACAAGCAAGTTTGTTTACAGTCGATTTTAATCCTCTTGCCTGATTTTAAAAGGCTTTAGTAGTATCATAGATTATAATATTTCCTCTATAATTGTAGAAATTGGGCAAACTGCGCAAGCCCCACTCTGAGACAAGGGTGAGATAACTTTGCCCTTACTTAAGTCACAGCATTAACCCTGTGCTTAAGTTAAAACCTTTACCGCGGTTGTATTTCTCAAATTATAATAAATGGTCCTAAAACAATCTCCCTTATTTTTTTAATAACTAGTAATACCTACTGGGAAATTGACATGAGTTTGTTTATATTGGTCGTTGTGATTTCTATCATTTTATATTTAATTTATATTTTATTAATCATTATTGTTATTATTAATCATAATTATTTGGCTAAATACGGCGACTACATGATAGTTGTATGTTTTTACATTGCCTTCAAGAATAAATAAACTAATACATTTGTGAAGTGCAAAAAATATATCAAATCGACAAATAAAATTGCATTTACTTGTATCTAAAAATCTGAAAACTTCTTTGTAATCTTTTCCTTTACAAAAAACAATGCTCATTAAATTATGTCATTAAATATTTTAGAATGATAAGAATATTAAATTTCAAGTATAAACAAAGCAGGTGATTTAATTCATATTGAATTTTTTACAAATAGTAGTTACCAAGTAAAAAATAATACCATGAGATCGAAAAAAAGATGATTCTGAGCAGGCCTTGACTAGTACAACACGATTGGCAAGACTGATTTCAAAATGTGGCAGTAAGTTAGAGGTTAATAAATGTCAAATAAATTAAAACACAAAACAGTATTTATTTAGGGAACAAACTGAAAACTAAGATGAATACATGTTAGAGTAGGTGTTCAAAATGTGATCCTTCACTAGTATTACAACGATAAACTTAAATAATTCTGGAAACAAGATTGCAAAACTGACTTACATTTGAAATGTCACTGTCACATTATAATTCATAGGCATTCTAGAACCAGTGTAGCCAATCGTGTTGTACTAGTCAAGGCCTGCTCAGAATCATTTTTATTTCGATCTCATGGTACCTTTTTTGCATAAAAAAGATGAGGCAATTGTTTTTTAATTAAATCTGCCATAAATTTTGAAATTATAGAAGAAAATTAAAAATTAAAATTTCGATTTTGACACCCTGTCTCTTTAAATATTCACTTTTGGGCTAAGGTAATTTTAGGTAAATCATAGTATTTTGGCATCACGAATCTACTGTTGGTCTGTGTCCCATTACTTACGAACCACCCTGTACATTTGATAACAGATTGATGGGTCTAAAATTGTGTATTTTCGTTTCATCTCTTTTTTTTTGAATAACAGAATAATAACCGCACTGAACCATCCTTTTTTCGTTTTTATTACCATTCCACCATATTTCAACGTCTCTATTAATATCCCGTCTTCTCCAGGAGCTTTGCCGTTTTGCATGTTCTTTAGTGCCAAGTTTACTTCTTCTGCAGTGATATCAGGAATATCTTCTGATCCTATGTTTTGAATCTTTTGAACTCTTATCTTAGTTACATTTTGTTTCTCCTTGCTTATACATAATTCTTGATGTATAAATGTTTTTATTTTAGTTTTTAGTTATTTCCATTATTTTTTTCTTAATCAATGTTTCGGAGCCATTAGCATTATAAAGTTTTGTTATCCATTTTATTTATATATTTAATTTAGATCTTGGCACTGGTTTGTTCGATTAGTTTTTCATTATATAGCTTGATACCATTTCTAGTTTCCCTTCTTATTACCTACTATTTTAGAGTTATTAAATTTATGTTAGACCCTCCTTGGAAATAATCACAAATAACGTCCAAATGCTCAATAAACCTAATTTCTATATTAATAATAATTACTCATTAAAAAAATGAGTAATTATTATTAATTAAGAAGCACACAAATAAAACAAATTACAATATCACAAAATTGTTTTAAATAAGTTGTATATCGTTTTTACTTTGCAATTTTTAAGCGGGTCGTACTGGTTTAAAGTCCTAAATTATTCACTTTAGTATAAAAATTTTAAAAAAATCTTTTCAACATTCATCCCCTCGTAGCCCTTTAAATATTTTTATGTAAATAAACTCTGCAACTATTATTTGCTGATTTAATTTTGCAATATCTTTTGTTTAAGTGTTTGATACAGTATTTTTAACAAAATAAAGTACACATTATAAATTTTGGCCTTTGAACATAAAGGATACGTTCTCGTAACATACACCTCAGTATTAACATTAACATAAGCTAAACGTTTATCAGTATAATTCTAATTTAATTATTGACCCTTCTCAAAATCATTAGGTAGGAATAAGACGCTCGTGCAATCTGAAAGAACATTTCGAAAATTATACCTGCGTATTTAAGGGTCATTCGAAGCTATCAGCAACCCAGAGAATTAAAAATAACCCACCCAAAGAAAAGTTCCGAGAGTCAAAGGAGAAAATTTTCCAGCCGTAAAAGTAATTGGACGTTTACATCTTTCCATTACAATAAACAAACCCTTCTGAAATCGTATGTCGGCACCGAAGAAATTAACTTCGTAACAAGCTTGCAGAACGTTCTGGCTTTCGAGGGAAACCTCGTTGCCCCAATAGCTTATCAGAATTATTTCGCATAATATGCAGAAGACTCCTCCAACGTGGACCTAAAGGAATTTTTGAAAAAGTCGAATAAAACTGATAAAATACATACTTACAAATGTAGGTCTGTATAATAATCCTCCCAAAAGGGCAATGCCTGATAAAACAATTACCAAAACGAGGAGATTAAAAGAATTCTCAATTTGATAGCAAATATCAATAATACCCAAATGATACTCAGTTGTTTCAATCAACGTTGTTTTGATATATTTCCAAGGTATCTTAGACGCATCTATCTCCCCCTCCGTTAGTTGTTCTTGTCCTCCATATTTATCCTAAAAATTTTCTTAATTTACCTTTCTTGTATTTCTAACGAAAATGTTTACCTTCATCATCCTCTTGTAACTATTAAACATAATCCTCTTGATGGAATTTTGTAAAATTTTTAATTGGCAAGTTATGTGTGCCATAACCGTGACTGTTAATAGATCTGAAACTGAAAACATCCACCCCATCGGAAACCAGGACAAGTTTTGGTACCAAGAGGCAATCTCGTAATTGGGGCTGTAAGAGGTATTAAACATAGTCACCCTGCTGTATTCAAATTTCCAGTCGTGGTAATCGTCACTGCTTAACCTCGAATAAGTAGAATGAAACGGCGCAAAAATTACGGTTACTGTTACTATAATCCAATAAGCTTTTGCCTAAAAATTGCGTTGCGATTTATCATGGGGATGTTCAGAATTTTCTATTTAATAATTAATCTACCTGTCTGTCTGTAAGCGTCACACATTCGTTAAGCAGAATTTCCTCCCGTTCTCCACCTCGTTCCGCATCAGGTGCGAACATGCCATTCTGCAATTTTTCTAAAAGGTCCCCCATGGAAAATCGATGGTTAACCAATACTGTCGCTTTTATTAAAACTAGAAAATGCATTCCTCCTTCAACGCCCCCATTAAATTTAAGAACGAGTAACTTACTCAAAAGCGTAACTATTTCGAAAACTGAAAAATCCAAAATTTCGTCGCCGTTTTCTAAATAACGATTCACGCCAATGAGTTGAAACAAAGGGTAACAGTTTAAAAATAAAACGAAACTAGAATAAATTTTATAAAAAAACGTTTCTTTTCTTCTAAACGAAACTCCACAAATTCTTAACATCCGTTTTATTAAACTGAACCTGTCTTTTACTTGCCCTTCCTCTTCTACTCCTGACATTTTGTCAAATCAAACTGGAAGCAAAACTTAACAAGTTCCCTTATATACAATACACAAACACGCATGCCTTGAATTTGCTATAAATCGTTCATAAGTTACACCATTATAATTATCCCGGATTGGATTTTTAAGATTTTCATTAACGTCCCCACTTTATACTGTAATTAGTAATTCGTAATAATTAATAAGGAGCAAGTTTTGAACAGTTACGTTTAATTACACGTTTGAAAATTTGTAAAAATGTGTTGAATCATTGACGTGGAAAGTGCCTTCGTTTATAAATCATGAGTTAAGAAACGTTTTGATGGCTCATAAATGAAATTATCTCAGAATTTAAATATTTTTAATGAAACTTTCAATAAATTAGGTTTATTCAAGTCTCCGTCACTAAATAAAAGGAAAATCTTGTAATGTAATTCTCTAAAGCGGTAAGTTCTCGAAAATTGAATTTCTTGTTGTATTTAAATAGAAACTTATAGCTTAGATTAGATTAGATTGTAAATGGGGTCGTTCAGGCAAAATGAGTGGCTCTCACCACCGCAACCACCTTGGATCTTTTGTAGAACCCTTCTAATCTAATAGAACCCCTCAAGTCCTAGGCTACTTATAAACCTAAGGACCTTCTTGGCAGCTATTTTTCTCACTTCTTCAGGTACTTATTAAACTCACCTTTTCGAGATATTGAAACCTTTGGCGGAATATTAGTTCGCAGTTGAAAAGAATATGTTCCCCTGTTTCAGTCGAATCTTCGCAGAACCAACATTGGTTACCCTCAGCTTTGCCCATTTTACTGAGAGCATATCTCAGGGGGCAGTGCCCAGTTAGATGGTTTGTTATTAGCCTTAACTCCTTTTTGCTGAGTTCCAGCAATTCGCATGCTCTCTTTATATATAGTCCTGTTACACCTGGCTGGAGCATATTGCCTCTATAAAAAATTTCCACATTGTCCTGTCCTGCGCGATGCGTTTAATTTCACTCCAGCTTTTTCCTTGACTCTCCGCCTCTTTTATTATCGTCCTTCGTCATGTTGTTGCTGGCCTCCCTCTTCTTCTTCTGCCCTGGGGATTCCAAACAAATGCGGTTTTTGCGATGTTACCATTTTCTCGCATAATATGTGATCTATCCACTTCCACTTCCTGCGTTTGATTTGGATTTGTGTGCTTTTGTTCACCGCCGCAACTCTTCATTTTACACATAGTCTGTCCACTTCACTTTAATTATTTTTCTTAAACATTTGTTTACAAACACCTGCACTTTATTCGTACTATCGCATGTTAACATCAAAGTTTCGGAGCCATACAGTAGCACTGATTTCATGTTTGTATTAAATATGCTTATTTTTAGGCTTTCATTTAACAGCGTCGACTTCCATACCTCCTTTAGGGCGCCGAAACTTCCCGCTGCTTTTCCAATTCTGCTTTTAACGGCCTGTTTGGTTTATATTAACACAATTAGCCAATAATTTTAGTTGTTTAAGTTTATTCGCTAGGGGGACCAATAACTAGTGTCTTTTTATTTTATATATTTGGTTGCCTTAGCCTTCAACCCCTACTTTTCTTTCCGGTTTCGCAACCGTTCCTGTTTTGCAAAATCCTAGATCTCACCCCATTCGTGTACAATCCGTTATTAAGAGTACTTGTGCAACGCGCAGTTTCACTTACCCATGTGCTTATCCTGCAATCATCATCACATATTAAGGTAAGTCAGGGCACCAGATTACAATTTTAATCAATCTATTCATTAATTTTGATCTAAAGTGTTATTCGCCCAATTAAAATTTAATTAACCATTATGCACACACAGATACTGCCTAAAGAAACAAACTCTTCTACTTCTTCAATTAATTCGTCGTTTATTTTGAAGGGTGTCAAGTTTCTTGTTTGACCAACTTTATCATTTTCTCCAGAATAACCTTTATCGCTAGTATTTGCCATAGTGCGGAGTGATTTATTGTATCAAACGCTTGCTTGAAGTCAACAAACATCAGATAATATAACGATGTGTTTAATTTACCTGATTGTTCCACTATTATGCGTAAAGTATTCATGTGCTCCGTAAATGATCTTTGTAACCTAAAACCAGCTTGTTCTTGTCGTATTATTGCGTCTATTTTCCTTGACATTCTACTTACAAGGATTGTTCCCAATATTTTGTTAATTGTATTTAAAAGGGTGATTCCTCACCAGTTGCTACATTTTGAGAGATCGCCCTTTTTTGATAACTTTACAAATGCTGTCTTTGGGGAAGGATATATAAATTTCTTCGCCTGCCTTAAGCCTGTAAAATTGTACCAATAATAAGTTTTTTGGTATTTTTCCCAGTTATTGATCTCGTCCATTATGTGGCTTTTTGCTACACCACAAAACGATTCAGGACCAATGAAGTAAGACTCTGATCCTACTTTAGCAAGTCGCTCAGCTGCCTCGTTTCTGGCAGTGCCTTTATGGCCTGGCACCCACACCAATGTTAACTTGTTGTTTTTACCAGCTGATTTACTGTTTGTAAACATTCCCAAGTGACTTTAGACTCAAAGCTATATGAGCTAAGAGCTTTAAGTGCTACTTGGCTGTCCGATAGAATATTACATTATGGCTCTACTATAGCCTTTTCTTAGACATATTTGTGCACAGACATCTATAGCATGAGTTTCTGCTTGAAAGATTGTGTGAGCTAGGCCCAAGACTTTGGATAGCGTTACTCCTGGGCCATAAATACCTATACCCACACCGGTCACTGTTTTGGATCCATCCGTATACCAAATGATTGGTCCTTTTTCGAATTTAGGTTCACCCAAGCTCCACATTTGGCGGTCCGAAATAACCACTCCAAACAGTCACTTGTAATTGAGCCTAACTGCCATTAATATGTCAATTGGTTTGGATATCAACTGGTTGCTGAAATTTCATTAGAATTTCCTGATCTAAATTGTTTGGTTAATTGCAATCTGAAGGCAGTTTTCATCGTAGTCTTCCTTACTTCTAAGTGTAAGGGGAGAAGGTTTAGCATTGTCTCTATTAGTTACTGTAGGGCAGGTGTGCGTAGCACCTGTAACTCCCCTAACAGGCCAACCGTTGCACTTTTGCCAACTTGTTTTACGCTGTACTTTCTTTAGTTTTTGTCCACCACATTACAGGTGCACAGGTGTCTTACCACCGTTAAGTATGACCGAAAGATAGTTTTTGGTTTTAGCTCCCACGTTTTACCAAAGAACCTACGACAACTCCAAAATGCCATTATTGTCCTTTGAGTAGTTCTTTCAAGATGTGAATTCGAAGTGAGTGTCTGGTCGAGAGTCACTCCCAGATAGTTAACTTCGTTGAAAAACGGATTTGTGTACTAGAGACGTGAGTAATAAGTTCCTCTTCTTTGTGAATGGTACAATTACGGTTTTGTCAGGATTAACATTTAAGTTCTAACTTTGGCACCAGTCTATAACTTTATTGAGAGCATTCTGTATGAGACTGGAAAATATCCTGTCATGCTTGCCTATAATAATTATTACTAAGTCATCTGCATACCCCCTGGGTATGTATTCCAGAGATGTTTGTTTAACGAGTAAATCATCAATGACCCGAGGCCACAGTAAGGGCGATAGTACCCCACCTTGTGGACATCCTTTTATGACTTTTACAGCCATAACATCATTTCCCAGTTTTGCTGGTATCCTCCGATTTTTCAGCATGGATTGAGTCCATCTTATGGTTCCAGATTCTATACCTTTATTTTCCATGCATTTGAGTCATAGGACATGTTGTCGAAATCACCCTCAACATCATTATGTTTCTTTTGAACTCAATGCCCCTTCAATCTTGCTGATGGGAGTGTGTAGGGCAGTTTCTGTGGACTTGACTGCCACGCGTATTGATATGACGTCTTACTTAAGGTCATTATACTTGCGAGATTCAGAGTCAGTGTGTCACAGCTTTTTGAATTTTGCGTAAATTAGTATAATACGGTATTTTTCTAAGTTTCAGCCGGCCCTCTAACTTGCAGAGTCTGCGTGTAAAATGCCAGTTTAGCACATTCATTTTTGGGCTGCGCAATATTTCGATGAATCCCAAATGCATGACCAAATATGGTAATGCAATATTCTGTGCGGTGGATTTCGTCATTGTTAATTCGGGCAAGCACCGACACGACCACGAGGCACGTCAAGTGGTATGATGCAAGGTCTACTCCGCGCGCACAAGGCGCGTTTGTTCATCTCTTTCCAACATCTTTCGCTTATGGCAAAACAGCAAAGCAAACCTGAGTATAACCACCTGTTAACATCAATAATCGTGCATTACCGTTTCCGGATTATTTTTGGTAGAAGTTCCCATTTTACGTATTGGCCTCTCATTACCGGTAGTTTTCGTGGAAAACTACGTTACGCCATTGTGTCGGATAATCCCAGAGTGCAGAGTATGTCTTCTATTTCGTACCGGGAAGTTTAAGTGCTGTGTTGGAAGTTCTGTTTGAGTTCGGCGTAGGTGAAGTTTTCCGTTCCCACACAGTTCTTCGCTGATTTGCTCATGGAAAGGCATTAGTTAAATTTATTGTCAGTAATTTCAAGCACTTCAAGCATTCTTTCTTTCATTTAATTTTGTTCAACTTGTATTTTAAGTAGCCGATTTCTGGTCAATCTGTTTATCCGGCGGTAATGTGTTGAAGGTTTTGTGAATAGCCTTTAGGCGGCTTTTATATTCACACTGCAAAGGTTGAGGACCGCTGGCAACCAGTTGGCTAGTTTGTTTTATTAATTTGTGTTTGAGTAAAGATCTTTGTAGTTCAAGTTTGTCAGTACCGATTCATTTGTGGCAAATTTTAAGTCAAGTTAAGTTAATATTTTGTGTTATGTTGCATGTGTGTAATTATTTATAATTGACTTTGTAGCTTAAGTTTTGTTATCACCACCATTCTTTTGGCTGCGATTAAGGCAACCTAGTTAATAATGATATTTGTCTTAAACTAAATAAATTTGGTCTCCCTTAACCACCTTTTCATATAATTTAAGAGAGAATTTATGCGCCCTTTTGTGTCGTACTTTGAATTTTACTTCATTAAACTTCTTTGTTAATTCATTCTTGCCTTTTATTTGTGTTTAGTGTGTGTACTTTAAGATATTTGTGTATGGCTTGTGAGCCTATCTATCACTAGTTTTATTTCAGTAAAGTAACAATAAGTACCTCCAGCAGTAGGGTGCAGCAACCCCCAACCCCTGTCGGGCACAGAGGAACTATCTGCGATACGTTCTTCGAAACCATCTTTGGGTGACTTTCCATAGTGGCGCCCAATTTCTATCCCGATTACAATCACCCCTATTTGAAAGGTTTGGCGTTTCGAACCCCCCTTCTTCACTGTTTGCTAACCGAGAGCCTAAGGACATCGACGTCCCCTTTAAATGTCGTAGTGCAAAATTAGCACGTGACAAGTGCATCCGTCAAACATTCATGTCCTTAAAACGTCAGGTCAAGACTTGCTAATAGTTTGGATCAAACCCTTTGTTTCATTTTATTAACGTTGATGTTTGTACGTTCTGTCTAAATTGTCTAAGTGTTTACTTTTAACTTTAACTTTAAATAATATTTTGTAAAGCCAATTCAAATTAATATAAAACCTCTCGCAGCAAACCCCCATGGTTATCATACCACCACATTGGCACTTAAGAATTATCAGTAATTCTATTTAAATTTAATTAACTTATTTTTATTAACTTCTAACATTATTGGTGGAAACCACTATGTTACAATATAAACACTACTCTAATGTCCTTCCAAACCTAGGGCCTCCTACGTATATACTCGTATATAACGTATAGTTTAGGATAAAGGTAAAACAAATAAAACGCTGTATGTAGAAGGCGATAGTAGTTACTTTATTGTTGAATATACTATACATTTGATTTTTTCCTATTGAAAAATCAAATCCAGAACTATGTGTTTACTTTCTTATAAAGTTTGTGGCTAAACTCTTTGCTGTGTTCAATTATCTTAAACATACTTAACAAACACGTGCTTTTTTGTAATAAGGAACACTAGAATATATAGCATGGTCAAAAAGTATTTGAATCGCAGTACTGTGGAAATTAAAAGACATCTTTGAAATTATTTACTTCTGTTAGGTTTACGTCATTGACCTCTGTCAAAATTGTAATAAAAGTAAATTTTCAAGAAAAAAAAAACATTATTTTAATTACCAAACAAAATTCAATTGAAACTTACAACACAAAATTGCAAAAGGTGTTCTTTTTGAAACATGTTTAAATACAGCTCACTTTTTAAAAATATCAACCACAAAGAACAGACGTAAATAATTTCAGAGCAGACTTTTAAATTCCACGGCAACCACTATCCAAAGACTTCTTAATAATACTAGAGAATACAATACTGTATATTATATTCTTAAGCAAATACACAAAACCGCATCCTAAGCCACACTACGTGAATGATTTCAACACGTTGCGTTGCTTAAAAAATCGACATATAGAAATCAAGTGATTGAAAAAGTCCTAAATAGAGCGACTTTGCAGAACAGTGAAGTAGCTGTACGACGTCCTCAGTATCTAAAATAGAGCGAAAATCTCACAACATTCCCAACAATATAAAATATTAAACAAACCCAAATAAAAGTATGCAAAGATACAGGAGTGAATTTTCCAGCTCTCACTATAATGCCCTTCTGGCTTCTTCTTATCATGAACAGTAAACACTTCTGAAAAGCCTTACCAGTCTCTTCAAATTTAGATTCAAAACATGCACCTGCTATCGATTGACTTTCAAGGAATACTTCATTACCCCAATAACATACCATTAAGGTTTTCATTGTTATAGAAATCGCTATGCCGAAATCCTTTAAACATTGAGGGTCGTTTAAGGTGTACTACAAAGGAATTTTATTACCAATTAAATGTATCTTTTGTCGGTCTTAACTACCAGTGAAGCGTGGAATGTGGAAAAGCAAATTATTAGAACGTCGCTTGCAAAAATCACAAAAATAACCGATTGGAAAGCATCCTGGACCTTATCTGCCAAGTCGTAAATCCTTATATGGCGAATGATAATTTCTTTGAGTTCTTTTTGAAGCCTGGCAGGGTCGGTTCTTTTACTTTCTTCGGGTTGTAGCTGTTCCTTAATTGTACATTACTTATGGACAAAGTGAACAATAGTAAACTGAAGGGCATTAAACGGAATTACGTGTTTAAAGGGCATGCTACAAACTTGTAAACGTTTAAAAATTTCACATTGTAATTACTCTTACATTATTAATTATTGTATCTCTTATTCCTTGAACAATAAATTTAGCCTTAAATTATGTGATCGCTAAACGTTTTTGATTTCAATTAATTTGGTCAAGTCAGGTAGTTTTTCATCCTCACAATTGATTCTTAAATACGATATTATAAAACAGAAAACAAAGGGCATTTTACCTGCAGAAAAACGTTTCGTTTCATAGGGCGCAAGGCAATCCTTCTAATTCGCTCTGCGATAATTTTACATTGAATACAAACGTGCGCTAGTACTGCAGAAATCAAAATTTCAGGGGTGAGATAAGCCGCAGTAGCATAAATATAACTGACAAGTTGATGCAACCACAAAAGCTCATAATTAGGGTTTTGCCTAATGTCGAAAATTGTAAGCTGTACGAAAGGCAATTTCCATTTGGAGCTGTCCTCTTCCAGTAGTTTTTTAAAAAGTGCAATAATTGCCGAACACAAAAAAATTATATAAAGAGGCACTAAACAGAAGACAGTCTGCAAATATATGATTTCAGTATCAGGAAATGATTCCAAATATTACTTTACTTGCAGATTCGTCTGTAAAATGCAACGCTGCACAAACGGTTCTTCATACTCGTGCATGAAGAACGACAAGTCGCCTCCTTTTAACACCCTGAAAATATCCTCTATCTTCTTTCGATTGTAAAAAAGGAAAAGGACTTTTATCATGCCTAAAATACGAAGATAAGCCTACAAATATTTGATTCGCCGAGTTCTGACGGTAAAAACTGCAACCCATATAGCATATTTCATCAGTGACTAAATCTATAATGCCTTAATAATAAAATTTTATCAGATTTTACACTGTTGGTAAAATTACTTGACACAATTATATGAAAACAAAGGAAAAATACATATTTATAATTTACTTGCCTAGGAAATGTGTAATTTGGGTTGCATAATTTACGGTCTGAATTCGGTCCATTTTTAATTGGGTTACCTGTAACTATTCCCATCAGATGCAACGTAATATTCGTAATAACATCAAAATCGTCAAGTTGCACCAGCAATTGAAGTAATTCAATAAAAACTTGGGGAAACAACAACATAAATAAACCAAACTGGTAAACTTTGTAACAAGGGTTATGGTTTGATCCCAGTTTTACCCCTATTAATTTCAACAATTTTATCTGAAGATTAAAGTGATTTTTGGGTTTTTCAGTTTTAATATTAAATATGGAAAACATATTTAATGATATTTCAAGTAAAACTTGATAGACACGATTTAAAATACTGAAAACCCCATTCGTCGCTGAATACTAAACGTGAGAAGATGAACATGGCCGTAACTTCATAATTAATAACCAGAGATTTCTGCATGTGTTATTGTTGATTCGTTCCGATTTAAAAATTAAGATTTTCATATTTTATGTGCGAATCTTGACGGATTTCCCTTAATAAAAAATAAATTGGAATATCAAAGCTATCGTTATTTATGAATTGTTCAAACGTTTCTCAAATGCTAAATTTATCAATAATGCAGTTGAAATAAATTCTGCACCTGCATTGTACCGAAGCAATTCCTTTGCCCCTTCGACCTCCGATAAATTATTAATTATGTATATTGGTATGATATTCCCCTTAACTGAATTGCATACAATTTAAATTTTCCAGCTAGCTCAAAATGTTTATAATTTAGTTAATTTTTAGAGACTCTCTTATCCCAGGTCGCCAAAGGGATCGCCCTGGTAAAACTTTAAAACTTCACCAAGTTGAATTCTAAATACCTCTCAAAATTATGCAAATCTTTACAAACAATAAACAATAAATCCTAATAATTAATTAAACACTTTTTAAAAATTAATAAATTTACAGAAGTACCTTTTATAACAATCCAAATGAACACACTTCCTATTTCACTTCCAAATTATCAAGTCCTGCCAAATTTTTTCTATAACAATACACCTCCTGACCTCCTGCCTCGACTCAAATTATCCAAAACCTGCCCCAACTTCCAACCAAAGACACACCTTTCCCTTTTCTTAATTCAATATCCCACCTTTATCCACATTTCATAAAATTTTATTTATTTAAATCCAAAATTATATTTTCATATAACAAGAACTTTCTTCATGCAATATTTTAACTAATTATCTTTTAGTTTATTTTAATTTATGGGATTTTATTGGGTTTAAAAGGGATTCTTACAAAACCCAACTGTATTCACCCAAAATTAAAATTCAACTATCTTATTTACATATTTACATCACCTTAGTTACTACATTTTAACATACTATGACTATTTTATATTACATATTTACAACTTAACTAACTAGATCTTCTACCCTAACTATTTACAATACTAAATTTCTAACTTATAACTATTTACATTTTATTATCAATAAATTTTCATAATTTTGAAAGGCGTCCATAACTCACTCTATTAAAATTCCAAAATCCCATCAAAACGATATCATCTCAATATATTTACATATTTCACACCTGCTTTTAAACTGTCAATAATTTAGTAAGTGAACTTTGTTTACATTAAATATTTTGATTCGAGTAATATATATTTATTAATATATGCGTCAAATAGACCACATATTAATATGCATGCCATGTCAAAGTCTGCCAAGTATAATTATAAAGATTATAAAGAAGCCCAAGAATACTTTCCTATGAAGTCCTAGATAGGTTTGGATACAGTACAGCGTAAGATTCTTGATGTTTCATTAGAAAAGTATAGACAGGATAGGATTTTAATTGAACGTGCTATGCTGCTTGGGTTTAAACACAAATAAAACATAAACTTAAATAATCTGTTTAAAAATTTACCTGAAAGCTATTTTTATTACATCATCTGTTGTTTGTTGATTCATTTAAAAGGCAAATCATCGATCAAATCAAAAAACTTATTTTCAAACATTCTAAGTCATCTCAACTGCAGCAAATACGTAAATAAATTTCACGTGATGTTATATAAGTGTGAATTAAATTTTCATTAAAAATGTAAATAAGTGTCTGGTCTGCTTTTTGTGAATAAAATGCAAATTATTTATTGCAGTTTTTAAGCTATTTCTTCCTTAAACAAGCAACAAATTCAAGTAAAATAGTATCAAATTAAGCGCATTCTTTTTGTCTTTCGATTGGTACCACTATCGATCCTATGAACTCAAACGGCAAGCAAGAATCTGCATTTCCCATGCTATTTCCCTATGTTCGCCCCTTAAGTCAAACATACGGTATATTACGGAATTGTATTTGTGTGTAACAAAAACAAAAGACAATTGACCAAACGTAATCAATGAAAATTGCAGGAAGGTTTCAGTTCTAAGTGTTTGTTTACATTGTAAAAATTCGATAGAATGCCAGGGCCGGCTTCATGAACTTTCAATACATTTACTTAAGAAACCTTAATGTAGCCTTGCTTGGATATTTAGGCGTTATGTAACTAGCTTAAAAGTTACCCAATCAATATGTTAATCAAAATTTGTTTATAAGTAAGATATTGCATTCGAAGAAACGATAATTAATTTATTTCTGACGCAGAAATTAAGGTAAACATTAGCTTTTTGTCTTAAGTGTAACAATTAAAATTTAATTACCATACTTTTTTGCTATTGATTTGATGCTTCAGGACATAATATAAACTACATAAAAAGAAGAGAACATTTTTAGTTGTATTATTTTGTTGTTGTTTTCAATATTAAAATCGGAGCGTAAATTTCACGGAGGTGTGCCTAAAGAACTTTGTACTCGTTTTGGTCTTTAAATGTCTTTAAATCGAATTTACCTACTTTTAATCTTGACTATTTATCATATCCTTTATTAACCCTACAAAACAACAAATCGTCAATTTTTGAAGAAAACAATGCCGTTGAATGGCGAAAGAAGAAGAAACAATGGGTTTCATGAAATGAATGTTTATATAAAAAAAATCCAAATGCTCCCTTACCAATTATATCAATCAGACGAACAAAGAATTTAAATTCTCTTTAATTTCAGTTCCTTGGAATTTTTCCCCAGTTCAAAGGTTAGCTCCTAGTATTCGACAAACCAGAATTTTAGTTATTCCGTTCGATATGGTAGCTTTATGCAAGATAACAGTAATTCAAATCAATCTGGATTAATAGCTGCCCTAATGCCAGCAAGATGCCATATTTCATCATTACAGTTCATCTCTTGCATTATATGGAACTTTCCGTACGAGTAATTAACTAATGGTTTATATGCAATCCTTTTGTAAAAGATTCAATTTTATCTGGTTTTTGTTTACTGCATTAGGTATATATTTGGGTTTGTGTGCTTGAAAGAAATTTGAAAATGCAGTTATTTCAAACAACTCAATAAATCCTAGTTTACCTATAGGTTGATTCACATTTTGTTGTGCTTAGATGAAAATATGATGGTGGATAGATACACAAAGATTGTTTAATATAGTGTAACTGTACGAACCCCAGGTGTGTTACCCTTTACAGTTTTTCGCTATGATCGTCTAGTTTTCACTAAGATTTTCTTTACCCTCAACCCTTATTGGTTAAGTGAATCTTACCCTTTATTGAGATAACTCACTATTTAGTCAGAGGGCCCTTAATGTTGTTGTGATTCGTTGATCTAGAGTAGCTCACCTTATAAAACAAGAAATAAATACTACATCAAGTTTAATACATATATTATAAAAATCATATTTATGTACAGATTTTTACAAATATAGTAAATAATTAAGCATAGTGAATGAACATCAAACTAGGCAAGTTAAATTATGGGCAGTGGCTTGAATAATTACTATTCTCTTGCTTTATGATTTTGATGTAATCAGGGTGGCCTGATTGCGGTGGTTCGATCACAAAAAATTAAGTCTGTCAGATATGCGATACAAGATCGATCTTTTATGGAATTGATATTAAAATCAATCGTAAGCGGCCGGAGCCAAAGGTGGTAATACAACCAACCTTTAAAGTTTGACGAGGGTGCAATTCCCTTCCAATTGAGTGTGTGCGCTATGCATGACTCTTAAAATACGAGTATATGCGCTATGCACAACTCTAAATTACATGAGTAAGCAAAATTATCTCGAAGGATAATAAAAGCCATAAAATACTGTAGACACTTTATTTTTAGGGAAACTACATTTTCGACTCAAGGCCAAAGTTCAAACTATAAATCGATAGAACACACAGCTAACAAAATTTAAAATCTAACAATAAAATTAATTAAAGAAAAAAACTGAGGCTTGAATATTAACTAGCTCAAACAACTGTACATGGCTGAAGGCCTAATTTAGGGTACACAATTAACATTAAGTGATTTAACATCAACCTACTTTTGTAAACGTTTACTTGGGTACGGTAGATAAAACATGGCAATCTAAGCCAACTGAAACAAAACTACTTGTGTTTCCTTTCCAGGAATTTTATAAACAATTAAACATAGCCACTCTAAATGCAACATGCAGTGAAATAGAAAGTTAATAACAAAGTATAATAATTTATGTAATAAGGATCATAATGACGATCATTATGGTACTAGCCGTGAATATTATCGAGGCGAGGCGTTAGCCGAGCCTGATAACACGGCGTGTACCATAATGATCGTTTATGCACGATCGCATTATAATGTGTCTATTATGTCTGAATTTGTTTGACATAAACGTCTATTTATAGCCCGTGGGTGTCTTTATAGGCCGCCGGTCTATAATGAAACGTCAAAAATTGATAAACATTTTAACAGTCTTATAAAGATATTTTTTTAAATTAAAATCGAATGTATGCTCTTTATTAGAACTCTATTCAGGGTAATTTGTATTAACAACACAGTTAACACAATTATTTATGTGAATATTCCTAGGCGTAAATGCTTTAACCAGTAGTCAGTAAAAAATTAAAATAATTGAGCAACTAACTACTCGATGTGGGTAGAAAATTAATTTATTTTTTATTTCAGTTTTAAAATCTTCGATCGTGCATAAAATTATGTATGTACCACTGGCGTAACTTGCTTTTATGGCCTTCAACGTGTCTTTAGCCCTCGACTAGCGTCTCGGACTCAAAATCACGTCTCAGGCCATAAAAGCATCTTTACGCCCTTGTTACATAAATAACTATTATGATCCGAATTACATACAAAATTTTATAGGCTGGCATCAACATATATTTTTTTAAAAAATTAAAATAGTATTTTTGAAACGACAGGTGCATTCAATTATTATTATAAAAAATAGTAAGCGAGCTGCGATTTATTTACTGCCTTCAAGTAGAAAGCGTTGTTAAAATTAATTTGCAATTTCACAAATTGAATTTGTAGTAAAATGTAAGAAAATGAGTTATTCTGATGAAAGTTTACCTTCGGATTTGAAGGAAATTGCAGAAAATGCCGTGGACTGAATTTCATTATGGTACTGAGTACCATAATGGATTCATTATGGTCCTTGGACTATAATGAACTGCCTTACGTCACTAAAATACAATGACATAACGTTGTCATTATGATACGCCAGCATATAATAGTATTTTATGTATCTAGGACGAAAAGTAAGTCTTTAAGGTATGAGCAAGTTGTTTACGGCCGAGGCGGGTAGCCGAGGCCGTAATTACTTGCGAGTACCTTAAAGACACTTTTCGTCTGAGGTACATATATAATTTTATGTCATACTGTTTCTAAAGTTGTTAAATCATTAAAAGAAATCTCCAGCAATTTGTAGCAGCATTAGTTTTAAGTAACTAATCTAAGGCGCAACAATTCATATCTCCTAGCAACGAGCATTTACAGAACAAAAAGTGACACTTTTCGTTCTAGGACTTTAAAATGATACTAGCACTTTAAAGTGTCACTTTTCGTCCTATAAATCGTTCGAAAAACGTTGCTTTAGAAACGAGTATGACATAAAATAATTTAAATCAGGATTTACTCACAGGTAAAACACTGAACCAAATATACCTATACGTATAAGCCAGAAGGGCACCAAAAGTAATTAATAGCTAAGCAAAAAAATCAACACAAAATTGAAAGTACAACCAATAATACTTATCTTAAGTCCATTAGGAGATGTCGCATGAAGTAAATAATTTCAAAATGACAAGATGGAGTCGCTTTGTGGATATCGCACATCTGGATTTAAAACTACGACGCCAGAATCAATTTCAAGTACGGAACAGCAATGGAATGAAAATAACTACGACGACTCCAAGATCAGAACCCAGATAAAAATGCTAGAAATTCCACTAATATAAGAATATGAATTTAAGAACAAAAGAAAAAACCCACCACGTGTAATCCAACGTGCATTTCAAAAATTAAAATAATATCGAACTAGCCAACAAGGCTCCCAATAACAAATCGCTTTAAGGACAATTAATTGCGTGTGATAAATTAAAACGCATTAACGAAAACGACGTGGGCTTTTTACAAATTCGCCAAAACTTCTGTAAATAACAATATCGAAACGGCAAAAGACCTCGAGTAAAATTCCTTGTTTGACATCTCGACAGAAATCAAAATTCTCGGACACTGCGCAACTCAAAATAAATGCAATTAGAATTGCATAGAAATAGGCAGAACTTGTCTTTAAAAGCAACCAAACAAAACCCTGAACGATAAATACTCCAACAAGAAATATATACACAATGAGTAGAAAGGGATAAATTCTCAAAGGAAGAAAATTCGATAAAGGCGTCGAGAATTTATTCAAAATAAAAGGAAAATTGAAAGGTAGGGTCGGTAGAACCGGGAAGAATTTAATTCTAAACGAAATCAAAACAACAAATGAACTAAACAACTAGGCATTGCTTATGATGAAAATTAGCGCCGGCACTTAGAAATATAGCATTGCAAATGCTGTCAAAACTACGAACAAAAGAAAACCTCCACAAAATGAGAAAAGGGAAAACAACAATATGAATTAATAAAGTAAAATGGAAAGGACAACACTGACGAAGGAATAAGACAGGATACTGAATACCCAGAGAAAGGATCGTGAGATTGCCTTGTAAGACAACGGAAAATTCCTAACAAAATACCAAAATGATGAGGTTACAGAAACGAACTAACCAACCAGACCAGGTTCCCTAAGGAATGTCATCAGGCAATATATAATTAAAAAGACGTGACTGCAAATAAATTCTAAACCCACTATCCCACTACCTTAAGGTACCGGAAGTTGATTCGGGAACAATCAACCCCTTAAACTACTTAAAAATGACATAAGTAGGATGGTAAATAGAAAAATAAGTAAATGTTTTAATGAAGGGTAACAACCACAATAATATGAGAGGAAACCTCTTTTGCAAAAAAAACATATAGCTTAACAATCAACCAACAGTGGCGATTGATAAGTGGCAAACGATACAATTTAATACGAAAGGCAATAAAATTGTAACAATGTAACGAGAATGTACGTTATGTACAACTCACAATGTACCTCTCAATTGTACGAGATGTTTATCCCTATGGTTGATTAGTCAGAATTGTCGTATGGTTGTAATTACTTGTGATCAGCACCTACAACAGGGCACCCTAATGAAATTTTGATAAAGTCTAATCTTGAATACGTTAAGTAAATTAAAATTGCTTTTACGTGTACTAAATTTGGATTTCTGGGAGACCCCTCAATTGGAATTACGGTATCGAAAAGGAATGCTTTACCGAGGTGTACGTAACATGAAGAAATTCTACCAGTTAATGCAAAGCAACAAAGTGCAATACAACTAACTGTATACTTTACAGTAATTAGATACACTAATCAGCGTACTAATCGAAATTCCAGGCGACTATACAGATAGACTGAATAATCAAGACTTGATCCTGTAGTCAAATTTGATCTCGTATTTATACTGAAAAATCTGCGTACAGCGGGGTGATGTTTGCACGTTCTCACGGAGGTTTTCCTAAGTGGGTTGGTATCAAGACGTTCCCATGAGTAACACTTCCCCTAAAACTAATAAATTTCATAGTTGAGTTAAGATTCTAATACTTTGTTATATTTTAAATTGAAGAGTATTTAGCAAAAACAGCATATGCCCAAAATTGTCGACATTAAGATTTTTGCGCCATCTGCCAGAAAATATAGTCAGTCAGCTAGCACAATCAAGGCCAGCTAAATTAAATATTACATATTAAGGCCTTACCACTTTATTTAGCCAAGACTCAATTAGAAACAACGGTGGCGCTATTTGAGGTGAACTATACATAACATACATAACTACCGAGAAATATGACATTAAAATACAGGCAATTTTGCAAAAACAGCACATGTCCACATCACTTCTAGCAAAAACAGCATGTCCCGGACATATGCAGTTTTTGCACTACCGGTAATATGTACCGGTCTAACCTCAAAAAGCAGTAACTCTCCACACGAGTGTTGTTTGCTAAGTTTCAGTGTTAAACATACTACATATAAGTGCTTTAAAATAAAAGATGGTATAAAGTGAATAATGGAAAGCTTTCCAATGCATAAGGAGGGAAATGCAAGTGAGTGGCCAGAGAGAAAGAAACCCAAAGAACGTAAATACGACGAAATAAAAACATAGCAGGTTATTGGGTGTGAACATATTAATAATGTAAGGAAGCATGTGGAAGCAAGGAAAACCGGAAATGATTGCAAGTACAGTCAAAACTATTTTGAATAGCTAATTTCATACCAAAAATACTTACACAATATACTTATTTTAGATGTAAACGTTACCAGTGTTTCCCAAAGGTTTCTGAAGAAGATCGTAATTACATATTGCAATGTTTTAATAGCATACTTGACAAAAACGAGCAAGATAGCCATTTGTGTGGTCTTATTAGCACGAATAACATTTCTAGAAGACGACCAAGAAGCAATCAAGGACATACTTCAAAAACTCATGCAGCTTTATATACTTATAAAGTTCGAAAAGCTAATGGGAAAGAACAGGCAGTTTGCTTGCAAGCATTCGTGAGTTTTTCTTTGAGTAACTGTAGCTAGAATTAGAAGATTACAAAACAACTTAATAATGTTTGAAAACTCTCCTAGGGATAAAAGAGGTATCCATAAAAATCATCCTACAAAATTTCCTCAATCCATTTAATAGCACTCCACATTAAATCGTTTAAAAGCCGACAATCTCACTATTCTAGAAGACAAAACCCTAATTGTGTATAATACTATAATACTTACCGGAAGGTCTTTCAATAAAGATAATGTATTAGTTATTTCTGGAAGAATATAAGCTCAATATTCCGTACAAAATCTACTGGAGCGTATTTACAAAAGATTTTAATATTAAGTTTGGACTACCGAGGTCAAACACCTGTGCTGAATGCTACGGTCAGTGTTAACCATGACCGGTCAATGTGGATAATGTTCATGGTATAGCAATTAAAAAACTGTTCGCTCTCTACCTCTAACCTCCAATAAATGCCTCTGCCAAAACAGTAGAGGCGTTTATTGGAGGTTAAAGGTAGAGGAAGAACAGTTTTTAAAAAAATAAAAGTACATTATCCACATTGACCGGTCATTATTAACACTGACCGTATTTACCACATTGACCATAACATATACACATGTTTAATTACATTAAACATAATTCTTACGTTAAATAATATTAGTTGAAAGTAGTTAAAATACATTGGCTTTACATTATTTGCAATTACAAATACCTTAGCTGCACATTAGTAGGTCACAGCGTGTGCAGTAGATTTCCAAACGCATAACTGCAAATCTGCAGTTTTGCGCTTTTTATTTCGTAAATAACCAAAGGTTGTTAAAATTGTACTTTAGATAGTAATTTCAGCCCAATTTTTGTATAAATACAACGAACTGTGATAATAAAGATTAGTGTTAAAACCAATTTAATACTCGTTACTTGCTGCTGCCATTTCCAGGTCTTTATTTACTGATACGTGAGACCGCGTATCGTGGCACTAGCTTTCCTAGATTCACCCTCAACACACATATTACGAAGGGCAATGTAAGAAAGGATCTTCCGATGTAATTTCCTAATTTCCATGCTCTTTCATTACCTTAAGAATTTAGATTGTACCAGAAATCTATGTAGTATTATTAAGGGATGGGTGTCCAGGACAAAACAAGAATTATGCTATGGTTCATTTCTTATACATCCTTGTGCATTCCTTGCACATGTTCGATTCCATTAAATACATTTTTCCTGTGAGAGGGCATTTGTACTTACCTAATGATCAAGACTTTGCTTTGATCGAAAAAAAGAAACGAAAATATGGCATAGTGGAAGTTCCAGAAGAATGGGATGAACTTATTAGAAATGCTCGTGCAAAGACCAGCCCATTTAAGCTAGTTAAGATGGGCCCTGCAGACGTGTATGACATGGATAAAGCTACACAGAAATACCTTTTACGGGATCCTAAACCACAGGTGGAAATCAAAAAAGCAAGAATTTTGGAGATTAACAAGGAGCATTTCGATTTAAAAGTAAAAGATTCCTACAATGGTCCTTGAGACGCTTTATTATATGAAACAAATCTTGTCTACCAAAGGAGATTTATTTTCTACCACTCTAAAAGGGTTCTAATACTATTACCAAGGCAAAATTGGGAAATCTCAAGACTCTGGTGCAGTTTTTCAGTAGCGATAAGAAAGCAAAGTTCTATGACTAAATATTTCGACAGCAAGGGTTTACTAGAGCAACAGATCAACCTGACAATGATGACAACAGCAGTGGTTGGGAGGACTAGCTGTAATCTTTAAACGAAAAATGTCTTATGTATTTTAACTTTTTTTTCTGTAAAAACCACATATGTCCGTCTGTTTTTTTTTTAATTTTCTTGTTGTATTTTATATTAGAAGCATCAATAAATACTTTTCTAAAAGTGATTATTCTATTACTACTAACATACACAATATTGGAACATTCTATAATTTTGGAGTTACTGTAGGAAGTTTTTTTCGTTTTCTGAAAAACATGATTTTTGGGCTAATGCTGTTTTTGCTAAACACCCTTCTTCCTTTGCAATTTGATACTTTAGTAGAAAGCGTGTGGATCCGCTTGTTTACATATAGGCGACGAAACTAATTTGTAAAAGGGACGGTGATTTCACTGCTTTAAGTCCGAGAATTTATGATATTGCTGTTTTTAGTTTCCAAATAAAATTAACTTTCTTGTCACATTATTTCCAAAAAAAAACACCCCCAACGTTATGCTTTGAATAAAAGGAAATACATTAAAATATAATCCCTGAAAAATATAAAATTAAAATTATAAACGAGCAGATGGCCATCACAATACTAAGCATATTTATATGTTGTTTTAACAAACTACTTGTGAAAAGCCGGTGATAGAGTACTACTTGTAAACCAAAAAACTCGGGTTCGATTCCGACCGATTTTTAGTGCGGAAAATAATTTTTTGTTGGTAAAACCGTAGGCCCCGTGCCAATACGACGTTTGGCACATACTTTTCCCTACCAAGGGTGGGAGTCTACTAGGTTTTGTAACATTCTAGTTGCGTAGCGCCAATGACCAAAGCAGTCCACGCTCGTTTAGTTACTTGCCATCTGCTAGCCTAGATCTCGCCTCATAAATAAATACATATTAATTAAAGCAGTATCATATTCTTCTGTCCGCGCGAAGCCATTTAACTTTACTATCGATTAAAAAAATTAAATGGGTAGTGCCTGTTGATTCCCAAAAAAGATTTAAAAATTTGTACGTTTCCGAAATATGCCATATTTCAGTCTTAGACTTTAATTTCGCAAGTTTGCGTCAGTAGATGTACGCCTTTTTGATTTAAAAAAATGGCTTTAAATCCGGAATATTAAAAAAATCTTGATGTTAAAAACTTCGGGTATTTCGACATACTATTTTTGAAATGTGAAACATCACAAAGGCACAACGCAATAGTTGATTTGTTTGGTCAAAATATTATCATTTTCCTAGAATTACTTTATTCCAAAAATATTAAAGGAGACATAGAGTGTCAAAGTCAAAACTTTTATTTTAATCTTTTTCAGTCATATCAAAGGTTTTCGGAAAATTCATTACTCCAAGAATTGGTGAAACTACATAGTTATTCTCGAAAAATTTTTTTGCCAAATTTAGGTAATTCTAATACGCCAATGAAAACGCCAAGCTTAAAAGAGACAGAAACACCGATAGCACAATCAAAAAATAATAGAAGTCCAGGGGAAAACGGATTAGTGTTAGCTGTCAAAAATAGGCGGAGAGGAACTATTAAAATTACATACGCTGTCTGTTGTCAGAAGTGTGGCACAATGAAGTGATGCCGGAAAAATAATCGCCGGCTATGCTTTGTCCAATATATAAAAAAGGTGATGCAACACTTTGCGAGAATTACAGAGGTACAGCGCTGCTGGAGACAACGTATGAAGTACTAGCTAATAGTGATGGGAATAATCGAGATGTAATAATCGAAATAGTCGAGTAGCGCAATGTCTCGATATAATCGATTATGCGTCTTGAAATTAGTAGTAGTTGTTTGTCCTCGCAGTCAGCCGGTCAGCGAGAATGAGAACTGAAAAGCGAACGACACCGACGTGATCGTGGTTAGCGGCCGGACTATTCGATAATTCGATTATTCTCTCGTCTCCGTTCTCGGAATCGCAGCGCTGAATCGTCGGGCAATGCAAAATAAACTATTTAGTTACCTACCATACCCGTAAATATTTATAATTTGAATTGCCGCTATTCTGAATTTTGTACATTGTGCTTTAGTTAGCAGCCGACAGCCGACACCTAATTAATAGTACCAGGAACCCATATTGTAAATCAGAATCACACGACCAGACACAGGTCGGCGACATGCTTTTAAAAGAGTTGTGGTACCGACCTGTATAAATAATATCGGTGCCATAATAATTATTTATTAATCAAAGCCGCCGCGATTTAGTAGAAGTCACAAAATGAATGAATCAATTGTCATCCGATTATCAGAATAGTCCGCTTATGTAGTATAATCGTCAGCAAGATCGACTGGCAGGTAAAATTCTTACTACTAATTTATAACTACTAAATTAGTCGATTACTGAAATGTCTCGATTACTAATAATCGGTTACTGAAATATCTCGATTATGCCCATCACTACTAGCTAATATGTTAAAAGATAGAATAAAGAGAGCAGTAGAACCAATCAAGGGTGGCAGGAGGGGGCACTTCCCCCCTCCCATGAATCTCAAAAAAACAAAATTAAATTTAAAAAAAAAACAGAAAATAGGCAAGAATGCTATTCAAATTTTCTGGGCATTAATCATATCCATATGTACATGTGGTCAACTGATTTACGTGCAATCTTAACTTACTTTTTATAAATTCGTTTAGTTGAAAATAAAGTAATATGTGGCGATATATTCGTAACTCACTCGAAATCCGTTTCTCTGACGAAAAGACTCCGGCGTTTGCATTGCAATCATTACACCCCTACCTTATGAACACAGTACAGGAGTTAAAAGCCACAACAACAAAAATTGCTGCCTTTTATAATCTACCTGAGCTACAAGTCGAGACTGAGCTGTGGTTCGATCTGTGGAAAGAAAAGAACTTGGGAAAAGAAGATCTAAAAGCACTCGACCATGTTGATGTTGATGTTTTGAAGGAAAAGGAGCAATTTTTGTCTCACACAAGGGAGGTACTGATGATTTGTCTTGCACAACCGTGCACGACAGCAACGATTGAGAGGACATTCAGTACTTTGAGGCGTGTGAAGGCATGGCTTAGATCAGCCATGATACAAGACCGTCTCAATGGTCTTTGCATGCTCAGCGTGCACAGAAAATTGGTGAAAAACGAAAGAAAAGGTTTCAAAGAAAAGGTTCTGTCGCGATTTTCAGAAGATAAAAGAAAATTGTGTTTAGTTTAATGTTTTACATTTGACGTGTTTAAGCATTTGTATGTAGGTAATTAATATTACACGTTTGAAAATGAATTTTATCATTTCATGCAGAAAATCATGCCTATGTTCAGAAAAGTAAAAGGCGTAGCAGAAAATGTAAAGGGTTGTGTCACTTTTTCGCGCAGTTATTGCAGTGTTTAGATGATATGGTATCATGTTTCTATTTCGCTCCCTAATAGGTCAAGACCTTGCCCCGCCCTGCTCAAAAACCTGACTACGCCCTCTTAACGAACCATCGGTGACTATCAAGGAAAACAGATCAGTCATCGATCAAATTTTTAATATGAACCAATTAATATCCGACAGTTCCGAAGACAACCTGGAGTTACATGTGGCCAATATAAGTTACTTCACGCAATCGAAGTGTCACGGTGTTTGAAATTCGGTGTAAATTAAGTGTAGTACGTCCCGTCGCTCAAAGTTTAAGCCCGCCTGAAGTTGCAGAATTCGCGGGAATAACACCAGATCGGCGCATTCTTTTTATTGCGAAATAATTCTGAGAAGTCCCGAATAGGATGATCTAATATTTTGTTCAGCATATTTCTTTGTTAAAAAGTCCGGGGAATCACCCGATTGCGAGGGTACACCAAAGTGGCGCCACTGAAAGTTTCGACATTTCTACCCCGCGTACCGCCACGCCGAGCGCGTTTGGTCATCTTTTTCTAACATCCTGTTCGCTTTACGGAAAAGTAGGAAGACGAATCAGAGTACCGCCAGCTTTCAGATCAGTCGGTAGTAGTAAATTTTCTTTCCGGGCTCTCGTAGGCCAAACCCCAAAAAGCCTCTCGTTTTAGTTTTGGAGAATTATCTTACGGCGTGTTTGTCAGATCCCGATAGAAAATATTTCTGGGTGAAAGTTTAGTGTTTGATGAAGTGCCGTTTTCACACGGTCTAGTTTTGGATCAAATTACCTACGAGCCCTTAGGAATCCCGTTGTCTTCGCACCCGCTTCCGGGAAAGGACACATCCTACTTTTCCATACCGACCGCTGCTACTCTCCCTGGTACAGGAAGCCTGCCATCGCTCCCACGGGGCCACCCCTTGACAACCGAAGCCCTCGCCCAGGTAACAATATTTCAGGCTGCCCTTGTACTTGCCGGTTGCAACTGTACCAGCTTCAACCCTGGTTAATACCATATACCACCGATTACTTATAGACAGGCACCAGTCAACTATTGTCTGTAATTTAAGTACATCAAGCGCCCTTTTTAATCCGTTCGGGCGAAGTGCTTCAATCTTAAATCAGTGCGTAATATATTTGCATTAGTGGTAACGATTTAGAAACAGTGCGAACTGTGCCGGTGTTTACCAATTTTATGTTACATGTTTGAAATTACTTGTAATCAGATTTTTAGTCTTAAGTTTAATCATTAAAGTTTCATCATTACCACCCATTTTCTTGCGATTGAGGGAGCCTAGCTGTTAAACAACTTTACAGTAGCTTGAGTAAATGTGGCATCACTCAATCCCCTTTCACGTAAAATAAGATAGAACTTATGAATTCATCCCGTGTCATATTTTGAATAATTTTTACATTCATTAAACCTCGTTGTTAATTCACTATTGCCTTTTATTTGTGTTTTGTGTTTGTTTTAATAACTGTGTATCTGTATAGCCTTGTGAGCCTGGCTACCAGTAGCAATATTTTTCTCAGTAAGAAAGGGTAAGCCTAAGCAGCATCCAGCAGTAGGGTGCAGCCACCCCCCGCCCACTCGGGCCCAGAAGGAACCATCTGCGGTGCGTTCCTCGAGACCATCCTGGGTGACCTCCGTAGTGGCGTCCACTTTTTTCCCGATTACGACCCCCCATGTGAAGGGTTAACCGTTTCGAACCTTGCTGGCTGCGAGCCACTCGACTTTGACGTCGCCCTATAGGTTGACTTAGTGCGGAATTAGCACGTGACAGAAGACCTAGCAATGCCGCCTAAATTAATCAGACTTATGAAGATGACACTCAAAGGATTAAAAAGTAAAATTAAGGTGGCGGACAGACTACACAGAGAAAAACATTTCTTTGTATTGAATAAACAATATTTTATTCAAATAAATCATTCTTTTAAATAGTGGCAAATAAATATCTTTTTCGTGGTAACAAATAATTTATTTAAAAATATAATTTTGGTTGAAACATATTACTCTGCTTTGTAGTAAACAAAATTACTATACTTAGGATAAAACACTTATTGTTTGCTCTGAAAAAGTCCTTAATTTGAAAGTAATATCAACTGCATTTCAAACAAAAGAATGTACACTTAGTTTTAAAATCCCTGCATTTCGTTGAAGTAAAGTACTTTATTTGAATTAAAGAAACGTTCTTTTCTTTTTAATAAGCTAGTTATTTGCAAGAAATAGATATATAGTATTCCACCTAAAACAACGTTTCTTTGATTCTAGTATAATATTTATTCAAATCAAATATGATAATCAGATTTGTATATTTGGGTATACCTACAATGTGATTTTTTAAAAACTCAATTGCAGCAGGCCGTATTCTGACTTAATACAGACAGTTCTAAGGTTATTAAGACAGAATACGGCCTGCTGCAATTGAGTTTTTAAAAAATCACATTGTATTTAAAATAAAACACATTTTTTGTGACACATTTTTATTTTGCTTAAATAACATATCTTTAAATTAAAAGAGTAGTTGTACATTCTACATTGTATTACTAACATAGGTACAATTACAATAAAGTAGGTAATAAAAACAAATTACGAATAATTCAAAATAAACGAAGAAACATTTCTTTCCCGACTTAGCTTACCATTTGATCAAATATGTTACAAAACACTGCCACAAACTATATCTTAAAAGAGAATTAATGAAACGTAATCGAATTAAGAAAACTAAATGTAATATTAATAAAAACTACGCCACAAGTTGCTATATCCTATAAATTTGATATAAATTGTATAAATTTTGACTCAAAAGATTGAGAACTATTCTTGGGATAAAATTCTGTGTAAGCATCAGCTTGAGAAGAAGTTTGATCAGTTTTGGAAATATCTACAAAATTTTGAAGTTTATTAAGATTAGTATTTATTTGTTTTTGTTTGAGTATGCCTTTCTTTATTTTTAAAAAGATGTTTTAAAGTGATACGTTTTTTAAACATGTAAATTTTGAAATCGTCTATTACAGTTCATTGCAGTGCAGTCAAAATAACGTGCGCTTGTATGTTTATGCCTTATAACTTATAAGCAAGTATGTAACACCAGTCGATTAGGTTGTTCATAGCAAAAGGGGCACTTAATATTAATTATTTTGCTCATTTTAGCTGCATAGAACAACGTCTTAAGTAATAATAAGGGCATTTAGAAATTTGTATCACCTACGGTTTAGCCTGCAGAATTATAAAAATCTCGCATTTATAAAATTACCAAAAATTAATAAATTCGTTTTAAATTCATTTTAGCTGCATAGAACGACGTCTGAAACCATAATAAGCATATTTAGAAATTTGTATCTCCTACGGTTTAGCCTGGGCAATTAAATCACAGGTTGCAACAATGTCTATAATATATTTATGGAATAGGATTATTCCACTGCGGTTTTATTTTAAATAAACTCTATGGCATTAAACACCAAATACAATGTGATTTTTTAAAAACTCAATTGCAGCAGTCCGTATTCTGTCTTAATAACCTTAGAACTGTCTGCATTACGTCAGAATGCGGCCTGCTGCAATTGAGTTTTTAAAAAATCACATTGTATGTTCAGCTTTCAGAGGGGTACGAAGCATGCATAACATGAAATGCCTCCAAAGCACGAAGGACACTATCAAAAGCATATCTAATATCATCTATAACTACATACACTTTATTTATACTGCAAATCGTTGGTCCCTCAATGATCAAATATGGTTGAATGGCTTGGTTTGTGTTTGATTTCCTGTTATTCTTTTCGTGTACAAGTTTTTCAATATCCAAGTTTTTCAATATCTTCAGGAATCTTAAAAAGAAATCAAATTGATGTGACCCAAAGATAATCTACGAAAATTCCTTACCGTGGCATGTACTAAAATACTTTCTTGACATTCTAATATTGAAGGTTTCCAATGTTCTTTTCCACCTCGAATTTGGCCTCTTGGTGGAACTAGATATGAGAGCAATTTCAAATGTATTTTTCCAATGTGTTATGACTTCATCCCATGGTTCATAGCGGATTTGGAGTCAAGACTTGATCGCTTTTACCGAATTATCTACAAAAATATATAATGAAGATCAGATAATTAGGCAGCATTTTTTTTGTAAATATCATACCTGACATTGTTTCATCCACAGAAAATGAAGGACTACTATTAACTCTACGACTATCAATTAAACCAGCCTCTCTGTTTTGTTCTCGCATTGCGGTATTTATCTACCAATTTACATTTTGCTACGCCAGCTTTTCCACTTTTTGAGTTAGCTCTCCTAACAGGTCTGACAAAATAACTCTCTTTCTGTTCATTTTGAAAAACTTATACAATTTTCTTGGCTAGATCACAAGCTGGATGTTAGTTAAATGGCTAAACAGAAATTAATTTTATGTAACTTTTATGTGTCATTTAATAAGTATAACACATATAACAAACCTGTTATAGCTTTGAATGACGCATTTTATTATGATATCAACCAAACCAGATCTCGTCTTCCTAAGATTTTCTTATCATTATATATTTTTAAAATACAACTGCCAGTGTAGGAACTTTGAAGTAACGCTTGTAAGTTTAAATATTCGGTTGGATTATTGCGCAGATGTAATTCCACTCCATAAAAACTTACTTGCCTAACACTCCTTATATTTTTCGTTTCGTCTGTCTCTAAACTGGTACTACCCTATGAAAAATGTACAGGGAAATTTTCTTTTTGGTATACATATACCCTATGTATACTTTTATAATAAACGCAAATAGGCAACCCACTATACACTATACACGTTAAAAAATTAGCATGCTGTGGCAAAAATCATCAAATTAAGTTAATGTCAAAAAATTAGTCTTTAACTGTTGCTGTTTTTATTTTCCTTTCTGTTTTGTATTGCTGATATTTTATGTTTTGGAATAATCATTGAATTAAGATTATGTTGATATTCCACTAATTTTGATTTATTTACAAACATGAAACATAACCTTTACGCTCCACGTGACGTGACGTTTATAGTGTATAGTGGGTTGCCTATTTGCGTTTATTATAAGAGTATACATAGGGGATATGTATACTAAAAAGAAAAATTCCCTGTATAAATTATAAAAAGTCACTATTTGGATTTTGATACAACAAATTTACCAAGATTACGCTTGGCCCTTCTAAAGCACTGTATGAATTGTGTGATGACAAAGTTTCAGTTGCATCTGAAAGATCCTCATGGAAAACTACCGTACTATTTAATATAGCCAGATATTCACTAAATTTGGATTGAAATTTTATTCTGTGTCCAACTTTAGGTATAAGTTTTTTTATTAATTCAAGTGTTAACTTGAGAAAGGTGTCCATATCTATTTCATTTTCTGCAATTTTCCAATATTTACCTTAACAGTAATTTAATCTATAGAGATAATACCTACGCCCTACACCGTATTTTTCTGTTTCTTTATGTTGAACGGAAAGTTATATTAACCAAAAATAATTTGTCAATAATTATTACATTATACTACACATATTATGGGTACATACTACATACAATTACTGGATAGTGGATACCATTGCCAAAAGTGACGTCATATAAACACAAACCTAAGATATAGCTACTTCCCCGAGAACTGCCAGTTAAGCAGCAATTTAAATCTTACATTTGCATTTTATTGAAATACATATAAATTATAGAACTGCAACGCAAAATATTTATTATAGTGCAATTAGTGCATTTTATATAATGTGATTTATTTAACTCTAATTTAAAAGTTATTTAGTTCAAAAAAGCCTGGAATTAAACTAAATAGATTCTATTTTCCGACCAAAATGATGTCTATATCTTTAACCGAAAGATATATACGTTTGCGTTTAATATGCTGTTATCAGATTTAAATAAATTAATATTTCTTCTGAAAAAATATACCAAACAAATAAAATAACTTAGTGAAATAAACACAACTGTTTGAAGCAAAAGGCTTCGCTTACATTGAAATATACTATATTGGATTCAAAAAAATATTTCGCAAATAAATATATTTGTTAATTCTAAATAAACCTTTTTCTCTGTGTATCAAAAAGCTTCTCAGTAAATTGAGGTCTCAGACAGAATGATCCGTTATCAACTGACTTGTTTAACTTAGTTTTTGAGAAAATATGACGAGATAATAACATGCATCGTAGAGGTACAATATACGACCACAGACAAGAGTGCGTAACTTATGCGGACGATTTATCCGTTATCACCGGAACAAAAAAGGAATTTCAAGATGTTTTGCGAAGATTAGAGAAAGTAGAAAAATAGTATAGGCTGCAATTAAATGGACAAAAAACTAAGTACATGAGGGTTACTGGCGGTGTCGAAAGAAGAGATGACAGAAGTCTGATGTGTTCACTGAAGTAAATAAATTTTGTTATCTAGATGTGACAATGACAGATAAAGGCGGAGATAGTGCTGAAATTAGTACGCGATTAGTAAAAGGAAGCAGAAGTGCAGGATGGTTCCTAAGAACATTCGAGTCAAACAATGTATTTCGACGAACCAAATTAAGAATTTATAAAAACGACTTGAGATTTGGGAAAGAAGGATGTTAAGGAGAATGTTCAGGTGAAAGTAGATAGAGAGACAATGGTTCAGAAGGTCAAATTTAGAAGTAATGGAAATGTACGGAGAGCCGAGCATTGTCCAAGTTATAAGGTCGCAAAGAATAGATCCCAAAAAGGATGCTCCACCTGGAAGTCTAATCTGGTACGCGGGTGGTTCCAAAGCTGAAACTGGTGTCGGATCAGGATTTTATGGTGAAAGAGCAAGAGAGGGTCGGCTTTTCATCGGGTAGGCAGGTAGGCACGCCTCCGCATTTCAAATTGAAATATACACAATGCGTACGGGAAAACAATCGGTGGGCTTATAAACATAAGCGGATCTAGATAATATCGGGCAGCCAGGCGGCTTTGAATGTTCTCTCGAGTATTAGCACTTCTTCCAGACTTGTATGAGAATGCCTAGAAGAATTCAATGACTTGGCAAAACAGAATGTCGTGAGTACCAGGGATCGACTGAGGCTCACTTTGGCCCAGAACGAGCCTTAGGAATTCCAAGGCGTGTCATCTGAGGTTACGTAAGTAACTGGATTGGCACTCAACATGAAAGATACTGGATTAACAGACCAGGACAAAACCACAGCAAGGCATTCACAAACGGACCCTCTTATAGGTAGGGCATAACTCAGGATCGTCACAAGTCTACTAACAGGACCTGCAGCTATTAAGGAATATTTGTGGGCTTTGCAATAAGAAAACATAAACAGCATGCGTTAGCAAGAAAAAGAGTTTGCTAGACACCCGGTGAAATGCCTTTATCCTTCAATACAGGGAACAAAGATCGCCGAATGGGTATGATCTACTAATCGGGGTATGCACAATAAGCTTTTTAGGCTGCAATGTTCCCCGGAGCCAACAGAAAGGCGAACAATAAAACAAATCTGTTCTCAAGCGTGAAAGCGATGAGAGAAGACGGAAAAGCAGACGGAAAAACCAATGGGTGGTTTTGGTGAAGGCGGGATTCAATGAGCTGATTATCAGAAATTGGGAGACGATTGCCAAAGACTGGAAGAAATGGAAATTGATAACCAAACAAGCCTTGGGCCTCCAAGGCCTGTCGAGCTAATACATGTTATATAGGTACATATATTCATAAATAACGAGCAATTTAAATGACTAAAAAATTCTATTCGCATACAAAAACCAACTACATATTCATATCTGATATACAAAATTATATCATAAAATCATAGTCTATAAAACTATATTATATATTTGTTATAAAGTCCTTGCATTGCTTATAAATATCACCATTTACAGTCTACTTAGTTTACATGAATAAATAAAGCTTAAACTCTAAAAATGCTCAAAACAAATTAAAATTACTTATCGTCTTTTTGCCTAAGATAAACTTCTTGGGTTTTTTATCAGCTTGAGCATTTAAAAGTTTGTTTTCTTCTTGCTTTAAGTAGTGAAACAAAACCCTAACATTAATATGAGAGATAACATACAAACAAACAAACAAAAATATTAAACCTCCAGGTATATAAACATTACACATAAAAAATATACATGTGGCTAACTGTAAAAATATTAGGGCTAATGTTAAATAAATGCACAATACGTAAAGTTTCCTCCGAACACTCGCAACTAAGGAACTTACAGAGTGATGTAAAATAAAAACTAACATTTCTATCGCCGGTATTGCGTCACTGTTGTGGATTTTATAATAATAAAGTTTCGATTGACTATTCAAATAAGCCGCACAATTTTTACACTGGCCCAAAAATACTTTGTATAATATCGACGAGATGAAGATCGATCTTAAAAACAATATGCACTTCTCGATCTGTGATTGTACGGCAGTCTGCGAAGTCTTCAACCACGCATTTAAAGATGGTAATAGGAAATAGTTCTGGGAGCAAATATAAGTGTTGAATTGCTTTATTCTCTCGATTGATGCACTTCGCATAAATCTCTGACGTTTTTCCTGGAGATAATCTGAATGCTGCTTGCTTAATGCAGGTTGAACGAAAGCTTGTTGCTGAGTTTGGGTTATAATGCTTGACATATTTGTTATATTTTCTCTGAAACAAAATAAAACAAAATTAATATGCATAATCGAATAATAAGAATGAATGATGTGCCCTTTTGATAAACGTAATTAATGGATAACAGCTAAACAAACTAATGTTATAAAAGAAGATCCCGTATGAAAATATAAAAAGGGAAAGACCAGATAAAAGTATAATTAACACTAAGATATACGGATCATGAACCACCGCCGTGATTTTCCACGTTATTTCCACGCCTTAAAACAGTGAAACTTTGGTCAAGTTTTATAATTAACTGATAAATCTTTTACAAATATTATGTTCATCTTCACGATACTTTTATTTGTGTTTGGTTTGTTTTTATTTTTAGTGTATTTATCAAAGTTAGATAAGAAGTCTGTAAAAATGGTTTAAAAATCCAGGCCACGAGACGCCTTCTGTGGGTGTAAATATTGCATGAATTTTAGGTATTCGGGCGATAGGTGTTTAAGATAGTTGCTTTGCCAAAAATTGAATGACACTCGTAGGAGAACTGTTGCTTGTTGTGAAGTTAGAATGATTTGAAAATGCAATAATTTGGACTTTTTCGAGAGGCAAACCAAAAAGTATTATTGGAAATATAGTAAATTTAGCATTTTATTTGGAGTTAGCCTACTCAAAATCGAAGAATTTGGGTATGTCATATGGAAGATTTTAGAAAAATCGAATTACCACCCCAAAGCGTAGAGGTTATGCAACACACATAGCACCTACAATTGGAAAACATGGAGAAACATTTCTTAATTATTTCTAGAAATTATTGTGCGTCGTAATATACGATATATTTCGAAATGCATCTAAAATAAACACGTTGATTAATTAGTCAGTTAAAAATTAACATGTTAAAACTGAAATTAATAAATAAATTTATTGTCAATTTGTTTAACGTACGTGACCAGTTCAGCGTCAGTTTTCAGGGAATATTTTGTATCTCTTCCTCTTCCATGCGTTTAAACATGACTAATATTAATTGAAACTAAAAGCCAAGTACCAAAATAATTTTGTTAGATTTGAAAATGAAGAAGAAATCCTTATCTGAATATGACACGCTCGTAATATCAATTTCAGCAACTTTAGCAACATAGCAACCAATTTGTTTTATTTAACGCCATGTAAATATAATCATGATTAATGAAAAGTTCAGCATCGGTTTAAAATAGAAAGAGTTAAATTTCAAAAGTGACTTTTGTTGCAATAATAAAATTTTGATAAATGTTCTGTTTAACCTTCACCTTCGTTTCAGACATAAAGATA
Organism: Melanotus villosus; assembly: GCA_963082815.1. NCBI lineage: Eukaryota > Metazoa > Arthropoda > Insecta > Coleoptera > Elateridae > Melanotus > Melanotus villosus. The sequence goes on from OY720426.1 coordinate 42,262,792, forward strand.
ACCTTAAGCATGAAGTTAAACAAATATGGAGTTTTTAATTTGCGCAATTTTGCAATATTTTATTAATGAAGGCTATGTAAAACAGGTTTTTTTTTAAAAAAATAATATAAAGAAATTTCCAGAAGACTAAGTCATAAACATTTTAAATTTTCCTAAATACTTAAACATCTTCCGAGGTGGATTAGCAACAAAATAATTTAGAAGGGACTTACATAATCTGATATGAAATTTAAACAAATTCAGAAACTATCAACGAAATTCTAAAAATGGAATTCCCTCGAGTGAACTTTGAACGGCGATTACTCGTTGGTTATCATCGTTTGATTTCCAAGAATGGTAGATGACAAAGTCCTCTTTTGATAATACCGCGGATTTTACTGATGCAATATTTCTTGTAACTATGTGAAATTATACATTTTGATTGTTAAAAAAAGACATATCGGAAAAACTAATCGCCAAATAAAACTAATAACGCCCAAGCAAACGCTTTATTTGCCACAAAAAACAATAAATCAATCCTTGGCCCTTCTTATGACAATTTTAAAATTTGTTCTGAAACTTTGGCACAGAAGATGACTATTACTTTTAAGCCAAAAATTGCCAACATTTCTAGGTATCATGGCTGGTATTCCCAGATATATTTAACTTTTAAAAACTAAATTTATAAATTTTGGCAGTGCCATCAAACATAAAAATACTTAACATGTTTTTTATCCTTGAATTTGTGCACTCTTTTCAACAAGTTTCTCTAGTTAGAGAAACCAAAACAGAAAAAAACGTGTAAATACAGACTGAAATAATCTGCTCTTCTAATACAAAGTCTTAAAGTCCACTAATTTAAAGCCAATAAAGCTCTATAAATGTGTCAATTTATTTGACCAATAAATAATTGTATGGCTAAATATAACTAAAAATAACAAATTAAATTTGTATCTAAATATTTACTGATTTAAACTTAAACTGAAAACTAAAAAAAACAAAGCTTACCTTCTATTTTTCGAGAACCAAAAATGTTGAAAAAGCCGTCAATTGAAATTGTTGCAACACTTATAACTCAGCTTGTCATCTTCATATGTTGAATACTGTTAAAATTTTCTTACAAGTGAAACCTGAAGGTTTTCATATTCTGTCGAACGTACTCTCAAGCATCTGAGAAAAACTAAGACCATCGACCGAAACCTCCTAACTTTATAAACGTGATAAAATTAACATCACGCTTTGAACAGCACGCTTTCATATCGTAGTGCGATTTGTTAGAATGGGAGAGTTAATATTTTGGCGCCGTCACTTTTTAACCAACGCGTTAAAATGAGACAGCAATGCGCCTTGTCGGTTTTCTTTATTCCTTTATTTTAATTTCACGAGTGAGAATCGAGCACTTTCGTCGACTTACCGATGAATTTAAGTACAAAATAAATTTTGAGAGCGCATCAAAAGAATATAATCTATTTTTGGTTACATTTCCTGTACTTAAGCCTTCAACCCACATAAACCCAAATAAAAATCTTTTACCTTTTGAAATTAATCGTATGCGAAGTATCCTTATCAAAGCATAGTTTTTGCTTACCCAAAAACTAAATTGAAAATTTACCTAAATAATAAACTTCGACTTCGACATTAACGGTATAAACGGACCTTTGATTTAGTTTGTTTGAATTAATGTTCAAATGATGGTTTGATTTTTACGTGAGTGTCCAGTCACAAACTCAAAGTGTTAGACTCGAACGTAATTCAAAAAAAAAAATCGCTGTTAAGTTCAAATGTTGTTTTATAATCCTAAGACCTAAACTATAAGCAAGTGTATGTTGGTCAACTTTACATGTATTAAAAGTCACAACAAGAACGAAAGTATAGGAATTAATTACTGTAAAAAAAGGAAAAACTATTTTCAGTCAAAGAAAAAGAAACCCAGTGGAAAGAAAAACAACAAAAACATTTCCAAAATCCAACTATGCACGTTTAAAAAGGCAATAAACTCCATGATACTGCGTTTTTAGACATTAATTTTGGAAACAACGGTATTTTATCGACATCATTAGGGCAATCTAAGAGCCGACTTCGTTATTTCTTAGATTATTAATGAATACTTGTTTGTAACCACGTTTAGAGACTTTGAACTTTTTCAGATAATTTGTCATGAAGAAGTTCCGTATTAATCTGTCTTTTAAACGTGAGATTTTGCTCGTAATTGTAATTATTTAAATAATTAATTACTAATAAAAACCTTCCAAGGAGTTTGACTTATTGATCATAAAACCTAAGGATTCATTAAAAAATTCCAGGAATATTACCACTTAAACATTTTTTTATGTTTCGAATATTATTTTAATATTTGTTTGTTGTTTACACTAATGACAAAGTTATTTTATAAAACGAGTAAAGTCCAAATTCTGCAGAATTCTCGAAATACCCGTTTAAAGTCCATATTATTTAACTGTTTTGTACAAAGTACGAAATTTCTTTTAAAGATAAGGGCTTTCTCTTGCGTTGGGAAGCATCTACACAAGCTTCGGTTTGTCTGGCACTTGTCTGCGTTTAAATTGTGGCAATGAATACATAAATAAATAGATTATTATTTGTACTTAATAGTGGTAGACGGTTTTAAGTTGTTTAAGTCGTCAACACAGTTTCAAGGCTGGTATTTGCTTTCAAAAATACAGCAATGCGTATAATTGGAATTCTTATCACTATTTTAGAAAGGATTTTTTAAATGGAAAATTTTTCTTTGATTGCTAACGCTTCTGAAAATTAACCGAAGAATTGATTGGGTTATTTGCGTATTTAACTAGAAATTAAAAGAAAAAAATGTTTTTGGATTTTGATACACAAACCCCTCAATCTGCTTTTTCAACACCGTCTATACAAAACCTATACGACTCACATCAATCTCAAATAAACCCGCATTTCTTACCTTCAACTCAATTTAATAGGCAACTAAATCTGCCGAGAAGTAGAATGGCAAGAAGTAAATAATAAAAAGCGAGCCAGGGAGGATAGGCCTGAGGCCCAATCAACCATTAAACAAACAAAACTCCATGGTTACTGATTAAATATCTCTACCGAAACAAACTAACAGATACAAAACTCTATCAGAATAGACATTAGAGGTCAAAAAAGGGGAAGAATTAGAAGAAAAGGAAAAATCTTGTACGGCCAATGTATTTATCGACAGTGTTAAATAGATTCAACTCTTAACGGAGATGGTGGCGAAAATAGCTAAAACTGATAACACATTAAAAGCCCTACATAATTACCAAGTCAAATTACAATCAAAATCATCTAACAGCTACACAAAAATTATTAAAGCTTTAGCTGCAAAAATATCCAATTCCACACCCACCAACCAAAATTTGTTAGATCTTTCAAGGTAATACGTAACATGCATCCCTCGACAGATCTCCAGAAATTACAAACAGAAATAGAAAGGCTGGTTCACACTATGCTTCACATAAATAGCATCCGAAACAAAAAACCAAAAGACCACTTCCCTTATCTGCCGTGGAACTAAAACAAAACCAAAACAACAAAGACATATCAACTCTAATGAACACTATCATTACAGTTGAACTTCCCCATACAAAGCGAACCACCCCTCAATGCACTAAGTGCTAGAGGTATGGTCATAGTCAGAGATTGTGTAAAACCGTGCAGGAAACGTAAAGAACGCAGCAAAGATGTGAAATGTGTGCTTTGCGGAGGTAACCACCCGGCGAATTATAGAAAATGCAACATTCATAGGGAACTACAAAAGAAAATGTATAAGCAGCAGCAAAACTAACTGCAACCACAACGTTCCGTCCCAAATCCCCAGCAACTGACAACAACCAACAACCTAGAGAACCTGGTAGCAAAAATGATGGAAAAAATGGAGACCTTGTTAAGTCTATTTACAACCATGTTAAACAAGATGAAATAATGGACCATTTCCTCAAGGTTGCGCTCTGGAATGCTAATGGACTAGCAAGCCATAACTTAGAATTAAAAATTCTTCCTCTTATGGCCGAAGCCTAGGCCGATGGCCTGTTAGAAGCTCATAAAAACGAGTTCTGTGAGCCCTCTTTGCACGTATGCTGGACAGGAGGCTAACCTAACCCATCGAGAGAGTTAAAGAAAATCGACCCGCAGTCACAAAGTGTTTGGGCTAGAGGCAATAGTCAAAAAGCAGGTAACTTGGTGAACATTTGTCGAACGTGTTTACGCCTCTTCCCATTAGAGAAAGAGGAAAAATTCGTACAGGGCCTCTTTCAAGACCCTTTCCAAATGGACCTGCCAATTAATAAATGTAAGACACGCGAAGTAATTAAGGTCATCGAAACTGAAATAAATCCAAAAAGCCCCCAGACTTCGACTTAGCAACTGGAAAACTCCTAAAGGAATTCCCATATGAGGGATTTCGCATGATAACAATCATCTATCGTGCATTATTAAGGACGAGGTACTTCCCTGGCCAATGGAAGGTGGCCTAGATAGTAATGATCCCAAAACTGGGGAAAATGCCATCAGACATGACCTCATACAGACCCATAAATCTGCTGCCCATCTTGTCAAAGGCTTTTTAAAAATTGCTCCTCAAGTAAATGTCTCCACTAATTGACCAAAATCATCTAAAATCCAACTACCAGTTTGGATTTCGTCGACAACACGCTACAATCGAAGTACACAGAATCGCAACAAAAATCAAGTTTGACCTGGAAATCAAAAGGGTTTGTTCAGCCAAAGCCAAACCTTTGACAGGGTGTAACATGAAGACCTATTCTACAAGCTCAAGCGATGTTTACCGTATACCTTCTTTCAAATCCTCATAGTCAAGTCATACCACACTGAAAGATACTTTTGCGACTCCACCTCAACTCTTCTACCCATAACATTAGTTTGATGTTCCGCAAGGAAGCGTAATTGGTCCGATTTTATACCTAATTTTCACCGCTGACTTACCAACAACCGGGAACGCGACCCTAGCAACCTCCGCTTCCCATCCCAATGCAGACATAGCTTCCACAAACTAACAAAACCACCTAAACCTTTTGGAAAACTGAGTGACACTATGGTGTATTAAATTAAATACATAAAAATCAACTCAAATCACCTTTACTACTTGTCCTCCTACCCCAAAAAGACGAGGTTAAATTTCTAGAGACGTCTGACATGGGCAAAACATATTTGGTTTAAAAGATTACAATTAGGTTTAACCCTTAAGAAATACTACTTATTAATTGGACCAAACTCACAATTATCTCTTAAAAATAAATTATTGGTGTATAAAATAGCAATCAAATCCATCTGGTGCTATGGCATTAAATTATGGGGAGCAGCAAGCGAGTCAAACATTGCCAAAATACAACGCTTTTAGTCCAAGTCTTTGAGATTAATACTTAAAGCCGCTTGGTACGAATAAGATTGGCTGTAGTTCTCGCACTGTTTTGTATTTCCTTTTTTGTATATAAGTACTATCACATTTCTGCTCCATTCTTTTGGCATTTCACACTTTTCCCATACTTCCATTATTGATTATATATTTTTTCTGCCAATTCTGTTCTTCCATACTTCAATATTCTCCAGGTATTTCATCACTTCCTGGGCTTTTGCCATTCCTTAGAGTTTTAATGCTTTCTACAACCTCTTCTAGCTTAGGAGGTTTGACTTCTTGCGTTGTTGTTGGGTTCACAAGTATGCTGTCCATACTAAGTTCGTTTTCTTGTGCTGTTAGTAATTCTTTATAATGTTCCACCCATCTTTTTAATATATCTGTTTTTGTTCCTAGAAGGTAGCTCCGCATCTTTTTTTCCATAAATAGTGTTTTTGCTTGGTATTGATATTCTTTTCTGATTTGGTCTGTGGTCTTATAAAACAATCGAGATATAGTTTTCTTCTAGTTCGTTTATTGTTCTTGCTAGGTATTTTCTCTTCATTTTCCTGATAACGTTCTTAGCTTTCTTCCTTGCTTCTCTGTAAGCTCTGTTGTTTTGGTCAGAATTAACATGGTTACTCTTACTCTTCTCTCTTCAACCACTCTTAAATACTTAAATACTGACTGTCGAACCACTCTTTCCCTTTTCCTTTTTTACTTCTCTTCGAGTGTTCATTTGCACTTTGTTTAACAAAGACAAATGGGGGAGAGGAACAGGCAAGGGTAAGAAAACCAAAATAGGGTACAAAAAATTGAAATAGAAGGAATCAGTTATAAATGGAGTGATGAGGAGGGGGAAAGTCTAAAACGAAATCAAGACCCTGAGTCAAAAACTAAGTACCATGGTGAAAGACGAAATTATGGCAATGAAGACAGCCACGAAAATGGATATGAGACTGGAAAAAAGCGACCAACAAAAAAACACGAAGAAAGAATAAGCAGAAAAAACAAAATAGTACTAGGAACATGGAATGCGAGAGGAGTCAACATCGAAAGAGCTTTAAAACAGGATTACAAGAAATAAACACCAAAGGAACATAAACAATGGAAATTAACAACTACATCTATCTAAATTTCAGAAGGAAGGAAAATAATCTAGGTACTTCTAAGAAATTCACTAAAGAAATCATTGATACAAGCAAGAAAAATAAATGATACACTAAGCTATATAAGAATTAGAGGAAAACAGAGGAAAATAAGTGAATTTGGAAGACGCTAAAGAAGAAAAAAACTAAACGGTACAAAACAATAATTGTACTTTAATCGAAGAATCCAAGACCCACGTCATCATCTGATTCCTCTGGTTCGGATTCCTTCTTCTTTCCCTCCTTAACGGCTGCAGGAGCAGCAGCAGCAGGTGCACCAGCATATGGGACGGCAACGGCAAGAGCAGCTCCAACACCAGATCCAATTTTGGTGATCAATTCTTTAAAATTAACGCCTTCTAAAGCTTTGGCGAAAAGGCCGGCCCAGTAAGGTTCGACGTCAACATTAGCAATTTTAAAAGTTGTTTGAATCTTTTCGCCGGTAATAGCAACATCGTCGTCGGCCAAAACGAGTGCGGAATATACACAAGCAAGTTCTGCGTTTGGGGTCATTTTTAAATTTGGTTCTGTTCGTAGTAGTATGAGAAGAAGAAGAAACTAAATTATTATGAAGAATTAGAATTGTTATAGGAAGCCATACCTACCAAATTTCGATGTGAAAATAGTAACTGGTGATTTTAACGCCAAGATTGGGAAGGAACAGGAATACAAAGAAATTATAGGAACAAATAGCAAGCATGACGTGAGCAATAAAAACGGAAGAAAACTGATTACTTTCGCAATGTCCAAACAATTAATAATAAAACACGCAAAGACATGTATAAGGGAACGTGAATCAGCCCAAATGGGAAAGTAATAAACCAAATCGAGATGGACCACATCTTGACTGAAAACAAGCATGTATCTCTGATAAATAAAGTGAGATCATGTCGTGGAGCACATGCTGACACCGATAACTACTCAGTGCGAGCGTACCTAAAACAAATACCATGGCTACGGAGGAAATGCAAACGACATACACAGAAACTGAACCTAGAAGAACTAACAAAAGAAGAAATAAGGACAGTGTACACGAGAGAAATAGAAGAAGAACTACTAAAGGAACAAATAACAACGAACTTAGAGTCAAAACTATTTGCTTTTAAGATAAATTACAATGAAAATAGCAGGCTTCTTAGTCAATATTTTTATTTTTTAACCAGGGACTTTGATATCTGACAAAACAAAATCGTCGAAGTTTATATTATTTCCAATAATTCTCAAGCAAATTCACGCTCTTTAAAAACATTTAAAACAATAACATTTGTTGCTGATAGTAACAGCTTAGCTAACACATATCAATCATGTATTCTTTTTGTTTGTTTTGTTTTACTTAACGAAACGTAAAACTGGGGATTTTTTAATACTAAAGATTCTAATTTTACCTCAAAAACAATTCGTAAGAAATTTTGTAATCGAACCAGAGATGACAATATATGTAAGTCAACCAACCTAACAAATAACTTGGACATTAAAAGGAAAAGAAGCTGTTTCAATTTTACTCTGAGATTTTACGTTTTCCAATATGAAAATGTTATAAAAATTAAAAAATAAGCAACGTAAAATCAAAAACATCTTAATTCAGAATTCAGCATTCATCCACAAATTATTAAAATTTCCTTTACATAAAACGAACGAATTTCTCATTAGTATCTTTGAATTTATTGTTTATGTAATAATAATAATAATTAAAAAATAATACGTCGGTGTTAATTCTCCAGATGCTTTTAGAATAGAAATAGAAAAGACCTACTTTTCTATTTAAGTCACGTTCCTTCAGTGTGTTTCCAGACAACCAGATACGGTTTTAGTAAGTTTTTATCCGTCTAGTCGTGATAATCTCTTGTTGCAGTGCTCTTATGCCCTTTAACCGGATGTCTTCTAATCAAAGTAACCTCTATGAAGCAATTAAGCTGATTTAATTATTTAAAATGATATTATATTTCCAAGAAATTTATCTCATTTTTGTATTTTCAAAATGTACTCTGCTTGACTACTTAACATTACAATTTTTAATTTTGCATATTATTAAAAAACTTTGTTTTTCCATTTAATAATTATCACCCCACGATGCACTTATTATGCAGATATGCGTGCGTGCACTTCTTACAAAAAGACCATAAAAAAAATAATTTCGCACCTTATCGACCAGAATTTAAAGAAAAAATCCGAAATATTCTAAGTTTCCCTGCGAAATATTTGTATAAATTTGCGTTACAATCAGCAAATATCTTTGTTTAAGGTATAAAAGAAACACAAACCATAATGTCTTCACTTCGACTCCTTAGACCAAGTAAATATGAAACTGAACACTTTTATTTGTTTAACTGTACTTTGTGCAGTATTCGCTGAAAGTTTCTGCAATCAACATCATGGTAAGCTATTATTTATTTATTTATTTATTTATTTAGAGCATTGATCGAATACTAATTAACTGTACATTTAAGCCCTTTAAGCCATGAACAAGTTTTTAATATTAAATATTTTCAACAGAACGTTCTGAATCTCAACGTAAGAAAATTAACAGGCATAAATTAGCAAAAACTTTACATGTGGAAAACGCACGCCATTGCAAATGGGTTTGTAAGTAACTTTTTCCTAAACTAAACAAATCCTAATAATTCAACCGTTTGTAATGTATTTTGAAATATAATTGCTTGGGTTTTTTAGGCACACATGGATCAACAACAAGTAACCCAAACAATCCAAATTCCCCTTCGCCTTCTACAGAAAATCCAGTGTCGGGATCGTCGTCCGATTCATCTTCTTCCACAGCTTCTGGTCCTGGTTCGAGTTCTTCTTCTGGTTCAGGTCCAGGATCTTCTTCTAGTTCTCCAGGAAATCCAGGACCAAATCAATGTGGATCTCAACCTAATAACGCTGGTGTAGGCGTTGGAGTAGGTGGAGCAGGTAATAACATTGACGGATCAGTAGCATCAGGTGGTGGTGCTCAAGGAGGAAACGGCAGTGGTTCCGCGAATATCAATGGCGGATCTATAGGTGGAAACGGTGTTGGCAATGGTGGAAATGGAAGCGGTTCCGATAATGGATCTGGACAAGGTGGAAATGGGGTTGGTAATGGCGGAGGTGCTTCTATTAATGCAGGAAACGGGGGACCAGCCGAAGGAGGTTCTGGTGGAAGTGTAAATGGAAACATTAATGGGCAAGGTGGAACCGGAGTAGGATTAGGTGACGTACTAGAGAACGTCGACCCTGCTGAAGGTATTGCTCTTGGAGCAGGAGAAGGAGGAGATGGAAATGATATTGATGGGTCTATCGGCAGTGGTGGAAATGCTACTGGAGGTGACGGTAATGGTAATGTTGATATAAATGGAGGTCAGTTGGGAGGGAACGGCGAAGGTTTTGGTGGATCGGGTTCTGGAACAAATGGTTCGGGTGAAGGTGGTGCAGGTTTTGGAAATGGAGGAAGTGTTGGTTTGGATGTTGGTAATGGTGGTGGCGGGCTTGGGGGTAATGGTGGTTCCTTCAATGGATCAATTAATGGTATTGGAGGGCCAGGTATAGGACTGGGAATTGCTGACAGACACGCATCTAAGCAAAAAGCTCATGCTAAGCATAGTAAGTATTACATATATTTCTAAGTAGGTATATTTTGTACTGACTATGAAATGACTTTAGATGCAAAACACATTCAAGGAAAAAGCCACAACTCCAAAGGATATCACAGACAACAAGGACGACATCACGGTACTGCAAATAGGAATAAAGCATACAAAAATCATGATCTTTCCCATAAAAACAACCAAAAAGAGCATTCCTTTAAAAAGGAACGTCATCATTAGTTGGTACCTTTTGTAATACAATGGAGCGAATGTAAATAAAAATGTGCATTAATTAGTTTTTCTTTTTTGCTAATTTGCTTTTGAAAACAAATTTTTTCGTCTGTTCTTAGTTCACATGGCATGTTCAAACGTCAACTTGCTATTGTCTCCTTGCAGAAAATGAATAAACTTCAACATACGACTCTTTCCTTGGCCGCCCATGAATGGGTTTTCGTGGTCGCTTTTTGTGTTAAGACATACTTGCAAATCACAAATTTTTGCATTCATATACATATACAGTATGATCAAAAATGGTTGAGGATTGTTTTGAATTTCCCACCTCTCAATCTAGGGATTTTCTAACTATTTGGTGTGCAATCGCCTGCGATTTAGGGAGTTTGAACAGTGGCGAGTTTTTCTGTTTTATAATCGTTGCTCTATTGAACTTGTTATGGTAATAAATCGGCCTATTTTCATTCAAATTGTTAAAAAAACGGTTCTTTTCAAAACCCCGCCAATTAATTTCGAGTTTTTGGTAAGTTTAAATTATTATGTTAGGTTATGAATGCTGCCAACTTCTGAAACAAAATCATAGGCGGGAAATTCAACCATTTCTGATCATACTGTACATATAAATAAACTTTATTTAACTTCACACAGTCTACAACAATCAGTAAAATCGATTTATAAGTAATATGTTAATAACATCCTAAATATGGTGTTAATCTACATGTCGTCTTTTTTAATAAACACACACCAATCTCGACGTGATAAGCAATTGCTAAATTAATAACATTAAAAAAAAGAAGCAACTCGCTTTGTGTTTGCCGAAGTACAAATAAACTTATGCAATAGTGTTGACCTTTGAATATTAAGTGGACCATTAACTATGAACGTAAGGTAACTGATTAGAAGGTGCTTTAGCAACGACCAGGGTTCCTTTATTATTTATCTCTGTTTTCTCTTCTTCTTTTTTCGCTTTGTTGTAGTTATTAAACGTTCGTATTGAGAAGTAATACAACATTTCCACGAAGCTTAATATACTGGCTCCCACGAATAAACCTGCACTTCCACCCATGGACACTGAAAAGGGAAATGATTCATCACGCCCTTCTGAAAATCGAAAATTTTATTTCTAAAACAGATTTGTTTACCAACTAAATCCAGTTTCCCCCTGACAACGTTTCTTTTGAATCTTTCAGTCGGTAAACGTTCGAGCGAGAGCTCAACGATCGCAAAATCTTCATGTATACTGTAAACAATATTTTAGAAAAATCAGACAACGAACCTTAGCAATCTCAAACCCAAGCTTATCATCTCTGATAACCGCCATTTCGAGTTCGGTACAGCTAGGTATGCAGAAACATACCAATCCAGATCTGTTGGCCCAGTGGGCTTTCAGAACTGCAAGGTCGTTGTAGTGCCTGTTTAGACATTCTAATCCCATTATGTCGCATTGTTCGTAGAATGCTGAAGATATTCAATTTTAATGCTAAATCAGATTAGTCAGATTTAAATTTTAAATAAGGCCACTTAGTACCATGAAAAATATAGGTGTAGTTTTGAGTCATGCAAAGATTAAAGCAAAAAAATCCTGACTCCCCAAAAGATTTCGGTTTTATTTTTACCTGTATTCGGCATAAAATGGTGTGTGCAGTTACACGTGCTCATCTGTGCGTCTTTACGACATTGAACGTTACATGAACTGTAACTGTAATATCTATAAACTTCCAGATCCGATTCATCGTTATAGCGACAGTTCCTTTGATCGATGCTCGTTTCCTTTACCTGTTTTATAATAGGTATTTCAAAATTAAAAAATGAAGGCCTCAATTTAATTTTTTTAATAGAGATACACAATAGCTATAACTAAAATAAAATAAAAGGAATACAAAAAGAGTGCTTTCATACCTCAGGTTGATTTTCTATTTCCTTAATAGCTAAAAACCTGTGGTAGTGAATATGTGGTGAAACTTGAAGCACATCCGTTTGAAGTGAAGTAAGGGAAGGCACATCCTGTTCACTCAACAAATAAATCTGTAAAGTTGGGTGTTAATACTAGGTACAACTTGGCAAATATTCATCATATAAATACGTTGGAAAATCCTATCAATTCGATGTACAACGTTCCTGGTCCAGTATGTAAATTGGATAACATTTTCAATCGGGGGGTTTTTGGATCCCTGAAATCACACCTTCACTGTTCAGTTCCTTTTAACAAAATTTACATTTGACAAGAATAAATCAGGATTCTTGCCTAACGTTTTGTATTAGGAATTATTCTGCCAATGAATAAAGGATACTTAACAATAAGAAGCTTAGCCTTATGGAATTTTCCATCACGCGTAAGGTATACCACCGCTAGATGTCTACTTGGCAACCATCTAGTAGATGGTATTAACGATAACTAAAAGACTAATCAGGTGAAAAATGCAGATTTCTACGCACCTGTTTTGGTAGTCGTAAGAGTTCGATGTTGCCAAATCGTCAATTGTGGCTCACTCATTTTTCTTAAAATTTTATATTGATTACTTAACAGACCTACTGAGTTACCTTTGAATTACTACAACGTATTTCTTGCTAGAACTTAGAAGAATTTATTTTACTGTTTTATGCTGTTTCTCCCTGTTTTTTCAGGATTCTCTTGTTTCCTTCTCGTAGTAACACCTTAAATATAGCCTCCAGATTTTTTTAAATATTTACTTATTTTGAAAAAGTGAATTCAAATACACCTAAACACGAATATTTTATTTTATTATTTTACTTTTCGTTATTTCAATACTTTACTTATTAAGTAATTAATCATAAAAATATATTTTTCTCCATGCCCATCTAGTAAGTTACACTTACTTTGACATATCCATTGCAGGTAAGTTGATTTTACTGTTTGTTTACTGGTTGTCATGACATTAGGGAAGTAAGGTAAAACTTACTCCCCAAGGGAAGTAAGTGAATTACGTGTTATTACAGTAATTTTAGTTTTGTAAGTGATCTGAACGGATTTGAACTTAATTGATACTAACCTATTTGAAATGTAAAAACTTCTTAAGATAAGTGGGGTTAGTGTATAACTAAAATGGTATAAAAAGAGTTAAAGAACTAATTTATTAGATATTAAAAACCAACCTTCATTAACAAATAAATTTCGTCAGGAGCTTCATTCAAAAAAAGATTAATTTCGAGTATAGTAAATACGTTTGACTTTCTAGGTTGTTAACCATCATTTTTTTCGTTTTAAAAATGCTAATACCTTTGGATATTTAGAAATATCCTTATTGTCGTAAATGTCACACCATAAGCTCGATGGAGATTTTAATTTGACTGATCTTTCTAAAAAATACGCCAAAAACACGTTTTCTTCCACTGAATAGATGTTTTTCCCCGCGCACCATTTTTTAAACAACTTGTATGCATTTTCATAAGGGATTTTCGATTTTTCTGTAGTAATTCCAAACACGCAATATTTGCCGCTTCATCTAAGCTAAATTCTCTATTGTCCTTATCGCCTATTTGCATTTTATCTTTTGAAAACTACCAAGAAACGCAAGTACAAGTGATTTTTTTATATTGACAGAAACGACTGAAAAACAATTGCTACTAAGCAAATCAACACTAGGTGACTATTTGCTTTGTTTGTAATAGATTAATTTTCTATCAATTAACGTGGAATTATTAAGGGAAAATTATTCAAATTTTTGTTGGGCATGGAGAAAAATATTATAAGCATGCTCGGGAAGTAACTATCTACAACCAGTCTCGAACTTTGCCAGCCCTCGCTCGCTCGGGCTGGCAAACTCGTTCTCGACTGGTAAAAGCTACTTACTTCCCTTGATGCTTAAATAACTATTTTCAAGCATTATGATTGACGTATTATTCGTATTTAATTTACAAGAACTTTCAAATTGTAGATACAGAGAACTAATTAATAATAATAGTTGTTATCCATTGCGTAGTTGCAGTGTAAATATTTTTTTTTGCATTTTGACAAAAAAAGTGGACTTTTTTTATTAAAAAATCATAAAGAAAGCAACACTTTTTTTAACTGTATAATTTTACATTTTGCATTAAGTAAGTATGCTTTAAATAAAATATTGTAAATTGTCAGTTTGACAACTGTAAATTCTCAAATCCTTTTTATCCTATTTTGAGGGATTTAAGATGTCAAAATGCAAAAAAATATTGTGTACAACTCGTATGAAAGCATCTTTTTTTCACTCATTTGATTGATACACTCCGGCTTCGCCGTCGTGCATCAAACTTCAAACTCATGAAAAAAAGTATTGCTTTCATTACTAGTTGTACAAATAACTATTTAGATACGTTTATTTTGGTCACAGTATTTAAATGTTTATTTCTACTGTACGAGAAGATATGCAGAATAAAATGATTGAATAAATTTTTGTTTATAATTTAAAAAAAACAGCTAAAATCAGCACTTAATTATATACTTAGTTTAAAATAATTTTTGCAGCATCCCGAAATTATTTAGTGAATAATTATCGAATGTTAGATAATGAGACAACAATCTCAAGCCGATTACGAAGTAAATAATAAATAATAATCGACGTTATTGATTACAAAAAAAAACATCCACATCTAAATAAAAAGGCATTTAAACGGCAAAAGATTTTCCAAAAAAAGCGGTACATACAATTAACAATTGGAAAAACTACATAGAGTTCCTCGGAAATTTAGTCCTTAACAGATTACAAGATTATAGATATCTAACTGAAAGTACAAATGCTCAATTTCCAATTTTTGTAAATCGATGTCTTCTGCAAACTCAGGTTAATTTCTAACTCCAGGATGCTCATTTTTTATTTATAAAAATTTAATGTGAATTAAATCTCCATATTTTATACTTGGAATTAAACATTCTTATCAGTCTAAAACATTTAATGACATCATTTAATAAGCATTTTTTGTAGAGGAGAAGAGATACAAAGAAGCTTTCAGATTTGTAAATACTTAAAGTAAATGTAATTTTGTTATTCACTTTGATATATTTTTTATACTTCATCCTAAAGAAACTTGTTTGTAAAAAACATTAGGTAAAGAACTGAAATATGTACCCACTATGAAGTTCAGATTAAATTCTTAACCCGTTTTTGTCCGAATTAATGTGATATTTTTGGAACAAAAAGTATGATCGGAAATGGCAATAAAATTGAATTAAACAGGACATGTTTTAGTGTTTATTTATTATAATTATGTATGCATATTTATAGTGGTTATTATGAGGGTCGTCTGAAAAGTAAAATAAACGACGCAGAGATGGCAGCACCATGATCAAAATTCATGCACGGCCGATAAATATGATCGAATTGCCCAATTTCAGAGCAGTGCATTGTGAGGTTATTGTTTAGTCACGCGAGGTAGATGAACGTACAAGCCTTTTCAAAAACGATGGAGCGAAAGGAGATTCCTGCCGTGACAAAATTTTATTTTTTGAAGGGGAAAACAGCGACCCAAATCAAAAGTAAGCTAGATCGTGTCCTTTGCCAGTCTTCCCCTTCATTTAAGACTGTACATTTGTGGATTGCTGACTTTAAACGTGGCCGAACAAGTACCGAAGATGAACCGCGCAACGGACACCCAAGTGATGCGAGAACTTCGAATATGGTGACTAAGACCCACAAAATAGTATTTAGTGACCGAAAATTGAAGATCAGGGAGATAGCAAACATGGTAGAGATCTCATCCGAACGAGGTCATAATATTCTACATGAACATTAGGACATGCAAAAGCTATGTACGCGATGGGTGCCACCCCATTTCTTTAGACCAAAAGCGTATTCGAATGGACATTTCGTTCGCGTATTTAGAGCATTAATGCGTAACTCCAATGACTTTTGCGCCGGTTCGTAGCCATCCATGAAACGTGAGTCTACCACTGCACACCACAGTCGAAAGAACAATCAAAACCATTCACAGCCAAGGGGGAACCTGCTCCAAAAAAGGCGAAAACAATTTGAGCGAAGAAATCAAGAAAAAATGATCACACCTTGCCAAAAAATAAAATCTTCTTTCATCAGGACGATGCACCTTTTCACACGTCAACGATTTCCATGGCTAAAATCCATGAACCCAGGTTTGAATTGTTGCATCATCCATATATTGGGCAATCACTGGAGGGTACTACCCAGGTTCACTGCAAAATATGAACGAAGAACTTGAGAAAAAGTGATTTAGTCTCGTCTGACTTTATTCCCGAACCTCAAAAGATGGCTAGGAGGACAACGATTTTCCGACATCAATGAAGTGGTTCATGCTGTGAACGGACCAGGAAATATCATTTTATAAAAACGGTATATGATGACTTTGGAACATCGTTGGGCAAAATGTGTCAAGCTCAATGGAGATTATGTTGAAAAATAAATGCAAGTTGGTCAAATTTATTTGCATTTTCTTTTTCATTTACCTTACTTTTCAAACGACCCTCGTATCATGCTAATGTTTTACGTATTGTTTCACATATTAAAACTGTTTATACATTACGTTAACCAGGATTATGGTTACAAATAATGAAGCTTAAAGACGTACTAATAGTATTAAAGAAATGTTATTCTGTTATAGTCTATCCATGTAGTCTAGTATTGTAGCCAGATGGCCAAGCCCGAAGGCTATAAGAGACTTCTCTACCGTGGTCTATACATAGTTTTTTTCACTACTATAGTCGGATTCGATCTTATTTGGCATATACTGAACACAGTAAGTGCTATCTCTTTTCGTTTCACAAGTCATTTCATAAACTTCAAAGCGGCCATCTGCAAGACTTGCGCTCGCTCTAATAGCCTATACGAACTAACAAGGTAGAAAGAGAGCAGTATAACATACAAGTAACTATACTGGGAAAACCCACATGCCAAATTAAATCGAATCCGAGTTTAGTTTTATTAAACTCATATAACTCATATAATTGTTAGAAAATAGCACTATTAATAAAGAAAACAATTGGCAAGATAATTTCCCCAATATATGGATTGCTCTTCGAATTCTTTTAACAATTCCTGTGACCGTAGCAAATGGTGAGCGAAGTTTCAGCAAACTTAAGCTGATTAAAACGTATTTAAGATCCACCATGTCACAAAATAAATTGTCAGATCTGGCAATACTGTCTATCGAAAGCGAATTTGCTCAGTCCCTATCTTACTCGGAGTTAATTCAGAAGTTCGCCAGTGCCAAGACAAGAAAAGTACCATTTAAGTAATTCCTTGCTACTTCTGATGATTTCAGTTAAAAAAATTTATTCTTTTGTGTGAAATATGCCATTGGATTGAACGCTGGATTTTTTAATGTATGTGGATATTAAATCTCAATACAAAAATATAAAAAAATTGTAATGTTAAATGATCGTAATTTTATTAGTCAGTTTGATATTTTCGAGACTACACAAATATTTTAGTTTATTCGTCCTTGAACACAATGTAAAAACTATAAAACTATCACGTAAATGCAATTTAAAATTACAAATGGTATATTTCATCAATTTAAAACTATTTTGAAAAAAATATTTATTTATGATTAATAATAATAGTAATAACTGAATGCCAGGGTGGTACAGTGGTAGGCTAGTATTACGTTGCGATGAACAGGATTTCCCGCAGTCTGAGGGTCGGTACCAGTCCTGGTGACCATTCCTCGTTGGGCACCAAATTACCGACGATCTCCTACGAGTACAGGCTTACGAGGCAGAGTAACAAGGTCCTACACTTAACGCACGAACACTATACACAGATGCAGTATAGTCTAAGTAAGTTTTAAATGGTGGTTGACGGGTTTTTGTTTCCCCGCCCTATGCAGTTTCAGATTTAGTTACAACAAAATATAACGCATGGCAAATTTCATGAGTCAGAGCTGGACACGTTGTCTTTGCCAATGGGCCACGGCTTGGATGTGGACGGCATAGGGCGGGGAAACAAAAATCCGTTCAACCGCCATTTAAAACTTACTTAGACTATATATAGGATTTAAACGGCGTACCAATCCCGTAACCGCAGACATGAGCCGAGTTGTGCATTGCACATAAGAGGTTACGAATACAGATACTTGATGATAATAACTAATACAATAAAGGCAATATAAAACGATAGTTCATAACGATCGAAATGTATTGATGTCGACCAAGAAATATGGGCAAGTTCAAAGATTATACAGCTTACTATAAAGTCATTAAGCCTTGTAAAATTAAACAAGAGTGTAAGGGGTCCACCAACATTAACGGACCAATTGTCAACCCTACCTGTAAGAGAAACTGCCCGATACACCCTACTAGAAAACGGACGGGACTCTGGCGGCCCAGGAGGTATACGAGTTGCCCCGAAGTAACGAAGCCCATGCCGCTGGGCTAATCACCCGGGCATGGTACACGGATTCAAAGAGACAGGACGAGCCGCAGAACTTATGGACGGTCCAATTGAAGACCACCGACGCAAAGAAAAAGTAAAATTTCAATTGGAACGTGGAACGTGCGCACTTTGACAGGAAAGGAAAGAGAGTTGGTAGATGAATTAAAGAGATATAGAGTACAGATTCTGGGATTAAGCGAGACGAAAAATAAAGAAAGTGAAGCAGTAGCTCTTGAAAAATGATACATACTTAAATATTCTGGGGCAGCGTTGAGACAAAGGGATAAAGATGGAGTTGGAATTATTGTAGCACAGGAACTAAACGAAAAAGTAACAAATTGGGAAACAGTTAGTTCAGGAATCATACGATAATTCAAATATATGCACCGACGGAAGATGAAGACATACTAGAAAAGAACTGTTTTACAATTAACTGCCCACCACTGTAGGCAAATCTAGAAATGCAAGAAGACGTTTCATAACATTGGAAGATTGGAACACCAGGATCGGGAAAGACCATCGGAGAGGACACGAAATAATGGGAAAATAGAACGGAAAAGATGTTATAAATGATAAAATAGCATAATAGATTATATCACATTCACATATACTAGAGAAAATCGACTGGTAATACGATAATTCAATTATATAGTCCAAAGAAATGAAAAGCGAAAAGTTACGAAAGAATACAGATGGGAAAACTGAATAGGGACGAAATAATAAGAGAACAATATGCAAATCTCCTGGGACACATGCTCGAAGAACTGGAAAGAAAAGAAGAAGATCAAATAGTAGAACAGAGCCTAAATGAAAGATGGGAAATTCTCAAGTAAACTATTCTAACGACAGCAGAAGAAGTCTGCGTAAAGATAAAAATTAATGAACACAAACTGAAAAGTACAAGGTGGTGGCACAACACAGAAACAATAGAAAATAAGAAAAAAGACTGGATGTACATAAAATCAAAAAGTGAAGAAGACCAACATACATACGAAATAGGAACGAAACAAAGATAACGGTCTTAGAGACAAAACCAGCCTCGTAGGAGGAATTGGTTTAGATGTAGACAGTAAGTTTCAGGACACCAAGAGGATTTTCTGAGGTATAATAAAGAAACTGAGAGGAAAAGTATAGAAAAACGGTTAGAAGAATCAAAAATAGAGAACACAAACCCATATCTGATCAAAAAGAGGTAGCTACTACGAGGATGAATATAATGAAGAAAGAACATGTGAAGAAGTAGACGCAAATAACGAGAAAGAAAGAGCTGAAAATGAGGTGTGGAATGACGAAAACGTGGAAAAACAACTTAGCGATGAAATAACGAAAAAAGAAGTACTTAAAAACGGCAATAAAAGAGCAGAGGAGACGTAGAGCAGCAAGCAACGGAAACCGTTCCAGAATTAATTAAATATGGGGGAACAAAACTAGCAAGTCATGGAACACCACAACAATACCGAAGGAGTGGGATAGGAACCTAATAGTCCCAATACATAAAAAAGGGAGTACAACAAACTGCGAAAATTATAGAGCAGTATGTTTAGCGCAAGTAACACAAAGAATCTACTCGAGAGTAATAGAAGGCAAAGTCAGAGAAGAACTAGAACAACATCTTCAAGAGAAGCAAGCCGTCTACAGAAGAGGGAGACAAACCCAGGATTAGCAATAGAAGAAACGCTAAACAGATGCAGGAAACTGCAGCTAGGTTTTCTAGATCTAAAATCGACTTTCGACAAAGTACCAAAACATAAACTATGGAAGGCCCTAGAAGACACAGGTATATCTAAACCGTTGCGGAAAAGCACAGAAAGCAGTTACAAAAGCAGAAATTAGGTTGTCAGGTTGTCAGGTAGAAATGGAAATAGGTATTAAGCACTGCCGCATTTATTATTGTTGTTATCAATGCTATTACTTAATGTTATTAAATATTTTCATGGTACTTCACTAGTTTATTACTATTATTGTTACTGTTGGTGTTATTTTCATAGTCAGAAAAGTCAACATTCTGTAGGTTACTTTTACTTTAAATATAATCTATCTAAAATGCTAGGTGCAGGTCAAAAGGATGAATTCGCAGCAGTGCTGTAAAACTCTTAAGACGTTCAAGGCATTTCTTTTGTAGTTAGTTTTAATAGCCGGGTAAGATTCTACAAATTTGTTGATTGTCACAAAGGTTTTACAGAAGAAATATATCCATTAGTATTTTCCTTATACAACCCAACATACAATAATAACACATAAAGGCAAGACGTTGCACTTCTTCTGTATTTATATTCTAAGAACAGACGACCCTATTTCTTGAATAAGTATTATTGGTCCAACCATCCAACACTATCTTCAAAGAACGTTCAAGAAAAATAGTAGACTTTTTGTAAAATTATAGATATGCAACTGAATTTACATGCGTTTGCAAAAGAATGTGGACGCTAAGCCTCTTATTATTTTATGCTCCTTAGTCTTACCTGGCCTGGTAGCTGTTTATACCGTAACAAATTCCTAATTCCGTATCTAATCGGGAAAAATATTTACAACAATCAAAGTCAACATCGTTCCATTTACACCGTCTGAAAAGCTGACGACATGAACTTCGGACCTATCAGAAAAATAAAAAGGGCATTTTATTTTAACTAATTAAGTCTTTGATTACCAAACTTTCAAACATGCTGAAATTTTGGGTTATGCATTGCGGATTAGGAACAGCAGTTGGTCCACAAAGTTGTAACGTATAGTAAGACAATCCTCGAAAGAACACTAATTCTTTCACGAGCTCATCCAGATTGTAATCATGAGGATCGCCGTATAATCTAAATAATAACAAATCAAAAATCGTATCTGTCTATTATAATATTAGGAAACTTATTGCTGAAAGATAATTTATAAGCATTGACACGGAAAATTTTATAGAAGTTGCCCTTGCCACTTCACTAATTATAACTGTTTATCTATGTAAAGCAGCTAATTATAAAAATTAAAAAATCTCAGTTAATTACTGAAATGCTTTAAAGTTATAGTTCTTTCAAAAAGATAAAAATAACGGAATATTCCTGTTGACTGCAATTTGTATTTAAAGTTTATTCCGAAAACATACTTGCATGTAAATGAATTATTAATCTTAGCTGATAGGATATTTTCAATTACCTGAACAACAAATACAGTTAATTTTAGATAATTTAATCAATATTGTGAAATAGCCGAATTATTAAATTTGGGAGCGGAATCTCACGCCTGATGAAACAATTCAAGTACTTACTGATCTGTAACTTCAGCAATACGTTGCTGATTATCAGTTTCACAAACAGCAACAGCAGGAAATTTAGTGTCCCAATCCAAATAGCTTGTTTCTACTACAAAAGTCAGAGCGTTGTTTTGAAAATCATACCAGCTGGCTTTCATTAACAATCCTGATGCAACCCAACTCATTATACAACACACCAGCCAAAAAACTCTAAAAGCGGACATACATTTAATACACTTTTATAATCTTTATCTGTAGGAACAAAAGGGCTGTGATGCCTCGGTCAATTATATGCAAAGTGGTCCATAAGTAAATGAGACGCAGCGATTTACCTAGAATTATCTTAGTCCAAAAGTTAATATTACGAAAGATACAGGGTGTCAAAGTCAAAATTTTAATTTGAATCTGCTTCAAAAGTTTTGAAATATTCATAAGAAAATTGGCGAAACTAACTTTTTTGTGATAGAAAACGATTTTAATTTTTCGTGTTAACCAAAAAATCAATGTCTATTTGTAAAATATTACAATAATAAATTTTAGTTATACTAATTATTCACATTTAAGTTACCAAAATATTTCACAGTACCTTTCAGTCCAGTGGCGATCTCTTTCGGCTAAATATCGAATACCATGAAAAGACGTGTTTAAAAGATACTGCCGAAAGGGCGACTCCATTTTTTATTTCTTTGAAAAATGTTCGCGGTTCCTCCGGAATATTCTGTTTCAAAATAGAAAGCTGTCGTGTCAGATATTCATAGCGAACGGATTTGATTCGTTAATAATTAATTTCGTTGTGAATAGAACAAGAAAAATAAAAATCAAAGTTCTTTATTTATTATTAATGTCGCCCTTTATGTTCGTTTTATTCTGTATGTTATCTTCAACAGGATCGCACATTTTCATAGAAGAATAATACATAACGTTTAGGTCTATAAGTATAATCGAGGCAATAACTTGCCTTCAATAAAATCATTTATCAGTTACTGTTTCTGACAAAATATTGAAAATAGTATTTTCAGTTTATTATTATTATTTTATTTTGTTTTATTTCTTTGTTAATTTGGCAGAATTTATCTGTTTAATATTATTTTTTTTTATTAATTTTAGGTCTGAAAATCTATAGTTAATTAAATGCATTTCAAACAAATTCCGTAGATCCACAAGTTATGAATGTATTATGTTTATGCAGGTATGTGTACTTTTCATCGTTTGAAAAATTACCATTATGTTATCAAAAATTCTTTACATTTTATCAGCAAAAACAAGAAATATTCAAGATATTCTAATTTTTTTTTTTAATAAAGATATACGTAGAAATTTGCTTTTCCTGTAATTAACTACATTTTTCTTAGAACTATAAAAGAACAACCAAGTACTAGGAATAGCATCAGTCGATTGATTCCTTCCAACCGACTAAATATGAGGGTGCAAATTTTTGTTGCCATATCTATACTTTGTATAGTATTCCCCGAAGGTTTAGGAAACCACTACCATGGTAAGCTATTTATTTTTAAACATAAATCGATCACTAAACATGAAGGTTTTAAATAAAATGTTCTAATAAACGTACAGTTTTTTTACAAGACACGATTTAATAAAAAATGACAATTTTCAGGGCTGTTATACATAGTTGTTCTAATTTAAACTGTTAATTTTATTTATTCTTTAGAACGCTCTGATCCTCACCACGAGGTACATTACCGTCAGCAAATTGCAAGAAAACATCGTATAGTGAACGAGCAGCATTGTAGATGGATATGCGGACCAGCAGGTACTCCATGTAATTATTGAAATAATTCTTTTATAGAGTAGTAAATACTAGGAATGCACAGCCTTCTAATAATAATAAATAATAGAAGTGCAACTGCTGATTTTCGATTCATTAACTTTTATTTCTTGTTAAATCGTTTATTGAATGTATACCAACCTTTTAAAGTAAAAATTCGTGACTTATATACAGGTCCAGGAGAAAATGAAACTTCATCTGGTCCACCCGGAGGTAACTCGCCATCTCCTCCTGGCCCACCTGGAGGCCATTCACCATCTCCTTCCGGACCACCCGGAGAGCACCCACCATCTCCTTCTGGCCCACCCGGAGAACATTCTCCATCTCCTTCCGGACCGCCCGGAGAGCACCCGCCATCTCCTTCTGGCCCACCCGGAGAACATTCGCCATCTCCCTCCGGCCCACCAGGAGAACATTCTCCAACCCCTCATGGTCCACCCGGAGAACATTCTCCATCTCCTCATGGCCCACCAGGAGAACATTCGCCATCTCCTTCCGGTCCACCCGGAGAACATTCTCCAACTCCTCATGGCCCACCCGGAGAACATTCTCCATCTCCTAATGGCCCACCCGGAGAACATTCGCCATCTCCTCATGGCCCACCAGGAGAACATTCTCCAACTCCTCATGGTCCACCCGGAGAACATTCTCCAACTCCTCATGGCCCACCCGGAGAACATTCTCCATCTCCTCATGGCCCACCCGGAGAACATTCTCCATCTCCTCATGGTCCACCAGGAGAACATTCTCCAACTCCTCATGGTCCACCCGGAGAACATTCTCCATCTCCTCATGGCCCACCAGGAGAACATTCGCCATCTCCTTCCGGTCCACCCGGAGAACATTCTCCAACTCCTCATGGCCCACCCGGAGAACATTCTCCATCCCCTCATGGCCCACCCGGAGAACATTCTCCATCTCCTCATGGCCCACCAGGAGAACATTCTCCAACTCCTCATGGTCCACCCGGAGAACATTCTCCATCTCCTCATGGCCCACCAGGAGAATATTCGCCATCTCCTTCCGGCCCACCCGGAGAACATTCTCCAACTCCTCATGGCCCACCCGGAGAACATTCTCCATCTCCTCATGGCCCACCCGGAGAACATTCTCCATCTCCTCATGGCCCACCAGGAGAACATTCGCCATCTCCTTCCGGCCCACCCGGAGAACATTCTCCAACTCCTCATGGCCCACCCGGAGAACATTCTCCATCTCCTCATGGCCCACCCGGAGAACATTCTCCATCTCCTCATGGCCCACCAGGAGAACATTCGCCATCTCCTTCCGGCCCACCAGGGGAACATTCGCCAACTCCTTCGGGCCCACCTGGAGAACATTCGCCAACTCCTTCCGGCCCACCCGGAGAGCAGCCGCCATCTCCTTCTGGCCCACCCGGAGAACATTCGCCATCTCCTTCCGGCCCACCCGGAGAACATTCTCCAACTCCTCATGGCCCACCCGGAGAACATTCTCCATCTCCTCATGGCCCACCAGGAGAACATTCGCCATCTCCTTCCGGACCCCCCGGGGAACATTCGCCATCTCCTTCTGGCCCACCCGGAGAACATTCGCCATCTCCCTCCGGCCCACCCGGAGAGCACTCACCATCTCCTTCCGGCCCACCCGGTGAACATTCGCCATCTCCTTCCGGCCCACCCGAAGGACATTCGCCACCTTCTTCCGGCCCACCCGGAGAAAGCCCAGGATCTCCTTCCGGCTCACCTTCTCCTACACCTTCCGGACCTCCTCATTGCGGATCTAATTCTGGTAATGCTGGTGTAGGCGTAGGTGTAGGTGGTCCTGGAAATCATATCAGTGGACCAGTGGGATCAGGAGGCTCTTCCCAAGGAGGAAACGGTAATGGTTCCGCAAGTCTCAATGGTGGCTCTGTAGGTGGAAATGGTGCTGGCCATGGTGGAAACGGTGAAGGTTCCGGTAACGGTTCTGGAAAGGGTGGAGATGGGTATGGAAATGGTGGAGGCGCTTCTATTAGCGTAGGAAACGGTGGATCTGCGCAAGGGGGTTCTGGTGGAAACGTTAATGAAACTATTAACGGACAAGGTGGACCTGGTATTGGAATAGGAGCAGCAGATCGAGTTGCCTCAAAAACCCATAAAGTTTATGGTTCCAAGAACCACCACAAGTTAGCTCACACCGCCAAGAACCAAAAATTGTCGCCCAAACATAACCCAACGAATCATGCTAATAATCGGGAGCGCCACTCCTAAGATGTTAATTTACAATTGATATCTTTACTGTAATACTTTTGGTGGAGGATATAAATAAAAAGATACCATAAATTAATTACTCTTGTTATTAGTGTTTAACAGTACTCGTAAGGAGATTATAAGACTAAAGTAACAGATATAAATTCTTTATATGTGCCCGTATTTTAAGCCACTTTAGGTATGAGGGTTGTTCAATAAGGTTTGCCTCCTGGGCTGTAGCTGGTTTATCGGTTGATAAAAGTGAAATATGTTACACTCAAAAGAAAGTCTGAAATGTCCTCTTTCCGAGGACTAACACTAGTTTCTGCATGCCGTCGGAATAGAATGAGGCCGCCTTTTGACGACACCAACAATGCACTGCATTGTGAGTTCTTCGACGGACGCAAAGCGCGTACCTTCAGGTGTTTCTTCAGCTTCGAAAAGAACTAGAAGTCACATTGTGCCAGGTCTGGCTATAAGGTGGATGAGGCAAAACATCCTGCAACTGCAGCTTCTCCAACGCGGCGCAGCGGTTGTCTCCCGACTTGTGTGGGGCCGAGCGTTGAATAATCGCATTTCTCTGCAGACGTGCACGCAATTTCAGCATTTACGGCACGCTGTTTTAACAGTACGTCAAATTACGTTAAAATTAATTTACGAGTCTATGTTTAAAGTTTGATGGTTAATTTAGGTCGGAGAGTTTCCTCCCAGTGCCTTAAGCACTCAATTTTAACACTGTCTTTTCAAGAAAACAAAATGAGGGACCTAGAGTCCTCTGAAAGAAATGCAAATTAATCAACTCAATAAAACTCAATTTAAAAGAACAAATAGTTTACTGAAAACAATAACAAATTAAACGAAAGACGGAAAATAACTGTTGCAGATAGATTGTGAATACACTACAATTATATCAAAAGGTTTCTTGGATTATTTATCTTCTATTCAGCCTTCTAGTTACACAGAACATTACTTAATACTTAAACTAACCTTATAAAAGTCCTCCGAGTTTAAGGTATCCAAAATTGGGTAGATCACTTTAATTTATAGGATTTTCCTTTAATGGTTAACGGGATATTTTCCACTTAACCGGGAAGTATAAAGACAATATTTTTTCTCACTACCACCTTGGTAAATTGACATTTCATTGTCAAAAAGTCGACAATAATGGAAACTAAAACATTTAGTTGAACAAAAACAGACTGTATCTAAGGGCAAAAAAGACGATTTACCGCGCCAGGTCATTTTGACAAATGTCACAAATGTATAGTTCACCTCAAATGGCGCCTGCGTCCTTGCTAATTGCGTCTTGGCTAAATGAAGTGGTAAGGCCTTATATGCAATATTAATTCAGCGGGCCTTGGTGGTAAGGCCTTAATATGTAATATTTAATTCAGAGGGCCTTGTTTCCACTTTATTTAGCCAAGACGCAATTAGAAACAACGGTGGTGAGGTGAACTATACATTTTTCCCTTTAGTTCTAAGGGAGTTCACTTCAAATGGCGCCACCGTTGTTTCTAATTACGTCTTGGCTAAATAAAGTGGTAATGCCTTAATATGTAATATTTAATTTAGCTGGCCTTGTTAGTTCTTATAGTAAATCTTGTAAGTCCACCACAGATGGCGCCATTGTTGTTTCTAATTGCGTCTTGGCTAAATAAAGTGGAAAGGCCTTAATATGTAGGTAATATTTAATTTAACTGGCCTTGCTTTATAGGAGTTGCTTTGGGGTTGTGACGACAGCGTGACATAGATGAAACATATAAATCATTAACGTTTTGTTATTTAAACTCAATATAACAAATACGTTTACAGTTTCCCCATTAGTAGTTTCTAAATACGATAGACCACGCCCCCTCTTTGATTCTTCCCCTGATACGGACCTTCCAAATTCCGTTGTATCTTCAGTGAGGAACCACAATGCCTTTGAGGATCGGTGGTGGACATTGTTTCACTTCATTTTTAACTGAATGACGTAATCGTCTCCTGCTAAATGAATCCTCAACTGTTACGTATGGTCGATTCTACTCTACTGCTGTGAGACGAGGACATTAAAAACTACAACCATAGATATAAACTGGAAGCATTCGAACTATGGTGCTACAAAATATCGTGGGTTACATACACTTTCAACAAGCAGGTGCTTAGAATAATGAACACGGACAGAACACTCCTAAATATAATAAACAAGAGAAAACCCGAATATTTCGGGCTTATCATTTACTTCGTCTCATCATACAAGGGAACATAGAAGGAAAAAGGTGGATCGGAAGAAACATGCGCAATATCAAGCAATGGACGGGTCTACAAGATGAGGATCTGTTGCAGGGCAGGCGCCGATCGAGAAAAATTTCACGATACAAGCATGATGATAGCCAACGTCTGAACGCAGACTGAGCACCCAAAGAAGAACAAGAATTTAGTAGTAGCAGTGCTACGAAAAGCAAGTATGTATTTATTTTTCAAAGGTGCTAGAATTTCGAACAATTTTCTTCTTCTTCTTCCGGTTTAATAACCCTTTTATGCGGGTCTTCCGACTTTCAATATTTTTTCCACTGGGCTCTGTCCCTCCACTGTCCGTCCTGAATTTGTCGAGCCCGCATTGCATGCCCTGGTACCATTCTTTTCGTGGACGACCTCGCTTTCTTCTTTGCGGAGGCAACCATTCCATTGCTTTTTTCGGAATTCTGTTATCCTCCATTTTCTGTGCGTGTCCATACCACACCAGCCACCAGCTGCCTTGTTTCTACTTCTTCAACTATGTCATGGTCTACTTGCATTATCTCTCTAATTCGTGTATTTCTGATGCTTTCTCTACGTGATATACGTGCCGATCGTCTCCAATAATCCATCTCTATTGCCCTAAATTGTTTCTTATGTTTGTCTCTCAACTGCCTTCCGCACCTTATAAAATTGTGCTTTGGACCATTGTTTTATATAGGGTGTTAGGTAATGCTTCTGCCAAACTTTGGGAATAGCTTTGTAATAACAAATGGAGCAAAACATTCGGATGCCATTTTTTTCCGTTAATTATTTTGTAGTTGTTAATAAAGTTTGTTGTTACTTGATATATTAGACTCTTATTTATCCGTAAAAATTTTGTTTCTGTATCTTTAACCCTTTGTTTTGTTTTTCCCGAGAACAAAAAGTAAAATCAAAGCATACATTTTCTCAGAAACTATAAATATTAAAAAAAATTTTTTTTGCTCCATTTGTCATTATAAAGCTATTCCCAACGTTTGGCAGAAGCCTTGCCTAACACCATGTTTTGCTTTTCTGGATGTACATTCGTTCCACAATATTCCATTTAGGGATTTCTGTTGCAGAATGGCGATGTCCACAGAATGTTTCTCTGATGATTATGAACAGAAAAATGAAACAGGACGGAAATGCCGTTGTTGCAAGCAATTGTGCGAAGTTATAGAATTGCAATATGAATTGCCTTGAATTCTCTAGATTAATTTCAGAAACTAAATATTTTTTATTTGTTTCAAATAAATCGTTGTTGTTTGTGTTCTTTTTTATTGATTACAAAATAAAATTTTCTTTTCAAGCAACCTTCAACAATTAATTTTTGTACACTTTGCTTGAATGTCCCAGTTTGCAAAATATAAAATACGGTGGTACGATATGGCACCGGCACAATCTTCTCCTTTCTTTGTACCTTTAAGTCTCATTAATACACAAGTTTTATATTCAATTTAAAGTACATTGAACTCCCACTTTTCCTACTTATGTAAAAGAACTTGTTTTTATAATAGGTAAATGAGGTTTTTGGTTCTCTACACTTTGTTTTCAACATTGGCAGTTGGTTCTTGAAAAATTTATGAAGATTTTATAATCTTATTCTCTTATCTCTACGTCGAGATTGTAAATAAAGGCATATTATCGATGGTTAGTGGACTTTTCAATTTGTAGTTTAGTTAATATGCTGCTGTAGAGTATCTGTGATCTGTGATCAATATATCACGTGTTTTTAGAGACTGGTGTACAACCAAATAGAACTTACTCTGTAAATAAGAACAGTTTGATGTGTAGTAGATTTCAGGCGTTATGTTGTTTATTTCATATCGAGTAGCCTCTTTTAATTAGTCCAGGTTTAAACGGTAAACGGTTCTTGTAGACTAGATTTTTCAGATGACCGAACATAAAAAACTTTATAGGTGTCAAATCAGGGAACCTTTTAACCTAGAAATTTAATTCCTATAAGATTACTTTAATTTATTCTTATAAACTTACCTCAGTTACAATCTATGAATGCAAATTTAGCTCTAAAAAGAATTGATTTTTGAATAATTAAACAAAAACGCGGAAAACACAATAAACACCAAGAAACGCCGCTGATATGTCATATGCAGTAACTCAGCGCTACCAATACCTGAACGCAATATATTCCCAAAACATAGAAATAACTGGTCACGTGGTTTGAAATTCCTTTTGTTCACTCTGTATAAAGGGGCATTCTCTATTAATTAGTGTTTCGCACTGTCTGTAAATGATCAGTGGTACTGTAGCGCTTCCTAAACCCTGTCTGTTCTACTGGTTTCTAAAAGTCTAGTTTAAATTTTAATCGAGATATTATGATTCTAGTTAATAACTTATAAATGTGTGAGACTCCTCTATCTTAGCTGCCTCCCCCTTTTTGTGCAGTATAATTACTTCCACTAACCAATTTGTTGGAAGTTTCCCTTGTGGTAAACATTGATTTAAGAGTTGCTTAATTACTTGTATTAGATTCGTTGCCTTCAAAAAAGCCTTTGATACAGTAGAATTGTGGGCCATATAGTCCAGTCAAATTAGCCAAATTAGCCGAAAAAATTCACGTAGTTTTGAAAGTTGGTACAGTTGTTTGTTGAGGTGTCCTGACGAACATACTAAAAGTCCCCGGGGGTGGGAGGTGAGCTGGGGGTGGGAGAGCTGTTTGAAGGTCCCTTTCTTCACTTTTTCGCTAATAGCTCGAAAATTTAAAGTTTTTGCCTTACGACCATTCTACACGAAAATGAAGTAGACAAAATTTCCTACCAAAAAGATTCTATGCATTTTTTCCGTAAGATCAATATCTTAGGAGTAGAAGTGGGATGAATGTTAAAGAAAGTTGAAAAGTGTGGTAATTTTATTTAAAAAAAAACTCAAAATGCTATGTCAATTATAATTATTATTAAGTAAAATGTCATCTTCTTCATCTTCTTCGTCCTTTTATAACAAATCTGCGGGCGCACCTTTGGTACACGCCTCCTGGCAGCCGCAAACTGGGCTGCTCCTCATTCTCATCTTCACACTTTGATATTTACCACTCATGATTAAGGATTTTGCGACCCGTATCACGAAAGCATACGACGGTTTTACGTGTCTTTAAGTGACGGATTAGAATTCTGTCACCATATGTATATCTCCTTCAGTTTTGCGTTAATCGTATCCACTGTTGGCTTTTCCCTTTTTTTAGTTTTTCGCTAATAGCTCGAGAACCGCGCGGTTTTGAGGTACGACCATTCTATACGAAAATGAAGTAGACAAAATTTCCTACCAAAAATGTGCTATTAATTTTTGCCATAAGATCAATACCTTAGGAGTACAAGTGCGATAAAGGTAAACAAAGTTGGTAAATGTTGATTTCTGTTGCCAAATTTTTGTACAGGTTGAATTTCAACATGAAGAGGTTTACCTAAGGTGGGTCGTAGTGGGTGGTTTACAACCCTTCTGCCCTGCCAAATGCGCAACCCAAGTGGCAACAGGGCTGTCATGTGATTAACAACTCCCAAACAAAGTTATAGTGGCCCAGGTATAGGAATGCGTATCGTCATTGTCGGCTACAGCTGTATACTCTTGGTTGTTGCAAGCGCTGTAAGTTCTTTAGTTTAAATTATTATAATTGTAACTGTGGCCTATTTATAGCTTGTACTGTTGGCCGCAGTATAAACCTTACTAAATAAATAAATAAATAACTGTCATAGCATTTTGGGTTATTTTTTTGTAAATAAAATTAGTAAAATCGAAATTTTACAACTTTTATTTATATTCACCCCGGTTCTACTTTTAAGGTATTAATCTTACGGCAAAAATACATAGGACATTTTTGGTTGGAAATTTTATCTTCTACATTTTCGTATAGACTGATCGTAACGCTAACCTTCACGGTCTTCGAGCTATTAGAGAAAAAGTGAAGAAAGGGACCTTTAAACAGCTCCCCCACCCCCGGCTCACCCCCCACCCTCGGGGACTTTTGGTATATTCTTCAGGACACCTCAAGAAACAACTGTACCAATTTTCAAAACTACGTGAATTATTTCGGCTATTTGCCATTATTTTGGCTAATTTGACTGGACTAATACTACAAGCCCTAAACAGCGCAAGAGTTGACTCACGATATACAACATTAATTAAGATATTAAGAATACCCATGAAAACGCTACCTCCACGATAAAAATAGATGAAAATAACACCCAGAAGATCCCTATGAAAGCAGTCGTACGACAGAGAGATCCAATGTCTCCGAAGTTGTTTACAGCAATACTGGAGAATGTGTTCAAAAAACTGAGATGGTACAGAAAAGGTATAAATATTGTTATGATATTAGATGCAACCGGTTAGCTCAGCCTGAATTTAAATTTATTAATTTAAAAGAAGTCTTATCAAAAGGACGTTAAAGGGATCGATTGAGCACAATGTAAAGAAATCTAAATGAACAAAATTACAATAATACAAATCCTTTGACAATTTAACATACAAACTTATTATCTAATTAAGCAGTCTTTAAATACTAAAAATTGTTTTGATAAATACCTTTAATCACTTTTTAAACCACCACACTAATAATCCTGTAATCTTATTTTTCATCGATAGGTCGATAGTTATCCACAACAGCTGCAATTCGGTCTGATCCTATCAATGTTATCCTACACTCGACCTTTCAATTCTCATCCAATAAATAAACCCCCAACTCCAATAATTGTAT
Source organism: Melanotus villosus (assembly GCA_963082815.1). Classification (NCBI taxonomy): domain Eukaryota; kingdom Metazoa; phylum Arthropoda; class Insecta; order Coleoptera; family Elateridae; genus Melanotus; species Melanotus villosus. Next base: position 42,295,594 of record OY720426.1, read on the forward strand.
TTTATTTGATATAATTTTTTTATAAATTTATAAATACTTTTCCATATTTTAAATTATATCATTAAACATGTTCTCCATTAAATTTTATAAAGGTTTTATTTATATTTACTTTATTTATAATTCTTGTTTCAAAAATGAGAAATTTTTGAAAAAGAATCTTTTCCCTTCAAAATTGTTATTTTTCTCTCTCATTTTTTTTAAAATCTCATATCTCCCTGGATATCTTCATTTTTATTTTATTATACCCACTATATTTTTTTATTTTTTAAAATATGTATAACAAAACCTTCATAATAGTTATTTATGTACCAAGGGCGTAAAGATGCCTTTATGGCTTGAGACGTGATTTTGAGCCCGAGACGCTAGTCGAGGGCTAAAGACACGTCGAAGGCCATAAAAGCAAGTTACGCCAGTGGTGCATACATAATTTTATGCACGATCGAAGATTTTCAAACTGAAATAAAAGGAATAAATTAATTTTCTACCCACATCGAGTAGTTAGTTGCTCAATTATTTTAATTTTTTACTGACAACTGTCAAATGGTTGAAGCATTTACGCCTAGGAATATTCACATAAATAATTGTGTTAACTGTGTTGTTAATACAAATTACCCTAAATAGAGTTCTAATAAAGAGTATACATTCGATTTTAATTTAAAAAAATTCTTTATAAGACTGTTAAACTGTTTATCAATTTTTGACGTTTCATTATAGACCGGCGGCCTGTAAAGACACCCACGGGCTATAAATAGACGTTTATGTCAAACAAATTCAGACATAATTGACACATTATAATGCGATCGTGCATAAAAACATTAAATTAACAAAATTTACTTAAATCTAATTTTTTTACATTTTTTTTTATAAAACAACAAAATTAACATTTTAATCTATTAATTATTTACATGTTATTAAAAAGTAGTCTTGTATAATTTTAAAATGTACATTTTAAAATCAAATTTTAAAAAAATATTTATTTATAAAATTATCCAAAAGATATTATTTCAATATAGAGGGAGAATATCCGAAGAACTAGAAGACATGAAAAGGCAATTAAATGAAGCATCTAAAAATATTGGCCTAGAAGTGAATTTCAACAAATCCAAAGGCATGCCTAACAGTACAAGACAGTTCACAATACAGTCAGAACACATCGAGACAGTGGAAGACTTACCTCGGACATCTTATAAAGCTGGGAAGCAAAATAAAATCGCAGAAATTAATAGAAGAATCAGACTGAGTTAGACTAGAGTTTCTAAACTTAAAAACATTCTAAAAAACAAGGAAGTGCCAAATTGTACGAAGAGGAAGTGTTCGACTATTGTATATTCCCAGTCATGACATACGGACTGGAGACTATGACCTTAATGGGAAAAAGTGCCGAAAAGCTGAAAATGGCGCAGGGTACCATGGAGAGAGAAATACTTGGTATAAATATCAGAGACAGGGTCAGAAATGTAACAACAGAGGATTCACGCATACGCCAGCGCTCCTTAAATGAACTAAATTTGGTATACATATCGGTGAAATGTCGATAATAGCGGTCACATTAAGGACTAGTTTGTTTAATGGTAAAGTATACAAGTGGCATACAAAAAATAATCCTATAATCGTATTTCTGCATGATGGAAAAGTTGACATATTTGTTTTTCTACTCATAATTCTTTCTAAACTGTAGCTTTTGTTTTTAAAATAACAGGTAGGCATATATTATTCCATATAAGGTTCGTATTCCATATTTGGTCACTTTACTCTACGTTTTATTTTTAAGCTGATCTTTTTTAAATTTTGCACAGAGCCATAATTTCATATTATGAACAACTTTTCTCAATAACATTTTGCCGTATTATTGACCAAAAAGGCACTTTACCTGAATATAAACTAGTTTTCTCACATTTTTCATGGCCGTCTTAATTTTTAAAAAAACTAAAAATCTGCTTAAAATTCCTTTCAGACCAAGCAGGGCGGAATCCCAAAACATGAAAATGAAATTCTCAAATTTTTTGTCGATTATACCTATAGTGAACTCAATCCGGGGACACACTGTACATATACAAGACACCAGTAAATTCCGTAACCGCTATTATCGACATTTCACCGATATGTATACCAAATTTAGTTCATTTAAGAAGCGCTGATGTATGCGGGAATCCTCTATTAGAAACCAAACCGGGGTAACTGACATTATGCAACGAGTTGCAAGGCTAAAATGGAGTTGGATTAGGCATGTGGCAAGAAGGGATTCAGAACAATGGTCAAATCGAGTAATGCAGCGGAGACCTAGGACATACACAAGAAGCGTTGAAAGACCACAGAAAAGATAGACCGATGACATAAAGAACTACATAGCATAAAATGTTCAGATCACACAGGATAAAGTAGCTTGGAGGAATTTCAGGGAGGTCTACATCGAGCAGTGGACGAACTAAGGCCGAAGAAAAAGAAGAATAGAGAATATACAGGGTGTTAAAAAAAAGTGTTCGGAAATTTTAAGGGCGTATAGTATAGACCAAAATAAGTGAAAAAAGCCTAATAAACATGGGTCCGCAAACTAACCGTTTCAAAGATATGAGCTAAAACAGAACAGAACAAAACTAACCAAGTTACTACACATGCAATCAAGTTTGCTGTGATTAACAGTAAAAACAAATCGCCAATACTTTGGCGCCTTTGGACTTTTTGCTTGGGGATATTTAAAGAGTTTAGTTTATTCTACTCCAATTAATAATGTAGCCCACTTACAAGAGCGAATAGAACATGCCTGTGAGATAATTCGAGTAAAACCGGGAATTTTTGAAAAGGTGCGAAACTCGTTTATAAGAAGATGTGAATCATGTGTTGAGATGGAAGGGGGACATGTAGAACACCTATTGTAAAATGGCTTAAATAAAAAACGTAAATTTGATACCACACACTTTCTTATTTTCTTAGATAGTACATTTCTGGAAATAGCTCATATCTTTGAAACGGTTAATTTGCGGACGCATGTTTATTAGGCATTTTTCACTTATTTTGGTCTTTACTATACGCCCTTAAAATTTCCGAACACTTTTTTTTAACACCCTGTATACAATCTAAACACGTACACACGATACTTATGAATACATTTAACAAAACTTAGTTTCTTGTGAGAAGCGGATAGCCACATGTAAAAGGCCTCGGTCTCTCTTTTTGCCTATATAAGATTTTCAATAAGTAAATGCTTTACTCAGAATTGTATGTTTTTTTTTATTGCAGTAAACATCTTCGATCGAAATGTTTACTACAAATATAGCCACTGTCAGGAAGAGTTTTTTTAAGGAAACACTGTCACTGCTTACGTTCAGATTTAGCTGAAATTTTTAATTAAGGGTATTTAAAAATGTAATTAGGCATATTCAACTTAAAGTAACCCAATTTCATCTTTGGAATGGCAAAGAAAGATAAATCCTTGTCTAAAGATGCAGAAGACAAACAAAGGTAAAGGTATTTGGGCATCGTCACACTTTAAAAAAGTTATGCGATCTGAATATTCAGAACACCAGAGGCCGGTACAAAAATTTCTAACAGTAACTGTCTAACTGACATTCGGCAAAGCGCTATCTATCGACATACTGCAACTGCATAACTGGCCGTTGATCTTGTGCTTGGGTTTGGTTGAAAATAATGAACGAGTGGACACACTATATCTTCCTTACATCACTTATACGCCGTACGTTTCTAATTTCAAAGGAGATTGCGATTATACTTATATATTATACTTATTGATCGCTCTGTAGATGTCCTACTTTGCAGAAAAATTATTAAAATACAGCGATATGATCGCATTTAAACATAACGCATGTTTATCAAGCTTTAATTAAAATGTTTCATTGAAAATGAAATAAATATTCATTTATTTAATATAGAAGGTTCTAGTAACGTGAAACAATAAATTATAAGTATAACTACCAAAGAATGTCCACATACTTTCGATAAAAGAATATTTGCCATATTTACCATGGAAAAATTCTGCATAAAGAATTCTGCATTAAAACCTTATCTAAGTATTTTTAAAATGTTTTAGTGCATTTTATAAAAAATATTTTTTAAACGAATGATATAAGGTAGGTACCTAATATTGTCATTTGACCATCTACATTGAACGGATGCAAAATACTTAGAAAGAAGTCGAAATGTACAAATTTCCAATTATTAGCATCGGTCTACTTTGTCTGGTATTCGTTGGTGAGTAATAAACCATTTTAGAAAGGTACTAAAAACGTGGATATTAAATTGTTATGGCTGAAAATTTAAAAAAATATATTTTAAATTTTGTTATAGTAATACTAGTAAATGCTTTAAACCTCTGTTTCAGTTCATTCTCTGAATCATCCCAGAAGTAATCTCGATTTTCGTGAAAACCTAAAAGCCAACCCTTCAATTTTACATTTAGGATCTCTTCATTGCCGTTTAGTCTGCAATGGTAATAATGGTAAGAACCAACAAATTTTTTATAAAATAATAATTGTTTTAAACGCTTTGTGAGGCCGGCGGTATGGTAGAGTGGGAGCGCACGTAGTACTGCAATATAGAAGGTTAAGCAAAGACTTGTTTGTTCAGAACTTGAATGGGTGATCACTCTGCGGCTCGCTGTGTTTGGCACTGTAAAGGTATAAGAGGGTAAAAAAAAAGAAAGAAACGCTTTGTGATATCCACTACACAAATCAATTTCTTAAAAACGTTCCTAATTTTTGCTTTCAATATTTATTTACATCCTTTTTTCGGTATACCCATACCCGTATACTTATTGTTTATTTACCGTGTCTTCAGGAAATTCAAGCAGTCAAAACAATGAAGGGAATCAACCTAATTTTGAAGAAATAATTCAGAATTTGACCGGTTCTTTCGGTAATGCAAATGGAAATTGGAGTGAACTTATTGGAAATTCAAGCAGTCAAGACAATGAAGGGCATCAGCCCAATTTTGGACAAATAATTCAAAATTTGACCGGTTCTTTCGGTAATGCAAATGGAAATTTGAATGGATTTATTAGAAATTTAAGCAATCAAAACAATGAAGGGCATCATCTCAATTTTGGACAAATACTTCAGAATTTGACCGGTTCTTTTGGTCATACAAATGGAAATTTGAATGGACTTATTGGAATACTGCTGAACAGGGCAAACGGTTTTGGAGGTTTTGTAAACAGAGCTTCGAATATAAATGATTTCATTCGAGGATTTTCCGGCACAAACGGCATTATAATAACCACATTAGAACGTTTAAGTAACAATCGTTCCTTCCGGCAATTATTGCAACTCCTTGGTGCACCCTTTTCTTTATCTAACGGATCAGGAAACGAAATAAGTAATTTCTTTGGCGGAGAAGAGAATTTAGAGAATTCGAGACGCCAATTTCAAGAGTTACTACAGCGTCTTTCTTTTATAAATGGAATATCGTCAACCCCTTTTGGATCATTAATTTTTTCACTTCCTTCAAATACTATAGGAAACTTGTCTTCGATTTCAAATAATCCAGGGGGGATACTTTTGGAAATATCTGACATATTCTCCAGGTTACCATTATTATCGGGAATAATTATAAGAACGCACGAATTCTTAAACCACGTACGCGAACAAGGTAGTTCAGAGGGAAATTCTGCTTTGACGTTCTTCGGACCGGCGAGATTTTTAGAAACCATAGAAGAATTATTTAATAACAGCGTCTCAAAATGCAACAGCTCTTCGGAGAACACGTCGTCGGCTAGTAACCAAGCACCTTTCGCATCAAATATTGCCGAATACTTACGTCAAAGTGGAGCTAGCAGGTTTGTTCCTGGAGGAGATTCAAACAGAGCTGTTGATGTGATTATTCGTTTCTTAAGCAGAGCAAGAGAAACCTTTGGTAACTCATCAAACGTGAACAATAATCAGCAAGGTCCGTTTATCATACGCAATATTTCACGGTTACTTGGGCAAGCTGGAGGAAATAATTCAGCCCAGAATTTGAATCTTGTCAGGCTGTTCCATATCTTCGGTTCGTCTGCTGCATCATTCCTTGAGTCAGCCGCATATGATGCCTTAAATCCGGAAGCAAGTTCAAATTCTAGCGCGTCGAGCTTAAACGGATTATCAAATAATTTGGCAGAAAGAATTGTAAACGCAGTTTCACAAAATGGAGGAGATTCTTTTTCGAATGCGGCCCACGAATTTGGAGAAGTTTTTAATAATGCCCAAAATATTTCCCGTCCGAACTTGGTTACCGTTTTTCAAGATCAAGAAGAACGGCATGAAAAGAAGTATAAACCATCAGGAGGTAACCAGCAAACTGGAACACAAAAGCACGGTGCAATAAAAGGACATGAGAAGAGTTTACCGTCAAAAACTGCTACTGAAACCGGAAAAACTGAAATAGAGGGTGCAAGTTCTGGTAATATTGGAACAGGTAGAAATGGAATTGGTGGAAAAACCCCGAAACACAATCCTGAACATGCTCCAGTAAAAAGCCAAGACAAATTTTTACAACCAAAACATTATTCTAAACCTAGCATCCATAAAGCACCTCCAGTTCACGGTGATGGTGGCTTAGGAGGAACTGGAGTCGGAGGAACTGGAGTTGGTGGTGCAGGTCCTGGTAGTGCCGGAACAGGTGGAAATGGCATTGGTGGAAGAAACTCAAAACCCAGTCATGAACATGCTTCAGATCATAAAACAGAAGTGCATACTCCAGTAAAAGAGAAGTATCTACATCCAAAACATTATCCTAAACCCCCAGAACCAAGTCCGTCTAAGGCACCACCAGTTCATGACGGTGATCATTCAGGAGGAACTGGAGTCGGAGGAACTGGAGTTGGTGGTGCAGGTCCTGGTAGTGCTGGGACAGGTGGAAATGGCATTGGTGGAAGAAATTCTAAACCTAATCATGAACATACTTTACATCAAAAACCATCAAATGACAACAAACACGCTGCAAAATCTAGCATTTCTAAAACAGCACTAACAAATAAAGATTCTGCAAGAACCCGTGGTGAAGATATCTACAGTGGACAGGAGAAGCCTCAATATGCACGTAGTTCACATCACGAGAAAGATAAACACGGTACGATTTCGTTTTACATACTTAATTACTTATAATTGCTATAAAACTGTTAACTTTTGTAGGTGATCATGAGAAAACGGAGTCTAAAATTCAACATTAAATACGATGGATACGAAATAGCGTCTACATTTTTATTTGTGGTTAAAAATGTAACGATGGCACTCCAGATTTTAATAAAAAACAAATGCAGATTGTCTTCGCAATTACAACATTAATGTAAAAATGTTTTAAGAACAAGTATTAATAAATAATACACGAATATTTATTCAGTTCTAATATTTTCTTATATTCTATGACGATAATTTCTAAGTGAAACTTGTTAAACCTTTTTTTGTTTTACTAAAGCTATGTATTTGCAATCTCCAGTAAACACAATACGCAAAAATTTATGGTACAATATAGGTATAAAATGGCATGTTTAAGATATGGGAGTGGTACCCCTGTGAAAGGCACACTTTTGTTACTGCTCGCGCACAAAGATGAATTTATTAATTGAATCTACGTATATGGTAATGCAAGTGGTTTAAACCGTTTTAATCTATGAATTTGTGAACTATTGTCAAGCAGATTCACTACATAGGCGTTGGTGTGGTACGTCAGTTTATTTAGGTATTTTTCACTACATAGACGTTGGTATGGTACGTCAGTTTATTTAGGTATTTTTCACTGCATTTACTTATTTCTTCTCTCACTGTGTTCACTTTTAGGTATTTTATAATATCCGCGTTTCTTATAAAGTACGGTGCGTCACACAATGCACGAAGCGTTTTATTTTGAAACCTTTCAATAATTTGGATGGTTGCATTTGCTGCTATGCCCCATAACTGTAGACCGTATGTCCATATTGGTTTAAATGCAACCTTGTAAACTAATAGCTTGTTTGAGAGGGATAGCTTAGATCTGCATCTGAGTAGCCAATAGTGTTTCCTGAATTTGAGTCTAAGTTGTTTGCGCTGCTACCTAAAAAAGAATCGCTACTCTTAAACCGAGGTAGCTCTCGGAAACACGCCACCGACTGCCAGTGGGAAGGTCGGGGTTCTTACAGTAAGCTATAAAATAAATCGGCGCCTTGCAGAAAAGTAGGAACCGTAACTGATAACCAGTTCCCTGAAATACTCCAAAACACAATATAGCCAAATAAAAGTACTTTCAGATCGTTTAGATATTTAATAGAATAAATTTGTAAATTAACAAATATGTATACAATATGTAACCAAATAAATGTTTAAACAACAAATAGACGTAGTAAATTATGGATCTAGCAGAATTAAACAATATTAAATATAAACAAATTATTACGCATGTAAGATAAAGGTAGCAAAGCGCAATAATTACTGAAATTTGAATTAAGGGATTAGATTAATTCACGCTACCCTAACTTGAGTTATAATAAAGGTTAAGCTAAATGAATCCAAACCACGCTAAAGCTTTAGCACATGCAATTGAGCCGCCGATAAAAAATATATTGTAACGAGATACGTCAGCACACGTGTGGGATCATATTCGTCATCCGCCGAGAAGCATCCACAGCGGTCGACGGTTACTCATACTCGCGTGACTAGTGGAACTTTCTGGAATGGAGTTCTGGAAGGACAAGCTGGGATATATAAGACGTGACCAAACGAACACGGGCAGTCTAATCCAGCCTACAAAACGGTCGAATATGTGCGTCGGTGAAGTTAATATAAATATACGTGAATAGTTATAAATAAGCAAACTGTACAAATAAATTAATTAGTGTTACTGGTTAATATTAGTGTTTTGTATTAGAATTAATATTAGTGTTGCGTTTTAGTATTAAATTGTTATTTCGTGTTTCTTCGTTGCTTGATAATTTTAATATTTGTTAATAAATAATTCACACAACGAACCGAAGTTTTAAATAAACGTTTTAAAACCGTTACAATATGTATTTCGATGAAAAATATAGAAACATATCGACGCAAGAACTTCTTCGAATGCTTCATGAAGATAAAGACATTTCTACAGAAGCTTATAAATTGTTTTCCCTCATTTTAACAATTCCATCTACAAGTATGTCAGTAGAAAAAAGATTTTCTTGCCTTAAGAGAATAAAAACTTACTCAAGAAAGACTTTCTCATTTGGCAAATATTTCTATTCAGAAAGAACTTCTACTGATGCTTAAACTCCACCTACTTTTTAAACCACGAGCCGCCACTGAGACGACCATGAAAGGTGCGCGTTTTGAGGACGTGTTTGCCATTCAAAAACGTATGACAGCGATCCTGCAATCGATTCCTAAAAATGACTTTGCTGCCAGTTTCCAGAAACTTTATGAACGTTGTTAAAAGTGTGTTGTGTTGCAAGGCGATTATTTTGAAGGCCAATAAAGGCAAATTCATACCTTATTTTCTTTGTTCTTTGATACCATTCCCAAACTTTTTAGACACACCTCTATACGCTGCGACCTATGTTCCTATGCTTGAAATTTTTTCACAGGTCACTTGACCACAGTTTTTTTCGAACACCCGCTACATTCAGTGCATAGTGACTTACCCGATAATAGTATATTATACACGACGCTATAATGTTTGCAACACGAGCGAGCGAGCGAGCGAGTTTTGCAATTATCCGAGGTAATAGTAGCCATTATAGCGAGTCGTATACTATACTTTGTCCACGAACACAAATACGAAGAATTTTTAATTAAAATTTAAATAACAACGCTACTAAAACCATGTGGTAGGAGGTAGGAGGTAGAACTATGTTAAACGAAGTGGTAGGATTAGAAACATAACCTATTGAGTTCATTATACACCATAGACAATGATGTTACCATAACACCGTGAATAATGATTATTCACTGCTGGCAGTGTATAATGGATAGCATTATGTTTGACCAAACACATGGATAATTGACAGATTATTGACTAGTTGTGGACAAAATACTGTAATAGAGATGGGGAAACGTTACAAATTTTGGGAACGGGAACGATACGTTCCGGTTCCTAAGAAATACTAGCTCCAAATCACCGTGACTTTGGAACTACTACGGGCGGCGTTTAACGTAAAACTTAAAAGTTGGTGTAAGTGCCGTTTCACATGGAGCGTATGTTCAGCACTGATCGTCAGCGCTGACCATGCGAGCCATTTCCATACGCGACTTACGCCTTTTCACATGCATATCGTATGGTCAGCAACCGACAAGTCGCTGTTGCCATTCTTGCTGATTATGGGGATGTTCATTTGACAATATATCGACGTAATAGAATATATGCACCTTTGATTTTCTATTGTGCAAATTAATATTTCCGTATCTATTTTATAATTCATGGCGGTGGTGCAGTATATTATGTACTAGAGCTAGACGGTCACGTGTTCACTGGAACAGGGCAAATCCGACAACTAGGCGAGATGCAGTGTTGCCACTTGTAACATAATTATCGAATTGTAACATAATTTTTCCTTAAAATTATGCTAAACAGTAATGTGTAACATAATCGATAATTGTAACATATTTTTAAACCTAGGTAGGTATGCGCCTATGCGGACATTTTTTTATGTCGCGATTCTGATTGTACCTACGCAACCAACTTAATAACGAAGTACGAAGTACAGAATAATTGTAATTAATTAGTACGCCATATATGTAAATATTGTAGTAATCGAGAGTTCATCATGCTACTCGGGGAATCCCCTACTTATAGATCAAATCAGTGGCGGAATCCCGTATGCTGGCATGGTATTTTTCATTTGTGGGTTCTTACACAATTACAAAATTAAAACAATGCGAATTCTGTTCTACGGAATTTATTTTGTGTCTTTTCACTACGGTTGCCGGGTTGTTGATCCTGTCGTAACGAAAGTTGCAGTTGGACCCCCCGGGCCCCGGGTCCCGTTAGGTTTGCTTTTACCCCGGTCTTAAAATTCTTTTGAAAAATCACAAATCATAAGGGTTTGCATTTTGCATATATTTTTTTATCCCGAAAATAAATATATTATATTATGTGCATTTTATTTTATTTTATTTTAAAAAATTATCTGTAACATAATTTTTAGGAAAAGTCGATAATTTTGGCAACACTGTCCGATAATTCCTTTATTGGCGTGTGGCATCACTGGCGAGATGGTACGAAACGGACCATCAGTTCTCATGTGAAGCTACTCATTATAAACAACGGCCCGTGCGCGTGCTGACAATACGACGACGCAAGGGCTCGACGTATGGCCGTCGTACCAAATCACGCGGACGGATCATACGCGCTTCATGTGAAATTACTCATTTAAACACATGGCGCTTGGTTATACGTCCTGACGATCCGTCCGTATCATACGCTCCATGTGAAACGGCACTAAATACTAGCGATACGCGACGTACGGAACCGGTAGAGTTAACTATAGGCGGTAAGCGTCCTAATGAATAATAAAGTGCTCTTAAGGTTGGCATTTTACTGTTTTCAGCTGCTTCTCGAAACGTCTTTGTTGGATGTTTCACAGACCGGCGATGAATTTCCGAATCTTTGTTAGTAAACGTTTAAATTAGACTGATAATAGCTATTTTAAATAATCCATAAAGACTCGAAAACATTTACATAAGGTTTTAGTGTTAATGCAGCACAAAGAAAATTTTATTTTAAAAGTATGTGTTAGAAGCTGTTTAAAATTTGAAGATATTCTTGGCAAAGTGTTTATGAAAGGGTAAAGATATATGTTATAAACAATTACTTGTAATTTACATCAGTACCGGCACCGAGCGAGGGTCTTTTCATATACCGAAACCGAATATCAAATATCGTTCCGTTACAAGTTCGCATTGTACCGTTCCATATTCTGTGTGACGAATATCCAATACAAATCGTTCCGTACCGCTAGCTACAGCATAATAGCTCTGCGAGAAAATATGAATCAGTGATTTCAGTCACTAGTATTTCTTAACCGTAGGAACGACTTGTTCCCGTTCCATTCACGTCACGGTGACAAAATCACCGTTACGTGAAATACTAACCATCTCTATACTGTAATTTGTACAGCTGCGAAGTGGGCAATGCTTACTAGAAAAACTTTTGTGATTGGTTTAAACGTTTTTTCTCCGACCACACTTATTTCCATTAAAGTAATTAATACCACAAAACTAAGAGTGTATAATATACAGTATGTCCACGGTTTGAGTTACAAAGAGGTATGATTGACAAAAAATTAAATTTAAATTGCATATTTGGGGATTAATCCCTGCTTGGCTTGAAACTAATTTTAAGTATATTTTTGATTGTTTCAAATCAAGGAGGCCTTGGTGGTAGATAAATAGTTATTTTCATAACAAGTGCGGAAAGTTAGCGAATCCGAAACAAGTGCAGGACGTTACAGAAACGAGCGAAGCAAGTTTCTGTACTTAGCAACGTAAAAAAATCAATATAATAACAGTGGTAACAATGACAACGGTAAACGTACAGTTCTGTTATCTGTTCATTATTTTCCTACGAACGTAAGTGTCATTATTAAGTTCCGTCGTCAAGGGTAACTAGAGCCTGAATGTTATTAGCCACTTACAGTCACTGTTGCCATGGATGTAACAAACCACCTCCTAAATTAGCGATGATGTGAATTTGAAAATAAAATTTGCCTACTCAAGTTTTTCTTCTTCTTCTTCTACTCTCCCTTTTGCCTTACGGCGTCGGGTATTCAAGTTTTTCATGATTTTTAATAAAACATTTTCTAAGTCTAAAATTTCGAGATAAATGTGAATAAAAAAGGAACTGTAACAGTTAGCCCAAAAATGAAAACTGCTTTAGGGACCCGAAAACAAGCAGACAACTTTATCAAGAGTGACTTTTTCTGAAAAATTAAAAATAAAAAATGTTTTCCTCTTTGTAACTCAATCCGTGGACATACTGTATATGTGCCAACCCTAATATACGCATCGGAAAGCTGGATCATGCAATACAAAACAATGGGGAAAATAACAACAGGGGAAATGAAGTATTTAGAAAGAATAGTTAGAAGAACGAAACGAGATAGAAACATGGTGATTAAAGAAGACCTACGAACAGAACCATTAGTGGAAGGAATAGAGAGAAAGCCATTCAAATGGTAGGGGCATGTTATGAGAATGTGAAACAGAATTGTCCAATTAATTCATCTTACACACACAAATAGGCTTACATCACTTGCGAGTTTAAAAAATAACAATTTGCCGTAGCGGTCATAGAAAGAAGTTGTTATTATGTCCTACAGGTGTAGTAAAAATAAAGTAGTAAAAATTTTACTTCTTCAATTTCACAACGTACTTAATCAATAGAATTTTTAAAAAAATGATAATTATATATTTTCTCATACAAACTTAAAAAAGTAGATGTACAGAAGTAATTGCTAACACGTTATATTTATTCACTAACTAACAATATCTGCAAAATAAACAATGCACAAGTAATAATTTAATCCTCCATAAAAGAACTTAATGGATCTTCTGCCACTTCTGAGTTTTCCAATCTTTTTACTTGACTTGTTTTTGGGGCTTTCTTTTCTGGAGGTTTACTTCCACCTAAAAATCGAATAATGTTTTGTTAACATTGATAAATTACAATAAATAAACAAGTATAAATCGATATATGCAAATATGTTACAATTTTAAGAAACATTATTTACTCGTATTTTTTGATGTAGAAGCAACAGGAGGACCAAATATATCATCGTCATCAAGTTCATCATCGAAAAGCGACTTTTTTAAAATATTCGATTTTGGGGGTAATTTCTTTGAACTAAATATGTCATCGAAATCTTCAGACTCTTCAAACAAATCAGCATTTTTAAAATCAGCCGATTCAAAACTGTCCGAATTGATTACAGAACGTCTCTGTCCGCCGAAGATGGAAGACTTCGAGTGCTCCTTAATGTCATCATCTTTCTGTATTTCATCGTTTGTGCTTTTGCTCGGTTCAACTGTAATCATTGGATTTTGATGTTCGCCAAATAAATCATCTGAATCGGGAGAATCTGACAAAAATATATTCTTAGATTTATTGCCCTCCGTTTTTGTAGGAACTTTTGAAACGTCTGCCTCGGTTACATCTAAGGTTTTGGAAGGAAAGAGATCTTTCGGACTTTCACCAAATAAATCTTCAAATGTGGAAGTGTTTTGTTTACTAATTTGTTCCTCTTGTTTTGCTATTTCTGTTGATTTTTTAACATTCGGTACTGCTTCAGATATTTGTGATTTCTCTTCGATTTTAATTTCTTTATCTTCTGTTGATATATTTATTTTAAAATCTGGAACAGAATTTCTAATAGACTGATGGCGAGCTTTTCTGGTAGACGGCCGTCTTTTCACTGGTATTCTAACACGATCCTGCAATATTATTATTAAGTAACTTAAAAAAATATATTAAATAGTATTTACTTTGGTAATGCTAGGAAGAACTTCGGCTACATTTAATGGATTATCAAAGCTAAGCGATTTTTCTATAGATTTTCGAGATTCCTCCCTCTCCGATACCTTTCCGGCGTTTTCGCTTTGTTCAATTAACGTTCGATCTGATTTGGTGGGACTTTGGAAAAGATCATCTTCGTATGATGAAGTAACCTCAAAACTATGTGATTTTTCTAACCCTTTTCTTTTAGGAGGCGATATTCCAGGCATTAGTGCCTTAACATTGATGTTCAAATTATGTTTTAGTTTACCAGGTGAACCTGTAAAGAATATGTTATTGTTTTCGAGAATAAAACAATCCCTTTAAAAGAGTGCTTCACCTTTATAACATACTAAAAATCTTTTTGCACAAATCATTTCGGACACAAATTTCTCACTGTAAATGTTTTGATAGTAAATGAAAGCCTCCTAAATCTCTATATTTTACTATAAAATCTGATGCGTACTTATTAATTATTATGATAAGATAACCAAACTACATAAACACTACATATTTAGTATATAGCGACTTTCGTATAACAACACCAGATGTTTTAAAATCTACATTACATTTAATTAATGAAGATTGCATGGTTAAACAAGGCAGTTTGATGCTGTTTACTTAATCTTTCGACATACACACCAAATTGTAATTACCAAACAAATAAACAAAACTTACCAATTTTAGCTATGAAAGCATCATCAGCTTTTGTCGGGTCGTCAGCAATACTTGGATCACTTGTTGAAACTTTTATTGTTTTTCTCGCAATCAATGGCTTGGCGGTTCGTATTTCCGGTTTCACCGCTTCTGAATCTGTTGTTGCTTTTGTTTCGCCTTCAGTTTCCACCGATGTATTGCTTTCAATTGCTTTTTCCATAATTCCAAATAAATCAGTACTGAGACTACTTGGTTCGTTAAATAAACTATCATCATCTTTCTGTGCACCAATTAAATCTACATTTTTATCGTTTCTCTTCTCAGGTTGTACCAAATTGTTTGCATCGGCAAATAAATCATAGTTCTCTGATGAATTTTGCTTAACAATCACATCGGCTTTATTATCCTGTGTTTCAGGTTGAGTGTAATCCTCTTTAGTTTTATCCTGCTCAAAAACATTGCTTCCACTGGCAGAAACTGTAGTATCATCAAAAAGATCATCAATATTGCCACTAGGAGTAATTTCCAAATTTGACTGACTAGAAACGTTAACCTGCATGTTTGAAATTTCAGGTATAATATCCAAATTGGAATGTACATTTTGTATATCAGATTCTGATTTGTTCTTTGTTACGAAGAAACTATCGCTTGATTGTTGTTCATTAAATATATCAGTCGAGAAACGTCTGGATGAGGAAGCATATGGATTAAATGAGTCGTCAGTTTCTGCCCTACAAAGAAATATAAGTACGTTGGTGTTTTTCGTATAGCGACCTTTATTTATTTAATAATAGCATCAACATACTGTGTATATTTTGGTTATTTAAACAATTTGTAAAAACTGTGAAACTGAAAACTGTGGAAAGTCACAGCTATCGCCCAAACAATTATGCAAAAAACGTGTTTGTTCATTGCACTTCAGTGAAAAACATTTTTTAGAGTTGCCTACAAATAGACCTTTTGTGACGCGGTCCCATCACATTATAAAACTCAAAATGTTATAAATATACAGGGATATTTTGAAAGAAGGTTTTCATCGTCAGAGGATTTAAATTTTAGAAAAAAAAAATTCATCCCATAACCTACGGCAGCGCTAAATTTCCTCCTAGTGTCTTATGAGAAGTATAATATGAGCAGCTTTATATACTTGGAAGTAAATACGTAATACGTCTATTATTTAATAGTTGTAGATAAAAGCATTTTATATACTCACCTAGCGCTAACATCTCTAACGATGCCACTTGATTCAGAAAACAACGACGGAGGTTCGTTATCAAATAACCCAGATCTTCGGCTACTAATTTCTGGTGTATTATCAAACAATCCAGCATCATCATTATCTTCAAATAAATTATTTTCTGATTTTGTATCCCAATCATCATCCAATTCGGGAGGATTTTGATCAAAGAAGTTTATACTTAGTGCAGAATGAGTACTTGTAGGTGCGTTACTTTCTGTGCTTTTCGATACACCTTGAGCAGTACTGCTTGTTAAAGAATTATCCGATTTTTGAGTATCAAAAATGTCAAGGTTTTCTTCCTTATTTAATCCAACTACTAAACCACGCGAAGGTTTTGTTGCAAATATATCGTCAGTCTCATCAATATCAACATTGTCATCGAATAAAGATAATGACTTAGGTTTCTCAGGTTTTTTCTGAACTTGTTCAGCACTTGATACATCGTCATTATTCACAGAGAGCTTTCCTATGACAGTCTCGTTTACTGATACCTCAGAGGGTGATTCTTTAACATCATCGAAAGATAATTTATCTTCCTTGGAATTTGATTTTTCTATAACAGGCTTGGCAAAAATATCATCTAAGGAATCTTCATTGAACAAACTTGAAGTAAATTTTTTGGAAGACATATTCGAAAATAAATCATCTTCGAATAATGTAGTATCCTCATCATCGAACAAACTTACTTTGTTAGGTTTCTTTTCTGATCTTACTTCGGTCTGGTTGAATTGATCATCCTTCTGTAAACTTTTATCTTCCGCTTTTTGTTCAATCAGTTTATTTTCTTGTTGCTTGGTAATATTACTTGCATGAAATTCCTCAAACAAATCCTTAGCGTCATCAATAGTTTTCGGAGGAGGCTCTTTAAGATTCTTGATTATGTTAACATTTTCACCATCAGAACTTTCGGAAGAATCTTGTCTTTTATTCTTTAATATAACACCAATCGTTTGTTGTCCAAATAAATCAGCACCTCCAAATATTTTAACTCCTCCGACCGGTTTCTAATAATAAATGTTTTAAACAAAATACAATTTTATTCTGTAACATATTTACCTTTTCTTTAAAATCAGTTTTGCTTGTGCTCACCACTTTAGGTTCTAATTCAGGCGGTTCATGATCGATATAAGGCATTTTTGTTTTTTTAATAGATGGCAAATACGGCTTAATAGATGCTTCAGTATCGTTCTCTTTAAATATGTCATCGTCATCATTAAACAAATCATCGACAATTTTCTGCAAGTAAATGAATGTAGATAATATTAAATAGTTTTTAAAAGACCCTACCTTTGGTTTCGTATTTTGAACATCGCTCGTCTTTCGATTACCTTCAATTTGTGAAGCCGTCCCACTAAAAATATCCTCATCTTCATCATCAAACAGGTTTGGAAGGTTAGATTTTAGTGCTAAAACATTTAAATTACCGATACTCTCGGAACTTATCAATTTAAGTTTTTACCATTCGACGGAGTTTTTGGTTTTGTCGCCTTATCTTTCCAAAGGTTATCACCATCGAGATCGTCAAAAAGTCCACCACCTCCTGAAAACAGTCCCTGTTGTGCCGAATTATTACCAAATAATTCGTCATCTTCTTCATCGATAGGGGGTGGTTCATCCGAAAACAAATTTCCTAAAAACAATCGTTTTTAACTTGGCGTAATTTAGAAGAAACTTTTTTACCAATTGTTTTAATAGGTGGTCCAGTTTGAATGGGCCTCCGGTTTACTTCAGGTTCGATAATTTGCGTATTCTGTTCTACATTTCCTAATTTTGTTGCCAATTCTTGAGCAAAGCTTCTAGTTGAAATTGGCACCTTGAATAAGTATGTTTTTAATCATAAAATACTTAAAATTAAAATGCTTACATGAGCTGGCACAGAATTATAATCTTCACTGTCGCTAGAACCGAACAAATCAGGTTGTTTAACGCTCTCATCAAATGTAGAATTTGCAACAGGTTTGTTGATTATCATTCTATTTGACATATCAGCCTCGGATTCACTATTTGAAATACCCTTAACCTACGAATTAAATCAGGAATCATTGTCAATCAAATCAATTTCGAATATTAAAACTTACCCAAGATCTATCTTGAACAGGTAGGTCGTCTTCTGAATCTGATTCGCTGAATTTTTCAGATACCTTATCAGCTTCACTGTCGCTGGAAGAATCGAGAAGACCGACATGCCATTTTTTATACCATTCCTCTGATCCAATAACATATGGCAATGGTCTGTCTAAGTAAGGGTCTTTTGGTCTCAAAACAAAACTAAAACATGTTTAAGTTATTTTAGCCTATTTATAAATGTTACATATCCATTTTCACCTTGGAAAATCAGCTTCATCTTCTGTATCGCTTCCTGGAACTTCAACCTTTTCAAAGTATTTTTCGACAACGTTAATACCTCTCATTACTGCTTCTTTCATATCCTTCAATTTTTCTTCATCAGCTGACTTTTTGTCATCCACCTGAAAGATTATATTATTGGTAACGACACTCAACTACATAAAAATACGAACGTTTTCCTGTGCGTTTTCAGCAGCTGCTAATGTCTCGTCATCTTCGTACACTCGATTTTCGATAAACTGGGTATTATGTAAACTACTAAACTCATTTTTTACAATATCAAGGGATAAACTAGCTTTATCTAAACCTTCTAATAATTTATTCAAATTGTTGTTTGTTTCTTCAGCTTTTGTAAGTAAAGTCTGCAAATATAACAGGGAAAGTGACAAGTAAGTATAAAAACAGAACAAATACAATTACCTCTGAGAATGTTTCTAAATATTTCAATAATCCAGCATCTCCTGCTAAGCTCCAGTTAGAAGCATTGTCGATTATTTCTTGTACCGACCATGGTCTTTTCCATGATTTTACTGGTTCGTTTGACATGCCTGCGCATTTATTTTTACAAGGCACAATAACTAACTTATTAAATAATAACGAAATTTATTACTAAAGCAAATATATTTATAATATCCGCACAAATAAATTATCATCAGCTGTTTTTGATAGATAAACAGCTAAACACCACATAAACACATAAGTCGACCTGTTTGCTTTTCCTGTAAATTTCAGACCTTGATTTCCCGTTTTCAGTTGCTTGTATAAGCGAGCGCTGCTTATTAAAAATAAATAAACTTAAGAATTTAATATAGAATAAATATATTAATTAGTTTTATACACAAAACGGGCAGAAACCTTTTCCTTCGCGTTTTCATTAAAAAGAAAGCAGATAGTCTTTGACAACAACTGTCACAACTCACAACCTGAAGTGAACATAACCTAAAAATAAGTTATCCCAAGCATAAAAATTTGTTATTACTTAAAAATACATTATAAAGTTAAAGAAATTCTAATGTAATCCTTGAGAACATTATTACCACAATTAACTAGGTAAAAAGAAATTTATTCCTTGCTTTTAGCGTTTTCAAAGTCTATCAAGAGTAAAATGGCGGATCGTTTAACACAGCTTCAAGATTGTATTAACCAGGTAAATATAAAAATAAGTTAAATATGTATATAAATTTTGAATGTGGTGTTTTTTAGCAAGCAGAACATTTCTGCAACAGCATAGGAATATTACAACAATATGCAGCACCGAGTAAATTTCCCGGTTTCGATAGAAGCGGTTCACAAACACCACAACAACAATCACAAGAAGATTATGTGCAGTTATTTACTACGTTAATTGCAAGATGCTCTAAAGACATCGATACTCTTATTGAATCGTTGCCTAGTGAAGAGAATGCAATGGAACTCCAGGTAATGTTATCGTTTATAAACAAAGGTTTAGCAAACGCAGGAAATAAAGAGAAAAATCATGCAGCTCTTGCGGGGTATTGTGATTGCTTGCCTTCAATTTTGTTGTCCCATACACTCTGGTATAAAATTCCATTTTTCGTATTTGCGTTGGAACCATGCGTGGAAGCAATTATAATTTAGTTTACAAATACATCCTTGCCATCAACGTTTTATTCAGTAGTAGAGTAGGAATGCATTAAATTGTAATTAAAATCTAATTGATTATTGTAGTTGCAGAGTTTGCGTATGCTGGAAGCAGAAAATCAAGAAGCAGCAGAAAGATTAGAAGCTGTCGTACACAGAGGACAAGAACTTTTGGAACAAATTCAAGCAGCATTGAGCGACATTGCTCAAGCACAACTCGATATGCAGCATCTTACAAAAAACATGAACACAGATGAATGAAGATATCCTACTGAGTATGGTTATGGAAATTTTAGTAACTAAAACTATTATCGCTGATATGAAAAAGACTGAAATAGAAATGTTTTGCAACATCGCTTTTGAAGATACTTAAGTTTCAATATTTAGTAATGTTTTAAATGATTGATATTTTGGATCATGAGGGTTAAAGTAGTTGTAAGTTGAACGTACGCTTGTAAAACTTAAAGTTAATACACTTTTTAGGAAATTTTATTATTTAATTTAAATTATAAGCAACACATACTTTCAGTCTCCTACCATTTTGTACTTCAAATAGTGAAGTGTGTTTGAATGGGTTTCTAGTTTGTCATGATGCCTTACATTTTTTTCTTTTATAGCGTCCTTCACGTAGGGAACTCTCAGATCTTCATAGATTGTTTGATGAGAGATATACCAGAGTGCGTTCGTGATCGTGGTTGGTATTTTAGATCGACTTCTTTGAATTATTGCCAAATTTGACTTACTAGCAAATCCCCAAAGTTCGGCTCCGTATAGCCAAGTTGGTTTAATTATTGTTTTATATACATACATACATACATACATAATCAATAAACCTCTGGTACCCGAAGGTGTCGAGATATTTATTACATGCTTGTCAATATTGCATAGTATTTATTTATACAGCTTTCTCTGCTTCCACAAATTTTTATTGTTGCATCTTTCCATGTTTTCCTTCTTTCCTCCAATATTTCTGTTGTGCTAGTATTCCAAGTCTTCCTTGGTCTCCCTCTGCGGTTTTTCCCTCCTTTTCGTGCTTCCCAAACCCTCTTTACTTGTCTTTTATTGTCCATCCTTATGAAGTGCCCTGCCCATTTCAACTTCTTTTTATCTATTTTCTCTTTTAGTGATTCCATCTTTAGTTCCTTCCTGATGTTTTATATAATATTATTTTATTTTCTAATGAGAGCTTTGATTTTCGTCCTATTAACCATTGCATTTCTTTTATCTTCAAGTCTTATCTGTTTGCGCTTTTTGATTATGTGTTCTTTCCATGTTAGTCTGTTGTCCAAATGCATTCCGAAGTACCTTGTACTTGTAAACAGGGATAGTCGTATGTTATTCAGATAAACTGGAGGACACTTTCTTTCGTAAAGTAAAATTTACTTGTACGAATTTGGTCTTGTTGATCTTAATCTTCCAGTTCTGTGACCACATCTGTATTTGGTCTAGGTGATTTTGTAAGGTGGTGGATGCTATTACCAGATCTACATCAGTTGAGAGGATTACTATGTCGTCAGCAAAGGTGCCCATTGTATTTTCATTGGTTAGAAGGTCTGCTATGTTTAGAATATAGAGCAGTAGACCCAACATGCTGCCTTGGGGTACTCCATATTTTATTGGAAATTGGACTGATACCTCTTCATTGACTCTGATTCTAAATTGTCTACTGCTTAGATAAGATTTTAACAGATTAAAATAAGTGATGGGTAGGAGTTTTTTGATCTTATGCGGTAATCCAGTATGTCAGACTTTGGCAAATGCTTTATTGACGTCTAGAAATACTGATGAACAGTATTTTTTTTGTTCAATTTGCTTTGTGACTAATTCTATAGTGGAGTGGCTTTCTCAGAAGCCAAACTGATGTAGAGGTATCGATTCTTCAGTATTTGGATCGGAGTTTATTCTTTGCACCAGGAGTCTTTCAAGTAGTTTTGATATAATTGGTAGTAGACTTATAGGGCGGTACAAAGACACACTCCATTTGGTTCTTTACCATGTTTGAGGATTAATGTTGTTTCAACAGTTTTTAGTTGTTTTGGCCAATATTTTTGCCTTATGATAGCATTAAAGATATATGTAAGCAGGGCCGCCGAGAGGAGGTGACATCTGATACTTTTGTCACGGGCCCGGCATCGAAAAGGTCCCGACGTGTCACATAACTGTGTTTATAATGCTTGGTTTTAATTCTCTTAATAATGCAACAATGGTAAAGGAAAATGGCATATCAAGAATGATACTGTGTTTTGTTTTAGACAGACTTTTTTAAGTGCGGCAACCCTATATGTAAGTAAGACCCCTGATCACATAGATTGTTATGTGATCAGGGATACGACCAACGACTAAGGCCGTTGTGTGTTTTTGTGGTAAAGAAAATAAGAAGGAAATCTAAAGTACGTGTAAAAACAGTGATAAAATAATAGTATTTTGTGATTATTTTAGACATGAGGGAATTAAAGGTAATGATAAGCGAGTTGCGCCGGTTACAACTTGAACGACTTCAACGACGTCGCCAAAACAAAACAAATATGATTACATTTAACAATGTGCGGGTACAGCAAGGTGCCGACAATGAAATTTTTAGTGCAAATGTAGCGATATTGCAAGGGTACGGAATAACGATTTTTCCCATTGACGTAAATGATAGACAAAAACGAGACGTTATTGTAAAAGAGGACATTGAGAATTTTGACAATAAAGTGGTCGATGCTGTAACAATTAATTTTTTGGACCGAAGAAGACCTGACCCTTTGATAATGTTTAGCTCGCCTGAGGAGCAACAACGTTTTGTCGTTTCACTTCGACATTACATGGAATATAGGTAAGAAAATACCCAGTATATTGTATACCGAAATATCTAAAACTTTTTTTTGTAGCAATCCAGAACAGAATGCTGATGGAGAAGTTAACCAGAATGCTGGACAGCAACAAGTAGACGAAGACTCTGGACGAGAATCTGGAAATTCGAATGAAATAGTCTGAACAATAATAAAACATTAAATTATTACTACTTCCACATCTTTAAACCAACTTCTTCAGTATTTAATAATAATTTAATAAAACATTAAGTATTTGCATTTTATAATACAATAATTATTTTCATTTTATAATATGTACTTACACTAATTATTTTCATTTTGTAATAGACACTTTATTTGAATAATTTTTTTTCATTTTGGATTGGTTTACTTTCTTTTTGAATAAAGGTTGGAGAAGCTTCAATGGGTTTTATTTCACAATACTCTGATGATAAAAATTATAGTAAATGGTGATTGAAAGAGTTGATTATTATTTAAATTTGGTAATCAAAGGTTTCAATTAAAGTTAACTGAAATAAAAGAAACAATAATAATGGTAGTAAGTATAAAAAAGAGCAAAATCGCATATAATCCTATTCATTAATAAATATAGTTTATTACAGACAGGGTGTTTTATCCCGTCGGAAAAATCTATCAATTTTCATTTAAAATCGTTATCTACATAAGTTTGATATCATGCCTTCTACTTCTACCTTATAAAACAGGTTTGTGAATTCGCTTCGCATGCTACCCACTAGTCCACTTTGTGGATGCTCATAAGGGCCTTGTCCGAATTTGTTTAGACGAAACCGTATTCATTTTTGTGCTGAAGTGGCCCAAACGGGTAAAAGGGCGAATTTTAACTTGTAACAAAGGTACTTTGAAAAACGGGGTAGATTTGATTAAAAAAATGGTGTGTGCTGAACAAGCCCATATAGTTTTGCTTTTTTTAAACATACCTTTGAAAACAAGGTCAAAATGGAGACCGAGGCCGACGGTACCAGAGGATGCACGCTTTTACGAAGTTCTCCGGGCTATTTCAATGTTTTTAAGTTTTTTTTAGGAAACGCGGTTTTACTGAAAGAAATAAATCGTATAACTAGTACGCGAGAGCTACAGGGACAATATGAAGGCTCTAGTAATTGTAATAATAATAAAACTGGTGAATAAATAAGCTAAAAGTGGATTAGTGCAAGTGCAAGTGGTAAGCGGGAAGAAGGCGATAAAAAAGGCGGCGCAAATCATACGGACCAGGGTCTCGCGCGTACAGGGTACATACGTGGAATTTCAGGGCGAAATCACAGGTGTTCACCTGTATAAAGATAAGTGTTATCACAACTGTAACATTTAGAGTTCTAACAATAGAGTAGTTTAACCTAGCATAGACCCAATAGTAGATAATAATTGCATCTCTTATTAATGCATTTAAATTAGAGGTACCTATATAATTACAACGCGAATTACAGTAAATGTAATTAAATTGCATGGTGCGTTACACGAACTTAAAGTATAAGTTCGTGGTGCGTTACCACTTAACTTCGCCCAACTCGACCGTTGGCAGGTAGTTCGCCGACGACCCGAGCCTTCCCAAAAATCAGGGGAACCGAACTTTCCCTCGGTAGTAAAATAAATAACGGGACAACTAACAGCGAACGACCCCGTGCTGCGTTTCAAACATCAGATTCGGTGCGGTGGAGATAGGGCAATGTGAACCTTATGGGAGTTTTTTTGTCGACGTTGCCAGTTCTCGGCAACGACCGAGGTTCTAAGTTTATGTATTATGTAGTAGTCAAATAATATGGTTAGTAAAGGAAAAGGCATTAGTAAGAGATTAGTAGTTTTAGCTCAGAAATACAAAAGCAGGATTTATTTATGATTGCCAGGTGCATATTTGGTTTTGTGCTGAAGTATGGCTACATCGCCTCCCTTAAGGGGGTTTGTGCAGGATAAATTCGAACGAAATTTTGCCATCTTTATCACAAAAATATCAACATATGGCTTGAGATACGACTTTGAATTTTTTTACTACTAAACCAAAAGGAAATCACCGTAGCATGATTGCAGGAAACATACATGACCACAGGGAAGGCAGACATCACGAACAACAGATGATACCTCAGCGGAAAAAAGAAAGAACAAACAAGAAGAAGCGCCGCGGCTCTTGTTGGAAAAGGCATAACGATTACAGCTCATCAAGAAATCTCCGAGGATATCTGCTCAATGACAGTAGAACTAAACAACCACATTAGAGGTTTTATAGGGGTGCACATACCATCGGACAAATGGATGTACAACTCAATGTCAGAAGTATACCAGGAAACAAGGAATGCGATCAGAAGAACGTCAACGATAATAGTAGGGGAGTTCAATGCACACCTAGGTATCGAAGAAGAGGCAAAAATTAATAGGACCAAAACTGAGGCACAGGAAATGCATCGCAAACGGTATCGTATTGAAAGACTTTGCACTCCTCTTCCGACTTCATATTCAAAACACCTGGAGTAAGTCAAACTCCGTTAGAAAAACATGGGAAAAGGGAGAACATCAAGCACAATTGGATTAGTTTCTAGGGAAAGAGGGAAGCAGACCAAATTCTATCACATATGTACAAGCATCATGGCACCATGAAGTACGCACGGAATACGTACCTGTAAAAAATAACGGTTAGACTTAGCTAGAATTAAGTAACATGTAACAGGGCAGGCATGTCTGCGCTAAGGCGTTTCATACCATAGACCTAGAAAACTAGCGGTAGTACTAGAAATAGTGTTAGTATAAAATGAAAAAAAAACTTGATTAACCATCTCGGTCATATATTCGACTCCCATCGAATATGTGACCTACTAACTGCCTTGCACTGTAGAAGCGGTGTCTAGCGGCTAGCGTCACAGGCATGTTAACGTCATACAGTGTTCCCTGTTGGCATGGGGTGGGCCTGGCGTAATCCAGGATTGATCCACGAGGATCTGCTCCATGTCAATTGATGATGATGATGACCTTTGAAAACAAGGTCAAAATGCTTAAAAGGTGTTGTGTGCTGAATGGGCCCTCTTAGTAGTTTGCTTGGTATCTTCTTTTGATCTGGCCCGCTGACCTTTTGACTTCTTTCTTACTATAATACTTCTCTAGTGCCTCTATTTGTTTCATTTGGTGCTGTCTTTTCTTCTGCCCACATATCCTGTGTACTTTCTTGTTTTTTCTCTATATTCTTTGTAACTTTCATTGGAATTGTTTGTTAACATTTTGATTTTAGCTATTCTTCTTTCTTCTAATATTACTTGACATTGCTCATCGAACATTCTTTTTTTTTCTTCTGCAGTTTCTTTTGTAACTTATTGTTCATTTCCTGTTTAACTGTGTTCTTAATTACTTTCCATTTTAACTACTCTATTCCATCTTTGAATGGTATCTTTTCTAACTGCTCTTGATACTTTGTTCGTAAGCTTTTTGTACTTCTTTTTTCTGTAATTCTTCTGTGCCGTAATTTTGAGCAAATGTTTGTACCTACCTTTAATTGCACCTTCGGTAGTTGCTGCTTCAGCTTTACTCTTACTAAAAATCTAAAAAATGATCACTTCCGATTTCTCCTCACATCTTTAATCATTGAAATATGTTTTCCTTCAATTAGTGCATGATCTATTTGATTTATAGTTTTCCGCTATCCATTCTCCTTTGAAGTTTGTTTCTTGTATTGGTAATAGATCCAATTTATACCTTCTTACTTCTCTTATTAACTGCTTAATCTGTCCTTTTTTATATACTTAGACCTCGTACATTCAAAGTCCCCATAAAAACATTTTTCTTTATCTTTCATCTTGCTTCACCATTATCCTTTTCCTCGCCATCTTATATAGGATAAAGTTGGGTATATTAAGATGTGTGTTACTCACAATCAGAAAGTGTCTTGCGGTTATTAGAAGTATGTCGATTTTGTTATGTGTGAAAAGGTTTCAACTTCTTGCCTATACAAGGTTAATCCGTTTGCATTCCACAGGGCTATTTTATCCCGTAATTTTTATAGTTAATGTAGAAACCCTTGTACAAATTACGTAGCACAATTCCCAAGAAACGTATTGAGTTGATGTTTACAAAGACATTTCGATTTGAACCGTGTTCAGTTTTAAAGAAATTTAAAAAAAAAGCTGAATTTTATTTTAATAATTTACAACGAAAAACTGTTGTAAAAACCATTAAATTGACAAAAAGATATAACATATTCATAATTATATACACGAACATAAAAAAGACAATTAGATAATTGTAAATTATTTTAAGGATACAATAAATAATCAAATTAGAATCACACATCAAAAGTTTTCTATTTAACAGTACAATACACAGCATTCATACTAAAACAGATTTGATAGTCTTTTACACTACTAAAAAAGCACACAACATCGTTAAACAGTTCATCTTGATGTTTGCTTCTTCTGCGATAAAATTTTCAGAAATTTATTTCATATTTAACGGTACAATAGTTCACTTAAAATATCTGCATTTTTAAAACACGACAATGTTCAATCACACCTGCAAATTAAAAATTTCACACACACACACACGCACACACTATTTTTGCTTCTGTCATGCGTCACGAATATTTTACAATCGTATAATTAACACAATTTAGTTTATATACAGCATTTATATACACAACAGTTTATCAAAATTAGTTCCTTTCTTTTTAAATACAACGTAGCCTTTCGCCCTTAATTAAGGGTGCCTCTGCAAGTAGCTGCACCACATAAACAAGGAATTTTTTCATCTTCAATTGGAAACTTATAATCGTATGTTATTTCTTCATTGACACTTATTGGCTGTTTAGAATATATTACAATTTTCTTTTGGGATTCAATTGTGATTACTTTTGCGTAGCAGTTTGGCTAAAAATAATAGAAAATCAGCATTAATTATTTTGATTTAAAACAAAATTAATACTTACATTACAACTGTGATTAATAAACCTAGCCAAGTTTCCACATTTTGTAGCATCTATAATGGTTTCTAAATCGATTCTGAACAAATACGAACTTCCGATTCCATCGGCTTCGTATTTAGTTTCTCTAAGATCGGCGACGCTTGGCCTAACCATCTGTCCTACATATTCAATAACCATTTCGTCTGCGGCGATAGGTTCCATTGCGAATAAACCCCATTCGTGAATGGCAGATTTAGCAAATTTAAGATGCTTTTTCCTAAACTTCAACTGATTAAATTTAAGCAAGTCCGAATCTGTATCTATGCCAAATGCTGTTAAAAGTCTTCTTTGATTCGACCGGGCTTCTCTAGACAAACCTAAAATGCAGAAAAGAATTACATTTATTATAGAACATTCATATTCACAGGTTCCAGGCCAGAGGCAGGGAAATTTTTATATGAAAGGGAAATTTTCGCTGCTCGTAATACTTCACCTTAAAAATGTATGCATTCCGTTTATATTATAAAACCATCAAAACAATTATTCTTATGCTCTTTATCATTTAATACTTATTAACCGTCAAAGACATGCGTGGTGAAGTGCCACATTCTACTCGAGGTACCTCCTGTTATTGCAGAACATGGCAGATCTAAAGGAGTAAACCTCAAAAATAAATCTCATATAGAAAGGCATGTCTGGAAGCCTAGGTGGCAGCCTCACCACCAGACTCGGGTGGGTTATGGAGATAGAGGATATATCCATGAGACATCAAAGAAGACAGGGGGTAAGGAAGGGATGAATATATAAAGAGACATGCAATGAGGACCTAATAAACAGTATCAAGCAAGAATCAGAAGGTATAAATGATGAATACACTGCGGAAAAACTTACGATTATACTAGAGAACGAATGCGACAAAATCCTTCGAAGGAAAAGAACGACATCTGAGAGGAAGCCCGCATATTGGTGGAATGAGGAAGTGACCAGTCTGAGGCAAGCTTGTCTCAGAGCTAAAAGAACTGCCTCTAGAATTAATCGCAACCGGCTCCTAGATGAACACCAAAAACCGAAACACGACAAAGGCTTAAAGAGCGCTGAAGAAAGCTATAAAGAACGCAAAGAAAAGAGCATGATGAACTGAAGCAAGACATTTGGGACATGGGCTTCAGAATAGTAACGGGCAAACTGGGCCTGCGCTCACCTATCGCTTTAAGTGATGAAGAACAGTTGAAGGTGGCACAGGAGCTCTTGTCTAAATACCCAATCGCAGCAAGGACAAACATCGGACTGCACGACAGCGGAGATATTAGCCACAGGGAAAAAAAATTAAGACAAAAAAGGTTGCAGGGCCAGACGGGCTTTCACCCGAAATTGTCAAATTCGTGAAAGATACACGGAACTGTGCCGAAAGGTGCAGGGAATGAAAATAAAAAATAGTAACTTCCCCAAGGTATGGAGGACGAGCAGATTGACTCTAATTGAGAAACCCCAGAAGGTGGAAGGGAAGCTGGAACAGAGAAGAAAAGAGTTACCGCCTGCTGTGCTTGGGAAATTATACGAACATGTGATTAACTGGAGACTAAAAGGAGGAATTTTCAACGCACAGTACGGATTTAGGGAAGGCAGGTCGATGATAGACGCCGTACAAAAGGTAGTAAATATCGCCAAAGAGGCGGATAGAAACAATAAATTCACAGTGTTGGTCACCCTAGACATGAGGAACACCTTTAAAGTCTAAGTAAGTCTTAAATAGCGGTTGAACGGGTTTTTGTTTCCCCGCCCTATGCAGTTTCAGATTTAGTTACAACAAGATATAACGCATGGCAAATTTCACGAGTCAGAGCGGGACACAGATATAAACGTTGTCTTTGCCAATAGACCAGGGTGTGGCTGTGGACGGTATTATGTATGAAAACTAATGATTGTAGTTAATATTTAGAAATAAATAAACGTAAGTAGTTTCATTTCAATTCGAAAGTATGAATAATTACACCCACTACAGTTTCCCGTAATAATAATTATCTGTATCTGTATACAAAAAATATGTAAAAATCATTTTTATTGTATAAAGGATGAGTAAAAACGTTGGATTTTATACACAACACCGTCTATATCCAACTGCATAGGGCGGGGAAACAAAACCCCGTTCAACCGCTATTTAAAACTTACATAGACTATAACTCGAGCTCATGAGCGAGCATATTAAAGGCACTGGAAAAAAGAGAGGTCTCCCCCTATCTTAGACAGATAGTCAGCAGTTTCCTACAAGACAGAAAGATACTAGTATGGCAAGAGAAATGTTTAGAAATAACTTACAGTGTCCCACAAAGATTCGTCCTGAGGCCAACACTGTGGAATTTAGTATATGATGATGTGTTCCAGATTGAGCTAGAAATAGTTTGAATAGAGAAGAACCTGTCACGTGGACGGCGCAGAACCCAAAATGAGTTTGGACGAATCTATTGCGGTAAACGAGGGGTGTAACATTCGATCGTCCACTCGGAGCCCGGGACGCGGAGCGGTGGGTATTTGTATGACCCACAGGTTTTTCTCTATTTGAAGCCACTCTACCTAATGAGGTAACACTAGTAGGATATGCCGATGATTTGGCTCTAGTGGTATGTGGCACGGAGAAGAAAGGTATAGAATAGTTGGTTGGGGAGGAATAAACTCATGCTTGCTTTACAGAAGACTGAAATAGTAATCCTGGTCGGGAAAAGAAAACTAAAAAACATAGAGATAAAATTTACGCGATAGCACAATTACAAGCCAACCAAAGTGACATCCGGTTGTACGGTGTATTGTGTACTGAGTTAAAAACAAGCGAATCTAAAAAGAAAAAGTGTAGTTGTGCGAAATACGAACATAAAAAGAGAAAATAAAGTCCAGCGATGGAGGGTAGACAAGCGCAAAGTGCGGGAGTGAAGTTAATTTGGAAATAGTCCATAAAGCATCGTAAATAACAAGCGGCGCATAAAGGCGAGAGTTGCATAAAAGCCCAAAACGTCACGAGAACGTAGCGCGATTGGAGCATGTAAAACACCAAGTAAATAAAGAGTGGACGGGGTCATTTACGAAGCATTTAAACATTTTAAGCTTCAAAATAACGTTTAAAAATGGAAGGAATAATAAACGAAATAAATAGAAAACTAGTTGAACTGAGTAGGTTAGAAGAAGCCGAAAAGCGTATTGAGGATAAAATAGATAAAATAAAAACGGAAATGGACAATATTAAGCAGGAAAATGCACTTCTAAAGAAGGCAAACAAGGAATTAGAAGAACAAGTCAACCATCAGGAAATAAAAATAAGGGAAGTGGATAGAGAACTACGCAAAAAGAAATTAATAATACATGGAATTCACGGACCAGAGAATGAGAGTGACCTTCAATTGAAGGAAAGGGTTAGAATCCTACTAATAAGAGAGATCAACGTAAATGTAAACATGTAAATAGGGATACAAGAAATTATCAGATTAGGAAATAAGGAAACAAAACTACCAAGACCGGTACTGATAAAACTAGGGAATAAAAACAAAAAAATGGAGATATTGGCAGCAGCAAAAAAGATAAAGAAAGAAGCAAGGATATCTATAACCGAGGATTTCCCAAAAGAGATACAAGATACAACAACAAAGGAAAGAATTAATGAAACATATGAGAAGAGCAAGAGACATAAGAAACAGAGCATACTTGAGATACAACATACTAGTGATAAATAGAGAAAAATATGCACTACAACAAACAACAACTAGAAGAAAACCAAGACGGAAAAACGAAGGAGGACAAGGATTATCAAAGAAAACAGACAGAAACCAACAAAAGGAATAGATCGGAAGAAGATACACCAACAAAAAGGACTACAAATGAGGAGGAAGCCACTAGAATGAAGAAATTGCCAACAAAAATCTCAAAAACAAATGACAAGCGAGCTGAAAGCTCAATAAGAATGGTACAACAAATACTGGCACCAATTTACGACGAAGGAAAGAAAAACAGTGGAGGGAAAAAACAATAGCAAATACAGAATCAGGACGGTCTAAGGATGACAAAAGGCTAGAAGTAAATAATACTACTACAGATATAACAAAACTAAACCTAAAACAAATCAAAATTACTAAACAACAAGAGAATCTAGAACAAAAAGTAAAACAGCTTGGAATTTACAGTAGCAAAATAACTCAATATAGCAAAGGAAAAGGAAATCAGGATGACAAATTGATTAAACAGAGAACAGAATATCGAAATGGGGAGGAAAAAGAAGAAATATCACAACAGGAACGGCTTCAGTACACAAGAAATGGAAAGAAAAAAATACAAGAAGACATACACACAAGGAAGGAAGTGACAAGCAGAGAGGAAGAAATACAACTACAAGAACAATTTCAAAAAAATAGAATAAAGTACAAGAAATCCAGCATATATAAACACATAAAGACAGCAGATATGCCAAAATACTTGACAAAAAGATAGGGAAAAAAGAAAGTAGAGAGATTCAGAACAGGTGAAGAAGAAAATGGGAGGAAAAAAAAAGTGGCTGAAGGAGGAAGAAAGAAAATGTAGGGTGTGTAGTGAAAGCGAAGAGACAATAGAACCAGTGGCGTACCTAGCTTTGGGAGGCGGAGGGGGCAATATGTCTTGAAGGCGCCTTAGGACCCTTAGATATTATAGGAAAAAAATGACAGGCGAAAATTTTAGTTTTCCCCTAATTTTAGGAGCGCGTTTTTTTGTCTATTTTTTGCACTGGAACAACGATTTTTTTTGTTTTTTTAAATATACCAGTTCTAGTTCAGCTAAAACAATTTAAAATACGTTTTAAGCACGGAACATAATATAGGTAAGCAAATCTTTACTCTACAAAATCAAACTGTAAATTGGTCAAAATGAAAAACAGAACACTTCTTTTTAATTTTTTATACATTACGTTTGCATTTTGACGGATCGGCGGCTCTTTTAAAAATAAAGTTGCACATAAAAAGGGTTCTTTGTCGCCGCGACGTAAATCGTAAATAATGTACTTTTTTATAAATATTACCGGGAAAGACGATATGATGACAAAGGACAAAAGTTACCGCTGCCGACGCTCACCAGTGCGACGGCATCGGCAGGTTTCTAGATAATTATTTCTTTGTATAGAAAATTAAAGCGGCCACACCGCCACTATTTAAGAATATTTAAAATGAATGCAGACATTATTTATCAGGGCGGTAAAAAATAAGATAAATACAATGTGGGGGGTCGGTTGTTAAAAGGAATATAAAGATCTTGCTCACTGTGCCATTTTGATTTTATCACGTCTATAGAATTATGTAATAAGAATAATTATATTTTTTATTTTGGTTGAATTAAAAAACAAAATATAAAAAAAATGCACGGCGCCGAAGCCGCCAAAAGGAAGAAAGCGGGGAGGGCAGTGTCCCCCCTAGCCCCCCTTAGGTACGCCACTGAATAGAACATATGATTTATAGTTGCAGCAGGTTAAGAGACATAAGTAAGGGGATGACGATAGTGCAAGTGTTAAAGTACCTAGATTAGATTTTTAAAAAAATAAAATAAATTAAGTTATAAAGTAAGATAACCATGTAGTACAGGAGAAATTGAACCAACATATGAAATTTGTTGGAAATTTTGTCCTCTTTAAAAAAGATAAGAAGAAAGAAAGCGCTAGACCGAACCACATCTGAGATATCTTGAAAAAACCAAGAACAGTCCTAAAATTTCGTGGTTTTTTGGCCACAGAAAGTTGCCCCAAGGTCAGCCGAATTGGAAAACCAAGATATTGAAAAACGGAAAACACTTTCTCATGACCACTTTTTGTCCTCTATCGAATAGCTTAAATGGAACAAAAATTCCAGGTCCGTATTTAAGAAAATGAACTTGATGATGGCCCTGAAATACCGAAACGTTGCATCAAAAATGTATTTAAGCTATTCGATAGAGGACAAAAAGTGGCCATGAGAAAGTGTTTACCGTTTTCCAATACCTCCTCAAATAAAGTCAAAATTAAATAAAAATGATTCTCCAAAATTTTAGTTTTTTTCAAATATTTAAAAAACTGAATAAGTTAGCCTTGATTTTTTAAATGGACATTGTTGGTCCTTTGATTACGCAACTTTGCCCCCATTTAACCGACTCTCTATCTCTTACCGTTTCCAAGATCCCCATGCATACACGCGAATTTGAATCACCCTGTATACAAGTTAAAAAAAAAATCTGCTACCCGACCTTTTGCAAGGTAACATGTCCTTATTCACTGGACTAATAGGTCAGGTGGCCAAGAAAGTCCAAAGAAGTACTGCTGCACTTAGTAGGCTAATGCCAAATATAGGAGACGCCAGAGCAGAAAAAAGAAGAGCCTTATGTCGTATGGTGGATTCCATAATATTATACGGCGCGCCAGTACAGGCCGAAGTGCATAAAAGGAGATTGGAGAAAGTGCAATGAAGGGCTGTCCTTAGAATATCCAGTGCATATAGGACCGCCTTCACAAGAGCCATATAAGTGGTTACAGAGGTAATCCCTATACATTTGCTCGTCCTCGAACGTACGCACACGCTAGGCGCAAAAAAAAGCAACTAGAGAAGAAACCTTGTCGAAATGGCAGAAAAAATGGGAGAAGGAAGGCGAGACAGCCATCTGGACAAGGAAAATCATAAAAAATGTCAAGACTTGGGTTACGAGGAAGCACGGCGAGGTGAGCTATTATCTCACGTATTTCCTGATGGGCCAAAATAAAACGAAAAAATAATGAGAACTGTGTCTACTGTGGACAGGTGAGATTAACTACAGACAACAATATAGAGCTCATGCTTAATAACGAGGAGGACTGGAATACGATATTCGAAATCATGACAGAAGCCACTTACCAAACATACAAGGAACAAAGGAGGATAGTAAAGGAAAAGATCGTAGAGGCAAAACAAAAAGAGTGGGAGGAACTCGGAAACAAGATGGAAGAGAACAGTCAAGGAAATGCAAAATTGCTATATCGCATGCTGAAGAATTTAAGGAAAGACAACGGAGGTGGAAGTAGTAGATCGATACAGGACAAGGAGGGCAACCTAATAACCGATAACAAACAAAGAGTGGAAAGATGGCAAGAGTATTTTGCCGATTTATTAGGAGGTGATAATGAGAAAGAGTACCAACAAGAGAGCGGTGAGAATGAAATAGAAATACATAAATGATATGATAAAGCAAGATGAAGTATATGACGCTGTAAAAAAGTTAAAAAACGGGAAGGCGGCTCGCCATGATAATATATAAGCTGAACTAATCAAATACATGGGAAAGGAAGGAATGGCATGCCTACATAAATTACTCGATATGTCCTGGAAGAGCCATACCTAGAGACTGGACCATAGCAATAATTTTGCCAATTTACAAGGAAGGGGATACCGAAAAGTTTGCAAATTATAGAGGAATTCCACTACTACTACTAGAAAAAGACTAAGGCAATGTCTAGAAACAACGATTGATGACAACCAATGTGGTTTTAGGCCTGAAAGAGGAACAGTGGACCTAATATTTTGTATTAGGTAAATAGTAGAAAAACCCCTATCCCACAGAAATAAACTCTACTTATGTTTTATAGACCTGAATAAAGCCTTTGATAGTGCCCCCCGGGAAAGAATTTGCGAAGTACTGCAAAAGAAGGGAGTGGAACTAACACTGAGAATTTGCCATTAAAAGTTTGTACCTAACTACAACAAACAACGTAACATCCACGGAAATTAATACCACTATGGGAGTCAGGCAAGGGGGAGTCCTAAGTCCCCTCCTGTTTATCATACTGATGGATGGCATATACCAGGGCTGTCCAACATGAGGTCCGGGGGCCGCATGCGGCCCGTACCGACATTTTATGCAGCCCGCGAAGCGGGCCTCAAAAAAAAATAGAAATATGCTTTAAAAACAAAAATATATACAAGCGAGTCATTCCTACACCAACGATGAAATAAAATAACACATACATAGGCTATGTGACGCCCCTGACGCTGGATAGAACGCCGCAACGAAGTTACTGGAACATTGGAGATTTCGCTAGGCCGCTTTTGAACATTCGAATAGGCATGCGCACGTATATAAGAAGGTTGAGTTAAGCGGGACGAGCAGAGTTAATAGTTAATAGTGTGGCTGTGGAATACAGACTCATAGACAGAAAAACGTTGAATACGGTTAATTGTTACGGTCAAGGGTTTATTTGTTTATAATTATAGTTATTTTGTTCTGGTGTGCTGGTGTACGCAGCAACTCAATTTAAGGTTTTTAAGTGAAATATGTCTTCGCAGAAAAGAAAAATTTCAAACGAACATCGAGTTTATAATGACCGTTGGGAATCAGACTATTTAATCACAAACAACAATAATAAACTTCAGTGCATTGTTTGTATGCAAGTACTATCAGTTCGTAAAGAATATAATATGAAACGACATTACACTACGTTACACGAGAAAAAGTTTCAGCAGTATACAGACGAGTCTAGAAATGCTATCATTACGGATTATAAGAAAAAGCTAAAACTACAAACAAATTTTTTCAAAAAGTCTGACACTGATAACAAATGCAGTATTGCCGCTTCTTACGAAGTAGCGCTGGAAATTGTCAAAGCGAAAAAACCTTTTAGTGATGGAGTTCTTATTAAGAATTGTGCAATAAAAATGGCAAAACAGTTCAATGAAACAAAAATTGCCGAAAAATTCGAAACAGTCTCAGTGTCGCATCAAACAATTGCAAGACGTGTAGAGCACATTAATCAATATGTATCCAAAAAATTGCACGACACAACTGAAAAATGTAAATATTTTTCACTCTGCCTGGACGAAAGCACTGACCTATCCGACATCAGCCAACTTGTAATTTTTGTTCGAACTATTCAAGAGGACTTCAGCGTAGCAGATGAGATGCTAGATCTTATTCCCCTCCATGGTACCACCAAGGGTACGGATATTTTTGAAGCTGTAAATAAGGTGGTATCTGACTATGAGGGATTCGATAAATGTTCCTGTATTGTTACTGACGGAGCCAGAGCTATGATAGGAACTGAAATTGGATTTGCAGGACTCTTAAAACGAAACAATATCAACTGTCCTGTGATACACTGCATTGTTCACCAAGAGGCCCTATGTGGAAAGTCCTACGTCAATCAAATGTCATGAAAGTGGTTGTTAAAATAACTAATATTATAAGAGGGGGCAATCGTGCTTTGACTCACAGAAAGTTTAGTGATTAGATATGGGGACTTGTTACTTCACACCGATATTCGTTGGTTAAGCGCCGGAAACTGTTTGCAACATTTCTTCTCTCTACGAAAGGAGATTCCCATTTTCCTTAAAAAATGGCGTGAAGTCCGACACTACGGAAATGGAAAATCAGATGGTAGATGCAAAATTTCTCTCAGACCTTGCATTTTTAACAGACCTGACATCTCACCTTAACGAATTAAATTTGAAGCTACAAGGAAAACAGCAGAATATTGCCAATTTATATGGTCACATAAGAGGATTTCAAAATAAAATTAAGCTTTTCAAGTCTTCACTAGAAAAACATGATTTTTCATTTTTTCCAAGCTGTAAAGAGCACTTTGAAGAAATGAAGGATTTTGAGAAAGTTTCATATTTAACTCATATAAAATACATTGACACAAATA
Source organism: Melanotus villosus (assembly GCA_963082815.1). Taxonomy (NCBI): domain Eukaryota; kingdom Metazoa; phylum Arthropoda; class Insecta; order Coleoptera; family Elateridae; genus Melanotus; species Melanotus villosus. Next base: position 42,333,219 of record OY720426.1, read on the forward strand.
CCTCGACACCTTTCGGGTACCAGAGGTTTATTGATTATGTATGTATGTATGATGTAAAATACATTGACACAATTCCAGAAGAATTCGAAAACCGATTTAGCGACTTTAAGAAAATCGAAGGAGAAATTTCAGTTTTTACTCAGCGACTTACAATTTCTGTTGAGAACGTAAGCAGAGCAGACCTTCAAGTGGAATTGTGTGATTTGCAGTCAGATCCTTTTTACCAGGGAAGAACCGAAATAGGATTCGACTTTTTAAGTTACTCCCAGGAGAACGTTATCCCAACTTGCGAAAATATAGGTGTTCCCTGTCTGATTATTGATACACTGGTTAGTGAAAACCAACATCCCCAAACTTCCCACTAACTTTTTTTGTATATTTGTTATTTTTTTTGAATAAATAAAAATAATTATACAAACAAACACGTTTTTTTGTACCTATTACAAATCACTGATAAAGTTGCATACGAAGTATTTTATGATGCGGCCGTCACAACCGCAAATTTATTTACAGCGGTCATTGGGCCACTTGAAGTTGGACAGCCCTGACATATACAAAACATGTAGAGGAGAATTGAAACCTGCTAGAATTGGAGTCCACAAACTAGAGCAAGTCTATATTACTGAACTAATGTATCCAGACGATCTGGTGATACATATTTGCGAATACAGAAAGAGATCTACAAAAGAACGTGTTAATATGGAATGAAGAACTAAAGAAAAAACAACGAGTATTAATACAGACAAGACAGAAGCTATGGTAATTTGTAAAGAAGAACAACAACTGGAAATAACAATAAATAACGCAGGAATGAAGCAGGTTGAGAACTTCAAATACTTAGGTTCATTAATAAACGCAAAAGGAAGCGTAGAAGAGTAAATTAACAACCGAGTATCCAACGCCACCAAACTATACTACGCTCTAAATAAAGTGTTCATCAGAAAGAAAGAAATAAGGCAAAAATATTCAAAAGTGTATAGGTACATCCCGGTAATAACATATGAAGGTGAGACGTGGGCGATGAGTGACAGAGCGCAAGCAAATGAAATGTGTTACCTAAGAGCAGCACCAGATGTAACAAGAAAAGATTGTATCAATAATAAAGTTATATGCGAGTGGTTCAACGTCAAACCAACATAACATTAATAAAAACGTGACAACTACAGTGGTTCGGACATATGGTGGGGATGAGTGAGAACAGGAAGGTCAAAGTAATATGGATGGCTGGAACCGATAAGAAAAGGAAACCGGGCAGACCCAGGAGGACCTGTAACAGTGAAGTGGCCAAGGCGCTGCAAGAAAAGGGGTACGAGTGGAGATAAGCTGAGAGAATGACTGCAGATCGACACGAGTGGAGGAAACTCTGTTTCGGGGACTCTACAACATCCTACTAACTACTACTACATACTACATAATCCATTTCCTCTTCTACCGCAATGCAGTGTCGAGGCTCATTCATACTTGCTGGTGTGCAGTGGAGGTGATGGGTTCATTTTTCGACTTGCATTACGCTCCAACCAGCTTTCATCCACAACACATTCATACACCTTAAACCTAAGCCTTAACTAACAAATTCGGCCCAAATCGGCTCCATAATACTACGGCCACCGCTGCAATCGAACCCGTGACAGCCGGCTAACTAGCAGGCACTTACCTGGCTGAGCTACCCAGGTTGCCAATATTGAAAAATTTGAAATGAATATATGCTATTCTTGCATAATTCGCAAAATTTGTAATAAAATTAATGTTACCATTTATATTGATTAATATGTTCCGAAATATTTTGCATTATACATTTTCAACCAAGGGAATTTTTATTTCAAAAAGAGAAAATTTTGAAGTAATGTTGTGTTCACCTGGCAACACTGGTCTCTAACTAGCTGCGACTTGAAACTTTCCGACAGATTAGGTTAAGTTAGAAAGTGAAAAAAAAACTATAATTACCTTGCGCTTTAGTAACAGGTACATTAGGTGACGTATTAGAATACGATCTTGCATGATGATACTTATATTTAGCCTTTTCTCCTGCCGCGACTTTATAATAACCTTCAGTTCGGGCACATCCACTAGCATGAACTCTTAAATCATCTCGTTTTCTTTTCTTTGGTGGACTCGAATATAAGTCAGTAATGCAGTGATCTACCCAATGAGTATCATTCAACCAATAACCGATGGCATCGTCAGCTAACATAGCTTCATACGACGTTTTCATATAATTTATATCTTCCGTGTCGATTCCTCTAGTAAGAAATTCATATAAAATTCCCATTTCGGCTACCATATCACGTTCCTTATGCTTAACATCATGCACAGCCACAGGTTTGATGAGTTGCTTAGTATATTCTTGACTGTAGTCGTAAGTATTCTGCAATTCCTGTAGTTTTTTCGAATTGTCTTTTGGTTTACGTGGCCGTGGAGGTTTTTCCTTAACAACCTTTTCCTTTTCCTTTTCCTTGACAATTTCTTCTTTTGTGGTGTAACCGTGATCGTGCGCGAGATTTTGCTGAAATATTTCCGAAGTTTCGATATTTTCTTTTTCCGGCGGTATGCAATACGAATGTTCAATAGTGACCTAAAAATAGTTTAAAATAATCGAGCTACTTTATTTATGAAGATATATAACATACCTGAGATTTAGGAGTACTGCTACCATCAGACGATTCAGACAATCTAACCGTTTTTCCTAAAGTTCCATTTAAAGATTTCGCTTTTTTCAGAGCTTTCTTACGCCTAACTTCCAAGTTTTCTTCGTCCGAACTGGTCTGACTCTTTTCTGCCGTTTTTGCAACGGCAAAATATTCTTTTTCCATATCGCCTTTCATAACTGCATTGGGTGGTTCTGGATTACGATTCGCATTTAACAAAGCATCAATCTCGGCTTCCTTTTCTTCATGGTATTTTTTCTCTAATCTCTCGGGTGATTTTTCCATTATAGGTGTCTTAACTCGTTCTTGTTCTTTAATAGGAGATTTTTGACGTTCTCGTTTGGTTTCTCCAGTTCCACGTTGTTGCCGTTCCTTTTCAATTTGTTCCATGTATTCTGTATTGAGTCTTCTTTGCACAGTGAAATAGCTTTCTTTATCGTCCATGTCTTCGTCGCTATCTAAATATTTAGTATAAGGGCCAGCAGAGCGAACTACATTAGTTTCTACTTCTTTGTCATCTGGCTTTTCGTTAGTTAACGATTCAAAATTATCTTGACTATCCGTATCGACCTGCATGGGCTCTGGAGTTTTATTTGTAGCTTCTATACCGTCATGTATAGGTGACATGCTATCTTCAGCGATAGGTATAGGAGTTAATCTATCTAGAGGAGTTGTACTTCGTCTGTCTAATTCCTTAACTTCATCCTCAGAATCGGAACTACTTTCGTCAGAACTTGAACTGTCGCTACTTGAACTAAATACGGAACTTCCGGAACTGCTATTAGAACTACTAGATGTCTTACGAATTCGACGTGCAACTCTAGATCGATCTTCCGTATCAGAATGATGTATAATTTCCTCACTATCCGACAACTTACGTGAATCGTCATCTTCGATTACAGGTGACGGCAATTTTTTGCGTCTGAAGCTAGGCATTTTAGGCAAAGAAGCTCTAAAACCTAAACCTAAACCTAAATTATCTAAATTAATGTTACTATATAGATTTTCACGATTTGCTTCGAGTAATATATTTATATTTTCTTTAGCTTGGGCTGCTTTCTCGGTTTGACTATCTCCTTTTTCCGTGTACAAATTTTTATTTTCTTTTGTGCTTTCTTCTTCCCACCATGCTTCAAATCTTTTAAAGGCGGTATTTTCGACCATCTTTTTATTAAAGTCTTTCTTTAGGATTTGCTTTAATTCTTGAGTTATTTGTTGTACAACTGCATTTATAGTAGGTGCATGGGGATCATTATTTGGGGTTTCCACTTTACGTTGTGGGAACTGATACGGAATAAACGGCTGTGAAGGTTGAAAGTGTGGGAATTGGGGATACTGAGGATGTGGGAGATACATCGTTGGGGCCGCTGAAGTAGTACCATACGGGTAAGCATGTCTCCAATCTTGGGCGGAAACGTAAGCTCCTGGATATCCATAAGGAGTACCAGGATAACCTAACAAAAATTGAAAAGTGATTAAATCGTAAATCTTAATTATTGGAGCAAATAATTACCTGGATATTGTTGGTAGGGATTAAACGACGCACCAGGAAAGCCTGGATGGGTGGGCATATTTGAAATATTCGAAGGAATAGTGTCAATTTTTGATTCTTCGATTTTTTGTTCATTACTGCTCAGTGACGATAAGCTCATTCTATCGTCATCTTTCTCCGATTTAGCGTCAAATTTCATATCCCCTGGATAAATCGGACTATAATTTTTTTCAATATGTTCACCGGTTAAAAGTTCATCTTCACTGGATGAAATATCGCTACCAATTTTATCCATCTCAATTTTAACTTTCTTCAGTAAAGCTGTTGTTTCTAATGCTTCTTTCTGTCTAGCAACCAGTGCCTAGGTAAAACAAAATATGAACCATCTGATTTTTAAAGATATGAAAATGATACCTGTTCCACTCCATCTCTGTAACACTTTAAATAAATTTCATGAGATAAAAATGGGGATGGAGTGGCAGAGAGTGGCCCATTTTGATCCACGGATAGTGAACTGTTTACCTCTAAATCAGGCGGAGGAGGGTTTATTGGTAAATCACTTAACGATACACTTGAACGATCTAAAATATGTAATTTGTAATATCCTGCGTAACTCGTACTTCATTACAATCTTAGATCAGTTATCGTGGAATATTTACCATCATCACTATCGACAGAGGTAGGTATAGGGATGGGTTGTGGAGGTTTAATACCGCCACCTTTTGATTCGTCTTCGGAGTCACCTCCTATATTTAAAAACGGCGGAGCTAAACCACCTGATCCTTTTCCTTTAAGTAACATGGCAATTCTACAATGCATAATTTTTTTTAAACATTTTTTCTGGATATTACGAGTATTAAGAGTCTTGCTTCCCCGTCAAAAAGTTTCTGCGGGGACCAGCAGTGAGAGACGAGGAAGCCAGGAGGCCATTCCCATCGCTTAAATTCGTGTGTTGTTACTTATAGAAATAACAATATTATTAGATTTTTTTATAGGACATTGAGATAGAAATATGATATTCGGTGTATTCACAAAAAATGTGAAAAGAATGGGGGAAAGAAGGAGGCCTTTGCCCTACATTGGAATGTTGCAGGCTGATAATAATAATAATATTAATAATACGCGTATTTGATATTAAGTATATGATTTGAAAATGCCCGTAAAATAATTTTTCTCTATCGATTTGCATATACAGGGTGAGTCCTTAAACGCGGCCGCCGACTCTATCTCGGAAAATAGTTGACGTACGTTAACGGGGGAAAAAATTTACGGATAAATTTGAGCATAAGAAATCCATTAAAAATATTTTTAGCCGCCGATTCTTTCAAGGGGCGGCGCAATCGGGGGGCGGCAACATTAAATCGCCCTTTTTTCAAAAATTTCTAAATGAAGGTCTATTAGAATATGTCTAGATCAAAAGAAAGTATAATTTTACATAAAATGGATTCTTTGAAGTTTTAATTAACTTTAACGATGGGCTGCGGGGCGAAGACATATCCTCCAAGGTTAGAAATAGTTATATCTTCGGTGTGGATTTTTCTTTTTCAAAACACTCGGTATTTTCCTAAAGCTATAAATATTGTCTACTGAAAATATTAGTTGAAATTTTTTTCCAACTTTTTTCTAAAATTCTCGCCGCATTTTAGTAGAAACTTGCTTTCAACTGCAAGTATCTCAAAAATTTCAAATACAAAGGCACAATAATTTTATTATTACGTTATGAAGAAATTAAAGACGAAGAGAATGCAGAAAACCGGAGGTCTCTACCATTAGAAGAAGCGGAAATATTGAGCAAAATGCAACCACGAAGAATTTTTCCGAGTTACCTAAAGATAACTCAACCCATTGATGAGAATGGGCCGATGTGATTTTGTTTATAAATCTGAAACGTCAAATTTCTAGCTTCAGTGATTTGACATTGTTGCTTTTTAGTTGATCTCGCAGAATATTAATAATTCCGTTGTTCCTGTTCTTGTTGCTGTTCCTGTTTGTGTTAGTTTTAATTGTGTTTTACTTGTTCATTGAGTTGTTCTTGAACATCATTGATCTTCAATATATTAATAAAATATTTTCCTTGTAGCTTTGCTTCACCATACTTTATTAACTCTCCAGTTATCTTGTCACATCCTGATGCTTTACCCTCTTTAATTTTAAATATCATATTTCTTACTTCTTTTTCTGTTGGCTCTTCTACTTGGCTCTTCTACTTCGACTACATCTTCTAATTTGCAATTCTCTTCCTCCATTTCTATTCCATGTTCGTAAACTAATTGACTAATTGACTATTCTGTGTAGTAGCTCTTCCATACTTCTTTGATGTGCTCCTCGTTAAAATGTCGTTGCCCTCTTTGATCTTTTAATCCTCTTGCTTTCACTTTAGATTTGTATACAGATGCATTAATCTGTTTATAGAAGGCTTTTGTATTATTTAATCAATTAGTTTCTTCTAATTGATCCAATTTTCTTTCTTTCATGCAAATGTTTTGTTTGCTTCATTTCTTTTTTTTTTTTGTATGTCCCCAGTTCTTCTGCCCTTCCAGTTTGTAGCCAGTGAATTCTGCTTTCCTTTCTTCAATTATTTTTTCTTTGCTGCTGCTGTAGAAATGTTATCCTTTATGCCATTCCATTAAATATTTATTTCTTTAAAGGATGTTGGTCTCAGCATTTTATTTATTTCTTCTTCATATTTCTTTTGTTCTACTTCGTTTTTTAGTTTCTCTACTGCCCATTTTCTCAACCCCTACTTTTGTTTTCTCTTCCAAGTCATTTTGTTTCTAACTTTGGCTATTACCAAAAGATGAACAGTGCATAGGCTGGTTCCTCTGTATGATCTAATATCGTTAATTATATTGGCGATGTTCTTATTTACCTAAACATGGTCTATTTCATTTCCACTATTACTGCCAGGAATAAGCCACGTTATTTGATGTACAGTTGAAACCTCTTAGAACGAGTACCGCATATAACGAGATTCCGCTTATAACGACAATTTTACAGACTCTTGATTGATTTGCCATTAACCCCTATTTAGTTTTAATCGTTTACTAAGAGACCTCATACAGCGAGAATTCGCTTATTACGGCTTCTATTTTTGGACAAAATCCTGTTACAGCGAGATAAATCACTACTGTATTATATTATTATATTATATTATTCTAAGAAAGTCTGCCAAAAATGTGTCAGCTAAGCGTTATCAAAGCTATTAGCCACCTCGAGACCGGAAACCCTAAATAAAGCATTAAAATGATCAAAGTTTGCAACAGTTTCAAGTTTCATAATAACTACCTACTAATATCCTCTACGTATTACTTTCAATTTTTATTGTTGTATTTAGTACAATTAGAAGAGAGATATCAAAAATAAAATTAAATTTCCAAAAAGCACTAGTTTTCCTTTTTACAATCAGTGGTGAAGAGGGGGCGCGCGCCCACCCAGAAATGGTCTAGTTTCGCCCCTGTAACTAACCTATTAACTATTTGTGTTGTTGTGTTGTGTTATTTTATACTCTGAAATGTTTAAATTACGTCGTATCTTAAAACATGTTTGTGTTCTGTTTTACACCATATGTGTTTGTATAATGATAAAATAAATTTAAAAATAACGAAAAACTGTTATAACGAGATACCGGATATAACGAGATTTTTTTTTATTCCCTTCAGTGCTCGTTATAACCGGATTCTACTGTATAGGTATATGTTTATATTTTGTGCTACTTATTACTCGGTTGGTTTGTGCCGCAGAGTTACATAATTTTTCCCCATTTAGATTCGTAGCATTATGTAAGGATTGTAAGGGGTATTTTCTCACCACATCTCTAAAGCATTCCTCTTCCTCAACTTGCGCATTAAAATCGCCCACTACTATAATTACATTATACTTGTTTGTTTGTTCAGTGGCTTGTTTTATTTGGTTATAGAAGGTGATTTTATCCAATTCATCAGTGGCTTCAGTTGGTACGTAACAATTTATAATTGTAATGTCGAATGGTTTAGATTTTAGATTTAAATAAGACAGTCTTCCATTAATTGCTTGGAATTTTGTTACCTGATTTATAAAGCTGTTCCTAACCACAAAACCTGTTCTGTTTCTCCCTTGTTTTTCCTCGCCAGAATACCATAATGTGAAATCTTTTCCTTTTACTTTACCCACTCCTTTTCATCTTATTTCTTGAATGGCTAGAATATCTACTTTATATATATTTATTTTGTCAGCAAGTTCCTTCATTTTGCCTGCAGTTAATAAGGTTTTTGCGTTCCATGTGCCCAATTTTATAATGTTCTTTTTTTCCTTTTTGTTGTTTCTTTATTTACTTGTTTTATTTCGTTATGTTTCATTAATTGGGTTTCAGAGTTACGTTTTTGTGCAGATTCGCGTCCGTAATCATTGCCTGGGTCGTCATTGTATAAACTGTAATTGTTGGTGATTGATGTTAATTGTTTCGGTAGTTTGGATCCGTTACCGTTTGGTTCTTCTTTCCTGGAAACCCCACTAGTAAGCTTTGTGTCTAAACTGTCGTAGATTTGTGTTGATCTTTATCATAGTTTGGTTTTTTGGAAGCCGTAGTTTCCTTCGTTTTTCCCCCTTTTGCTTGTTTGATCACTTTCACTTCGTTCTCCATTTCGGATTGCTCCAATTCTTGGACCTCATATGTTTGATTGTTTATAACTAACTCATTTTTTTATATCCAGGCTTTATATGCTTTTTGTCGGGCCTCTTTCATGTGTTTCATGAAGGTTTTCTGTTCTAATTTCTCCTTTTGGGTTAAATCATTACTTAACCAGTAGTTTGTGCCTTCCAGCTTCTTTGCATTCATAAGTATTTCTCTCTTCTTATTTAGGTTAGTAAATACAACTAAGACAAGTCTCTTCGGTCCCAGTTTGAGTATTCTTAGTCTTTTTATAGTTTCTATTTCCATTATTTCTAGTTTTACATCCAACATATTAGCATTCTAAATTTTCCCTGTAGTGTCTCACAGTTTTCTTCTGCATTTTGTTCAATTTCATAACATATTAGGTTTTTCTTTTTCATTTCTTTTTCTTCAATACATTATACTCTGAAAAAACTGTTTTCCGAAGCACTTCAGGATACCAATGTGGAGTTAAAATAAATAGAATTCCAATAAATAACCTTTGGTATACGGACGATACCGCCCTTCTTGCGAATAGTGATGATGAACTGTAGAACTGAATAGATCTGGTGTTTGAAGAATGTGATAACTACGGTTTAAACCTGAATATTAAGAAAACCTAATATATGATAATAAGTAGAAAAACATTCAGTACAAGATGTTGTTCGGTGGTCTCATCAAAGAAGAAGGGAATGGAATCAGCATTGTGAATAGAATAAGCAGATTGGCAAGGGAAGGATAGTCACCAGGCAGAAGGCCATTAGGAAGACCGCCAAAGAAATAGAAGGATAGCTGGCAATCGACATCACAGTAAATTGCACCGGAATAAATAAATAAACTGGAATAACAGGCCATGACCTAATGTAAGCATAAAAAGAAGAGAAGATGGTGGTATACAAGTTAAAGGTGAACAATTACAAAGAGTGGATGCAGTGACATATTTAGATAGCTAAATCAATGACAACTGGTATCACTCCACACAAATTCAGTGTCGGATCGCAAAAGCAAGATCAGCCTTTCTTCACCATATCTTATGTGCACATAAAACTGACGATTACAATACCAAGATGTTACGTATTTTCAGTCCTCCGTTATGGAGTTGAATCATGGATGGTGACAGAAAACATGAAGAAGATTGCGTTGTTTGAGTTATGGTGCTATAGAAGAACTCTACATATTAGCTGGATTGATAAGGTGCGCAACGATACTCTCTTAGAAAGAATGAAGAAGGATAAAGAAATAATAAAGACGATAAAATATAGGTAATACATATAAATAAGATCAAGAGGGTGACCTAAAAGCTGATGCGAGGAGCAAGTAGTAAAGGATATAAAAAGTATAGAAATACAAGGATGAAGGAAAGCAAATCCAGATAAATGAAGAAAAATAGTAGAAAAGCCTAAGACAAATAATAAACTGTAGAACAAAATAGGGAAGAAGGTGGAGCGACTCACCACAAAAAATTAGTTCAAAGAAGAATTGAATCAATGAAGCGGCTACTATTCCACCTGGAATGTACAACCTTGAACATATATTATATAATTAGCAGCAAATATAATTAGCAATTTGAAGTACATAGGTTCGGTTGTTTTAGAATGTTATAGCATCACCGACTTCTGTCGAAGAAACAGTTGCATTTTTTAAATCAGGGTCTTTGCATGTGGAACAAGTCATATCATGAATAGATGCATTTTATCTATAATGAAACTACTCTTTTGTTATAAAATTATTACAAGAGCTGAAGATTTACTAGTTTTGCGAATTATAGAGTGGTATAATGATGATAATTTAGCGGCAATTAATTCTTAAAGATGCCCTTAAAACGACTATTTCAACAACGAAATTATTATAAATAAACCATTTAATTGTTTATTTCAGCCATATAGGGGAATGCACTGAAGGGTTTACTAAACATTAATAGCTTTTACTTTTACTTTAAATTATTTGGTGTAAGTTTATCAAAAACAGACACGAGCGATACCACTGGGAAATTAGACTCTTAATAACCCCTTTTTCATTAAATATAACAAATATGCTGTACTGAAGTACATCTCACCTTGTATCTAAATCAAGCGTCTTTTCTTGTTTTTCTTCTTTTTCTTTTTCCTTCTTTTTATTACTACTGCTGTTGCTATTTTTCTTTTTGTCTCTTTCTCTGACATCTTTTTCTTTATCTTTACCATCTCGTGCATCCTTACTGTCACGTTCGACATTACTACGAACATAGTTTGTACTTTCTGGCCATTTATGTGGAGGAGCAATGGTTGGTGTAAGTCGATCCCATGCATCAGGGGGCCACTGTTGTGCTGGTAACGGCCACATTTGAGGGGCACTCATAGCATGGTAGGCTCCATAAGGATACTGTGTTGGTATAGGGAGATTATGTGGATAATCGTAACTAAAAATTAATCATTTGTAAAAATGTTAAAAAATTTGTAAATCTTCAACTTACGCAAGAGGTGTAGTGTTCGCAGATCCGTAACTGAACTCGCTTTGAGCAGTACCGTACCCCATATCCGAACTACTAGGTGTATAATCATTTCGACTTGGTACATAACCTCTTGGGTACTGCCTATCTCTTTCCATTCGTTCTTTTTCTATCCTATCTCGTTCTTTTTCCTTAAGATGTTGATTTCTAATAAAATCATCTCGTTCCTTAGGTACCTCTTTCTCTCTTTCCTTTTCTTTTGGTACTACAATTCTTTCCTTAGCTTCGTAAGTCTTTTTATCATCCTCGCTTTTTTTGCTTTCAGTTTCAGTAGCTTTCGTTGGTAACTTTTCTTCAACGACAGGTTTTTTTTCTATCGTTAGTTCTTCGAACAACTTCTTACATCTTTCACCGAAAGGATCCAGAAAAACTTGTAACACTTTACCCATCACGCTAGTATTGTTTAACTTTTCCACGCATGCTTTGGAACCTTTAATTGTATCAAATATAACACGTCCTAAACCTAAATGTTTATTCGTAAAAGGATGATAATATATAAAGAGTTCTTCGACTGCTCCAAATTTTTGAACCATGTCTGTTAAAAATTGTTTATCGATATTATCATTAAGATGTGAAATCGTTACTTCTAAAGGTGGTGGTTCTCCAATATAGTTGACGTCGATTTTAAATCTGGAAACATACATTTTATTTTTGGTGGTCCTTCAACGTAATGTTTGATAAAATTTTTTATTATACCTCATTATTTAAAACCAATGAAATATTAAATGTAATAAAATGATGAATTATATTCTGCATTTATTACAATAATAACTCATTTGGGTGTCAAATTACATTCGATAAAATAGTCGCTCGAACATTTCACTTAGTAAAAGAAATAATCTTGTGTGATTAAATTAACTCATTGAAATATCCAGCAAAGGATTAATCAAATCTTCTGTTGGTTAATTTTATTGCTTCTAAGGTTGTTTAAATATCTCCTACTAGTCATGTTTAATAAAATATTAATATGTAACCGCAAAGTTATAAAATACTTTTGGTTTATTTGAAATTAAAGCTTGCTAATATTATGTACAAACGTCTTCCAATGGTTTAATTTTAAAAAAGAAGAAAAGTTAAGGTAAAATCCAAAAGCTTAAACAAATGATAAAGTGAGGTTATGTTATTTCCAAGGACTGTCAAAAATTATTTTGAAAAATTGGAAGACTTATTAATTATTGAAATAAACGAAAATATATTTGTTATTTTATAGAAATTTGCAAAACATTTTTGGATACAGATACAATCGCAGAATATTCGAAATCACAAATAACAAACGTTTACAGATTCGGCCTCAACTATTTTTGTTTGTTAATAAATACTTTGGATCAATATTTTTTGGTGAAAACTCTAAAAAAACATTAAATTGATATCAAAAGAGAAAATAAACTTCTAGGGGAAGATATTCATAAAAAGTTTGAATTATAGGTTATGTTGTGATCAATTTACAAGAATTTTTACCTTTAATTATGGAAATAATTTGATTACCGATAAATAAAACAGTATTTAATAAATCTTTGATGTTGAAACTAAAAGACAAGGTAAACATCTTTAATAAATATCAAAACAAACTTCGTCGGGTATTTACTTCATTTTGTAGAAGTTATTGCAATATTACACAGTAAACCTGCATTAATATGATTCCAACTTAATAATTTATACCTTGGTACTGGTAACTCTAATGTTTCCAACCGGGTCCAAATTCTGGTTAAGTGCGATCGAGGATCTCTTGGAATAACAGGAGGATAACTGGGATCATTCGGTACGACTCCATCATAGCGATATAATTTTGCAGCACCTTTTACCAAAAATGGATCCACTACTAATTTATAATTTCTTGGTTGTTTAAGGCTTCCATGACTTTGGCCGCTGCGTTCCATTGTACCATTCATTCTATAATATAACCGATTATTGTTTCAAGTTAAAATAATTGTTGTTACAATATACTTACCTGTTCAATAAATCTTCAAGTATTATTCTGAAGAAGTACTGAGGTACATTTTAAATATTTATAAATACTAAACATAACTCTAAATTACACAGTAAATAAAAACAAGTTTATTTAGTTACTGAGATTCTTTCAGAAATTAGTTTAAAATTATTTACCAGATATAATGCCATTCAAATATCGGATTAAAAATGCATTTAACTCCCTTATAATTATCAAACATAAGACACTTTATGCCTCAGAATTATCCACATTAGTACCCTAACCTCCATTTATGTCAAAGCGCACTAAACAAACCATTTAAACACTAATTTCATATAAACAATAAGCAAGTTAAAATAAGACACGGTTTAAAAATTGGTACGCCAAATTACAGTTTATCGTTACTTTTTATTTATAATATAAATTAAAAATTTATGAGGTCAACATAATTAAATTTTATATTTTTAGTAAATTATTTTGATTCACGATTCAAAGTAGTAACCAATCAACGTACGGTATTTTCATTGGCAAAATTGCGTCACTGTGACGTCTTTGAGGCTGTCGGAGTGAATATCTGTCATTACGCAACGAAATTTTGGTTTTTTCCGATATATTTTAATACTAATATGTTTTTCAAGAACTTTTTTAAGAGCTTCGTACCAGCTGTAAAAGCTGACGACGAAGACTTGATTGATCCACAACAAGTTTTAAGAGTATGACTATTTATACCTCTGGTAATAATATAACCTTACATTTTTCCGATTTTTAGGATAAATGCAGAGAAACAGAACATGCTAAACACTTTGCTCACAAATTAGAAGAGTGCAATAACCGTGTAAATTCCAGATCACGTACTGCCGAAACTTGTGTGGAAGAACTTTTCGATTTTCTTCACGCTATAGATCATTGCGTAACAAAGGACCTTTTTAGCCAGCTTAAATAAATTTATGTATATATTGTAGGAATTTCAAAACAGTAGCATTATTATGTACCTTTCATTATTGTTATTAAAAATGCAGTGTTAAAAAGTTAGTCTTTTTTCTTCTGCAAAGCGGTAAAATGGTGCCATTTACGATGCTGTGTTTTAAGCCATCAATCTGGTTAGTTAACTTACTGATGTACATGTTTTAATCAACAATGCAAATATGATTTAAAGGGTTTGTCATGAGCACCAACGATGCAATATTTGTTCAAGAAAATTATCAGAACTTGAAGTTGCGTTAAATAATGCAAAAGACTCGGCGCCCGATCCCGACTGTATATATTATAAAGTGCTCCAAAACTAGTTACGGTCGTTTAAAGCCGTTATCCTAATTTTGTAATGAAATATGGTCCGAATGAAGCTTCCCAGTGTTATGGTATATCTACTACTGCTATAATTCCAATCCTAAAAAATAAAGAGAAACCTGACCCAAACAGCTATAGACCAATATCGCTTACTAATACCGTATGCAAAATTATGGAACGAATAGTGAACTACCGATTCAATTGGATTTTAAAACAGCAAAATCTTATTAGATCAATGCAAAGCGAGTTTAGGTGCTACCATTCAATGCTAGCCCACAGCCAAGCTCGAAATGGAAATTAAAAACGCATTTGTTAATAAAAGACCGTTGATAGCAATTTTGTTAGATATATTGACAAAGCATATGACTGGACATGGTCAATAAGGGTTATTGATATATTAATTAACTGGGGTTTTAAAGGCAGACTAGTAACATTTATAACAAAATCTAATTTCAGATCGCTGAAATAGGTAACACAAAATCAAAGATGTATTCCCAAACAAGTGGTCAATACTCAAGAGTTACCTTATTCTTGTTTGCAATAAGTGATGTCTGTGAACCACCAAGCAAAAGCGTTATTATATGCAGATGATAATAATATCGAGAAATGCACATCTAGAACCAATTCGAAACAATCTTCAAGATACCTTAAAAAATTTAGAAAAGCGGAGTTCAACTACAGGCTTTACCTTTGCAGCTCATAAAACCAAAAGCATTCATTTTACGCAAAAATATAGACAAATAAACCGACCTCTGTTACTGAATAATATACAGCTAGACTATAAGAACGAAATAAAATATTTACATAGAAGTAATATTTGATAGCAAATTATTTAAGATACCTCATATCAAGAAAGTAGCAAGTGACTGCAAAAGATAATTAGATGTTACAAAAGTAACATCGCTTACCAAGTGGGATTGCAATTTAATGCCTTAATACATTCAAAAATAGACTATGCCCTTTTTATAACTATGGTCCGTCCGTAATCTATCCATGTGGGCTTATCTTCTAAGGGACATTATGCCGCCTTTCCAGGCTTCCTAAATCCATAGGTACTGTTGAGGTGGATTAATCCTCATACTGTCTTTTATAATATCTACAACTTTTGAGGTGTCTTGGCAATCTTGACTGTTTTTTTCCATTCGACCTTGTTATCCACTATTTCTCTCCATCTTACAGCATCTAAAATCTTCAGATCTTTCATGATTTCGTCCCACCATCTCTTGTTCCGTTGCCTTGCTTCTTATTTTCTGTTGGTTTCCAAGTCGTGATGGTTTTTATGCTCTTGTTTTATTCTTTGGGATTTCATTATCTTGATGATATCTTCGCCTCCCATCTCTTGTAGTAACTCATGATTCATTCTTGGTCTTTTCTCCATATCATTTATTTCTGCTAGCCCTAGTATTTGTCTTAGTATCTTTCGTACCAGGATTCTCTTCTTCGTTTGTATCGAGATATAATGTTTCAGCTGTGTATAGAATAGTTGGTCTAATTATTGTTCTATAAAGTAGTAATTTCGTTCTTCTACTTAAATTTTTGTCACCCAACAGAAGAGATAAATGGAAGAAAACAGTAACTAAAAAAACCAAGGGCCTTGAAGGCATATAGTGCTCAATATATATATATAATAGATGTTTGTAGTTGTAGTATGTTGTATGGTCTGTTTGTATTCGCTGTCTTTCCTGTTATTTGTGTTACTGATTTGAGTGCGCAAATACTTAAATGTTTTTATTTCTTCAAATTGATAAATTCCAAATTTAATCTTTTCAGAATGTTCTCTATTTTTTTATTACTTTCCATGTATTTGGTCTTGTTTTCATTGATTTTCATTCCTCTTTTTCTTCCCGCGTCTTCTAGTTTGTGATATATTTCCTTTAATTTATTTATTGATCTTGCTAAAATTACTAAGTCATCAGCATATGCAATTGTTTGTGAACTGTTTCGAGTTATTAAGCCGCCTCTGTTTACTTTCCTCATAAGCCCTTCTAGACATATATTAAATAATGTAGCTGACAACGCATCGCACTTCTCTTTTTACTGTGTCGAACGCATTTCTAAAATCCATAAATATAATACGAGATATAGGTAGTTTGATGTCGTGTTCGTGACTCTTTTCTGGGATTTGTTTAACTACATGAATTACGTCTACTATAGATCTTCCTGGTCGGAAGCCATGTTGATAATCACCAATGACTCCCTCTGTGTATTTTGATATTTGTTTCTGTATTATGTAATGTAATATAATCGCACTATAATTATACTGTATTTTTTTGTATTGTATTAGGTGGTCAAGTGTTTTATGTTTTCGGTAGTTTCATTTTTATAATATTCTTACAGGCGATTTTCCGAGGGTGTTTTTAAGGGGATTGATATTTCACATGCAGACATAATAATTTCAACTATTGTTTTGTATATATTTTCAACAATTTATGTTTCGGTAGCTGATGAGATTTTTTTTTTGCAAAATATATTCAGTGTATGTATTCTATTGAGCTTTCTTAATATTCCACCTTAGCTTATTTGAGACGGCTTTATACTTTGGGCTTGTGTTAATTAAAATAGGTACCTATGTGATCACTAGCTATCATACAGGCTATCAACGGATGACCAGTCAATGTGTATAGCAATTTGGGGGTGACTGAGCGCAAGATTTATTGCTGAAAAATTGTTTGTACAGGGACGTAGATATGTTGGTTTTCTGTCATTATGTAAGATTAGGTGATTTACTTCTATTAGCTTCTCTACTATTTTTCCTTTTTTATTAATGTTTTTACTTCCCCATAACGAATTATGAGAATTAAAATCTCCTATAATTAGGAACGGCACGGGAAGCTGATCGATTATATTTTGGAGTTCTTGATACTCTAGAGCAGGCATGGGCAACCTTTCCTAGTTCTGCGGCCAAATTATCATTTTGTCTCCGAGTCAAGGGCGAACCAAACTATTAAATAAAATAAATAAATATTAAATTAATTAAAACCAGTTGCTACTTCATATTTCATTTATTTATTATATAAGACTCTGGTATAAAGCTCTACGTTGACAGGTGCCTTAAATACTATGCTAAAGCTCTGATTATTTATCAGTGTCATAAAATTTCTGTGAGCTAGTTCGCGTCTTATTTTTATAATTTTATGAAAATTAGAAATTGTTAGTTTAAATGCTATGATATTTTTGAATTGAATTATTGTATGATATTTTTAATTTTAAATGAATTATGAATTAAACAAATTATAGTCTGAATAAATACTGAACTTTATAAAAATTCTAAAATTTGTAAATCGAATCCGACTAACTTCGCTGAGATGGATCAGGCTGCTATTGCTGGTCCCAAGCCCGGATAAAAGAGGAGGGTTGTACCCGGAAAACCTCATTGTTACGAGAAACTCAATATATTCAAAACCGGACTGATCAACAAAGACAACCCAGGCAAAGGGAAGGAAAAGACGATTTGATAATAGGGACATGGAATGTACGAAGCTTGTATAGGGTTGGAGCTTTGCAAGAACTTAGAAACGAACTAGTAAGAAATAAAGCCATGGTAACAGCGCTACAAGAAGTACGATGGAAAGGAAAGGAGATAATAGACTTTAAAGACTTTATGCTATTTAATAGCGGCAATAGAAATAACACGCTGGGTACAGGGTTTTAGTCAACAATAAGATTAGACACCTTGTATTGGATTTCAAAGCAGCGAATGAAAGAATTTGCACAGTAAGACTGCGCGGCAGGTTTTTTTTAATACAACTTTCATAAGCTGCCACCCACCCACGGAAGAAAAAGAAGTACTTCCTCTGTCCGAAAATAGTTGCTACATTTCACTTCGATTTTTATATGGAAATAGTTGTTACATTTCATAAGAAGCAAGAAAACGAGGAATTACTGAACAAAAATTTTTTAATTCAAAGAGGAAACACAGGTAAATGATAGACACAACAGTTTAATACATTTTAAACATTATTTTGCAAAAATTCCTGCACTGTTTTAATGGCGTTTTCATCACATTTTATAGAAGTCATTAAAGTCGAACTTCGTCTTTTCATTTTACTTATGTGTAGTAGTTTGTAGTTGTTACACCCTTTATGCAATAATGCAGATTCCCTAGCTAATTAATGTTTTCTTGGCATTTTGAGGTTTAGGATTATGTTACAGCGGTTAATCAATTAATATGTAAGAATTTCACGTTTTGCAACAGCAGCGTAAAACAAAAGCGCAACGAATTTAAACAAAGTTTGGCAATCACACACTTAGATTCATAAAAAATCTGATAAATATGTTAAGAGAAATTAATTAAGTTGACTATTTCCAATAATCTGGACGTGAAATTGAAATGTAGCAACTATTTTCGGACAGAGGAAGTAACAGTTAAAGACGACTACTACGAGAGTTTAGAGAGAACATATGAAGCAGCCCATAAACATGATGTTAAAATAATTCTAGGAGATTTTAATGCAAAAATCGGTAAAGAACTAGCATACAGGCCAACCATAGGCAACCACAGTAAACATAATGTAAGTAACGACAACGGGAAAAGACTAATTGATTTTGCGATGGGAAAAAACATGGTAATCTCCAGTACACGCTTTCCACACAAAGATATATGGGTATCACCCGACGGCAACACCTGTAATCAAATAGATCATGTTCTAATAGATAAAAGACACACAACAAGTATTATCGAAGTGAGAAGCTATCAAGGGACAAATTGCGACTCGGACCATTTTCTAGTCAAGGGAAAATACAGACAAAGGATAACAAGAAAGAAGAGAAATAAAAATGATAACAAAAAGAGAGCGTATGATAGCGAAAAACTAAAAGACAGCGAGATACAAACTAAATACCAACAAAGAGTCGCAACACTCCTAAATCAAAACACAGGTGATATGAATATACAAGACAAGTGGAACCACATATTGACAGTGATACACACAGCAGCAAAGGAAACCATTGGTGAAAAAACAAAAAGGAAGCGCAACAACTGGTACGACGAAGAATGTAGAGAAGCACATAAAGAACGAGACGAAGCTCGAAAGAAAGTGCTACAGAGAGTAACTAGCGCGAACATAGAAGAATACCACATTAAGAAAAGCCAGGCACAAAACCTATTAACAAAACGTCTTCCGGATTGCCGTGTCATTTTGAGACAAAAGACTCAACGTTTCGCCCACTTTTATACCCTTCTGAAGGGTTTCGCCTTTGGCTTGGTTGACAAGTTGAGTTACTGTTACCTTTCTGCCTCTTGCTAAAAGAGTTTCGCCTCTAGCGTGGTTGACACGTTGAGTTACCGTGCTCTTTTAGTGCTCCTCCTGAAGAAGCCCCTTATAAAAGTGGGCGAAACGTTGAGTCTTTTGTCTCAAAATGACACGGTCCCAATCCGGAAGACTTTTTGTTAATACTGACACTGACCGTGGAAGTCTTCGAATTCACAAAACCTATATGTAAACGACAGAAAAGAGCACAAGAAAAAGAGAGGATAGAAGAACTAGAACAAAACTATAGAAATCAAAATCAAAGCATAAGCAAAGAGTACTAAAATTAGTACTCTTTGGCATAAGAGAATTTTACCAAAAAGTGAAAGAACAGAAAGAAGGCTTTCCAGCTAAAACAAGCATATGTAAAAACAAAGAAAGTGAACTAGTGGCGGACCATGGACGCCGGCAGGATTATTTGCAGTGGGGTGCATCTATACATTATACGACTATGATATAATTTATATCTATTCTCGAAATATTTGCAAAGAACTGGATGTTGAATTTAAACGAGTGGTGGCAAGGCAGACCCACAGATCAAATCAACCATCTGAAAATGAAAATGTAGAAGAATTCTTCAGAATATCTATCTTCGTCCCATACTTAGACTCTATCATTTCTTCTCTGAGAGATCGATTTTCTTCTACACACAAAAAAGTATTTTCGCTTATGCAGCTCCACCCAGAAAATATAAGAACATTAGATAAATCTTCAGTTTTAGCCATTGCAGAAGATATACAGAACCTTTACGGAGGTATTTTACAGGATTTTATTGCCCAGGCTACCTCGTGGTACGAGCTGTAGAAGACAAGTGATGTGACCTTAAATGAATCCTTTGAGTACGCAGATTTGATTGCTCAAGCCACACCATTTTACCCAGCTGTATGTGAGCCAATAAAAATTGGCCTAACTGTTCCAGCGACAACATGTACCATTGAACGTTCATTTAGTACATTACGGCGTGTCAAGACATGGAATCGGTCTACGATGGAAGATGCGAGGCTAAGCGGCCTGTGCATGCTCAGTGTTCATCGGAAAAGGGTAAAGGAGGACACTGAATTCATTGACAAGGTGTTGAACAATTTTGGACAACAACCTAGATGCCTCAAGTTTCTTTTAATCACACAATGACTTTTCCCAAAGTTTACACTAAAGTATATAAAATACATAACCATTTATTTACATAAGTTATGTATAACAAACAAATAACAATCAACAAGTAACATAACAACTTCTTATTTAATTAATTAAATTGTGTGTTTTCTTCCAAGCCAGGGGGGGGCAAGTGCACCCCCTTGCCGGCGCCCATAGGACGGACCAAGAAGGAATACTCGAAAGGTGGAAAGAGTATTTTGAAGAGGTGCTAAAAGAAAGTGATAATGAAGAAGTAGAAGAGGAAAATGACAATCTGTACCCCGGCCCACAACCAAACATAGTACCACCATCGAAAGAGGAAGTAGAAAAGCAAACAAACAAACTAAGGAACCAAAAGTCACCCGGAGAAGATGATGTGACAGCAGAGCTAGTCAAAAATGGAGGGGTAGAACTTCTAAACAAAATACAAATACTGTATTTAGTCTTTGAATTTCGCGCGTTCATCAGTCGGTATATATTTATAGAAACCTTACTTACAATATGTTATTCATAAAACAAATATAAGTTTTCGTTTCCTGTTCTTGGCGATGTAATCAATATATTATGTATGTGTAACTTAATCTAATAAATAAGTTTGATAGTTATTGGCTACCTAAAGCCTATGTCACACTATCAGTCAGTTTGACAAACTAGACTAACCAAACTGTTTTAATGACGTCACAAGTAACCAGTTTGACAAAACCATCAAACTCTGTTGTCAGACTATACATCTAATTTGATTAAACATTAAGCTGTGATTAAGGTTACGTTGTGGTTTGTACAAAACTTCGTCGGCCCTATACAACTCAATAAGGGCCAAAACCTGCTCTCGAGTCCAGGACATAATTAAAAATATTTATAACTACTAAAATATAACAGTAATCAGACGAAAACCACGAAAAACGTGCGGGTAAACGCAATGTTAGTAGGTTATGTTATTATTTGTTTACTGCACATGTTCCACGCTCTTCGCGCCTTTCCGTTGAATTTAAAATTTACCCAATCAGCGGCAAGGTCGCATCAAACCGACTGACGAAAATAGAGGCGCTTCTAAACATTAGAAAATTTGACCAAACCACAACGGTGACGTCATTAAAACAGTTTGGTTAGTCTAGTTTGTCAAACTGACTGATAGTGTGACATAGGCTTAATATATTAAGTGTATTCAAGAGAGCATCACTCTAATTATCATAATAATTACACTGTAGGAGATATGGACAAAAGAAAAAATGTCAGATGACTGGACAAACTCAATTATATGTCCAATATATAATCCATTCAGAAAACTCCTGTGACATAAAAGTCACCATGTGTTGGTTAATATGAAAATCCCTATTAGGCTATTAAAAACTTTTAGATTTGAGATTGGCGCACCTTTAAATTTAAATTTAATGCTTTTGTTTTTTTTTGTTTTCACTTTGACACTTAAATTATTTATTATTCAAGTTACGTTTTATAATTCATAATCTTTAGAGAAATGGATGAACAGAAGCACCAACGAAGTTTATTATCATACTTGTATTGTATTATTAATAAACCCATTTTTACCTTGTTCTACTTAATTTTACGAAAATGACAAATGATTTATCATAACCTTACATTTCAGTTTGACGTTAAGTACATTCACTAAAAAAGTTGATAGGTTCTGTACATAAAGTACACTCCCAAATTTTCATTTGACAGCGTAAACGTCACGGGAGTTTTCTGAATGGATTATACAAGAAGAAAGGAGATAAGACAGAGTGCAGTAATTACAGAGGAATAGCCTTAATAGGAGTGGTATATAAAATAATGGCCTCAATAATAGCTGAAAAAATAAAGCCGTATACTGAGGAAAATTTAGGCGATTATCAATCAGGGTTTAGAAGCGGAAGATCAACTACCGACCACATTTTTACAATTAGAACAAGCCTAGAAAAATGCTATGAATATGACATTGACCAGCTGTACATCGACTTTGAACAGCTGTACATCGACTTTGAACAAGCGTATGATAGCGTTAACAGGGAATACTTGGAACAAACATTAAAAGAGTTTGGAATACCAGAAAAACTAGTTCAGGTCACGAAAATGACAATCGAACATTCAAACAACAGAGTGAAATACCGAAGAATCCTATCAAAGCAATTCGAAGTAAAAAGGGGGATTAGGCAAGGCCAGGGTGCGAATCATACAACTTTTACAGGGGGGGATACTATTCCAGAATTGTTTTATACATATTTTAATGTTATACATTTACACAGACGAAGAAATATTCATCCCCGGCAGGGGTACGACTTTTATTTTACAGGGGGGGAAAATATAAGCACAGCCAGGGAAATCCCTGGCATCCCCGGCGGTGATTCGCACCCTGGGCAAGGCGACCCACTATCAACTAGGTACATTATTCAATTTGGTATTGGAAAGATGTGTAAGAAAAATAGACATAAACCCTGGAGGAACAATATATGTACATATACAGTGCAAATTTAAGAAATGCGAACATAGGCAAATCAAGGACCAATCAAATTTATGAAATGCGAACATAGGCCAATTTACGTATACCCAAAAAGACGCCAAGGCCGAGGTAATTTTTGTAAATTATAAATATCTGTTGACAAAAATTCTGTCAACGTCAAATTTTCGGCATTTGTAAATTGGTCATATCGTCTGCTATATTCGTAATGCCAATACCTAGCGTATGTAGACAATGTGGTTATTCTAGCCAGAACAAAACAAGCTCTACAGGCAGCATACTGTGAATTAGAAATTGAAGCAAGAAAAGCAGGACTGAAGGTGAATGAAAAAAAACCAAGTACATGCTGCTGACGAGAAACACAAGAGTAGAACAGGCTAACATAAGAATAAATAATGACATCTTTGAATGGACACGACAGTTTAAATATCTAGGGAGCACGATCACAGAAGACAACGAGACAAGCAAAGAAATAAAGACAAGAATCGCAGCAAGAAACAGAAACTATTATGCCATGAAAAACATATTCCAATCAAAGACTGTATCACGAAACGCCAAGAAAAGAATATATAATACAATAATCAAGCCAGTAGTCATATACGCAAGCGAAGCGTGGGTTCTAAAACAAAAAGACAAGAAACACCTGGAAATTTTCGAGGGCAAGATATAAAGGCGAATATACGGCCCAGTGCAAGACGGAGGGGAATGGAGAAGTCGAATGAACCACGAGCTTAGAGAATTACACGGAGAAAAGGACATAATTACTACAATAAAGATACAGTGTCTAAAATGGTTGGGACATCTAATAAGAATGACGAGTGATCGAGGTCCAAAAAGAAGACCAAAAAGAACCAAAGGTTAGAGGATGGAGGAGGACGGCTCTGGATAGCAAAGAATGGAAAGCAATAATTGAGCAGGCCAAGATCCTTCAAGGATCGTAGGGCCATCAATGGATGGATGGATGGATTTTTAATTTTAAATGAATTAAAAAAATTATAGACTGAATAAATACTGAACTTTATAAAAATTCTAAAATTTGTAAATCGAATCCGACTAACTTTGCTGAGGTGGATCAGGGCCGGATTAAAAGAAGTAAAGGGCCGCATCCGGCCCGTGGGCTGGTGGTTGTCCCTATGTGCCCTAGAGCTTAGTTCGGTGGTAAATAAATATTGCACACGGTAACCTTCTCTAGAATATGAACCTGAACTGCGACTACCTCCAGAGTGGTATTGATAGGGATCAGCCACGGCGATGCTAACTCCTCTGGTAGCATTATCGATGTTTCGGTTTTTACTGTATATGTCAAAATTTTTAAGGGATAATAAGTGGTTTTCGATTAAATGTGTTTCCTGTAGGACTAGTAGTTGGTATTGATGTATTAAAATTCTTATGTAATTGAGTCTTTTAGTAAATCTGTTGCAGTTAAATTGGAGTATCTTCATTTTTATCTAAAATCAGAGACTCTACAGATCTAGTAAGGCCTATGTCAGAACTAACAACCTAGAGTCAAGAAAGAGCAACCAAAATCGAAATGAACAACATAAAAATAGAGGCCAATGTAAATAAAGGTTGTCCGCAAGGTTCAAGCTGCAGCCCCGGTTTCGGGAATGTCCTATACAATAATTTGCAAAATGTAAATTATGCGACAAGAACAAACGTTTTCGCCTTTGCGGATGACCTATTACTTTTAACAAAAGGAAGAATACCGCTAGAAGTAGAAATTTACGCAAACATAAACCTTCAAAAAGTGACGAAATGGGCAAAAGGAAACAAAATACAATTCAACTAAGAAAAATCAAAAGTAATGCTGATAACAAGAAAACTTCAAGGAAACAAAAAATTGAAATATACATAAACTATGAGCAGTTAAAAAAAGTCACAAATTTGAAATATCTAGGGATAATGTTAGACAACAGATTTAAATTCAACAATCATGTCCAATATACGACAGAAAAATGTTCTAAAATGGTTAACATTTTATCAAGATCAGCAAAGATATCTTGGGGGCTGAAACCCTCAGCATAATCTATAAAGGAGCAATCGAACCGATCCTTACATATGCTGCACCAGTCTGGAACAACGCTTTGGAAAAGAAATTCAATTAAAAAAGAATAAATAGAAGCCAAAGATTGATAAATATAAAAATTCTAAAAGCATTTAAGTAGAACTATATCATATGATGCAACGTGTATTTTAACAGGAATAACACCAATTATAATTAAAGTAGAAGAAAAAGTGCAGATATACAGAAGAAATAAAGAGATGGACACGGCACCACCATATCAACAAGGACAAGCTGAAGATGTAAATAGAAATATATTAAAAAAGTCAGTGGTGAGTGAAATCAAAAAAGACAGTGAAGTGCGGTGGCAAGTGAATTGGGAAAATAGTACGAAAGGTGAAGTAACAAAATCATTCTTCCCTACAGTAACAGGCAGACTAAAAATAAATCTACCCTTATCACCCTAATTAACAACAATTCTTAGCGGACACGGTAAATTAAAAGCGTACTATCATAGATTTAAAATAACTGATGAACCTATTTGTGACTGTAGTTTGGGATTACATAATTTATGAATGCTCCATATTCAATGATGAAAGAACTATCGTAAAAAACAGCATTATGCGGAAAAGGGGTAATTGGCTAATTAGTAAAGCTGAGATTGTTGAACTGTATCTAAAAGATTTAATTAGTTTTAATAAGTCCATTAATTTTGAATATACAATTGAATTGTTACAACACAGATATTAGAGAGATTCTATTCAAAACAAACACATCTATACTTGTTAAGTTGTAAGATTTTAGATATAGATAGATAACTAAACTCTTAAAATGACTTTTTCTCACTACCACCTTGGTAAATTGACATTTCATTGTCAAAAAGTCGACAATAATGGAAACTAAAACATTTAGTTGAACAAAAACAGACTGTATCTAAGGGCAAAAAAGACGATTTACCGCGCCAGGTCATTTTCCGCGCATGGTACCCCATAACGCTACACCATAACGGATATAAAAAAAATAAATAGTTATAATGGAGAATACGTGCTTATTTATTAATATTAAAACTAATTTTACAATTGGAACAACGTTGAATGTTAAATGAAGGTGTATTTACAAAATGTTTGATTTCATTCTTTTCGTTACTGAAAACAGAAATTTCGTTTATGTGGTTGTTTGTACCATAGCAACAGCGCCGTTAAACTGTCATAAATATAAACGTCACAATTTTTGTTAAATTATTAATGAATTTTATTTTGTGGTAGTGAGAAAAACGTAATGCGCAACGCGTAGGTAAGTTTCTTTTTTATCCTCGGTGGCTTTATGGACCTCAGCTGCGCTTCGGTCCACAAATTACCACCTCGGATAAAAAAGTTCACTTACCATAACTTGGAGCGCAAATAACTATTTCGACTACCATTTCCTAAAGGAGGCTATTATTTGACACTTTCCATACGTCTGTTAATATTCTTCATAAAAGTAAGTTTCAGTATTAAACTTGAATTTTTGTCTCTTTGACGATCGGAGTAAATTGTGATATTGTTTGTCTTTAGTTAAATGTGTACGCGTTTTTTACATTTTAAATTGTTAAAACAGAAATTCTGAAATCTACTTTTTTCAGGTATAATCCGAACACAGTTCTGTAACCTGAGGAGGATCTAGAACCAGATCGAAACGTTGTTCAATAAACACAATTTTGACACTTATCCATGTGTTTTTTACTCTGATTAAGGTCGTAAATTTGGATATACAGTAGAGAGTCGATTATCCGAACTAATTGGGACCCAGGGTGGTTCAGATAATCAAAAGTTCGGATAATCAAACAAAGGCTAACTTTCAAAAAGAAAACACTGCCTTACATTTAAGGCGGGCGGGCACTGCGAGCGAAACGAAACTAAGCTAAGCGAAGATAAGTTTTTTATAAATCAGCTGCCATACTTTTAAATGCATCGGCGGCCACTTAAGCTATACTAAACGAAAATATGCGAACAAAGATTGAAATCTTAGCTTCGTTTCGTTCGTTTTAGCTCATGTCAGATTCGACCGAGGTTTTGACCAGTTTAGTTGATCACCACGTGCTAAGCAGTGTGATGAAAGTCGTAGTATTTACCCACATACTGTGTAATATTGTAATAACATATTTTGGAAAAGTTAAATGCGTAAATGGTACCTATTGCTCGCCGAAAATTTGTATTTTGCTTTTGAATATCAGCGGCTATCAATTCATAAAATTGTTCACGAGTTACTCTCAAATAATTTTTGAATTTAAAATCGTCTAGCTCAGTGGTTCCCAAACTTTTTTATTTGCGGACCCCCAAGTGATTTGAATTTTTTTTGTGGACCCCCTACCTTTGACTCACCAAAATATAAAAATCAAGCAACTGCAATAGTTAATTTTTTATTATTTTATTTAATTACATATCCACTTATACCCAATAGTATGTAACTTAATATTAACTCCCATTACAAAAATAAAAATGGCTTAATAGCGAAACTTAGTGAGACCTGTGATGTTGCTTCTGTGTAGGAAGTTCTGCGATGTTTGGTTTTACAGTCGACAGCTTCAGCCTTAAATCATCTTCAAGTCGGTTTCTATACTTTGACACTTTGACTTCATATACGTAAGCTGGGAAAACCCTTTTTCACATAAATATAAGTGGTTTGAAATGGTGTTAGAAGCAACATTGCCTTTTGTGAAAGTTCTGGATACCCCTGTTTCACTCTTAACCAAAAATCTGACAGGGAAGATTCCAAAAACACAGATTTCAATGTTTTATCAGACGAAAGATCTGCCAAATCATCTTCTTCTTTTGATGTTAGCGACAACTGTGCGCTGTGCTATTAATAAGCCATCTGCAAATGAGTTTCTGATCCATTCACTTTGATCCTCTAGGATTGGAAAGTATTCTCGTAACTGATATTCAAGTTGTTCTAAATGGGATTTAATTAATAATAAGTACTATTTGGGGTGAAATATTCAAATTATTACTCTCAAGAAACTCTGCCATGCAAGGGAAGTGGTCAAAAATTTCATCATCCAATCTTCGAATCCAACGCTTTAATTTTTTACACATTCCTTCAATTTTATCCCTGACTTGAAAAACTGTAATACTTGGTCCTTAGAGACTTAATTTAAGTCCATTGAGATGGCCGAAGATGTCTGCGAGATATGATAACTTCAGTACCCAATTTAAGTGATTCAGTCTGTCTTTAAGATCAAAATTAGAATCAAGGAGAAATAATCTAACTTCATCTTTAAGTTCTTCAATTCTATTTAATACCCTTCCATGAGAAAGCCACCTTACTTCCGCATGTAGTAATAATATAATTGTTTATGATTGCTTCCCATTTCTTCGCGTAAAATAAGATAGCGAACAAACGAGAATTTAACGGTCGCGATTTAATAAAATTTACGATCTTCACCACTTCGTCAAGACAGTTGTTCAATTCAGTTGGCATTTTTTTAACAGCCAAAGCTTCGCGATGAATACTGCAGTGAAACCACTGAATGGAAGGTGCAATTTTTTTTATCATTGATACTAGTCCACTATTTTTGCCACACATGGCTCGCGCACCATCAGTACTAACACCTACATATTTATTCCAGTCAATACTATTGTTTGCTACAAAACTATCTACAATTTTGAAAAGTTCCTCTGACGTTGTACGAGATGAAAACTTTTCACAAAACAGAAAGTCTTCATGTAATTTCTGCTTATAGTCGTATCGAATAAAAGCAAGCAAATTAGCATTATTTGTAATATCGGTACTTTCATCCAGTTGAATTGCATAAAAGTTAGAATGATTTCTTAAGCTATTTATTAATTCATCTTTTACGTTCTTAGAAATTTGTTGTATTCTTCGTTTTATTGTGTTATTTGAAAGTGAGACTGAATTTTAAATTGTAATGGCTTTCTTATCCAGCACTCCCGAGGCGGCCAACTGAATTTTTTTTTATAAGTTCTTCACCATCAATGATGTGTGGTTTTCCCATTTCAGCTATAAGCAAAGAAACTTCGTAAGAAGCACGAACAATATTTTCGTTGAATGCACCACTGGCAATGTTTATGGTTTTTTTAGTTTCACGCAAAGTATCTGCTTTCCTTTGGAATAAATCCGGTTGCTTATTACGATATGTTCAAACATGAGGATGCAGTTGTCAACCTTTGGATGGCACTAGGGCGCACAATACGAATTCAAATTGCAAATACAGCAAATACAAACAAAAATTATTAATAAAACAGGAATGCTTTAGGTTTAGATTTACTTATGTGAATTTTGTAAGTAAGTCAATTAAAGTCTCCACAGGGACCCCTTGATATACATTGGCAGACCCCGGACCCCAGTTTGGGAATCACTGGTCTAGCTCATTGATCAGTTTATGAAATTCTCCAAATTTTTCTCGTTTCTTCATGTAACGGCTTATCCAAAATTTTTTCTTTTTCTTCTCCATGAAAACTACATTGGCAATATCTTCAAAAAAATCTGATTAGTCTGATTCTGAACTTAGATTCAATAACATTTTGGTTGTAACAGAACTCATTTTAAACCCGTCCTTCCTCACGAAAACACAGCCGACAACTAAACGAAAATCGTTCCCAGTGGTCGCTCCAACGTAGTTTAGTTTAGTTAGCATTATGTTCGCTTAGCTTAACTTAGTTTCGTTTCGCTCGCAGTGGCCGTCCGCCTTAAAATATCAATTTATTGTGCATAAATACAGTAGGCTACCTTTTTTTTTTTAAAGAACATTTTTAAGTTGGAAAATAAGAAACTCGACTTTTTCTTGGTGCATTCATACAGTTTGCAAAATTAAAAAACGTTAATGCGTTTAATTTTAACGGTTCGGATGATTGACGTTCGGAAAATCGACGCTCTACAATGTATTAAACTTTAAAAAAAATTGTGATTATTCTGTAACTCCGAATAATTTGTAAAAATAATAAAACGCAATTTAATAATAAATATGTTTATTTAGAGCACATAACATAAGACATTGATATAACAAAACAATGGAATTTTTGCTTATAACCACGTAAGCAGCACTTTTTAATTTTGTATAAGGCAATATCAATCATCTGTTACAAGTATATTATAAAAATGTGAGCCTTGGTATTTCTTTACTGCACAGCTGCTCGAACAGAATGTTAATAATTTTTATTAAAAGCTTTAGAAATAAATAAACACTTAATCAAAAACTGTATCTAATTAATAAGAATTAACAGTCTTAATGTGATATATCTAAAGATATTTACAAAAGCGCCACATACCAATAATAATATTACATTGGTGTAATAAAGTTTTATATGTTAACTATTATTGAATAACTCTATACTATAAACATATAAGTGAGAAAATTTATTAAAATTATAGAAAAAATTAAACATTAAAAATATAGGAATGTATCGTAAGCAAACAATAAACAACAAAATAAAAGCTATTATAAAGACAATAATATAGTAAAAAAAATCTAGGCATCCTTCTGTACAAAGATTCTTTGCTAATGTATCAAAAGGCTGTATTGAATTGTCTGATAGTTTTAAAAAAATTATTAACTAACGCTCGAACGAAGGACATCAAAACAGATCTTGCAAACTCGTACGGGCTTGTTCTCACCAAATTTAATTATCGGTACTTCTTGATCTGAGCACCTACTACATAAAATTCTTCCACAATGTCTACAGTGATGCTTACGTACAGTAATGGAAAAATTCTTGCCACATTCTTGACACATATCTGTCTGAGTCCAAGGTACTTGTTGAGATAATTGATCCAATAATCGATGTAACAGCTGCTTTGTTGCTACCTGAAATTGTGGAGAATAAAATTGCTTTAGTCTTCAATATTTTTATATCATTATGTTTCCAACCTGATAATTGAAAATAGTAACTCGTTCGTTATTTTCGGCTGCCAAGCAAGCATTTGCTTTTACTAAGGCCCGACAAAGGTTTCCATTCCCCTTCATGTATGCCAATAACAAAGGTGTGTTGCCCTGCAAGTGTAATTAAATGAGTTAAAGAATTACACAAAATTGTATTTATTACATCTAAGTCTGGTTTATTTATGGGATATTCTGGCATACATTCCAGAAAAAATTCACAAATAGCTGCGGCATTTTCCTTTCCGTATCTACATAATTCGTGCAACGGATTTCTGCCTTTTATATTAATATGTTCCGCTTCGATTCGTGATTCGGTTAGGAGAGTTCTTACCTAGAATTATGGTCCAATTTCTCTAATTCGTTACAATATAAAACTTACATACCACATTCAAATGTGCTTCCCTTACAGCTACATGAAGTGCATTATCACCATCAACATTACAAGCATCAAAATCAACATTAGTCTGAATTAAAGCCAAAACCACGGGGGCGTTACCTGCTTCAGAAGCAACGTGAAGAGCGGTTTGTCTAAAAATGCAAATATAAATCGTAATTTAATTTCGATAATTAAAAAACCTCACTTGTGTGCGTCACGATCTTCTATTCGAGCTCCAGCAAGAATCAAGCTCCTTACTAAAGTTTCATTACCATATTTTGCAGCCAAATGCAAAGGCGGACTTAAACTAGGATCTTGAATTCGGGAATTTACATCAACTTGTATCGATAACAAAAATAATACGCTTTCTAAATCACCCTTTTTTATTGCTGTATGCAAAAAGTTGTATCCCTTGGCGTCAAACTAAAAAGAAAACCATTACCATCAGGTTAAATATTGAGATGTAGCAATGCACATAACTAGGCCCATACACAATTGTTTATGCCGGCCAACAAGTGCCTAGATATAAACCCGATTAATTAACAAATAACTAATAATTGTGCCCATATATTTTATGTAGTATACGTGCGCAAGACACAAGAAATGCACCAAATTGGCACATTTAAGACAGAGCAACAAAAAGGGCAAGCACGGTAATAAACTCGCTCGGAACACAATTTCGCACCAGTGGCGGTACGTAAATAAGGCATACGGGCAGTAAATAAATATTTTAAGAAAGCATAGAGTTAATTAACTGGAACAAGCAGAGGTGCGCGACAGATCAAATAAGGTCGGATCAGAAATAGAATTGAATAGTAAAAGAAAAATACAACAGCAACAAGAAAAACAAAAGGAAACAGAATAGCCGAGTCACTTTAGGCAAATAAAAAGGCCAAACCTCTAAAAAAATCCAAGCGAAGGGTACATTGTGGCATTATGAACAATATGTAAAAAGTTCGAGGTCAAAGGTCATGAATATCGTTTTCTAGCAAAAATCTCGTTATCTATTGGTTTTACGTTAATTTTGTTTATTATGAAAAATATTTATTATAAAATTCTGCACAAAAAAGGCTATATACAAAATTTACATACAACCAATAGTTTTTGAGATAATGAGCTCTAAAATTTTAGAGCAAGGCGCATACTCCACTAATATAGTCTATTATTGAATATGACCCTTCAATGCGTAGAAAATTCATAGTATACACACAAACATATTATTTATGTGTTCGCAGGTAGTGGAGTATACGTATGCAGGTAGTCAGACCCTCCTTCATAATCATAACAGTAAAGATCTTGAGTTGCATCTGTCTAGCATCGGACGTTTTATTCGAAAAGGAATATTTTGAAAAATTATTACAATGTATGGCGTACGCAGATGACGTAGTTATTCTTGCAAGAACACGAAAAGAACTGGTAAGAACAAAGAAGCAAGAAGAATGGGGCTACGAATAAATTAAGAAAAATCTAAGTAAGTATATGGAAATGAGTAGAGTAAAGAAAATATTAGAAACTACAGAATACTTAACAGTAAGCATAAACGAAAATAGTGAGTTAAAGTTGGAGAAAGTGGACAGTTTTGTGTATCTTGGTGCATTAATAACCCAAAATGGAAGCCAGAATAGTGAGGGGTAATAAAACTGCAGAAAATTTATTAAGTATCAGTGTTGCGTGCGAAACAAATATCACCAAAGACTAAATAAAGTGAGAATTTACAGTACCGTGATCAGGCCAGCCGTGACATATAGTTGTAAAACGTGCATATTAAATAAAAAAGAGCAGGAAAAATTACAAAGATGGGAAAGAAAAATTCTACGTCAAATCTATGGAGGACTGAAAATAGATGACATGTGGAGAAGACGAACAAACGAGGAAGTTAAGAAGTTGTACGAGAACCCAGATATTATAGAAATAATTAAAGCATAAAGAATAAGATGGATAGGTCACGTGCAGAGACTACCAAGACAAAGGGCGACTAGAATTATATTAAGAGCTGGTTTAATCGGAAGTAAAAGTAGCGGAAAACCCAGGAAAAAATGGATTGAAGCCGTTGAAGAAGACTTAAAGAAGATGAATGTTTGGAACTGGGCAGAAGTGGCAAGCCAGTCAAATTATCATTGCTTCCACCACAACAGCAGCCGCACAACAGTATTTGTATCGAGTATATTATCAGGTACAATCATGGCTGAGAAAGGACTTAGATCCTCAACAATGGGGTTGGACATGCCATAAAACTTTCTTGGAGCCAGTTACTACTCTACTGCATCAGACGAACTCCTTAATTCTATTTTTTGCAATTGTACGGTTGCGGTTCAAATTGTGGATGTCCAAAAATAGGATTACCATGCTACATAATTTGTGGCTTTTGTTGTGGAGAGTCATGTTTAAATGCCACTTCTGATGATACAACAATTGAACCTTTAGAAATCAACGACGATGGGACTGATCTCGGCGCTGTTTTAACAGCAAACATGACTGAAGAGGATAACTATCCTGAAAATGAAGAAGATGAAGACGAAGGAGAAGTATATTATTTTGGATGGAGGTTTCAGTGGATCAAGTAAACACTCACAAATAGAAAACTTGTTATTTATTATATGAAACTGATTGATATGTTAAAATGAATAAAATGTGCTGGTTGCACGTTACATGTCTCAACTCACTTGCACACGTGATGTACTCTACCAATCTTACAACTTAAACACAAAGTATGAAAAAGTAACTAAGGAACTGAATCGGTAAAGACGGTTGTTGTACAAAACCGCGTTAAATTATTTATATAATAAATTCAGTTGCTTTCATTTTCTATATATATGAAGGAAGTGATGAAGAAACATTATAATTAAATGACGCATGGATTAGGCCTAAAGGGGACACCATGTAAAAAAACGCGCCTTGCATTCTACTTCAAAGGTGGTGCGGAAACGAATGCAATGCAAAGTTCAAACTTTCACGACCTCATATCTCGAAAACTATTCGTCGTACGTATATTTTGTTCGAACCTTTTTGGTGCAGAATTTTATAGCAAATATTTTTCATAATAATCAAAATTAACGTAAAACCAATAAATAACAAGATTTTTTGCAAAAAAACGATTTTCGTGACCTTTGACATCGAAATTTTTACATATTGTTTATAATCCCACAATAAAGAAGTGTACCAAAGTACCCTTCACTTGGATTTTTTTAGAGGTTAAATCCTAAAGTGGCAATTCACGCGTAAGACCACATACGCTAACGCACCAGCCTCAACACCGAAAGGTATAAGAGGTTAACGATTACATACATACATCCTAAAGTGACTGGACTAAGAAGCAAAAAAATACTGAGATTCCCACAAATAAAGGCAGCAGACATGGAAAGGCTTGAAAATTTAATAATAAATAAAGGAAGTAAAGATAAACACCAGCATCGCAAGCAAAGCCATAAGTAGCATCAACGAACTGCTGAAAAAATATGAGAGTCCTACGGGTATTAAGGAAGCATATAAGGTGGGAAAGGGAAAAACAAAGTTGTTGATAGTAAAACTAGAAAACTTAGAACAAAAAATTGAGGTGCTAAAGCAAAAAAGAAAACTGGGATGCCAGGAAATATACACAGAATGTGACCTAACTCAAGAGGAACAGAATAGACAAGCAGCAATCGGGAGGGTAGCCAGAGAAGAGAAGGTCAAAGAAAAAAGACTAAAGTGGGATACAGGAAAATGGAAATGGAAAAAAGGAGGGAGGAAAAGAGGAACAGGTCCAAAAAACTAAATATGCACCCCAAGGATGGAAACAGGAGCTAAAAAAAGTAAATACAGACTATGCAGGTGTAACAGAAACTAAAAGGAAAGGACTACAAAAACTACCACTACCGTACTGCCTCCCCAAAAAGTTATAAAGCAGGAAAAACAAAAACTTGGAGAAATTTCGAGGAAAAAATGAAGAACCCACATAGAGAAAATCAAAAGTTATTCTACAGCACCATGAGAAATATGAGGAATTGAAGAACTCTTACGCTAAATAATACAAAAGATGAAAATGGAGAGAAGCAATTAGTAAGACGAAAATAGGAAAAGCCCCAGGATATGACCAAACAACCGCACAAATGACAAACATCAACATCAGAAGAAGCAAGGGATCGGGCATCAGAAACATATTTAACAAAGTTATGAGTACAGAACAAGCACCAGATGATTGATGACTGACAAAAGGGAATAGTTACACCGATCTTTAAAAAAGGAAACATTAAGGATTTTATTTCCTCTTGCAATAGCAAGAAATAAGTGAATTTAATATACAGGCTGTTTGATAAAAAACGGAGCAAGCCGTAGCACTCTTATTTATTAACTGATTGTAAAAAAAAAATATTTGGTCGAATAACTCATAAAAATCTACATTTTGCTGTAAAAAAAATTTTTTTTCGGCCTCATTGGTTAAGCGTGGTGACGTCATGATGAATTTTTTAAATTACACTCTATATATTTTTTTAGATATTCTCATAGAGAATTTCTTTCTCTTTTCAACCGTGTAAATATTTCATATAGTTGCATAATAAAACTTTCGAGTTAAAGACAAAATACCAATACAAGCCAGTAGGCCATTAAATTAAAATAACTTGAAACAAAAAACAGCCGCCCTAAACGTTACTGAAGTGTCAAGTGTTTTCTTTGTGTTTTTAATCAGCGTTGTTGCATTTCCTCTGAAAAACCATTAGAAAATGGATTCTGATGAATTGACGGACATGATACAAGTTCGTAATGTTTCAGTCTTGTATTGGTTTTTTGTCTTTAACTCGAAAGTTTTATTATGCAACCATATGAAATATTTACACGGTTGAAAAGAGAAAAAAATTCTCTATGAGAATATCTAAAAAAATATATAGAGTGTAATTTAAAAAATTCATCATGACGTCACCACGCTTAACCAATGCGGCCGAAAAAAAAATTTTTTTACGGCAAGATGTAGATTTTTATGAGTTATAAAACCAAACATTTTTTTAATTAAAATCAGTTAATAAATAAGAGTGCTGCGGCTTGCTCCGTTTTTTATCAAACAGCCTTTTTTTTTTTTTTTTTTTTTTTAACATTCATGCATACTACCGTAACCCCCCGGAACCGCTTTCGCATTACTTCAGGGGGTACGGGCGTCCCTTACACACTAACTTACACACTACATACATGCAACTTACGTACTAAACTTATACTAAGTGAAACCGACTTGCACGGACCGTGAGTCGAACCCACAGCCCGAACAGACCGATTTCACTGTGGCCTCGGCGAGGAAGCGGAGCGACCGCTCGCCCACCGAGACCCCCATTATCAAACAGCCTGTATATATATTCTGTTCACTGATCTCGCGCACACTAGACTTATGTTGGCATGCACTGAACAATTGGTACCTATTGGCACAGAAAATTTGCTTTGTAATGTTGTTACCTATTTCTGGTTACTATATAATTGAGGGAAATTAGAAATCTGACATTTAAACAAATTATAAAATAAAAATTTTCGTGCAATGTAACCTAAATGTTGAACCATGAATTTTACCGAAAGAGGGCAGAAGGCAATTTATCTATGTTACAAAGAATTAAAAACTGCATATGGAACTATTTATACAAATTTTGATATTGATATCTGTCAACATGACAGCATAACCCAACAATACAGGGAACTAAGTATCTCACTAAATTTTAAAATCATGTAGTGCTGTCAATTCAATAACAAAAAAATGCACCAGATATTTCAATTTAGTGCTTTTCCTAGTTGTGAATAGATAGTATGTTAAGCTACAAAAAAAAAGATCAACTTCAAAACAGAAGATCTAGAGTCTAGAGGGTCCGCCGCTTTATTAATTTTCTGCTTTTTTTAAGTATTTCGCTTTAAAAATACCGCTCTAGGCAACAGTGCATTCGCTGGTCATAATCCTAAAATATTCTGTCTACTGTCTCTTTAATAGTCTAGATGGGAAAACGACTGGCCCAAAAAGTTTTGCAGGACCTATTGAAGTGCTACTACAAACTTACGAAACACTGTTGTAAAGTTTGATAAAATAGAATCGGACTTACCAGTGGTGGATATAAAGGATTTAAGTTCTGACCAAAAATATCTATTAGACATTTGTCAAGCAATAGTTAAGGGATTTGTGCCAGAGGATTTGGGAAAAAAAATCCTGGAAAGCTAGCTCACGCTCGCTGGGTTACCTGGGTGAACCGAATATTACGATTATACGTTGCTACTAAGGATCCTACAGAAAACTTGAAAAAGCTGGCGACTTATGTGGTCAAAGTGTACTTGGTTTTCTTATAAAAATAAAAAGTTTGTGTGTCAATGGTGCAGAAAATTTGTATTTTCTAATTATTAGCCATTCACGGTACTTGGCAGACCCTGATAAAGGTAAAATTGATAGTACAATTCAACGAAACGCATACTTCGCTCATCCAGAAAATCTACTTCTTTGTATGGCTTTGTATGGATCCGCAACGTCATATCAGAGAACTTGCTTTACGTCGAGTTTTAAAAGCCAGAAACTCCATGTCCAAAGGAAAAAGCGATAAGCTAACTACCAGAAATTTCAAGATACCTCAACTTAACTTTGAAGCAAGTGACTACACAGAAATAATAGACTGGCAAAATACTGTAGTGACCGAACCCCCTCTGCTATCAAAATATTCAGATGAAGATCTTAACGGATTTATAGAGGCCAGAGAAATACCAGATACCCCTAAATTTCCATGCCACAAGCAAACCGTAGAAAGACATATTAAGCTTGTAACAGAAGCTTCGCTATCAGTGTGTGGTCAAAAAAGCAGAGATGGTTTTATTCGCTCCAAAATTGCATCACAAGTAAGAACACCAAAATTTGATACAAAAAAATTGGCGAAGAATCTTCGCTGGACTTTCCATACTTACACAATTGAAAAATGCATAACAAATATATCATAAGCGTGAGGATAAGCAAGGTCTCTGTCACCCATGAACGATTTCAGAGTTCCACATCAAAACTATTAAAACGTAGCATTAAATTATGTTTGTATTTTAAAGACAAAAAAAAATAAAACAGTCTGCGCTAGAGGGCTTACTTTATTTTAGTATACCTAAATTTGTTACGTAAATTCCTTAAAAAAAAACTATATTCGTTTTTAATTCGTACAAAGAATAACGCAATCAAAAACCTAATATTACAAAGAGCGGGTAATTTAAATTTTCTACGTATGTACCTACGTATTCACAGCAACAACGATATCTAAACATTATTGTCGCTTTTCGAACATCGTTGCCGCTCGTTTTAATTTTATCGAAAACAACGTAAATTTTAAATCAACATGCACGAATAAACACAGATTAACATAAAACAGCAATAACACTGTCTACAAAAACAACAACAAAAAAGAAAAAAAAACTACAAATATTGCAATAAATATTGTATTCGACTTTCGGAACTCTTTTTGCGTTTTATATTTTGACCCTGAAAAGGGCCGTTTGGGGATGCGATCAACGCTATTTGAAAGGCATCTTGATCTACTATCGACCCAGAACATTTAAAAAAAAATCGTTGTGTCGTTTCCGAGAAAAGTTTTTTTGAAAATTTGAAAATTTCCCAAACTGTCCGGACTTTTTATTTTTGAAATTTTGAATTTTTTTTTCAGCTAGTTCTAATCAGCCGAGCTAGAGGTACAATTTGGCGTTAGATTTATACCAATATGTTGATGTGTTTTTGAGAAAATCGGCCTTAAAGTTGCGCTTTTCAAAAAATCGCCCAGGGCGCAACTTATGACATAGAAACTTCGGGAAAAAATTATTCGATTTCTTTTCAAATTCTGTATTGATTTCCTAAGTAAAATTTTGAAATTTTTTTCAAGGAAAAATCTGCGCCTAATCAAACATGGCTAACTTCCGTTTCCGGTTCCGGATTTTTTTGAAAAGCTTATTTTACAGATGTACTGTAATTATAGGCCCGCATACCAAATTTGATGAAAATCGGCCCAGTAGTTTTCGAGATATGAAGATAACGCGCCCACTCACCCACCCACCCACAGACATTTAAAAAAAAACACGTACTATTTAGGATGCCTGGACCCTAAAACGTGTTTTTTTCGAATTTTTATGATTTTGAATTTTTGGACGATTCCAATACTTTCCTATACATGCGTTGCAAGTATGGAACGTAACTCTAAAACGTGTTTTTTTATAATTTTTACGATTTTGAATTTTTGCACGATACCAATACTTTCCTATACATGCGTTGCAAGTATGGAAAGTAAAAAGAATACAAATTGTAAAAATAATGTAAGTTTTGAGGTGGGTGGCGGGGGTGAAGCCTGATTAGCAGTCACCTCCTCACGGTGAGCTCTGGGTTATTTTAATTTATTTCTTAAATTATGAATAATAAATTTCTTAAATAAATGAAAATAAGCGAAGAACTGCTAAAAAGGCGGAGAAAGGAATTTTGGTTAAATTTTATTAATTATATTATAAGAAAACCGCCTTTTAACAAAAGCTATTGAAACAAAATACAGCATATTTCTGTGGCAGACCTGGCAAAAATGTTTTTATTTCAAAAAATAATTCCTAATATGATTCTAGGCCAAAAAAAGGTGTTATTCCAAAACCGATAAAAAAAAAATCCTCAATCTAAGAATTCAATCGTAATGCGGACCCTGAAGAAATATTTTGATTTTAAAAAACAATTTATATTTAGACTTTATACTAAAAAAGGTAACTTTTTTTTCCTAGCGTGAACTTGATTTCCAAAAAAAGAAAATTTGCCTCATTTTCGCTCCACCCTAATGCACATAAGAAGAAGAAACGCTAAGGGATTTAGGCTAAATAGAGGAGTACAAGATGCCATCTTTATCCTCAGATAAGTGAAAAAGCAGAGAAATACATTTATGTTACATTGACCTCGAAAAGGCTTTCGATAGAGTAAACAGAGATGACATATGGAAAGTTTTAAAAGAAAGAGGAGTACAGTAGAAGGTAGTAAGAAGTGTACAGAGCTTGCATCTTTCTTTCTTTCTTTTCCTTTTACCCTCTTATACCTTTATGGTGTCGAGGTGGCCGAACACACTGAGCCACAGAGCGATCACTCATTCAAGTTCTGGCCAAGCAGGTATTGGTTTAACTTTCTATATTGCAGTACTATGTGCGCCCCCACCCTGCCGGCCAAGCAATGAAAGTGTTACTGAAGAAACTTCTTTACCCGATTTTGAAATTGAAGGGCAAAATAATGATAACGAATCTAATTACAACAGCATTTCCGGTCGACGAATTGTCGATATTTTGCACACTTTTAATGCACTGAAGTCTCTTAAACATGAGGGGTTCGGCTGTTCTTTCTACGATATGAACATAATTAGTGAACAACGTAAGGGCTTCGAGTCTATTTTTACAATTAAATGTGCTGTTTGTAATAAAATAGACACGATATCTACAGAAGATCATACATCGTCGCGGATGCATATTAATTTAGCAGCGGTATCAGCCATAATGTCTATTGGTGCAGGATATTCCCAGCTAAATAAATTTTCAGCTGCAATGGATGTTCCGTCTCCATCAACCAGTTACCAGTACTTATGCTTCGTATCACGATAGTGTTTGTGATATTTACAATCAAGCGGCTACAGAAGAAATGAAGAAAGCTGCAGAAGAGTTAGGAGAAGTTGATTCAGAAGGCTATGCAAATATTTCAGTTGTCGCTGACGGATCGTGGTGTAAAAGATCATATCGAACAAATTACAATGCTCTTTCAGGTGTTGCTTCCATTGTAGGTGTACGCACAAAAAAAGTTCTTTGCGTATCTGTTAAAAACAAATTTTGTTCAATATGTGCATGTAAAGACTTATATAAAAATAATAAGTGTCCAGAACATACTTGTTATAAAAATTGGACTGGAACATCAACATCAATAGAAACAACAATTATAGTGGAAGGATTTCAGAACTCCTTAGCAATGTATGATCTGAAATACATTAAACTGGTTGGTGATGGTGACAGTAGTGTCTACCGCAAGCTTTTAGAATCTATGCCCTATGGACCGAACATTATTATACAAAAAATTGAGTGCAAGAACCATATCCTCAGAAATTATATCAATAAAATTAAAGAATGTACCAAAAAACCAAGAACAGATAGCCGCTTGAAAACTGTGCTTTCCAAAAATATCCTTCGATTCCGAAGTGCAGTGACAAAGGCAATGGAATACAGAAAAAAACAAGATGTTTCGATGACTACGAACATCAAAGAATTAGAACGGGACATTTTAAATAGTCCGAAACATATTTTGGGGGATCATAGTGGCTGCAAGAGTAGAAACTATTTTTGCAGCGGCTCCAAACCAGGGGAAATGAATTTAGTTCCGAATTTTTCAAAAATCGGTCTATTTGAAGACATTATGGCAGCTGTTCGTCGCGTGGCAACACACGCAAATAGTTTAATTTTGGATGTGACTAATAATTGTGCAGAACTGTACAATTCGCAGGTAGCAAAATTTATTGGTGGAAAACATATCAATTTTTTTACGGCGCTCTTATCAAGCCAGATGTGAAGTCGCCGTAATAGCTCACAACAAAGTAGGAATGCTTCATCAAATTGTGCATAAATCAGCAAAAGCAGCACCTGGAAAGTACACTTTGCAGTACTGTGACAAAATGAAGAGGAAATTAAAATTACGGCAGGAGAAAGGGCATGTGAGAAAATATGTAAAGAAAGATTTTGGAGATACTGACGAAGATTATGGGCCAAATGCATCAGAACAAATACCTGATATGTCCCAATGCAATATGAAAATTGCAAAAGAAAAATTCATAGGAAAATTAACTATGAATAAAGATGAAATTTCTCAATTAACAATTGGGCAACATCGAAACAATCGATGGTACAAAGAAAGACGAATGCGTGTCACTGCATCAAACTTTGGACGTATTTGCAAATTGAGACCTACCACGTCCTGTGCAAATACCGTACGAAACATTTTATATCAGCAATTTTTTGGGAATGCGGCCACACAATATGGAAAAGAAAATGAACATAGGGCTATGGAGGATTTTGAAAAAATGACAAACATTCAAGTTAAAACATCTGGATTATTTATTGATAAAACCATGTAAAAAAAAACGCGCCTTGCATTCTACCTCGAAGGTGGTGGGGAAACGAATGCATTGTACAGTTCATACCCTCTCGACTTTATATCTCGAAAACTATTGGTCGTGCGTAAAATTTGTGTGTAACCTTTTTTGTAGATAATATTCTGATAACCAATATTTCTAATAACTGAAATTAACGTACAACCAATAGAAAGCGAGATATTCGCAAAAAACTGATTTCTTTGACCTTTGACCTTAAATAATTCGTCAAGCGAACACAATTTCGAAAAGGATTTTCTGCACATTATTTGTAACGTCAAACTGAAGGTGCTTGCAACAAAAAAACTTCACCAGTATTTATTTGGAGGTTTCACCCTTTTTTCG
Source organism: Melanotus villosus (assembly GCA_963082815.1). Classification (NCBI taxonomy): domain Eukaryota; kingdom Metazoa; phylum Arthropoda; class Insecta; order Coleoptera; family Elateridae; genus Melanotus; species Melanotus villosus. The sequence continues at coordinate 42,376,226 of OY720426.1, forward strand.
CCTAAAATTACTGGACTAAATTGAAAGTTCCAAGAATAAAGGAAACACAAGTATCAAAATTATTCAAACGTATGTTGTAGTGTCTACTTGATATGATTATAAAAATTTCAGAAATTTTTTCAAAGTCCAAAACTGAGGAAATATGTGAATTTAAGTCTTAAATGATTATGTGCAGGAAAAGTAACTGAGAAATAAGACTATTAAACATAGCAAAAATTATTATCAAGAATAAAATTTTCTGAGAAATCAATAATAAATAGTAGATTGTTTTACAAGATAAGAAAAGTACGAGTTTTCCAGCGAGTGTAAATTTTCAATTCACGAGCAAGCATAGCTTGCGAGTGGATTAAAAATTTACACGAGCATGGAAGAACCACTTTTCTTACCAGTTAAACATGCTATTTTTTCGTGTACTTCACGAAAATCACGTTAATTTTAAAAATAAATATTCAAAATTTATCAAGGTATTATTTTTCACTGTGGTCGTCATGGATTTGTCCATTTTTACAGCTACTATTTGAATTAATTTTCGACTTGTCAAAAAAATTATGTAAAACGTCAGATTATTTTTAAACGTTTTTAAGATTTTGCGCGAGCTCTGTAGATAAAATATTGTACAATACACGTGTGATAATGCATTATTAAGATACGCGTTTGAAATTTGCACCTCGTTTAATAATTTGAACAATTATACATTTACGAATATTTATACAAATAAATTGAACGAATGAAAAAAAGTGTTGCTATGAAGAAAAGTGTTGCTAACAAGAAAAGTAGCACTTTTCTTTACGATTTTTGATTGAACAATATGCTTGATTTCTATCTAGTACACGAAAAAAAGTTTTTCCTCTTGTATCACCTATCCGTGGACACATTGTACATATGTTAATTACAAAATTGTTCTAATTTTGTAGTTAACATATGTATATAAAAAATAGGGTTTTTCATTGTTTCTCTTTTGTTTTATTTTTCCATTCTAGATAGGAAAAAGTTGCACTTTTTCTAACTCAAATGAGTATTAAAAACTCCAAGAATACCTTGCCGAATTTTACAAACCACCATTTTACAGCTTTTTCTTATGAATAGTTTGTGTACTAAACAAGATTTATTAGCCTGTCCCTATCAAAGTCTAATCCCTCTTCGCTTCAAGTATGGGTCATTTTTACCTGCTACACGAAGCACTTCGATGCAGTCAAATTTTAAAATTCTGGTGTGTTTTTTTAAATTTCATTCGCAATTTATGTCGTTACGTGATGTATTGTAAAATAATTCAATGCCTGAGCATTACCACAATAGCTTACATTGTAGCGGTAAAGAAATAAAAAATTTTTAATTTATTCGGGTACGTTTGTACTTTATAATTTTGTATGTTTCTATTACACCTAATAACTACTATATTTTTAGCAAAAGTGTGGTTTTGGCGATTTACCGCAATTGTTGAAATATTGGTCTATACGAAAATGAAGAGTTCTTAACTCCAACTATTATAGGCTTCTTTAAAAATGAGAACAAACATCAGTGTTTTTCTAAAAATAATGTGAACAGGTACCGTCACTAAACACAAGCCTTAAGTAAGTAAATAATATTTTACCTGTTCAGCAGCCGATGGTAATCTATCAAGAATCGACTGAGCCGCTTTATTATTTCTAAAAGTAAGAGCCGCAGCAAATGGACTTAAACCAGTTTTATCACGTAAACTTAAATCAATATTAGGCACACAAAGTAAAAGAGAAATAATTGCGGAATGCTGGTTTTCTATTGCTATATGTAGTGGAGTTTTATTTTCAGCATCGCGGCAATTGACATTTGCTCCGTGTTCTACCAAAGTCTGAAAAATGATACAAGAACATTATCATTTTTCATAAAACAATATTATAAATTGTTTCCAACCTGTACGACAGTATCTAATCCCCACTGGCAACACAGATGTAAAGGAGATGCTTTATCTTTGGCTTCATCACCACCTTCACCGTTTGGACCGGGCATTCTTGGAGAATCTAAGTCGCAACCGGACTGTATTAAAAATATAGCGGCTGCTTCTCTATTTTCATCAATTGCTCTACAGAAAAAGGATAAGCATATGTTAATATAAATAAAATATTGAACAGTAAAATCTCACCTATGTAAAAGTGTTTGTCGACAACCATCAGGCCCCAGACCCCAACAATCAGTATCGACACCATGTCTAACAAGTATACTCGCAATATTATCTTGATCTGAATCTAAGGCTGCCCATAATGGACAGTTTCCTAATCTATCTAATGCAGACATATCTACACCTCTTACACAGAGAGCATCTACGACATCGCTCAAGCGACAATGTATTGCTAATTGTAACGGCGATTCAGATTCTGCTGTCCTAATAACGAAAGCATAATTACATTATGTGGGATTCAAAACTTGAATACGTACTTTGCATTCATATCAGCACCATTATCGAGTAAAAAAATAGCAGTTTTGGAATCCTCTTTTAAAATAGCTTGATGTAACAAAGTGAAGTCTTTTCCGTTTCTTACATTTACGTCAGCCTTACCAATAATTAAAATTGGCACTAATTCATTATACCCTTCGTTAAGTGCTAAACTTAAAGGTGTTTCCCCGTTTATATCCCTTAAGTTAAAGTTTGCAGGTAATTGGGGAACATCTACTTTTACACTAGAATTATCTGTTTCCAATCTATTATTATGATCGATGAATTCCTTTATGCAATTCTCAGAATTGCCCAAAACGGCATAATGTAAAGGAGTTTGCCTCAACTCGTTCGATAGGAAATTTGGATTCGATCCTAATTTTAATAATTTTCCACATACATCGTTACATTTCTTGGAACACGCTGTATGCAAAGACGTTTCTCCTTCAACATTAACATGATTAAAATTTTGTACAAAATCACACAGAAATAATGCAGCATTCCATGCACCCTCTATTATTAAAACTTGCAACAAATTATTACAGCTTTGTGAATAAACAGGGTTTGCCTGAATGTCTTTCTGTAGTAATCTGGAAACATAATTATTTTCATCCACATCACCCGCTTCGTACTTCAGTAACGCATAATATAAAGCACTATGCTCTTCGATACTTTTAAGGTTTATTTCTATATTGGGTTGATCAAGTAAAAGGCTAAATATAGGTTCGTTATCGGCCATTATTGCTATGTGAAGTGCGGTTCTGCAACAAGTCATATTTGTAAGGAACACAAACCTAATTTTGCATAGAATACTTACAAGCCTTGTCGATTTTGAGCATTAATACCAACAGTTTTATTAATTAATTTTTCAGCAATTTTAATTGAATCTTCTATATTACTTGTGCCTGCTAATAGATGTAAAGCTGAATCGTTTTCATTCCTAAAATATGATGGTTTTAATTTAACGAAGTCGAGGTAAAAACTATAAGTTACTCTAAGTTCTCGCTAAATATATACTAAAGAAATATTTTATAACCAGGTTACACAAAATCCTTATCAATATCAGGAAGAGTGATATAGTAAGACTCATGGGGATTTCAACTAAAGTGGGGAATAACAACAGAAACCTGTCCCACGTAAAAGGAACCCATGGAATAGGAGAATGCAATGAAAATGGAGAGTTACTACTTGATATATGTGGAAATCATCGGCTTAAACTTGGAGGAACATTATTTCCCCATAAAGAAGTTCACAAAGTTACATGGGTATCACCAACCATAAAACTCAAAACCAAATAGATCACATTTGTATAAGTCAGAAATTCAGTAACATGTTGTTAGATGTATGTAACGAGAGAGGAACGGACATTAGATCTGATCACCACCTGGTCATGCCTCCATATGCATAAGTATAAGATGTATTCAAGAGAAAAGTAATACTAAAAGGAGATCATAAATACACATAAACTTAAAGACCCAAACACAAAACTGTTATTTGGGACTGCCCTGAGACATAAAGCTCAATAAATATTAAAGAAGGACGAACAGCAAGGAGCAAGAAGAACGATGGAAGGAGATAAAGACAAAAATAAATGAAGTTATGGGCTTCAGGAAGAACGATGAAAAAGAATGGATGACGTCAGACACATGGAACACAATAGAACAGAAAGTAAAACAACATATATGCCCACGTGGGACTGACCAACAATCTGCCTTACTAAAAGCACAATAGGTACTTCCATCTTAATAGAGAAATTAAACGGAAAACAAGAAGAGACAAGAGACAGCATTTGCCAGATTTAGCAGAAGAAATGATTTTAATTTTTTTAATTTTCTTTTTAATTCAGTTGATACAACCAGAAAAGAATGAAATAATTACTTCCATTCCTAATTATTATTAGTAGCTATATGTCCCACCGCAGAACACGGTATTTATCGTTTTCATTTTTCAGTTGATATAGAAAAGAATTCTAATTTATGTATTTTATGCCCGGCGCGCAGACATCGTACAGCAAGTCCCTGCAGGTTATGTCGCTCCGCAGTACATACTGCAAACCACAAGCGTTCAACTAAAGCAGGTTCGCTTATACAGGAATACTGCGTCAATTTTCGTATGTTTGCATACGTGCCGTTACCATGGCAACGGCACGCTTACAAATGAATTTGTACGGAGAAGTGAAACAGATTCTAGAACTGCGTCAGTCGCAACCTGCTTTCTGGTTTCGGTGTTACATATTTTTATACAATGTTCCCATCAAACGATCCGGAGCAGTGGATTATTTTTTCACGTTTTTTAGTAAGTGGATCTGATTTTAATGTTTATTATTACCCCTAATTTAATTGCTCTTAATACACCTTTAAAGAATAATTCCGAAATATATATTTTTTGTTTTACATTAAGTGAACCCGGGTTCTATCAAACTTTCAAGTTGTAAAAAATCGAATGACCTTAAACTTTGGAAAAAAACGGGGGGCTGTCCCTGCAGCTCGGCCCGCAAAGGGGTGAGGGGAGACTTAATAATCTGCTTCGCCCATTCATAAAGTCACTAACCGCCACTGGCAGAATATAAAAGATTTATATCAACTGACATGGAAATAGCAGGTCCACAAACATATAAAAGTGTACCAATCAAGAATAATGTCGGAGAAATATTTACTTCTATAGAACAACAGCTCAATACATGGAAAGAACATTTCAATGAAATATTAAATCAGAAAGATGAAGAGCAGGAAGAACAAGATAAGGAAGAAGAACAAGAGGGGACAGAAGATAGGCAGGTCTCTTTACTGGGAATAAGAGTAAGCGCACCTACTAAGAGAGAAATAGTAACAGCAATTGGAAGTCTGAAAAAAGGCTGCGGGTATTGATAATATAATGGCGGGGGTATTGAGGGAGGATCCTGAAATGATTGTTGATTTATTACTACACCTCTTTCGAGATATTTGGAAAAAAGAAGAATATCCAATGGAGTGACATCTGAGACTTTTGTCACGGGCCCCGACGAAATGTTTAATCTTTTAAATGACCTTTTTTATTAAAAAAAAGTGATGCATTTTTTTAAGTGGGGCCTGGATGACAGACTTCTCACGGGTCCTAAAATTTCTCTCCGCGGCCCTGCCAACAGCCTTTGTAAGAGGAATGAAAGATAAAGATGGGAGAACACAGAATGATGAAGAAATAAAAAGAATATGGAAAGAATACCACGAGAATTTATTAATGGGTAACTAGATTTAACTATCTTGGAGTAGCAATTATACAAAAAGAAAATAAGGCATTTTATGCAAACCGAAAAGGGACATCTCGCCGCGGCCGAGTCGCCGCAGCCGACTCGTCGCAGCCGAGTCGCCGCTGGCCTAACTCGCCGCCGTCCGACTCGCCGCAGACCGACTCGCCGCGGATGTTTACGGTGTGAACATTGAAATAAAACAACAGCGTAGACAGTAAAGTTGTTTATTTATTTATTGTTTACTGAGCCATTTCGTAGTTATGAGCTATACCTTGTAAATAATCTATAATATTTCTATTTGCATAGTCCCTCACTATAACTAAAATCATGTCGTCCGCATCTCGATATTTCTTTAATTTCATCGGTGGCATGTGAGTCATAGAATGTTGTAAGTGCCATTCCAAAAGCAAAACCAGGTATAGCGATAACAATGTCTATGCGTTTAAAGCAGTTAAAGAGGATTACTGTTAATTACCTAAATATTAAAGCCTCTGCAAGTCTTCTTGGTAAATTCAAATTTATCCTACACCCGACAAATTCTAAAAATTATTTTAAATTATTTAAATAACGCTTATTTTTAAAAATATAAGGTAGATTTGAAAAAAGTGTAAAAATGTAATGTAAATGTAAAAAGTTTTTAGAATTATAATACCTCGCGGCGAGTCGGACCGCGGCGAGACGGACCGCGGCGAGCCGGGCTTCGCGGCGACTCGGCTGCGGCGTGTCGGCCGCGGCGACTCGGCTGCGGCGAGTTGTACCGGACCGTATGCAAACAAGGTATTATTAAAAAGTAAGATTAGGTATAACAAAAACAACAAAAATTAGGATATACAAGACATTAATTAGGCCGATTGTCATATACGCAGCAGAAACTATTACTCTTGCAAAAAGAGGAGAAGAACTAAGAAGATACGAAAGGAAAATCTTAAGAACAATATTAGGTCCAATTAAGAACGAAGAAGGGTTAGACGCAGCGCAGGAAAAACAAAGAAATAGACCAAGCAATTGAAGGAGAAGACATAGTATGTTTTATAAAATATAAAGAGAGAGAGAGAGAGAGAGAGAGATTATGGCTGATTTAAAAAAACTGGAAAAAGATTGTGGAAAAAGTTGTAAGCATAAACAAGAATAGCGGAATAATCTAAGGAAAACGTCATAATCCTATGCATTGTAAGGACCATAAGAAGAAGAATAACTGGTGGGGTATTATAGTCTTTTGTGTATTTGCCAGATAGTGTTTAACAGAGTGATCTTGAATGGAGTTTATTAGAAAAAGCTGATAAGTACCCAATTCAAGCTTCAATCCACCTGCAAAGTGCTTTGACCGCTCTAGAACATTGGACAAAGACATGGCGCATCAAAATTAATGAAAACAAATCGGCATCAGTGGTCTTCACTCTCCGCAAGGTCGATCCACCCCTTATAACCTTTAACGGTATCAACATACCACACAAAGCTGACGTCAAATATCTCGGTATCCACCTCGACAGAAAACTAACCTGGAGAAAACATATACAGACCAAGCGAAAAGAATTGGATATCCGCACGAAGAAGATGTTCTGGCTCCTAGGACGGAACTCTCAACTCAGCTTGAAAAGTAAGGTGCTAAGGTTCTGGGGATCCGCTAAGTCATCGAATATCGAGATATTACAACGATTTTAAGGTAAAACTCTCCGCGCAATAGCAAGCGCCGAATGGTAAGTATGTGAACAACCGCACACTCCATAACGATCTGAAGAGTTCCATGGATCAAAGATGTCATCAAAGACTACTGCAGCAGATACAAAGATCGGATTAGTGATCATCCTAGTGTTCTAGTGTCAGACTTATTAAATAATGCACACACAGTCAGATGTTTGACGCGGACAAAGTTTAGTGACCTCACAAGCTAATATTGTAAAACTTGTATACCTAATATACTAACAGGAGGCCACTCTTGGTCTTCCTCCCCACATGTTATGTATAATGTATGACAACTCATTTACTTGTTAGTCTAGATCTAGATAGACTAGTTGTAAATACGCAGTTAATAAATTACATATAAAAAAAAAAAAATTCGTAGACTATAAATCAACAGCTTACAAATTATAATTGCACAATCAATTGAATGGCAATCGCCATTATACCTACTTTTCATCCATTTTGAAAAAGCATTTAACTACATTAAAAGGAAATGCATTTGGAAAGAACTAAGGAAAATAGGAATGCCACATAAAGTCATAAATTTGATACGAAGGGGTTATCAACAGACAAAATGTAGAGTCTTATGCCAGATTTACACCAAACGGAATTTTAGCGAACAGAACACGAACTCGGCCCGTTTGTGACAGTTCGCGAACAGTTTTATATTATTGCGAACAATTTATATACAAATAACGAACTAAAACGTGTTTAAACGAACTAAAATGTGTTTAGGGACTGTTTCCGCGGACACACGAAAGTCCCGTCTCTTGTCGGAAAGATCAAAAGGTTTCCATGTACAAATCTGGTCCGCTGTCCAGATGCGTTTAGTGTGAACAAGCTGTTCGTTGTTCGTAAACACACTGCATGCAGCACGTGGCCAGTCTTCATGCGTTCTTCATAGAGAAAACACCGAACATTATTTATTGTACATAAATAAATAATAATGCCTAAAAAAAGTTGGAGAACCGAAGAAACGTGTAGGTTAATTGAAATGTACACCAAAATTTGTGGAATCCCAAAGATCCAATATACAGGGGGTTTCTTAATAACATGCTAATATTTAAGGATGTTATTCTTGGGTCCATTTTGAGAAAAAAACTTCATATGAACATATGTCCTAAAGGTCTTAACTTTTGAAATACAGGGTGCTAAAGTTTTAAGAAAAAAATCTTTTTTTTATGATAACTTTGGTATGACCCTAGATATTTTTGTGAAACGTAGTACGCATCTTCTATGCATCAAAAGGTATTTTCTGCTGTACAACATAATTTTATAATGTTACCGTTTAAAAATTATTCTCTTAAATAAATTTTTGTTTAAAGTTACATAAATTGTTTTTTATCGTAAGTGGTCTAGCGAGAGGCAAATGACTGAATTTTATTTTTTTATGCGAAAACCGTACGTCAAACGAAAAAAATCAAGAGACCAGATTTGCTCAGAAAGGAATGAGGATTTCAAAAATAATTTTTACTTTAAGAAAAAGCAGTGGTGTATCACTATTCTCTTTAAAATGATTCAGTGCAAATCCCGCACGAACGCCACTGGCAAGAATAAAAAATTATGTTGTACAGCAGAAAATGCCTTTTGATGCATAGAAGATGCGTACTACGTTTCACAAAAATATCTAGGGTCATACCAAAGTTATCATAAAAAAATATTTTTTTCTTCAAACGTCATAAAAGCACGACTTTGTGTCCTTGGATATACACAGTTAAATGTTCACTTTTACTCCTAGGAGTAAAAGTGGGCACTTTTACTCCTAGGACTAAAAGTGACATAAAATGAGCCAATGGCAACTCGTAATTTTTATTTTTTATAACAAAGCAACCCGTAGCAATGACAGCTGGTATGACGTTCATTTTTGACTTTTTTTGTATTTTTTGCTGAATTGCTTTTAATTTATGCGTTTGAAGAAAAAATAACATGTGTTATTCGGAGTAAAAGTGATTTTGTGCGCCTCGCATGAAATTGTACGACTCGCTAGCGCTCGTCGTTCAAACGTCATGCTCGGCACACAAAATGACACTTTTACTCCTAATAACACAATATACTATTTTCTTAAAACTTTAGCACCCTGTATTTCAAAAGTTAAAACCTTTAGGACATATGTTCATATGAAGTTTTTTTCTCAAAATGGACCCAAGAATAACCTCCTTAAATATTAGCATGGTATTAAGAAACACCCTGTATAAAGACAGGATTAAAAAAAGCGACTCCTTGAAAGAGTTGGGAAATGCGTTTAAGGTAACTGCAGCTACCTCGTCTGCACTTGGATGTAAACTGAATTAAAATTGAACAAAACTCAGACTAATTTGTCTACATTTTGTTTAACTTTTGTCCGCTTGGTGTTAACTACTGTCCAAATTTTGTTCGTTCATAAACATGTCTCAGTTTTGTTTTAATTTTGTAACAAACGGACTGTTTCTGTTTTGTCTGCGGTTGTCCGTTTGGTGTAAATCCGGCATTAGGGAACACGACAGAAATAGAGGAATCAGATGGAGTTTCACAGTGTTTTTGAAAGATCTCGATTATGCAGATGATGTTTGTTTGTTCTCCCACACACATACGAACAGGCACATGAAACTAAATGATTTTAAGGAAGAAACAGGAAAGGTGGGAATGAAAATAAATATGTATTCAAAAATCTAAAGAATTACATATAAACGTACGAGTAAACGCTCCTATTATGTTAGGTGTTAACCTTGACAGACAGGAAGATTTCATATATCTTGGCAGCAATGGCGCTGCGTTTTACAAACTAAATAACGCACGGAAGAATAGCAATATTCGTAATAACATCAAAATCAAAATATTTAACGCATGTGCAGTCAGTACTACTTTATGGAAGTGAAACTTGGTTTGTTACATCTATACTAAGAAGAAAATTGCAAACGTTTGTGAACCGTTGTCTCAGGTACATATTAAGAATGTTGTGGCCAAGAACTATCCCCAACGAAAAGCTTTGGAGGCAAACATATCAAATGGAAATAAATAAAGAAATAAGAAAACGCAAGTTTGGAGGGCTCGCACATACTCTGCCAAAAAATGAAGAGGAAGTCTGCCACAAGACCCTAGAGTGGAACCCACAAGGAACAAGAAAACGTGGAAGACTAAGGAACTCGTGCTACAAGAAACGAAAGCTTTAGCCAGAAACCGAACCCCATGGTGAAAATTTGTCGACACCATATGTTTCGGAAGGCAGAAGGATGATGTTAATAAAGTCTTCGCTTGTTAATCAACTTGTTAATTATGTAATTTATGGTTTGCATTTGTTGATGTCAGGAGAGATTCTTCTGTTCTACCTGAGTTAAAATTTTTGAACAGATTTATATCAGCTGCAGTTTTTCTTTTAAACAGATTTTTAAAATACATATTTTATGTAAATAAACAAAGGCGAAGGAAGTAAAACCGATAATTAAAAAAAGCAAAAGATAAGTAGCATGGTTAACCACAACCACAAGAAAGTTTGTTATCAATGCACTAATTTTCTAGTGCTAAATTAGAGTGATATTCTACGTCTTAAAGTTATAAAACTGTATTATAACTAAGTTGTTATTCTAAAAAGTTGGAATGTTATTTTACACCACAAATATTACTCACTTATTTCTTTGCAATATTCACAAACGACAACAAACAAGAATGCTTTTAACAGTAATACTAAGACTGACCTAATAATTAAAACTGTATAACAGAAGCGCCATGGAAACAAGATTAAATTATATACTTCTACTTTTTTCTTAACTATCAAACACAATTTATCTTATTGACAGTATAATAAAAATTTTAATTACGTTAGCATATTTTGAATTTTTTAGTAGATCCAATTACAAACCGATTACACAATTCAAACTAGATAACAATGATATAAAAACAAATCAATACATACCTTGTTGTTAACGTTGCATCACAATTATTTTCCAATAAAAATAATGCAGAAAACGAATCGTCATGTTTTATAGCACGATGTAATAAAGTTTCTCCCTGGTTATCTCTGATGTTAATATCGGCATTGTGTTGGATTAAAGTCGACGCTATACTCGAATTGTGTGCCCTTAATGCCAAATCTAGGGGTAAATCTCCATGCGGACTCCATAAGTTAACTATATCAGATAACTGCAACAAAGAGCGTACTTTTAACTATTGTTTTTGACAATAAATCTGTAAGATTTTTAAGGACGTAATATATTAAAGCAGTGGGATTAATAATAGCACCAAATAGGTTAAAACATATTATAAAAGAGAAACATACCGAGTGTTTGACTTAAGGGGCGAACATATGGAAATAGCATGGGAAATCGTATATGCAGATTCCTGCTTGCCGTTTGAGTTGTTAGGATTGATTTGTTGCATTCCACCTTCGTATTAAATAAAACAATGTTTTATTTAAAAAAAAAGCTGCAAGGCGTTTACTTTTCTATTGAATGTGTATTCGTAAGATACGGACGTGTGCAAGTATTGTGTGAACTTTTAGTTAATAATTGTTTATTAAGATAGTAATGAATTTTATTAACGAATTGTGCAAGAAAACCAAATTACGTGTTTCTGCCGGAATGCAACTTCTACTGCAACCGCCCACTTACGCCGTGCTTTATCTTTTGCCGACTTAAATCTATCAAAAAAGGCAAAATTTACCCTCGTTGACGAGATTACTTCTAGCGTCAACGGGATTAAGACTATGGGAACGTTCTTACAACATGATAGTGGTATCAATCGAAAGACAAAAAAATGCACTTAATTTAATACTACTTTACTTGAATTTGTTGCTTGTTTAAGAAGAAAATAACTTTAAAAATGTAATAAATACTACTTCGCATCAATCACAAAAAGTAGCCCAGCCAACCAGCCATGATCAAATTTGAAGTTTGTTTATGCCAAAATAAATTTTATTTTCTAGTCATTAGGGGAGGAGGAGAAATAAACGGAATAGAAGAATAATAAAGGATTTCTAAAAACAATATATTAGATGCAGCAAAAGAGAGCTGTGGAACAGCGAAAATAATAAATAAAGATATTAATACCGAAGCGGTGGAAAACGACGGTACTAGAGACGACGGATAACAAGTAAAATAGAGAACAACGAAATCACAGAAGACGACACAGTAGAACGAAGCTGGGGGAAAATTAAAAAGAATACCTATACTAGATGCATAATAAAACCACATGGTTCAGCGAAAAGGCGAAAAGAAGGTAAGAAACGAGGTAAATTCCAAAATAAAATAAATAAAGAAAGATTACTGGGTTGCTTTTACTAAAGGGATGGAAAATGACTTTTTAGTGCACAAAAAAAGCTGTGGAAAATTCTAAAAAGAAAAAGCCATGTCAACGAATGTCAACAAATAAATGCCGTTAATAATGACCAGTGGCAAGAGTCTTAAAGAACTATATGCCAATAGGAAAAATAATATAGAAGAGGAAATGGCAATTTATGAGGAGGAAGAAGAACAAAATACTGTTGATATAGACGGAACAAAAGTACGAAATGCAATAAAGAAACTTAAGAATAGGAAAGCACCAGGCAAAGACGGCATAACCAACGAGTTTATCAAATATGGTGGACAACGACTGGCATTACAAACAACGACACTATTTAAGAAAATCATTGTAAACGAAGAAACACCAACGGACTGGAAAAATAGCATTACCATACCCATACAGGAAAAAGGGGACAGAAAGGATCCAGCCAACTACCGTGGAATAACATTGCTTGCTTCTATAATGAAACTAGTCACTAGTATTCTACAGGACGAGATAAAGTACGTAAACATAAGCGACGAACAGCAAGGATTTAGACAAAATAGATCAACCTCTGACGCAATTTGTATAATCAGGCAAGCCTGCTTTCTTATGCTTCGTGGACCTATCCAATGCCTTTGATAGAGTACAGCTAAAATACATATTAACGATATTAAAGCAACTCAATATACCGAGAGCAATAACATGCATAATATGCATACTCAACATAGAGAACCATACAAAAATTCAAAGTAACAACGAGCTAACCGAAGCCGTACAGATAGGTTTCGGAATAAGACAAGGCGATAGCTTGAGTCCGTTGCTGTTTTGTTTATTAATAGACAAATAATTGAAGAGACCAAAACCATTGATGAAGGATATAAAATGGGAACCGAGACAATTAAAATAGTAGGCTATGCTGATGATATAGTGTTAATGGCGGAAAACGAGGATGGTTTGCAAAGGCTCCTATACAAATTTAAACGAGCTGGAGAGAAATATAATATCATAATAAATGCTAATAAGCTTTTCTAGGACTAATCCCTTTGGATATTTATCTGAAAGGAGAAGCCTGAATAAGAGCACATAGAATGAAATTCACCGGCAATTGGCACATTCACAATGAACGGTGTGGACACAAACGAAAACTGGAAGTGGTCAAAGGCGAACCCATCACTAGAATGGGCACTGACTACATTGAACCAGAGTACTCTTTTGACAAACCATTCACCGTGAGATATGATCGCAACGATTGGGCTCAAGGTAGGGTACCGCACCCTATCTGAAGAAAGGGCTAGTCTGGTTTGCAGACGGATCCCATACAGCACAGGGTACAGGAGTATACATGGCGTAAGACCAAAAGAGAACATACTCGTAAGTGTATATCTTGGAACCAACTCCACAGTCTTCCAAGCTAAAATCTTTGCTATAATGCAATGTGTACAAGATAATGTAAAACGTGGGTATACTCGACAACACATTAGCATTCTGCCTGACAGTCAAGCAGCCTAAAAAGCGCTTGAGTCACCTCGAATTCATTTTAAATTAACCCTATCTGAAAGGAACAAGGTTCATCTCATATTGGTACCAGGACACATAGGAGGTGTAGATGGCAATGAAAAAACAGATACCTTCGCTAAAACTGGAGCATCCACCCCGTTTATAGGACCATAATCTGTATTGAGAATACACAAACGAAGCATCCGGACAGCGATAGAGGCGTGAACTAGGACACAACATGTCTCTCGCTGGGATGCAACACAGGGACAAAGACTGGGGAAGGAAATAATTGGAATGCCTTCACATAGATTAACGACTGACGTACTCCACTTAGGACGTACTCAGATTAGACCACTGGTGGGACTTCTTATAGGCCACTGCCATTGAAGAAGACATCTACAAAAAATAGGCGATGTATGTAAAGAAGAGCTTTATCGTAGGAGACAGCAACTCTTCGGGGAAATTTTCCGTGGAGCAGTTCTCTCACACGAAAACCTCGTAAGTAATATCATAAAACTCGTTGAGGGCATGGAACTACCTTACCTGAGTAAGGTTAGGGGGTGCACAAAAGACCACAGCGTCGAAGTGCAATTAATGGATTAGTAACCTAGTGGAAACCACGCCGACAACCGACAAATATCAATAAAACTAAATGTCTAACTGTGGCAAAGGAACCCCGGCGATGCAAACTAGAAATAGACGGTATAGTAGTTGAACAGGTGATGTCATTTACCTATTTTGGGGCAATAATAACAACTCATGGAGATATACAAGAAGAAGTCAAGGAACAAGCCAATAGTATGGCAGCAGTGTCAGCGCGCTAGAAGGTATAGTATGGCGGAACAAAAGTATGAACATAGACAATAAAACAAAAATAGATATAAAACCTGCATTAGGCCGATATACAGTATAGAAACAAAGGCAGATATGCAAAAGACAAAACAAATTCTAAGATCTAACGAAATGAAAGTTTTGAGGTGCATAACTGGAAGAAGATTAATGGACAGAGTTCAGAATCAGCAAATACGAGGCGAATGTGGGGCCGGGGTATAGACAGAGTGGTGGACTATAGAACTAAAAATAAAGATAAAGGACAAAACATAACAAGCGGAAAAGGTACTTAAGTACAAAAAACACAGAAGATGAATATAAAGAAAAACGGAAAGAAGTAAAGATAACAGGGAAAAAAGCAAAACAAGAATCATGAATAAGATTTGGTCAAAAGATAACTGAAAATTATAGAAATAATCAATTTTTTTTTATGGAACACTAAAACAACTGAGAAAGAATATAATATGTTAATATAAAGAATAAAGAGGGGAACATAATTACAGAAGAGGATAAAATAATGGAAAGATCGAGACATTTTGAAGAACTGTCAGAGTCTGAAACAAATAAGGCCGAGGAAGAACAAAAAACAGAAGAAATAAATGGCATGCAAGAAGTAGAACTAATAGAGGAGGAAGAAGTAATAAAAGCCATAAAAAGTTAAAACTAGGAAAGGCGCCAGGAAGAGATAACAGAAGCAAATAACCGGATTATTAAATGTCATAAGTAACTAATAAACAATATGAAAGTACCAAAAGAGTGGAATTTGGGAATAATACTGCCTATCTATAAAAAAGAGAGGAGATAAGAGACTGTAGTACCTAGTTATAGAGGAATAACGCTATCCAGTGCCCCAGGAAATTTTTTTACGATAATAATGGACATATGAATAAGAAATAAAAATGAAACAACGGGAAGAAACACAAAGTGAATTTAGAAGTGGAAGAAGCACACAAGCCAGTGAAAAACAGAGATATCCATATCTGTTCTATCGACCTTGAAAAAGCATTCGACCGAATACGAAGGGTAGACATATGAAAAATACTGCAGAAGCGGGCAGTAGATAAAAGAACAACAGAGGTAGTAAAAGCAATGTACAAAGAGAATATAAACATCGTAAGAACAAATAATGAAGAGTCGGGAGAATTTGGCACAAAGATAGGGGCCAAACGAGGCTGTGTACTGAGCCCATTACTGTTTTCGGTGGTACTAGATGAAGCTATAAAAGAGGCAAAGAAAATTAGACTATTAAAACTAGGATACTGGAAAATGAAACAAATTCAGCTAACCGAATTGATGTTATGTTCGCAGACAATGGCGGTGCGGTCCATGGAAGCGATGGAAGCACCGCTTCCCTTGGCTTCATTCATAATATCATAACCATAAGGCAAAACAATATAATTAACTAATTTTAACATACTGCTGAAACAAAACTAAAATTAATAAATTATATTATTTTGCCTTATGAATGAAAGCAAGGGAAGCGGTGCTTCCATCGCTTCCATGGACCGTACGCCAGTGTAAAATAAAATTGGCAGATGATATGGCCTATTAGCAGAAACAGAAGATGTTCTACAATATAATATAGAAGTGATGGATAGAGAATTAACAAAGATAAATATAAACAAAACAAAAAAAAAGTATGATAATTACAAGTGAAAATAAAACTCATAATATAAGACTATAGGAAAAAGAAATACAACAAGTAAATAATTATAAATACTTAAGATCATTAATAGAGAACAACAGGAATATAGACAGACAGACGAAAGAATGGAAAAACAGGAAAACTGTTTAATATGATGAAAACGCTTTTTAGGAAGAGAAGAAATACCGAAAACGATAAAAACGCGTAGTGAAAAAACTCATAAGACTGACAATAACATAATATGTAGGGGGGACCGGGGTAATTAGAACTAGATAAAGGTCAATTCACTTCTGTGGGCCATAATTTTTATAGACGTTCACTTACCATAATAGCGTTTATTCTATTCTGTAGATTAAGGTTTACTTAACATCATATTGTTTAAACAATACGCAGCAACTAAATTTAGTACATGTTTGTTACTAAAATCTTTGGTGCGGCGTTTATGTTCTAATAACCCCATAGGGGGTTATTAGAACAGGCAGTGTAATTCTCCACCAAGTCGTTGCAGTTGCTGCTCAGGGCAATTAGAACAATCTCCATATATGTTCTAAATATACTGCAAAATTTGAATTGATTATGTTTGCGGTTAAGTGAAATATACTAGGTATAGGAAGCACAATTGGTATAGATTAAAATTTTTTTAATGCAATATCAAACTTACAAGAAATACATAGAAAAACAACTTATAAATAGGTAGCTAAAAGTAGTAATGGATTAGGTAGCTAAACTAAAAGGTAAATGTGCGTAAATAGAAAATAGCAAATGATTCAAAGTACCTAATACGTAGGTATAAAAAATATAAAAAAATAGTAGTAACGTATGTTAAATAAATAACTTTTTCAAAACAAACAACAAAAATCTTTGTGTCTTTAAATAAGTAAGAAAATAGGGACTATACTTATGTAATATACTTCTTCATTGTGCGATACTTAATGGATATTAACTGCATTTGATCTGTAGTAAAAGGTCCTTCCCCGGCAAGTTCAACTGGCCCATAAAAAATGTATTCTCTAGCAACAATACTTTCATCAGCACGTTTTGGCCACTTAAATACACCTGGTTGAAATTCTTTTAAAAATTTCATATATGCCATAGTGTTTTGTTCATCTGCAAAACTAGTTATCTGACCAAGATACCATTTGTCATCATAAAACACTGAATAATATTTGTTTAAATGCAGTGAGGAAGCTGGTAGTTGAAAACGGTTTTCTACACATTTCTCTTGATGTACATTGTCTACTTCTATGATTTGGTTATCCAATTCATTTTCTTCTTCTAAAACGTTCAAATCATCACTGGAATCTATATATTCAGGTTCAGTTTCATTATCTGTGCTTGTTTCTGGTGTAGGTTCTCTTTTCCTCTTTTTAGAGTTGTTCTTCCTCTTCTTTTGCTGTTTTTGCTTTTTGTTTTTAATTTGTTCTTGTATTTCTAACTTTTTTAATACGTCTGCATGAGTTAAAATCTCGCCATACTCAGCAACGCGTGAATTTTTCGTTTTTGGCTGCGTGGCATTGTTTTTCTTCTGTTTGAGTGATGTGTAAATCTTTTCCTTTATAAAATTTTCAAATGAATTTTCGATACTACACCCAGCAGTTTCTTCAGCAACTGGTGCATCATACTCTGGTAGAACTGTAGAAGTGATACTATCGTTTTCGTCAGTTGCTTTGCTAGATCCAGCAGTTATAGTTGTAGCTTGTTCTTGAGCATCAGGCACACCTCCATTTTGCCTATTTAAACTATTAGGATCAAACTCCTCTTCAGGGAACATTTTTCTGTTAAGTGGAAACAAACCGGTTGTCTTGAATCCTGATTCAAGGTGATCTTTTTTAAAAGACTTTGACCATACACGTCCTAGTAATCGCATGAACATATGCTTATGCAAGCGCTCTGAGTGGTTTTTCTGGTGCGTTGCGAGTACCACGTTCCAGGCTTGCTTTAGTGGTCTGAAACAAGTCCTGTCCAAAGGCTGAAGCAGGTGTGTTAGATTGGGTGGAAATTTTATGAGGATTACATCATTTTCGAGAGCAGCTTTTGCGATATCGTAATTCACGTGTGAACGGTAACCGTCAAAGTAGAGAATGATTTTCTTCCCATTTCGTGTTTCTTTTGATGGAACATTTCTTAGAAATACTTGTGTAAACCATTTGGTGAATACTGTAGTGTCCATCCATCCATTTGCACTTACAGCTATCGCAGTACCAGGATATACTTCTTCATGCTCTGAAAACCAGTCTTTCATCATGTACGCACCTTTAAATACTATGAATGGAGGCAGAAGGCCACCACTTGCATTTCCGCATGCCAGTACTGTAGTGGTCTCCTTGCCTGACCCCACTATATTTTGTGAAATCTTCTTTTTTCCCTTTTGAGCTACAACTTTGACATCACGGGGATCGTGGTGGAAAGACGTTTCGTCGCAATTATATATCAAATTGGGATCATCAATGCTTTCTTTTGCATATATATCTTGGAGGTCATCAAAGAATTTATGGACAATGAATGGGTCGGCACTCTTTAGCCGTTTCAGAGACAATGCTTCTCCTTTGCGTACTGATAGATCAGAATGTCTTTTCAAGAATAACGCAAACCAATCGTTTCCAGGACGGTTGTTATTCCATCTTGTCTCAATACTTTCTTTTTCGCAATACTCGTGGACCAAATCCAATAGATCAACTTTTGTTAAGCCACTTCCGGCGTTTGCGCATGCTTTTAAATATATTACCAATTTCTGCTCAGTTTCCAATGACAATTCCGTGGGCCGGCCGGCACCATGAGATGTGGCTGAAGAGTGCCCTGTCAGTTTCTTTGCTAACGTTCCTCTTGGTACTCCAAAATGGTTTGCTGCTACACTTTGGCTCATTCGACCGGTCTTTACCGCCTCAATCGCATTCTGCATTGAATCAATACTATAATTGCAGCGATTTGAGGTTTTTGTTCGATTTCGTGGCATTTTAAACAATTTTTGAAGCCGCAGATGGTGATGTTCTATTTTCCCCTTATATGTTCCAATAACCCCAACTCTTGTGTTCTAATTGCCCAATTCAGTAAAAACTGGGGGGTAATTAGAACAGGCCTGCTAAGTATTTGTGTATTGAATATTTATGTAACAGTGTAACGGAATTAAAACAACTTACCTTTAATACGAATAAAAAACACAGCTGCAAAGTATTATTTGTAAAACGAAACTTAAAACACATTCAATACTACACAGCACTCCCAATTACACAAACACGTTGTAACTCACGGCCTCACATTGTAGGTTATGTAGAGTCATGTGCGCGTTCCGATGCTTGCGCATTCGTATCGCGTGTTGCCTTATTAACAGGTGGCCACTCCTTCATTATTATTTCTACTGAATTTGGCTAAGAAGTACATAACATTGATCTTGTTCCTATTACCCCGAGTTCTATTTACCCCACGTCCCCCTACCTACAGTAGTGAAATGAAATTTTTGAGAAAAATAGAGAAGAAAACAAAACGGGATAAAATAGGAAACGAAACAACGGTTAGACAATTACTTACAGATTGAATCTACAAATGATAAAATAGGGGCGAGACAGGGTATGTGTAGAATTACAAAAAACGTCTATAAAAAGCCAGTGCCAGGGAAAAATAAAAAGGGAAGAATATGGAATGGTGGAATAAAGCATGGGAAGGAATTAGGCAACTAACCCAAAACAGAAAAAATGGAGAGAGAAGAATCAACTCAACTTCACCCCGCCTTACACCTAACGGTAAAAAGGCAATAGGAATAAAAACAAGAATAAATTAAAGATATTTTGATAAAATTATACAGTATTAAGTTTAACTTCTTTGATAAAAAAAGCAATAGCGATTCATAGAACTTTCCACTTTCTTATAATACAAAAACTGATAGCAAAATTGAGAAAACCACAGAAATACAAATACAGTGGAACTCCCGTAAGTCGAGCTCCTGTAACTCGAAATTCTCTTTAACTCGAATATTTGTGCGTTTACTGTTGAGCTTATATGCATATTAATCTTCTTAATTCCAATTTCTCTAAATCGAATTTATCTGTAACTCGAATTTTTTTCTGGGATTTTGGTGGTTTGAGTTAGAGAGGTTCCACATATAGAGCGGGAGGCCACCGCAGAAAACCTTACGTCATCTAACACAAGAATAAAATGTATTGAAAAATGAAGTTTGTACCTTCATTTAACTAAATTTCATGGGTTGCCATGTTTCATATGGCCGCAACTCTAGGCAACCTCACTTTGAAGGTGTAAGAAGCGTATATGGGTGGTCCATGAGGACTGGGAAACAGACCAACAGTAGATTCGTGAGGCCAAAATATTACGATTTACCTAAAATTACCTTAGTCCAAAAGTTAATATTTAGGGAGATACAGGGTGTCAAAGTCGAAATCTTAATTTTAATTTTCTTCTGTAATTTCTAACGTTTTAGGAATATTTTTATGAAAATTGGTGAAACTAGCTTTTTTGGGACGAGAAACAATAATCCGTCCTCAATTTGAATGTAGCACTTAAAATAACCTTATTTTTGCTATACCTAATACCTTAAAAGTACTTCAGCTTTTTTATACTTAAAGTTATGGCAAATTTAATTAAAACAAACAATTGTCCCATCATTTTTATACGAAAAAGGTATGCTTTTCAAATGTCACTAAAGTTAACCGTTTTCAAGATATTTGCTATTGAAGTAAGTGATGCTACATCTTATTCTGTTTTAAACATTTTCTAACGCAGTAGGCTTGCATTTAAAACAAAAAATTGGCATATTCTTGTCTAAAACAAGTGAGCAAGAGGTTACCGCAAGAAATATTACGTCATCTAACACATAGATAAAATGTATAGAAAAATGAAAAAAAATCCTCGCATTTAAAAAGAAGAAACATCCCGAAAAGGTGAAACAAAAACATAATAATAATAAAAATAATTTTTATTCAGAACACATGTTTATACAATAAAATAAAAATAATTCATATTTTTTCATATTATAATCACTTAATTATTCTTAGCTAATTTTAATAATTACATACCTACTAAAAAAACTGAACGTTCAGAATATAACAAAACTTAACTCACAGAAGTTTTGGTGCGTGAGCATCTGTGTTACAAAATTTGTGTATTGGTCGACTTTAGAGTATTAAAATTTGTATAATTGTGACGTGCATTGTGTAATACGAGAAAGATCATGTCAACGCCAACCGATACTGGACCGCAATATATCTTTCATACGGACTATTTTGCCCTGACATGGTAAGTTGGGCGTACCACTGCAGTCGACAGGCGTGCTACCATTGGTTTTGCTGATCGCATGGTTTCGTAAAAACGAGTGGTTCCGTAGTAATCTTAGAATTTAAGAACCATATCAAATATTTCTGTTTCAATAAGCAATTTATCCGACGGAAAATGACGTTCTTTATTGAAAATAATTTTTTAAAAATATTTTTGCTAAATTTCTAAATTTATTAAATTATGTTTGTGTACTCCACCCCAGGCTACATGTTGACGAATTATTTTGAACTCGAGTGTAGGTATTTATTAAGGAGTTAAACCCAGCGGTGTTAAGAATATTAAAATATTCTTGACAATAATCATCATTAGATGTAATGCCACTATTTAGGTCACCTACAAACAAATGGATGCATTTATTCCTTGTAACTGTATCTGATAGACATTTTTGTAGATTATCATTAAATTCATAAACACAAGTCGAAGTGGGTCTATAAACAGCATAGACAACTACATCAATGGACACCGAAATTACTTTTACTTGGCCTATATTTAATATTTCCGTTCTATGCCTGTACGAATCTCTGATATAAATCACCACTCCGTTATTTTAATTAATATTACCTTCGTTTTATATTACATTAAAAAAACCTGGTATAAAAAAATAGTTTTTGTCTATAATTTTCCAGTTTCTGTAAAGACAAAATGCAGTCAAAATTACTCCAGTTTATGTAGTAGTGCCAATGTTTTATCTATATTTTTATTGATACATACTACGTATATTAATCTGTGTGAAAGATATAAAAATTTGCATCATTTTTGTTTTTCTTTGAATTATATGGTTTTTAGTTCACTATAAGAAAAATGAGTAATATACTGATCCATAATACAAATATTTTGAAGTAACAATCAATTCTTGTAACAGTAATTTATTACAATTAAAAAAAATAAAATAATAACTGTAATAAAGTAGAGATAATAAATGCAGTAACAAATATCCCACTGATCCACTATTGATCTGTGTCCTATTACTTGTTTTTGACAAGAATATGTCAATTTTTTGTTTTAAATGCAAGCCTACTGCATTACAGAATATTCTGAATATTTAAAAAATGAATAAGATGTAGCATCACTTACTTCAATAGCAAATATCTTGGAAACGGTTAACTTTAGTGACATTTGAAAAGTATACCTTTTTCGTATAAAAATGATGGGGCAATTGTTTGTTTTAATTAAATTTGCCATAACTTTAAGTATAAAAAAGCTGAAGTACTTTTAAGGTATTAGGTATAGCAAAAATAAGGTTATTTTAAGTGCTACATTCAAATTGAGGACGGATTATTGTTTCTCGTCCCAAAAAAGCTAGTTTCACCAATTTTCATAAAAATATTCCGAAAGCGTTAGAAATTACAGAAGAAAATTGAAATAAAGTTTTCTACTTTGACACCCTGTATCTCCCTAAATATTAACTTTTGGACTAAGGTAATTTTAGGTAAATCGTAATATTTTGGCGTCACGAATCTACTGTTGGTATGTTTTCCAGTCCTCATGGACCACCCATATATACGCTTCTTACACCTTCAAAGTGAGGTTGCCTAGAGTTGCGGCCATATGAAACATGGCAACCCATGAAATTTAGTTAAATGAAGGTACAAACTTCATTTTTCTATACATTTGATCCTTGTGTTAGATGACGTAAGGTTTAGTGCGGTGGCCTCCCGGACTAATAGAGTTGTGCTTATTTTAATTGCTAATTATGTAACGCATTCCTAGTGATAAGTTGTAAGAAATTAATGCATAAAAAGAACATTTTGCCTTTTTAAATTTCTGATGAATAAGAAATCTATTAATCATCACAACAAAAATTACACTTTTGTGGAAATATTTAATCACTAAGTTGTCAGAAACATGACCCATCTGTGATTGAGTAACTTAAACTCTGCAGTAGATAAAATATAACGAAAACTCAGTTTAAAAAAATTTAAAGACTTCGAAATTGTTTCATTCTCTTCAAGTGAATATAAATAATAAAATAAAAGCAATGAAATAATGGAAGCTTTAAAAACAACGCCGCCTTTTAAAAAAAATTACATTGTTTATTTAAATTGTTGTGAATCACAAGCGGAAATTTTGGCAATTAAAAAGTATTTAAAATTAAGCAAGCGCTAAAAACTTACGTAAATTACTATCACAAAATTATTTAAATTGTATTCCGTTGACTCAGAATTAATTTATTATATATAATTAAGCATGAAAAATTTTTAGCTTAATTGTCTATTGTTGGTCTATTTTCCAAAAATTGAATAAGCTAAAACGCCTTGTGGCACTCAAAATCTAATACATAATTCGGATTAAAAAAGGTCCTTTTCGATACCATTACGGACGAGTAAAATGATACGTAGTTTGGCATCAAAGCTTTTCCAATGCCACTACTAACTCAGATCTGTATTGATTAGAATATTTTTAGCCCGAGATAAATTTATAAAAAACAAAGCCTTTGTAAGCCAACCATATAAATTCAATTTCCGGGATCAACAGAACATCAAAAGATGCAAACACCTTTCTATATAAGGTTTAATTATTTATAGGGACTTTAAATAAACACCATTTGCATTTTATTATATTTGCTAATAAATAATTGTTTAACCCTCAAAATTTAGATCTCTAATTAGAAGAAAATTAAAAGTCAAAATATCAAATCGCGAAAATTCAAAGTAAAATATTTATTAAAAAAACTGAAATTTCAACCTGAAAATAGAGATTCTTCGGCTTATGTTAAACCAAATTTAGAATTTCGGCTCAAATTTCTGCTTTGAAATTTTAAACACTATGAATGTCAACTCTTAATGTATATTTCAGAAATTTGATTGGATCATTGATTTAAAATTTGCGGCCATTTCTGGGAATTTTGGAATTCGATCCCAAATTGCACCCACAATCTTAAAGCCTGAATTTGGAATTTTGCTCGGGGGTCACTGTAAAGATTTTGCTCAAATATTTTCTGAATAGAAAATACTGTTTTCAATGCAAAAATTTCAATCAAGTTTGGAAATTTTGAGGATGAGAATGCTCCCAAAAATCCTGAAAATAATTCGACTTCACGATTATCAAGCAATCAAGCTCAATTTTGCAACGCAATTATTAAACTGTAAAGTTCTTGAATATCAAAAAGAGGAGGGATTTTTGTATCCAATCCAGTTATACGGCATTCCCAAGCAACACGAATCCGTACAGTATACGCCTCTCATTTCTACACATGCAAGTGAGTGAGATAAGCTTCAGAAAATACAGTACAGAACACACAATCGAATTTAACAACAAGCAAGCGGTTAGACGAACGCGATTCATATACGATTAAAACAGCAAATCGACTTTAGTTGAGTCAACGTTGCTGCGAAGTAAAGTCAGCTACGTTCTTTGTTAGAAAGATCGTAAATTATACGTGATAAATATGTGCCAATAAATCTATAACCAATAAAAAAATGGACTTTAATATAATATGTGCTAACTGAAGACTAAGGTTAAATAAGGCGACTTGTTTATGTAAAAGTAGAATAAATACGATGTCGTTTGTAGTGTTTGTGTTTTTATCTGTGATACTTATGATACAATCATGTAAGAATTTTAAGTATTTTTTTGGTTTTTAAGGGAATTTCTGTTGTTAATTAACACAACAGAACACTCGATGTTTATCGAGTCAGTGTCAACAAGTACACATAAAGGAAGTCTAAAAATGTTTAGGCTTACTGCTTCCCTTTTTTGTTTCTGCTTGAAGAATCGAAAATTTTGAATCCGTTTTTGAATTTGATTGAAGTACGAGATTTTTCCAACAAATTAACATTCCTGAATATTTACTTTTACCGACTTGCTTTAGTCATTAAAATTTTAGAACCAAAAGAGGGAAAAACGTTACTTGCTTTTTAATTTGAATTATTTTATGAATCTCGACGATGGCCCTCTTTTAAAATTACAATTAGTCTGGTTCTTGGAAATAATATTTAATCAAACATTTAAGTTCATTAAGCAGTCGAACTTCAAATTGACATTTGAATGTTTTAATACAAAATACGACGAAAACTTGAACTAGGTCCCAATCGTTTTACATTCTTGAAACCACGTAGACGTTTTGACTTAATCGAGTAATTAAGTTATCTACCTTTTAAGTAATTAAATCAAGAACCTTTTAATCTCTTACACAATGTTTTTTTAATCAAGCGAAATACGAACCTACGTAGGTATTTCCTTCATTGGTATGAATTTTACGTAAAACCACTAGAAAATAGCCTATTTGAAATTATAAAGAAATGCAGGATAAAATCTAGTTTATAATAGTCAACATAAAAAGTCGATATTGTACAAACCAAGCCCATTAAAAAAGTCATCATCTAAGTGAAACTTGTCATTTGTGCAAACCACAATTTTTTAATTACATACTTTCTCTTAAGAACTTATGAAAGCACCAATAAGGAAATGACAAAATCTGCAATTTTTTTAAAAAGTAATGCTTCAGCAAGATCCAGCAAATACACAAATATTTTATAAAAAAATCTCTGGGTCTTTCAAATGGAGAATTTAATCTTGATACATATACATATACTAATTTAAACCAAAGTTAATTAATTAATTTCCCGTTATTTGAAAATGCAATTTTGCATGCAAAATTAATGCTTGTTTAAATACCATCCAGTCCAGTTGAAATAGGTTAAAAATTTTCGGTACGTTAAAGTGTAATTTTTAAATGTTAATGCAATCAATAAAAAAATGGCAAAAATGCACATTGGTGCGAGTACGAAACCGATTAAGCACATTAAATATTTTAAAATGTTTGGATGAATCATCGGGATTTATCGATCAAGGTAGCAAGCACAATGGAATTGTGTTTAATAATTTATTTCTTCTCCACATATCGCGATTTTACACAGTACCGTTATTTAACTATTGCATTACGGCCTTGTAGGTGTTAATTGCAACTATTCGTTCTACTTATCGAACTGGATTATGATGCAAATTGTTTTTTTCCCCAATATGAAGTAACTTTCGTTTTCCCAGCGTCCGGTACAATTATAATTTATAATAATTGCTAACGGGCAACAATTTGTAGTTTAAAAATAAATATACAACTTAATTAGGTGCATCTCGAATGAATTTTGCAGAAGATAAAAAAACAATGGTTAAGCATGGGCGACAAGCACCCACATAATGCATTTATTCGAAATTTTGCTCTTTGTATTAAGTTAAAAGACTCCATCCATAGGAACCAAATTGACCATGTTCTTATCGGCAAGGGGCGATCTATACAAAATATCAAAACCTTCGCGCTAATTGCCCACCAAAACCAAGCTTAAATTAAAACGCCGGGAAATATTTAAAGCAAAATGCAAATGAAGACAACCCAGACACAATATGAAACTGGCCATAACTAAGAAACTTGAAAACCAAAGTACTATGAACCCGAATGTTCCAAAGCAACCTTGAATGACTGCGGAAACCTTTCAATTGGTAGAAGAAAGGAGAAGAATAAAACAAACTGGCTTTCACAGTATCCAGGATCAGCATCAATAAGGACAAATAAATAGGGATATACAACGTAAATGTAGCAGGATAAAAATAAATACTATAGAGAATTGTGTGAAGAATTACAAGAATATGCAGAAAACAAAGTCTGCAATCTGGAAGTCTGGCGAAATAACTGTGGCGATCTATTCCAAGACCAAGCACAGTTAAACGAACAACAGGAAAATACTCAAAAAAATGCCCACAAAGTTTGAAAAGGAACCTGATACGAGTATTATGCGCACTGAAGTGGAATACGCAATAAGCCGACTAACACTGGGGAAAGCGACCGCTGGTGATGGTATTAGTTCTGAAATTATCAAAACACTGGGAGAAACTGGGACTGATCTCGTTCACTTATTATGTCAAAAAACCACTAAAAATACAACACTAACTAATTTATTTATATTCACTTATTCGTACTTAATCCGCGCACATTTATATTAACCGAGCACTTGGTTGCGACGTTAGATTTTGGTAGACTGTTCGGTCGCTCACGAAATCGCGTCGTAAATACTAACCGCAGTCTTCGAGTTAAATCCAGAATATTCCACACTTGTCGAGTAACACTCCGGAACAATTCGATCTCTCGCTTCTGTCGGCGGATGACGCATACGACCTCACACGTGCTCTCCCCGACCGCGTCTCGTTACACCATTATAAATGAAAGGATGAAATCATATTTAAACAATTAAATTGCTAAAGAACAAACGGGATTTGTAAAAGGAAAGGGACCGCGCGAATAGATCCTCAAACTGTGATAAATTATTGAAAACGCAAGGGAATACAATCCACACCATGCTTTATTGTGTGTGTGTACCTCAGTATCTGGTAAATATCATCCAACAACTGTATGAAAATTCAGAAGGTAAAATCAAAATGGTCAAAAATCATAATCGTTGATAGACTAGACATACACAATATAGCAGGTTTCGTGGTAGTAAGACCATTTGAGCTCATACATAAACAATCAGGGAGATACCTCGCACGTCGCATGAGATTCGCAGACGCATTCAACTAAGTAGAACGCCAAGACACAACTTCAAAAGGTATGGAGAGATCGCCAAATGACAAAGGAATCGAAGAAGTTAATCGTTAAAACCCTCATTTCCCCCATTCTATACGATACGGAAACATGGGCAATCAAAGAGGACAGACGAAGAATAGATGCCTTTTAGATGTGGTCACCAATCAAAGAACCAACGTTTCCATTCTGGCCGAACTCAATATTAGTCAACTCCCATCTTCGATTATATAAACAGATACTTAAATTCTACGAACACATTTCAAGAAGAGACAGTAGAAGCTTAGATAAACTGGTAGTTCAGCGGCATACAGTAGGAAGTAGGCCACATGGAAGATTCCCAAAGGATGGATTGGTCAAATAGAAAAAATGATAGGGAAGCCTATACAACAAAGAAACAACCGATGACAACATCGACACAAACCACAAATTAATTAACTGAAGATGATCACGACTCTTCGCATAGAAGAAACGACGTTAAAATCAAAATTTTTTTGGTAATGTGGGATTCTAGGAAAGCTAAACAGTGCCTTCTATATTTTAATTAAATTACATTACACACTTTAGTATTTTTCCAACTGTCTCGCATACCCGACTTACTACCCTCACTCACTCGATGCACGCCGGACCACCCCCACCTGAACTTTGGCCGTCTGCTCGTATAATTTGTTGATCAAACCTGATGTTAATTTATTTCAAAATTGAAAAGGGTTTACAGCAGTCGAGCTTAGTTTGTCTGATTAGAACCTAAAATTTATTAAGTAAGCCGAACATTGACTTATTTTCGGGACGTTTTAATTTAGCCCAAGCTAGTTTTAATTGCAAATTAATTAAGGCCGATTTTATAACCTTTATGTAATATAAAAAAGTGGAATCGTTCAACGTTTCAGTGCACAACTAACTGAAATTAACAATCTGCTCTAATAACTTCTCGCAAGTTCAAGAATGTTTTTGTCAAATGTTAATTTTAGACTGTATGTACATTCGCCCACCGATTTCTATTCGGATGTTTTTTATTTTGATTGAATGCAAGTTTTTTCGTGGAGAGTGAATGTTTGATTACATAACCGCAATTTTTTAGCCAAATTCGGCCATTAACTTTTTATTTATAATTAAGAACAGTTAGGAAAAGCGACGTTTTATAATAACGAGCCTTTTGTTTCCAGAGAACGCCTTTGTGTAATTTTTAGAGGGACTAACGAGGAGATCGTAATTAAAATTGTTTAGGTAAACCAAGATGATTTAAATCCGCAATTTTGTCCACGCTGAAAAATGGCCAAACTTATTATAAATTATTTTTAATTAAAGGAGGGCTTTTAAAACGAAATCGTTAATGAAGTACAAGAATGGGACGTGCAACGAACTTTAGCAGAAATGTTATGAAAATAACTACTCCGTTCCACTTTGCCTGTAATGTACCTTGGCTTTGTATCGTAAATTGTTTAAAACTTCCGCAATTTACGTAATGAACAATTCTGCGTATCTTGCACCCGGTAATTTTGCTGAAAATTTTATAAAACACACGATTTCATAATTTTTCTTGCGTATTAAGGCAACTTTCGTAAATTGTAACGAACTGAAGATTTTATTTCCGTTTAGTTTCTATTATTCACAGAATTAACAAAATTCCTGCTAATATTAGCAGTAACACCGATTGAATAAAATTTTAAATGTCAGGGCCGTTTCTTTTCATTTTCATTGCAATCATTACGTTCCAATAATAAACCTTAGCTTGATTGTTTCAACTTTATTAATTTAACTCCGGTCTTTTAAGTCGAAATTAAACACTTTAAGTCTCTATTGTTAGAAAGCCAAAGCAAAACAAGAAATTGGACGATTTTAATCAGCAGTTCACTCTGTGAATACATATTTAAAAATTTTGCTCCAAAATAAATCACGAAAACGGCAGTCGATGGCCAACTTGGGTTCAAATAAAATACGAACAGTTAACCCTTTTTTGGCGGAACTTTATAAATATTTTGGATGCATCCAAGGTCCTTGCGAAATATAGAACAATTATTCAGAAGCAGACCATTATAAATAATGGACGTAGGTGACACTGCCTTGCAATTGAACGTATTACGAAATAGTTCAAATTAATGTCCCAGGAAATGTTATACTCCCATCATGGTGATAACATTAATGTTTATGTTTATCTCTCGTGCGCTACCAGTTTTAATTTTCGTAATTGTGTGGGTCGAATATTAGCATTAACACCCTTACATTTTGCTTGTAAAGTAATTTGTACGTCAGTAACATTAGGTGAAAATATAAACGGTGTTAATTGGTTCAAATCGACACAAAAAAGTGTAAAACCGAACCATAATCTATAATAATTATAAATGTTACATCAATACCAAGTAACCACATTAAGAAATTGAAATATTTCACAACTTATTGGTGTCTGAACTGGGACAGAACGTGACTTTGTGACTGGTGTTTATAATTTTAGCCTTTTCTCTCCGTTATTTTGTTTTTTAGGTCGTTGAACATTAAAATGCACAACAGAAATCAACCAAACTCAAACTCTAATTTCTTGAAATATAAACGAGTTAATTGTTAATTAAAAATAAGCACTATCTGGTAAACACATGGGGCAAAATTAACACACGTCTTAGTACATGAAAAAATTGTGGAATTCAGAACTCATCCGCAAGTTCGTTTTATTTTAGCAAGGATGAATCATATATACCAGACGGAATTTACTAATATACTCATCAGTTCGGGATATTGTTTATCTCTAAAACTGACGATAAATAAACTACCATCAAAGAAAAAACCTAGGCAGTAAAATAAAATCCTTGGAAACTGACTGATAAGTCCCAAGCAACATCACGGATTTTCCCAATTTCTTGGAATTTTGCCTTTAAATTAATTATATTTTATATACAGTTAAATCGACTGCATAAATAATTATGCAACTCCTTCCTCCTATTAAATAAATAATCCAAAATGTATTACAGAGCCATTAAGAACCGGATATTTCGTACGAAATTTTGGCAACAAATGACCCTACTTTATATTCCAACAATCGTTTATCCTGCCTTTGCTTAAATATTATCTTAATCACGATCGTGCATTGGCCTGAAGCTTAACCAGACTGGTATTTATAGTTAATTAATTACTATGATTGCAATATAAAAACTATACTATCTATTATACCAACAACAAATTAATTACTTTATCCAACTCGAAACGACTTGTTACAAGTTTGAATTTATATTCCGAATTAATTTTATAAATAAACAATTCAATCGACAAGGATAATAGTATATTATAGACCAAGGTAGAGAAGACATTTTTCTCAGCCGAGCAGTATTATTTCCCGACATGCGAAGCATGGAGGGAAATAAGTTGTGAGGCTGAGAAAAGTCTTCTCTACCGTGGTTTATATACTATTTTTTTCACTACTAGCACCTTTATTCCTTTTAATTAATCATTTTTACATAAATAAAAAATAAAATGACAGATGCGTATATGTATTTCTAAATATCCACAAAAATCAAATAGCCTTGCTTGAAAACAAGGGGAGAGGTTAATTTCAATTGACATTTGGGTAAAACATATTTAAAATAGGCACCTGAGCGCATAGCAATTGTTTTTATTATTAACCAGTAGTCAATAATAAAAAATTATTGACCACTAGGAGAGAAATTCATCTTCTGGGCTCGAAAATAAGGTCAATAATGACATCTTCTAATACTAGTAGTGAAAAAAAGCATAAACCCAGCACTTATAAAAAATGAGTGCATCATTCAAAGCTTACTGTGTGAAGTAAAATCAAAGACTGTTAAACACAAGCTTCCGGTATTGGCGAAGCACCAAAGGATGCTTTAATCAGTGGGAGGAAGAAATTGTAGGCGTTAGAAGTCATTGATTTAATCACATATCGGAGGGTCAATGTACATTCTGAAGTCATGTTGTTATCAAAATAAAGCAATCTTTTTACTTAAAAAAATAGGATTAGTGTAACAGCTTTGATAAAATTTGTTATTAAATGTTTGTTGTTAAAATCGAATTTAACATGAAAGAATACTTTGTTACGGCAATATGTAGTCAAACCCCTAATTAGTACCTATTCATAAATGCACAGCAGAATATCCCCTACGGAAAGGTGGAACTTCCTCATTTAAATTAATAAAGTTTCAACAGTCGATTTAATGTCAAAAAACTATTTTACATTTCCTAACCAAAGTACTTTGATTAACAAAAATATAAATTCTGGTAACAATTTTATAAACAAAAGTCACAAAGAAGGCAACGATTTTTGATGAAACGCTTTTAAAAACAGACATCCAAATGTGGTAATTGAATGACTAATGTGAATATACCGCATATAAAGTGAATGTTATTCTCATTAGCATTTCATTTTGAGGTAGACATATGCAAATTTTATGCAAGCGATGTGTAACATTCCTTATTAATAAAACAACGCGACGTTAATCATTTCCCCTGACTCTGTTATTAATGATAATGAAAAAAAAAAATGTTTTACTTATTTTACTTGGACCTTTTGTGAATTTCCTTAATTAGACCTAAATCATTAGCAATGCCCATTTATTTTGGAGCGCCCTTATCTCCTAGGCTGAAGTTCTTACAATTATTCATCTGTATACGGGGCGTATACAGTTGGGGCATCCAAAGAAAGTGGCAAGGAAACGAAGGAAGATTTTTACGAACTGCAGAATACAATCGAGGACACAAGCAGACGAGACATAGTAATAGTACCGGGAGACTTAAATGTGGAAAGGACAACAAAGATTGAGAAGAGACGTACTAAGGGATAAAGCGACTTTTGCGGGCAAAATAAACTCGTTATTGGTGGAAGCATGTTTAAACACAAACGCTTAGACAAAGAAACATGAATATCCCCAGATGGCAAGACAAGAAATCAGATAAACCACTGCAAGATGTACGATCAATGAGAGGAGCTGACATATCATCAGACCACATCCTAGTAAGAGCAAACAGAAAGATAAAAATCACAGCCACAAAGAAGATACCGAACAAAAGAAAAAGATACAACATAGAAGGTTTGGGAGAGGAAGAAACAAAGAAGGAATTTATAACTGAATTATTACAAAGATACGAAGACAGTGACAAAAAAGTGGAAATTGAAGGCGCATGGTCCAGCATAAAAGAAATATTCAACCTCGCAGCAAAGAAGACCCAAACTAATGAAAGAAAGAATGGACAACAAGGGACACATGAGAAAAAATAGACGGGCGTAAGGAATTAAAAAATAAAATTTTACAAAGCGAAAGCAGAGGTGAACTCACAGGGGAGATAAAAAAATGAATACAAAACGAAAGATAATAAAGAGAAATAAAGAGACAGAAGAAACGGATAAGAGAGGGAGAACAAGCAGCAGAAAGGAACGACATAGGAAAACTCTACAAAATTGTCGGGGAAACAAAACACGAAATCGGTTCAAATAAAAGATGATCAAGGTAAAACCATAAGAACGCAGCACAATTGAAGGCACAAGCAGAATACTTCAGGGAAGCGTACAACACAACAGACCTCCTCCTGAAACCAAAATCATAATAAACAGAAGTGACAAGACGTGAATATGGAAAAAATAACACAAGAGGAAATGAGAAATGGCAGCCCAGCAGACACAAACCTGACTTGCAAAAATACTGGTACCACTAATGAATAAAATACAGGAAACGGAGAAAATTCCAGAGGAATGGAGAGAAGGATTAGTGATAAAAATACCAAAAAAGTGGGACATAACAAGATGCCGAAATTTGAGAGGCATGGTAACACTTCTGAATACAATTAGTAATCTTAGGAAGGACAGGAAAGATAGACAGAATGCTAAGGAAAAACCAAGCGGGATTCCTCGGAAATAGGTCAACACTAGAGCAAATCAATGCATTAAGAATCATAGTCGAACAATCCATAGAATGGCAAACTCCGATATGTCTAAATTGCAAGACCTAGACTTCGCCCAAGCATTCAACGGTATACATTATTTAATGTGGCAAATATTGGATGCTGGGCAGGTTATCTCGCTAGATTAAAACAGATGGACAAACTGGATACCCGCTCCGGCTAAAAGAAGAAGAGGGAGGCCCAGAATAAGATGGGTGGACGAAATTGAGGAGTTCACAGGAAAGAAATGGAGGATGAAGGCAAGAGACTGGGATGCTTAACTAGGCTATTGTTATAATGGATTACCAGAAAAAGTGATGAACATAATAAAAGAATTCTACCATAAGTAATACACGAAGGAGAACTGTCAAGCAAGATAGAGATAAAAATAGGAGTACGCCAGGGCTGTGTCCTATCACCTACAATATTCCTGTTAATGGTGGACTGAGTAAAATTAATGTAGGAACAAAATAAATACAATGGAGATGTTCGAGAAATTGCAAGACCTAGAATTCGTAGATGACATTTGTCTAATAACACAAACACTAAGGGATATGCACACAAAAAGCGGACAACAGCCTTAGGCTGGAATCCCATTGGTACAAGAAGGATATGGCCACAAGAAATGGAGAAGGGTAATTCGTAGAGACATACAGCTTACTGGAAGATTATGGAAAGTAAAAATAATAGCTCAGAACAGAGATGAATGAAGAAGGTTCGTTGAAGAATTATGCAAAACACATAACGAAGAAAATACGACCAAATCAAAGAACAAAAACACATAGCAAAACAACAAGGTATACTAAAACCAGCATTGGGCTAGCGACCCAATCGATATTAGTCCTAAAGAAACTTCAATGATCGACTACATAACATACACCAAAAGCGCGAAATACGCATCTACAATGTTAAAGTAATTAAAGGCGCTGAATTACCAAACACAGATTGGTGATTGCAGATAGCAACATATATAAAAACCAACTCCAGAATAGGCAAGCATTCATACACGAATCCAGAAATAAGAAATACTTATCACAAATAAATTACTCTTGAAGGAGGAACAAGAAAGACAAGAAGAAGAAAACCCATTGGACCCTGGACAAAAAATAGACCTGCTTTCAAGAGACAATGATACAAACAGCTAAAGAAGTATGTGGAATAAAGGCAGTAAGGTGGAACTCAGACCTACAAAGAACAAAATGGTGGAATAATGAGGCAAAACAAAAAAGAAAAAAAGAAAGAAGCTTGGCACACTTATATAAAAAACAACAAAAGACAAATGGGTAAAAAAAATAAGTCCGAATTTTTAGCTGAAAATTTGCATACCGACGTAAACTGCCATTCTGAACAACTTTTCCAAATGAACTCTTTCGAAAAAATCATAAATAAGCCCACGTCTGAAGATTTGTTTCAAAAAGTGTCAAATTTGACAGATACAGAATGCCATTTGACCAAATCTGTGTGGACTTTTTTTAGTCCTTAGATAAGCACAAATTTTTTTAACAAATACTTTAATAAAAAAAGTCCCATATGATCCGTACTTTTTGACAAACCCTGTATACAGTGAGCGGCTAAAGTATGGAATGAATTAATTAAAACTGAAACAAAGCAATTTTCGAACAAATCCTCGAACACGTCGATTTTATTTTCTGAAAATGCACATTTTTCCATTAAATTCTATTTTTGATCGTCATTTGTTTTCAAGTAATGACGTACGCGACATTTTTTTTAAATGGAACCGCCTTACTTTTTTTCGTGAATTGGATAGATCCTTTAATTCTGAAAACGGCAACATAAAATTTTAACACCTTACATAAGAAAATTTTCGAACAAAAGACAAATGAAAATTATAAAACATATTTTATTAATAGGTATAGGATTTCTATGCATTTGCATGTTTCTTCTGCTTATAGCAAACATCTGCAGAGTTATATTGCTACATGTTTAAACCACATATGAATCACATATGTCAATTTGAAAGTGCATATAAATGCATATTTAGGTGTTTTTTATAAATGCATGCATATTTTACCATTTTTGAACGATAGTGCATATTTTACCACTTTTTGAGCGTTTTACGTGCTTTAATTATGAAATTTCTAATATTTTTTAAATAATTTTAGTATTTTAGACAACCAACCAAGGGCGGTTTAGTTGAGTCTAGGGGAAACCCATAATCTAAGTTTATTGTTAAATACTAGACTTTAAAATATTTTAAAAAGTTTCAACTAAAATTTAAATACTTACATCCTGCAGTATTATGATAAATATGTATTAGGAAATTCCAAAGACCCTTTGACAACTTACTGTTCATAGAAAAATTTACTGTACTTTTGTTTACTAATCTTTCAAATAAGACAGTTCAGAAAGGTTCAGATACGGTGTTGTATTGTACAGTGTGCGATGATAAAGTAAATGCAACAAAACGTTTCAAGTTACACAACATCTCAACACGGTTCGACATCAAAAGTGCATATATTTATTAAAAATTTCTAATAAACGCATATTTCATGATTTTTAGGTGCATATTTAAATGCATATTTCCACGTTTTTATAGTGCATAAGTGCATGCATATTTCAGCATTTTTAAGTGCATAGAAATCCTATACCTATTTATTAATAAGGAAACAAAAACAAAAACCGTTGCTAAGCAAATTAAAACAGCAGATTAAGTGTTGGAACTGCCATCCTTCGGTTTCTTGACAATAAGCGATTAATCTTACAAATTCTTCTTATACATTGCCGATAACTTGTGGGCTAATTCTGCGCATTTCAATTGTTTTGTGCTCAAAATTTTCTTATGTAAGGTATCAAAATTTTATATTAACGTTTTGACAATTAAAAGATGTCTCGAAATCACGAAAAACAGTAAGGCGGTTCTATTTAAAAAAAATGTCGCGTACAGCATTACTCGAAAACAAATGACGATCGAAAATCGAATTTAATGGAAAAATGTGCATTTTCGTAAAATAAAATCGACGTGTTCGAAGATTTGCTCGAAAACTGGTTTGTTTCAGTTTTAATTAATTTATTCCATACTTTAGCCGCTCACTGTATACAATATGAGCAATAATAGAGAAATCAATAAGCAAAGATGAAGACCTATACCTAGCTTTGCTGGACGTAAAATCCGCATTAGTCCTAGTACCTCCTGAACATATATGGGAGACACTAAGAGAACTACAGGTGGCCTGTAAAATGAGGAAAGCAATACAAAGCCTACACTATATATACACAATATAAAAGGGAAGATGCGACTAAATGGACAAAAATCAGAAGATTTAAAAATATTTGGAGGGATCAAACAAGGAGGCTATTCATCATGTACATGGACTACATCTACAAGAACTGCAAAAACGGGATAAGGAAAATAGCAGGTTATTACAATCTAAACCCTATGTTTACACAAGACCTACTGTACAGGGATGATATATTGATAATATCAAAAAACCCGTGACAACTTCAAGCAAAAATAGACACATGGGAAAACCACCTAGAACAAAAAGGAATGACCATAAATAATATACTAACATATAAAGAAAAGTAAAATCATGCACATATCAAAAATGGAGAACAAAGGGCTGGTAGATATACAGTGTGTCCCCGGATGGAGTTGACAATAGGTATAATGGACCAAAAATTTTCGAATTGGATTTTCATATTTTGGGATTAATCCCTGCTCGGTCTGAAACTTATTTTTAGTTTACTTCCGATTTTTTTAAATCAAGTAGGCCTTTACAGTTGAGGAAAAACTCTTTTCGTTTCAGGTAAAGTACCTTTTCCGTTCACAGTATGCCAATGCCTTACTAAGAAAAGTTGTTCAGAATGAAAAGTTATGGCGTTATGCAAATTTTCAGAACGATCGGCCTACTTTGATAAAATTCATTATTTGTCAATTTTGTTTCAGGTAAAGTACTGTTTCCGTTCACAGTATGCCAATGTGTTACTAATAAAAGTTGTTCAGAATGAAAAGTTATGGCGTTATGCAAATTTTAAGTTTAATCCCAAAATATGAAAATCCAATTCGAAAATTTTTGGTAAATCATACCTATTGTCAACTCCATCCGGGGACACACTGTATAGACGGAAACAATCTAGAGCAGGTAGATACCTATGAATATCTAGGAGCTTTAATTAGCAATGACGGGTGAATAGATAGAAAAATAAGAAATAGGATCAGCAAGGCCAACAATAGTAGATTATTCTACAAGTAAAGAAAAGTGCCATTTTTCTAGCGAGTGGAAAATGTTTGATTCACGAGCGTTAGCGAGTGAATTACAATTCCACGAGCTAGAAAACCACTTTTCTTACGCGTTGAATACGCTATTTTATTGTGTAAGTACTAAAAGTTCGAATTTTCTAGACAAATTTGTTAAATTTATCAAGGTTATGTTTGTATGGAAACATAGCAACTACAGCACGTACATAGTAACAAGTAAACAAACATACTGTGTTGCTAGGATAAAGTGTTGGTTGCTAATGACTCAAGCGTTGCTAATGAGTAAAGGTTGCTAACGATTAAAATGCCACTTTTCTTTACTATTTTCTACATAGTAAAATGGCCGTTTACCATTGAGTATACAATAAAGTATTTTTTTTAAATTATTATCAATTATCAGCTTTGAAAATCCCAAGATTGGGCAATGACCTCCCCTCTTTGTCTATTCTCTGCTGTTTGCTACCAGTTTTTTCCTGCTGCTTTTTCTAAGTCCTCTATCCATCTGACTTTTGGTCATCCCCTTTTTCCAACAAAGTATACTATCAAGTAAATAACACACTAATAGGGAAAAAAGAACTCAACACGAAAACAAAAATGCATTTATACATATAAGACCATTTGCACTCCCACAATATTATACGCAGGAAAGTCATGGGCAATAACAGACAAACATAAATCTAAACTAACAGCCGCTAACATGAGATACCTAAGACATGTAGTGAAGATGTACGGAAGACAAGAAAAGATAGGATACGAAATGGAAGCATTAGAGAAGACTTGCAACAAGACCTTATAGTACAGGACCTAGAAAGAAAACAACTACAATATGGTCCGCATGGAGGATGACAGATATCCAAAAAAGGTATTTGAAATGAGATGTGAGGGATAGAGACCAAGGGGAAGACCCCAAATAGGAAGAGAGGAAAATATCAAAGACATCACCAGAAGAAAGGGAAAGACCTGACAACTGAGAACCCTAGCTAGGGACAGAAGAGAATACAGAAAGTGGTTCAATACCCCAACACCATGAGGTAACAATAGGAGAAGAGAAAGTAAGTAAGAAACTTTAATATGAAGCCCTATGCTCCGCATGGAGGGAAGAAAGTTACAAGCTAAACCACTTGTTTTAACACTGAACATCTTTGTTTTGTTGGTTGTTCGTAATCCTGTAAATACTTATAAATCTGTTAAACCTTTGTCAGGGGATTTGGGCGCTCAAAAGCGAATGAACTATACATTCAATGTACATTATAAAAACGATTTTATTGCCTAACAATTCAATTTTGTTATAATCTTATAATTAAAGCACCACCCAATCAATGTTTGTTTATAAAATACAACTTTTGTAAACTCAAATTGAATTAAAAGTAGGTGTAAATCTTATTAAGACTTTACTACTTACGCCTACCTTTGTATCCTTACATAAGACACAGTTGTGCAAAAACTAACAAACTAACTAAATAATAATTTTTATTTTTTCCAGATCTACCTTTAGCTGAAAGTATACAATGTTATAAGTGTACGATAGTCGCTCCACCGGCATTCCGAAATGAAACAAAACGATTATGTTCGGACTTTGATTATTCTGAACGTTTCATCGTCGAATGTCCTTATTCGACTTTTTGTATGAAGAAATCTTATACTGTGAATCTACAAGCAAGTAAGTTAAACCGTTGAATTTATTCCATCGTTAAAATTTAAAAAAACCACAAGATAAATAAATATTTTTTACAGAACTTATAAATGGTACTGCCAGAGACTGCGCTTCTCAAATGAACGTTATTCAAGACTTTGAAGATGGAAAGTGGCAAAGAAAAATTTCAATCGAAGAACCGTATATAGAAGGCTGTTCCGAAATTAATGACAAAGGGCAAAAATCCTCAAAAACAACATATTGTTATTGCAAAGGAAGTCTATGTAATTCTAGTTATAGGTCACAGGGACAATTATATGTTAATGCTTTAGCTGTGATTTTTACCTATGCTGTTTTAAAACTGTTCAACAGTATAGATAGGTAGACAAGCGAATTTTTAAAAAATTTGACATTTCTATGTATTTTGTAATACAAGCTCTGCCTCAAAGGTATTTCATTCCTGATTGTAATACAAGATTTTACTTATTTTACGAATTTATTCTCGCTGTCATGAACACTGTTTAATAAAAGTGCAGTTGTTTTTTTTTTTGATTTTTTATTCTAGCATCCGGAGGATGTACCAAGTCATTACTAATCTATAAGTACGTTAAGCAGGAGGTGGGTGGAGATAAACATCAATGCATGTTTAAGAAGTTAATGGTTAGCAAAGGTGATGCAGGGTGGCGATTTTTTTTTAGATACAAAATTCCCTGACTTTTCCCTGACTTTCCCTGACCATAAAAAAAAACTTCCCTGACCATTTCAATATGACTGAACTATTAATTTAATAGTGGATTTATGAGACTTTATTGTTTTTCTTTTTTTAATTTTAAACTTTCAAAGTAGGTACCTACATCTTAAGTACCTTGCTATTAAAATTCAACAAAAGGGAATTACTGTATTATATACCAAGGTAGAGAAGATATTTTTCTCAGCCGAGCAGTAAGCATCGAGGGAAATAAGTTGTGAGGCTGAGAAAAGTCTTCTCTACTGTGGTTTACATATTATTTTTTTCACTACGAATTAACTTCTTTTCAAGATGGCGGCCGAATGGAGGGGGTTACCACCCCGAAAACCCTGATTTAGACTCACCATTGACCCCTCTACGCACCAATAAAAAAAATCGCTGCCTACCCAAAATGCAAAGTTGAATTACCATTTGACTGGACTATCAGAAAATATTTTGAAATTCGAAAGAAAGTACCTAACAATCCTCACTTTTTTTTACGTTATCAACAGGGAAGATGCTGTAATCAACCAACTGGCAAACATTCATTTGTGAAAATTCCATCACAGATTGCAACGTTTTTGAAGCTGCCGGAACCACATTTATATACAGGGCATTGTTTCCGGATGACATCTGCTACTTTACTAGTAAATTCCGGGGTAGATATTTTAGGACTCAGAAGGCACGGAGGCTAAAAGTTCTCACAAATTGCAGAAGGTTATGTAGCCGACTCAATTATTAATAAACTGGATGTTGTTAACAATAGTATATTATACACGACGCTATTAGCCATTATAGCGAGTCGTATACTATACTTTGTCCACGAACACAAAAACTAAGAATTTTTAATTAAAATTTAAATAACAACGCTACTAAAACCATGTGGTAGGACTATGTTAAACGAAGTGGTAGGATTAGAAACATAACCTATTTCCTTCATTATACACCATAGACAATGATGTGACCATGACACCGTGAATAATGATTATTCACTGCTGGCAGTGTATAATGGATAGCATTATGTTTGACCAAACACATGAATAATTGATAGATTATTGACTAGTCGTGGACAAAATATTTTATAACAAAAGTGGGAAAAGTGCTGACGTTAATAAGAAGAGCGAAGCAGGAAAAGAAATAAATATAGATTAATCCATTTCTGAAGTCGGATTGTTATCATTAATCAATCGATTCACCCAAACTCGAAGTAAATCAAGGTCCAAATGTTAATTAGGAATCTGCACAAAGTGCATCTATGAAAAGACATACAGTGTGATCCAAATTGATTGAAGACAGGTTGAATTTCCCCCCACATTAAATTATTGTTACGTTGGCAACATGAATTTATCATCATTTATTTTTCAGTGGCATCCCATAAGAGAGTAGTATAGGTGTATTATAAAATTACCTTAAAAATTATCATTTCTGAAAAAATGAAAAGCGTAGTAATAATAATTTTAACAACACAAATATAAATTTATACATATATTTAGTTTGGCTGTATAGTCGGTTCGGAGGTCCGCGTAAAATTGTTGGAAGCATTTTACAGCTTAGAGGTGGATTTTGAGGTTTAAATACAACTATCCTAAATGATCGGATTAGAAAAATTTTACAGCTGCGTTAGAATAGAAGAATTCCTTTATAAAATGTCAAAATATTTTGGGCAACAGTTTAAAGCCGTCCCTGGTAGTGTTTTTATGACAGGGCTTGAGACCTCTAACTCCTTATAATACTTTTACTGTCCGTTGTAATAACTTAAGAAGTCAGGTAGAAATGACGGGCCCGAACGAACGGGCTATGCAGAACGAGGCAAAGCACAACGATGTAAACAAGAAAGTATCGAGTTGACACTGTAGTTTGACACAACATATTTCAATACTGCCAGGTTAACAACGTGAAAAACACTAAAACCTGTGATGGGAAATCCAACCTGTCTTCAATTCATTTGGAACACCCTGTACATGTGTACATTTATAACAAATTCATCTTTTTCTAATTGTAAAATTGTATTTAATTTTGGTGTGATTTAGTAAAAGTAATTTTTCTATATCAAATTATTGAATTTAAATTGTTAATTTGAATTCTTTAAAATAAAAATTGAAAACTAGTATGTTATTTCCATTATTGTCCTAGGAACTTAATTGGCAGTATTATTTCCCGTTGTCAAATGAACAAATATTATAAACAAGTTACGATCCTATTATCCGTATTCTTGTTGTGCTTACGTCGACGGTAGTGGAATTTTTTTTTTATTGGTCAGACTTTGAGCAAAATATTATAAATATTTTCGGCTTTTTCCCTGACTTTTCAGAAAATTCCCTGACCTTTCCCTGACTTTTCCAGGTATAAAAAATTCCCTGACTTTTCCAGGTTTTTTAAGGTTTTCCCAGAAATCGCCACCCTGTGATGTATGATATGACAGAACGCACGGCTTAATATGCTGTTAAAAAATGCAAGAACGTATGATCTGCTATAGTTCAACAAACCAGGAATCAAATCTGCCCCATTTTTTGTGTGAACGGCCGATACATTAAAAACCATTCATTTACTTATTTCTCATTAACAATACTAATGTATTCCTTCTAGTAAAACATGCACACATTAAATTTGCACGAAAAGTTGCATTATTCACTTATTCTCAATCTAAAAACAAAGTTAAAAACAAAAGCCTGCAATTTGATTTATAAAATCAGTGTTGTCATACTATTATAAGCTACATTTAAATTTTCTGGCGATATGTTATTATTATTATTATTAAAAACCATGCACAAGTTAATCATAAAAGTAAAAAAAAACTTACTTTGGACGAATTTTCAACTAAACAAAGAAAAACGACATCCTCCCTTTGAAGGCGAACTGCTGAATGAAGAGGTAACTGCGTCTTACTTTTTAACATTCCATAAAGTAGAGGCCCTGACATATGCTCAAAATCGGAAGAATTCAAATCTTCCCAATGCGTTGAAATAAGCGCCGAACAATATTCTCTCAAATTGTTCGCATTAATTTCTTCCGCAACGGAATAAAATTTCACGCATGTTCTTACAGTAACATTGGAAATTAGAGCTTGCTCACAGGTTTCTAATAATTCTCGAAGCTTGAACTCATGTGCGGTGTGCATAACCTTTAAAGTAACATCATCGGAATTCAATTTAATTCTGTTAGTGTATATCCATAACAAAATGGCTTCGGCAACATCTGCATTCATATTGGACCAATCAAGGTGATCTTTATTAGATAATATGTCTTCGTTCCACATGTCAGAACGAGCACTAAGAACCAATTTGTGTGCGTTTATGGAATTGTCGGCCAACTTGATTTTGATGTCACTGTAAGTTTCTGAATTGTGTATGTTGCTAATTATCTTTAAGAGGCGTGCTGCATATGAATTTTCTACTGTTCCACTGGCAGAAGCCAACACTGTGTATTTTTCAACAACTTCATTGTATCGTTCTTGCAGTTTTGCATATTCCTGTTTTAAAAGAGCAAGATGCTGT
This sequence comes from Melanotus villosus, assembly GCA_963082815.1. NCBI lineage: Eukaryota > Metazoa > Arthropoda > Insecta > Coleoptera > Elateridae > Melanotus > Melanotus villosus. Next base: position 42,420,503 of record OY720426.1, read on the forward strand.
TGCAATTTATCAGCTTCTGAAAGGGCTAGAATAAAAATGGGAACGATTAAATACTTTCATAATTTAGACGATAGTTATTGTTCATCTTACCCATTGTATAAATGCACCCTTTTAGCTCTAATGTTGATAATAACGTAATTACAGTAATACACCGCCCTACACTTCCGCTTTCACAATATAAACACCTAACCTCAATATACTTAAAACTCAGTAACTGGCATTAGTGACAATAGTTATCTCTTGAAATATTTCAGTAAATTTACATAATTATTATACCGTCAAGGCTGTTAATTATTGGAGTAGGCTGATTAAACAAACGATAATGTTAGCAACAGTAGGTTATTGTAAAGTTGACAATTGCGAATCGTTCTTGCCTACAATTGTCTAGTTATCAGTGGCGTCTCGTTATTTTCACCCAATTTTTTGGTGCTGCTAAACGCTAAATGAACTAGCAGCTACGAGTACGACGACCAGATAATCATTTTAATCTCCTGGTCAAGTACACATTTACAAGACCAAATGACTCAAAACAAGAAGATTAACAAAAACGGTTCTTCTGAGGACCAGGTGACTAGAAAACTCGGACCTAGCATCAGCATCCGAACTTGCCAGTTAAATGTAGAAGGAATTAGTAGAGCTAAATGCCAACTTTTACAAAAAATGTTGACGGACCATCATATTGATGTGATCGCTCTACAGGAAACTCATACGGACAGTGAAGATCAGCTCCACTCTAGAAGCACAATACCGGGGTATGACATCATTGGAACAACAAACCATGACGCATACGGCGTTACCACTTCTGCCCAGAACAAAATTTAGGACATTCACCTATTGTCCAATAACATCCACGAAGTAACTCTTAGCAGTATTTATAAACCCCCCAGGTAAACCATGGCCGGAACAAGTCCGAAATACATATAGCCATCCTACTGTCTTTGTCGGTGATTTTAATAGTCACCACACGCAATGGATATATAGATATGATAATGGAGAGGCATTAGTAAACTGGGCCCAAGAAAACAATATACCTACCTACACCTTCACTTCGGTGCCATGGCATGAGGACGGGAGTACATACAACCCCGACCTGTGTTTTGTCACTGCAGATGAAAAGCCCTAATAATTCCACGCCCAAGATAAACCGTGTTTACCAAAGAGCTTGATAAATGTCTGGGATGGATCCCTCCTTCAATTGAAAACTATGAAAGATACGTGGGAGCAGTTATTAGTACAGCGAAGAAATATATACCTAGAGGATACCAAAAAGAATACATACCTGGATGGGACTCGACCAGTGAGGAACTATACAAAGAATTTCAAAGAAGTGGTGAGCGAGAGATAGCAGATGAACTAGTTCACAGTCTGTTGCTGCACGAAGGAAAAGGTAAAGATGGATTTCAAAAAATCCGGCAGAGAAGCATGGTCTTTCTTACGTAAACTAGAAGGCAGTAGTCGTGTAGTGTGAGACGATACATCCATAAATCCAGACAACATTGCATCTCATATTGTAGCGACATCTAAAGGAAAAATCCACCGATAAACAACAATTCGATTCCAACGAGTACTCAAAACCATTAAAATGGCATCTGAAGAAAATACCAAATACTCAAGGGATTTCTCGACCGACGAGATCGCAGCAAGAATAAAAGATGTAAAACCCGGAAAAGCACCTGGTGTGGACAGTACTCGCCCAGAGTTTCTCAATCATTCAGGTAAATACACAAAGAAATGGTTGCCAAGATTCTTCTCTTCTATAATAACATAGGCAGACATCCCCTCCCAAACTTAAGCAAGCCAAGATAGTAGCAATATTAAAGCCGGGCAAACCGGTCTATCACACATAAAACTACCGTCCTATTGCGCTACGCTTCTAAGCTGAATCTACAGAATCTTTGAGCGAGTGATATACGGTGTGCCCATTTTAAATCGTGATCCCTTACTGGCTCTGAATATGCAACCCATATTACATTACAGGCATAGACCCATTTTAAGTCTTGACCCCGTACTGGCTCTGAATATGCAAACCATATTACATTACATGTATAGTCTATACCTGTAATGTAATATGGGTTGCATAATCAGAGCCAGTAATGGATCACGATTTAAAATGGGCACACGGATAATAGTGTAATGTTTTTAAAACGGTTATTTAAAACTTCGGTCCGTGGTGTGAATTATTTATTAAGAAATTTAAACAATGTAACAATTAACACGAAGCAACAACTCAACACTAAAAACACGATACTAATATTAATTCGAAACAGTAAATAATTTATTTATACAGTCTATTTAATTATATTTACGTACTTATAATATTCGCGCACATTTATAGTAACCGAGCACTTGATTGCGACACGTTGGTAGCTCGCTGGTAGTAGACTTTGGTATCATTGCCGGTCGCCAACAAAATCGCGCCTTAGGTACTTACCGCGAACTTTGAGTTAAATCTAGTACTCTTCGAGTAATATTCGAGAACATCCTAGAGCCGATGATACAATCGGCGAACAGTCGGGAACAGCTGACTCATACGAGCAAAGTGATTCACGCGTCTCGTTACAATAGTATCAGCCCCATAATATATACTAAATTCGCCATTGAACAGGCGGGCTTTTGTCCCAACCGAATTTGCACGGACCAAGTCCTGTCACTAAAAAAACTGAAAACATCTGTTGTCTTCATTGACCTCTCTGCAGCATATAACACTGTTTGGGTCTGATTTTTTAAGCTGCTGAAGATATTACCCTGTAAGAAAACCGTGAGACTTATTGATAACATAATCGGCAGTAGAGCTTTTCAAGTCATAAAAAAAAAACTTTATTTAGCAACTTGCCATTAGAAAACAGTTAGATATTAACATTCTACAATTTAAATTTTAAAGTTATTCTCTGTTGAATAAGGTATCGAGACACCTGAGTAGCAAAAGCGTAAACAGAATTAGACACCACAGACAAGCAGCAGGAAGTTTGGCTACGCTGATGATTGGGCTATAGCTACTAGACACTCGAGACTACCAAGAAGAAGAAGTTCTAACATCCGACCTCTCTACACTAGAAGATTACTTTCGTAAGTGGCGATTCAAGCCTAACGTAGCTAAGAGGTCCATATACAAAATTTCAAGAATTTATTTAAAAAAAATTGATAATCGCAATTTTTCATGAATATTTTTTTTTGCATATGGACCTATAATTAAATTCTAAGCAACTTTTTCAAATAATTTTCTTCGATATCTTGTCATCTAACCCCACTTCTTGTGACTTCACGGTGATTTTTTTAAATTTTCCGCCATACCAGTGATCACGTGACATACATCAAATTCGATTTTTAGGTTATCGGACATGCAGAACCGATCCCCAGAAAAGATGATTTGGATACTCGAATAATATAGTATATTTTACAACAAGACATGAAAATGACGTTTTTTTCGTGAGATGAGAAGTTGCCCACGAGCTGCGTTAGCAGCGAGTAGGGCAATCACGAAGGAAAAAAACGTATTTCATGTCGAGTAGTAAATGCTATTTTTTCTACGACATTTTAATTATCTGTTTGAAATAAGTTTTAATTCGACTTAATTGTGTCAATGCAAATTATTAATTGTTTGTTTAATCGGTTCCATAGTAACACACGCATTTTTTTATTTTGTTGCCATAGATTTGGAATTCTTGTTTTCATCTCTAGAAGCGAATATGTTTTCATCTCTAGATAGAAAATGTAGCGTTTTCGCATAGGGTTTTTTTCCATATGTTGCGAACTTTTTGCCGGTCACTGTATACATACATCGTCTTTATACAATTTTATCTATATACTATAACTTTTAATTTTACTCTTATGTGTACTTATTACTTATAAAACGCCATAGCCTTTAAATAAACACCCAATTTTTTAATCACTGCCTAAATCTAAATTTTTTGCATTTTGACAAAAAAAGTGGACTTTTTTTATTAAAAAATCATAAAGAAAGCAACACTTTTTTTAACTACCTATTTAATTTTACATTTTGCATTAAGTAAGTATGCTTTAAATAAAATATTGTAAATTGTCAGTTTGACAACTGTAAATTCTCAAATCCTTTTTATCCTATTTTGAGGGATTTAAGATGTCAAAATGCAAAAAAATATTGTGTACAACTCGTATGAAAGCATGTTTTTTTCACTCGTTTGATTGATGCACTCCGGCTTCGCCGTCGTGCATCAAACTTCAAACTCATGAAAAAAAGTATTGCTTTCATTACTAGTTGTACAAATAACTATTACAGTGCGAATCCTTTGAGCCTTTTTGGAAAGGCTTATACTGTTCTGTAACTAATAAGGAAATAATATTTCTTTATTAATATCGAAATAGATTTATACGTTTATTTCAACTTATTTACTTCCTCACCTTTTAACCCAACATCCTACGGCACTGTGATGTACAAAATTAGTTCAAACATACCACTGTGATACCACTATTAATGAACTACTACAAAAAAAAAACGATTTTTGTCGATAATGGTACGATAACAGTATGTTTATTTATAGCAAAAATAGCCAAAGTTGTGCTGGCGTGTAAAATCATACATACCGCAAGAGTGTTGCCATCTGTTTTCAAAAAAATTCGTGAGGTGCGATAACCCCTTGTAGCATAAACATCAGAATAATAATCCAAAGAAAATTAACACTGCAAAAACATGGCCTATAGTTGGCGATATTTACATAAATTACCACAAAACATTAGGTATGTTGGTTGTTTTGGTAATTCTAATTAAACTTTTGTTTTTTACGAACTTGAAATTATGGTTATAAGAACTTTGACCCGTTATTTTAAATTTATATCAGGGTATTTTCAACAACACCTCAACGGGCGGATTCTATGAAAGATTCATGGTTATCAAAATTACTCGTTCGAAGGATCGAACCAACTAAAGAATCCCATAGTCGAATGCTTAGTGATAAAGAAGTTATTTATGGATTACAAACTCATAATTTTAGGGCAGATGCTAGAGAAAAATACATAGACAATGTGTAAGTTGTAATAATTTCCGGAGAGCTGTTTAATAAGCATTGAAAGTTAACCAAGAACCAATTTGTAGTAAAAATAAATTGGATTTTATACGGTCTCAGCCTCAGACTTCTGAAAGTATGGAATTGGTAGGTTCATGGACCGTTAGTGTAGGCGATCAAGATCAAGCTCTTCATTTATGGAAATATACAGGAGGATTTGAAGCTATCGATACAGCTAATGAATTGTTCTCACAAAGTGAGGTAAATACTTTTGTTATGTAACACTTAACCTCAAATAAATTCAAAGGTTTTTACAATTTAATTGCCATTAATTGTACGTATGCCTCATTTTAAAATATGCAAATGTGGTCAGTTGTGTTACAATCATTTTTTTTTTAGGATTTTAAAAAACTAACAGAGGAACAAAGTAAGCTAGTTCGTTCCCGACATCTCCAATACCTTCTTGCATTTAGCTATTGGCCAACTATTCAGCCTCGGAAAGACAAACATATATACGAAATTCGTTCATACGCACTTAAACCCGGTACGATGATAGAATGGGGTAACAATTGGGCTAGAGCTATAAATTATCGACAAAATAACAGTGAAGCATTTGCCGGATTTTTCTCACAAATTGGCCGTCTTTATAACGTTCATCATGTTTGGTGTAAGTAATATACATACATCAATAAATACACGTTACAAGATTAAACATTCTAGGCTATAAAAATTTAAATGCAAGAAAAGAAACGAGGGAAAGCGCATGGCGTTCACCAGGATGGGACGAATGCGTCGCATATACCGTTCCACTTATCAGAGAGATGCATTGCAGAATTTTAAATCCCACTTCATTTTCTCCTACTCAGTGAAAACAATCGACTGCATTTATTTATCCACAAATAATTTTTAAGGTTTACTTGCAAATGTAGTATGTTAGGAACGACATTAAGATAACGTACTTGTACTTTTATGTAGCTTATTTTGAGAACTAGTTTAATCTATTACATAGAAAGAGATTATAATTTTATTCGTTTTATTGGCAGATTGTGACATTAAATTTCATGATATGTTTCCTGGTGCTGATTTTTATTAACACCTGTTTGCTCTGAATTTGTACTCTGCTTGTATATACACACCCACCTATACATATTTATACAAGATGTTTATTTTATACAAGAATTCCCATTATATAATGCAATTTATATTTTTGTTTTAGTTTATACATTTGGGTTTGTCGTTTAGAATCTGTTATTCATGAAATAAATCGAAATGATCTTTTCTTATAATTAAATTTTATTTATGTAGATTATTTATAGCCATACAGTCGATTGCTGTTCAGTTTCAGGCTCATATGAATATATCCATGATTCGTCACCTGTTACGATGTTATATACAGAATTTGAACGACTACCGTCAATTTTTTTTAGCATTTCCTTGCACCACTTGACACGTGCCTGTTTTTACGCGTCTTTCAAATTGTGAGGGATCCAACGACTGCAAAGCTTCCTGACATGCAATGCCTAAGGATGCCTTTCTCTCACTATATGTCACATGCTGATCTGCTAAAATCATTTCATGAATGAGTTATTTTTAACTATTTTGATTGAATTCTGAAAACGGTTGAATGCTCCATACGAGTATACTCGCTGCTAAAGAAAATATAGCGCACGGGCAGTGCTTAGGCGCTTAAACAAATTGCGCAGCGAAAAGGTTAACAAAAGCAATAGAAGAAGAACGAAGAAAAAATGGGAGGAGGACTTTAAAAAGTTCCTGGAGGTTAACTGGAGTAGAATGGCAAGAAATAGGGAATTATGGAAGTGCCGAGAGCAGGCCTTTGCCCAAAAAGGGATGTGATTAATATAATCTAAGTTAACACGTTCAGTGCCGGGCTCAGCGACATAGGTGCAGTTGTGGGCCCAACTAATAATTTTTGAGTTGTTAAGATTTTTAAGTTGGCAAATATGTTATTTATAGTGTTGCAACGGTTACGGTTGGGGAACGGTTTAGTTCACGGTTTTTGCTATTATACGGTTAACCGTAACCGTCTATTTTCCACGGTTGTTATACGGTTCTTGCAGGTCTGAACGTGCAACTCGCAACAACGGGCGCGGCGGCACCGATACGGATAAGAGCCTGTTAGTAGTGTTAGTTGACGGTGGAGTTTCAGAAAGCGCGTCCGTCGGACTCTGTGTTGTATTTTCGCGCTAAAAATGTCGCATACACGTAAAAGAGAAATTAGCAATGTATGGAAATATTTTACAAAGGCATCCGATGCGGCCACCAGCGCTGTTTGTAAATTCTGTGATGCCAAAATATCACGAGGGGGCAAAAATGCGTCAGTTAAGGGTTTTTCAACTTCAAATTTATGGAATCACTTTAAACGAAGGCACAGTGAAGAGATAGAAACTGAAACGGATAATTCTCAATCTAGTTGTGAATCCGGTCCACCGCCCAAGAAACAAGCTACAATAATTCAGATTTTAGAGAACTCTAAAAAATATGCAGTAGACGATAATCGCGCAAAAGAAATAACACGAGTAATTGCTGAAGAAATATGCGTGGATATGGAACCGTTAAATCACGTGAATAAAATAAGTTTTCAAAGAGTTACGACGAAACTTTGTCCTAGATACGAAATGGTCTCCAGAACACATCTTACGCAGACTATTTTACCCGACATGTGCGACCGAGTAAAATCTAAAATAAAATTAGAGCTAAACAGCATCACGCATTTGTGCATAACTAGCGATATGTGGACTAGCGATTCATCGTCAAATATTAACGATTTTATAAGTATCACTGCCCATGGTTTAAACAGCAGTTTCGAATTAAAAAACTTTTACTTGGAAGTACTGCCTTTTGAGGGAGAATCCCATTCGGGCGAACTTATTTCTCAAAATTTGTGCCAAGCATTTAATAAATGGGAAATTGTGGAAAAAGTAAGACTGGCTGTCACCGACAATGCCCGAAATGTTGTGAATGCTGTTAACAATATTCCAAATGTCGAGCATTTTTCTTGTATGGCACATTCATTGCAGCTAGTCTTACAAGACGCTTTATTTAAACAAAAGGAGCATTGCAAGGAAGATTGTTGGACATTTTAGCCACTCAACTAAGGCAATTAAAAAACTACGAGCAGTCCAGGAAGAATATAATGTTCCAACTCATGTACTTATTCAAGATGTGCCCACCACTCGATGGGATTCAACATACTTGATGCTAGATAGATTAAACGAACAACGTATAGCTATACAAGCTGTTCTTCCTCAGTTGAATGTCCCCGTTTCTTCTGCTTCTGAATTAAACACCCAGCAATGGATTCTTATTGAACAAGTTGTTAAAATGCTGAAATATTTTAATGATGTAACAAAAGCTTTAAGAGAGAACGACGTTACATTAGCTGACGCCATTCCTTTGGCAAATAGTCTATTCAAAGCCTTGGAAGGAGTACAATCGGAAAATCCAACGGTGCACATTTTAACTGAAAATCTTAAGTTACACTTAAATGACCGACTTGGAAACCTCGAAGAAATTGAAATGTGTATTCTAGCGACTGCCCTCGACCCAAGATACAAACTTAGAACTTTTCGCATTCAGAACACTATTACCAAAACAAAGGCTCTTCTTTATTCTGGTGCTGAAGCAATACCTGAACCCAAAGTGTATGAATCTGAAGCATTTTCTTCTGACGTTCAGCCATCCACAAGCAGTGGAATTTGGAGCATATGCCAGCAAATAATTGAAAACGTTGAAGGTGATGAACCACTAGCAATTTTTGCAAGTAAGTGCTAAAGTAGATTAAGTGGAAGTACCTCGTAATTTACAATTTAAATTTACCTAAAGTGTTTCTTAAAATCTTAAAATTAAAACTTTAAATATTTTGCAGGCAACGCATGTAAAAAAGAAGTTAACGAATATTTAATTTCACCAAATATACCTCATACATCAAGTCCTTTTTCGTTTTGGAAAAACTGTTATACGTTTCCTCATTTGAAAATGCTGGCACTTAAGTATTTATCATATAAACCATCATCAGTTAATTCAGAGAGGCTGTTCTCCACTGCAGGGCTTGTGCAAACACCCAAGAGGAATAGGTTGAATCCGCAGAATTTGCAAATGTTATGTTTCCTAAATAAAAATTTGCCTGCTGTTAATTTTGAATACTAATTTTTGTTCTTTTTTGTATTTTAAATTTTCAGTTTAAATTTTAAATATTTTAACTACATTTTTAAGTAGGTAGATACAGATACCTACCTATATTTAAAAATTTAAATGTTTGTTTTCTTTTTTAATCTCTATCAGCTTTTATTGTTTACAATGTTTCCTGTTTATTTATATTTAGAACGTTTAATTTTACGCTGTTTTTTTGTAATACTACTACAAAAATGTAGTTTAGTTTTTTTTTACGTTTTTGTTTTGTTTTAATGTTTTAAATATGCCCTTTCAAAGTGTTGTGTTTTGTTTTGAAGAATAAAGTTTATTATTTTATCATTATGCGATTCATTATAAAAACCGTAACCATAACCGTAACCTTAACCATATAACCCGAAACCGTTGCACCACTAGTTATTTAGCATTACCTATAGTAAACAATTAGCTACATTAAAGTTGGCAACAATGTAGGACGCATACGTGGCGTCGCTGGCGCTCTGAGTTAGTTATGCATTCATAAAACCACCCGGCGCATACGTGGCGCTTCTCACAATTCAGCGCATATGGTAATAAAAAAAGTTAGTATGTTCAGTTATATATTTGTTAGAAACAAACAGGTACTTTCATACAACATTGCATATAATATATCAACTAGAACTAGGAGAAGTGTAAATAAAATTTGATAATACAAAGTTATTATTGCTTATGATAATCGTCAAAACAGTCTAAACATAGCCCTGGAGAGACAGGGCACGTTTTGCAAAAATAGATAGTGTCCTTGAGCTTATTCTTCTTTTTGTATTGTCGACACTTCTTCCTAAGTGTTCGACCACTTTCACTAGATAAGCACTTTGAAGCAAAATGGCCAGTACCCTTTTCTTCTGGAGGCTTTGCAGAATTTCTTTCGCAAGGCGTATAATTTTCGGGTAGCAGTTCTTCTATTACAGCCATTCTAAAGTCGTAAAACGCCATTTGTTTATTTTTGCATTTGCAGTAGAGTTTGTATGCATTTCGCAACAACATTTCAATTAGGTGTATACCCAGCTTCTTATACCATCTTATTGTTTTTCGGGTACTCGGGTAATAGGCCAACATTTGATCTAGCTGGTCAATCCCCAACATGTATTCATATTATTTTGCCCCCCTTTAGTAGTTTTCTACATGTTCATTTTCATACTCGGTTGAAATATACAACACTTCCCTTTTATCACCCCATTTTCCTATTGCTACCCCATTTCTGTAACGACACAGTGATTTGCCTTTATTTAATTTTGCTTTTGTAACTTCGATTGGATTCTCTTTTCTATTTGCACGAAGAGTCCCTGTGCTGTGCGTACCGCATTGCAATAATTTTTGCGAGAAATCATATGAATTGTAGTAGTTCTCCATGTATAGTGAGTGTCCAACATTTAGTTTTGCCTCCATCAGATGCAGGACTACATTGACCGCATGGCCTTTCCCTCCTAGATCATCTGTCACTCCTGTGTAAACAGCTAGCTTCATTATCGTTCGTTCCATCAGGTTCTGTAAGTAAATAAAGCTTGATGCCATATTTGTGCTTTTTGTTTTTGATGTACTGGCGAAATAACAACCTACCATGCCATAATATCATAGATTTGTCAATGCTCAACTCTTTTGATGGATAATACACTGTTTTCATCTTCTCATCGACGTATTCTATAATTGGTCGTATTTTGTACAATCTGTCATTCAAAGTGGGTTCTCCATCTAGAAGGTTTCTTGCAAAATCGAGGCATCTTAAAATTAGCATAAACCTGTTTCGGCCCATATATTTATGAAAACATGCTAGATTATATAGCCGATGTGTGGACCAGTAATTTTTGAGTCTTGGTAAATGAATGCTGCAATATGAAGAATCAATCCCAAAAATATACAAAACTCATCTTTAATAAGTTCTTTAAAGTTGGTTGTTCCGGACTTGCGATGCCAAATTTCCGATCTTCAACATGTCAGCATAAACATTTGTTTCATTCACTATTACATCAACTAAATCATCACCTACTAGTAAATTAAAATATTCTACAGATTCTCCACTTGCTGGTAATGGCACACATAAACCAGGATTCCCTGTAAAAGGAATATCTTTCAAATCCGCTGGATCTGAAACCCAATTTATGTTTCCAGTGATTGCTGGTGTAGTATTTGTAAAGGCCCCCACAGACTTCGTTCTTTTTCAGCAGTTTTGCCCGTCCGGGTAAAACTGTACAGGTAGAACGGTCACAAAACCGAGGTGTATGGCTGAAAACCGTCCTTCTTGATGGCGTTCAAAAATATCTGCCAACGTTTGATTTTAACCGTCCGTTTTGAACGTGCTCGTGCAAGTCGGCCAGTGTGTGGCTCCACATCCCGTAAGAACGACGAACTTTACCAGTGCCGGGACTGTCCACGTCGTAGAAGTGGGTTATTTTGAGTAACAGATGACCGATTTAAGGCATTATAGCAAAGATAACTAAACCAATCACGTGGTCCTAGTCGTAACTCATTTAATAGGTTTACGTGGGAAAATTGACTTCGTTTAAGCAACCACTCTTTAGCCCATTTTGAACGTTTTCTTTTTGAATTTCGTACTTTTACAGCTAATGCCGCCGCCACTGCTAACGTGATCGTGGAATTCGTGTTGAAAACACGGTAGTTTCAGAAAAGCTGGACGAAAAGAACGCGAGGTGTGTGGATATATACGTTGTTCGTTCTTACCCGCACAGTTTTACCTGGACGGGCAAAACTACTGAAAAAGAACGAAGTCTGTGGGGGCCTTAAGATTTTGAACATTTGCAACAGTTTGAACATTATTGTCGCCATTATCATCACTGTTTTCATTATCACTTTCATCACCCCATCCATAATCTGAGTCTTCCTCAGTTAAAAATTCATCACCATAGTCTGAAATTTCTAATATCTCAGCAAGTTCAGCATCCGTGAGTTTTTTCTTGTGATCAGAAGTTGTTAGACGAGGTAGTTTTCGTCTAGAAGGTCCAGCCTCTTCACTATCCGACATCATGATAAAAAACAAAGGAAAACAAAAATCGTGAATGCAGTCAGTTCATAAATACTCCATTCAACACGCCACCTCAAAATCTGGTACTCAACTGAAGCGCCAACAAAATAGATTTGCATTTACTTTGAATACAGCATAGATGCGCATGCAGCGTCTGCGGCGCTGGGAACAAGTATCTACCGGGCGCCATGTCTGCTTCCGTGGCACTGAACATGTTTAGGTATTAAGGTGCTTCCACATCAAGCGTGCCGAACCACGCCAAACCGCTCAAAACGTTTGCAAACGTTTTGTAACAAAATTTGTTCGTGCGCAAATCACGGATGTTTGTTAGTGTTTGCCGAGGTTCCAGTTGTTTGAAGCAATATAATAATAATATAATTCTGCAAGTCGTAAAAATCAAACGTGCATGAACAGGCTGATTACTTTGATGTACCGACACCGCGCGGAAAACATTTGTACGTGCGCACTTTGATTATTTGTGCGCGCTTTATCGTCCACATTGAGCGATCTGCAACGTTTGCAAACGTTTTGAGCGGTTTGGCGTGGTTCGGCACGCTTGATGTGGAAGCGCCTTTACCCCTGATCACATAACAATCAGATTCGCCAAGTTAGTGTAAAATTTGGCAGCATTTTTATGCTTAGTTTGCCTTCAGTGGCCAGGCGGCGCCTCCGTTGCAGCTGATTCCAAGCACTTTAGAGTCGCGTGTCTGCCTGTGTAATGGTGGCGTCACCTGGATACTGAAGGCAAACTAAGCATAAAAATGCTGTCAGATTGTACACTTACTTGGCGAATCTGATTGTTATGTGATCAGGGGTATTACTTATTAAATTTTGTTAATTTATTATAGTAATTTTTAAATTTGGTATCAATGTGCAAAATATATTTTAAGTTTTGAAATTATATAGTGTAATGTGTTGTATTAAGGCTAATAAATAATAATTGTTATAGTCTTCGAATAAATGTTAAAACTTGTTGGTAACAAGGTTTGACATACTATAAAGTAGTCTGGTAATTTTAGAATGAATAAGCCGAAAGTAAAAGACCCTTTAGCTCTCGTATGAGAACTAAAGACTTTTTTATTGTTTCGTTTTTTTTTCTTACACAGTTCACACCGAAAAACATTAAAAAGTTATCAATAATTAGAACATTTGTCGAATCTTTTTTTTATTTCTTTACATGGTAAAGTAACAAAAAAGGATAAATGTACATAATAAATATATGCACAATAGTAAATAAATGATTAAGATGAAACGATAAACAAACTAAGGATAAAAAATTTCCTAAATATATACAATTGTTACTTCACATAAAAATGACTAAAAGGCAAAATAAATACTGTTAGCATTATTTAGCATTACCATACATCTATATAATTAAGAATATAACAAAATTTACAGTTTTTATACAAAAACCTTAAAAATTAACTAGGCATTAAGTTGTATTTTATCAAAATTAGTAAACTGAATGCCTAGAATATGTATAAGAAAGTTTTTGCTAAAAAATGTAATCGTACGGATACGACAATTTACCTAATGAAGTCTACTATACATTTGCATAATATTTTTTTTGTAAGCGTAAATACCAAATATTTTTTGGTATATGTTAGTCTTTCATATATTTTCTAACTAGTTGGTATTATTTTATGATTAGGTTCATTTCTATTTTATGTGTCATATTAAAACAATTATCGGTTCAGAATGGACTAATTAAAAAAAATATTACAAGAAGTTATTTTTAACAGCTATAGTAGCGACATAGTTTTAATAAAATATTTTAGTTTACTAAGAACGAAATGAATGACGAATGAAAATTAACATAATAAGGTAATTCCTACTAATATATTTACGTTTCCTTTTGATACTTACGGGTTTAATATTTACAAGTTAGTTTTTATACCTCGAGCTTTGACAGAGGTTGTTGCTGCTAATAAAACTTATTTAAGTATGAAAACTCATACTGAAAATAATAAATCCAAATTCGCATTAAATTTTGTTATAATCTTCTTTTGTTTAACTACTAAAATATTAGACAACAATAATTTGTCAGAGGTGGGCAGTATAACATACATACTAAAGTAGAGACTTTAAAATTTGATTATCGACTGCCTCACGTCTAAAAACATTAGCTTAAAAATACGCACTAGGATCATTATATTAAAGCAGGTCTTCATACAAGTGTACTGGTTAGTGATTCCTACTGTAACGTTGTTCTATAGATGAGATAATTACCCACCCCTGATCGTCACTGAAATAAAATATTTTTAATTACACAATTAAACCCAAATTACATGTGAAAATTATGACCATTTTGAAATGTATAATAAATTAGTGGTAAGTAACGTGAGACGTTAGGGTACCAAAATATTTACAAGCACGAATAAAAATTTTACCATTATTGTATTCAAAGCCTTAAATGCCCTTGGACATGTTTAATGCTATGAAAGACAAAACTTCAGTCCTTGTTACTCGTCTTTAATTGTACCAAACAAGATAATTCCTCAAGTTGGAAAAGGTTTAAATAATATTTTTTCCACTGCAACCTTGTTTAATGTCACATGCATTTTCTTATAATGAAATTCATTCGGTGCATTTGGTTGTACTGATGTAATGTATGCAAATTAGAAAAATTGTGTACTCAAAGGTCAGCTAAAATCTGCACAATTATCAACCAACCCATGGGTAAAGCTAAAATCTGCACAATTATCAAGGAAGCCATGGGTAACAAAAAACAAAATAAATGCCAGATCATCTAGTTACCTGACAAATTCAACAATATTCATTTAGTTATGAAACTTTACATATCATTGCTTGGCGGGCAAAATCTTCTACAGGGAGATCGAGAATGATTGTCCAGAAAAAACTACCTTCCCAGGAGTTATCAATATTTCACTCCGCCGTGATATTAGCCACATTGCCACATACCGCAATTCCTTTGACAATTAATATTTGTTGGCTAGGTGGTGGATGTTTGTGTTTACGTTGAATTTTTCTGTTCGTATACGCTGTTATTGTTATTCAAAAGAGTCTTTTTCTCCAACCACACGAATAAGACGCCATATTGTCGAATAATTTTGTATAAAAACTAAGTCATTTCGGAATGTTCACCAATTACCTTGGCAACTGTATACTTTTCAATTCATATTTGCACTAATAATACAAAAAAGGATGCAAGATAGGGTTTTACAAGGTAAATTTTAAATAAAAAACAAACGCC
Organism: Melanotus villosus; assembly: GCA_963082815.1. Taxonomy (NCBI): domain Eukaryota; kingdom Metazoa; phylum Arthropoda; class Insecta; order Coleoptera; family Elateridae; genus Melanotus; species Melanotus villosus. The sequence continues at coordinate 42,435,864 of OY720426.1, forward strand.
TCGTGAACATTCGGCAATCGCCGTCGTTGTTGTTTATTTTCCCCTTATAGTGATTGTTTATTTGCGCCATGACAGTTCTCAAAAATTTAATTTGCAAACAGTAAAAGAGAAAATGGAAGTTGATTTTAGTGAATTATTAGTAGTTGGAGAAAAAAATAGTATGTTTCATTCGCACAAAAACTCCTGCTAGGATAAGAACCTATTATATCATTCATTTGAGTTCGATAATGAAGTTTATTATCGCACTGAGTGAGATAATGAATTCATTATCAAACTCGGTGGGATAAGACAATATTAATGACCAAGTTTTATTTTTTATGAAGAAAATACCTTCGTTGCAGCTTCTTCTATGTCCAACGGAATACTTTCACAAATACTTACCGGTTTTTCTCCACAAATCAAGGAAAAATTAAAAATACAAAATTATTGACGTACAAATTATTTAGTTGCTATGACGAAAATAAATTATGCAGACACGATGCTACTCTGATTTTAAATAAAATACCACGCTACTCTGATTTTAAATAAAAAAGATGGTCTGTCAAAATTATATAATTTTTTCAAATTGGAAATTATCTAATTTTTTCAATCTTGAGCAGTCATAGATAAAATGTTGTATTATATACGTGTGATAAAGGCCATTAACATGCTCATGCTCTTACTCCAACTCGGGCTGACGCCCTCGTCGGGCAACTCAACGCATTCGTATGTTAATGATGCCTTTATCCCACTGATATAATAGGTGCGTTTTTTTTACTGTAAAACTCAGCAAAACTCACTCAGTTGCGATGACCTTGAAAATAATGCTGTTTTATTTACAGCCAAGTAAGTGAGATTTGCTGAGAGAATCGACTCCCCCCGCACCGATGCTGCACAACCCCGTTAGTTTGTGTGTGGCTGAGTTTACTGAGCGATCATGCGCAATAGTAAAGGAAGTGGTTTACCATAATGATATTTTAAGGTTATGTATCATTCTCCCACCACCGTAGAGAACTACGCAAAAACGGCTGTTTTATTTACCAACGGAAAAACTCAGCAAAACTCACTCACTTGCTGAGCTGAGCTGATCTGAGTCGGGATAAAAAAAACACACCTAATAAATAACTATTATAATTTGTGTTTGTAAATTGTAGGTTATGTATACGCTTGAGAAGTAACTAACTTCACCACATAAACCAATACCTGGTGGATGAAAGTTTTGATACAATTTCTATGGAAAGTAATTTTTTTTGGACAACCATTTACGATCTCTCTGTATGTGTCATTTTGTTCTGAAACAGGGTTTCTGTCTATTTCGATTATTTTGGACTTTCTGCAGTGTTTGGTACAACATCCTACATCCTACTAAATGGCGTGGCGTATAAAAATTATAAATAATTTTCAAATATTTCATTAAAGTTTTCAATAGGTTAAGTATGAGGGTGGATCAAATATAAACCGGAATTTCTTTCCCGTCTCTTTTTGGGCGAACGCTTGGTTCTGTAGCCATTAAATGTTATTGGTGGAGATGCATGAAGTGGATTTCCACCCCAGTTCTCCTCGCTGAGTCACTGACTCAGTCGATAATACAATGTCTAAACAAGAAATATTATTATTAATTATAACGTGCGTTCAAAAATGTGTGTCGTCAAGTTGGCGGTGGCAAATTGTCACGTATGTCGTGGATTATTATGTACATTGCATAGCTTGGACAAACTGATGTGCAAAATCTGCTTTACCGGCCATTCTGAACGTCTAATTTCGAGGTTATAGTTGTTGTTCGTTTTAATTTCGTTAAAAGTTCTTTTCAGAACTAAATTTGAGTTTTTTCTTATAAAATGGTGTTAACTATGGAACAAGAAGCCTTCCTCGCTGAGAGTTATTTTCGAAATGGTTCTAAAATTTATGTGAGGTTATGTGTGTGATTACACGTGGTATTTTGGAAGCATAAAACTTTCAAAAATTGTGTATCTTAAATCAGTTGAAATTGTAGTAAATGTGTGTGAACAACAGAAAATAGTTGAACGGTCGCCTGCCGCAGAAAATTATTGGTGCTACCTCAGGGATAGCGGAGCCGAAAATGACATTCTGTGTAAAATGTAAAAAGGACGAAAAAACAGCTGAACTGTTTAGCTGTGATAGTTGTAAGCAGTGGATCTGCAAAAATTGTGCAGATTTAAGTTCAACTGAAACTCGTGCATTGATCCTGCAAAAGAGAGTTGTATCCTTCCACTGCCCAGACTGTCAATCGAATGTCCTTGAAGTACCAAAATTATGCAATTTGATCCAAGAACTACGTAATGATATTGATGGCATGAAGAAACTACTCAATGTTGAAGCTGTGCAAGAGCTTCGTAAGGAGATTGAAGATTTCAACACCACCATAAAAACATTGAAAATAAATGAGCTACGAAATGACATTGAAAATCTTAAGGAATGTATGAAAAGTCATCAATCCCTTGTTGAAGAAGAAGTGATTACTGAAATGCGAAATGACCTTGAAAATCTCAAAGAATCTATGAAAAGTAACAAATCCTTTGCTGAAGAAGACACGATTGCGGAAATGGCGGATAGACAAACACGAGCAAAAAATATAATAGTTTATGATATTCCTGAATCAAAGAAAACTGTTGCAGGAGAGCGAAAAGAAGAGGATAATAAATTTATAGAGAATATGCTGAGTGAAATTCCAATAAATGTGAGTAAATTAATTTCAACTAGACTTGGTAAAATTGATAGAAATTCACAAAAACCACGCCCCTTGAGAGTCACTTTTGCAAATTCTGATGAAGCCATTCTGGTCCACAAAAATAAAAATAAAATAACTGAAAACGTTAAAATATCAAATGATTTTACACCTAAGCAAAGAGAGCATTATAATCAGTTGAAAAAAATACTTTTACAAAAGCAAAAAAATGGTGAAGATGTGACAATTAGATATGTGAGAGGAACTCCCAAGATTGTTCCGGAACTGAGAACCGAAAAAAACTGAAAACCCAACTGATAGAGTTATCAATACTATATACAAATGTTAGTTCACTATTGAGTAAACTGGACTTATTCATGGAAAAAATTAATAGTTTAAAACCAAATATTATAATGCTAACAGAGACATGGCTAAATGAAAATATTCCAAATTCCTTAATTGATATACCAGGATACAATGTCTTTAGGAATGATAGAAAAAATAGAAGAGGGGGCGGTGTTATGATCTATACAATGGACACAACTGAAGTTGGTAAAATTCAAGTTAAACGAAATCTAAATTTCGATGATCAGTTACTAGAAGGAATCTGGCTGGATATATATGTTGCTTCAGAGAAATTTTTACTTGGTTGTTTTTATAGACCGCCATCATCCAGTGAGGAACATGATGATCAAATGCTAAACTGTTTAGAAACTGTATCTGCAAATAAAAATCTGATAGTTTTTGGTGATTTTAACTACCCACTGATAAACTGGAATGTACTGAATACAGATATACCACTATCGTCAGATTTGAAATTTCTAGAATACTATGTATCATCAAACCTCACACAGCATGTTAAGGAGCCTACAAGATTTCGTCAAAATCAAAATGCAGCAATGCTGGACCTGGTACTTACTAACGAAGAGGAAATCATTTCAACCTTAAATTGCTATCCACCAGTAGGAAAAAGTGATCATGTCACACTGATAGCAAAAATTCAGTTTAAAGATAAAAACGTAAATTCACATCCAGACAATAAAACTGATACTAGAAGAAACTTCTGGAAAGCAAATTATGCAGAAATAAATGATATATTAAGTGATAATCTATCTGAAGAAGTGATACACGCCGAAAATATTGAGGACTCGTGGGAGAAATTTCGGAAAATCTATAGCCAAAATATACTTACTAAAATCCCGTTTTCAAGGAACAGTGGAATAAATATTTGTAAACCCTGGATATCCCAACAAACAAAAAAATTGATAAAAAAAAAGAGGAAAGCATGGGACAGGTATCGAATACTGAACACCGATGAGGCGTATAATGAGTACAAAGCTTTGAGAAACCAATGTACGGATATATCCTTGTCTGAAAGGAAATCATATGAAGCGGCACTAGGGACAAATGAAAATGTGAAAAAATTTTATAAATATACGAAGAGTCAAACTTCAATAAAAATGGGTGTCCCCACAACAATTTGGGATGGAAACAAAAACGATATGACAAATTGTATGAAGAAAATAACAAATATTTTTGCCTACGAATTTTCAAAATCATTTGTGAGTGAAGTGGATTCTGATATACCTATGATTGAAACGATCTCCCGATCGGTAAATGAGATAACTGATATCGCCTTCGATGCCGGAACTATTCAAAAAATATTTACTGAACTAGATGCAAACAGTGCCCCAGGACCAGATGAAATTCCCACATTACTGTTGAAAAGTTGTCCGTGTATTCTAAGTCGTGTTTTTGCGTACACCATGAAATTATCACTAGAAACCAAATCACTGCCAGATGAATGGAAAATGGCATATGTAACTCCAATATATAAAAAAGGAGATAAGACATTAGCAAGTAACTATAGACCTATATCGTTGACATCAATAGTATGCAAAAGCATGGAGAAAGTCATTGTGCGGAATATTCGGGACTTCCTATTGAGAAATAACTTAATACCAAATTCACAGCATGGTTTTTTGCCAGGTCGATCAACCACCACTAACTTGTTGATATGTATAGATGAATGGACAAAAAATTTGGATGTAAACCACCCGATTGATGTGATCTATTTAGACTACGAGAAAGCCTTCGATCGCGTTCCGCACAAAAGACTACTCTCAAAGTTGGACCATATTGGCATTAGAGGAAATCTTCTTGGTTGGATAAAAGACTTTTTGACAGGGCGGAAATTCAAGGTTCGAATGGGAAGAGAATTATCTGACCCATACGAAGTCCAGAGTGGAGTACCGCAGGGGTCAGTGCTAGGACCTCTACTCTTTACGATTTATATGATCGACTTTGATGCCCAAATCGTATGTAAAGTCGTTTCTTTCGCGGATGATACTAAATTCTTTGGTAACCCGTTTTCAAATCAACTTCAAGAAGATCTAGACAAAATTGTAATCTGGACAAAAAAGTGGTTGCTATCGTTAAATATAGCAAAATGTTCTGTTCTTCATCTAGGAAAGAATAATCCCAATAAACAATATTACCTCGCGGTGGTATCATTTTTCTTTAATTTGAAATTTTCTCGTTTAATACGCACAGTATGGCTATAACTACTTATAAGACTCCAATTTCATTTAACTTTAATTTAAGTTAGATATTTATGTATTTAAACATTCGTGGTGGGGAATCTCACTTATAAGGAAGTCGGTGTTGTCGTTAATAATTATTGGTCATTGTGAATACGCTTAAAGCGACTCTTTGGCTTTGTAACAGTATATACGACTTTAATAAGACTTCAAATTTAGTTTCTGGTTTGGAAATTTAATACTCCCGCTAGGACTACCTCCGTAGCTCAATGGCAGAGCAAGGTGCGCTTAACCGAAGACGGGGTTCGATTCCTCGCGGTGGTATCATTTTTCTTTAATTTGAAATTTTCTCGTTTAATACGCACAGTATGGCTATAACTACTTATAAGACTCCAATTTCATTTAACTTTAATTTAAGTTAGATATTTATGTATTCAATATTACCTTGACGGCGAGACTCTTACACCAGTTGACAGTCAGAAAGATTTGGGTATTATTATTTCGAAAGACTTGAAATGGAATGCACACTGTGTGAGTGTTGTGAAGCAGGCAAATAGAACATTATATGTGATCAAGAAATCTTTTAAGTTTTTAACCAAAGATCTGTTCCTGAAACTATATAAAAGTTATGTACGACCAATTCTAGAGTATGGATCCACCATATGGTCGCTGTACTTTACCAAGGACATCCTACTTCTCGAGAACACTCAACGTCGAGCCACTAAACTACCATTGGGTTTTTGGAATTTGAAATATGAAGATAGGATTTATGCGCTGGCATTACCCACATTGGAAGAGAGAAGAAAGCGTATGGATATTATTGACACATACAAAATTCTTACAAACCAGTATGAATGCCCAGAATTGATTGACATTTTTACTAGAAATGAAAACGTTCACTTGAGAGGACATCAGTATAAACTTAAAAAAGATCAGTTCAATAAAAATCCGAGAAAACATTTCATAGCAAATAGAGTTGTATATCCCTGGAATGCATTACCAGAAAACGTTGTGAACTCTACCACCACTAAGCTGTTCAAAAATCATCTCGATTCACATATGAACACATAGAAAATGAAACAGTTACCGTGTTATGTTATGTGAAGTGAAATATTGTCTATTATATATTCTTCTCCAATCCTCTTTTACCGTGTTTACGGTGTCTGTTATATATGTATATAGACCTATATTGCTGTTGTTATATATTATTATCATCATATATTATTATCATCATTTATATTATATACCTACCACATGTAATAAATTAGTTGATACGAACTCTATCAGTTGTAACTGCCTGTTCATGAATAAATAATAATAAAAATTGACGGTCGTTGGGTATATTCGGTTGCTAATTGTCGACAAGAATTATCAGAAATGTTCCCTGATGTTATTATGGATGAAAATCATTTTACGTGCACGCTAAATAGACGCATTAAACTGTTCCGTGAAAGTGGTAGCGTTTAGCAGCGGTCGACCACCGAAACGTACTGCGGAAGTTGTCGAGACAGCTAGGCAAATTATGGAGGAACAACCTAGGACCCCACTTAGACACTTATCACAAAAAGTGGATCTCTCTGTGGGTACGTGCCACTCGATATTGCATAAGGAACTGCATTTACATCCATACAGAATAACTTCTGTGCAGGAGTTATTACCCGTCGATATTCTTCGCACGTTGAATTTTTGTAGATGGTTTCTCGATACGTTTAATCAGGCTGACTCCCTGCGTAATGTCTTCTTTACGGACGAATCTTGGTTCTCTAGGACGGGTTACATAAACTCACAAAATATGAGGATTTGGTGTGGCGAAAATTCGCATGAATTAGTCGAGACTACATTGCATCCTGACAAAATTGGTGTTTGGGCGGCAATTACCCAGAGAAGAATAATTGGTCCAATATTTTTTGAAGGTAAGTAATTAGTTAATGCATTGCGACTATTAGGAAAGTAAAATTTTATAAATTGTTTTAAGGCACTTTGACGGCTGAACCATTTTTCCATGAATTACATGATGATGAGTTACAAGTGGGCTACTTCCAACAGGATGGGGCTACTCTGCATTGTACACGTGAAACACTGGAACTACTGCGTGAATTTTTTGATAATCGAATTTTAAGTCGTAATGCTGAAAACGAGTACCGTCCAAGATCGTGCGGTGCGATATTACTCCATGTAATTTCTTTTTGTGGCCTTACCTTAAAAACACTATGTTTCGTACTCCAATTAACGATTTGGAAGAGCTCAAGGAGAAAATTAGAGAAAGAATTAACGAGATTAATAATACACCACAAATGCTCAGCAATGTGCCACAGTCAATTAGACGACGAATTTTAAAATGTTATGAGGAAGGTGGTGGACATTTTACCCATCTGTTATAATAATACAACCAATTTTAGATAATAAAGTTTATTTGAAATGTCAAATTTTTTAATTAAAAGTGGGGTTACGTTGTGCTACTGTAACATATTATGAATGACATACTTGAAAACAAATTTTCAAAGGCAACTTGACCGCACACATTTTTTATCTCCCTTTATTAATACCATGAGATCGAAAAAAAGATGATTCTGAGCAGGCCTTGACTAGCACAACACGATTGGCAAGACTGATTTCAAAATGTGGCAGTAGGTTAGAGGTTAATAAATGTCAAATAAATTAAAACACAAAACAGTATTTATTTAGGGAACAAACTGAAAACTAAGATGAATACATGTTAGAGTAGGTGTTCAAAATGTGATCCTTCACTAGTATTACAACGATAAACTTAAATAATTCTGGAAACAAGATTGCAAGACTGACTTACATTTGAAATGTCACTGTCACATTATAATTCATAGGCATTCTAGAACCAGTGTAACCAATCGTGTTGTACTAGTCAAGGCCTGCTCAGAATCATCTTTTTTTTGATCTCATGGTATAAACACAGAAATAGCGGAAGACATATTTCCAATACAGAAATGCGAGATAAGATTAGCTGCAGGGCATTTGAAAAACGAAAAATCTACAGGTGTAGCTGCTGCCAAATCAACCTTTAGAGTCTCTCTATTTTGATCAGTCTTGCTGTCTTTCTCTAGATGTTCCACAAACGATAATCTAAAGAATTAAGATCTGGGCTTCCCAATGGTCAATCTTTGCCAGTGATAAATTCAGGCACGTTGTTCTCGTGGTCTTGGCTTTTGTATGGCGGTGCCCAGTTGTCTTGTTGGAATATATAATGCTGTTCCGAAAACAAGGTGTTACTTATTGGCTTTATCACCTTTTTCAAAATGTAACTTAGGTAGTTTGCTGCGTTCATTTTTATCCCCTGCTGATAGCAATGCGTGTGAGCTACCAATAATAAACATAATAAAGCAGGCAAGATTAAGATGGTTGGGCCAGATGGGAAGAATGAGAGAAGAAAGAATTCCCAAAAAAGTTTTCAAAGAAACTCCGGAAGGAAGAAACAAGGCATGGTTCCAGAATGTAAAAGAAGATCTAGAAGAATTAAAAGTACAGAATTGCGAGAGACTAGTAACCAAGAGGGAAGAATGGAGAAAAATAATTGAGAAAAGATTAATTGTGTTTTCAGAGTATAGTTCAAGTTTAAGTCAAGTAAAGTTATTATTTGTATTATGTTGTATGTGTAAAGATTTAGCTGTGCTGTTGAATTGTTGGTTTAATATTTGTGGATCCTATCTTTTGTTTGGGATTGAGGGGCTAAGCTTGTGAATGATTTGGAGTTCCTAACGTAAATGTAGCACCCTCAATTCCATCGTCCCTTAAAGTAAGCGTACCTTTATTATTTGTTTGTAACGTAACATATTTTGATTGTCTTTTGTGTAATTCCTTTGTATTCATTTTTGTGCCTTTTGATTCATTAAGGGCCGGTTGCACAAAGCTTTTGTTAAATTAACGAATGATCAAAGTTGACAAAAGAGCATAATTTTTTGTTTACTAATGTGTTATTTGTCATATGCATTCGAATTTTGATTCGATTTTGTTCACTTTAACGAATGATTAATTTGACCAAGCTGTTAAATCATGTTTGTGCAACCCGCCCTAAATATTTCATTGTCAGTTAGTTTGGTCTTGTTATTTGTGTTCAGTGCTCCCCGTTTGTATTTGTGTTTCAGTGTTTTGTTAAAGAGTTACGTATATAAAGTGTTAACTTGCCTACAAGTTTTAAGAGTTCCTGTAAAGTAAGCTATTTCAGTTAAGCAAGGTAGTTACATCTTGCAGTAGGATGCAGCTAAGACAACCCTTGACCGAGCCCTTTGGGAATCTTCTGTGGTGGGTTCCTAGTTAGACCTCAGGGAACATATCACAGTGGCGCCCAATTTCATCCCCATTATGACTACACCCCTATTTGAATAAGGGTTTTCCCACTTCGAACCGCCCTTCTCCACTGTTCTAGCTAGTCGCGCGCCTAAGGGGCAACAGCATCCCCAATTAAATTTCGTAGTGCAGAATAGACACGTGACAACCCCCACCGTGGTAATGAACCTGAGAATATCTGCCACTGGAGTACTGCTGATACTGGCCATGTCAGGCCAGAACACCCCCAACATGGATCCTCTAATTGAGGTCTATAAGAGTCTAAGATCTTATTTTATAATGCTGTGTCATTATTTTCTGATTGCGAAAAGAATTTCGATGAATTCGCTCAGCGATCGCTTTAACAGTTGCTACTGTCCTTGTGACCCGTGGCCAGCCAGTTTTTGTCGTCGACAGAGGACATCTCATTGAACCATTTGATGCTTTGATAAACAAATTTTCGAGAAATTTTCAATGGTTTTAACAGAGGGGAAATCTCAACTGGTGACTTGCCGCATTTGTGTAATGCAATCACAGCAGCATGGTTTTCTTTAACACCCCAATCCATGCTGACCATATAATTTGCCAAACCAGACTGATCAGTTTTGAGTGCTTTAGAGGTTGCTTAATTTAACGTAACTAAAAGAACTTGTTATCACAACTGCACAAGGATTGTTTAATATGTATTAATTTAGGGACAGAACTTATGGCATGACTAGGATGCCTGACATTTTGTGCATAAAGCAGTGCCACTTCACAATTACTTTCACTAAACAAATACTTCTGAATTTGACAGGTAAGTAATTCATTTCTCTTATATTTTACTTTTGTCTTCATTTTTTGTTTTCCATGGGTTGCTTGACAATTGTATATAACTGTAATTTCGGCATAACATTTTTAAATATTATTATTTTTGAAAACGTCGATAAGTGACCTATTTAAAGCTGCCAAAGCCAACCACAGGTAGATTATTGTAACTTCCATCTTGATTACTCTTACGGCGAAATAGTATTTGAATCTTTTCCAACTTAAGGAATGATCTTGTTTAGTACAATTTATCATTGGTAAAAATCCCAAATATTTTTGGGTAAGTTCTTTTTTAATTAAAACTATTCTATTTTACCATATAAAGCTGCTATTATTCTACAATTAAACGTACCTCTGCCAAGCCCAGCTTATAATGAAAGGATTATTAAAGGGAACCTGGAGGAAAACTAGTTGAACTGTTGGAATGAGCAAGACTTAACATAGAACCCGATAAACTCCTATCATCATCATGGTAGTTTTCACGTGTTGCTTCGGCGATTGCTAATACACTTAAAATAAAAAGGTAAATGTTAGTATTTGTTATATTAATTTCATTTTATAAGTTTACCTAAATCCCAGCCTGGCAGATTCTTCATCGAATTCCTCTAACTCTCGTTCTTGTCTTTCATGTAAAAGCCGTATTCTCTCCGAACGTTCTTCCAAGAATCTTTGAGTTTCAGAACTCATCTGCAATAAAATCAAAAGTAATACTAAAGCTTTATGATTTCTTTCTTTAATTGTTAAGTTCAGCGGATACAAAACCTTATAGAAAGGAAAAAAGTTACCTTTTGTTCTAGAAGTGCTCTCCTAACGGATACGCGTTCTTCCAATTCTCTTCGTTCTCTGTCTCTTTGTGCTTGAGCTTGCATTTTATTTTTACTCTGATAGGCCATCAGTATTTCCAATTCATAATGCAATCGCTCTTTCATTTGTTGAGCTTCGATCTGCACAAAAACACATAATTAATACAAAAATCTAATCACAAACGGATTCAATTTACCTCTTGACTTTCATCTAAACGTATACACTGCTTCTGCAACATTTCAGCAATACTTTGCTCATACTGGTCCCCTAAAAGTGCCAATTTGCGACGCTGCTCTTCTTTCAATTTCTTTATTACGGCTTTCTGATCTTCTTTAGGTGTATTTTGAAGAATTTGCGCTTTTAATGCTTTATATTGTTTTGTCTGCACTTTACAGGTCTCTCTAAATTGTTTTCGGACCATCATTTCCTTTTGCTATAAAAAAAGTCTTTAATACAACCCTCGTAAATATTTAGAATGCTTACTTTAAGTGATTTTGGCTGTTGTTTTATCTCTAATGCATGTTTTTTTCGTAATTCACGTTCAGATCTATGCATATATTCTTCTTGATTTGCCAATTCGGTACTGTGTTGTCTTTGAACCTGTTCCTCTCGTAATGCATGCACAGTTTTCTGCTGTCGATACTCCAACTCTTGAGTCTTATCATGGTGTCTTAACAACATAGTATGAGCTTGCTCCAGTTGCTGTTGCCGCTTATTTAATTCCTAAAATAAAGTACGTGTAAGAAATTTAAAATTTTTGTTGCATAATAACGTACCTCTCTTAATAGCTCTTGTTCTAATGTATGAAAACCTAATAACTTTTTTCGTCTAAACTTTCTAACTTCTATTTCTAGGTACTCCTTTTGTGACCTTAATAATCGTTGTTCTTCCTGGGCTTCCACTAATTTTAAATTATCTTTTTGTGTTCTAACAATTAATTTTATATTACCACAAAACCCATGTATTAAAATAAAATCTAAACTTACTGTAGCGTCGCATCCCTTTGCCTTTTTGGTGTCGAATCGTCTTGTGACAGTTCTCTTTTCCACCGTTCTTTGTTGGCTTTATACTCTTTCTTTCGATGAGCATCAAACGCTTTTCTGTCAAGCTCTTGACGCCCGGTTATATCTTTCACCAATTTCTTTTCACCGACTTGATTTTGTTTAAGTTTCCTTTCCAATTCTTGCTGATGCTTCACCTACAATGACAACAAACATTAAAACAGCGGTGAAAGATTTATATTAAGTCTACAAACCTGTAATTTTTCTAAGTCCCGACTGAACGTTTGCAGTAAAATCTCGTACTCTTTATCCAGCTGATTTTTATGACTTTCCATTTCCATTTTACACTTTTCTTCAAGTTTCATCAGCGCACTTTGATGTTCTCGACGCATTCTCTTATATCCCGACATTTGTTCATGCATTTCCTCCTGTTAAATTAAATTATTTACAATCAAAGTATACAGTTTAATTAAAGTACTTACTTGCATATGTTCTTTCTGTTGCTTGGTGACGATACTCGTCGTTCTGATAGTTGCAAAATTGTTGGTACCATGGTCAGCTACAATTGCAACCGCTGCATGATTAACATTAGCACGATGTCTTCTTGAGGTCCCGTCAGCATCACCACCTTATAGAAAAATTAATTAACTTGTCCTTTTTCTTTATGGTACAAGCCTCTTACCTGCTGGTAAACTATTTGTACTACTCGATTGGCTACTTGCAGACACTCCGACAGAATGTATACTATGTTCTGAGGTAACAGAATTACTTTTTGAGCTATCTCCACCGGTATGTTCGTCAGGTGTATCGTCCACATCTTCTAAAACAAACAGACGGTAACTCATAATAAGGTTAAATAAATATATTGATTAATACGAGACAAAAGTTTAGATTGTATATAACTTCCAAGACTAAAAGCTTCCTGTTGTTGCCGATATACATTGATAATATTTATGTGTAAGTTGTATAACAAGCAATTAACATGTTCACTGTCAATCATGTCGAGCGTCGTCGTCGGCAACCTAGTGATATATGCCAAATACACCGTGAGGCTAATACACACATCTGCTATTTATTTGTTATTGTGTGTCTGGCATTGCCGACTAAACTATCTGCTTGTCTCGGCATTCGGCAAATTCAGTCCTGCACAACAATGCCGACACAAGCAGATAGCCTAGCCACCAATGGCAGACAAAGTGGTCGGCATGTAACCCTAGATTGCCGACAATGCCGCGGCAGCGAATGTGTTAAATTCAAAGAAATTCTGTATGTAATAACACTTGAACTTGAAAATATCCAAAATAAACCAACTCACAGCTCAACCACTACTAAACTTTCAAATACCAAATCTTATCTATCATTCCATTATAAATCAGTTCAATAAGGGGACTTGCGCTTTTTAACGAAAATAGTCATTATTAAAATTTCTTGTAAACGAAATACATAAGACTAGCAATTAAATAATTCTGTTTACAACAGGTATTATTCAGATTTTTGTAATCATGCGGCAGGAACCCGAAGAAGTTTTCAAAGACGTTTTTAGCTTCATCTTTAATGTTTGCTTTCTCAAAAAATAGTTAAGCAATACCGACGTTCTTTAGTATAAAATTTAACAGGCTTGGTAGACATTGCCATTTCCATTTTTCGAATGGTTATCATAAATGTTTTAATTCATATCTCAAAACACTTTGCTTGTATGTCACCCAAAAACTTCTGAAAGGAAAATTTACTATTAGACAATGGCAAAAGTTAAACGTTCCATTTTTCGATCTAAATATTAGTATAGAATATTGTAACAAGGAAATTTTTAATTTAAAACAAACTTACTACTTTAAAGATAATGCGTCTGGTTATCTGTAAAACATATAACAAAAAAAAAGCAATGTTAACTTCAACACTAGTGTTACAGATTCCAACTTTTATTTATTTTTCCTACAAGTTTTTTGAAATTCTTTATTTACTGCAAATTGCAATAACGATGGCGATTTATTTTAAATTTGACTAATTACCCAGGCATTATACAGGGTGGCGAACTGCTTCACGCACCTTAGGAATTCCAGATAAATTTTTAAATGTAAATACTAGCTTCCCTAATTTTTGTAAAGGAAAAAAATACCACATCTATTAATGCAGAGTGATCAAAGGATGGCACTTGTTCAATGAGCCAATACTCACAGATCACAGACCTATTAGATTCAACCTAGTTTCAGCTAGGTCTGAACCATTTACCTACAGAAATCCCAGAATTCGACTGGGAACTGTTTAAGCAGAACAGGCAGAATAGATATGATGAACGAATCTGTTACATCAGCAATTATAACAGCATATGAAAACAGTTGCCTGCTCAAAGTATAAAGAGAGAGAAATGGGAACCCATGGTGGAACCATGAACTATCCAAACTTAGGGCAACAGTGTGAATACTGTTTAACAGAGAATACAAAACCAATCGCTTGAAATACGTATATGCGCTAAGGAAAGCGAAAGAAGCTTCATGGACGACGTACTGTAAGGACATTGAAAGTACGCCCCTCATGTGCTAAAGTACAGAAAGCTCTGAGGGAATATTAAGGAAAATAGGCTCACTTAAGAAGCCCAATGGAGACTACACAGAAACTGAGAAAACGTTTGAACTTTTGCTAGAGATACATTTCCCAGGCAGTGTAATCACGACAGGTGCAAAAAATTTTTTTATTTATGTCAAGAAACAGATTTAACAAGATTACAGGTACAACAGAACAGGGCGATGAGAGTTATCCTCAAATGCTCTAAGCTTACAAAGATAACGCTGATGCTACACATTCTTCAATGGTTTAGTGTCAAACAAAGAATTTATTTCAATACTCTGGTATTTGTGTATAAAGCAATTAAAAACTTTCTTCCAAATTATATGTCACAGAGCCCGAGTTATAATTCCGATTTTCATGAATATAATACCCGATATTGTCGGAACTTCAGGCTACCTAAATGCAAAAAATCAAGTACACAAAATTCTTTTTTCTATAAAATATAGAACAATCTTCCACAAAATGTTAAGGATGAAAATAATATTAGAGCTTTAAGTTGTATTATAAAAAATAAGTATTAATGAATAATGTAAATGTAATGTATATGTAAAAAAAAAATTAGCATATGCTAACTAATAAAGCTTATTATTATTATTATTGGGAATACCTATAACTCGTGCAAGAAGAGAGGACTAGAGATTAGCCGACAGGTTAATTGACAAAACAAGGACTGCATGGGCAATCAACTCGTTTAAACCATACAAGTCTGCAGAGACGGATGGTATTTTCCCTGCACTACTGCAACATTGTTTTGAAACACTTGCTTCACCACCATGTGCTCTCTTTAGGGCAAGTCTGGCACTTGGATACGTACCAAGTTGGAATTAGATTAGGGTCTGTTTCATACCGAAACCAGGGCGTAGTTCCTAAGCCCAAGCTAAGGCTTTCAGACCCCTTAGCCTGATGTCATTTCTTCTCAAAATCTTGGAAAAGGTAATGGAGAGGCATATCAGGGTTGATATTTTGAGGGACGTCTACATCGGTATATCAAACAGGTAAATCATGTGAGCTAGCCTTACACGAACTGACTACAAGAGCACATAGTCCAGTCAAAATAGACATAACAATTTGGAATAATTCGCATGGAGCTGATTTTTTGTGTGGACCTTCATATTATAGTTCGAAATGAAATGTCAAAAGTCCCCATCGATCGGTGCTAAAAAATTTACGCGGGGTCAAACGTCATAAAATACGATTTTTTGCGAATATCTCGTTAACGGTTAGTTGTATTGTAAAAATAGTTATTAATGAATTTATAGCTTATGCAAGAAAGATTCAATTACTTTTTTGCCTAGGAGTGACCATTATCGAGATATTCCGATATCAAGAATTGAAACTGTCATATTTTTGAAGAAATGTATTCCTTTCCATATCACCTTCGAGGTAGAGTACTCGCTGCGTTTTTTTTATGTTCTTTTTCTAGCTGCTGTATTTTCTGCGCCATGAAAAGAGTGGATCAATTCATCAATTACATCTTCATTGATGTCGCACACATGATCGTCCTTAAAGGTGCCCACAGACTAGCATACATGTGCGTCATACATGTATGTCATACATGCTCGCGCGTTGATGTTTGCCAGTGTGTGGTCAAAAAATCGCAAACATGTGCGTCGCACAAGTTTTCTGATTTGGCCGGAATTCATCAACGCGCAAGCATGAACTTGCATACAAGATTGTCGGTGTGTGGCCAAGTATCACGCTTCATTCGCATACATTTTGAGTACAGTGTCTCGCGTATTTAGTTTGTTTTCTGCCGGTTTCACAATTTTAACACAAACTTTAAATCTTCATAATTTCTTCCAGTGGCTAAATAGCGAAATGTGGCTGTTAATCGCTTCTGTGGTGATATAGCAGCACTCAAAATCGTGTCTCCTTTTTCAATTACTGGAGACACTAACGTTAATAGCGTGACGTAATCCATCCTCAGATAATTTCGCCAATCATCAGGTTCTAAGCGTAATTCTTCTAGAAGATTAATATGGGTATATTCTGAGCATTTTAAAAGCCATTCCCATTTTGTTCGAATTTCTGACTGTTGAACTAATTTATTCCTTTTCTTTTTAATTAAAGCAGCGTACGCCGCTGCTAATAGAATGTAATCGTCATCATTGCTCACCGCGCACTTCCAAACTAACTTGTTTGACAAGCTAGTGTGTAGGTCTGTGGGTAAACCCTATTGTCATACATGTACGTCACACATGTACGACATACATGTCTGACGTACATGTATGCTAGTCTGTAGGCACCTTTATACTGAGTGCAACATTTGAGTAAGATTGACTGTGGCAGTTGCCACATACTGCTGACCAATGTAAACCCACTTTTTCCGACAAACGTTTAAAAATGTTACTTTCCCGCATTCATTTTGCGTGCGGGAAAGTGAAAAATCAGAAAATCGCATAGCAACCATCCTTACTAGATTATTACTTTAAAAGGAAATGTCTAATTTGACAACTTGAAAACTTACAAAATGATAGTTTAGGACGATTCCTAAACGTTTGTAGGAAAAACGTTGTTCATAACAAGTGCGGGAAGAGCGATTCCAAAACTCATGCATTCGTTTCGGAATCGCTAACTTCCCGCATTTGTTATGAAAATAACTATTCTGCAACCAGAATTATAATTACAACCCTTGTATGTCTGGAGCAGAGTTTGAATTGGTTCCAAAACGCTGTTTTTCCATGCCCATCCCTAATCTTCAACAAGAATCGATTTAGTTCAATGTTGTGCAAAAAATTCATAGCTGCTAATATCTATGTAACACGAGCAGAAAATGACGCTGTTGTTATAATAATCGATACAGCCATAGAGCAGTCTCATGCAAGAATAAGTATTGTTGAAGATGTATTTGATGCATCCTGTTTTTAGGCGCAGTCTGTGGAAATACAACAGCTAGAGGAAGAGGAAGAAGAAGAATATGTAACTTTAGAAACGGAGTATGAACAAGACTAATTTCTTGTTTTATTAGGAAAATCGTAGATTAGGCCTACTAGGGATACCACATTATAAAAAAAAACGTGCCGAGTACTCTACCTCGACGGTGATATTAACGGAAAAGAATGCGTTTCTTCAAAAATATGACAGTTTCAATTCTTGATATCGCAATATCTCGATAATGGTCACTTCTATGAAAAAAAGTAATTGAATCTTTCTTATGGAAAATTGCATAAGTTATAAATTCGTTAATAACTATTTTTACAGTAAAACTAACTGTTAACAAGATATTCGCAAAAATTCGTTTGACCCCGCGTTAAATTTTTAGGAGCATACCGATCAATGGGGACTTTTGACATTTCATTTAGAACTATAATATGAAGGTCCACACAAAAAATCAACTCCATGCGAATTATTACGAACTTTTTGACATTTTTGTGTTTATTTTGACTGGACTACACAAGGAGCAATTAAAAGCATGAGAATGAAAAGTGGATAAAAACCATTTTTACAATCCACTTATTTTCTGACTAGCAGAGAGCATTTTGTTTTATCCAAAGTCAAACACAAGTGACAAACGAGAGTAACAAGTGGTTAAATTCGACAACTAAATTTTTGGCTTTGATCCACTTTTCATTCTGAGGTCTTCAATTTAATAAACAAGAGATTGCTCTGGGAGCATTTCTAGACATAGAAGGTGCTTTCTGACAATATCTCATTTGGTCAATTACAAGAGCACTAGATGAGCGCGGTGTACACCAATCTTTAACGTGATGGGTGAAAGCCATGTTAAAAAATACAAAAATAATAATAACCCTTGGAGATACAACCAAGCAGGCCATCGTCACCAAGGGATGTCCTCAGGGGGGAGTATTTTCGCCTCTCCTTTTGAGCCTAGTAATTGATGGCCTTCTTGCTGAGTTGAATGCAAGAGGGGTATATGCACAAGGATATGCTGACGATATAATCATACTCATAAACAAAAAATTTAAGGGAGTTATATCAATGAATTCAAAGACTTCCATGGTCAGTGTCGGTGTTAAAAGAACGTCCTCCGGGTTGGGACCCTGTCATTATTTACCCACTTTTTTAAGGGGCTTCATCTGGAGGAAAATAAGAGTACTAAAAAAGCACGGTAACTCAACGTGTCGACCATGCCAGAGATGAAACTCTTTTAGCAAAAGGAAGAAGAGAACGATAACTCAATTTGTAAACCAAGCCAAAGGCGAAACATTGAGTTCTTCCGTCTCAACAATGACACGGTTCCAACCCGGAAGATGTTCTTTTAACGAGTTGTATCAAATTTGATGCAACAAGCCCTGAAAACCATGGCGAGGTGGTACTTAAAAGAAGGACTTTCAATCAAACCGAATAAGACTTCGGTCATCTCATTCACACATGAAACTTCCAAGATTTGAAGGAAATACGAATCAGTGAACAGTCAACACTTATAGGAAAGGAAGTCCTAGACACAGAACGGGCAAAGGCCTCCTCCTGGAGGAACTATAAAGGCTTGCCTGCTTAGAGATAACTGGGGCAATGTCATCTACGCCTACCTACAGCCTCAATGGAAACAATGCTAAATCTTCCCCCACTTCACTTAGTGGTGGAATCTCAAGCATTGGCAGCAGCATATAGACTAAAAATAGTTGATAATCTGAAAGTGCACTATAGAACACCGAGATCTTCAACATACTGGAAAAAAACCGCATACTTAATCTACAATCCGATAAAATTAACACAGTTTGGGACTTTAGAAAACCTTTCCGAGTAGTAATATCTGAGAGGTGGCATAGAACGAAAACGTGAGCTGATCCAAAGACAAGGGTCTGTATGGTATACAGATCGTTCAAAAACAGAACACGGCTCAGGAGCAGGAGTGTTTGAGGCAACTAAATCTGGGTCAACTTACCTCAGTCTTCCAAGCTGAAATAATCGCCATAACGATATGTGCACAAAGTATGGTTGAAAACAGGCGAACCTCCAACTTAACAAACAGCCAAGCGGCATTAAAGTCTTTAGAAAGTGTTTAGATACACTCCAAAGTCATGCTTAACTATACAGAAACACTGGCACTGGCCGAGCGCAACAGAGTTTGCTTAGAATACGTCACAGGTTATGAAGACAATGAAAGAGCTGACAAATTAGCGAGATCAGCCTCTGAGCAAAGGCTAGTAGGTCTTGGACCTGCATATGGGGTTCCTTATCTAACCGCAAAGGGGATTATCAGGGACCTACTGGGAGCCAGCAAAAGAACAACGGGGATGCTAAAACTAAGCAGAAAACAACTAAGGTGTATAACAGGACACTGTAACCTTAGGAAACATCTTAAGATAATGCATATTGTTATTGATCCAACTTGCAGGCTGTGCAAAGAACAAGAGACAAACTGCATGAATGGATCCAGAATTTTTTTCTCTACAAAAAACTAGGGCTGTGCGAACCTATGATTTCTCGAACCGAACTCGAACCGAACTTTTAAAAAAAAATGCGAACCAAACCCGAACTATTTTCGAATTATAAAAAATTTTTGAAAATGTTTGTGCACATGTTCATGCCCCTTTGTTTCCAAATGCCGTTGTAAAGTGGTTGTGGTACTGGTTGGAGTTTTTAATTTTTTATCACAGTTTAAACACTGAGCTTCCAATTTATTAAGTTTTTTAAAATATCCCCATACACCAATTGCTAATAAATTAATTTTAACGTTTTCTTGGTCACCCATGTTGTTAACTATTTCTTAACACAGCCAAATTTCTTTGTTTCTTTACCAACAAAGAAACTGCACGTGATGCACTACCCTTAAAGGCATTGTCAACTTATGCAACATATTTAGTAAATATCAAAATACGTTAGTTAAAATACTCGTAAAACTACCCGCAGTGGCAGAATTTCAATATCTTTGATAATAACCACAATAAACGGGTAGAGAGAATTCATTTCACGATACATGACGTCACGAGTGTCGTCCTACTGAGGCTCCTAAACAAACACAACACCCGCGTTGCTGGGTTACTAGTATTATTAGGAGGCTCTTACTCGCAAGCGACACTCTTGACGTCATATCTTAAAACTTTTAGCTCCCATTTCATACGTATTCGCAGTTTTTTAAAATCCCGATTGATTAGAGCGAAATTTAAAACCATCGCTGGGAAAACTGCCCTCTTACGGAATTGAACCGAACTTGTCAATTCGGCGGTAATTTTAAATTTACCGCGTAATTTAAAATACTCGAAAAAGTTCGAGAATTTTTGTCGAACCGAAGCTTCGAGTTCGGTTCGGTTCGAAAATTCGAACGGTTCGCACAGCCCTACAAAAAACTTACTTGCACGTTTGGTCTAAAATAATTAGGGAAGCAAATATTTGCATGTTTAGTGCATGAAACACTTCACTACCTTGTATAATTAATAAAACAAAGCTGTCTTCTTCTTTTCAAACATGAGTTGTCATTTCCATTAAACAACAGGCTTACGGTAATAACCTAATTTGGGACTCATAATACACAATTCCTTACCTATAGTGCTTTCAGTTTCACAACTTTCAACCATTAAAATCTTCTTCATCTTCCTATAATTTAAGTTGTCCAAGTCTCTGACAGCAGCTTTGGTACGTTGTATGAGGTCAATTAAAACATTTGGAGGCATTTGTCTACCAACGAACGGATGCGAAAGTAATTTTTGTGATGTGGGACGATCTGAAGGTGATTTCTAACAAAAAGAAAACTTTACTACATTATAAACTTTGGCAACAAAATACAGTTAGTTCTTTTTTGTTTATAGATTTTTTTAACTAACAGCCAATTCTAATACGTTTCACATTTCAGCCATGGCCGGCATGTGAATGCATGCAAACCATGCGAGCATTAAACCCATTTATTATTATTAGTTATAACATTTACGCACTTGCAAACATGATTTAACGAAATACTTGAAGACATCGGTCCATTCTGAAGACTGAAGTGTTGGAGAATCATTTTGGGCGATATGATAAAGAGCAGACATAGCATTCATATTAAAATAAGGTGGCTTTCTTTCCGCTAATTCTATACACGTAATACCTACGAGAATAAATTGCTTTTCATACTATTGCTTTATTAACTACCTACTAATAATTTTCAAAGCAAAAACGAAACTTACCCAATGACCAGACGTCAACTTTACCATCATACTGTCCTTCGTCCATGGCAAGGATGACTTCAGGTGCCATCCAATATGGTGTGCCGACAAAAGAATTTGCGGGACATTTAATCGAAGCACTTCCAAAATCAGCTAGTTTAACAGTTCCATTTTCGGTAAGTAAAATATTGCCGGCTTTCACATCTCTACGGAATAAATATGACAAAATTTCATTACAAAAGTTTATTAAACATACCTATGAATACGTCCAAGACTATGAAGGTAACTAAGGCCGCTTAAAACCCCATCGCAAATGGCAGCGATTTCGTCTTCACGTAACGCACTTTTATGAACTTCTATAATATCAGAAGCAGAACCCAAACAATATTCCATTACAAGCCATGCCGTATGATCTCGCAAATAACAACCTTTATGTTCTATTGTATTCGGATGCTTCAACTGTCGAAGAAATCTAAAAGAAATATATAACAGTGCAAAATATTCAATTAGAGAAGAATAAAACTATACCGAATTTCTTTCAAGATATCTTGCCATTTTTCGAGGCTTTGCTTCCCCAGATAGGACATCTTCTTGATGGCCACAATTTCTTGTGTGAGAAGACATCGAGCATAGTAAACGGCACCAAACGAGCCATGTCCGATTTCTCGAAGATCTTCGAATATTTTTTCAGGATCATGTTTATAAAATAATTCGGCTATATCAGGATCTTTAAGGCTACCTGGCCTGGGCACAGGAGCCATGCTCTTTACTTCCACTGCTACTTTTTCATTTCAGTACACATTGATCTGTAAAAAATGACATTAATAATGCATGATGACAGCTGTTTTTTTTTTAATTAAAAATATTATGTAAGGTTTTAATGCTCGATAATGAAGAAAGAAAACTCACAATTGTGCTATTTACAAAATTTAGGTACAAATGTTTTTGTAAAATTCTTACACATTATTAATTTTGTTTCTGATACTAATGTATGTAATAAATAACCCGATAAAAATTGACACATTTTGTGATGTGACATTACGAAGAATATCAAAGCAAACTACAATGCACTCTTTTAAACAGTATGTTCCATATTAATTTCTATTGCAAAAAATCTTTACGGTTACTCCTTTAAGATTTTCGATAACACTATAAAAATATGGCACTGTTTATATAAAGTCATCAAATATTTATTGAATACGATACTCTTCTAATAAGTGTATTAAAACTTGAATCTCCTTTAACACATGGAATCCACAGACTGATTTGTAAAACAAACTGAAGTTCCACAAATAGGTACTAAAAAATTCTGTGCTTAACATATAATTTTTTAGAGGTTCTACATTAGAAAAACTGAAAATTTCAAACAACTTTATATTTGCAATAATTACCTTCTAAGCTTAAATGTTAAATAATAAAGGTATTACATTTTGGTAAAAACCTTATTGAGAAGTATGACATTATACTGGGATTAATGACATCAATGCTTAAAGCAAATTTTAATTTATTATTTAATATTTAAACACCATAAATAAAAGATCATTGAAGTAGGGTATTTCGTTAAAATGAAACAAATACACTTTGATTATGTACAACAACTTTAAGTTTACATTTGTAGCTTTGTAGATATTTATCTTTTATACAATGTTTACCTTCATGATACATGCCTGTAAATGCAAGCTTTTGAGAATGATTAACTGCTTTTTAAACTGATATTGTCTATATTAAAATTTAAACATAAGCAACTTTAAAATTAAATAAGAAATTAATGCTTTTTTTAAATTCTTTGGCTCAACCTGTTCATTAGGTAAGCATCTATTTGACCTTTACAGATAGCAATGCAGTACCAAATAAAAATAGGCTTTTTAACTACACATAAATATATTTTGAAAATTACCTGTCTGCTTTTTTATCGAAGAATCTCATTAACAAGTTTTTACATTTTCCAAAACCTTTAACATTTTCTTATTAACAAAAATGTTCACTAACATCATATTAAACTTTTTATTCATACTGCTACATAATTGTCCATGTACAAAGAATTATACTTTAATATAAAATTATTTCAATCATGAGACCCTCCCCAAAATTTTGAATAAATTTAAAACGGAACTTTAAAAATCTATGAAAACTCGATTATTTTTTAATGTTATTTAATGAAAATATTAGGTACGAATAGACAATTTAATGTTTACATTTACATTATAAAACGGTTGTTAAAAACTTACAAAAATATTGGGCTGACGACTCAAAATGGCGATAACACTGACTTCCAATTTAACACCGAACTTTCTCACTTCCGCGTACACTTCACATATTTACAACGAATATATTCATTAAAATGTGATTATACACGACTCTTACATTAATTCATTTAAAAAACTATCCTATTAAAACTATAAAACACAACGAAAACACTATTATGAATCACTATAAGGTTAAAGCTGTCGAAGCTGTCATCACCCTCCCTAGCGTAAAACTTCTTAACGTCGAATTTCGGTGACTCAGTCGGTAATACAAAATGCAAAATGATAATTTTTTACGACTAAAATATTCTTTAAATAAAATTTTAACCTGAATTTCTTGTTACACTGGTTATAATCCTCTATAATTTTTTGTTATACTTAATTTTTAAACTGCAAAACTGTATTACAGAAATCTTCCTTCGCCTACGCTCGTTTTCAGTTGCTAAATTACTAAACTTTTACATTTTTTTAATATTCGTCAATAATACTTTTAAATTATCATGAAAAATAATACAGCAAATTGTTCCATTTTCCAAAATGAAAGTGAAAGTCTTCCCTTGAAAATTAAATATCAAAAAATTAATTTTCTTACTTAATATACGTATATTTACAATTATTATATGTTAACAAATAAATCACTAATAGAAATGTTATCTAACGACAAATTTTTGATAAAATTATTCGTGCAAATTTTCCGTCAATGTCATTCCTTTTTCTTTTCGATTTCCAGATATTTGTTTTCCGAACACTGCTGCAACCACCAATGACGTTGACATTTTAATGCCATGTGGCGCTTTCAGAGTTCAAAAAGTAGTCCATCACATTTTGATGTTATTTTTAACAGAAATTGCGCATATTTTAGAAAAATGTCACGACAATTTATACATTTTCACTTAGCTGGATAATATTTTGAACATAAATTTCGGAAACACCGGCGTTTTTAAATTATTTTTGACATGGTGTAGGAATATACTCCCCCACTTGCAACCAGTCGTCCATCTTGGGTGTTTCATTTGTAGTGGCAGGTTACAGTCGATAAAGTGCAGGATTGAATTTTTCAAAGTTTATTTAATTTTCTACCAGAAATAACAACAGGAAATTATAAGTAATTGTTGGTGACAATAGTTGGTAATTTAACCGGCAACATGTCCCAGCAATTGTTGCCGATTCGCTTTCAGGAACATTTACAGGTAAAACAACTTGTTTCGTTATCCGCCCCTAAAACTTCATTCGTTTTGTTTGTTTGATTGGAACCTATTGTATTTATAAATAAATTTTACAAACACTGCAGTCAATACGACAAATTTGGAACGTTTAAAAATATGCGCACATTCGCAGTTCGTAATTTACCGGCTTTTTATTTTATTAAAGGTCACTTTCAGCAAAATTTTTGATTGAAATTGTTCAGTTTCATTACATTTTGTAGAGAATTTCTTTACAAAAGTAATTTTATTAGATACTAATGAAAGTTCGTTGCTTCACACAACATAGATTTGCCAATAAATTCATTGTTATTTGTAGCTTACAAATGTTGGCATCAATGTTGCTAACATATCGTTCGCTACTCTCACCATGGAGAGCGATAAATTCATCTGCGTACGAGAGAAAGTTGGTGAAACCTCACAAGTTGTCATCATCGACTTGGCAGATGCTAGTAATCCAATTCGCCGTCCCATTACTGCAGAAAGTGCAATCATGAATCCGGCATCAAAAGTGATCGCCCTTAAGGGTAAAGCAGGCGTTGAAGGTAATTATTCTATTTTATAAACCTTAAGAAATCGATTAGTCGTAAAATGCTTAATGTAAATTGTTATCATTATTGTGTTAAAATAGATTGTGTGAACTACAATTAACACATTAAAGTAGGTCAGCATATTAAACCATTTTTTTACACCCTTTGTTATCAGTGACCTATTTTTCTAGCAGTTCAATATAATACATAACCATGGAAGATTGGTAGAATTTGTGATATCTCTAAATTTTTGCAATAATGGTTATCAATTGTAACCATTTATTTCTGGCAATGATGATGAATCATAGTAATATAACTAGACTGTTAAGACTGGTTTGTTGTGACTTGTGATTTACAAAAAGTTGTATAGGACCATATGGAAACCCTTAAAATATTGGTATATGATGTAAATGATTTGTATATGTGTTATGAAATTCAAATCCATACAAAACTTTGATTTAAATGTTTCCTAGCCATGTGATAGATAAGATTACCAGCAATATTTTAAAAGTGACAGATGGCTTAGAGTTGATGGCAATTTGCAATCTATTAGAGAGGAATAATTTAAAAACAAATAAGCCCTTTTTAATCGATTTGTTAGAATATTTGTGCTTAGTATTGATAAAATATTAACATCTCTATTATTTAATACTTTGGAAGGTGGGATTACATAGTTTTTAAATAAATACTATACATACTACCCTACAGCTTAAATACCTGTAACAAGCACAAATATGAAAAAACATAGACTGTCATACAGTGACCTTTGCGATGGCAAAATTCTTAACTAGGTTACATATTTTCTGGATGAGCCATATTTGTAGTTATTAAATATACTAGTTAGAGTTAAGCGATAAAAGAATAAAAGGAAATATTTAACCCTCTAGTGGTGGTGCTGGGTCTCTGAGACCCAGTCGAGTTTATTTCTAGAGATATTTGAATTTCCAGGTTGATAAGTAGCAAGTAGCCGTTCCTTTAAATATGCTCTTTAATTCAAGAATTTGTAGTGAACACATCTCCGTGTTTATCTGTATTTTTTTAAATTATTAGCAAAAAAATCTATTTTTATTTCGTGATGCATCTATTTTTTTAAAGGGTAAGTGTGAAATAGTATAATATTTTTGATATTTGAGTTGGTTGGTTTTGTAGTTACAATGGATTATGAAAGAGAGCAGGAAAAATTATTAAAATTATTGTACGAATTCGAAGCTGATGAGGAAGTGATAGATTCTGATGACTACGAAGATGTGATGAAAACGAAATTTACCAGATTTATCTAAAAAAAATTATTCAGCACAGCATATCTCCGCATAGTACGCCCCCACCAAGATGGCGGCAAAACATATGGGCATCATAGCGAACCATTCGCTGAAGTTGAATCAAAGATGGTATTATCGCATGGTTGAAGCCTGGTAATCCCAAATGTAAGGTGCCTACAGAAAACATCATCAAAGAGGCCCCGGGTGTAACAAACTACAGCAAAAATGCTGGAAGCTGTTTTTCGTTGACGAAATATTAGATTTGATTGTCAGCGAATCGAATAAGTACATTCAATCTTTATCTGCGAAATATACACGTGAACGGGCTTGCAAACCTACAGATAGGGTAGAAATTCAAGGATTGTTGGGATTATTATATTTGGCAGGAATACTGAAAGGCACCCGTTTAAATGTTGATGAATTGTGGTGGGATGCCAAAGTAAGATTTTTGTTACTGTTGCGATGTCTCAGGTTTGACGATTTAAGATCTGTTGATCGGCTCGCTCCCATTCGACACTCTGAAATTTTTGTTTCTGACTGCCCACTCACCAACCCGCCTGGCAAGCGTGGCAATTAAAAGTCAAATACTTCCCAATTAAAAACCATGTCGTTATTGAATGTTTTTTATGGGAGAGGCCTACGTCCAGGAATGGACTAATAGGTGCTGAGAAGAGGAAGAAGAACTGCAGAAAAAGTTACAAAGTGTTTCTGTTGATGAAAAATTAGAAGCATTTGGAGGTCATTGTTTACTGAAGCTATATATTTCTAGCTAGCAAAAAATGTTCGTAGCTGTGGATGCTAAAAATCATGTATCGAATTTAGACCCCAAGATGAATCATGAATTGAATGAGGAATTTGGTGAAGAAGACATAAGAATTAACCGCATATTGGAATGGAAACCAAACGAAAATAGACCAAGGGGGAGACCGAGAACGAGATGGTTAGATGATGTAATAAAAGATCTACGAGAGATGAAGAAGAAAAGTGCCAAACAGATCGGAATGAAGAAAAATTGTAAAAGCGGCAAGTCGCATCTCATATTATAAATTATTAAGTGAAGAAGACGGAAGTCAGGGAATGCGAGGACTAATCCACCTCAATAATCGGATTTTAAGCTTCAAACCGAAGGCGTTATATTCCAATAAGGAATGTGAAATCTATATCTCGGTGTTTATCAACCGGAAATTCTTATTGTGACGGATAATAATCAAGTCACAATATGTTCATTATAAGTAGAGCTTCGATTATATGCACTAAAAAATGTTAAAATAGGCACTAAAAATAGCTAAAATATGCAATTATGCACTAAAATACGCAAAATAAAAATACATTTTGAGTTTTTCTTTTATTTTGCAGTACCGATAGGTGGTTATGATCCTAAAAATGCATGTTGGTGTTTAAGGGTTAAATTTCCACGTAATTTGGTAGATAAATTAAATTATTACAGTCAGGAAATATCATTAAAGCTTACCCTTTTGTCGCAAACTGTACAAAAAACGAGAAGAATCAATAATCTTCAAATCGGTATGGTTTTCATGCGATTTTTGTAATAAAACACATCTATCTGTCGATTTTTTCGGCACTTTGAATTAGTTACGCATTGTCTTTACAAAGCAAGGGATACTTCAAATCAAATCATTTATGCATCCTTAGACCAGTACATAACAAGGTATAGGACAAGTCATAGAATATTATACAAACAGACAAATACATTTTTTGTTTCTATCTTCTATATATGGAGATCCGATAATGAATATAAACTCTTATTCGCTAAGTAATGTTTGACTTGATTTTTAAATGCACCGATTGTGGAGGTTAATTTAATTTCTTTGGGCAGTGCTCTGTAGCAGCGGCAGCGTATTCGGGGGCTTTCTCGTACGAAGATGTAGTATGAACTGAAACGGTTAACTCGTTTTTGTTTCTGGTTTGATAATTGTGGAAATCGTGATTTTTTTTAAATCCTGAATATTATGCCTTATACACATTACACATTTATGAACGTAGAGCGAATATAACGTCAAATTTTTTTTGTTTTTAAATGTAGTTTTACTAGGCCAGTCATATTGTACACAAAAAGGGACCCAACATTGCAATAATTAGGGTAAACTTAATTTTTTTATATGTTGTTAGGATCCACCCGGGTAGTATAAATCCAGATTTGCAACCCCGAAAAACTTGTGCCAACTGAGATATAGCCGAAAGAAATTCCTCATATTTGCAGGGTTGTATCTCAGCAACTACTGCAGCTACCGAGCTCAGGTACAGCTTTGTTTGTAGCAAATTTCATCTACTTAAAAAATGATAAGAGTGACTTTTTTCGTCAGAAGGTTTCTTTCTTATAATAGGCCAGTCATATTGTACACAAAAAGGGACCCAGCATTGCAATAATTAGGGTAAACTTAATTTTTTTATATGTTGTTAGGATCCACCCGGGTAGTATAAATCCAGATTTGCAACCCCGAAAAACTTGTGCCAACTGAGATATAGCCGGAAGAAATTCCTCATATTTGCAGGGCTATATCTCAGCAACTACTGCAGCTACCGAGCTCATGTACAGCTTTGTTTGTAGCAAATTTCATCTACTTAAAAAAAGATAAGAGTGTCTTTTTTCGTCAGAAGGTTTCTTTAGTGATTTTTTTGCAAAAGACTGAAAAAAATGAAAAAATTTCGCGGTTTTTCGGCTATATCTCAGCTGGCACAAGTTTTTCGGGGTTGCAAATCTGGATTTATAGTACCTGGGTAGAGCCTAACAACATATAAAAAAATTAAGTTTACCCTAATTATTGCAATGTTGGATGTACAATATGACTGGCCTATACATGTTTCAGTTGGTTTTAAGTTAAATATAAGTCGAATTAGCCTTTTTTGCGAGATAAACACTCGGTTCACGTCTTTTGCTCTGCCCCAGATCACCAAATTGTACTGCATAATTGAATGAGCTAAACTATAGTAGGCAGTGATTAGATCTTTAGTGCTAAGTACACTTTTGAGTTGGAGCAGGGCAAAATAGGCAGAGTTGAGTTTCTTACAGACATATTCAATATGTGAAGTCCATGACAGATCATTGTCCACAAATATTCCTAAAAATTTTACAGTATTACATTGCTTGTCAATACTTACAATGTTATAGAGCTTGTTAAAAACAATGATATGGGTTTTCTCTGTATTAAGGATTAACCTATTTTTTTGACACCATAGTTTCATTTTACCGATTACATCATAGATTTTAGCTTTCAACTCGTGCTGATAGTCTGCCGAAAACTAACTCATAAAATCTAAAGTTTCCCCAGAACTATTAGGACTGAGTAACAACAAATTCTATGAAACCCATTAACACAAGGTGTAATCCTTCTTGAAACAAGTAATCCTAAACACTTGACCTCACTGATAAAGAATAATTCCATAATTCCAAGTAAAACTGACAAACAATAAATCCCAAGAAGCTCACTGAAAAGAGATTTTAACTATCTAAAAATAAAAATTAAGATAATTTAAGGGAAATACCCTTAGATATGCAGAATAACATTTTGCATATGCATTTACCATTTATTAAATATTTGGTAAAATATGCATTTATGCATTATAGGAAACACAAAAAAATGCTATAAAACAATTAAATTCATGTAGAAACAAAATTGCAAGAAGATATGCCTAAAAATGATGGATATGCATTTTGCATATAATCCAAGCTCTAATTATAAGTTTAGGAATCTGCGTACTATTGAACAGGTGTTTAGGATGACCGATTTTTGTATGTTTGTATGTATGAAGATTGGTATGTGAAATTTTCCATGAATGATTGTGGTGTGACTCCTGTGACGGAGATTATGTGTGGTGATTTTTTCTTGGTGTCGGGTCGATTGAGTAAGGATGGTACAATCCCACATTATTTTCTAATATTAGTTCTGGAGTGTATTTGCAGTATGGAATGTTTTCTCTGCTATTAGGTGATATTGTTTGGCTATTTCTAGATGGATTATTTTTACTGTGTTTAGTATAATCAGTTGCTGCTAATAGGCGACATCCTCCTGTATTGTGATCGATAGTTTCATTGAACTGATGGCACTTTCTGCAATTATTGTTTTGTATACTGCTATCCTTAATGATGTATTTTTGATAGCTTTTGGTGGCAACAACCTGGTCTTAAATTGCGAGAAGAATACCCTCTGTCTTACCATTATGGAGCCATGTGTAAGACAGATCTTTGCTTACGTTTATGGTATTCATAATATGAGTCTTTCTTTTGTACGATTGTGTATGTGTTTGAAAGATCTGCTTTTACTATTGCTTGTTCTTTCGTGCGGAAGTATTTGTTTACTGTAGATTTCTGTTATGTCTATCAATCCTCTTCCTCCGTCTTTCCTACCTATTGTGATTCTTTCAATGCACAATTTTAGGTGTAATTTTCGGTGTATAGTGAGTTCAGTCCTGATGAGCCTATTGATTTCCCCGAGTTCTGTTTAAGACCAGTGAATTATGCCAAATGAGTATGAGAGGAGACGGATAGCGTAAGTGTTTATGGGCTTGACTGTATTTTTTTTTTATTGAGGTAAGATTGGGCTATAGCTGTTAATCTAATTTTGTATTTATATTTTAATTGTTGTTTGATGTATTTTGTTGAAAATTTGCTCATTGAGTTGAGTCTATATGGAGGATTTTACACTTGTCAATTTCGAATTCCATTCCTATGTCTCGGCTTACTTCTTCTGTTGTTCGAAGTAAATATGACATTTGATCAGTAGTTGGGGCATATAGGTTAATCTTATATTCAGTTCTTTTTTGATACCTGATGTTGATTCCATATTTGGAGTTAATCAACGTATTGAACAAAGGGTTTAAACCTTTAAACACATACAGAACCAGAGAGCACTCGATGAGTCTCCCTGGAATATGCCACGATTGATGTTGATATGTTCTGTCTGTATATCTTCAGTACCAGTAAAAAAATGTACCTAAACATATACAAGAGAGACGTTTAGAAGCCACTGGAACTTCCAAACAAGTAATAGGAGTTGCTGAAATTCCACCAGGCTAGTGTGTTAGTATATGTGGTTTTTACGGGTGCAATGCTGCAAGTTACTTAGTTGGTGCACCGTTTTACCTACACGCTGCACCACATGTAGCGTAAGTGCATTTAATATATAATTAATAAACTTCTTAATAAAGCCGCTCTGTTTATTAAAAATATATGAATATGTAGTAAACAGCAGTAACGTACGAGAAAAATAGACCATTAAAACTAAGAAAAAAATCAGTAAGTAAGCAATAATAATAATCGAACAAGTTAAACAACAAACATTCAGTACAAAAATTAGAATATCAGGGTCACTGCAAAATACATAAAACTATTGGTTAGGTCTCACAGACCCATTACCATCACTCCAGGGTTAAATTATCAAATGAAAATAATCACATGACTGATATGTGTAGTTCATAATTTAAGCATTAGTGTATAATAGTTTTTGTTTTAAATAATTCTCGATGGAACTTATTCAAGTTTTTTTATAGCACAAAAAACACTCCAAATTTTCAACATTGAGATGAAATCAAAAATGAAAGCACACACAATGACGGAAGACGTCGTATTTTGGAAATGGATTTCTTTAAACACTCTTGCACTTGTCACTGAAACATCTGTGTACCATTGGTCCATGGAAGGAGACTCAACACCAGTCAAAATGTTTGATAGGTAAGTTTCATTTCTTGAATTTTAAACAACCCAACTAAATAAATTTATTTTAGACATTCTTCTTTAAATGGATGCCAAATTATCAATTACCGAACAGATCCAAAACAAAACTGGTTATTACTCGTCGGCATTAGTGCGCAACAAAGTAGAGTAGTTGGAGCTATGCAGTTATATTCTGTAGAACGCAAATGTTCACAACCTATCGAAGGACATGCAGCTTCATTTGCAACATTTAAGTTAGAAGGTAATCCTGAAGCTTCAACTCTGTTTTGTTTCGCTGTACGCACCGTGCAAGGAGGAAAGCTTCACATAATTGAAGTAAGTGCTTGGAAATTTAAGTAACGTAAATATTTAACGTTGGTTTTTAATAAGGTTGGCCAAAGCCCTGCCGGTAATCAACCTTTTCCGAAAAAGACTGTAGATGTTTTCTTCCCTCCCGAAGCCCAAAATGATTTTCCTGTCGCTATGCAAGTATCTTCAAAATACGATGTTATATATTTAATTACAAAATACGGTTACATTCACATGTATGATATTGAAAGTGGAACGTGTATTTATATGAATCGTATTTCAAGTGAAACTATTTTCGTTACTGCACCACACGAGACTACTGGTGGAATTATAGGTATGTTACCTTTTTTCTGTTTTCTATAAATGCTTAATTGATTTTTTTATTTTTTCAGGTGTTAATCGTAGAGGACAAGTTTTGTCAGTCACAGTAGATGAAGATAACATTATAAGATATGTAAATACAGTTTTACATAACGCTGATTTAGCTCTAAGATTAGCTGTACGTAATAATCTTGCTGGCGCAGAAGAACTATTTGTAAGCAAATTTCAAATGTTATTCCAAAACGGTCAGTACGCAGAAGCTGCTAAAGTTGCTGCAAATGCTCCAAAAGGTAAGTCATCATCATCATCGAGCCTTACGGCTTCTTCTCCCCACTAGTTAGAGGAAGATACACTCCCTTTCCTCCTCGACTGTTCCCATTATAAGCTCTTGTGTGTCCTGGCTTTTCTAACTACTTCCTTCCATTGTTTCCTGTTTTTACATGCATTCTTCCAATTCTTTATCTTCATCTCTTTTACATCTTTCTCGATGTTGTCCCACCATCTTTTGCTTGGCCTATGTGTCACACTATATTTTCTCCTTCCATTATTTCTTCAATCTCCTGATTCGTCTTTGCTCTTCTTTCTCCGTCTTCTGTCACGTTTGGGCCCAGTATTGTTCTCATCAAAAGGTAAGTAATGTGTTGAAAATTTTAAGTGCCTTTGAACTTGCTTTCTTACTGTTCTCTTCATACCCATAGGTGTCGAGGGTGTCTTTTCTTTTTCTTACTATTCTTTATCACTTTTGGTCTTTCGATATTTCTTTTCCTTCTCTCCATATTTTTCTTCTTTCTTGCAACAATTCTGTTGTACTTTTATTCCATGTTTCTCGAGGTCCTACCTCTTCTGTTTTTTTCCAATTGGTTTAGCTTCCCATACTCCCTTCACTTGTCAGTCATTCTTCATCCTGTACAAGTGTCCAAACCATCCTAGTTTGTATTCTCCGATTTTCTCTAATAGTGGTTTTGTTCCTATACTAAATTCAACGTCGAGCTGCGGTGCGAGTAATACTTATAAGTTAATTCGAATATTATTTAAATTTAGCTTATATTATTAACGTTTTCAGAGCATATACATGCATACGTGTCCTAGAGCGGCCCTGTCGGATTGCCACGTGATCTATACATACATTTGCTTTGATTCACTGCGGCTCGAAGTTGAATTTTTTGACTTCGGGGTTTTTATTTTGTTGGTTCTTTTGACCCCTAGTGTTCTTCATTATGTTTCATTTTTTTTTTCATTTCAATTGTTTGTAGACTGTTCTTTTGATTTTTTGTTGGTATTCAATTCTCACAGGCACTTGTTAGTGTTGGTATGTATATGCTGTTAAATATAGTAATTTTTGTCTTTTTAGTACCTACTTTCTTTTTGGTTGAGAAAACTTCTGTTCAGTGTTTGGAATAATAGTCTGGCTGTCAGTTTCACTCTGTTATTGATTTCCTCTTCTCTGGGCCGTTGACAATTTATTGTGGTTCCAAGATATTTATAATTTGTTTCAATTTTCCATTTATCTTGATCTCTATTTTTCTCCTTGTCGCACGTACTATTGATTTTGTTTTTTTCTATGTTCATTTCTAAACCCCATTTCATTGTTTCTTTTATCCATACTTTTAGGTTTTCTTCTAGGTCCTTTTTATTATCTGCAAGTAGTACAATATCGTCTGCAAATACACATTTCTACTTGTATCACTTGCATATTAAACTGTTCTTTATTATATCGTCTATGGCACTGATAAAGAGGAGCGGGCTTAGTACTCCTTGTCTAACACCTTCGTTTGTTTCGAATGGTTTTAATAGGATATTTTTTTTTAGTTCTCACTTGGTTTGTGGTATTTGAGTATAGACTTTTTTATTTCATTTTCCTACTCCTTTTTGTTGCAAACTTTTCTATATGGCATCTCTTATCAGACTATCAAATGCCCTTTTCATGTCTATAAAGCAGCAGTATACCTTTTTGTTTTTTGTTATAGCTTTTTCAATTATTTCTTTCTTAAATCCACTTTGTTCGTCTCTCAGCTGTGGTTCAATTTTTGTTCTTATCCTTTTTTCCAAGATAGCTTTGTAAACTTTGGCAATAACACATAGAAGAGAAATTCCTTTACAGTTTCCACATTGTAAATTGGTAATGTAATGGCATTTCTCCATTCTTTCGGAGCTATTTTTTTGCTCCAAGCTATGTTATAAATTTTTGTTAGTGCTTTAACAATTGCTCTTTCACTCAGTTCTGGTGCTATGTCATCACCTCCTGGAACTTATTCACTTATTTCCTGCTCCTAATCATCTTTGTTGCTAGAGATTTCTGTGGTTGTATATATTTTTTCTTGTTTGGTACAGTCGGGCCGCTGTAAGTTGGCGAGCCCCGTCGCATATCGAATATTTATTTCGTGGGATTTCAAGGTCATGCTTCAGTATTGAAAGTAATTCAGTGGTGTAGGTGATTTATGAGTGTCGCAATTGCAACAAATTTCTAAGTAGTATTTGCTTAATGACTGTTTGTGCTAACTTGAGCATCTTGTATCTTCTTGAGTATTTACTTTGTCTCTTTCATTTCTAATAGCTCTTCAAAGTATTCTTTCCAGCTTCCATTGCTTCTTCATCTGTCACGGTTTCTCCACTTTTGTTCTTGATAATATGTGCCAGAGTATGTTGTTTTTATTGTTTTATAAACAAATTTAATGTTTTCTCTATTTGTTTCTAAGATTCTTCCAAGTTTGTTCCAACTTATTCTCTTTGCTTCCGTTATTAATTCTTTCGCTTTATTTCTTTATTATTTAGATAATCTCTTCTAAGTTTCTTCTTCTTTTTAACTTCTATTTTGACTTGTTTACTCCACCATGCAACCAAGATTTTTCGATATTTTTGTTACGTGTTCTTTTATAAATCCTCTTCCAGTTTTAGTCTGGTTTCGTTTGTATACTGTTATTCCTTTTTTAAAATGTCCTTTTCTGCTTTCATTTCCTTCTTTTCTCTCTTCATTGTCTTTTATCGATGTCTTTTTAAATGAAGTGTATTTTTAGGAATTTTACGAACCCCCGCCACAATCCAGATGTTCCAACAAGTGCCAACACCAGCAGGGCAAAACAGTCCGTTACTTCAGTATTTTGGCATTCTTCTAGATCAAGGACAGTTAAATAGGCAAGTGTTTCTTTTATATTTGGCCTTTTATGAGCTTAAAATACAGGGTGTACCAGTAGAATTCGAACAATTTTCAAATTGAAATTCCTACCATATAATAATGCATCAGCCGGTAACTAGATGACACTAAAGTAAGCCTGATCCATCGACAACAAATACACAATCTCGTCTTATCCGAAGTACAACCAAAAAGCCGCGATTGTCGAAAGTCTTCGTGCTGGACGCACCGAACCCGAAACAAAGTTTTTTGGTTACCTCAAGTTGACGGTTTACGACATTGCTCGTCGCTACGCGGCTTTCAAAAGGTTCAATGAAGACTCGAACACACCGGCGCATAAGAGGGTGAAGCCGCAAAAATGTATTTCTGAGGATCCTAGAATCTCAATTCGGAAATTAGCGGCTATTTTGGAGATGAGCATATCTACCGCCTGTTGGATCGTTCATGAGGACTTCACATCTTACATCAAGAAGGTAAGACAGATGCTCTTTGAGGACGCTACGATTTGCTACAGTGTTCTCTTAAGAACAAAGTGGCCGGCCCTCTCCGATTTTTCTTTGATGAGAAAATCTTGTTGAGGTGTAAGTCAACCGAAGGAACGACCATGACCCTGAAGATGTTCCCATTGCGTCTTGAACCAAATTCCCTGCCAGTGTCGTGTCAAGTGAGTAGGAGAAAATGTCACAAAAGAAGTTTATACAAGTGAACCTAGCAGCAAGCAGAAATCAATGGCGGAGATGGATTAGAAAATGCTACCCGACACTGTAAAGGCAAAAGGGAAAGGATGAAGAAGAAGAGGATATAAGTGTTTCGCAAACTGTCGTGAAGGCCATATGTCTCTCAACGAGTCAGGGCACCCACCAGTCATTTAGCGCAGAATTGGCTCTCTGATAACATAAGCATGTTCTGGAGCAAGGACTTTTGGCCTTATAATTTATTGTTATTATTTATCCTTGAAACTCCTGTAGGAGTATTTTATTTATTCAGCCTGATTGACACCCCGTCTTGTGAGTAAAGGCCTCCTCCAGCTTTTTCCAATCTATTCTATTTTTTTTGCTTTTCTTTTCCAGTCTCTTCCAGCAAACGCTGCTATTCCGTCCTCCAATCGAACACTTGGCCTGCCTTGTCTCCTTTTTTTCTTGAAGGGAATCTAGTTAGTTACTCTGTTTGACCATTTCTAGGGCATGCATGTAAGTTTCTGGCATACTTTCGATACACTAGTTGTGTTTATTAATTAATTTTATTTGGCTGTACAGGAATCGGCAAAAACGTTCGTTACCATATTAGATTCCTATGTTTGACTTTAAGATCGTATAAATTACAATAAATGTTCAAAATGTCCTTGGTTTGCATCCACACATGCATTTACTCTTTTTTTAACGTTTTCGAATATTCTTTGCAAAGTCTGCTGATCTGTGTTTTGTATTTCTCTTACTATGGCTTCTTGCAATTATTCTATTGTGTGAAGTCTTGTTTGAAATATTTTATTTTTTAAGTATCCAAAAAGATAGAAGTCCAGAGAGGTCAAAGCCGCTCCCCAAAAAATTTTTGAAGATACCATAACGTATCTCGAGCCACATGAGGTGGTGCACCATCTTGTTGAAAGTATCCATATTGCAACTCATCGTCGTGCAGTTCAGTTACAAAAGGTCTCAGTACTACAGTACGGTATCTTTCTGCAATAATGGTTCCATCAAAAAATATGGAGCCAATTATTCTACGTTTTGATATAACCGCCCAAGCTACAATTTTTTGAGGATGTAAAGAAGTTTCCAAAAAATTATGGGAATTGTTGGATACCCATGTCCCGTAATTTTGACTGTTGACATACCCAGAGAGATGAAACCAAGCGTCATCAGACATAAATGTTAAGTTTAGAACGTCATTATTGTTTAAATTCTCATTAAACCATTTGCAATAATGAAGTCTTCGTTCATAACCGACTGGTAACAATTCGTGTACGACCGTAACTTTGTAAGGGTACAGATTTAACTTATTTACTAAAACTCTTCTAGCAGAACCAAACGATAAACCTACAATATTGAACAGACTTTGTAATCAAGGGTTAAACAGCTTGCGAATAGATTTATTCGGACTAACATTCCCGGACATAATCAACCACTTCTTTTGTTAATACAGATGATCACCCAGTAGATTTTCCTTTACAAATACAGTTTTTATTTTTAAATCGACCAACAATTCTTTGTTTATGTTGAGCAAAGACTTTGTAAGATAAACGTGTTCCGGATATTCGTAATTGAACTGCTCTAGGCAAGACTGCAAGGAATACGTCCAAGACGAAAAGCACTACGATAATGAGCTTTTAAGATAAAAGCATCTTGTTCATCTGTAAAAACCATGCTGCACTATAATCTACAGAGATTAATAATATAGCTTATAAACTTCATTAATTTTAAATAATAAACTTACCTAACAACAAACTGTAGTTCTGAAAAGAACTGTTTTGTAAAATAAGAAAACAAGCGAAATTAAGCAAAAACTCTAGAAAACGAAAACCTGGAAGAACAAGGCAAAGCACAACGATGTAAACAAGAAAGTAACGGGTCGACACTGTAGTTTGACACAACATATTTCAATACTGCCTGGTTAACAACGTGAAAAACACAAAAATGTGCGGCGACAATTCAACCTGTCTTCAATTTTTTTTGGATCAGTCTGTACTACCTGTACTTCCCTTGAGCATTCCGTTGATAATGTTGTCAATTCCGGGTGTCTTATATTTCTTTAAGTTTTGTATGGCTCACCTTATTTCCGTTCTCTGGATTGGGGGGGCTCCTTCCTCGTCTTTGTTGGAAGTTTGTTTGATAATAAACGTACTTTCACAATCATTGTTGGGCGTTGGGTTGTAAATGTTTTTAAAGTATGTTGTAGTCACGCTTAGTATCTCCTCACGAGCATATACTACTTTTCTGGGTTTTGTAATTTTGTTATCCATTGTATACCTGTTGATAACTGCTTCCACAGTTTCTTCATTGAAACGGTGCTGTTTAGGATTGCTTCCATTTTTTGTTTTGCTGCTTTCCTACGATCATGTCTTGGGGCTTTGTTTAATTCGGCATATTCAATTCTTGCTCCCTATAGGAGTATAGGACGCCTACAGGCGTTTGACTAGGTAGCTATTTATAGTTAATAGTAATAGTACTGATGTAAATCCGCTAGATTACTTTGTATGATTCTGAGACTGCAGTGAGTTGCAACATCCCCAATGTCACACCACTGAAGGATGCTATGAAGTTGTTGTTCGGAGGTATGGAGAAGTAGATCCTGGCGAAGGCATGCGCATGCTTCTGGCCCAGAATTGAAGCGGTCATCAAAGAATAAACATGTTCGTTAGGGATGCCCAATCCATATATAAAAACATTTACGTGTAAGATTAGCTTTTGATTCAAATAAATGTTTGTGAAAACAGACATGGTTTTGCCCGAATTCTACTGGTTTCTTTAGGGCTTCATGAAACAATAGCCACAGCTGAGAATTTTATGTTTCTGTATCATATTACTTAAATAAAACGGTAAATTTTCTACAGGTATGAATCTTTAGAACTCTGTAAGCCAGTTCTTTTACAAGGCCGCAAACAGTTATTAGAAAAATGGTTAAAAGAAGACAAATTGGAATGTTCCGAAGAATTAGGCGATCTTGTTAAACAGGCTGATCCCACACTTGCCCTTTCCGTTTATCTTAGAGCCAATGTACCTGCTAAGGTAGGATTATCCCCATTTTCAGAACTCAAATACTGATTTTACAGATATAATTTTTTGTGCAGGTTATTCAGTGTTTTGCAGAAACGGGTCAATTTCAAAAGATTGTTTTATATGCAAAGAAGGTATCATACACTCCAGATTACGTTTATTTACTTCGTTCAGTTATGCGTACTAATCCTGATCAAGGAGCGACTTTTGCAGCTATGTTGGTAGCAGATGAGGAACCATTGGCAGATATAAATCAAATTGTAGACATTTTCATGGAACAAAATATGGTACAACAATGCACGGCATTCTTATTGGATGCTTTAAAACATAATCGTGCAACAGAAGGTCACTTACAAACGAGACTCTTAGAAATGAATTTGATGTCTGCACCGCAAGTAGCCGATGCGATTTTGGGCAACAATATGTTTACACATTACGATAGGGCACACATTGCGCAGCTTTGCGAAAAAGCGGGACTACTTCAAAGAGCACTCGAACATTACACTGACTTATATGACATAAAGCGCGCTGTCGTTCATACTCATCTGCTGCCAGCTGATTGGCTAATAGGATTTTTCGGTACTTTGAGCGTCGAAGACAGCTTAGAATGTCTTAAAGCTATGTTGACCGCAAACATACGACAGAATCTCCAAATTTGTGTACAGATAGCCACTAAATATCACGAACAATTGACTACGAAATCGTTAATAGACTTATTCGAGAGTTTCAAAAGTTACGAAGGTTAGTTTATTAAACATTTAATTGTAATTGTAATAACTATAACAATTTATATTTTATAGGCCTATTCTATTTCTTGGGTTCCATCGTTAATTTTAGTCAAGATCAAGAAGTGCACTTTAAATACATCCAAGCTGCCTGTAAAACAGGTCAGATTAAAGAAGTCGAACGTATTTGTCGCGAAAGTAATTGCTATAATCCCGAACGAGTGAAAAATTTCCTTAAAGAAGCCAAACTTACCGACCAGCTACCTTTGATAATCGTTTGCGATCGTTTCGATTTCGTTCACGATTTGGTTTTATATTTGTACCGCAACTCGTTACAGAAGTACATTGAAATTTACGTTCAGAAAGTCAATCCCAGTCGTTTGCCAGTTGTTGTTGGAGGTTTATTAGATGTAGATTGTTCCGAAGATATAATTAAAAATTTAATTCTCGTTGTGCGTGGTCAATTCTCCACCGATGAGCTGGTCGAAGAAGTCGAAAAAAGAAACCGCCTAAAATTATTGCTTGCTTGGCTCGAAAGCCGTGTACATGAAGGATGCGTTGAACCTGCTACGCATAATGCTCTTGCCAAAATTTATATTGATTCGAATAACAATGCGGAACGTTTCTTAAAAGAAAACCAGTGGTACGATTCGCGTGTTGTTGGACGTTATTGTGAAAAGCGCGATCCTCACCTTGCCTGTGTCGCATACGAAAGAGGACAATGCGATCGAGAACTCATTGCCGTTTGTAACGAAAACTCTCTGTTTAAATCTGAAGCTCGCTATTTGGTTAAAAGGCGTGAATCGGAATTGTGGGCGGAAGTGTTAAACGAAAATAATCCTTACAGAAGACAATTGATCGATCAAGTGGTACAAACCGCTTTGAATGAAACACAAGATCCTGAAGATATTTCTGTTACAGTTAAAGCTTTTATGACGGCTGATTTACCTAACGAATTGATCGAATTACTTGAAAAAATTGTTTTAGATAATTCCGTGTTCTCTGATCATCGTAATTTGCAAAATCTTCTTATTTTAACAGGTTTGTGGTATTAACTATGAAACATTTAATCATAAATTTTAAATGTTTATTTTAGCAATCAAGGCTGATGCTACTCGCGTAATGGATTATATAAATCGCTTGGATAATTATGATGCACCAGATATTGCAAATATCGCAATAAACAATCACTTGTACGAAGAAGCGTTTGCTATTTTCAAGAAATTCGACGTAAACACCTCTGCCATTCAAGTTTTAATAGAACAAGTTAATAATCTTGACAGGGCGTACGAATTTGCGGAAAGATGTAATGAACCTGCCGTTTGGAGTCAACTTGCAAAAGCCCAACTTAATCAGGGACTCGTAAAAGAAGCGATCGATTCTTATATTAAAGCCGATGACCCAAGTGCTTATATGGCCGTGGTTGAAACGGCATCCAAAAACAACTCTTGGGAGGATTTGGTTAGGTAGGTAATTTAGAGTTGACGTACCGAATTTGTTCTAAATGTCAAGTTTAGGTATTTACAAATGGCACGCAAGAAGGCGAGGGAAAGTTATATCGAATCGGAACTTATCTATTCTTATGCGAAAACGGGCCGATTAGCCGACTTAGAAGAATTTGTTAGTGGCCCTAATCATGCTGATATACAAAAAATTGGTGATCGTTGTTTCGATGATAAAATGTACGATGCGGCGAAATTGTTATATAATAATGTGTCCAACTTTGCACGATTGGCAATTACATTGGTTCATCTTAAAGAATTTCAGGTGAGTTTCTTTTTACGTTTGATTGCTGATGGATTATACGACAACTTTATAGGGAGCTGTGGATAGTGCTCGTAAAGCTAACAGTACACGAACATGGAAAGAAGTATGTTTCGCTTGTGTCGATGCTGAAGAATTCAGATTAGCACAAATGTGCGGAATGCATATTGTAGTGCACGCCGATGAGTTGCAAGATCTCATTAATTATTATCAAGATAGAGGATATTTCGAAGAGCTAATCGGCCTTTTGGAAGCCGCTTTAGGTCTGGAACGTGCACACATGGGCATGTTTACCGAGTTAGCCATCTTATATTCTAAATACAAACCTGCTAAAATGAAAGAACATTTGGAATTATTCTGGTCGCGTGTTAATATTCCGAAAGTGCTTCGAGCTGCTGAACAGGCACATTTGTGGGCCGAATTGGTCTTTTTATACGATAAATATGAAGAATACGATAATGCCGTGTTAGCAATGATGGCGCATCCCACCGAAGCATGGCGTGAAGGTCACTTTAAAGACATCATCACCAAAGTTGCTAATATAGAATTATATTATAAAGCCGTTCAGTTCTATTTAGATTATAAACCATTACTTTTGAACGATTTATTATTGGTTTTGGCACCACGAATGGATCACACGAGGTTTGTA
The DNA here is from genome assembly GCA_963082815.1 of Melanotus villosus. Classification (NCBI taxonomy): domain Eukaryota; kingdom Metazoa; phylum Arthropoda; class Insecta; order Coleoptera; family Elateridae; genus Melanotus; species Melanotus villosus. The sequence continues at coordinate 42,479,104 of OY720426.1, forward strand.
ATAATTTATTTAACCTTTAAATGTGCGAAATCTAATTTACTTATTTTAGAGCTGTCGCTTTCTTTGCAAAAACTTGTCATTTGCAACTTGTAAAATCCTATTTGCGATCAGTGCAAAGTTTAAATAATAAAGCTATTAATGAAGCTCTCAATGCATTACTTATCGATGAAGAAGATTATCAAGTAAGTTTTGTTTTTATATTTAGTAGAAAAGGCGTTGGTATTCTGTTAGCCAAACTGCTTGTATTATTTCTTTCCATCTTTTCCTCTTTTTTGCACATGTCTCCCAGTCATTTTGTATGTCTTCCTACCACCATGTTCTCTGGGGCCTTCCTCCTAGCTGCTGATGGAACATCCTCCTTGTCAGATGGTGCTCGTCCAGGCTTATGATGTGACCCAGCCAACTTAATCTGTTGCGCTTGACTAGGCTTACAATCCCGGGTTCCCCGTAGATTTCCGCCAGCTCTGCATTGTACCTTCGTCTCCATGTGCTACCCTCCTTTACACCTCCAAATATACTTCTTAATATTCGCCGTTCCCAAACTTCTATTTTCCTTTAATTTTCTTGTGTTATCACCCACAACTCACTACCGAATAGCACCGCTGGCCTTATCACTGTTTTGTACAACTTCAACTTGACCGTACGCGACACGATCTTTGACCTCAGCAATTTTTTAAGCTTTTTTCTTCTTTGAAATTTTTCACCTTTAACTCCTCTCCTTCCTGATGCAGTTTTCTATGTAATATTACAAACCTTGAATTTTGATTCATTGATTTCTAGGCCTGCCTCACCAGCTTTGCTTTCTGAATGTTTGAATAACTCTTTGAGCTCCTCCTTTGTTTTAACTAGCAAAACCAGGCCATCGGCATACACCAGGGAGTGGTAGGAGTTTCTTAATGTGTTGTATTCGGTATTGATTTAGCTTTTCCTTACATTAGTTTTCAAGACTATTGAACATACCATGAGATCAAAAAAAAGATGATTCTGAGCAGGCCTTGACTAGCATTCTAGAACCAGTGTAGCCAATCGTGTTGTACTAGTCAAGGCCTGCTCAGAATCATTTCCTTTTTCGATCTCATGGTACTAGTAGACACCCTACTTTAGGCCTCTCGTACTAGTAAATCCGTTTGACAGTTGTCAATTACACTTCAACTTATTTATCATCTTCTTTAGTGTCATTCTGATTGTGATTAGGGATATTAAGTTTATTAGGTCTGTTCGTTTGCTTAGTGCAACAAATTGGGTTTGTTTGCTGCTTCAAACACGAAACAAACACGACCTTTCTACACCTCCTAGGGAGGAGGTGCAGCTAGTGCAAGTTTGAACGATTTATGAAGTCACATCCGCCTGTTCTGAACAGGGTTCGAGTAGCGCAAACGAACAGACCTTACGTAAGCCAGTGCTTTATATACCTCCGATATTAGGACTGTGTCGCATGCTTTTTTAAAATCTATGAACAAGGCATTCTTGATTTTTCTTTTCTAAAGCTGGTTTGGTACTGCCCAATTTTTCCTTCTGCTCCTTCATCCAGTCTCGCTTGTATTACACTGGCTAACACTTTGTATATCAGTATATCACGTTTAACAATGAGATGTGTCTGGAATTTTCCGGTAGTTGTTTGTTTTCCTTTTTTTTGTGAATTGGGATTATAATTGCCGTAGATTATTCCCGTGGCATCTGTTTGTCCCACCATATTTGGACCTTTAAATCATGCATCTCCTAGAAAATCCAATCTCCCCCATATTTAAACAAACAGTTCTATTGGTAATTCGTCTACTCCTGCACTTTTGTTGTTTCCGCTTCTGTACCATCTGCTTCTTCCATCTCCCCTGCCTCATACTTCTGTTCTAGAATTATCCCACATACCTTGTATCTCCCCTCCTGATATTTAAATTTCCTTTCTCATTCCTGTAGAACATTGCATCTTTCTTTTAGGCCTCTGTAAAATTCCCTTATCTGCTTTCTTTGGTTCTTTTCTTCCAACTTATCTATCTTCTGTTGTATGGTTTCTCTCTTTTTCTGCCGATACATTGCCTTCACTTTTCTGGTACCTTCTTTGTATTTTTCTCATGCCTCCACAGTGTTTTCTTTTAGCATAGTGAGCCTTGCTTTTTTCTTCTCATTTATTACTCTCGTACAACTCTCGATGGACCACTCCTTTCACGTTCTTTCTTTGAACTTTCCAAGACTCCGGGCCCCCTGTCTAACTGTACATTTGATCGATTCCTGTTGAATATTGATTTGGCTTTGTTCTATAGCTTTGTAGTGCCTGTATATTTCACTTTTTTACATGATAAATTAGGCACTTCCTGTCTTAATCTGGCTGACTAAAAAGTGGTCTGAGCTAGTGTCTGCTCCTCTGTATGGCCTGGCATCTTTACTACTGTTGGAGTGTTTTCTATCTATCAGCAAGTGATCAATTTGGTTGGTTGTCTGTCCATGTGATTTTGTGTATATTCTTATGCTTCAGCTGCGTTGTTGCTGCGAAGTCAATTAATTTCTGCCTTTTATTTGTTTTTTTGTGCAAACTCTCTGCCGGCTTTGTGTTCGTTCCTTCTTTCTCTCGCCTAACAATATTTTGATATCTTCTACTTATTGTTCATAAAACTCATCTTTCTTCGCTTCTTCCGCAGCCTCAGTTGGAACATGAATATTCAGTAGGCTGATTTTCCTGAACTTCCCCTTTAGTTGCAGATAACTGAGCCTCTCGTTACTTAGTTTATAATCTGCAATTGTTTGTTTCGGTTGTTCTCTTATTAAAAACCCTATTCCAAACCTATTGTGCTCTTCCTCTCCTCGGTTTATCCATATATAATGGTCCACCGTTGATACGCTATGTCCTTTGATGTTAGATTCTGGGATTGCCAGGACTCATATTCTTTGACTATATTTATTAACCGCTATTGCTAGACATCATTTTTTTCCTTTTTCTCTTAACTCTTTGTTTTTTCTTCGCTTTCTATTGACTCCAATCCCTACCTCCTCTGCTTTTGCTATAAGTATGTTTTACCTCAAAAAGCCTTACAGGCCCATGGCTATGGCAACTGTCTTTCTCCATTCCTTCCTATCTTTTGCCAGATCTTCCGAGTTTTCTGCTATCCCCATTTTTTCCAGGTTTTCCTTAACATCTTCTAGCCTCGTCTTCGGAGGCTTTCCCCCTTCTGCTTCTTCAAAAAGTATTCATTTGGGGATTCTGGTCTGCTCCATTCTTGTCAGGTGTCCCAGCCATCGTAACCTTCCCTGTTGGACAACATCTGTTATCTACACTACCGCTCAAAAGTTTGGACTACCAAGAATTTTTTAAATAGCTTATGCTTATAAATGGGTACAGATCTTTCAATGCATGGAACAATTATTGTTGATTATTTTTATTAATATTTTAACAAAAAAAAGCATCAAAACGTTTACAGAGCTATATAGAAATTAAATTTTGGATTCTTAAAGAAAAACCACCTTTTGTTCTTATAACCTCTTTGCATATACATGGCATTCTTTCAATCAATTTATCAAGAGTTTCTAATGAAATATTTTGCCAAGCTTCTTGTATAATTTCCCACAGATCTCCTTTAGAAGTCGGACAGTTTTTCCAAGCCCTTTTATCAAGATCTTCCACAATAACTCGATTGGGTTCATGTCGGGAGATTGAGGGGACCAATCCATTACGTACAGTTTTCTCCTGCGTTCTTCTGTTCCCAAATAATTTTAAACATAACTGAGATGAATGTATGGGATCATTATCCTTAATCAGCTCTTCACCCCCTTTATCATCATGTCGTCTTCTATGTCAAATTTGTCGTAGTAGAGCTCCCTCCATCTTTCTGACATCTCCATTGCCTGTATTAGAAGTTTATTGTTGTTGTTTTTTATTCCACTTGATTCATTTTTTTTCTTTACCTCTCAAAACCTTAATTTTGTTCCAGAACTTCTTTCAGTTCTTCCCCGAGTTTTCTTTTTAGCTCTCTTTACTGTTTCTTTCCGTTGTTTATTCAGTCTATCATAATTTTCTTTGTCCTCCCTCTTTTTGGTTTGTTGGTATCTTTTCCATGCATGTTTGACTATATTTCTTACTTCTACAGTCCACCATCTAGTTCTCCGGTTCCACATATTTCAATTGCTCTTTTTTTAAATAGTTTCTTTAAATATTTTCCACCTGCTTTCTAGTGTGAGGTTTTTATTAATTATTTCCTGGGATTGCAGTATATTGTCGGTTTTCTTGCATACTGTATCTTGTGTTCTTCATTTCTTAGAAGACTTTATTTTATTAAATTCAATATGTTCTTCTTCAACAACTATGAGTTCTTGTATTTTTGCTATGACTAGCCTATGTTTTGTGTTAAGTTGTGCTTCTTTTTGCACTTTAATTTCTTTGATAGTATTCTCCATTTCTTGATTATATACTAAACGATCTTCGGTGGCTCGATTCCAATGTGAATTTCCTATTATTAAATTATTTTTGTTACAAAGTTTTATCATTTTAGTGACATTTGTCTTAATTACTATTCCTCTGTATCTTCCTAGGCTGTCCATTGCTTTGCTCATGTCATTTCCCACTCTCGCGTTCCAGTCTCCTATAATTACTACTTTATCAGTTATGTCTGTCTGTAAAGTTTTGTAGAATTTTTACTTCATCTGACCCTTCTACGGTTTGTTTTCTCTAAATTCAAAAGTCATTGAGATTATTCTCGATGATACTGTAACGCAATTCAGAGATCTTTTGTTAAAAGGCTTAATATAAAATATGTTTTAGGGTTTACGAACGTCGATAGACGCTTTTGACAATTTCGATAACATCGGTCTTGCCCAAAAATTAGAAAAACACGAGCTGACGGAATTCCGTCGTATAGCAGCATATTTGTATAAAGGCAACAACAGATGGAAACAGAGTGTGGAATTATGTAAAAAAGATCGATTATTCCGTGATGCGATGGAATATACTGCAGAATCAAGACAAAGCGAACTTGCTGAAGAATTATTAGCGTGGTTCCTTGAAAGGGAAGCATTCGACTGCTTCGCGGCATGTTTATATCAGGTGAATGATTGAAACTAAACCGTGTTATACAAATTCGCTAACGTTTAATTTGTTAATAGTGCTATGACCTTTTAAAACCGGACGTAATCTTAGAATTGGCTTGGAAACATAACATTATGGACTTTGCTATGCCTTATATGATCCAAGTAACGAGGGAATTGAGTGCGAAGGTAGAAAAATTAGAACAATCCGAAGCGCAAAGAGAAAGCGACTCCGCAGAAGAAACGCATAAACCCATGATGATTCCAGAGCCGCAACTCATGTTAACTGCTGGACCAGGCATGGGTAAGATTTCGTGTTTTTTTATTTTGTTTAATAACCTTTATTCTTAGATGAAAACTAAGAAAAGAATTTTGTAGGAATTCCTCCACAGCAGTATGTGCCACCGCAAGCGTATCCTACCCAAGCTGCCTACACAACTCAAATGCCATACCAAGGCTACGGTATGTAATGTAGGTATTAAATTAGACTATCTATAATTTACAGACAGAAGTTAAAATGACAATAGTTGAGTTGAGAACATTGAAATAGTATCAACGTTTTTTCAATTTGTTATACAAAATCAGTTATACAACAATGAGTGGGTCGTATTATGCTTGCTGTTTATATCCGTTTTAATTAAATAAATAATTGGATCAGCCTAATTATTGTTTACATTATGAATTGTATTTGTTAAAGTAGTTTTTATTCGGTTGTAGTTTTAACACATTTGTAACTTATATGCACTCATGGTGTATAATTAACATCAATATTGTTTACCTTTTATATTTATCATTTTATTTTTAGTTTTTATGTAAGTGTTATAATTTCTTTATGAACTGTTTTGTTGCGCAGTAATAGATAGAAAACATTATGTAATTAAAACAGTCGCAAGTTCATTGTTTGTGTTCAAAGATGAAGGTTAGTATGCGGAGATGTTACACTAAGTAGTAGTTAGCAATAAAAAGGATCGCATATTAGATTAAATCGATTAAAAAATTGCTTATATTAAGATTGATAAATTAATAAAAATGAACTTCACTGTTTCTCTAATGTTGTATGCTTTAGTAAGAGAAATTATTTACAAAAAATTGCTGAGTGTTTAAATAGTACGTTTGTAAATCTTTCTCCTTATTGATGTTATAAGGATATCCTTTTGCATAGTTTTCATGGGTTTTAGCGATTACTGCGTGCTTGTTCTTCTTTTATGCCTGTCTATTATATTTTTGAAAATTACTGCAGTAGTAAATTAATTAATCATGAGTAGCAGTTATCGCTGTAACATAATTACAATATAAATTTTACTTTGTATATTTCACATTAAAAGCATCGTTAACAGTCTGATGTTAGATGAAAGTCAGCACTGTAAACGTTCACTCGCTTTTTAAATGACTTTTGTAATATATCCCTAGGCACCTTTGAACAATTTATTTTGTTGTCCATACTTTGTAAAGATGTTATCTAAACTCGTACTATTTTTTTTGTAGATTTTAAACGTTTAATATATTAATAAAATGCATATACAAATTATGAAACTGTGTAATTACTCGTTTAAGTTTTAAATGATACTTTACAGAATTGTAACTATGCCTTCATACACAATACTGTATCTTTGTCGTTTTATGTCGCATCATGTAATAGAATACACGGTCTTAAGGCGTATATATTTTTAAAAGGACAAAATTGTGAAATAATTAAACCTAACCAAATTGTTTTCTTTTATCATTATTTTATTAGGAACTGTTGGGTGTAGTTTCTTAAATTTATAAAAACCAACAGCTTTGAACTTGTTTTCTATTACTGTAAATGTATTAACATCAGAAATAAAATTATATAAATCCTTTAAATGAACTTATTATTCTGTTGCGTGCGATTCTATAATTATTTAGGGTAAAACGACGTAATATTGTATTAAACTGGAAATAGTCTTCAAGTTAATATTATACATGAACGGAGATCAAAACAAAAGTAAAAACCAACGTAGAGATAGGGCACCCTCAGTAGGTAATATAGCAGATTATTATAAAAGGAAAAGAGGCAGTCCAGAATTTGGCGAAGAACAGGAGCTGTCTCACATTTCAAAAAAGTAGAAAAATACATTGCACCCCCATTAACAACACTATAAAAGTTACAAATACAGATACCTATAAATAAAGAAGAAATGGAAGGTATACTTAAAGCAATAGAAGACCTAAAGAAATGCAGAACGGTTTTAAAGAAAAACAAGCAGCAAGAATAAATGAGATAGCATGGAAAAAAGAAAGAGATGAAATGAAAAACCAAATTACGAAATTGGACAAAGCGTTAAATACATATGAAAAACAAAAAGGAAGGCTGAACCAGTGTTGCCAACCCTACCGAAATTTCGGTAGATCTACCGATTTTAGACTCATTTCTACCGATTTTTTAAAGTTTATTAAACCTGCTTTGCTTATCTTGACATCACAAAATGCACCTGACTCGGTACAAAATTTTGTTTATCAAAATACATTGTCTAGAGATTGTTTAAAATAAAACTTCTAATTATTTATGGGCCACTACGTGCCGATTATACAAACACTTTTTCGTAATAATACCGGATGTATAAAGTTTATCTTTCAGGGGCGCTGGCAAGTAAGAAGTCAGGAAGTCAGGAAATTTTAATTTTATCTTTGTAATAATTTAGCAACTATAAAGGGTTGTGACTCGCGACCAATTTTTTAAAGTTTAATATTGTCTCCCCTAAGTATTTTATATAAAGCTAAACTCTGATTATATTTCGATAGGGAAAAACTCATGTATTAATGTGTATTATTGTTTATGAATTTTTATCATCCGGAACCGGTAAAAACCAGGAAAATTATTAATTGTCGATTAATAATAGCTAGCCATGGTGACAAAACTGAAAGTTATATACAGGGTGTAAAATTAGTGCAATATTCTTATGTAGCTCCGTAAATATTTTAGATAGAGAAAAATTTTACATATAGAAGTTACTTATTAGATTCTTCTTTGTAACCATAAAATATCTACAATTCTACAGGGTGTTTCCTTTTCGGCTGCCAGTATGCAACTTAAATATTTTAAATAGAATACCCTATATATTTTTAAATATTCTAATTCTACTGTCAATTACCTATCCCGTAGTGTTTCGCTTTTGCAATTAGGATCAGTGGTTGCAGAGCTATTCAACTTTTTAGGAAAAATATGATGTATGCAGATCCAACGAATAAAATCTGCACCGTCCACATTTTGACAGATTAATTACAAAATTTTTGTCAAACGTTTGTCGAGACCATCTACTGTCATCCAAAAAATTAAAAGTTAAATTGCGTTGTACAGGGTGTTTGTTACGGTGGTACATAATTCAATTTTCTTAAATGGAACACTGTATTTTTTCAATTGATATTGGGTTTCCTATACCTAAAGCTGATACTTTTTAAATGATTGCAGTTTTAAAAATAACAGGACCGTGTTATGCGAATTGCAATTTTTTAATTGAATTTTTTAGAAGGCTGTGAAAACAACAGAAAAAGACATCAATTATCTGTCATATTAATTCGCGGTAAAGTAGCATTTATGTGTTGTACCGCATTAATTCATTGTTTTATGCATAACAATGAATTTTTCTAGGGAACAGTGTGTTAATATGATCTATGTATTAGGTGAATGTGATCGAAATTGTCTTCTTGCATCCCGATGTTATGCTCAGAAGTATCCTGGCGAAAGACACCCACCGGCAGCTAGTTTCGAAAGACTCAAAGAAAGGTTTGAAATGACAGGCAGCGTTAATTATACAAAACTTATGTGTGAACAACGAGTAACCAATGTGGAAAACGCATTAATGGTTGTTGCTGCAGTGGTTGAAAATCCTCACCAGTCGACTTGAGAGATTTCTCAACAAATTGTTGATATGAGTCTTACATCTGTACACCGTATTTTGAAGAGCAATAAATTCCACCCCTACCATATCCAAAAACACTAGAAACTTTTCCCGCGAGATTTAGAAAACCGGATGCAATTTTGTGAGTGGGTCAACAATAAAGAACCAGATTTTCTGAATTGCGTCGTTTTTACCGATGAGGCGACTTTTTGTAACAGAGGGCTTCCTAATCGGAGAAATTTCCATCATTACGCTACCGAAAAGCCGGGATTTCTTAGAGCAGTTGATGATCAACATCAGTGGCCAATAAACGTGTGGGGTGGAATTGTTGGAACACAAGTTAAGATGGTGCTCAAAAAAATGTGGACCAACAACATTTTTTTGAGCACCATCTTAATGGTCAAATCTATCTGCAGTTTCTTGAACATGAATTGAACAATTTACTGCAACATATTCCTGAAAATGTTGTTCCTAGATTGTGGTACCAACATGATGGTGCACCTGCGCATTCAACGCTGAATGTCCGAAATTGTCTAGATATTAGATTTCCCGATCGCTGGATTGGACGAGGTGGTCCACAGAACTGGCCTGCTAGGTCTCCAGACCTATTTTTATTAGATTTTTTCTTGTGGGGATTTGTAAAGAATAGTGTGTACCAAACTCCTCCGACTACCAGCGCGGATTTGATTTGAAAGAAAGAATTCGTGATGCTTTTCGCCAAGTAACCCACGACATGCTGATTAATGTTCAACACTCATTTACAGAACGAATTCAACTGTGCCTTCAACAAAATGGCGATGTGTTTGAACACTTATTATAAATTGCTGGGCTTTTCTTCTACTCGTATTTATGTTTTCTGGTTTTCTTAATGTAGTTATTAAAATTTTGTAATAAAAATAATATGTTGTTCTGTATCGATTAACTTGTTTTTTATCATAATCTTACAATATGCAAACAAATGATGTTCTCCGAATAATAAATTAGTTTTAAAACAACCTTCTAAAAAATTGCACAACACGGCCCTGTTATTCTTAAAGCTGCAATCATTTAAAAAGTATCAACTTTAGGTATAGGAAACCCAATATAAAATCGAAAGGGAATTTAATTCTCTATCTGAATCATTGAAAAAATACAGTGTTCCATTTAAAAAAATTGAATTATGGCCAATCCAAATTTTAAGTAATTGTACCACCGTAACAAACACCCTGTACAATGCAATTTAACTTTTAATTTTTTGGATGACTGTAGATGGTCTCGACAAACGTTTGACAAAAATTTTGTAATTTGCTCCATGTCAATTGATGATGATGATGATGATGAATCTGTCAAAATGTGGACAGTGCAAATTTTATTCGTTGGATCTGCATACATCATATTTTTTCTAAAAAGTTGAATAGCTCTGCAACCACTGATTCTAATTGCAAAAGCGAAACACTACGGGATAGGTAATTGACAGTAGAATTAGAATATTTAAAAATATATAGGGTGTTCTATTTAAAATATTTAAGTTGCATACTGGCAGCCGAAAAGGAAACACCCTGTAGAATTGTAGATATTTTATGGTTACAAAGAAGAATCTAATAAGCAACTCTTATGTTTAAAGTTTTTCTCTATCTAAAACATTTACGGAGCTACATAAGAATATCGCACTAATTTTACACCCTGTATACATTTTTTCAATTTTCAGCCATTATGGTTTTTTTTGATATCTCATAAATATTATAAAAAAAGGAAGTAAGATTTAGATTGTGCTTGGTACTTGTTGGACCCAAGAGCCAACGTATCAGACTTACATAAATACATTTTTTAAATCGCATGTAGTTGCTTTTCCTTAAATTTTCAAAAACTTATATTTTTCTCAGCTTATATATTTATTTATGTCTACCGAAAAATTGAACCGAAATCTACCGAAACCAGAAAATATTAGATGGCAACACTGGGCTGAACATAATAATTAAAGGCTTGAAGGGAAACTTAGAGCAGAAACAAAAAAAAATGTAGAAGATATGATTTATTTAGCGTATTGCATTTGTAGCCAGGAGATCACGTTAGTGATTGTTTGGCTGCCAGAAGTCCTTTAGCGCTATCCAAGGTGCACGTGTAGCCTAGCTTTGCTACGGACGCGAACTAGCTTTGCACTTGCACTGTGTGTGTGTGACCTTGTTACTCTACCTCTTTTAGGCCTGTATTCAGAGGAGAGCATCGTTAATTAGGTGCCCAACGACGAATGGTCACCAGCGCTCGATACCGATCTCCGGGAAAACTTGCACCCAGCGAGATTCGAACCGGGGGGACTAGCGTAACGCTAGCCTGACGCTCTTACCACTGCGCCACCCTGGCTTAGAAGATATGATAAAAGAAAACATAGGAGTAGATGCAATAGAAATTGAAGCACATAAAATAGGTAGAAAGGAACAAAAATAAACTAAAAGGAAGAAATTGCTTAATTACAAAGAAAGATTAAGGATATGGCAAGGGAAGAACAACATACTGGTAGTAAAATTAAAGTAGGCAATCAGAAACTAGTAATCGATGGCAAGGTATACGAATGGGATCCCGACGAAAATAAACTTAAATTTAAGCAAGACATTCGCAGACCAACGACAGTGGTCAGAGGTTAGTTAACTTCTCTGCGGCAAGAAATTTAAAAGTAATGTCCAGTTGTAAGCAAAATAAAGAAATATACAAAGGAACCTGGATTCAGCCAAATGAGAGAACGATCAACCAAATCGATCACTTACTTATTGAAGCTAAACACGAAAAAATAATAGTAGATGTCAAAAGCCGACGAAGGACGGAAATAGGGTCCAATCATTACTTAGTAAAAGCAACAATGAACATTGATATCAAGCATACACCGAAAGAGGTAGAAAGAAAAATAGAAACGGCACAAAGAGAAGCACTTGAACGTACCCAAAAGAGAGAAGATTATGCAAAACAAATTGAAATGAAGCTGACAAGGATAGGAAGAGAGACAGAAGTGGAGAAAGAATGGGAAATACTAAAAAAAGTAGTACAGCAAACAGTCAAAAACAACTTTCACCAAACAACAAAAGCAAGAAACATGTAGTTCGATGAAGAATGTGAAAGGACCACGCAAACACTAAAGAAAGAGAAAGTAAAAATGCTAAGTCAGTCAAAAAACAACGCAAAGCGAAGAAAAGTTTAGAAGAATGAGAAGGGAGATCAAAATACTTCTTAGACAGAAGGAATATATTGGGGGATCCCCATTCTGGTGCTTTCGAGTTGAAGTCCCCTGTTACTATTACTGGTTTCTTTTGTGTCTGTATACTATTGCCTAGCCTATCTATAAATTCTTCATAAATTTCTATTGCCATGTTTGGCGAGATGTAACATCTGTAGATTATCCAGTTTCCTGTGTTGACCCATACGTAACCGTCTTCTTTTCTATATTCTATGGCCTCCATTTGGGTGTTGGTTATGGCTATAGTTGCGTCCATTGGGTTGTCTTGATACTTGATACCATTTTTTCCACAATTTAGCTTTCATGTTTGGTTCACTCAGTATTATTAAATCAATGTTATTGTCAAGCGCTTGCCTACTCCGCCCTACGTTTATTTCAAGTATCTTAGGCATAGTAGGCGAGGTTTCCCTTCCTAGCTATATTGTTTACTGTCGTTTTGTATGTTGGACATTTTATGGAGTCTGTTCTATGGCCTTTTTTGTCGCAAGCGAAACTCTTGCCCTATGGTCTGTCTCTCCACATTTAAAACAACATTTGCTTCGTTCTGATTCCTTACAGTGTTCCACCGTGTGTTCGTATATCAGACATTAATTTGTAGCATCTTATTGCCAATATTTTGGACCTTGCCCTGCAATTTGGCCAGCCTGTTTTAATCTTCCCTTTCGGCGTTAATAGCATAGCAATTTCTTGCGGTAATGATAACGTTACTGTTTTGGTGTCTCTCCATCCAGTCCTGAATGATGTTACTTCTAATTTTCTCCTATCTATATCTGTTTCTCTATGTATGTCTTCTATCATTTCCGATTGTGTTGTTACTTCGTCCATTCCCAGTATTTCTATTTTCTATTGTCTCCCTCTTTTCCTTCATTATTCTAGTTGAGAGTTCTTTCCGGGGCTTCGAACCATAAATTTTTTCCTTTCGGTTTTCGTTCCGGTTCAAATAAAAAAAAATATATCAGTTCGGTTCCGGTTTTCGTTCCGGCAAAAATAACGGTTTTTTCCGGGTTTCGGTTCAGTTCCGGTTCGAAGCCCTGTATTATATCCAGTGGCGGTTGCTCCATAAGGCCGCGCGGCCGCGCGCCCCTCCTAAGAAATGCTAAGGAACACACAATTTTTTTCTAAATTATTAATATTTATTTTACATACATTCTATGACTAAGTTCAAATTTCAACAAAAAATTCAACTCTATCCAAACATCCGCTCCCATCTCTAATTGTCCGTCCTCGTTGAGATCTTTAATTATCCGCGTCCTCAACCAACGGCCGCGGAAAATCTGCGGCCTTTAACAAACATTATACATTGCCGCCGAACGACTCCAGAGACTAGCCGATAATAGCCGATTGTATAAGTTACAGCAGGCCGCGATTTTAGCGCGGCCTGCTGTAACTTATTGTTGGAGCAATGGGTGCGTTCATCAGAAAGAAGCGGTGACGAAACGGTTTCCGATGTATAGGAAACTGTTGAAGGAGTCTGCTGAACTTCGTTTTGAACGTATCTGTAATATAAACGAAGTTTGACATTTCGAAAAGTTTGGTTAGGTAATTGCGCCAATTACTAGTCTTACTATTTTCTTAGCTATAAACATATTTTTGATTAGTACAAGTATACTAAAAGTATGTGTGAGCAAGCAATATTGTTTATAGGGGCGGATTACGAAATTAATGCTGATGTCATTTCTCATATAGCAGAAGAACTAGCTTTTCCCATTCAGAATTATTTTGAGTACAAACCACGGAAGAAAAAACCTAGAAATGATAATTACTACGAAGTAACTATTCCAAAGTATAATAACGATTTATTTCAAGAACATTTTCGAATGTCACGAAGTACATTTGAAGTTTGTAAATAAATATCTACAATGTTGAGCAATAATGTTTTACTTATGTTTATTTTAGAGCTTAATTACAGTTATTGTACGGAAAATTCTAGATCCTATATCCAAAGTGGATATTGAAAAAAAGGTGTTATTCACAATTTGGGTATTAGCAAAACCAGAAAGTTTCCTTGCAGCTGGTGATCGGTTTGGACTTGCTAAAAGTACTGGTCATGGAATTTTTACAGAAGTGACTACTGTGATAGCAGGTTTAATGTCGGAGTATATTATTTGGCCCGATATGCATAAGTATTCAACAATATCAGACGTAAGTCAAACATGAAATTCTACTGTACCGTATCAGCAATGATGATTAATTTAAGGTTTTTTATAAAAGATCAAGAGGATTTCCAGGCATCATAGGCGCAATCGATGGTTGTCATATACCCATCAAACAGCCAGTTAATAATTCCACTGATTATTACAACAGAAAGGGATTCCACTCTATTGTATTACAAGGTGGGCATTTTAATTATTAAGGTTGCAATAAACTTTACATCAATTCATTTTGATATTTGGAATTCCAGGTACATGTGATCATAAAGGTCGGTTTATAGACTGCTTAATTGGCATGCCTGGTCGCATGCATGATGCAAGAATATTTAGAAATAGTCCACTGTATAACTTGTTAACTGCAAATGATAATCCACTACTTCCTGAAAGGTACCACTTGATTGGCGACTCAGCTTATCCTTTACTGAAAAACCTGATGACACCTTTTAGAGACAATGGCCATTTGACTGTTGGACAAACTACATATAATATTAGCTTAAGTTCAGTAAGATCAATTATAGAACGTACATTTGGTATTCTAAAAGGTAAATTTCGACGCTTGAAACAATTAGACATTAGTGATTTGCAACTTGCTAATAAAGTCATTGCTGCTACATGTGTTCTACACAATTTTATTATAGATCACACAGAGGTTGACATGCAAGAAAACTTTGATACTGTAGTTGTGAACGAAAGTAATGATTATAATCAGGTGCAACAGCTTGTAACTGTTAATAGGGAAGCTGCAGAAAAACGTCAAAGAATTGTTACACTTTTAGAATAGAATTACATTTATTGAACGTTAATTTGAATGCTTGTTATAAAACCATATTATTTCTTTGATAATAATTGTAGTAATATTTCATTTCGTTGTTCTTGAATACGATTGCTTTGTTGAATACTTTCACGCAATTTTTTTAACTGTTCAACTCTCTGTTCTTCGATTTGAACTGCTTGTTTCCGAAGTGAGTACAATTGTCTACCATTTTCTGCTTTTCTTTTATTTGTACTGTTAAAATAAAAATAAATTATGTAAATAATACCTCACTGCAATTTTTATTTAAATTACCTACCTTATACTGTTTACTTCATTTGTATTAATAGTATTACTACAGCTGGGAGTATTACTGGCATCAGTAATATTTAAGTCATCATCGATAATATCTTCTGAAACAGGCGATACAGAACAAGAGTCAGACGACTGCAAGTTACTTAAAGTGTCGGCAAAATTTATGGTCTTATCACCAATAAAAATATTGTCCATAACTTCAAAGTATTCCCATGTTATTCGACTACGACCTGTCTTGTTTCTGTTATTGTCCTTTATAGTTCTATATCTTTTTTTCATATTTCGCATTTTCCGATCTAACATATCTTCTGATATACCGATATATCCTCGTTGATGAAACATTTCTTTAATAACAGTCCATATGCCTTTCTTTTTAACTTTAGGGTTACGAAATTGTTCCTTTTTCTCAAAATAAAGTTCAAGCAGTAGTTTGGTTGCTTGTTGAGTCCATTTAAAATTTTCCAAATCTGAAATAAATTCCCATGAAACAATTCAATGCTATGAATACGCTTAATCTACTTACCTCCTCCTTCCTCATGTTCAAATAACAGATCATCGTTTACTTCTGGCTGTTCTGGTTCACAAGTTTCAGAACTTGTTTGTGCACATGTATTAATAATACTTCTATGTATTTCAAAGGCTGCTAAATAATTTTCTTTGTCTATTAATTTAGTAGCCAGTTCATAATCTGAATAAGAATAAATTTTATACACAATGGTTTTAAAATGTTTAATACTTACCTCCATTCATAATTTGGTCTTTTTCTGCAGCAGTTACTTTAATAGTGTAACTTTTCTGACTCTCCGGCTCTAATAAAGTTAATTCTTCCATAATTTTGCAAATTCTTTACAACAAAACAAAACTCCCTTAACCTCCAATTCTAAAATTCAACACGTTTCGCTAAAGTAGCGTAAATGAAATGCGCTCCAAAATGTGCCAACCGCTCCGGTAACACGTTTCATTAAGCGCAAGCGTTCAACAGAGTAGCATAAACTGATTTCGCAACAGTTCCATCTGATGAACGCACCCAATGAATCTTCTTTCATTTAATCGGAGCATCGCAAAGATTCGTACTCGTCTACTCGTAGCTATTCAAATCCTGTTATTTTATTAAGAAACGTTTTACAGAATTATTTCATAATAAATGCAATTAGTAGATATATTTTTTACTGCAAGAAATAAAAAATAACTAGTGAGCCTTTTAGAACTTTAAATTTGTAACAAAAAGATGGTTTTCTTTCAGTTACATGAAATTGTTTGTTTCAATTTGTATATCATTACAATATTCGGTGTTCAAGAACATTTAAAGAAAAATATCATATTATGAAAATATAGGTATTTAAAAAAAAAACAAACTAAAATATGTACGATTGCTTAGATAACTAAAAATATTTACAATTTTATTTACAGTCGATTTAAAATATCTAAAAAAGTGGGTAAAGAAGGATATATTCAAATCTAAATATTGTTTGGGTTTCAGCTTCGATAAATTACGCAATAACCGTCATGCAGTCTAATATTTGTTATGACTGAGAATGAAGTAATCGATACCTAATTATTTTGAAAGCAATTATTAGAACTCGTGAAAGGCCGAGTAAAACTACCTAGAATGATAATAGTAACTAATCACTAGAAGTACCGAATACATTTATTTGCGGTTATAATATTTACTTAAATGTGCCAATTTTCAGATTTGTATTTATGTAAATTGGTTCGGAAAATAAAGAGACAAATTTTCCCGTAACTTTTGGTAGGTTATTTGGTGTTTGACTTCTGGTGCGCCCCTCCAAACTCAAACCCCACGACACGCCACTGATTATATCAACGCGAAATCAAACGAAATTCTCTTTCGCTTAAGACGAGTTGCGACTACGCTATGAGACCCCGCAAATGAAAAAAACAATAAGACAACAACGACAACTGAAGTGGAGAGTAAGATTGTGTTAACGCGCGTGTTTGAACATGTACCGAACCGAAATAAACCGATATTTTTTTTTCGGTTCAGCTCCGGTTTTCGTTCTTACAAAAATAACGGTTTTTTCCGGTTTTCGGTTCGGTTCCGGTTCGAAGCCCTGGTTCTTTCGCTTTATTTTGCATTTCTGTTTGAAAGGACGTGGCCTTGGTATTATCTCCTTTTATTTTGATTAACATGCGTCCCTGCGTGATCTCCTAATTTCTAGGACTTCTACGCCTATTTTATTTATATCTACTTCTTTCCTCGCAGTTTTTAGCAGCTCTGATACGTCTTTCCTTCGCCACCGGCCACCTATATGCTGTTCGTTGTTGTGTTTTCTTCTTTATTGGTACCTTTGGACCCTGGTTTGCTTTTGTTGGTTGTGGGCAACGAAATAAAAAAAGAAGGAAGGAAACTAAGGTATTATGGTGCATAACTACAAGTGTAACGGAAATACGTCACACACGCCATATTGAAACACCAACCGGCACGAGTTTTTATTGGTAGTCTAACTGTTTATTTAAGTTTTTGTCTTTGACAGTTGACGTATTTAGTGTTCTCAGCCAATGAGCTTCTAAAATCCGCCATATTGATACACCATCTAAATTGCATACTGTTGGTGTTATGGTCCTTCCTTCTTTTTTTCTTTCGTTGGTTGTGGGTAACCTAGTTTTTTATGAAGGATTGGAAAGAAAAATCACAGCCAGATTGGAGTAATCGTAGACGGATTTTTTATGATCTTTCTACATATTATTATTCAGATAAGTTTAAAATTTGCGCCAATCTGTAGAGTTCAATTTTTCCACGTATTTGAATTTTTCACAGTATAAGAATTTGTGCCATCTACTGACAAATATCTGAACTATGGGATAGAAAATCTGTAATTTATGTTGTTATTTATAGTGAGAAAGAGACCTACATTTCTACATACCTATCACGTAATTTGCCATCTATTATCCGAACCACAAGAGATGACCCCTGCCTCATCACACGCTGAATTTAATAACGACAAACACGCGTGTATATTTGTTCACAAACCCCATGCACACGACAAGGATAGCATTACAATAAGCCTGTGTTATGATTAAAGTGCTTATTTGATTAGTGTAGTTTAAGTCAAATGCGCGTGTCATCACTAAAAAACGTCAAACTGTCAAATTATTAATACATTTACATTATTTTATTTTATTAGTTATCTAAATTCCTATGTTCATTGGAATTCGTTTATGTGGTACGTATTTGTGTTGTGAAGTTTAGATAAATGAACATTTAATTTGGTTTATTGCGTTGCAGAAGAAACACAGTTGTACATTTATTGATTAGATTATTATATCATTTGAAATTTTTAATTGGTAAATAATTTAAGTTGCATCTAACCTTGGTCATTATAAAAGTAAGTAAACGCAAATAACTAAAACAGTACAATACGGATTTTTAAATTTCTTAATCAAAAGGAAAATAATTTTAAGGTTAAATTCGTATTGAAAGTACTTGACAGCTGTTTGTTTTCCGGTTAAAGCGCCAATCATAATTGCTTGAGAATACAACTGATGCTAATTTGACTAGCAAGTAAAATCTTACTTCATACGGATAGCATTGATGAGCCAGGGGTCATCCCTTGTGGTTCGGATAGTATGTAATGTTTTTTACAAGTCCTGGTGCAAAGACTGCGTTCTTCGTACCGATTAAGCAAAATATGACAGCCATGTTATAAATGTGTATAACAATCCCTTGTTTAGGAAACTTAATATAAATTCAATCAAATATTGGAAGAAATGGAGTCGCTTATTGGCTATGGAAGTGACGATGACTCTGATGATGTTCCTCAATCGAAGAAGCAGGTAAATCTATTAATATTCGATATTTATATCGCATCTTTTAGTGGTATCTGACATGTTTAATGACTTACTGAAAGTGCTTTACCACTTATATTTATTACCTTGAGCTTACAAATAGATTTATAGAACCAGTAAAACGTTTAGTCTTTGTGTATATTTGATTAACATATAATTTTTTGGAAACCGTAGATGTTATTGATTTTTATTAAGCGACAGAACTTTAATATTACACTTAAGCATAATAGAGTAATACCTCGTATATTTGTTACCCACAGTCGTCCTCACAAGCCGACGTCAACTACGAAGAAGTACAAATGGATCTAAGTGAGGTAATGCCTTTATATATTTTTTAAATTTAGTAAGTGATTCGTGTGGTATTGACTGTTACCAAAAATTTACCATTATTTTGAAAACGTAGAATCTGGCAAACAAATCTCTGGTTTTTCGTTAATGTACACGAAATTAAATGGAAATTATTGGGTCTGTATTATTTCAAATTATTATTATATATTAAAGTTGCGTTTTCAAAAGAGTTATCATAAATTCAAACTGTTCGGAATTAATTTAATCGATAGAAATTATAATATAGACCTGTATTTTACAAAATCTAATGATGAGTTTGTCAGCATTCATGAAACGCTTCATGTAAATGTTAAATACTAACAGAGTTATTTATATGGTCTTCAATAAAAACACAATCTTGGCGATCTAAAATGGCAGAAATGGATCATAAGGATTTATTTATTATACCTACTATTTCTCACATTATAGACAGCATTTTATATTTTATAGAAAAATCAAATGTTTTGCTTAAATTAGGAAGGAGTGTCGTAGGAATAAAGAACCGAACGATGTTCCATTTTTGATTACCTATCATTTATGAGACTCCTTTTGGCAGTGATCCAAGCGTGGCAGTTTGGTGTAATTTTTGAAATATTCTCTGAGACTGCCAAGGCTGGGGTGGGGGGAGTATTTCATAAAAAAAAAGATTTTAAAAAGGGTTTCAGACATTATAACTACATATATTGGCAATCTGTAATGTAGCTCTAAAAGTTAGATACCTAGTTTAAAACCTGATTTGCAGCAGAAAGGCAATTTTTTGATTATAATAGAATTATTACTTTCTTGTAGTAACAACAGTAAGAAATAAAATAAAGGTAGAGAACATACATAAAAATAATGATGACAGCTGGAAAGTAGAAAAAATTACAAAACCAAATGTACAAAGGGCATGTGAGAATAAGATCCAGGAACAGTTGAGCAATAAGAAACAAACAAATAGAGAAAATAATGTTTTTTTTTGTTTTAGACCCGGGACATATCTGCGACCACATCGTCGCTAGTTTTTATGTGAGGTGTTATATTTGCAGCATAGCTGTGAGTCGCAGCAAGTAGCGACTGTATCGGTGAGACCGCGCGGTGTGGTTGCAAATATGTCCCCGTCCCCGGCTTTATTGTTACACCGATTAAGAAATCGTAGCTTTTATTTTAATTTCGTTGCCGTCACCAGCGAACTAATTTATTGTTTAATTATTAAATTGCCCTGCTAATGGTAGGTATTCACGGTCAGTCGGCCTGCAGATCTGGAGATCGTCAGTTAAAGTTTCACCACTCACGTTCAGGCGGACGACAGGCCTAGATCTGCAGTCCACGAGAACTGTGGTAAAAACTGACGTGAGTGGTGCAAGATCTGCAGATCTGATCGTCAGTCCAGAACTTTAAAGTGAACGAAAATTTTCGCTCACGACTGCAGTTTTTTTATAAATGAAATCTCTAAGATTTTCTGTGGGTATTATCAAATTGTTTTACTATGGTTTTAACTATTTATTTAAATTTAAATGTTAATGTTGTTATTATTTAGATATTTAATTTGGGGTTATAATTATTTAAATATTTACCTACTTGAATTTGTTTTACAAAATTTAATGTATTAGTAGGCTTTGGTACCAGCTAACAAGCTGTTTTGAAGTCATAAATAAATTAATTAAAAAAAAAAAAAAAAGAACAGTCAGTGTAGGACTGACGAAATCCTTCAGGCCAGATATGTATGTGTGTGGTGAAACCTTCCGACGGCCTGCAGTCCACGGACATGACAGTCCTGGGACTGAAGAGCTCATCGAACGTGTGTAGCCGGTTCGGACCTGCAGTCCACGGACTGCAAGGCGTCTGCACGTGAATGCCTACCATAAGAGTTGACAAAACAATAATGCTTTCGTTCAGAAATTTGTTTACAGACTAAATTCTCGATAGTTAATTAGTCATGGACATTCAACTTTTTAAATCCGGGGTATTAATTATTTTCAACATAAAATATTTTTAATAATTCAGTAGAATACAGCGTGTCCCAGGATAGATGTTACAATAGGTGTGATTTTTGAATTTTCTTTTAAGATTGTGGAATTAAGCTCTGCTTGGTTTGAAGAGAATTTTAAGAATATTTTCAGTTTTTGAAAAACAAGTCGGCCTTGACATTGAAGCGAAAACTATTTTCTTTTCAGGTAAAGTACCCTTTTTGTTCATGATACGGCAAGATTTTACTAAGAAAAGTTGTTCATAATAAGAAATTATGGCCCTATGCAAAATTTCAGGAAGATCTACCTACTTTGATTAAATCGTCACATTTTAGATTAAACAAAATAAATTGTATTTATTCAAAATTTTCTTTGTAGAACATTGAACGAAACAAATAGCATTTACAAGAAATTTAACTTACGAAACATAATAATAACACTGATCGACAATAAATTATTTATTCCACATAACTGCCAGGAGGCCATGAAAAAACTATCGTTGACTAATCTTCTCGAAATTTTGCATAGGGCCATAATTTCTGATTATGAACAACTTTTCTTAGTAAAATTTTGCCGTATCATGAACAAAAAGGGTACTTTACTTGAAAAGAAAATAGTTTTCGCTTCAATGTCAAGGCCGACTTGTTTTTCAAAAACTGAAAATATTCTTAAAATTCTCTTCAAACCAAGCAGGGCTTAATTCCACAATCTTAAAATAAAATTCAAAAATTTTTTGTCCATCACACCTATTGTAACATCTATCCTGGGACACACTGTATGTTTCAGGCAGGAAATTTGAGAAAAAAGGTAGATTTCAGGTTATAAACTTTTTTAGTATTTTTTAAGCAAACTTAATAGTAATTTAAAAAACTAGTTTCATAAGACACGATGTTAGAGCACGCGTCCAAGTTTAGAAAACGAGCCGCACAGCGGCGAGTTTTCTAATGGACAAGTGCGCTTAAATGTCTTATGAAACGTGTATTTTATAACATTTTTTCTATTTTGGTTATTTAACGCGAAGAATTACAAATTTCGTTATTTAAAAAAAAACAGTAGTTACACCCACCAGTAAAGCTCCGCCCCTTTTGCTTTGCCTTGATTGGTTGATCAGTAAAGCTCCGCCCCGTTTGACATTTTGCTTTGCCTTGATTGGTTGATTGCCGGATTCTTTAAAGTGTTACTTTATAGCACCCAAACGAGTTTCATAAAGTAGTCATTAAAGAACCCAAATAGAAAAAATGAAATAAGTTAGATTTAGCTTAAAATAAGTCGTCATGAATGATAAATTTAAATAAAGTCGGCGAAATATTCGGCTTGCCGAATATTCGGTAAAATGGCCGAATATTACGACTGCCGAATAGTTAGCCGAATATTCGTTTCACCTCTATTAAAAATCTTGTCAATATTGCATTGCATACATTTTTGTATCACCCCTATTAACAATATATACTTCTGAAATGAGTATTTCCCCACCGGTTGCTAAAATTGAAATTAAATTAGTGAAATAATAACTCAAACATTCAATGTTAGCAACTGTTGGTGAAATAGGTACCCATTTAAGAAGTATAAAATGTCAAACTCGCCACAACAAACCTTTAGAAAATATTTAAACAAAATATTATTAGATAAGTCGTTCAATTTATGGCATCTCCATTATTTGTAAATTGATAATAAACATTACTAAATCCGTCAACAACGCAAACTATATAAATGCTAAATAATTTGATGGCAAAATTTAATGTTGGTCTAATTATTATAGATTAAAATAATATCTTTATGATCCATGTATTCAAATGCTGCCGAATGAGTAAACAAGGTATAATGTATGTGAAATTGTCCACCAAATATATCTTATAAAGACTCCATCCTTATTGTGACGTATGATATTAACTCACTCTCTTGGTATATTATTGGTAAAGATAAAGTGGTTTCGAGCGTGACTCCATCATCCAATGTTCTGATTCTGAACAACTCCTGCTTCAATTGGTGAGTATAATTTGTCCTGTCGGTCCAGGTAACGGCAATAAAATTATTACATTATCAACATAAGTTCCTCTTAGTTTACTTCGACACTATCGTAAAACAAACGTGAAACGCTTCATTAACTAGTGCCGACTTTTCATTTACCTAAATTAAACTATAACAATTTTTGGAAAGCTCTGTTTTTAACTATGAACTTCCATTTTCATTTTGTTTTGTTTACTGTAAATTTTTTAAAAATAAAACTAAATGTTTTGAATCTATTGCATTTAAAAATGTGTCACTTTCCTATTTTCAGAAATACATTTGGTCATATTTAGTTTAATACATTATTTGTGTCGTAAGATTATTTTTAATAAAAAATAACACTCGCAATTCTGTATAGGTAAGACAACATTTTTCAACAGGAATCAAATGACTCTGCGAATAGGGAAACGCGTCGGCAATCCTCCAACCATTATCATTCAAAAAATAAGGACGCTCATTCCAACTTGAAAGAAAAGGATTACGGGGAAAAGGATCGATACAAAAAATCATCGGAAGATTATAAACAGAAATCCGAGCACGGTCATTATAGCCCAAAGTATCAAGATAATAAAAAAGAAGATAAATACAGGGACAGAAACAGAAACGAGGAAGAACGAAACAGAGATAGGGACGATAAGCTTAGAGACGAAAGGAATAGGGATTATAAGAGAGATAGAAATCGTGACGATAAAACCAGTAAAAATAGGGACGATAGAGGGAGGGATAGTCGTAAAAACCGGGAAGATCAAGATAAGTATAGAGATTCTCATGACAACAACAAGGATGAAAAACGATCTCGTTGTACATCGAGCCGAGATCGGCATAGAAGTCGTTCACCAAGGCGCTCGGATTATAGAAGTAAAAGATCAAGCAGTCGAGATCGAGGTCGTTCCGGATATTCTAAACGTTACGATCGTGCCAGCAGTAAAATGGATCGTCTGGAAAAATTAGGTAAGTTTTGTTATTGTACGTAACTCGACATTTATTGATCTTGCCACATTATTTTTAGGTATAGAATTGAATACTTCCAATGCTGGATATGCAAGTACCTCTAGTCATACATATACTAACGATAAAGAGCAGGAAAAAGATAGATTTTTTATGCCTGGTATTACTGGCAGATTTACCGAACAGATACAAAGGAGAAAAATGCTGTGGCAGAAAAAAGATAATAAAGGTGAAACTGCGGTCGAAGCCACCACTACTACTACTACAGTACAACCGGGTGGTAAAGTGTGGCAAAATACCACGTTTGCCCAAGATTCCGACGGTATGTATCCATGCGGACGTTTTCTACTTGTACAATAATAATTACATCTGTTTCTTTTAGGTAAAGTAGCAAACAAATTTAAGCGCCTTATGGGTATCAGAGGAAACGAACCAGAAGTTGATAAACCTGTCAATGATAATTTAAAGAAACAAGAGGAAATGTTCACCTCTATGGAAGCACAATATGAAGTTGCACGTACTGCAACTCATACAATGAGAGGCGTTGGATTGGGATTTGGTAGTTTTCAGCGATAAATTTATGAAATATATTACTTTATAATTAAAGATGTTTCATCATAGATTTAAGTGTGAAATAAGTAGTTATATGTATAAGTTTCTTTTTGATTCTTACTGTTTATTGTTAGAATATTAATTATAATTGAAATTAAGTAATGTGTGATAACGAATAAAACTTCGATTTATTCCATTTTTTTTTTATATTTAAATCGGCATTAACTTCCTACATTTTAAAAATTAGAAATATCTATATCAATTTAAAAAAAAATGAAGGAACAAATTAGAAATTTTTGGAATGAATGAAGTTCAACGGAAGGGATCAGGTAAGTGGGATATAGTAACAGGTGAAACGGAATCATGAGAAGCACTAAAACTGCGTCTGTGGAAGGTCTTCTAGGATTAACCCCATTACGCTTTGAAACAGATCAGTACATGTTAAAATACAGTACAGTCGCGATAATTTTAACTAATAAAAACCAGGCCAGTTGAAATTTTAGGAAAGTTGAAATTAGTGGGATGTAACATAAACTACTGTAATGTGTAGTACATGTAAACCGAATGGTTTAATTAACTTTTGTAAGAGAACAAATGCATAACATATTTAAATTCTATAAACTAAAAACAAGTTAATTATTAATTTTCTTAATTCTTAAAGAAACATCAATTGTTCTTTGCCTTACAGCCCCCATGACTCAATGACTAACTTCACGCAATACTAAATTTATAAATTACAATTATTATTAAGATTTTTAATATGAGACTGCTGACTATGCAGTAAAACAGCAGTCAAAACATAACGGAAATAAATTTTTATTTATTTAGTAAGGTTTATACTACGGCCAACAGTACAAGAGTCGAGTCGTTTGTTATTTTCCTCTATCTAAATAATTCTCATAAGAATAAATAAGGTTACAACAGCAAACAAAGGCAAAGCTTTGCAACAATTGAATTACGTAATAATTTGTGCCGCAAGCAAAAGCACCATTGTTATAGTTTATAGTAGTAGGTAGATGTGTACTCAACAAGGCAAAACGCCGACAAGTTTCAGACAACTAAATAGGTATTAGTTAAGAACACATGAAAGCAACTCGCAAGTCGATCATTATCCCATTTATATTTTACGAGAAGACATTGTATTAAATCTGAGTTAGTGTCCCATCGCATAAACCTGTTAGGTAGGTACCTTCGAATACCAGGTGTTGAAGTATTCCTTGTGATACTGGCATTGGTCTGCCAACACTACCCCTTTGTCTAGGATTGTAGCCGCTTATGGCTCTTGGTATCCTGGTTTCCTCCTTTCTACCTAGGTGTACTATCCATTTTTGTTTATATCTTTCTGCTTTTTCTTTTAGAGGTTCTCCCTGTAATTCGTTTCGTATTGTTTCATTTTGAATTCTGTCTTCTCTAGTGATTCCTTTAATTCTCCTGAGAAACTTCATTTCGGCTGTTTGTAATGTGTGATCTTTCTTTTTTGTTTTAACCCAGGCTTCGCTACCATACAATGCAACGAGAACTGCTAATATGTAAATATAAGCGTATTTGTGTGTCTAACCGTTCTTTGTTGTTAAACATTTTCGCTATTGTTCCGCATATTGATTGGAATTTATTGATCTTATTTCTGTAATCGTTTTCTTGTTGAAGTGTGTCACTTGTTCTAAGGGTTTGTCTCGTAATGTTATTTTAGTTCTTTTTCCTTCACTACCCCAATGCGCCACAGAACAGGGAATAATTATTCCCTGTTCATAAAGTAGTCATTAAAGAACCCAAATAGAAAAAATACATAACAACATTCGTCCGTGAACTCTTTTTACAGTACCTACCTAATCGTTTCGAGTTTCAAGACTCGGCTCCTTCGTCGCCTCGTCTTTAAACATCTCACTCGTACTGTAAAATATGAGTTCCCGGACTTGTGACGTTAATTACTATTATCGTCGACTAGCATCCTAATACCACAGAATAAACAATTGTTTATTCTGTGCTAATACTATCATTATTATAGAGAAATATGTGCATAATAATCCTATACTTTTTTCTATAGCAGCTGTTAAAGTGCTACTTGGAGTAGATAAAGAATCACTTTAACAGCAAGGATAGATAAAGTATACTTTAACAGCAAGGGTAAATAAAGTAATTTATTTATTGTTTGTAACCCTAGAAACGCCCATTCTAATGACATTTTAAAACGTGACTCGATTTGTAATTTTTTAAACGTCAATGTCAAATAAAGTTTATTTTATAATTTTTTTCCTTTAAAATAAATGCTATAGAAAAAAATAGAGTATTATACACGACGATAAAATTTAATTATCTTCTCGAGCGTAATTAGCGTCTCCACGCTAAAATACGCCCTCGAAGATAAAATACAATTTTATCGTCTTGTATCATAAATAACTAATTATGACACAATGCCATAAAGTTGTCATAACAATGAAATAAACAACCGTCAAAACTTATTCGTCAGTCGTCATAGTAACAAATACCGTTTTGTGACAAATATACGTCATAATTTTATATACCTGAATAATTATTATTTTAGCAAAAAAACTAAATTAAATTTCTTATAAATAATTGTAATGCTACTTAGTCGACAATAAAATAGTATATGAAATTCGTTTATAATTCAGTATTATGGCATTCATGAAATTATCGCATTCACTGCGTTCATGGGCTAATTTCATTCATGCCATAAAATACTGTACATTATAAACTAATTTCATAATAAATATACTATTATGGTTATTAAATAAAGTAAAATTATTTATTTCTTTATTTAGACTACCTACAAACAGGCAATTACTTACGGGTTACTACTATTTAAGACACGGACAATAATAATATTGTTGCATGATTTTGACAGTTAACGTATCCTCTTCAATGGTCAATAGTGTCTCTGTTTACGCTCACAGTAGGCAAATCACGGGATACCAACTTTGGTAACTAGGTCACGACCTGCTCTAATTCCTTTTTTTCTGGATCACCCGGTATCTTCTGTTTCTGTTTTTTCAACTTCTGCTTTCCCATTATTATCTGTCCATAGCTTTTTATAATTTTCTAGCCATTCATTTTCTGTGATGTTATTTATGCTTATTGTATCTTTTTCTTCTTTATTTAGGTGTTTTATTACTTTATACACTGATTTTTGTTGATTGTATAAGTTATAACGTTATAAGTCGTGCTCTAGATCGTTTACATATTTATTCCAACGTTCTCTGTGTGCTTCTTGCGTGACATTTTTAGCTGTTTCATTTTATTTTATACTCTTGGTGTTTCTCTTCGTTTTCTTTGTCATGGATCCACCTTAGATAAGCGTCCCTTTTTTGTTTCGTTGCTGTTTACAACTCGTCATTCCATATCCTTAGTCCCTTTTTTTTGTTAAACCTACTTGTTTAAGTAGGGTAATTCGAGGAGAGATATGGCCCACAATTTTCTAAAGTTACGTAATTACATTTTTTATTAACGCTCAGAATAAAAGAAATTTACATTATACATAAAGTCAAAAACATATCTACATTTTCGTCTGGTAATATAAAGTTACACATAAACGCAAAAATTTTTGTAAAAAAACATTAATAATTGTTAAATCTATGGTTGGGCCATCTCACCTGTAGTAGATGGGTGAGACGGCCCAGTACGTCAGGTGGAACGGCTCATGTAAAAATAACCAACTGTTAGACGCAAAACACAAAAGTACTTATTTATTCTTCTTTTTACACAACTGGTATCCACATCTGTCACAGAAATTGTCGAACTTGCAGCACACATCGTGAAGCCACCTTGAACAATCGACGCACTGAATCCAGTCATCTGATTTTTCACAAGTGTTAAAACAATTTCTTGCTATAAAACCACTAAACACAATCGTAAACATTTGTCGTTCTGTCAAGACAGATCAGGTGGCAGACTATACACATGACAGTGCTGCCAGATCGCAAATACTGTTTGTATTCCCACAGAAACGCATGGTGGGCCAACTCACCTGACGGGCCATCTCTCCTCGAATTACCCTAATCAATTTCAAATTTACCTGAATTCACTAAGTACTTATACTTAAATAAAGTATGTTATTAGAATCGTCTTCATCTTCAAATACTTTATTTGATGGAGTCTGTTGTTATTTGTACCTACTGTTAAGATGCATTAATTGCTTTGGTTTTACCTACATTAATTTTCAGAGTGACTTTTCTGGGTTGTTCTAGTCTTTCTAGCTTTATCTAATACAATGTTAAATAACAGAGGTACAGGATGCTACCCTGTCTTACTTCTATTTTGATGTGTATAGTCGCTTAATTTCTTCTTATGCATCACCCTACGACTTGCATTTCTGTAAAGCTCTTGTATTATTGTAATTATCTTGTTAGGAACGTCTTTATAACGGTTCATCTTATCGAATGCGCATATTAAGTCTATAAACAGTAGGTATATGTATATAGGGGAGAATGCAATTCGTACGATTGCTCAATTATTATAAAGTCCAGAAACAGAAAAATGTAACTTAGACATTTTAGCACTCCAAGAAACACACTTGAAAGGAATAAATATTACAAAAGTGGAGGATTGTGTAACGTTTAGTGAATGTGAAAACAGAAGGTTTGGGGTAGGTTTCCTTATACAGAAAGACATGAAAGAACTGGTAACGAAATTCGACGCAATAGGTATCAGATAGATTATGCACCTTAAATATCAAAGGTAAGCAAATAAATATAGTGAACTTAGGCTCCAACCGAAGTAAAAGACGATGATATAAAAGATGAATTTTATGAACGTCTAGAAGAAATTATAAAATACCTACGGTGCATGGTAAAGCAGGATTAAGACATAATATAAAGGATCTACAGAGAGAAGAAGTAGCGCAAAAATATAGGGATAACATCCAAGTCTTGAAGAAGATACGCAGATAGAAATAAATAATAATTTTGCAAGAACAAGAAATTGAAATGGTACAGGAATTTATACAGTGCGAGTGTAAAGCCTGGAACTATCGCAATAAATCTTTTATTAAACGTTTTTGAAAAATATCCTTGAACACGTCAATTTTTATCTTAAATGAGACATATTTTACTGTAATCGTCACTTAAAGATCGTCTTTTGTTTTTGAGTTATGATGTAAGCGATAATTTTTTTAAATGGAAACCCTAATGTTTTATGATGAATTTGGAAAGAGCAAATATGCTAAAAAAGTATGGTACTGTATTTTGAAATTTTCGAGATAATTGCCGTTAAAGTTTTAAAACAAAAATCTAATAACAATCAAGAGTTGCAAGTTTTAATAAAAAAATCAAGTAGCCATGTAACAATTGACAGCGTTAAAATTATGACAGTTCTTTATCAGTTTGTTTATCTGTTTTTATTGTGGGCTTTTTTACGTGTTTTCGATTTTTCATTACTATTATAATATCTTCCAAATAGAAAAATACAATATCACACTTTTTTATCATATTTGGTCTAAGAATTTCATGCTTTTTCCAAATTCACCATAAAAAATTAGGGTTTCCATTTAAAAAAATTATCGCTTACGTCATAACTCAAAAACAAAAGACGATCTTTAAGTGACGATTACAGTAAAATATGTCTCATTTAAGATAAAAATTGACGTGTTCGAGGATTTTTTTCAAAAACGTTGAATAAACGATTTATTGCGATAGTTCCAGACCATAGGTTAGATCAGTAAGTGTTATATAGATAGGCAACTCTTGTACCTATACTGAATCCAAAAGCGTTACACTAGCGCCAGACGCGACGTAGTATGGTACTAGATAAAAGGTGGCAAGTTCAAATTTAGGTTGCTTAAATTTGAATTGTCCATAAAATAAAATGATAGTATATCAAGAAAATATTCCTTTATTTTTTAACAAAGTGACATACAAACAGGTACTATAGTAGATTATTCTACAAATTTCCACGAGCTGGAAAACCACTTTCCTTACGCGTTGAATGCGCTATTTTTTTTGTGTAAGTACTAAAAGTTCACACATTCTGTCCCTCTCATGCATTTTGTTGACAGCAAACTTTAGTTTATCCATAATTTCTGGAACAATTCCAGATTTAAAAGGAACTTTCCGAAGAAGGGTACTTAGGGTTTTTCTGGATGGTAAAACGAAAATCTTCTGTAGCAAGCGATACCCTTTCGGGCTTTGCTTCATCAGGCTCAGAGCTAAGATTTTGTCATCCAGGGAAAAGCGTCGATCTTTTGCTTTTATTTTTTGGTGTTTCAGCTGAGACATAATGAAATTATAAGTCGGCTTATTCACTAAAGCCCTTACATAATTTTCAGTAGCTGAAAATCCTTGAGCTTTTCTCAGTCTTTCTTTTAGGCTCAAACGTTCTTTGTCGATAGCACGTGCTGTTTTTCGCAAACCCTTAGCCCGTCCATACAACTTCCTCGCTTTTGGAGTGAGCTGAAGTTGCTTTGAGCATCCCACTATCTTCATCAGGCTTTGTCGTTTGCGTAAATCTGTTAACAAATTCTAAAATTAATTATGGTTACAAAACTGTAATACAATAAGGTGTATACCTTTACGCGATTTAGGAGTGCGCACAGAAAATGAAATGTCTGGAGTAACTGGACGCAGTTCCTTGATGAAATCACTCTCTGGAGATGTGGAAGCCGATGCATTTTATAGTTTTTGTTAGTATGTGAACACGTTGGGACACAACAAACAAACACCATTTTCACAACTTTTGAACACTAATCGTTTTTGTTATTATAATAACGTTTATAAGCTTATTAATACGCTTAATACGCACTACGGATTAATAACTGTCAGATAAATAACACTATTCACAAATAAACACACATGCTGAACTTAACTTAACATCAACTGTCAAATATAAATACCCATCATGAAAATAGTCTGAGACGTCACCATCACGTGATGTGCGATCACAGCGCCAGTTGTGTTGTAGTACGTAACTAAACCAAAGGTTGGAATTATTCCTATCAAGTTCGCATAGCCTGTTCCAGACTTTACACTCGCACTGTATACCTGGGCAGTGTAATAACAAAAGATAGTGGAGTTAGTGAGGATGTCAACCACAGAATACAAAAAGGAAAGATAACATTAGCAGCTCTAAATAAAATCTCTTCGTCTACTCAATACCCAACCAATACCAAATTAAGGCTCTTCAATTCCAATGTAAAACCGGTACTATTATACGGATGTGAAACATGGAAAGTCACCAAACAACTAGCCAACAAAGTGCAAATCTTTATCAGTATTATACGAATGTATTGGCCAAGCAGAATCAGCAATGAAGAGTTATGGGCACGAACTAAACAAGAAAAAATAGCCATCCAGATAAAAAGACACACATTAAGGACAGAACTGCCCTAGAATGAAACTTCCAAGGCAACAAAACCAAAGGAAAACCGATATAACAGCCAGCCATGGAAAGGACTTGTAGAGGTCCTGTGCTCCTTGAAGGAGTAACAGGCAAATTAAAAAAAATCAATTTTTGAGATAAACCAACATAAAATACACAAAAAGCGATAATTCATAAACTTTATTAATCGTAGCAATACACCACATATGACAAAAAATACTCCAATTTTTTCAAACAAAGTTTGGCCTTATCCTTTCGTAATTTATACGTCTCACAATGCTTTAAAAAACAATTCGTGCCTTGAGCATTTCCTTTCTCTAATAATGAACTGATTAAATTATGCAAATCTGACAATAAACTTAATATGTAATATTTTTTGTCCGATTCTTGAGGACCTTTTAGAATTAGTGGTACATCTTCTTTCATTAGATTTATATTTTCTTCATCGACTGTGATCCAATCGTTCTAAAACATTCTTTATTAAAAAATATCTTCGTACAGAAAATACAAACTTACTTTTACACATTCTTCATGCACCGACTCCACAGCACAACGCAGACTTTCAAAGTTTCTGTTTTCTTTTAAGCATAGAGATAAATTAATTATATAACCAACAGCTTCTTCTAAAAATTCAAAATGATCTCCATTAAAATATCTAACGGTAAAGGCATATGCTGTAAGGATATTTATTAAATTGTATTGTACACAAGGGGATGGTATTTTTTTCTGAAACAAAAATGTTAATTAAATAATATTTTACAAAGTTACAGATTATTTCATTAAACCCTACAGTAATATCACTGAATTCCTTAACATCGTCTTTAATTTTAGGGCATTTTTCTTTGTAACTTTGTATTTTGGCTACTTCTTGAATTTTCGTGGTATCATCATTCATTAACCACCATGGTTCCCATTTCGGTACAAATTTACCAACTTCTCCTGATCTAAAAATGATTTCTTTAGTGTCACGGATAATTTGCAATTTATTGCAATTCTGTTACGTAAATAACACAAACCAAACCTCAAGAACGCTTCAAACTCCTGACGTTCATCAGCTGTTAAATTTTCCCACACCTCTGCTGTATCATTTAAATCTATATTTGCTAAACGTTCCTCCAACGTTGCACATTTGCTATCGTCATCATCGGAGTCTAACTGACTGCTCTCACTGTCTTCGTTACTGTCGTTTTCAAATTCAAGCCCTTTGTTTTCATGAAGTTTTGTAAATACTTCCATCATTTTTTGCTTTGATT
This sequence comes from Melanotus villosus, assembly GCA_963082815.1. Classification (NCBI taxonomy): domain Eukaryota; kingdom Metazoa; phylum Arthropoda; class Insecta; order Coleoptera; family Elateridae; genus Melanotus; species Melanotus villosus. Next base: position 42,512,564 of record OY720426.1, read on the forward strand.
CATTATCGTCCCCACTTTGAGGCATATTTTCTAGTACACAATTTTTGTAAAAAGCTTCCGCACATTCCATATGAGCTACCACTTGGAAACAAATTAAGGAACAATAATCAGCATTACAGCGGGGACATGTATATTTCTTGGGTGCACTTTGGCAACTGCAACAAGGAAATACACAGATTGAGTAAATAAATACTGTTGCTATAAACTCAGGTCTAAAATAATTCAGGAGTTAAAACAACACTTACAAAACACATAGGTTGTGCTCCAATTCTGTTTCCTTTATAGTATCCATTATTTTTACTGCTTCTTTTAGTAATAACTACCTATTTTCTTTGGATTAAATAACTATTACAGCTAATAAAAGAAATTAAAAATTAAGGTTATGTTGATGAACTTTCTTAGCTAATATTACAACCAAGCAGTACTGCCCTCTCATAGCCATAGCAGTTGATAAAAACTTCATTAAGATTGTTGTAAGAAATATTTACGATTTAGCCATTAAAATACAAATTCAATTCAATATTAAAATATAAAAATAGTTTTAAATTGGCACTTTTATGTAATAAAATTAAAATTCAAGGAATTTCAAATTCGGGAACATTTAGTCCGAATTTTGAATTTCGCACTCAATTAGATCTGATAAGTCACGTGGACAAATTGCCCAATGACAATACGGCTACCCGTCTTTTTTTCGAACTTACACGAATGGCCGTTTTTATGTTTGTTTGTTAAGATGTAATCACACACACGCTAAGCTATGTTATGTACATATTTAGATGTGGATTGTTAGTAATTAAGTGTGTGTTAAGAACCGTAGTTATTAGGATTATTTTATGTAAGCTAATTAGAAATAATCGGTTATAAACTCTTTGATGACAACAAAGTACTAATAATGGTAAAAGGTAAGTTGAATAGTTATTTCTACAAACATCATTATTATCTATAAGTTAAATGATACGTAGTAATGTACGATTTTTACAAATTCCAGCGCGACGTGTGAAGGCAATCGTTGCAAACGGTTGTACAAACAACAAAACTTACTGTTCGGCTAAACGGAAACAAGGATCATCGGTTCAGTCTAAAAAACTGGGAAGCAATCCGCATAATGATCATTGTATAACCGACTACTTCCAAGTAATACGTCAAAAAAACCAAATGTTTCGGTACTTACTGTATTTTTTTGTTTGTTGAACAGATCGACAGTTTTCAAGTTAATCAAGAGGACTGTGAAAATTGTGTTTACGAATCCAAAATTCCACCAAGTATTCGATGTACTGATGTTGAAATTAAACCAAATTTTGAGGAAAATGGACTTCATACACCAAAAAAAGGTGAAATAAACTATGTAACCTTGAATATTTTTGTGAATTGCATATGTGAAGTATACCGATGCAAGCTTGCTGATGCTGGTTTGTATTAATCCAGAATTTAACTAAACTACTAATAATTGTTAACCAAATAGACCACGTACTGATTGAAAACAAGTATCGGAACCTGATCAAGGATGTCAAAGCATGTAGAGGAGCCAACGTGGACTCGGACCACTTCGTAGTAAAAATAAAAGTACAAGAGAAAGTAGCATATAACAACGGAAGGAAAATAACACAAAAGAAAAGGAATAACAGATTAAAATACGAGGATTTGCAAGATGAGAAGATTAGGGAAAAATACACAAAAGAGGTGTAGTCCAAGAGCCAGCAACGGATTTCTTACAGTATTTTTAACAAGCGTGTAACTGTTATGGAAGGTTCTTTTGAATATACTGAGAAGGGAACCCGAAGTCTGGCAGGCCTGCGGTGGTGGTTTTAGCCCCCTTGCGTCCTTGAAGGGTGGAAAAAAAAATAATAAAAAAAAAAAAAAGTATAATAGCAAGTCTGGCGTTTTGCTATGTTAAAGGTAATTATCTCTTATGTAAGTAAAAAAATTAGTACATACAATATTTTTTGCACGAACGGAGATTTTATTTAAATTTTTGGATTTATAATAAAATTTTTTTAATGACATTTTTAAAAATGTCAAATTGACGCATTCGCAGCAAGAGTGATTTTATAAATATCACAAAAATACCGTACTTACAATTCAATTTTTATAAAATCACTCTTGCCGTGAATGTGTCAATTTGACATTTTGAAAAATGTCATTAGAAAAATTTTATTATAAATCCAAAAATTTAAATAAAATCTCCGTTCGTGCAAAAAATATTGTATGTGGTATTTTTTAGTTACATAAGAGATAATTACCTTTAACATAGCAAAGCTCCAGACTTGTTATTATACTTTTTTTTTATTCTTTTTTTCCACCCTTCAAAGACGCAAGGGGGCTAAAACCACCACCACAGGCCTGCCAGACTTCAGGTTCCCTTCTCAGTATATTCAAAGGAACCTTCCATAACAGTTACACGCTTGTTAAAAATACTGTAAGCAAACCCGTTGCTGGCTCTTGGTCTAGTGGAAGAGCATTTAAAAATAGTAACCAACGAAATGGAGTTAAACGCAAGATGGGAACAGACTGCACAAGCACTCCTAAAAGCTGCAAAAAATACTTTAGTGGAAGAAGCAATAGCAAAGGGCAAGGACTGGATGGACGAAGAATGCTGGAATGCTGTGGAAGAAAAGCGAAGAGCAAGACAAAAACTGCTGCAGCGAGATACAGAGGGAAATGCTGAAGAATATAGAGAGAAGACGAAGAAAGCAAATCGATTGTGTAGAAGGAAGAAAAGAAATTTGTATGAAAGGAAAATACAGGAAATAGAACAGTCATACAGTAAAAAAGCAACAAGATCATTCTACCAACTCACCTCAAAGGAGAAAAAAGGCTATCAGGCACACACAACGTTTTGTAAAGATAAAGATGGACATTTAATTGGAGAAGCCGATAGGATACTACATAGATGGGCCGAATATTTCTCGGAATTACTGAACGAAAATGAGCAGGAAGAAGTGGAACTGGAAATAAATATGGACGGACCACAGGATTCAGTGGAGGTACCCACACTAGAAGATATTGGGAAAATCATAAAACAAATGAAAAATAATAAAGTGCCAGGAGAAGACCAGATACCGACTGAGCTTTTAAAATATGGAGGCCAGGCAGTAATACAAACAGTACACGAGATGATTAACGAGATATGGCAGAAAGAAGAAATACCAAGAAAATGGACAGAGGCAATAATAACACCCATTTTTAAAAAAGGTGATAAGACGAGCTGTGAAAATTACAGAGGTATATCGCTGTTAGACGCAACGTACAAAGTATTAACGAGTACGGTAAAAAATGCAATTAACAAATACATGAATAAGGTAGTAGGCGAGTACCAAGCAGGATTCAGGTGCGGAGGGTCCACAATAGATCAAATTTATACCTTAAAACAGATACAAGCCTTAGGAGAAGAATATCAAATACCGCTGTATTACCTGTTCATAGATTTCAAGCAGGCGTACGATGCAGTGACTCGACCTCAACTTTATAAAATAATGCAAGAACTGGAAATCCCAAGTAAGTTAATCCGAATAACTAAGTTAACGCTCACAAACATAACAAGTAGCGTAAGAATACAGGGAAGGGTCTCAGAGCAGTTCACAGTTAACAATGGATTACGTCAGGACGACCCACTGTCGACCACACTATTTAACTTGGTGCTAGAAGGAATTATGAGGCGTGCAAAACTGGAGCAAGGGGTTATAACCACTAAACAATGCCAATGCATTGCCTTTGCCGATGATGTAACTATTATAGCAAGGTCAGAGCGAGTACTCCAAGAAGTATTCCAAAAACTGGAGACAACAGCATGGAAAGCCGGCTTAATAATTAATGAACAAAAAACAAAGTATATGGTAACGGGAGAAGGAAGTAGCCACCAGATGGATAAGTACTTGAGGATCGGAAGCGAGACGAGACAATACTGTTTTGATCAGGTGAAGGAGTTCGTGTATCTAGGAGCAACAATTACAAACAACTTCTGCCAGGAAACAGAGATTCAAGCAAGAATACAGAGTGGAAACAAAAGTGCAAGTGCCCTCCATAGTGTTTTGATGTCCAAAGTGTTATCAAAGGAAGCCAAGTTACGGCTGTATAAAGGCGGGCGGCCACTGCGAGCGAAACGAAACTAAGCTAAGCTAAGCGAAGAAAATGCTAACTAAGCTAAACTACGTTGGAGCAGCCACTGGGAACGATTTTCGTTTACTTGTCAGCTGTGTTTTCGTGAGGATGGACGATGGACGTGTTTAAAATGAGTTCTGTAACAACCAAAATGTTGTTATTGGATCTAAGTTCAGAATCAGATTTTTTTGAAGATATTGCCAATGTAGTTTTCATGAAGAAGAAAAAAAAATGTTGGATAAGCCGTTACATGAAGAAACGAGAAAAATTTGGAGAATTTCGTAAACTGATCAATGAGCTAGACGATTTTAAATTCGAAAATTATTTCAGAGTAACTCGAGAACAATTTTATGAATTGTACGAATTGATAGCCACTGATACTCAAAAGCAAAATACAAATTTTCGAACACATTCAATCAGCAATTCACTTTGTGATATTTTACAGGACATAATTAATTATTTAAGCATTTAGCTTTTCCAAAATATGTTACTACACAGTATGTAGGTAAATACTACGACTTTCATCACGCTGCTAAGCACGTGGTGACCAACTAAACTGCTCAAAACCTCGCTCGAATCTAACATGAGCTAAAATGAACGAAACGAAGCTAAGATTTCAATCTTCGTTTGCATATTTTCGTTTAGTTTAGCTTAAGTGGCCGCCGATGCATTTAAAAGTATGGCAGCTGATTTATAAAAAACTTATCTTCGTTTAGCTTAGTTTCGTTTCGCTCGCAGTGGCCGCCCGCCTTAAAACAGTGATTAGGCCAACGGTGGTGTATTCTTGTGAAACGTGGGTAATTACGCAGGCAATCCAAAACAAACTCTGTGTGTGGGAGCGTAAAATAGCAAGAAGGATACTGGGGGGTGTACAACAAGACGGAATGTGGAGAAGGAGGACGAATGAAGAAATAATGGATAGTTTGGGAGGGGTGGACATAATAGGAGTAGTGAAATCGCAACGAATAAGATGGATGGGGCACCTATACAGAATGCCACACAAAAGGGTCCCAAAGCAAATGATGCGAATCAGGTCATGCGAAACTAGACGCCGAGGGAGACCAGGAATAAAATGGTTCGATCAGGTGATGGAGGATGTGAGACGACTGGGCGTACAAGGCTGGCAGCAAAAAGTTCTTAACCGCAAGGAATGGAGAGAAATAACTCACCAAGCCACAGGCCTTAATGGCCTTTAATGCTAACATATATATATACTAATAAAATAAAACTTAAAAGGAATAAATTTACATAACTAAACAAAATTACATCTAAGATGTGATGACTGTAAATAATATGCTCGTTTAATTAAAGCAGAAGCATCAATAAACTTAATAATCCGACATCTTTTTAAATTTTACTTAGTCGGTAATGTTGTTGATTCTTCTCTTGTGTCAAGTAACGTTAATAAAGTTACACTAGAGGCATTCGATGGAACTTGAGATTCTTGAGGATCTTCTGTTCCCACTTTTTTATCCATAACTTGTTCTAATTGCCCTGCTTCTTTTTGCACGGAATTCAAAAGTAGCCCCGAGGTTTCTACAAGCTTTGCGTAGTTTTCCTCGGCCTGTTGTATAGTTCTATCGTAGTCTATTCTGGTTGCAATCCGTTGAGTTAAACTTTTATTTAACTAAAAATAACGTTTGTGTTGCTTTTAAAGTTTCTTACTTTATAGTATCTTACCAAGGATAATTTATAGCAAATTCGGTGCATTTCAATTTGTAACGTAATTTTTTCTTCCTGTTGTTTTTCAATTAGAGTATTAAGTTCAGTTCGTTGATTTTTCAATTCGGCTATGCATTTTACTATTTGGTCATTATATTCTTTCAGTTCTTGTCCTGAGAATGACATGGTTTTATTCTGATTATATTTTTTAAAATTTCATCGTTTGATTTTTTTTGTGATAACATTGTTAGACTGTATTGAATATTCATGCGGTTAAATTCAATTTTACTTTAGTTAAAACTACTTTATAATTCTACCTTACAAAAAATTTAGATGTTGTACCACAAATGAAAATCGATTAAATTTCACAAAAATTTCAATTTTGGTTAAAAGAAAATGACATTGATTATTCGTAAAAAAGGCAAACTGGATTTTATTTTTTTAGGATAATCATAATAAGCTGTTTTTAGACCTTTAAATTGAACGTATGATTGATGAACTAAAATGTTTTAACTTGTAGATAATTTTCTTCCATCGAAAGAAACCCAGATGTTTGAAAAATTATTTTCGCCTCCTACACCTCATCGTATCGAACTTCACCCTCAGTTGCTGGAATGTAAAGAGATAGGTCCGTTAAACCAAAAATTAATTGAACCGGACTTAAAGTAAGTAACCTAGATACATGTTTAAATGTGAATTCACCGTTTGTGCTTTTAGACACAACATAAATAAAAAAGTAAAAGCCAAAATAGGTAAAAAAGACTCCAATAAAACTGGGACTGATCATAAACTTACTGAATATTTTCCTGTGCGAAGATCCATACGAAAAACAAAAAAAACTGTTCTAGAAGAGAAGCGAAAAAATCTTGAGCAACTTCTAAGGGATGGTGTTGAAGAAGGGCTTCAAGTAAGTAAAATAAAGCAATTGAAACACAAACTTATAATCTATTTGTAATTTACTAGATGTGGGCAGAAAATTACAATATTGATGAATTCCTAGCCGATGCGGCTATAGCGATTATTGTTCAAATATTTGGGCTCGGTTGTGAGCATTTTGGTGGCTTGTGTAGCTTAGTTTGTTGTTAAAAGTCTTATTGCACTGTGAGCAGGGAAGTTCTCCGTGTTCGTTATAGACATGGGCGTCGTCACGTAATTTCCTAGGGGATTATTTTTTTAATTTGATCACATGTTAAGAGGACATTGCTTTTAATGTTTTTTGGATGGAGTAGACTTAAAGAAAAACCAATACTGGAATCTTCGGAAAATCGCGATTTAAGCGACGTAATCAATGAATCTAAATATATTTACTTTACTTGGTCGGAATATTTGAGCGCTGAGTTTGTCGTCCAGTGATTCTTGGCATTTTTATTTCGAAGTCTGTATTTTGTGTAAATTTTTCAACCTTAAAAAGTGCGGAAAATATTTGTTCAGAATTTTCCCGATCTTTTACAAAATTCGTGAGTAATAGATCAATATGTTGTTTTACGGAAAATAGATCTACAGAAATACCTCCTTGTAATTTGTTGGTTATTGGTTCAAGCTGAGCTGAATATCTAGATATAATTCTAAGGCAAATGATAAAAATAGAGGAGGATGTTTTCTAAAGTTGCTCTTATGTCTACAAATTTTTCTGAAAATAAGCGTAACGATTTATATTTTGAAGTCCCAACGAGTTTCAGATAAGAGAGGAATATTTGTCATTTACAACCAAGTTGAGTTTGTGTGAACTGCAATGAAAATATGTCACAAGTGGGTATTGATCTCTTATAACTTTCTGTACCTCCATTGTGGAGCAGCCATCAAATTCAACACCATATTTTTTTTAAAGAATCTAGTGCTTCCTATTGTTCGTGCATCCATTGAAGTTAGCTTTTCAAACCCAAGAAACTCTTCTCGAATGGCGTTTTCCTTATCAACAAATCGCATACCTAAAGACAACTGCTCATGACCGAAAATATCTGCAGTTTCATCCGCTAATACATAAAAGGCTTCAGAGTCATTTACTTCATTGATTATCCTTTGTCTAATGTCATTTCCACAAATTTCGATAAGATTGTTTTGAACTTGAACAGAAGTATACTTTTGCTTAGAGTGGCAAGTTCTTAAATGATTTGCTAAATCCTTATCGCAACTCTCTACCCTAAATTTCAATAAATCATTAAAGTTTCCTTCATTCGAATGTTTTCCTCTAAGAGAAATATGGTGAGAGCCACAAAAAAGTATTGTAGAAATTATGGGTTTAAATTTTTTGCGATTTTCTTCTATAAGTTCTCGTTATTGGAGGTTCATTTGTTCGTAAACAGTCATTTTTTCACCAGAGGCTATTTTTGTAAAATTAGTAGCACTACATACTGACTGCTTATGCCATCACACATGGTCAAACAAATTTAATGCAAGTCCGGTGCGTTGGCCAGCAAGATCCCCTTACTTAAACCCTTTAGACGAGATCCCAATGGTGTACATTGTAAAAGTGATCACCCTGTATAAGCTTCTAGAAAAATCACACCACTCACTTGGAGAGGTTTTTTATGTTTGCCTGAAAATCATTTCACACTTCTAGATTCATGTTTCTTTACATTTAGTTGTCTTGGCTGCTGCTTTGGATTTCTTTTCGGTTTGGCTATTTGGAGCTGCATGTTAGACACAAGCAGTCTATGATCTTAACAACAGTTAGCATCTCTTTTTACCCTTGTAAGGTGACAAACAGTGATGTAGTCGAGGATGTGCCATTGCTTTGAGCGAAGGTGTTGCCAGGTTGTCTTGTATTTTGTTTTTATGTCTGTGGATTGTATTTGTTATGCAAAGGTTATATTGGGCACATAAAGTTGAGTTGCTACTTGCTACCTCCCAACACCGTGTCTGCCGATTATGCCATGAGTCATAATTCACTCCCATACATGCATTGATGTCACCTAAGGGACAATTTTATCGCCCTTCGGAACCTTCGATTTAACTCTTTATCCTTTTCATCATTTATCATAGTTGGTGCATAAATTCCTGTGATAGTCAAGTGCCTCCATATTGTAGCCTAAGGTGCACCAACAAGCAGGTTTGACAGCCCTTTAGTGAGGGTAGTTTTTATTGCAAAGGCTAGGCCATTGTGTTTGGCTTCATTGTTGGGATGACCTTTCCAATAGAAGGTGTAACTTCCCTGCTTTTCAGTGAGTTGACCTCCTCGTCTGCGAACCTTGTCTCCCTTAATGCGGCCACTTCAACATCATATTTTATTTACCTAGTTGTCTTTTGTTCTGGACACATATTAGTTGCATTATCTTGAAGGGTGCGTACATTCCAAGTTGCAATTTTGAGTCTAATAGAATTTTTATTTGTGCACTCGCTGAATATGGTTGAGGTAAATTGTATTTAGGGTACCTTTTCTAGCCCCCCTCCTCTAATTGAGGAAAGCAGCGCATCCCTAAACAGGGCTGCTTTGTTGCCATGAGTGCTGTCGAATCTGAATGCTTAAGTGACCACTTATCCCATGACCGCCTTTGTGTAGACATCTTGCTAAGTCAGAGCCGCATCACAGCTTGACCCACAACCTTTTGCCAATCGCCAAAGAACTTTTTGAGAGGGATGTATGTTGAGCAATAGTCATAGAGGCATGATTTATTTCAGTGAGTAAGTAGATTACTTGGTCCAGTGGAACTGGGTTGGTTGGAACTGGAGTAGCTCGTGGATGTAGTCTCTGGCCGTCAATATTACTAATCTCTATTGACGGCCTCTAGAGCCATGTTTGCCGTAAGGTATTGTCTATCGACTTGCTCGCCATCCATGCCGTTGCAGCCTTTGTGCACTTAGTGGGAGACACCACTTATTCTTTGGACTAGATAATATGATTATTGTGAATATTACTATGTAACGAAGCCAAGGAATAAAATTTTTTTGTCTAGCAACGTTCTAATTAGACCTTAAAATTGTAGGTACACAATTTCGAAGAAAAAGGTCGAGGTGTTGTAGCACTAAGGCCGTTTAATCGAGGGGATTTTGTTGTGGAGTATAGCGGTGAATTATTAGATGTAGTTAAGGCTAAACAAAGGGAAGAACTGTATGCGCAAGATGCAAATACAGGCTGTTACATGTATTACTTTAAACATCAGAATCAGCAATATTGGTAAGTATTTTTACTTTAAAAATCATTATTATACTTTAAATATGGTTTATGTTCAGTGTGGATGCAACAGCTGAAACGGGACGTTTAGGTAGACTCGTAAATCATTCAAGAAATGGTAACTTACTAACTCGGACCGTCGTAGTGGATGGTTTACCACATTTAGTACTTATCGCTAAAGATCATATACAAAGCGGTGAAGAAGTATGTTATGATTACGGCGATCGTTCCAAAGAATCTTTGAAAAATCATCCGTGGTTAGCTTTTTAGTATATTTAGAGAATTTTGTTGTAGTGGATTATGTACGTATTTATAACATATCGAGAGAGATTTGGGCAATTTATAAAGTTGGGATATCTCTCGCTGTTATTGTTATTGAATGCCGTAATTTAGACTTATTACAAGTACAAGAACTGTAATCTTTTATAGATCGTAATATAAATTAATTAATGGTACCCATTTTCATAAATATAATTTATTGAAAGTATGAAAGGGATTAGGTTTTAATTGCAAAAATTACTTGAGCAAGAATGAATGGATTAAAATGGACGTACGTAAATAAATTCCTGTAATAGAACAATGTAAGTGTTAAAGCAGTAGCAGCAGTGGTAGTTGTTGTTAATTGTATCGATAGTATTATAGTTCATAGACAAATTGTACATGATGTGTATTGACAACACATTTTTTTGCTAAATGTATGTTTTATTAAAGACGCATGTAATTAGGTTAATTTATACACCAAGTACTAACTTGTATGTTGAACCTTTATAACTGATGTTTCATTAAATGTGTGTGAAATCATTTGTGTATTTATTGAATAAACTATGAAGTTTGTCAATTTTCTTTGGATGGCTGTCCCTTGTCTCCACATCTATTTAACCTGACTGGATTCATTATGAAAATGATCAAAGGGGCACAGTATGGCATTTCCAGAGGACTTGGACTGTGCTAACAATATTTGTTTCCTTTCCAATAAACGTGAAACTGGCAACCTCGCTAAGTTCAGCACAGATGGCCAAGAAATAGAGAAAATTTCTGCTATTTGGAGTCCATTATCACTACAAAAAGGGGAGCTGAGGAAGATGTTTACATCCGAATTCAAAAAGCAAGACAGGCTTTTGAGATCCTACATAAGTTGGTCCCCAACTCACATCTCTAGAAAGATCAAGTTATGTATCTTCAACACCAATGTAAAAGCAGTCCTACTATACTCCTGTGAAATCTGGAAGATCATAAAAATAATTGAGAACCAACTTCAGGTCTTTATAAACAGGTGCCTTTGCAAAATATGTCACATATACTGACCAGACACGATATCTTCAATGACTATCTATGACGGATTACGAATCAAACAGAAGTAGCAAGGGAAATCATAAAACCAAAATGGGGTTGGATTGGCCACTCCGTAAGGAAACAAGAGACGGAAATCAGTAGGATGGCACTAGACTGGAGCCCTCAAATTAAACAAAAACCAGGTAGATCTCAGACAAATTGGAGGTGTACCATGCTGAAAGAAGCCAAAGACAACGGGAAAACTTGGAGCGAAGTTAAAGCCTTAGCGCGAAATTGAGTTCGTAAAGCCTTAGCGCGAAATTGAGTTCGATGTTGAAGATTTGTGGAACCCCTATGCTCCACATAGGAGTTTATGGAATATGTAACGACAATTTAACTTTGTTAATATTTGATAAATGAAAAATGGCCTACTAGTCCAGCCAGGGCACAGAGTTCTGATATAATTAAAACAACGATAACAATTCAAAGTGTGTATTATCATAACCGAAATTACATATCTTAACACAACTCAAGAAAAATTATTAGACACAATAATAACTTGAATAATGTTACCAGGAACACAAAAATACAAGTTGAGCATTCATAAATAAAATATATTCCAAAAGTAAAGCAGATCGAAGTAAATTAAATAACTCTAAACTTTAATGACATCAACACGATTTTCATCCCTCGGGCCGGAGGCCCTCGGGGGGATTATGTTGCTCTCCAGGCGTAATCATCTTAGTAACACCACAGTATAGAAACCTATACTGTGGTAACACCCTTGGTGCATAAATAGCTAAAAAATGTTTGATATTCAACATAAAATTTTTCTCACTGACAGTAATTTCAATTTTTTCTTCAAACTTATTTTATTTCTGCGTTTCAGCAAAATAATGTTTACTATATCATCAAAGATCGTACAAAGCACAAGCATAACCTCAAATATAACAATTGTCAATTTATTATTAATTTCTCAGTGTGTCCAACCACACAGCATAAAATAGCACCAATCACAGCCTCCTCTAATTATAAATTCCGATGATCACCCGGTACAATGAAATGTCTAAATGGGCATACACACGATCGGACATGCCTTCGCGCCTACCTGAAAGCATGGGAGCTCGCGAGTAAGTGCGAACGTGTGTATGTTGAACTGATGGCGCGATGTGAAACGAATCTGGCGATTCTTGATTTTTTGAAGGGGCACGCAGGCAAGTTTCAACGTGTGTATACTTGTCGCGCGCCAAGCCTTCAGTTTCAATAAACATTAACATTGTTTGTGTCGAGGAAAATTATTTTTTAATAAAAATGACTACGCAAAGAGAAAAATCAATACTAACAGAATTTATAGAATTATATAGGCACAATACATGTTTGTGGAAAATAAAATCTAAAGAATACATAGACAAAAATAAAAAAGATGCTGCCTATTTTGTTCTAATAACACTTTCTTCATTAACAACACATGCAATTGCTGTGCTAATTAAACACAAATCTTTCATATTCAATGACATAATGATGTTTTAATAAGCGTGGTTCATTCTAAACTGACGGTACGAGGTCTACATGAACTCGTGCGTGTGTATGCAAAAGTCATCATCGTACTTACTCGCAGACTTGCCTCTTCAGGTAGACGCGAAGGCATGCCCAACCGTGTGTATGCCCATTCATAGTTTTCTAAGAAGTGTTAAGAGAGTAGCATAACCAAAAAATATTACCCATCGATTTTTAGGCTCTCAAGTTCCAGGTGGGAGCCTCACCTTAGAATGTTTGTTGAGAAGCTGTCTAAAGTAATAAATGAAACAACCAACGTTTGTCTAAACAATATAACAATAAGATTTTTATTACCTAACATAACAAATACAATATTATTAAAGTCAATAAACCTATTTACTAATACTTAGGGTGGCCACCTCTAAAGCTTTACTGACCCGGACATAATCTAACCCAGAATATGCCAATCCGTAAAACTGCCCTTTATAGAGGGTGCCCCAGAAGTATTGGGAGATATTTCAGAATTTCAGGCACGGCAAAATAAGAGTAAAATTTAAGTTGTCTATTTTCACCAAGCAATTTGAATAGGCTGGTTCGATTAACGCATTAACCACTTATCTTGAAAATACGTAAATCGTTTTGTCTTTTTCGTTGGTGGTGTTTCTTGTGTTTGCATTTCTATGCTCTTATATCAATAACTGTTCGTATCTATTAATTAACTTATGCGATACCTACATATAATTTATAAAAAAATTAAAGCGTAAGCTTACCTTAATTGAAATTGAATGAAAAAGACTGAGGGGAACCACCGATTTTAAGACAGCTGACAGATTACACTGATCACAGCGAACCAAATGGCGACAATAAATGCAGGGTTTACACATGTAAGGATTTGGTGGCGCCACCAAGAAGAAAAAAAGCAAATATAAGCCTTTACTGGTGTACATTTTTTATCAGTGCATGCACAGACGAAAAAGTTGGTAGCCGTCCAACTTTTTATGCGCCAGTGATGCTTCATGCGCTGCTAAAAATAAAATTTGCAGTGCAAGCTTTTATTTATGCACTCCAGCATATTATAATTCAATGATCTGTACTTCTGTAGACCACATTCCCTGCGACTTCATTAAATCTTTTGTTGCTTAATAAGTTTCTAAATTTAATTTAGTAATAATAATGAGCAAAAATTGGGGCCCTGAAAAATCATCAAATTAATTAACTATGTAATTAATTCATCATCTTCTCGACTAATAGTTTTGTAACTATTCGGCAGCTGCTACGAATTTGTTCAGCGGACATCTTTTATTATATATAATATTGCACAAAATAAACAACCATCTTGAACGTTCAATCGAAAAATGCGACTGGCGCAATAAAATGGCGTTTGCATGTGTCAACCTTTAAGGTGCATTCAGACTCAGAAATTTTGTCTGGAAAGTTGATGGAGAAATTTAAACGAACCAATCAGGAGGTGTGTAGAATTTGGTTTCAAATTCTACACACCTCCTGAACTATCGGGACAAAATTTCTGAGTCTGAATGCACCTTTACTGTCGCAAAAGTTTAACTGGCGCCACCAAATCCTTGCATATGTAAACCCAGCATATAATGGTGGCGCGCTGGTGCAGTACATTCGTTTACAATGGTGTATTAACGCTGCATTAATAAAGGTTGCCGAATCGTAAGGAAAAAGAAAATTCGAAAAAAGTTAAAAAGATTTTGTATTTATAGTTAGTAATTTATATAAAATTTGAATTAACCGATTAACCCGGACATTTATCCAACCCGAACCGGACCCCGGACAAGTATCGCAAAACCCGGACAATCCGGGTGAAACCCGGACAGGTGGCCACCCTACTAATACTACAAATTTTTTAATTTGTATTTCTGCAGTTTGAGACATTTTCATTGTAATTTTATTAGCTAGAAAGTAATTTAAAAAGTTAAAAAATAAATGATTCTAAAGAGACTTACTTTACTTATTTAAACCAATATTTAAGAAAAACTAGTTCAGATGCATGAAAATTCTTTATCTGCTGCCCATATTTATCATAGTAAAGAGCCGCCGAAACATTCCATACAGGAGTTATCAAAAACTTAATAGTGGCTGTAACTTGTGTTTGATGCAGTCTAGCACAAAAAAAATACGGCTATCTTCTTTTTCCTCTTATGGCCAAACCTTAGGCTGATGGCCTGTTAGAAACTAATAAGAACGAGTTCTGTGAGCCCTCTTTGCATGTATGCTGGGCAGGAGGCTAACTTAACCCATCGAGAGAGGTGAAGAAGATCGACCTGCAGTGTTGTGGGGTTAACGGTTATCAAAGGTGTTAGTATGACAACTGGGACTGCCGGCTTAACATGCCCTTCGAAGCACGGAGAAGCGTACGACCTTTAAAATTCCGGCGAGGATATCACCAGTCTCAGGAATCGAACCCAAGATTTTTACACGCGGCTATCTGCTCCTCACTGTAACTTATGTTTGATGCAGTGTAGTATAAAAAAAATACGGTTATCTTTATATTGTATTTTTAAGGCTAAGTCACTTTTAACCTAAACTACTCCGTTATATTTGTATCGGCATGAGTACTCAGATGCAATTTTAAATCGACTTTAGTTACACTCCTATGTTCACATAAATTGCAGGCAAATGGTTTTTCTCCAGTATGAATATTCATATGTCTTTTCACATGGTTTTGACTTGCACTCCTATATTTACATAAACTACAGGCATAAGGTTTATTTCCAGTATGAATACTCATATGTGTATTCAGCCCACTTTTAGTTGCACTCCTATATTCACAAAAATGACAAGAAAATGGTTTATCTCCCGTATGAATACGCGTATGTTTATTCAGACCACTTTTAGTTACACTCCTATATTCACAAAAATTACAGGCAAAGGGTTTCTCTCCAGTATGAATTTTCATATGCGAGTTTAGCTTGCCTTTAATTGCACTCCTGTATTCACATAAATTACAAGCAAATGGCTTTTCTCCAGTATGAATGCTTATATGTCTATTCAGCCAACTTTTAGTTACAGTCCTGTATTCACAAAAATTACAAGCAAATGGTTTGTCTCCCGTATGAATACGCATATGTGTATTCAGACCACTTTTAGTTACACTCCTATATTCGCAAAAATTACAGGCAAACGGTTTTTCTCCAGTATGAATTTTCATATGCAAGTTTACCTTGCCTTTAATTGCACTCCTGTATTCACATAAATTACAAGCAAACGGTTTTTCTCCTGTATGATTACTCATAATATGCAATTTCAGATTGCTATTACTTACACTTTTATAATCACATAAATCACAGGCATACGGTTTTTCTCCAGAATGAATTTTGGTATGCCTTTTCAGCTTGCTTTTAGTTACACTTCTGTATTCACATAAATTACAAGCAAATGGCTTTTCTCCCGTATGAGTACACAAATGCTGTTCAAATTGCTTCTTAGAAGTATTCTGTGTAAAATTTTGGCTAATATTGGTGTTAGTTTCATTTAAGTTATGTTTTTGTTCGATATTGTAAAGGATATTGTCACTGAATTCAGTTTTCACATTGTCAAAGCAGGGTTCAAGTTTGATTTCTTCTTTGATGATATCCAAATCGAAATCATATTCGGGGTTAGCCTTTGAATTTATTTCAGACATTTTTCTGTAATAATACAAATTACAAAGAGTATTACAAATAGCGTTATAACTAACCTGTAATTATTTTAAAATAGATATACAAATGTAATCGGCACACGCAAACAAAACGTTACACGTTAACCACATATAACACGTTAACAACTGGTTAATAACAAATGGTGTTCTGCACAGAAAATAAACCCTAAATGGTAAACATCAGGCAATGCAGATTAGTACAAAATTAGGCAAGGAGAATTTATCTTTGACAGTACACAGTAGGTTAACTTGTAGAGGTGGATATTATATCGGCACCGTAGACGATTAAAAAATGGGCGAAGAATCTTCGCTGGGTTTCCATACTTACACAATTGAAAAATGCATAACAAATACAGACAGATCAATAAAAAAACCAATTAGGGTAGGCTGTGAAATTGAATTATTTTGAATTGGTACTTTAGCCACATCCACAGAATGACATTTTATAACGTTTGTAATTTGACATTTTTCTCGTAAACAAAGTTTATAACCTTAAATTCATGTCAGAAATGTCATTCTGTGGATGTGGCTAAAGTACCAATTCAAAATAATTCAATTTCACAGCCTACCCTAATTGGTTTTTTTATTGATCTGTCTGTATATCATAAGCGTGAGGATAAGCAAGGTCTCTGTTACCCATGAACGATTTCAGAGTTCCACATCAAAACTATTAAAACGTAGCATTAAATTATGTTTGTATTTTAAAGACAAAAAAAAAATAAAACAGTCTGTGCTAGAGGGCTTACTTTATTTTAGGTGCCTAAAGTCAAGTAAATATCAAAAATAAATAAAATTTGCAGGAGAAACATCAGGGGCGGCTTAAGGGATGCAATAAACTTCTTAGGGCGGTATTACTACTAACGTTTCCAGTAAAATGTAAAGCTGTTTAGGCAATTGTTCGGTTTTAAGAAACAAGTTGGCACCAAAGGTAGCATTGTAAAATAGGTAGGTACCGAAATTTCTAAAGAGGTATAAAAACTTTCAAACCATAATATTTGTATTTATGACGTTTCGCAATTGAGCAACTAGTATTAAATTGCACTTCTGAAGGTTTGAAAACACCCTTAGTTTGAAAAAGGTTGGAGATTTAAGAATTTACCAAATAACACATTTGCAACAAGTTTAGTGCTTAGAAAACTGCAGCGAGCGAAGCAAAGAAATAATGGACTCCGTAAGTACATCTTCTTTATTTGTTTATAATTACCAATCGATGTACACAATATAATATCCACGTTGGCCTAGGGGAAGTTCAAACGCTTTAATAACCCCGTTATTATTTACCTTATTCTAATATACTATACAAACAACCTTATAGATCTGCAGACCTTTTTTTTAGAACTACGTTAATGTTCCAAAAAGACGAAAAATTATAATGTATATCCCAAAATATTAGAACCTTATAAACAAATCTTTATTTTAATTGGTTCTATTCGGTCTGATTTAGCATAATAATTCCTATTTTGTTAGTACTGCCCGAATATTGTGTTACAAAAATTACCAGTCTTAATTTACACACCGGTTTTTTTTGTATTATTTGTGTACAATCGGTTTTATAATGTCAATTGGTTTTAAGGTACATTACGTATTAATCATTTTAAAAACATCTAAATTAAATATTCTAAAAAGAAGAGATAGAAACCTCGGCAAAAACGGTTCGATTCGTTTTAAATTTCTCTATTCAAAAACCATATACCTATATTTAGGATCCTAAAACTTGTTTTTTTTTTTATTTTTTAATTTTTGCACGATTCCAATAGGTACTTCCCTTACATGCGTTAAAAGTATGAAAAGTATCAAAATTAAATTTCAGAAAGCACGTTACTGCCACCAATGTGGTACTTCTAGGATGGCCCAAGTGAGCAGTAATAGGTGCCCGCACCCCAATTGCGGGAACCTTTTGCATGGTAAATTTAAAAATTCTGATATAAATAGTTGTTAGGCACATGTAGGCGCACTTACAGTTCTGTGCATATAAAATGGGGCAAGTTCTATATTTATGATAAAAAAAAAGCAAAGCAGTGCTATTATAAATATTTAAAAAAATTGTTAAACTGTGTGATAATTTTTAATAGTGGCATAATTTCATTTAAAATAAAGCAGTTGTAGTCTGATTTATACAAATAATTTATAATAATTCTAGCAGCGATTAAACAAAATGAAATTGTCCCATTGTTTGTTGTAAGTACATAATTGTTTCGAAACATTATCGTGTTTCCAAACCTCAGAATAGACAATAATTCCAAACTTTACGTGCTAATTATGTGGTTTAATTTAATTTTTAGAGAAGGCAGTATACTGTTCGAGGTGCGGCATAAATTGTCGCAGATATATTTACCACAGGCAGCAACGAATAATTCGAGCTAAGGAAATGCGTGAGCAGGCCCTAGCTCGTAAAAAAGAAGAAGGAGAGGACAAAACGCTGTGCGAGGCAGTAGAATTGGTAAGATTTCAGGGTGCGAATCATACAACTTTTACAGGGGGGGATACTATTCCAGAATTTTTTTATACATATTTTAATGTTATACATTTACACAGACGGAGAAATATTCATCCCCGGCAGGGGTCCGATTTTTATTTTACAGGGGGGGAAAATATAAGCACAGCCAGGGAAATCCCTGGCATCCCCGGCGGTGATTCGCACCCTGGGTAAGATGTATATATAACTATCATAAAACTGGTTTCACTTACTTAGAACATCCTGTATTTTGCTTATTTATTATCGAAACGATTTCAAATTTTGATTAGTTCTAAATCTGTAGAACTGGAACGCTATCACAAGTAACCCTAAATTGCAACTTTTAATATTTTTATTTTAAACCAATTTAAATAATTTCTTTAAAATCTATCATTTCCCTTACAAAAACGTCATAAATATGAAATTTATTTGTTAATCAGCTAAAAAACATAATATCAGTCTTCTGTTGAAATCTTAAAATTATTGTTAATAAATTAATATGATTACGATTTATTTTTTAGTTCTGTCAGAGTATCACGTCTTGTTCAACTAACAATAATTTTTTTTACCAAATCCCGGGTTTGAAATATTTTGTAATTCTAAAGTAAGTACTTATTCAAATAATAGGTATTCTTACTTTTTGCTTTTTCAATAAAATAAATGCTAAGAGACTTTATTTTTCATATCTCTAGTGAAATAGAAATACAAAACCAGCGATACCAAATACAAAAGATTCCTCGGCATATTAGAATATAACTAAGCAAATATTGAAATTAAAATATTTAATATTTTCTCTTGTTTTTAATTTCAGCTCGAGAGGTCCATTACGTGGAAGGAAGGGGAAGACAAATTATAATTATTGTATATTGTGTAAATAAATATGATTTATTTTTTATTCCTGTCAGAGTATCACGTAAAATACGTATTACTCAACTAACAACAAATTTTTTTACCAAATTCCGGATTTGAGGTGTTTTTAAAATAACAAAACTTTAAAAAGAATCCCCCAGGTAGGACAGCCTAGAAATTTAGGAAATTCCTTCCCATTGTTACCTTCACTAACTTACTCAGGAAAATATCAAGCGGATTAGGGGATTTTCCGAAATGCTGGTTTAAGTGTCTAATGCTTTTATTGTGGTATTCGTTTGTTGCATTAAATATCTACAATTTTTTTCTGGGGTGTTCCCTTCTTAATCCCTGAATAGTTGTCAACAATATTTTACTTGTTCTTGGAAGGGATCTGTGTAAATATGCGATTGACAAAGTTACTGGAAATTGAAATTGAAAAATATCATTAAACCAAAACTCAATGCTGTTCTAAATACAAAATGAAGGTTTGAAAATTCTTCATAGTTTCAAAAATTTTACAGGGTGAATTTGTTGAAATTAATGTAGATCCTGCAATCATTTCCGTTTTAAAATATGCACCCATTACATCTGTAGATGTAGAGCGAAGTGTTTCTATACAGTGCGCCGATGAAGTATGGAATAAATTAATTATTAATCTACTTAATTTTAAAAATTCGTTTATAAGAATTTATTTTAAAATTTTTGTTGTGATCATAAAAAAGGTCATTTTTAGAACTCTAAAAAGAGTTAAATATTTCTCGAAAAATCTTTACAACATATAGGTACCTAAATTTGTTACGTAAATTCCTTAAAAAAAAAAAAACTATATTCGTTTTTAATTCGTGCAAAGAATAGCGCAATCAAAAATCTGATTTATGATCCAGGCTTTTCTCTTTTGGGTTCCGTATCAGAAAATTGGTCCTTTTTATTTTTGAAATTTTGAATCTTTTTTTCAGCTAGTTTATATTATTTTAAAATTGTTTAGAAATGTAATTACCTAACAATTTGTATGCTAAAACTACAAAATAAATCGCTTTTTATTTGAAATGTAAGTTAAATTATCATTTTTTTTGACCGCACCAATCAGAAATAAAGAATTCAATTTTCCACCTATCGTTATTGTTGTATAAACTAAGTCCGCCCACTAATGATTTTATAAATAGTGCATCACCAACCGTTTTTTTGTCATTGTCTCAAAATCTGCTTCAGTATGGAGTCATTCTATTTAGGAGATAGCATTTTACCGTTGATTGAGGATTGGGGAAGATAGGCAAGCTTATAGAGCGAAGTGTGCTGAAAAAATGGGTCGGTTAGTAGAGGTCGTACTTGTCGGTTTGGGTCGAGATTATCTAAGTTTTACACCGACCGTCGAACGTTGTAGAACCATTGTAAAATACAATGCCCCTACTAGTATATAAAATGCCAATATATGTCCAAAATTTAAATATTTATTCAAAAGCACATTTTACAAATTAAATATTTATTTTCACAACATAACAGACACGAGCCTTACTGCTTTGTAAATTAAGTATATAAATAGGTATATTTTTACAAAATATTTCGTTATTTGATATTGCTTTTTAGTTGAAGAACCAACAGAAGTTAAAAAATAAGAACATTATTATTTAATTCTTAATCGTAATTTCATCACATAACAAGATCCCTATAAAAGAAATAAAAAAATCATTAGTCTAATTCAAAAACCCGACTTGTTATATTTAAGTACAAATAATAAGTTGTAACAACTGTTTTACTTATGGAAGTTATAATATGCATTCTTTGTGTTTGATTGGTTTAATCAAAATCATAAGGTTCGTTGTTCTTTCGTGATAATGGTATAAATACAGCACATAAAATAATGATGATTATTAATAACACAAGTGCAGAAAATCCAACGTATTGTTTTACTCTTGACCGTGGCATCTGCAACTTATTCAAATTCTAAATGTATTCATTACAATACAAGCACCACATTATAAATTAGTATACATACCGGGTGGAGATTCGAAATATTAGAATTTAATGGTATTGTTGCATCATTTTTGGATTGCGTTTCAATATCATAAATGGAAAGTGGTATATCAGATCCTCCAAAGCCATGTGATGTTGGTGGAAGTGGTTCTGCTTCATATGAAACTTGTTCGACAACTATGTCACCATTAATAGTCAAATATGTTATATGTTGATAATCAATATTCTGTGGAAATTCGCAATAACGTTGTCCATTAATATATACCTAAAATATTTTTAATTATTTGCTTATACTTCGATAGATTAAAGGGCCGGTTGCACAAAGCTTTTGTTAAATTAACGAACGATCAAAGTTGAAAAAAGAGCATCTGTTATTTGCCATATGCATTCCGATTTGGTTCACTTTGACGAATGATTAATTTAACCAAGTTGTTAAATCATCTTTGTGCAACCCGCCCTAATTATTTTACTCATTACCTCGTAAACTGAAGATTGGCATATTAACACAAGTTGTAATTTTTCACCACGTTTAAATGGAAAGCCAGGTATGCTATGTTCATCACTCCAAAGTTCTTTCTGTCGTGAATTTACAGTGGCAATGTTATTTAACAGATTGAAAGAAATTTGTAAGGCAACATCGTCATCAAGAGTAATGTTGTGACCACAATGCAAACCGACATTGAACCTAGAATTACATTAAATTAAAAGTTAAGTCTCGTGTCTTCGGTGCAAATCTTCCAGCTTAAGTAAAAAACTGGTGATGGTGACAAGTTATTAATGCAACTTTTGGGTTATGGATTCAAAATGATGCAGGATAAACTTCCAAACATTACTTTTATGTTAAAATCAAGATTAATTTATCACTTATAAACAGTATTTCGCCATTTGGTTTTCGTCGCGTAAACATCGTTGCTTGTCCGGCGAAAGTGAAGTGTGATTTTATGCGGCCGCAAGGCCAAGCTGTGCGAAGTGATAACTGTGGTAAGAGATATCGGTCTATATAAATTAAAATATTTTCAACCAAATCAGCGGCGAACACCGCACCACACACAATTAAAAATGAACTTTCTGTCTAACTCAAACGTACCAATCCCATATCATTATGATCAAAACCAGCAACCGCTATATTGCTTCAACAATCATTTCAACCCCCGGCATTATACTCCCAGACACCTTATCAAATGGTTCCAACCCCTAATCAATCACAAATTATTCAGCCCACCATACATACCAACCAAAAGAAAATAGAGCCTACAGAGTCGTAATCCGCAACCTACACTACTCATGTACTCAATCCCGACGACAGACATAAAACAAGACTTAGAAGTGAAGGGCCATGCTGTCCGAAACATTCTGAACATTAGGCATAGAGTAAGCAAGTTTCCTCTAATGATGTTCTATGTTGATTTAGAACCCTCACCGAACAATAAGGAAATACCGGGTGCCAACGAAACCTGGGGCACCCCCATAAATTCTTTATTTTTTAAGATATCAAAATTAAATTTGGTATGCAGGGTGTTAATTAAGTACGTAGACAAACTTTAAGGGGTGATTCTTTGATCAATTCTAAGATAAAAAGTTCATATAAACATGGGACCTAAACGGCTTCGTTTTCAAGATAAAGGATGTTGAAGTTTAAACAAAAATTAACTTTTTTTCAAAAATCTGGAAAAAGCCTAGAGGTATTCTAATGAAACTTGGTGAAGGTTAGTATTTCATAAAGTGGCATTGTTTGGTCAAAATAAATTTAATTTATTTCCACCAGTGGCGTGCATCGGGGCCACCTCAGTTACCTTATTTTAGAAAAATCTGGTACGCCACACAAAAGTATTGTTATGAATACTGTACAACAGCTTCGGCATGGACAGATCAATCGAAGAGTATTACGGAGCAAAGAAATAAAAACAAAGTTCAGAATTAACACAAAGTATTTAATAAAAATAGCGTCAAAGATTACATAACACAAAACTAAACGCAATACTTAGAACCACAACTGACTCAAGTGACTGTGTAACTCTCCTTAAGCTAACAACAAGTACAAAAAAGATATTACCAACTTTATATACCTACTTATAAAAGTAACTAAAACTAAAATTAACTGTTAGAGATATTTTGTATCCTCAATAAAGAGGACTTTTGCGACGAAAAAAGGACTTGATAATGGAATGTCCTAAGTCTGTACAGCTTTAAAGCCGGGTTCTCATTAGTTAATTTCATTGACCAATGAGGCTGAATCAATGCCATTGTAAAGAAATTGAATAATGGGAACATCATTTCAACGATATTGATCAAAGATTTTTAATTTCAATGAAAGTGAAAGGCAGGTCTACTTTGGTTGATCAACGGGATTGATTCAATGAAATTGAACGGTGTTTGAAATGTGAGAACAAGAGTTCAATTATATTGAAACAAATCTTGCAGGAAGAGCCTGTCTCAGTACAGTATCTTCTTTTTGTAGCTTAGGCGATACTTTTTGTAGAAGTTCTTCAAATTTTTCTTCGCTCATTCTTAAGTAGTTTCTGTACGCATCCAACTCATTTGCAGCTAGTTCGGGTAATAGCTTTACCAAAGCACCTTCATATCCCCGGGATAATATCCATTGCCTGACCCACCAACGTCAAGGTTTTCTTGTTTTTCTCTTTTTGATTTCATCATAATCATCTTCACGGATTAGGCCCTCTGGCCTGTTCCGACTCAGTGGTCCATCGTCTCCTTGGTCGTCCTATATCCCTCTTTCTCCTCGGTCTATATTCAATTGCCATTCTTGGAAGGCGATCTTCGTCCAATCGATTTACGTGCTGTTTCAGGTTTTCTGTGTGTTGTTTTATTTTATAGTGTATAGCAAAAATATTTAAGTCGTCTCTTATCGATTCATTTGTCAGCATGTCTAATGTCTAGTCTTGTACAGCCCTTCACTGATCTTTGAAATTTCACTTCGGATGTTTGGATTTTACTATACTCCTTTTTACTTAATGATCACGTTTCGCTACCATATATCAGGGTGGGTACCGCCATTGTCTTATAAAATTTTAGCTGTGTTTCCCTGCTTGTATTATTTCCTATAGTTCTTCTGATGGTCCTACACATTCTTTGGAATGAAGCTAATTTTTGATCCAGGTCGTGATCATAGTTATATGATATTGAAGTTTTGTACTTGTTCGAGGCTGTTGTTGTTTATTACTATTTTAGTTCTGGCAGGATGTTTGCCTTTAAAGGCCATTAGGTAGTTTCATTTTTGATGTAGAAACTTCACAGTTATATTTTTAAGCTGTAATGTGTAATTTGTAGATTGCTCTCTGTAGATCGTCTTTGGATGTTACTAATATTGCTTCGTTGTCGGCAAAGAGGATGGTAATAATGTATTTATTTTGTAGTAGTTGGAATCACACGGGAGCTTGATTTTTCCAAGTCCGTCTCATGTTGTCCATACATAGATTAAACAAAATGGGTGACAAACAGCAGCCTTGTCTAACGCCTTGGTTGATATACACAAGGTCTGTGTTTTCGTCATTTTAGTTTAGTGTAATTCTAATTTTAGTTTCGTGATAAAGACTTTTTATTTCTTTTTGATTTAGTTTATTAAATATTTACACACAATACGGACTCCAGCACGCACAATTTTCTTCTTTGCAGCCATTTTAAAAATTGATCATTTCTGGACTGAATGTTCAATGTCCTTGAATCGTGTGAACAAGTTTCGCATTCAATTGTATTTTCAGTGGGATAGATATTCAGTCTCATTGATCAATGAAATCGAATAATGAGAACCCGGTTTTAGCGCACTAATAAATGTAATAAAAGAAATATCTAGTTACAAAATTGATATTACAGCATTACAAAAAGTAAGCTGGCCTGGCAAGGATGTCCTAAAAATGAAAACTCACATCTTATTCTACAGTGGTTCAAATCACGATACTTGAACATGAATTTTTAGAACTGGATTCCTGGTCTCAAATAAAGTATTAGACAAAGTTATTGATTTTTCACCCAAAAATGAAAGAATATGCAAATTAAAAATGAAAGCACAATTCTATAACTTAATCTTAAGAATTACAAAAAGACACCTTCTACAACTAGTTGCAAGCCTACCAAGACAGCCAACATAATATAGTAATAGTCCTTGGAGATTTTAATGCTAAGATAGGCAGCCAAGACCAGTGTTGAGACGTACCTAGGTAAATGTACCTAGGTACAAGTACCTAGGTACTTCTCTTGTACCTTCGTATACTAAAAGGTCCATATTTTCAGAATTACCTTTACCTATACCTAGGTATTTTTTAGAGTTACCTTGTACCAAAGAATACATAATAAGATTAACAGATTATCGCTCCATGTTCTTTGTTATAACTACTAAGTGCAGCCTCCTGTCTTTTTACTCCGTGTTTCCAATATTTTGGAATAAGTACCTATATTTTCACTGTAGTTGAGAATTGGCAGAATTTATATAAAGCGTCTTTAAAAACTCCTTCAGAAATTATAACAAAAGCATGCAAAATTGTACTTGAAACGTTTAATGCTCACTTTAGAGATAATAAAGCTTCTATAAAGTTTAAAGAAATGCTTTTACTCGAAAGCAGAAACAAAACATTAAGGGTGGTTAGGCCAAACCGACATATTATGTTATTTACATAAATTATTTCTATGTGTAAATTACATAAAACTTTAAAGTGGCTATCCCATGATTTAAGAGGTCGAAGAAAAGGTTTCAGTAGTGAATCTTGTAATAAGAAACTGAAACATTTGAGTAATTTGTAAGCACTTAAAATTAATTTACTAATTTAGTTTTTGTATTCTTTTTAAACCTTTTTGTTATCTGCAAATAGTTAGGTAGTTATAATATAGATTCTATATACCTGCCAAATGTTACTTTTTAATGCTGTTGTTCCATTTTTGAAAAAAAATATTCACACCAATCTTTTTCAGCACAGTTCAAAATGTCAAATTATGACAAAGTTATATTTAGCAGATCTCTATCGATAATTCCTTACATTAAAATGTGTTTTTCTACTCCCACCATGGAAAGTGGGATTTTCAGACTTCGTCTCCATAGATACGAGTATTGAAAATGAGCGTTTGCCGAACAAGTGAAATTAGCGTGCGGAAAATTTACTTTCCGCACGCACATGCATGATTTTCGGTGCGGCAAAGTATAATTTTGCCGCACCAAAATCAAAATGTCATAATGACATTTGATGAATGTCAGATTTGATTTTGCAGAAATATTTAAATTTTTTTATGGAAATGTGGTTGTAGAAAAAATAGTGTGTAATACATGTGTTAAAAGCTTGTATTTGCCACTCTCATGTGACTGCAGCACTCACTATCGTTCGTGCTGCAAACTTCACATTCGTGTGGCAAACGCAAGCTTTCAACACTTGTATTACAAATTACTATTGTGATTAATATCTAATGCAAGTCTTATAGTTTTCGAATATTTTATAAAACACTGAAAATAAGTCTAAAATTCAAATTAATTTTCAACCGACTTTTTAAAAATTGATAAACAAAAATGTGTCATAAAGACGTATCTATACACTGTGTGTCCGAAGTTATCTGTTTACCATTACTAACTGTGTTATTTTTAGAGTTAGGGAGTCGGTTAAATTAACAAACCAGTGACAATTTTTCTGTAGATTAAATGATAAAAGCAGAAAAACAATTAACGTTTCGTTTCCAAATGTTTCACAAAAATATTTTAAGTGAAACACCTTATACATATTTACATATTTTAAATGAAAATTTAAATATTAACAAAAAAATGTTAATACTGAACTATCCTAAATTTAAAAATAGATGACCAAGAAAGACTTAAACTTTTTGACAGTAGGTAATGAAAATAATTTCAAAATATCTTCGTAACAGGTTTAAATCGCACAGAATAGTAAAGAACAAAGCTTTCAGATTAAAAATTAACTGAATATTTATTTACTGTATTAAATGTTCAGGCGCGTTAACTTCTTAATAATTAATACATTCTGTTCCATTTAAAAAATCAAATTTTGCAAATCTCTCGGTAATGAAACGGTCAATTGTTTTTCTTAGTAATTTTTTTTTTAAATCTCACATTTATTTTGCATTTTTAACCCCCCTTAAGATAACGAGTTGTTTATGTATTTTCAAGGGTAATATAACAAGTGGTGGGCTTATTGTCGATAATATTTTCAAAATGTCACGAATGTTAATCCCAACGACGAAAATGCAACGACTGCGAAGCAGGAGTTGCATTTTCCATGGTAACCAAAATTGTAACTTGTGTCGGACATGATTTCCATTAGCGGGTAATGAAATTTGTAATAAATCTTTAACTAATTTTATCACAAAATCTAAAAAGTATACAAAAAAAAGTTATTAAGAAATGTAGTTCTTGGCGAGTTCTATTCCTAAGGGAATTTAATGTGCTTATTTCTTATACACCCTGTATATATATAACGTTTTGCAGCTGGTTTTCGTACATATGTATATTAAAATTATATAAACTTGTATTAAATTTTATTTACATTAATCGGGATTTTAATTACAAACAACCAAATATAAAATCGTGTTAATAGTTAATTATACCTAATTTAAAAAAAATGTTATTGTACGTATTATATCATTTTAAATATAACAAACTTCTGAACAAAAATGTGTATAAATATTTTTTGTTCATTTATCCTAAATAACATATTTAATTAAAAATTGATATAAATTCAGTTTTTAATCATTTATATTCCAGTATTTTAAGTAAATGAATAAGTAGGTACAATTCATATATTTTCTCTGTATTCTAAAAGGTAATTAAAATTTTCAAACGTAAGTATTATACTGGGGTTGAATCCCTTTACCGTTGTGCTCATAGAAATGCTATTGACAACACTGTTCAAGCATTCAGGATTACGTAGAGTTTTTTCCAAGAACGGGACGACGCCAGGTATCAAAAAGGTGTTAATTTCGAACAAAGTACAGGTAAAATTGTAAACTTTATGTAAACACATACTTATGCAACCCAACTTACATCTGCTCGCATAAGAATATTGACGCTAAGTCTCTTTATAAATTTATACTCTTTGCTTGTACCTAAAAAACATAAAAACTTAAGGTACAACGTAAATTCTATTTTCTCTGTAAAACTACGTAAAAAAATTTAAACAATAATTGTGGATATAAAGAGAATATCAATATATGTATTCATTGTATAGTTCGAATTTTATTGGCGTCATTTGGGTATTGGGTATGGGACCAAAAAAATTATTTGTGCGGTTGTACCTAAACCTGTACCTACAATATTTAGGTACATTTTTATGGTAACTGTATTTTTACCTAGGTATTTTTGTAAAAGTATACCTGTACCTGTAACTAGGTAATTTTTTCTCTGTGTACCTGTACCTTTACCTAGGTACCAAAAAAGAAGTACCTGTTACAACACTGGCCAAGACGATGAAACACAGTCCACCGTAGGTAAACACAGCCTGTGCGACTCGAGTAACGATAATGGAATCCGATTAACAAATTTTGCAGCATCAAATGACATGATAATAAGTGGAACTTTCTTCCCCCATAGGTACAGATTTGTGACATTTGTCAAATGTATAGTTCACTTCAAATGGCGCCTGCGTCCTTGATAATTGCGTCTTGGCTAAATGAAGTGGTAAGGCCTTATATGCAATATTAATTCAGAGGGCCTTGACTGTAATCTTTTGAATTGTTGCACTCTATAAAAGTATTAATTGTGCTTCAACACATTAAAACTTTTTGAACAAAGATCTAATTTCACATTGTTTTTTAATAAATTGGGCGCATTCAGGGACGGTCAGCGGCTGAAGCGCTAAGTTAGCAAAGTCCCTGAACAGACACGCTGAGAAAAAGCTTGCAGTAAGCCGCTGAGAAATTCGCTCAGCGTATAATTTGTCAGCTGACTTTGTCAGCGGTGTCCAAAAAAGGAGCGGGAAACATACAAACTTAATAATTTGAATAAAAACATATTAATTAGGGTGAGCTGGTACACATAGTCCATAATTTGAAGATCATTAGCCAAATTTTCTTTAATTTTTGATTTATTACATAATAGTGAAAGTAACACCTAACCTTACAAAATAAATAACAAACTGTCAAAACAGCTTACTATCAGACTTTTCATTCAGGGAAATACCGTTTGCTGACATTCAGCATAAGCTGACTAAATTACCGCTTAGCTAAGCAGCTGAGCGTCCCTGAATGCGCCCATTGGTTGACAACTAGTTGACATTTGTAATACACTGTTGACAGTTATAATAGTAACAACAACTTCCTAAAGGGGGCATTAGTTTCTGGTCCTGTCAAAAAATTTGTAAAACGCGAAGTGGAGCGGCCTTATAGGGACGAAGTCTCTATTGATACAGTTGGCCTTGCTATTACACGTTAGTGGTCATTTAGGCTACAGGCTACAGTTAAACAATTTAATGCTAGATTGTGGCACTTACCGTCAAATAGTTAGAAAGAGAGAAAAGATGAATGAGACACAAAGATTTAGTTGGCCTTTTTGGTAAATAACAGTATCGTGTTCGTGTTTTTATAAATCCTTTTCATCGAAAATTTAAAAATGACGGACAAATTGCCGGACAGGTGTCAATAGAGGGAGTTATCGCAAGCACTACGTTAAATTTCCGTTAACGCTAAAATCACGTGATGTTATACGCTATTTTATTTTTACGGTAAATGACATTTTATAGTTATCGCACGCCGCTATTTTACCGTACGCTAAAGTTTCAGCAACTTAACCTCAACACATAAAATTATTCACCACTCAAAATAACGTACGCAAAAACCCTCCGCTAATTTATGAAAATACCGGACCGCGGTTATTTTTTTAGAGTACGCTAAACGTAGACGCATGCGCATTCTAAATTTAGCGTTGTACTTGCGATAACTCCCTAATGACGGACAACTTTTAATGGGACAAGGCTTCTAAATGACGGACTGTCCGTCAAAATGACGGGTGTATGGTCATTATTAGTAGGGCTTTACCGGTGCTTTACCATACCAAAAATTGCACCAACACGAGACCTATTATTTTAATTCGTATTCAAAAGAAGGCCTTTCTAAACAAAAATTTCATTGGTCTGAATCATATTTGTTTAAAAACTTTTTTACAATTGACATCATGTTAAAGAAAACTGAGGTTAGTTTAGCCAAGCTAATTTTTATAATACAATAACAATAAGGTCAGTTTTCGAATTTTTAAAGATATATTAAAGATGAACAAAATCTTGTTGATTATATAAGGCCTTGCAAAATATTTAAAAAAATACTGGCACCATAGTTTATTAATTTAGAGTGGGGTGACTGCAGTAAACAAACCAGAGATGGTCAGAGCGTTTGTTAAAACTAAATAAATCTACAAGGCATACAGGTAAACTTATACACAAAATTTATTGTTTCGTTAGCGTTGCTAAACGTGAAATTGGCGGATGTTCGTTTGTTTTTAAACGATTTGGTTGTTTAAAATCGCAGACGTAGTTAAACAATCGCCTATGAAAGATTTGTTTTAATCGAACCCAATAACGATGAAATTGTGCTAATAACTTAATAAACGGAATATTTCAATACGAACAAATTTAAAAATAAACAGCATTAATTTATTAATATGGTAGGTAGTAACTGTATTTCAAGCTTAATTGATGATTACCTTTTTAGATGGAACTTTCAGTATTCATATGAAGAAAACAACAATTTTTGAAGCTAATTTATACATATTAAAAAGTAGGTCTTGTTCTGCCAAAATTAGGACAAGTTATGTTAGTTATAGCATTTATATAAAACGGTTGCATTGTAAAACTAAATACAAAATAAAAAGCTTCTAAATTTGTTACCTGGACGTTCCTGATGGTACCACACATTGAATTTTTATTCCTTTTCCTGGAGTAAAGTTTTTGGATACTGGTACGATAGTTGGTAGTATATTCTATAAATATAATTTAAATAATTTGTCGGATATATTTAGCTAGCAACTTGCTTCAATGAAGGTTGGTTATTTTCTACTAGACGTAAGTTAAACATTTTCAAAAATCTGGAATGTACATTTGTTAACTTAAATGTAGAACAAACAACGTCATTCTCGACTGTAACACCTTTGGAGTTATTAAAATTACTTCTATTTTTAGTTTTAGAACCATTAATAGTACAAACTTACTTGCCCTCCTTCTAATTCCATTCTTATGC
The DNA here is from genome assembly GCA_963082815.1 of Melanotus villosus. Taxonomy (NCBI): domain Eukaryota; kingdom Metazoa; phylum Arthropoda; class Insecta; order Coleoptera; family Elateridae; genus Melanotus; species Melanotus villosus. The sequence goes on from OY720426.1 coordinate 42,544,319, forward strand.
ACTCCTTGAAAAAATTAAAAAAAAAAAACATTAACCAATGTTGAACAACCTAAAAATAACAATTTGTGTCACATCCTTGAGCTACAATAATTAGTGAAAGCTTACTCACTTTATTCCAGAAAAAACCCAAAACATTGTATTGTAATATCTTTGTAGTTCCTTTTAAAATGGTGAGGAGTGATTAACACCTGTATTTAGTTTTAAACTGAATCATAAATTAAAAATATGTACAAGGTAAATAAAAGATAAATGACCTTAAACTATAACCAGAGGTTTCCAAACAATGCTAAGATTTTTATGCATTTATCTCTTGTGAATTTTCTGAATATTTTTGAATAGAAAATTTACGTTGCCATTTAGTTTTTAAAGTGTTGTTACATGGTTTTTAATAAGGTATGCGCAAGCTAATTAAATTCACAAAAGAAAACCTACCAAATTAGTATGTGCTTCAAAATTTTATTAAAGAGGAAAATATACATATTGTTCGACCTCAACAATTTTAATTTCCTTTAGTAATACAAAAATCATATTCTTATTATACTAAATTCAAAATAAAATACAAAAATATTTATTAAATAACAATAGGTAAACTAAAACTAACAGAAGAAAATAAATTAATTGCGTCGTTTTAAGCTGAAACCTTCACCACTAAAAGCTTTAAATTCGCTGTTTTCTTCTTCTTTGTCACTAACGGGTGATTTAGTAAAATGCCGCAAAAATCTAAGAGTACCAATTTGATAATCGTAATCTGGAATTCCTCTAACGTACACTGGTTTAGGTTGAGATGTATCGGAAGGACCAGAATCTTTACGACGTTTTCCATCAAGCCGGTTACCAGTTCCACGAAAAGCAACAAATCCTGAAGGTTCTGGCATTAAATCAGCAGGATCAACGACCATATCTTCTTCTGATTGTTTTACCACTTCTGATTCTTTGTATCCAACTGGTGCCGCAAATTCCACCTAAATCAAATAATAATTATATTATACTAATTTGCTGAATATGTTACTGAACTTACATTCATATCACACTCAATTATGCTGATAGCATTGCCCGGTTGTGTTTCCAAGACGCACAATTCGTAAACACGTTGGTTGTATTTGACAGCAATTACGTCTCCCGATGTAAGACATGCAAAAGTACGCAGGCAATTTTCTAACACCGCCTTAGGATTAGTTATGTCTAAGAAGTCAGGTGAAAGGGGTTGGAATTTAGCAAACGTTCCTACGGGTAGTGAAACGCTTTCTATTTGAATCAAATCACCTTCTTCTAAGACGAGGTTGTGCATCATCTGAAATTAAAATAAAGCCTTATGTATCAGGAAATTATAAGAGGAATAAAGTATTGCTAAGAACCCCACCTCGAAAAGAAACGGAACCCACTGCAGACATGGATAAGATAGAAGGAAATCAAATCGATCATATCGTAATTAAAAAGAAGAAATAAAAAATGATACAGGATGTAAGATCTTATACAAGTGTAGACACCGACCACCAATTAGTGATAGCGAAAATGAAAATGAGGGTAATAACGAACATACAAGGAAGAAGTTTAAAAACAAAATGGAACATAGAAGAACTTCAAAATGAAGAAAAAAGAAGAGAGTAGGTCAAAGAAAGAGCTAAAGAAACAATTAAGCAAAGAGAAGGACAATGATAATATAGAAACAGAATAGGATAGCATAAAAAAGAAGATATCAGAAACAGCAGAAAAAGTAATAGAACGAAAAAAGGAACAATATAGAAAGAATTGGTTTGATGACCAATGTGAAACATTAGTAACAAGGAAGAAAGAGATAAGGTTAAAATGGATAAAATCTAATCGAGAGAATGACTATGAGGAATACAAACAAATAAGGAAGGAAGCATCAAACAAAAAACAGGAGTGGATTGACGAGATGATGAATGAGATAGAAAAAGATAGTAAAAATAAAAAGTTATACCAGGAAATTAGAAAACAAAAAAGGAAAAGAAATACAACTGCCAATATAGACAAGAGAGAATGGGAAAGATATATGAAAGGAACGACAACAAAAGAGGTAGACAAAGAGAAGAGAAGCGAAGATGATGAAGAAGAAGAAGAAGTAGAAGTGCCATCAGAGGAGAAAGTAAACGCAATAATTAAAAATTTAAAAAGAAGAAAAGCAGCAGGATCAGACAGCTTATGCGGTGAAATGCTGAAAGAAGGAGAAGATGAAATCAAAAAATTGGCGAAGAATCTTCGCTGGACTTTCCATACTTTTTATTTTTGAAATTTTAAATTTTTTTTCAGCTAGTTCTAATCAACCGAGCTAGAGGTACAATCGCCCAGGACGCAATTTATGACATAGAAACTTCGGGCAAAAATTATTCGATTACCTTTCAAATTCTCTATTGATTTCCTAAGTAAAATTTTGAAATTTTTTTTCAAGAAAAAATCTGCGCCCAAAAAAACATGGCTAACTTCCGTTTCCGGTTCCGGATTTTTTTGAAAAGCTTATTTTACAGATGTACTGTAATTATAGGCCCGCATACCAAATTTGATGAAAATCGGCCCAGTAGTTTTCGAGATATGACGATAACGCCACAGTCATTCATAAAAAAGTAATAATTAAAAAAGCTAGAAATCGGTAACTCTTTTAGGGAAGGATAGTTAATTTTAAATCCTAAATTAGGATCCAGCAACACCTACAATAGCCAAAATATTACAGTAATTTGATGACATAATTAAAGACTTTGCAACGAAAAAGTCCCGACAAGTTATTTAATAATAATCCTATATAATATGTAATAATGCTTTTATAATAAATAATTTGTATTTTCAATATAAATGAGCAGAGTAAGATAATATTTTTTTGAAAAAGTGGGTAATATAAACAAAAAAATATATATTGTAGTCACGCAGATTCGAACCTCCAACCTTTCAAACCGCTGGACCAACACCGCCTTCGTTAAAACGGTGACTTCTGCCCTGATATTTATCTTCTGTCTTTGGAATGTGCCGTTTCCGAGAATTTTTTTTTTGAAATTTTGAAAAATTTTTTCAGCTAATTATAATCAGTAGAGGTAGGGGTACAATTTGGCGTTAGGTTTATAAAAATATGTTGATGCGTTTTTGGGAAAAAAAAAGTTAAAGTCCAAAACTTCAAATGGTCATAAAAGGCGTTAGGGAAAAATTTTGGGGATGCGATCAACGCTATTTGAAAGGCATCTTGATTTACTATCGACCCAGAACATTTAAAAAAAATCGTGTGTGTCGTTTCCGAGAAAAGTTTTTTTGAAAATTTGAAAATTTCCAAAACTGTCCGGACTTTTTATTTTTGAAATTTTGAATTTTTTTTTCAGCTAGTTCTAATCAGCCGAGCTAGAGGTACAATTTGGCCTTAGATTTATAAAAATATGTTGATGCGTTTTTGGGAAAACCGTTCTTAAAGTTGCGCTTTTCAAAAATTCGCCGCGGGCGCAATTTTTGACATAGAAACTTCGGGAAAAATTATTCGATTTCTTTTCAAATTCTGTATTGATTTCCTAAGTAAAATTTTGAAATTTTTTTCAAGGAAAAATCTGCGCCCAAAAAAACATGGCTAACTTCCGTTTCCGGTTCCGGATTTTTTTGAAAAGCTTATTTTATAGATGTACTGTAATTATAGGCCCGCATGCCAAATTTAATGAAAATCGGCCCAGTAGTTTTCGAGATATGACGATAACGCACGCACCCACCCACCCACCCACCCACCCACAGACATTTTTCAAAAAACTCATATTTAGGATGCCTGGACCCTAAAACGTGTTTTTTTCGAATTTTTACGATTTTGAATTTTTGCACGATTCCAATACTTTCCTATACATGCGTTGCAAGTATGGAAAGTAAAAAAGGATTTACGAATTAATGAAAAAGGAGGAAATGCCTGAGGAATGGAGGTCCGGAGTTATAGTGCTAATACCAAAGAAGGGAGACTTGATGCTGTGCGAAAATTACAGAAAGATAATCCTGCTGAATTTAGTGTATAAGATATTAACATCACTAATACTAAAAAGATTAAATAGGTTTACAGAGGAAAGAATAGGAAAATACCAGAATGGATTCAGGCAAGGAAGGTCAAGAATAGACGCAACGCATACGGTGAAACAAATAATAGAAAAATGCTATGAACAGGCTATAGGGGTGGAGATAGTATTCATAGACTATAAGCAGGCATTTGATACAGTAAAAAGAGGATCAGTTATAAGAGATGCGAGGGAAATGGGTATACCCAAAAAGCTGATAAGGATGATAAATATGACCATGGAAGGATCAAAAGCAGAAGTACTAACACATGAAGGATTAACAGAAAAAATAGACGTACACAAACGAGTACGACAAGGAGATGGACTATCGGCGGCATTGTTCAACATTGCAATAGAGGGAATAATGAAAGAAAGCGAGATTAAAGAAACAATAATAGAGAAATCCATACAAATAGTGGCATATGCGGATGATATAGCTTTGATAGCAAGAGATAGGAAAATTTTGGAAGAAACAATGGAGACGATTAGTAGAAAGGCAAAAGAGAGAGGTTTACAAATAAACCAGGAGAAAACCAAGTATATGAAAATTACAAGAAAAGATGAAAGAGTCAGCAACAGAGTAATAAAAATAGGAAAATATAACATAGAGGAAGTAGAAAGCTATAAATACTTAGGGACAATTATAAATAGGAAGAACAGCAGATGTGGGGAGATAGATCAGAAGATACAGTTGGGCTATAAAGTATACTAGGGACATAAAATGATAATGAATAACAAAAAGATAAGCAAGAAGACGAAATTAAGAGTATACAGAACAGTCATAAGGCCGGTGGTGACCTATACTGCGGAAAATGTGTGTCTCATAAGAAAAGATGAAGAGAAACTTAAGGTGTTTGAGAGGAAAATAATAAGAAAGATATTTGGAGGAAAGAAGTTAAACGAGGAACAATATAGAAGACTAACAAATAGTGAGGTGGAAGAAATATTAGAAAACGAGAATATAGTCAGAGTAATAAAATCCAAAAAAATAAGATGGTACGGACATATAAACCGGATGAGTGAGGAGAGAGTAGTAAAAAGGCTGACAAAATGGAAACCACAAATGCGACCAAGAGGGAGACCAAAAGTATGCTGGGAAGAACAAGTAGTAGAAGACATCAAAAGAATGAGAATCACAAAATGGTGGGAGAAGATGAGGAACAGAAGAGAATGGAAAAAAGTTGTGAAAGAAACAACAAGACACAACAACCTATAAAGACAGACAGGAAAATAAAGTGAAGAGAAATGTAGTGAATGTAATGAGTGTAGTGCAGTGGAGTGATGCACCACCAACACTAAAACAGTCAAAAGAGCCCTTAGGGGTGGCTCTAATTCCTATAGGAATGTACAGCCTTCTAATAACAATAATAATAATTATTTTAGATTAAAAGTGTTAGTAAGTTTTTTGTAGAGAAAAAAATGCCCCATTCAATGATGCTACACAATTTTTGAGTTTCGTGTAACAGAGAAACTGTGGAGATTAATTTGTGCACTTTGACAAAAATCACTGATGCCATGAAATTTTTGAAACAGAGGGGTGGAGCTATGACAGTATCATAGCTCCACCCCTCAGTCATAATGACAGTTTGAAATTATCTTTCAATACGAAAAATGTTACTTTTTGGCCTTGGTAAACAAATAACCATTATTCAACAAATTCAGCAGGAAGGGAAATTACTTTATGTCATACTCGTTTCTAAAGCAACGTTTTTCGATCGATTTATAGGACGAAAAGTGACACTTTTGTAACGACCTGCCGTAATTAACCGTATTTAAATTAACCGTGAATCAAATATTCACTATTTGAAATAGCTTACAGACAGTCGTTTAACGAAATTTTCCGTTCGAGGACGTCACAGGCCGTAATCGAACACCCGGCGAAGATCGCTCGTCGGATTGCAAAGTGTACGTGACTACTCGAGCCTTTTCTAACACATCAAATTAGACGGAGCCCGCAAGCGCTCCAATTCATATAAAAGCAAGCCCCAAAACCGAGTTCAGCAGTCAGAGTCCTCCGCGGCTTTGAGAGAGAGTCTACCGGAGTCTTGCAGAACAACCCTATTCTAAAAGCTCACACCGACCGAACTTACCCCTAACCTAGAGCGTGGCTAGTAGCTCGCAAATTCCTGAACCGACCCCACTGAACCCGATCCTGACGCGAGGCTGTAAGCCGGCGAATTCATAGCCCACCCGCACTTGAACCCATCCTGACCACAATTAAATTCAAAACCCAGTCCCGCAGTTTCACTGCCTTAAGCAACAAACAATATTACAGCTTATACTCACGGTATTTAACCAGGGTAACAAACGTGAGTCCTGCACAAACCCGCAGGCCACTCGGGATCGAATACGAACGCATCCAGACCTCAGACACCGTCCTGTTAATTGCTTAATCCATTTTAATTAGCATTTTGTTTAGCAAGATTACGCGACACCAACAGGCCATTTGCATTTCCGAAACTGATGTTTAAGCAACGCCTGTCCCGCGCAGCCCCAAGCAGCACCGGCGCAGTGAGGAAGTAAGCACGCCCGGAACACCGCTCAGCAAGAGCGGCACACCGTCTGAGAGGCCACCACACCGCAATTTCGGGTCGAAATCACGTGCCGCTTCCGTAACATAAACTTTTAGTTATTCTTTCAGAATCCCTTATTATTTCAGTTTTGTTTTACCGAATGTGTGTATTTGTGAAACCAGTTTTATATATATTTAGTAATCAAAGTCATACCCGTTCATTTATAGTTATATTTTATTTATTATCACCTGTACATTAGAAAGACATTATAATTTATTAAACATTTATATCGAAACTCTGTGTGGATTTCATTATAGCCTCAAGGAACCTCATCTTCGACTAAGCTACCCGTAGTCTAACAGTAACCCCAAATAAGGGGGGTTACACTTTAAAGTGCTAGGACTTTAAAGTGTCATTTTAAAGTCCTAGTTCTTTAAAGTGTCACTTTTTGTTCTATAAATGCTCGTTGCTAGGAGATACGAATTGTTGCGCCTTAGACTACATACTTAAAACTAATACTGCTACAAATTGCTGGAGATTTCTTTTAATAATTTAACAACTTTAGAAACCAGTATGACATAAAATTATGTATGTACCTCAGACGAAAAGTGTCTTTAAGGTATTCGCAAGTAATTACGGCCTCGGCTACCCGCCTCGGCCGTAAACAACTTGCTCATACCTTAAAGGCTTACTTTTCGTCCTAGATACATAAAATACTATTTTAAAACAAACTCAACAGAAAATAAAATTATTTTATGTGACAATTTTAACTAATTGACAAGCCAGACTGTTTCAGTAATTCCAAGGCATCAGTGATTTTTATCAAAATGCAAGAATTAATTTCCACAGTTTTTCTGTAACGAAAAAATTGAAAAACTGCAAAATACCATCATTGGGTGGGGTATTTTTTTCTCTACAAAAAACATATTTGCACTTTTGGTCTAAAATAATTAGGGAAGCAAATTTTACAAATTAAAAATTTACCATTGAAATTCCTATGGGGCAATGCACCACCCTGTATATCAGAAATGGCATATGCAGACGATATGTTAATAATGGCTAACAACAACGAATGGAATGAGGCTCTGAGGAAGAGGAATATGGAGATCAACCCAGAAATATCAAAAATAATGATAATTGCAAGACAACATGAATAAATCACAATAGAACTAAGAGGCAACAAACTGGAACAAGTAGAAAGCTTCAAGGATGGGACGATGGAAGAGCCGAACAGCAGAATAAAGGCAGCAACTAGACTATACAAAAAAGAGATTTCGAAGGACGTCAAAGGAAGAGTCCATAAACCAGTGTACGGTACCTACCCTCACATATAAAGCAGCGAGTCATGGAAACCAAATGCAAGTCTATATAGATTTTACAAACGGTTGAGATTAAATTCTTAAGAAAAATCCGAGGAGTCACAAAGACAGACTAAGACTAAGAAATGATAAAATAAGAGGAAAACAAACTCAGATGGTTCGGAAACCTAACCAGAATGGAGGAACATAATGCTATCAAAACACTATAGAATGTAAAATGCATGCATCACGATCTAGACATAGACCCATAATTAATTGGAATAACACAGTAGTTAAGCTGTGGAAATGGCCACACAGAAAAACCTGGCAAAATTTCACCAGAATACATCCAGTGCCAATTACTCCTCGACTCGAATCAGATTAAGTAAGTATCGTATCTCGTACTCATGTTCTTATATTAATTACTTACCCATAATGGTAAATAAACTTTACCCTCGTCAGCAACAAACTCCAATACTCCACAATGAGTTGTACGACTGGTGTTTTTGTTTACAATTTTAAACAGCATCGGGTAATTTATATTTAATCGTGTTAATTGTTCTAACGCAGACGGTGGCATTATAACTGTAAAAAAATTGTATTAAAATTATTTATTAAATTCAAAGTAAAACAAAAAAGAATTACTTTTTCCTCCACGTTCCACATCTTGTCGTTCGTTTCCAGGCAACATAGCCACAGAAAAACATCGATAAGTAGTGTTAAAAGGCCTTGGTATTTCGGGAAACATATTAAATCCAAACTGAAACTACAAAAATGTTTACGATAATTATTGAGGTCAAACACAAAGCTAATTGAAGAGTATCGCAGTAAAAAAAATAAAAACTACTATTCATCTGAATCACTACTTATTGCTTCGGAACCAAATACCTCTTCGCTGCGATTTAAATTTTGAGCAACATTCTTTACGGCATCTAGGAAGGCTAGGTGAGAATTATCTATGGTTGGTAATCGATGCATCATTATAGGTGGAGGTGGTATTGGTGGAATTTTATTTCTAGTCTCTAGTGGAGGAAGCGCTTGCTCAGTTGCTTTTTCCGGTTCATGCTCTTTCGCATGTTCCTTTTCTACATTATTTTCGACTACTGTTTTAGACTGTTCATCTATTTTGCCCATTTTGCTTTTACGTTCGTTTAATTTTCTTTTAAGCTCATACAACATCATTTCTAGATGTTCAGTGGAACACTGATCTGCATAATCGTATATTGCTTCAACTGAATCTTCATCATCGCTTTCGTGAATTGATAAATTATATTCTTCATCTTCCAACAGTTCGTCCGCGTCATCAAAACGAATTTCTTTTCTTACCACTGATTCCTTACTAACGGTCGGCAATTCTGCAGGGTTAACATCTTCTGTAAGGGGCCTTTTTGATAACATATACAGCAAACGCATTAATGCATCTAATGAAACCTCACATACTGCAAGCTGATTCGAAACATCCTCAACAAAGGGAAGCAAATATTCGAACTGCGTTTTTGAATTATCTCTGTCAATAAGCAGCTGCATTTGCTTTGCAGACTCAAAGGTGACTTGCAAATTTGTTAAAAAGTCTGTCAATGGCCTTTGTAACTGTAAGGCGGGACTATTAGGTAACTTATAATTTACTTGCCGTTTCGAAATGCCTTCGTCTACGTTCGGTAATGTGAAACGAATACAATCAAAATGCGTTTTTACATCATTCAATGACGATTCCAAAAACCTGCATAATCCTGGTATTAAATTGTTAAAAATACTTTGAAAATTGCAACAAACTTCCTTCCATAATTGCACACATAAGCTGAGTCCTACGCAACTTAGAAAATTTGATATCATAAGCACATATAAATCGCTTAACTTTTCAAAGTGATGTTTCATCTCCGCAAAATTAGTATCGTCATATTTCTTGAAATCCTCTAAATTCCACTTCGAGCAGTATACATAATCACCTTCCGTTATAGGAACTAATTGGCAAACCTCCAACATACTTGCTTTTAATTTTTCTAGAACACCAATCAGGGCCGATATTGAATGTTTTAAAAATTCCGTTCCTGGTTTTAATAATAAAACATAAATTTCGTCGGATACTTTGTGATTTTGAGTCGCTATGCTCTTCTTTTGATAATGTTCTAATATGCTACGATTCAATTCGTATAATTCTCGAATAAGGTTTATGAGTTTCTCAAAGTTTTGTTTATATTTCTTTTCGTAGTAATAACTTTTTATTTGATTGCATAATTGTATTGCAGCTGGTGTTGCACAAATCGTAAAAGGATATAAGTGGTGTAATCTTATAGAAATGAGTAAACCAGTCATTGCACATGTAACAGAAGCAACCGTAAAATCATTTACAAATGACTTCTTCGATACAAGGTTTGGCACCCAAAAGGTCGTAACTAGTTGCATATCCTCGTCCAAAATCATACGTGATTTTAAAATGCAATTTATATGGTGACATAATACACGTCGATAATCTTCTAGGAATCGACTATTGGTCGAATTAATACTATTTTGCATTTTTAATTATTAATCAAAGCTGTGAGATCCTTAACCTAAAAGTGTTCCTTTTGAGTCTTTGTTGCTACAAGCATTACTTGTATTTCACTGAATTAACATTGCAATTTATAAACAACACTTTAATATTTATTTTAATTCGATATAGCTATTGCAATTTTATTTACTTTCTTAAATGCTTAAAATCCAGAAATACTTTTGACATGTAAAGTAAACACTAAAGGCCGGAATAAGAGACACCATTTTACACAAGTTTACTTTAGGTTAATTAATTGATTTAAGCACGTAATTTTACTTAATTTTAAATATAATATGTAAGAAAAAAAACCTACCATTTTACTGTGGTTATTGTAAGATGAATCAACACTAAAATTTTGTAAAAATACAAATATTCAATGACTTGACAGTTCTCACTACAATTTTGCTTGAAGATGGCAGCACCTCTTGGCTGATTTTATTGAATAACTGCTCCCACTTCAAGACATACCAATTTGGTAGTAGATAATATTAATGTCTCTGCGGCCGAGATGCACCGAGATAGACAGAGAGGACAGTTAAGCAATAAAGATAATAAATAGTAAAGCAATGTGCTGAGCTCACTCACGCAGATAGTTCGTATTTATTTCTACTTTTGAAAACGTATTACCGAAAAGGATTTGCTACAGTTCAATCAAATAAAATAACACATGGCAAATCATTACTTCGGGGTAAGGACAGAATGTCCAGGGGCAGGTGAAGAGCAAATGTAGATGCTGAAAGGTCCTTAGCTTCTCCCTGCCAAAGAGCGTTGTACGTGGCGAAGAGCCACATCCTACTAGGGGTAGCCCCGTTTTTATTGAAAATAACGATTCAGAGGAGCAAACCTCGATAACAAATCCCTGAATATGAAAAGTGGATTTGGACGCTTAGGCTGCAGCCCCACATCAAACTCGGCCAGCCTTAAATTCCTTGATTACTGAAACCTCGACAAATGAAAACCGGACTGTCTCACCGTTGGCGACCTTCAATATGAAATCAGGAATACGATTTGGCACATGGAATATTCGAACCTACCCGACTTACCCAGCTGAAACGAGAAATGCCAAATGCAAAACCTATAATATAATATCCAAGTCTGTGAGGTCAGATGGCCAGGAGCTGGAGAAATCACCATTGCAGACGGTGCAACTCTAAAATACTTAAGGCCGCCTTAAAATAAGGATAGAATTAAAGTTATAGGAATATTAATGACAAAACAAGCCAAGAGAAGCCTGCTCACATGGACTCCGATCTCTGATCGCATTATCGTTTGTGATTTCTCACACTAAAGCTCGTCTGTTACGCACCAACCGAACCGACAGGTTATGAGGAAAATTCTACGAACAGCTAAACGAAACAACACGACAACAAAGAAGGTGAGCAGTGTTAATAGTGATGGGAGATCTAAATGCCAAAGTAGGCAGCGCCAACCAAGATCTGGAAACAACAATGGACATGCATGGAATAGGCGACCGTAACGAAACTGGAGAGATGCTCAGAGAATTCTGCTATATTTCCACATAAATACATCCACAAAATCACTTGGACATCTCTGGATAAAAAAATATGTAAACATATAGATCACATCACTATTACTAGGAAATGGAGACGATCACTGCTAGACTTCCGTAACAAACGCGGAACAGATATGGCTCGTAGGAGTTGAAAAAAACAAGAGATGAGTGGATATCGGACCAAACATGGAGGCTAATACACGAAAAAAAGTGAAGAAGAGATTGATTGAGACTAATACACGAAAGAAAAGTGAAGAAGAGATTGATTGATGCAAATACACTGAGATTAAAACAAGAACTGGCAACACAACTATACGAAATAAACATGAGAGTTAAAAGAACGGCTCGTAGGGACAAAAGAAGATGGACCGACGACCTGACTTACCAAGCAGAAGAGGCAGTTTAAAGAACAAAAGAAGAACCTAAAGGAAGTCTATAGAATCACGAGAAAACTGGGGAATAAACCCTTAAACACAAATACACCTCTGAAAAAGAATGAAGGCAAAACAGCACTGGAAGAACAACTGAAAACATGGTAAGAGCACTTCTCCAGCATTCTGAGCAGGACATCAGAGAATTTACTGATTGAAGGTTATAGACACAAATCCTCTAAGCGCTAATGAGATGAAGATAGCATTAAGACACTGAAAAATGGAAAAGCGGCAGGTCCAGATTTGATATCAGCGGAACTCATGAAATTAGACATCTTAAGTACAGCAGCAGGCTTACAACCGGTTATACAAGACATATGGAACAAGAAAACAAACCCTCTTGAATGGAAAGAAGGCACTATTATAAAGCTACCAAAGAAAGGCGACCTTACCAAATACAATAATTGGCGGGAAATTACTCTATTAAACATTAAACATGATTAACAAATGTATTTCACATATTTTAAACAGACTCTTAAGAGCAAATTGAAACCCGACTAAGAATAGATCACTGTGGATCATGTGTAGACCACATAAATGTGTTAAGAATAATTATAGAACAATCTGTTGAATCGAGAAGCCCATTGTACTTAACTTTCATTGACTTCAGGAAGGCTTTCGATTCTATCAAACACCCTGCTCTCTGGGAAATACAAAAAGTTAAATGGGATGCCTCCTAAATTATTAACATCATCAAAAAACATTACGTGAAGGCGCCAGTTGCAAAGTTAATCACAGAGGAAAAAGCAGAAAAGGCTAAATTGGTATAACCTGGGAAATTCAGACATAACTCCATGACTTAAGGGGCCCACAGACTACTCTGTGGGCAGGTTAAAGGTTGAAATTTCATATTGAAGTAAAATAAAAAATGTTCGTTTTTGTGTGGGAGGAGCCTAATGTTGGCAACCAAGTTATAGCGTCTGTGGCAGTGTTGGCAACTCGGTTGTAAACATTAGTTCACCTCAAGGAACTATAGGGTGAAATTTTCGGCATAATTGTGCTTGTCAAAATCCCACGAATCTTTAGTTGTTATTTTGATTACAAAAATATAGCTATTCCAAACCACGAAGCTTGGAGGGAATTTTTCGAGGGATATAGAGACTTGCTTGAATTGTGGAAGGTTAAGCCGTTTAAGTGTTTAAAGACCGAAACAAGAAAATAATTGCTTGGGTAAAGCTCTTAGATTTGTATAAGCAAATCGACAAAGATGCTAATGTAGACAGTTTCAATAAAGGGCTGACCAACATTAGCACCTGCTTCAGGAGTGAGCTGAAAAAAAGTAGAACTGTCAAGAGCTGATGCAGAAGAAGTATACATACCAAATTTATGGTATTTCGAAGCATTAGAGTTTCTTCGGCACTACGAAACTCAAATGCGTAAATACACAGAACAGTTATTTCTTCTTAAATAATTGTGTTTCAATTATTATTATTTCTAGACTTTGTGTTGATATCGCCGTAAGAAATTTTAAGTCTTCGAAAGTCTGTCCATTGGCTAAAACTGGAGAGTTGCTGATAGCCGTTCATTTGCAGAAATTGCATCACACATAGCACATAGCGGCGGTGTTCTTCTTTTCTATTAATGATCGTACTTTCTCTAATAATTCGTCATACATTTCACTGTCTATTCTTAAAAAGTTTTTAAAATCTAGGTAGGTATAGTGGGTGGGTGGGCGGGTTTTCGCAGTATAGTTACTTGTATAGTTAGTTATATTGCTCTCTTTCTAGCTTGTTAGTGCGTATAGGCTATTAGAGCGAGCGCAAGTCTTGCAGATGGCCGCTCTGAAATTTATGAAATGACTTGTGAAACGAAAAGAGATAGCATTTACTGTGTATAGAATGGTTCAGTACATGCCAAATTAGATCGAATCCGACTATACCTACACTAATGCGTAGTTCCTTCATCAAATTTGAATATGAAAATTGCGCTCGGTTTTGTTATCAATCGGCAATCCTTTGACCAAATTCTTTCTTTTTTTTTCGCCTCTTCTTCACATAACTCATCTACATATAGCAAAGCTTCACTCATTTTGAATACACCAAGCAGAAGTCATCAATCGTACACAACACAAATATACTACTTACATTATTATACGACATTTTTTTTTTAAGTGATGTTTACGTTAAGGTTGTTCACTCAGTTGTTCAGTCTGTGGCAAACAGGTTGACGACATGCTTGACAACCAAGTTGGAAGTCTGTGGGCCCCTTAAATTTGTACCTAATGGAAAAGAAATACAGGAAGTAGAAGTGATGGAATATCTAGGAACAAAGTTAACAAACGATGGAAGAATGGACATGGATATAGCAAACAAGATTAAAAAGTCGAACAGCGAATATTATGCAATAAACAAAACAATATTAAGGAAGAAGGAAATATCGAGAGAAGGCAAAATTAGAGTTGCAAAAGCCCACCAATGATAATGTTCAACATAGAAGCAATGCCAATTACACCAACGCAATTGAAGAAGATCAGATCAATGGAAATTAAATTTATGAGAGGAATAATGGGAGTCACCAAATTAGATAGAATCAGAAACGATGCCATATACGAGGAACTAAAACAAGATAAAATTATAAACAAACTCAAGAAGAAACAATTATTATGGTACGGTCATATAAGAAGAATGAGCATAGAGAGGAAAATTAATGAAACAGTTAATACTAGCAAGGAGCGACAAAAAGAAAAAAACTTGGGAAAAGAGAATAGAGGAATTAATCAAAGAGACCGGACTACCGAAGAGAGAAGCGGATAAACTGACCATGGATAAAAATGAATGGATAAAATTTATCAAAAACCAATACCCGACACCCTAAAGGCAAAGGGGCTTTATCGGACAAAGAAAGAAAAAAAGAATATTATCCGATACTAAAGAAACCACGTCGTTGGTAGTTTGATGACTAATAAAACTTGCCTAAAATATACCGGTCGTCGGTCGTGATAAACATAACCTTATATTTTTAGACAGTAAATAGATACTAATTTTAGTTTTATAAAATTAGATTTTCTTCCTTTTCATTACAGAATGCACTAGAACGTTCCAGATCTTAGATTAGAAACTATAAATAGATATTTCCGGTTTTATCGCTAGTAGTGTAACGAACACGTGAAGTTCAAGTCGGTGAAAAAGTTTGAAATGGGTAATTCAGGCATCGAAGAAGCTATCACATTCAAAGAAAAAGGTAACGAAGCATTTAAAAATGAAGATTGGAGAACTGCGATTGCATTGTATACGAAAGCGATTAAACTTACTCCCGAGGGTAACGATTTAGCCGTCTATTTAAAAAATCGAGCAGCGGCTTATTTAAAGTTAGAAAAATATGACCAGGCCGTTGAAGATTGCAATAAATCGTTAAATATTGTCTCGACAGATCCAAAAACTTTATTTCGAAGGGCACAAGCTCTGGAAAGCTTAGAACGCTATGAAGAAGCATATCGAGACGCTTGTGAAATGTTGAAAGTAGATCCAACAAATAAAGTTATACAACCAGTATTGGAACGGTTGCACAAAATAGTACAAGAACGTGCCAAACAAAACGCACAGATCACCAATCGAGTAGATAGCATGATTAAATTTGCATTCGATATAACCGTGGAGAAAGAAAAGCGAGAATCGGCCATGAATAATTTATTAGTATTGGGTCGTGATAGAGCAGGGGCCGAAATCATTCTTAAAGTTGGTGTTTTACAAAAAATTAAACAGTTGTTAAAAGTCGACAAAAATCGTGAAATTGCATTATCGGCAATTAGGATTATCAGTGAATTATGTAAAAAGTCGATTGAAAACACAAAAACTGTGCTGAAAGATTTGGGATTACCTTGGTTTTTGGAAATTATGGATAGTAATGATCAAAATCAAGTAAACGCAGCTGAACATTGTATGCAGACGATTTTGAATACGTTTTCGGGGATGGATAATAAAACTGATACAAAACCTGACCCAGAGCTGTGTGAAAAATATAATTCCCAAATTGATATTTTGTTGTCGTGCCTTGTATATTCGTTAAATAATCGCGTTATAACAGGTATAGCAAGAGACGCAATAATAGAATTGTTAATAAAAAATATTCATTATACAACGTTAAATTGGGGAGAACGTTTAGTTGAAATTGGAGGAGTTCAAAGGCTTATGGAATGCGCAAGCGAATTAGAGGAATACAAATACGAAAGTGCCATAAACATAACTCAGTCTACACAAACGATAGCGTCAGTCTGTCTTGCAAGAATATATGACAATATGTATTACGATCAAGCTAAGGAATCGTTTATAAATAGTATACAGGAGTTTATTAGCGCCAAGTTGTTGTCACCTGATATCGAATCAAAAGTACGAGTTACAGTTGCGATAACTGCCCTATTACGTGGGCCGGTAGAGGTTGGTAACACCATAATTGGAAAGGAAGGTGTTATTGAAATGATTTTAGTTATGGCAAATTCAGATGACATTTTACAACAGAGAGTTGCTTGTGAATGTCTAATCGCCGCAGCAAGTAAACACGATAAAGCAAAAGCTATAATTACTCAAGGTGCTCATATTTTAAAGAATTTGTACAAATCTGCCGAACCCGGCATACGAGTTCGAGCTCTCGTCGGTTTATGTAAGCTTGCAAGTTCCGGAGGAAACGACGCGACTATTAAACCGTTCGCAGATGGTTCTGCTTTAAAATTAGCCGAGGCATGCCGTCGATTTTTGTTGCATCCCGGCAAGGACAAAGATTTACGTAAGTGGTCCGCCGAAGGTTTATCATATTTAACTTTGGATGCCGAAGTTAAAGAGAAATTGATAGAAGATAAAGCGGCATTAAAAGCTTTGATAGATTTAGCCCTAACAGGAGATCAGTCCGTGCTATATGGTGTGATTACTACTTTGGTTAATTTATGTAATGCGTATGAAAAGCAGGAAATATTACCTGAGATGGTTCAGTTAGCTCAATTCGCCAAACAACATGTTCCAGAAGAACACGAATTGGACGATCCAGATTTTGTATCGAAACGAATTCTTGCTTTAGGACACGAAAATGTTGCTTCGGCTCTCGTTGCACTTTCAAAAACCGAAAGCGATAATTCTAAAGAGCTCATCGCTAGGATTTTTAATGCTCTTTGTAGCGAACACGAACTTAGAGGTTCAGTGGTACAACAAGGAGGTGTTAAAGTATTAATATCGCTTGCTCATAAGGGTACAGACAAGGGAAGACGACATGCAGCTCAAGCTTTAGCAAGAATAGGTATTACGATGAATCCTGAAGTTGCTTTCGCCGGACAGCGCAGTTTGGAAGTAGTTAGACCATTGTTGTATCTTTTACAGCAAGAATTTAATGCTTTGGAAAATTTTGAAGCATTGATGGCATTATGTAACATCGCCCAACACAGCGAAGATGCTCGTCAACGTATTCTTAAAGAAGGTGGGCTCGCAAAAATCGATCATTACTTATATGAAGAACATGAAATGATACGACGCGCGGCAACTCAGGTTATTACAAATATGACTTTGTCTCCTGATGTCATAAAAATCTATGAAGGTGACAATGATAGAATGAAATTTCTGGTCATATTGTGCGCAGAAGAAGATGTAGAAACAAGTTTGGCCGCTGCCGGTGCAGTAGCTATTTTGACAAATGCAAGTCCAAAATGTTGTAGCAAAGTATTTGAACCGAATAGCTGGCTTGAGAGTTTACATATGCTATTAGCAAATCCAAATGAAAAATTACAATTTAGAGGCGTTTCAATTGTCAAGCATATGGTGGAAAGTTCAAAGGAAGTTGCCGAAAAACTTGTAGAAACTGATGTTCTTGAAATTCTCATGGCTTTGACGAAATCAGAAGAAGAACGACTGACAACTATTAAGGCTATTGCAGAAGACGCATTGAAATCTGCTGAAACATGGGGAATCATAAAGAAGCACGATGGAAGTAATCAGAATCCATCTGTTCAGGGTGCTGATCCTTTTGTCAATAATGAAGTACCCGACCAGGAATAATTTTTAATTTTTATACAGATATTATTTTATGTTTACAGTATTTAACAACTTTTATAGCTTTTATAGATTGTTAATTTGTCGCAAGTACTTAACTTATTGATAATTTTTTAAAGTTTTGTTTTTAAATAAATACCTTTGTTAAACTTTCGTTTTGTATTAATAAGAAATGCATAATTTTGCTTTAAAGGTACTTACGATGAGCATTTGATAAAAAAGCAAAAGGTGAGTTATTAATTTAGTTTTGTATTTCATAACAAAGCAAGTTTTTGAGTGGTAGTTGTTTAACTATTAATCTAATTTTAAATTTACCTGCAAAATTTGTTCCAAGGAAAAGTGCCAAATCGAAATATGACAAGTCGAAGTTTTGATGTTTTAACTAAGAAAATTAATTAGAAACTTACTACAATAGATCTATATCTTGGCATGTGTACTTGATGGTGGTCCATTTTTGTATTTTAATTGAACAAACAACTAATTGTTGCACCCTTTTGAAACTTTGAAACTGAAGTTTAAATAAATGTATGTGATTCAGTGCTACCACTACACATGCACTATACACTAAATGTAAACTAAAGTTATTAAACGTTGAAAACAAATGATTAAGATTTTATCGTCCAAGAGAACCCACAAGTTTTACTAAAAGTTATTTTTATTAATATTTAATTTATTAGACTGCAGATATGCATTAAATTTATTATATAATTTTGGGGCATAATATAAGAAACAATTGAAATGAAAAAACTGTTGGATGAAAGTATTGGTTAACCAAGTGCAAGTGAGTGATAAATAACAACCTAATTTAAAATTTTATTTTCAATAAAAATCATTTTAACATATTTGGTACAATTATGTTTAATCGCTCTGTATATAAATTTTAGTGCGTCGCGTTACTGTATAATACGGCCGTATGGTTGGCCAACCTGGTTGGATTCAACCACCAGAACGCCTGTAATCAACAACTGAACATTAGTTTTGAAGTTTCGCAGATCTTTTCTTCATTGCCTTTATAATTGAATTTCCACGCGTATTTTAAAGGTTAAATAGTGATTGTTGTTGTTATATCTTTCTGTAACGTAAGTATACCGTTTTTGTTTAATACGACATGTGAAACAAGTACATGAAAGTGGTTCGTATTGTCAATTAGGTATTTAGGTTAGGATGTCATTCCTTTTTATTTTTTATCGTTTACAATGATTTTACGTATTCGTTAGGAAGTTATAACTTTTAAAAACGTGTTAAGAAGCTTCGATAATTGATATTATTATATTAAACGGGTGATTTACAATGTAAATTTTTTTATGGCGCCAAATAGGCTAGTAGTTAAGGTCGCATCGCATCGCTTTGTTTTTTGTTGCAACAAAAAATTTTGCCTTGTCTTCTTGTTTTTCTGGTATCGGTATGTGCTTACCGGATAAACGAGTTATGAGAAATCTTAAGAAACCTCGTATCTTATTTTGTCAGTGGAGTAGGCGTCCATCTGTTCCTTAAAATTCGCGTAAAGATCATTGAACTTGATCCCTTTGTTAATTGCACTAGCCGTTATTTATAATTTGTCTAACAGTACTTGTCAGACACGAACGAAAAAGTAACACAGATAAATGCAGTTTATAGGTTAGTGGTTCTGCTGTGCCTTAATGTATTGTCTACAATTGAAGTTTCATTTTAAGAAACCACCTACTTTTTATCTGACAGCTGCATGTACGTGGAGAATATTGCAAAATAATTATCTGATAATATTGTTACTGTAAAAAAACGTAGGGGATTTACACAATTATGTGGTTAAGTTTAAGAATAGACAAGCGAAGTTGTTCTAATCAATTTCCAAAGCTATTAGTAAAAGTAGAAAGAAGGAAAATGTAACTATGGAGAAAGTGATTTGGTCAGGTAAATTGTAAATATATATTTTTTGGCTATAAAATTACGAGTGTACTAATCAAAAAAATCAATAATATTACAATTCTTTACAATCGTTTTTCAATGTTTTAGTATTATATATATGTCACTTTGTAAATTAGTATAATGCAGAAATTACAACATGCCTCAAGAATTCTTGTGTTTATTAAAGTTATGAATATGCAATGGTGTAGTTTTCAAGTACGCAAAATATTGTTGTTAAAGTGACACTATTAAATTCTAAAATGGAATCGGAGGCTTCTTAACTGAATTGTTATTTGAAAAACAAGGGGGTGCAATTCTCTTCAAGACAATTATAGATATACAATTAGCTTAAAGAAATTTATTGTAAATAAGTTTATTTTCTGATTGCTAATAAAAGTGTAATAATAAAAAAATCGCACGGCCCATCGATAATGTCATTTAATTTGAATGATCAAGATTGTTGCAGTATCATTCACCTTTCTAATATTTTAGAGTAAAAGGCAAATAAGTGACAGGTACTCCATGACAAACGTTTCAAGGAAAGTCTGAGAGTATTCTCAGACAAATTATGTTTCCTTTTCAAATATTCGATCTAAGCGGTTTTCTTCCTATTTATGTTGATTTTATTCCTGATCATTGATAAATAAATAATGGTAGTTTTCATAAACAGGATGTTGTGGTTATAAATTAATTGCTGCATTTTTTATAACAATTAATATCGAGGATATGTGGTTGGGTGATTAAAACTTAAAGTGTATCGTTAATAATAACAAATTTTGCCAAAAACTGAAAATGTTTAACCTTGATTACAGTTTTCCGATACCATCATGGAGAAGGAAAAGTTGCTAGAGGAGGTAGTTAGTCAAATTCGAGCTTGCCTCGTGTCTACGAAAGGAAGGTGTGACATCCGACAAGTTAGAAGTAAGTCCCATTTTACAGGGTGTTTTTGTGTTTCATATCAGTTTGCATACGAATTTTTAACTCAATTATTCATCAGTTCAACTCACATGCGTTTTATGATTAATTTTGCACCCAGTGCTCTTGATAGGTATTTTCTTTTATATTATTTCTACTTAATTTTTAGATGATTATCGAATGTTAATGGGTGGTGAAATACCGTATGTACAATTAGGATATAAGAATTTAGAACAGTTTATATGTAGTGTTCCTTCCCTATCGACGACACGTTTAAATGGGCAAATACTAATAGATGCTAAACAGACAGAAAAGTCGTCGCATATTGCTAATTTTATTGATAAGCAAAAAACAGGGAAAAAGAAATACCGGTATGTATTGTTTAAACATTTAATAATTGGTTAAATTCTGTTTCGAGTAAGAAAAAATGTCGTTTACAGAGCTCCGCCGAGGCAAGTGGTCCGTCATAATTTCAATGGTGCACCTATGCGTAAATGGGTACCAAAATTTAACAAAAGGTCATACCAGAGTTCTCCACGTCCGGCTGCTGTTTCTCATAATCAGTTCGTAAACATTCCTACCCCAACTAGATCAACAAATACCGTTTTAAAAATATCTAACCGATTAAATGTTAATAAAAAGGAGCCGGAGCCGCTACCACAAACGCCACAGTCCCGGCCAGCTGTTGTTGATGTTGAAAATGCAGGCTCATTAACTGTTAAAGCAAAGAAACGAATAACAAAAATAATGGCCAATTTAAATACCAATTCTGATGACGGTCATTTGAACGGTGTGTTTCCAACAGAGGGTTCTAATTTAGAAATGGTAAATAACAACTCTGTTCTCACACCTGAGGCAATTAAGGAATTGCAACAAGAATCGCTCGCTGCTGTCGATTTACAAAATCCGGTGTGGAAATGGTCCAGCAGTGAAGATAGCCCGGAAAGTTTAAAAAATTTGCAAGTACGTCGACGACAGCAACAAGATGATAATACGGTAAGTTATACTATGAACAATTAATTAAAAGTAGATTTATAAAGCACTTTTCGCTCTACACCGAAAGGTGGAAGAGGATAGGATTATGTATATGTATGTTAAAAACATCTGATATTTGAATGGTTATTATTGTTAAGGGATTGTTACATACATGCATACATACATACATCCGTGGGCCTTGAATTAGTGATGGCCCAATGTGAATGAAAATAATCGTATTATTTGATCGTTGCCGGTATTCGGAATGTTTCGATTGTGGTCACCAAATCATTCGAAAAATGTTTATTTCGGAAACTCGATGTAAGTAGCACAGTAAAACGAATAACGAATGAATTGCTAGCCTAATCAAGCTATTTTTGTCCTACATCAGTCTTGTCTGCACTCGTTAGTCGTCATTATAATAAAGCATGTGTCAGACAAAGATAAAGTTATAATCAACCCTTTGAATATAAAACTACAGAATGAGTTTAGCACTCTAGTAACTATACAAAAGTGCGACGGAAGTCGCCATTTTGAGCACCCATGTATGACTCATTTGTAGTCAAGTGGAGGTTATAATGTCAATGTTAAGAGAGTGAATATCATATTTTATATAGATTAGAACTTTGCAAAATATATATTTAAAAAACTGTTTTAACCGTCAGTACTATAATATTTTATTTCTTGCAGCTTCTAATTTTTGTTCATTCATACTTTTACTACATTTTTTTTGTTTCTGGGTCATCCTCTTGGTCTTTCCTTCATTGATCTCCAGCTGGTAACTCTTCATAATAATTCTCTCTCTTCTCTTCTTTGTATGTGTCCATACCATCTTATTCTACTGTATTTTATGTCACGATATCTTCTCTCTTTCTTATCTGTTCTATTTCATGGTTCATTAGGATTTTATATTCTCCGTCGTTGTCTGCTCTCGTTCCCAATATTCTCCTTAGTATTTTTCTCGCAAAGGCTCTTAACTTTTCCTCATCCCTTTTGGTTATACACTTTGTTTCCGAAGTGTAGCAAATTACTGCTCTGATTGCTGATCTATAAATTCTTAGTTTCGTGTTCCTGCTTAAGTTTCGGTTTTTCATTAATTTTTGGTTTCCTGCTTTTATTCTCTCCTCTATTTCTATGCTCCGTTCGTTTGTACCATTTATCATCACTCCTTACTTAAAGTTTTCTACCTTTTTAAATCTGTCCTGTCCAATTTTAACCTCCCCTATATTTCTTGTGTCGTCTCTGTTGCTTATCAAATATTTTGCTTTTGTCTTAATTAATTTCTAAACCCCTCTTTCGGGCTTCGTGTGCTAGTGTTAATGGTGTTTCCTTTAGGTTTTTTTTTTCTCTTCCTATTACCGCAATATCATCTGCATATGCTACCAGTTGGCATGAGCTTTGTGCATTGTTCTCCTTGTTCCTGTCACTCTTACTGTTCCGTCTAGTGCTATGTTAAAAAGTGTAGTTGAGAGCGTGTCTCCTTGGCGTACCCCTTTTTCAATCTGAATTGTGGTTCCTTGATGTGTTATGACTTGTGCTGTTGGAGCCGTCCGTAGTCATTTCTGTTAGTCTGATTAGTTTGTGTGGAATGTTGATGTTTCTCATGTCTTTGACTAGCATGTGTCTTGATATACTGTCGAATGCCTGTTTGAAGTCCATGAAGAGGATGTGCAGGGGATGAACATTCCATGTTCAAAACATTTTTCTATTGTTTGCGTCATGATGTGTATTGCATTGATAGTAGATTTCCCTGGTTTGAAACCTAGTTGGTATTCGGCAATTTCTGGTTCTGTGTATATCATCATTTTCTGTCTAACTAGTGATGTAAGATCAGCTTGTGAGGTCCCCCTTTTTGGGAAATTGTTATAAGCCATCCTTTTTTCCATTCACTTGGCATGCTTCCTTGTCTCCAAATTTCTACAATTATTTAGTATATTCTCTGCTTTAGTTCTTCCCCTGCATTTTTTATTAATTCATTAACTACTTCATCTGGTCCTGCTGCTTTCCTTTGTTTTAGTTTGTTTTTTGTTCTTTCGTATTCCTCATACGTCGGTTTTTCTTCATCCTCATTATTCTCATTTCTGTCTTTCTCCATTTATTCCTTCGATATTTCCTGAGTGTTTGAACGCTTCCGTGAAATATGTCTCCCGTATGTCATTGTCAATTTTCACCGTTGATTTCTTCCTTTCCCTTTGTGTTTTGATATAGGTGAATAGTCTTCTGCCGTCTTTACTGTTTGTCTCTATATTTTCCATAATCTCATCTATCCATTCTCTCTTCTTATTTTTACAGTACTTATCTGCCCCCTTCTTTCTTTTTTTGTATTCATTTAGATTTTGTTTTCCTTTTGTTGCCAACCAATGGTTTCTTGCTTCATTTTTTCGCTTGACTCTCCTTTCGCATTCCTCGTCGTACCATTCTTTCCTTCTTATTTTTGGTTTTGTTCCCAGTACTTTTTCGGTGGTTTGTATAATGTTTTCTTTGATCTTTAATCATTTTTGCCATATACTGTCACTTCTATTTTCTGTGTGATTCTCTTCCATTGTCTTTGTATATTGTTGTCTTATACTTTCTTCTTTTAATTTATCTGTATTCCATCTTCGAAAATTATTGCGTAGGTTTGACGTTCCTTTCAATATTTTGAGTTTGACTTTGACTTTGGCTAGCACCAGGTAATGATCCGAATCTGCGTTGGCACCTCTGTGCGGTCTGACATCGTGTATTATTCTCAGCCATTTTTTTTGAAATCAAGATGTGGTCTATTTGGTTGCCATCTGTTGTTCCTGGAATGTCCATGTTACTTTGTGCTTGAATTTCATGCTTACTATAAATGTGTTTGTTATTGTTGCTAGATTGCATAGTTTTGTTCCGTTGTTATTTGTATTCTTGTGAATTGTTTCTTTTCCTGCCACGTTTGAAATGTATTCCTCCTTCCCAATTTTTGCGTTGAAGTTCCCCACTTTCCCCAATCTCTTCTCATTTCTCATAGAACTCTACTTTGTCTTCCTCTTCAGCATTTTCTGTTGGTGCGTATGCGTTTTACATTCTTATGTTCGCTTGTTTATTTTGTAATCTGATGTAAGCGATTCTCCCATTCACTGCCTTAAACTGTATCACTTTTTCATTCATTTTACGGTTAATTATGAATGCTATCCCATTTCTCCCTTGCTTGGTGTCTCCGGAATAGTGTACTGTATAGTCTTTTTTATCTATTTTGCCATATTTTTTCCATCTCGTTTCCTGTAATGCTACAATTTCTACTTTGTATTTATTCATTTCTTTTGCTATTTCTTCCATTTTCCCTACCCTCAGCATGGTCTTAATATTCCAAGTTCCTACTGTTATTGTGTTTTTCCTTTCTTTCTTTTCTTGTTCTCTTTTCTTTTCACATTGTATTGTTTGCTGTTTTTTTTCTTCTTTTTCTCTCTCTTCTGTAGTTCCCTCTGTTTCCTTATTCTCGTTTTCCTTTTCGTTGCCTAGGTCACCGCCTATTTGTCCATCTTTCTCTTGTTGTGTTAGTTTTTCAGTTTGGGTTTTGGGGTTGCCGTTCTTTCCTGCTTGTTCTTTTGTAAACCCCGCCAGCAGGCTTTGTGACCATGCAACTTTTGTTTTCTGTACATCTTCCTGTACTGTTTATTCGCTTTCTTATAATTATCAGCTGTTAATGTTTCTCCTTCTGGTGATCTGTCTGATGTCGTACGTTTTCCACTATCTTTTCCCTCTCCATTCTTTGCTGTGTTATTATCTTTGTCTTCCTTATTTCCGCCTGGCAGTGATTGGCAGAGTATGGCAGTGGGTGGCAGTATCTGGGATGGACTGGCAGCGATTGCCAATGACTGGCAGTGACTGTCAGGGTCTGGGAGTTTCTGGCATAGTATGGCATTGTCTGGCAGTGAGTGGCAGTGTTTGGCATTGACTGGCAGCGATTGTCAGTGTCTGGCAGTGACCGTCAGCGTATGGCATTGTCTGGCAATATGTGGCATTGTCTGACAGTGACTGGGAGGGTATGGCAGTGGCTGTCAGAGTATGGTATTGTTTAGCAGTTGTGGCATTGTCTGACAATGACTGGCAGAGTATGGCAGTGTCTGGCATTGACTGGCAGAGTCTGGCAGTGAATGTCAACTTTTGTTTTCTGTACATCTTCCTGTACATGTCGTTTATTCGTTTTCTTATAATTATCAGCTGTTAATGATTCTCCTTCTGGCGATTTATCTGATGTCGTACGTTTTCCACTATCTTTTCCCTCTCCATTCTTTGATGTGTTATTATCTTCGTCTTCCTTATTTCCGCCTCTTATACTCTTGGGTGTCGAGGATGACGCTTCTCAGTTTTCTCTAAGAGTTTTGATGAAGTTGCACCAGTCTTTCCTATTTTTCGCCAGATTTTTATGCATGTTTTCCCTTTTTTTTCAGCAGGTCTGTTAGATCTGTTATACTTTGGTTCCATGCTTGCCGGTGTCGTCCACATCTGCTTTTGCCCAGGGCTCTGGCTTCCCATCCCTTCTTTACCTGTCTGTTGTTAAAAAACCACCTTAATTTCTGCTATTCAATCTTTTCCAGGAGTGGCGTTGTATCTATACTGTATTCAAGTTAAAGATGGAGTGGATGTAAACAAATACATGCGCTGTTCACGTGCTTGAAAGAAACAGGGTAGTATTAAGGGAATTCGTAAAGATTTGCATACGAACCAGTATAGCAAAAAAATATTTAAAAAATCAACTAAAAACAAATTTGAAATGATGTTAATAATTAGACATTTGGTAATGAATAACATTTTATAAAGAACATTTTTATTCGATGTTAAAGTTGGGTACAATAAATAAAAAATAAAATGAAAATAAAATAATTTTAAGCCGGACATGGACTGATATCAACGACGTGTAATTCCGGGGTGCAGTGGTGAGGGTTCAACCAATCGCATTAGCCAAAATGGAGCACACGTGCTGATCACGCACTGATCACGCGCCGATCATTGTTTACATCCACTTCATCTTTAACCTGAATGAAGTTATAGTTGCTTTCTGATTTCTGTATTGCGAATTTTTTTAATTCTTCTGACACCGAGTGTTCTTCGCAGGTATTTCATTTCGCATGCTTGTAGTAGACTTTCCTGTTTTTTGTTCAATACCCAGTTTTCACAGCCGAACTTTAAAATTGGCACATACAGGGTGTATCGTAAATGGCGCATAATATTCGCACCACGCGATTTTGCGTTAAAAACTGGACAAAAAATGGTATAACTGTTTTAGGCCAAAACGTGTAGTTTTTGAAGAATTGTTAATTAAAGTCTTGTAAACTTAGCAACACTGTGTCGTCAGTCATATACGTCACCTGCTATATCACCAATAGCAACCCGCTTGATTTAATATAATTGCATTGTATATCGCTGCAACATTTCTGAAAAGCACAAGCACTGCAAAAATTTCAAACTTCGGATGGAAATTCTAATTAAACGAAGGGTATATTGAGTACAATTACAGATTAGTTATTTCTTTTGTTGATTAAACTGCAGCTAAAAATCCAGCGCTTGCGTGAAATGCAACCTTATTCTTTTTGTATTTTTTGTAACAATGTTTTGCCCTTTCTGCTAAAAGTTTAGCAAAAATTGGAATGTTCCTCTTGCGTTGTTTTAAAAACCAACGGTATAATGCTTTTTCCATTGCAGGATATTCACTTTTCTTCATTGTTTTTCATTTTCCAGGTCCACTTTCTGTTGAAGTAATGAATTTTCGAATTTTATTTTCATTCTTTTTAATGTGTGTTATTGTAGATTTATGAACTCCATTCTTTAATGCCAATTGTTTTGCACTTATAGCTTTAGTTAATTCTTTTAAAATTATAATTTTATCACTCAGTGGTAAAAATGTATGATTTTTTTTAATGCACAGACAACAGACATCATAACGTAAAAGTTGTATGACACAATGAGTAACTTCACGGATGGATTAATACGCACTACTAAATTTATAAATTACAATGAGACTGTTTATTTTATTCAGATTTATAGTAGGAGACTGCTGACTATGCACTAAAACAGCAGTCAAAACATAACAGAAATAAATAACGAGAATTCATATCAAACATTATTATGATGTATGATGTAATTTAATACCTATGCGGTGCGGTTGAAATTATCGCGACTGTACTGTATTTATTTACAAACAGTTTTGTGCTGAAATATGGCCACATCGTCTTCCATAAGAACCCATACTGAATCTGAAGCAGTGTTGCCAGGTCAACACAACATTATTTCCCCTGAACAACTCAAAAATTTTCCTTTTTGAAATAAAAATTCCCTTGGTTGAAAACGTAAAATTCTAAATATTTCGTAACATATTAATCGATATTAATGGTATGGTAACATTAATTTTATTACAAATTAATACAAATTTTGCGAATTATGCAATGATATGTGAGTTACTTCAAATTTCTCAATATTATCTCGAATATGACAAATTTTTTTTTACTTTACATCATTGACAACGGAAAATATGCCCTTAGTAGCTGCATTTGAATGCAGTAAAGATGGAATATTAAAAACTAAGTTTGATTAAAAGATAAAGAGCATAAGAATAATTTGTTGATGATTTTAGTATATAAAAATCGGAATGCATACGTTTTTAAAGCGAAGTATTACGAGTAGTGGAAATTTCCCCGATTTTGAACGTTTTTATAGAAAATTTTCCCGGTTTAAGGGAAATTTCCCTGCATCTGGCAACACTGATCTGAAGTATGAAACGTAGTATATATGAACTTCTTTCGTATTTTTGTACCAGCCTTTATATTTCCTCATTGTTTTAGAGCCCTCTTTAATGATTTCGTCCATTACGCATATGAAAAATAATGGTCTCGAAACTTCTCCTTGTCTAGGGTTGCCACCTATTCAATATAGCAAAACCGGTCATCAGCTTTAAGCTGCAAAATTTCATTAATTTTATTTATTTTTTTAAGTATAAATGTATTCTATATAGACTTATAGAATGTCAACGAAACCTGGGGCATCCCCATATATTTTTTATTTTTTAAGATATCAAAATGAAATTTGGTACATGTAATACTATTTAAAAGGCATTTTGTGACATAGAACACAAGTTTATGTCACTTCCGGTTTAGCCGAAATTAACATCAACTTTGTTATTTTAGGGTAAGTCCGGGATAGTTGGACCACTTTTTTTTAGAACGTTGTGGTTTTGTTAATTTCACATTTAAGGCTTGAAAACTGATTGCTCTCAATACGTCTTTTGATAATGTGTATATACATTTATTAAAAACTTAGGTGAAAGTAAAAACATTAACATGTGAACAAAAAATGTAAAACTGATAACCGATCCATCTAACCCATAGCAAGCGGGTTAGTTGGACTGCACGCTATGGGTTAGTAGGACCACTGTTTAAAGATAGGCTTTTAAACATAAACACCACTCCAAAAAATAACATTCTACACAATAAAAACGTAACATACATTTTAGATTAATACTTATGACTGTTCTCAGAAAGCAGATTATACACTTTTTTTATAAGCCACTTTGCCGCACCGTTCACACATGTGTGCATATTTCATGCATCCTTTATGTGACCACCTATCACATTTAATGCATTTGCACCAGTCAGCTTTTCTTTGTGTTGTAGAATAATTTTCTACACACCCTGAGCAATTATTTTCATCCCACTCCTCATCTGTACTAACCAGAAAAGGAACGGTCCAACTATCCCAATACTATGGGTTAGTTGGACCACTTTGTCACTGGAGCCACGTGGTTAGAAACGCCGCAAAAGTTAGGTTAACTGTACTTCTAACATCTTAGCTACATGTATAAATATAAATTTCAAAAATATTCTTATTTTTATGCTCGATATGATCAATAGCAAACAGCCAACACAAAACTTTAGCAGAATATTTTCACAACTATGTTTAATTTTGATATATCGATGAAAGATCTGCAGGTGATATGACCTGCCGCAACTTAAACTGTTCCACTGAAGGGGTGGACGCGTTATAAGTTCATTCATCGTTGCGTAAAGTAGCGTTCTGGGTGATGGTCCAACTAACCCATTGGTCCAACTATCCCGGACTTACCCTAAATGGAACACCCTATATATTTTTTACATTTTTGGAATCTCCTTTTAATTTTACGTATGATAGTACCGGGTGATCAATGGAATTTATAATTAGAGCAGGCTGTGATATTTACCATAAAGTTGGCAACACAGGCTTGCAGTTTGAAATTAAAAATTTTAAGTGTCAGAATTGTGACATTTATTTTTAAAAATGTTTGATATTCAACATAAAATTTTTCTCACTGAAAGTAATTTCAAGCTTTTCTTCAAACTTATTTTATTTCTGCGTTTCAGCAAAATAATGTTTACTATATCATCAAAGAGCGTACAAAGCACGAGCATAACCTCAAATAAAACAATTGTCAATTTATTATTAATTTCTCAGTGTGTCCAACCACGCAGCATAAAATAGAACCAATCACAGCCTTCTCTAATTATAAAATTCCGATGATCACCCGGTACCAAGTTCGAAACATTTTGATGACAAAGTAAATTTTTGTAAAAATTAATCTAGAGTGCCATGACTTAAACAAAATGAAAGTAAAGGTGCCCCAACATTCGACACAAATTGTTTTCGAACTTCAGCTATTTTCGTTGCTGTATTAGAATGACCTAAACTTAGCAAAAATGCTTTTTCGGGAATAACTCTGTTTTTTCAAATGGCACTGTGGTGGGAGGATACTAAGTTATTAAAAACGAGCGTTTTTCAAGGATTTTATCGAGACCAATAACGCGGGATTAGTATGAAATAGTATATTAAAATACAAGTTGCTGAAGGCATCTATTCAAGCACGAATTTGAAATTCCGAAACGAGCCGCATAGCGGCGAGTTGAGGAACAAATGAGTGCTTGAATGATCTTCTGCAACGAGTGTTTTATACTATTTTGCCGCTTTATACCATTTTATAAATTAAAAAATAATAGTTATTTGTATACTAAGGCCGCGAAATTCCATTTTATCGTACCGAGAGAAAAATTGTCGCCGAGGCCGCTTGCGCCGAGGCAGGACAATCTAGAGGGCGCTAAAGAATTTCGCGGACGAAGTATACACAATATTTTTTGTGCAGCTGTAAAAAATACATAATTACAAATTTTTATCATAAATGAATGTAAATAGAGTCGGCTTTCACGTCACAATGTTTCTATGGAAACAACATAAATAAAACGCGTTTCGCGGCCGTTACTAAGGGTAACGCAATACAGGCCGCGAAATCGGATCTCGCGTCCTGTATTGCGTACGCGAAATGACCACTTCGCGTCCGGTTGCACAAAAAAATTTTAAATCTAGGAAATTTTGCGGTGGCGTAATTTTAGGCGGCTGTGAAAAAAATTAATTTGAAACGTCAGTTTTTTTTAATTTCGCGTTTAATGTTTGAAAATGAATGCAGAAGAAAGTTTATCACTAACGCCGCCGAAAATTTGGCAAATTGCACAAAAAACGTTAGAAAATTTATTGACAATTCAACGCTACCAACATCAATACAGTAAATTTTACTAGTCTATTCTAGCACACCAACAACTTATTCTAACACTCAAATGACGTCATTTGGGTGCTAGAATGGAGTTATTCTAAACGCAAAATAGAAAAATTTAATTTGGAATAACACACACATAATCTCCATTCAGAAAAACGGTATGTTGGACATTTAAATCAAGGATTGGGTTTCAAAACAATTGAAACACATGAAATGCACAAAATAAATAAATAAATTAATTTGTTTTGAGTGTCGGAGCACCCTGATTTCGATTTTACGCGGATCATGGCATCCTAGATTAATAAATAAACTCTTTTGCAGGTACATATATTTACTTTGCCATGAAAATGTTTCAAACTTGATACAAATAACACACGTAGAATTAAATTAAATGGAGATTCCAAAAATGTATAAATATGCAGGGTGTTCCCTTTAAAATAACAAAATTGAGGGTATTTCTGGCGAAACTGGAAGTGACAGAAACTTCTGTACTACAGTAAATAATACAGTTTAAAGAGTACATAATTATATTACATACAGGGTGATTCAAAAGGTATGGTCCAAACTTGAGGGTGTGATTGGTGATGTTAAAATAAGTAAAAAATGCCAATAAACTCATGTCCGATTCACAATTGTTTTCTAGTTATAACAACATTTAGGATAATTTATTATTAATAAAAGACCATATACAATTATAAGAAAAATTAAAAAGTATCACAACAAAAAATGTTCAAAATGTCCACCTAGTACTTGTATACAAAGTTGGCAACGCCGACGCACAGAATCTCGAACATTCCTCAACTGCTGAGGATGTTTTCGAATATCTTCAACAGCTTCATTTGTCCTATTAACTAAATGGCCCCTGTCCTGAATTTCCGTTGCATAAACTTTTTCTTTTAATGCACCCCACAAGTAAAAATCTAGTGGATGTGAATTGTGCAACGGTGCCCCGTCATGCTGATACCACATGGATCTTCGCACATCAAAATGCGGATCTTCTAATAATTCCGACAAGGCATTATCTGAAAGGTCTAAATACATGTTCGGTGGTCAGACTGTCTTCGGTGAGGATACCTTCTCCCATATTCTACCACAGGTGCACGGGCATTTCCGCTGCAATAACCATACACAAAATGCATTTCTGCACGTACAGAAAATGGCCCCATCATTACCACATTTATTGAAAACTACGCCAATTCAAGCTTGAAACGTCTTCTGCCATAAGGAATTAACATTTGTTTTACTTAGTTCCTTGATATAACCTGATTTGGCAAAACACAGATAAAAACAAAGAAAACCTCTGTAACTAGATAGCGGTTGGAAATAAGACATGTGTTTATCGGCATTTTTTGCTTATTTTAACAACACCAATCACACCCTTAAGTTTGGACCATACCTTTTGAATCACCCTGTATACCAAATTTCATTTTGATATCTTAAAATATTATTTAAAAAATGGGGGTGCCCCAGGTTTCATTGACACCCGGTATACAGGGTCCTGCAGCTCACCTCCCGTCTTATGTAGCTCATTTATTAATAGACATAGAATTTTTATATATCGCAGACGTTGTCTGTACCCGAGGCCGCATTTCAGGAAAATATTTTTGATTATACAGGATGTTCTCAAAAAGTGTGACGTCATTATGATATATTTTTTTAGATTACACGCCCGATATTTTTTTGTATATTTGGGTTCCTCTTGTGGTTACCTACATA
Source organism: Melanotus villosus (assembly GCA_963082815.1). Lineage (NCBI taxonomy): Eukaryota > Metazoa > Arthropoda > Insecta > Coleoptera > Elateridae > Melanotus > Melanotus villosus. Next base: position 42,577,620 of record OY720426.1, read on the forward strand.
CCCCTAAAATTTGGTTGAAATCGGTTCAGCGATTTCAAAAAAAAAAAAAAAAAATAGATAAAAAACTGTTTTGCACTACTGATTTTAAAACTTGATAAAAGATACAAATAGTGCCTCGTTAATAAAGTTAAAAGAGGTACCTATTAAGTAAGGTAATATCAGTTTCGTTAACCTAGTTTGGTTGATCCGAATTATACAGGGTGTCCAAAATATAGTGTCAAACTCTTCAAATTTTAAAGCAATTTATTTCCCTTATTTTCAATTGGAGCCCCTGTATATTTTTATGGCATTCGATGCTAAATTAAAAAATAAACATTTTTTCTAAATACAACCCTATCAAAATTCCTAACACATTAAAAGTTATTCGGCGAAAACTCGTTTTGGTAACAAACTATTCCAATTAATGCCTACTAATATTAACGGATTTTGACATAATTTTGTAATTACAATAGTAGATTACGTGCCAAGTGCAGAAAAGTGGATTTTTACTAGACGAGTATGGCAGGTTTGAGTACGAGCGATAGCGAGTACTTAAATGCCATACTATTTTTTCGCATTTTATATTCTCACATAAAAAGTTATCTAAATTTATTGAGATACATTCTGAATAAAATTAATAAAAACACTGAAAAAAGTAGGCGGATTCTCGATAACATAGTAATCTGACAGGAACTGTTTTTGACATAACAGAATTCAATTCAAACAAATAAATACATTTTTTTTGGAAATCTAATTCCGAAATGGACTTGAGTGACGAAAATAACTTGGAAAACCATTCAGAAGATATTTTAAATGCTGCCCAAGAAGCTGTCAAATTGCATTTTAATGAAACCTGACGTTGCTATGCAGTAATGGTTGCTATACTGTAAAGTGACCCATTACTCCACGATTTTGAGTGTACTAATGTAATACATTAGTGTATGAAACGTGAAAAAACATATGATATCAATAAATTGTTTTTCAATGCCACCTTTTTTCATTGAAATTACTATTGGAATAGTTTGTTACCAAAAGTTTTCGCCGAATAACTTTGAATGCGTTAGGAATTTTGATAGGGTTGTATTTAGAAAAAATGTTTATTTTTTAATTTAGCATCGAATGACATAAAAATATACAGGGGCTCCAATTGAAAATAAGGGAAATAAATTGCTTTAAAATTTGAAGAGTTTGACACTACATTTTGGACACCCTGTATAATTCGGATCAACCAAACTAGATTAACGAAACTGATATTACCTTACTTAATAGGTACCTCTTTTAATTTTATTAACGAGGCACTATTTGTATCTTTTATCAAGTTTTAAAATCAGTAGTGCAAAACAGTTTTTTATCTATTTTTTTTTTTTTTTTTTTGAAATCGCTGAACCGATTTCAACCAAATTTTAGGGGTATGTAGGTAACCACAAGAGGAACCTAAATATGCAAAAAAATATCGGGCGTGTAATCTAAAAAAATATGTCATAATGACGTCACACTTTTTGAGAACATCCTGTATAATCAAAAATATTTTCCTGAAATGCGCCCTCGGGTACAGACAACGTCTGCGATATATAAAAATTCTATGTCTATTAATAAATGAGCTACATAAGACGGGAGGTGAGCTGCAGGACCCTGTATACATAAATATATACATACAAAAATATAATCAGAGGCTTTTCACAGAAATTACAAATTAAATTTAAAGGGATATTTTTGGTTCGCCTTTGCAGATGTAATTAAATCCTTATTATTGTATGAAGTATGGATCATGCGCATGCGCATGAGCTAGCGCTAGACATACGTTGAATCTTCTATCTCTATCTTATGTACTACACAAAGATGTCCCTAACCAAATTATTTTGTGCGATTAGACTCATATGGCTGATAACTCAGCCCTCATATTTCTCGGTAAAGAAAGCATATTGCCACATTATCAAAATAGTACATAGTTTTAACCGGTTCAAACGAAAATTAACCGGCTTTTTAGATACCGGCAACCGGCAGAAACCTTTTTAAACCGGTTACACCGGGTGAAAGCCGGTTAGGTGGCAACCCTAGACGTGCTCGAGGCGTATTTCGTCGTACTTCGCCGTTTCACCGTTTGACGTTTATGCATTCTCGGCTGAGCAGTTTTCAAGTTCGAGATTGAGTTTTGTCATAAGTACGGGCATTAGTCTTTTTTGTAATATTGATTCATAGACGGTTCAGCAGGGCCGCGCCAAGCCAGTTCGCCGCCCGTGTGCAAAACTAAATTTTGCGCCCTTACAGATAGCTAATTATAAATTAAAAGGTTTACCTATTTACCTTGTTTAACTGTTTTATAGTTAAAGACAGTAAAATATGTTTCCTTATATACACGGTGATTTAAAACTATTGTCATTAAATTAAATGGGTATATGCTGACCTTAATAGAAGAACATTACAGCAAAAATTTAAAGCTTATTGCGATTTTTATTTATTTTAAATTTTGTTATACACTTTTGAGAACCGCTGGCTAATATGCATTTAAAAACCTGCAATAGAAATTTGACCTTGCAAAAATAAATGAGACATCAGACAATTATGTAATTTACAGGTTTCACTTTCCTTTCGCATTTTTTCAGGCTTGAGACTGGCATTAAACAATAATTATTGGCATGTTTAAAAAGTGATATAAAAAAAATTGTTGTAAATTAAGAGAAACATGACTTACAAAAAATTTTCAAATGTTCCTCCATTAACTCCTATACAAACACAAATACACACAACACAAACAAAACAAAATTAAGTACAATAACATCAATTCTTTCAGTTGTTAAAAGGTTAACCTTCCATTAAAACGTTCGATGAATGCATTCTGAAAGCTAAGAATGAACTGATATTAACCTACTTACGTATACAGCTGGTCTGTATCAGTATCAACAACAAGGGCGTTTGATAAATTTAAATTCCAGTGACCACCAAATAATTTTTGTGTTGATATTTTTAATTTTTTTCCGAGTTTACCGCATACTTGCGACACATGCTTTATTGAGAAAAGTTGTTCTATTTGATATGCTCTACCTACCCTTAAAATTAATGACAATACTTTTGAATCACCCTTTATGTAAATGTAAGTGAACTGTTAGATGTTTATGAACCACATAAACCTTTTTTATTGAGAAAAACCAAACACATAACAGATGACAATTGTAAAAATTATTTGCATTCAATTAAAACGGTTCCAGTGTTCTGTAAAATTTAAAATAAATTTTATGTTTAGTAGCTTTACAACTATTGAAGAAAAAAAATGTGGTTATTAATAGAAATGTGTAATAGGGGCATTTCTCCAGAGTAGTCATATTATAACATTTTTTTTCCTTTGTCGGTTTCCGAAAAAGAGCAAAGAAGTCGATAGAAAATAAAATAATTAAAGTTAGCAGTTAAGCACAATACCCGTTTGTTTTTGTTTTTTGCCGCGGCTGCTCTAATTCTAGCCACGTGCCAATTCATGCTTTTGTTTATTCGTGCTTTTTGTTTATGCCGTCTGTCGCTTTATCGGCTGTGCTGTTTTGCCGCCTTTGGTGTGGCCGCCTGTGTGCGCTGCACGCCTTCGCACCTATGGCGGCGCGGGCCTGCGGTTCAGGGGTTGTAACTAAGGTGGCACTACTTTTGTAAGACATATTTATATTTCTAATATAAACTTGGTGGCACCTCGAAAAGGCCTCGGCCTGCAAAGCTTTTTTCGAAATCGCGCAAGAGTAAAGGGGCGTTTTTCGGGGGTGGATCGGCTTGAAACTTTGGTGGCAACACTTTTATGATGTGTTAATAATATACTTGCAATATCAACTTGGTGGCACTTCGAAAAGGCCCCAGCCTGCAAACTTTTTCCGAAATCGCGCAAGAGTAAAGGGATTGTTTTTTGGGGGTGGATCGGCTTGAAACTTTGGTGGCAACACTTTTATGATGTGTTGATAATATATTTGGAATATCAACTTGTGCGCACTACGAAAAGGTCTTTACGTGCAAGGATAATAGTGGGTCAGCGAATTAGGCATTCCCTTATGTTCTTTATCTTCTGCTAAGGGTTGCTTCTTCGTTTATTCAAATAAAGGTGAACAGATTCGCTTCCTTTTCCCAGTTTGATCAACAGAATATTTCGATTCCCGCACTTGATTCATTGCCTTCGAGCCTCATTGTACAGCTTTGGTTTGAGGGATCCATAACAGTTTGTGTTGAAGTTTAAATTTTGAATAAATCAGTTAATGGTACTAAAGAATCTTGTTTTAGCTAGAATTATGTTGTTCAAAGAGGTTATGGTAACACTGTTATTTGTTGAGGTTATATTTAAACTTTATTTTTGAATGTTACTAGCACTTCTGGAGTCAAAAGTGGCGGTTTAGATTTAATACTGACTGTGAATTTGCGTATTTTATAGGTGTGAATTACCTTCTTTAGCAATCATATTCGATTTTGATGCAACTTAAATGTTTCCTTTAGTGTTGCTGTATTTTTTATATCTTAAATGTGCACTACTTATTACTGAAGTAATGTTAATAATCTTGACTTGTTTGGAATTCAAAAATTATTAAACAGTGGAACCTTGCAAAGTGGCAAGGTTCCACTGTATTCCATTCAAAATATTCATTTATAAAGTGTGATTGATTTGATGATTTTGTTCATCTTTTATTTGTAAAAGAAAAATTGTTGCCACTATTTGTTGTTTGTAATTTAAATTTTATTTGCAGAATCCGATAATGGAATTCACCGGTGATCATTTGGCAGACTTGGAAAAATTCGTAAAATTGCACAAATTAGGCGAATTAGAAATTAAAATGTTTCCCACGAAATCGAAACCACATAAACCGGCATGTTACAATTGTCGCATAAAGGTAAGTTATGCGTATTATTTTCCTGTCTATTAACAACGTTTATAATGATTATCAGCCACAAGGCCATAGTTATTTTTAAAATACCAGTTCTTTGATAATTCTTCAGGATTCAAATGTTTATGTAAGATTAGGAAGTGTGCGTGGGTAGCGTTGGTTTTTTCCATAGTTGATTTCCTTTGTAGGTTGGTGTACACAAAGATAGTAACTACCCGGTCGATTGTAAGGATGAAGCATCAGCAAAACAGATAGCAGCAAAGAATCTCTTAGATCAATTGTTACCACTGCATAATAAGCGACACTCATTACTAATTTCTGACGATAGGGATATATTAGAAAGGATTCCTCCTATTGTTAAGTTACATCACCATGGTGTTTGGAACTGGCAAATTGAAGCCGATTATGCTGAAATGTTCAACGAACAACTTCCAATAAATTGGCTTGAAGTTATCGATTCTATACCTTGTATTTTAGTTTTACCAGTTCTGACTAAGTTTGTTTTGAGATTTTGCAATCCAGGCGAGGTATGTATGGTTTGTTAATTTTGGTTGATTGTTTTTATGTATATATTGCTTTGTTTTTGGTTGCTTAAAATTATATGCGGTGGTTTTCATTATCATTTTAATGTTTATTAACTAAAGATATTATAATTCAAAATAATATTTTTATGTTAATAGTTTTTGCATGTTCTATGGGTTGTTTAATTATAAAAGCATGCAAAAACCTCAATTCTTGCAGAATTCTGGTAAAAGAAATTTAAATATTTTATGCAGATGTACAAAGGCACCTTCTAAGTATTTTATAAATGTGTTTGTTTTCTTGATTTTAAAATTTACCGAGTTCTATAGGCAACGGAGATAATTTTTAACACTTAAGAGCGCTTCAGAACACGTGACTTTCACAGTGGTTTTCACCAATACGCACCCTAAACCTACTGCTGTAGAAAAATTGAGGCAGAACATACGTCGCTCATGTCATACTACTGTCGTGTGAGTTGAGCGTGGGACGCAAGTTCCCGTCGTCTTTCGAATACTTTTCGTGTAAAAGTCTGATTACATGTGCTTGTAATAAGCTGAAAATATTGCACAAAAATCATAGATACATATTTAAAAATAACTTTTATAAATAAGTAAAGCCTCTTAAAGAATATATTATGAAAGAAAATTTGCTTGTAAAATCATCTGTGAACCCCAAAGTCTTCTTTCTCGCAATTGTTTTACAAAAAGGTATCATATATGATTAAATATCAAATATATCGAATTTTAAAAATAGGAACTTTTCTTCAAATGCAATAAAAAATTCTATTTTGAAATCAATCTGTAAGTGATTTATAAGGCCAAATGATTTAGAATAGGCCAGTCATATTGTACACAAAAAGGGACCCAACATTGCAATAATTAGGGTAAACTTAATTTTTTTATATGTTGTTAGGATCCACCCGGGTAGTATAAATCCAGATTTGCAACCCCGAAAAACTTGTGCCAGCTGAGATATAGCCGAAAAACTGCGAAATTTTTTCACTTTTTTCATTTTTTTGCATAAAAATCACTAAAGGAACCTTCTGACGAAAAAAGTCACTCTTATCTTTTTTTAAGTAGATGAAATTTTCTACAAAGAAAGCTGCACCTGAGCTCGGTATCTGCAGTAGTTGCTGAGGTACAGCCCTGCAAATATGAGGAATTTCTTCCAAAAAGTGCAAATTTTAACTTACGCTCTACTTTAGAGCAAAATATTGGCAAAAGTACTCATCCTACATAGAAACTAAGAAGAAATGAAGTTTTAGTAAATTTAATTACCTTTAATTTAAGATCAGAACTGTGCCCGTAAGTATGATAGTTTGCTCAAAAATGGCCAAAAACCAAAAAAAGTCAAAATCCAGTTTAAGGAAACGTTGCATTAAACGTTACACTGTTACTCAATATTAAATGTTTATTATGAAATAATAATATTATGATATAATAATAATCATAAATTCATAAGAATACAAATTAAAATGTAGGTAAATATAATAAAATAATGAAGTGATATTTATATATGTTGAAATATATACGCATTCAGCTAGTTTACTTGATTTGATATATGATATATATTATCATGAGAGTCCATGTTTGTTTGTTTTTAAGTTGTTGTTTATAAAAATTATGTATAAAAATATCCTTACTTGTCAATAGATTCTAAAAGTGTTCCTGTGTATTTTTATACTGCGTTTTTATTTATAATTCACTATTAGTTGACTGTCGTCACAGGAATTCTAACAATATATTATAAGCATTAAATAAAAAAAAAAAAACAGCTTTAAATGCTCGAAATTTATTTTGTATTCAACTTAAAATTTTGCCATCTTTGAGGGCCCTGGCTCACTTGAATAATTGTCGTCAGGTTCGATATGGAGAGGGGGGGATATGTTGTCAGGCTCGTTTTCCGCAACCTGCAGTAACTCATCCTCATCTTCAAACACCTCAATTGGCGGGATGTTAGTGCATGAGTTGCCTTCGCAATATTTACACAGCGGATGTCGACTTGCTGGTTATTCTCAATGGATTAGGCTCCACCATAACGAATGTGTACCTACATAAAAGTGGCAGAAGTGGGTCAGAAAACACCCAATTTTCCTCCACCTCATTCAAGTGTTGAGATATACAGGAAGTTCCACGAAGGTTGGTACTTCTACTACACGCCCTCAGTGGCTGTGATACCTACCACCACTGCCCTTTTCTGGCAAGGAAAAATGAAATTTTGTAGTGTTCTCCAACACAATCCGGACCTCATACACGACCTTCAGGTGTTCCTGCAGCTTGATGCAAACCCTGATGCAATAGAGAGAGCAGGAGAGGCATTTCTGGTGGCACTATACGGATAAGAGGGCAGAGATACCCTGAACTCCCTCCGTTACACCCTGTTTGTGAGAGCTGCTGCCAATACAAAAATTAATGTAGCTCGTCTACCACCCACCAAAGACGCTGCGAAGTATCACTTCTGCCGCACCTACCACCAAGTGCAGCAGTGGCTGGGGGAAGCCAAATCACCAACGGATTGGGGATGGAATATAACTGAACAAAAGGTCTCATCCCCATTACTACCACAAAGCCCCTCCCCCTCAATTACTCCTGAAATGCGTCTCCTGTAAGTGCAGAAAGGGTTGTTCAGGGGCCTGCTCTTGCAGGAAGACAGGCATGACATGTTCATCGCTGTGTAAATATTGCGAAGGCAACTCATGCACCAACATCCTGCCAATTGAAATGTTTGAAGATGAGGACGAGTTACTGCAGGATGCGGAAAACGAGCCTGACAACATATCCCCCTCTCTCCATATCGAACCTGACGACAATTATACAAGTGAGCCAGGGCCCTCAAAGATGTCAAAATTTTAAATTTAATACAAAATAAATTTCGAGCATTTAATAGTTGTTTTTTTTTAAATTTAATGCTTATAATATATAAATATCACTTCATTATTTTATTATATTTACCTACATTTTAATTTGTGTTCTTATGATTATTATTATATCATAATATTATTATTTGATAATAAACATTTAATATTGAGTAACAGTGTAACGTTTAATGCAACGTTTCCTTAACCTGGATTTTGACTTTTTTTGGATTTTGGCCATTTTTGAGCAAACTATCATACTTACGGGCACAGTTCGTATCTAAAATTATAGGTAATTAAATTTACTAAAACTTCATTTCTCATTAGTTTTTATGTACGATGAGTACTTTTGCCAATATTTTGCTCGAAAGTAGAGCGTAAGTTAAAATTTGCACTTTTTGGAAGAAATTCCTCATATTTGCAGGGCTGTATCTCAGCAACTACTGCAGCTACCGAGCTCAGGTACAGCTTTGTTTGTAGCAAATTCCATCTACTTAAAAAAAGATAAGAGTAAATTTTTTCGTCAGAAGGTTCCTTTAGTGATTTTTTTGCAAAAAACTAAAAAAGGTGAAAAAATTTTGCGGTTTTTCGGCTATATCTCAGCTGGCACAAGTTTTTCGGGGTTGCAAATCTGGATTTATAGTACCTGGGTAGAGCCTAACAACATATAAAAAAATCAAGTTTACCCTAATTATTGCAATGTTGGATGTACAATATGACTGGCCTAAGAAATGCAAAATTCAAAAACAATTTAATTAAATTAATGGAATAAATTAAAACAAATTATTTTAAAAGTAAAATTAAACCAAGTCAAAACTCTAATAATAATTATAAATAAAATCACAATTGCTAATCAATGAATTTAATAAAAACTCCACCAAAAGTTGCCAGTAAAGTAATTAAACATGATAGAGTAGAGGACTGAGGTTTACAGGTGTAAATTATTTGAATACATTTTATTACAAAAAAATCTTGAACAAATTCAAAAACACTACAAACTAATATTAATTTTTGCAAGTAGTCGCCATTAGCATTTAGAAATGGATTCCTTAGTTTTATAAATTTAAACTTTTTTTTACGATAGTGTTCCTTTCCAACTACGGTTTGCATTTAGCCGCATCAGATAGAAATCTGAATGTGACGGATGAAACAGAACTTACCACTTTTCCAAGCAGGTTATTGTCTGGGTTGAAGTGTGCGGTTGTGCCTCATCCTTGCAGTAGTCTTAAACTATGTCTCTTTTTGGGTCATCCATGCAAAAATCTGTTTTCTTTGAAATAGGCTCAGAAATGCGCTCATAGGACACAGTCATGTAGAAAAAAAAATACCTTTGGACAAATGTTCTCTTTATTTTCTTGATGTTTCCTTGTAAATTGTTTAATATCCATCGACAATTTGATTTTAACGTCATTATCGGTTCATCTGTGTAACACGGAGGCTTTGGTTTCTTTCTCATTTTTACATTCAACCGTTATAAGGACATTGAGGTGTAGTGTTGAAAGCAATTGATTTAGCTTTCAGATTTCGGCAGAGTTTGGTGGTGACGACGTTGTTCAAACATGTTGATCCCATTTAAACTTACAGAAATATCGATTTTGATCAAGCATACAGAGATGTCGATTTTTCTCGAGTATACAGAGTATACAGTATACCGCAGCCAATTAGGCTTATTGTGTTGCTCATCATATCGCTTGCTAGGCAAAACGTTTTGTAACCTTGATTAGGTTTAATGGTCTTTTTACAACTTCTTCTGTTAGAATTTCTCGAGGCTAGACCATTCCCATGAGTGCATACCCCCATTGGGTTAGAGCCTTACACTACTCAAAGATGATATGAGAGGCTGTTTTGTCCTCCTCATTACAGAGTCTGCATATGGGTTCCTCATTAAAGATGCCCATTGTGTGCATGTGTTTTCTTAGGTTACAGTGGCTGGTTATCAGCCCTGTTAGTAGCCTAAGTACATCATCTGCTAATTTTCTAGATGGTGCTCTTAGCATTGACTTGCTGTGTTTCATGTCATCCACTCCATTACAGTGGTTTTGATGGTGATGTTATTAAGATATGATGTCTCCACTCCTTCAATTGATTGTGAACTGTATTCTTTGACAAGATCGCGTCGCCTGTGTTGATTAAAAACGGAGTTTATAAAGCCTGCCGAATAGCAAAAATGGCCATTATGCAAATTTTTGCCACTGCTTGCTTGTGGCGCTGGTTATCCATCGTTGACAGCTGTCAACTGGCTTTGATTTTTTACGATTTACAACAAATACGGGTTATTGGATGTTTAATATTTAGTCCAGAAAGTGTATTACAATATAAATTTCAATTTTAGACAGGTTTTCAAAACCTTATGAGACTGTGTAAAAAATTAACTAAATAAGAGCGTAAGAAGGGTGCAGATACTTACTACTTTTCCTCGGTACAAACCAAGAAGACTTTCGAGGGATTGGACTGGTTATTTAGCCTAAATATAAAACTAAATCTGTAGAATTATGGCAAGGAGGGATGCAAAAAGACATTTTTAGAACGTACTTTTTGTTGTATAACTAAACGAATAACCAAAAATTAACAAATTTAAATTAGAAATACAGCTGTCAGTGAAAGGATACGTAGCGCCACGGAGAAAATTTGAACTAGTCGATTAACTGTCAAACGGCCCTATTCGGCAGGCTTTATAAACCCCGTTTTGAATAAATGCAGGCGACGCAAGATCGCGTACTAGTTCCAACAATTGCTGTAAGATGGCGCTAATGACAGTTGAATGTTGACACCAAGAACTGCCAAAATATTTAATTTTCAATGTTATCGCAACTCTTGGCGACACAAAGTATTTATGTTTCGCCCATGCTTTTTACCTGATTTTCGAAAATACCCAGAAAAACATTTGGGAGAACAATTTATGAAAATGCTTATGTTTGCAGCATTGCGGCAAACCTTTTGCGAAGAAATATTTAATTCAAAGAAAAAATCGATTTGTTCTTAAAGCTGCAGCGTTTATAGTATTATATTTATGTGTTTTTAATATCTTCTGTAAAACGTGCAAAATTTATAAAAATACGTTACTATTAAATAGGTTATGATTATGAAAATATCAAATTTTATGTCGCCATCTAGCGGCAAATATCTAAACTAGTACGCGATACTGTCAAACGATCCATTACAAAAGTTTTATATGGAAAATAGTGGGAGTAGGAACACCACATTAATAACATCACCGTTTTGATGTTGTCTTTTTATCCAAACTTCTAGCCAGCTGCGAGCTGTGATCTTGGCAATTCAAATACTGGCTCAGTAGGCCCAGTAAAGGTGATTTCTGATCCCTTTTTTGCAAGTACAGTGAAAGCTCTCCTTGCGGACACCTCTAATAACCGGACATTTTGCTTGGAACCAAATTTAGTCCAATGTAAAATGCTTTCCGATAAGTGGACATTCTAAAAACCGGACGTGGACATTATTTTATTCCCACAAACGGAAAAAAATCTCCTATAAACGGACGCGAAGCTCTAATGAGCGGACGACGAGCAATGTTCGTTAAAGAGGATAAAAGCGTTTATTGAAATTTAAATCTGGGGAATCCCCAATCAATATTCGGTGAGTCCCCGTTCTAGCCATTTCACTTGATTTTCGTTTGTTTAATGACTAGAGAGAAGATGGAAATCATTAAAGTTTTGGACCGAGAAAAGGTGTCGGTTTAGGATTTACCAAAGAGATTTAATATTGGCAAAACACAAGCCGCGGAAATTACAAAACATAAAGAAGATGTAAGGAACAAGTGGCAGTCAATATTGAGCAAAAGAAAAGTTTTTTGAAAACGGGTTTCGATATAGACAAAAGGTGCTCCGAGTGATTCGCGAAAGCTCGTAATCACAACATTCCCATATCAGGACCATTGGTAAAAGCGAAAGCTAAGGATATTGCAGAAAACTTGGACTATAAAAACTTTAGTGCGTCCGACGGGTGGTTGCAAAAGTGGAGAAAACGACATAACATCAGTTTTAAGTGCATGTCGGGCGAAGCGGCAGATGTTAATCAAGTAGATGTAGATCAGTTTATGGAAAAACTTCCTTCTATGCAGATGAGAGTGGACTCTTCTTTCGTGCATTACCAGATAATACCTTAACATTTAAATCAGAAAAATGCACTGGTGGAAAGTTTTCTAAAGAAAGATTTAATCATATTGTTTTGCGCAAGCACGGATGGCAGAAAAGAAGATTTATTGGCTATTGGGAAAGCAGCTCGTCCTTGTGCTTTGAAAAACATTGCCTTCAAAGATTTACCAGCAACTTGGAAATTAAAGAATTAAACAAAAAATATGGATGACGCAAGATATCATGTCCGAATGATCACTTCAATTCGACAGAAAAATTGGTATACAGAGAAGAAAAGTGCTTCAATTTCTGGACAATGCAGGATCCCATCCTCGTAAATTGAACCTAAAAAATGTGAAAATTGTGTTTTTACCCCCCAACACGATTTCAGTATGTCAGCTCTTGGACCAAGGTATAATCAAAAATTTCAAATTCTATTATCGAGATCTTATATTGAAAAATGTTCTAACAAAAATGGACGGTGTGAAATCTGTGTCTGAGCTGTCAAAATCTATCAGTGTATTAGAGGCTCTGTATTTTATAAAGACAGCATGGAATAAAGTAAATTTCACAACAATCAAGAATTGCTTCAGTAAGGCTGGATTCAAAAAAGTTGAAAAAAGTTCAACTCGGACCCGGAGGCTGTCAATACTTGCTGGATTAATGCGGCATGCAAAAGACTTAGGAGTAGGTGACCCTCAAAGAGCAGAAGAATTTATAGACATGGATCAAAAAGTGCAAACGGAAGAAGAAACGTTCGATAATACTGATCTTTCCCTAAATGTTGAAGAATCTGAGAATAGTGATGAATCAGGAGGTGAAATAGTGGAAATTGTACCTTGCGTTGCTGAATACATAAAATCCTATGTTGAAGCCCTACGTACCATTTCCATGTTAAAAACATTTTCAGTACATGATTTTATTGCATTTGAGCATCTTAAAAACCTTGAAACGCATTTTCAAAACTGTATTATTCAACAAAAATTGGAATAGACACGTCAAACAAGTAGGTATTTTAAAGTTTGTTAAAAAGTCAACACAATAATTTTTAGATTTTTACCTTCTTTGTATGTATGTATTATCTTAAGCCCGTATGACACGGTACTAAATTTATGCTAAAATTTTTGAGTAAATTTTTTCATAAATTTTCTGAAAAATTTTCGCAAAAATTGATAATTTCCTGTTTGCAACGGTCTCACTTTTTAATGCAAAATTTGTGAATTGCGCTTGCGTATGATTGTATTTTTTTAGTGTTATTTGTGACTGCCATATTTGTACCACTGATATAACCAATAGTTGCCTTCCGTGTTTGTTTATAACGGGTGATCAAATGAATTTCACATCTAGTACCTACTTCTAGTAGGCTATTTATTTTTTAGGCATGCCTTAGTTTAATCTTAAATATTTTGTTTTATGAACTGTCAAAACAACAAACCAATATAAATTATAGTGCGCTGCAGTACTCTAAGACATGCTCTGCACTTACAGGGCATACCCTAATCTGAAATTTATTTGATCGCCCGATATATTTGACTACAGCCTCGTGGTGTGGAATGTTGCGCTGTGCGCACTTTTAACGCGCACTTTTTCTGCCAGATTTAGAGCACGTTCTAAATAATTTATGCATAAATTTACGAGAAAATTTATTTGTAATTTATCTGTATACAACGGTGCTAAAAATTTTACAAAAAATTTTTGTATAAATTTTATGTAAAATTTAACGTCGTGTCAAACAGGCTTTACTTACAAAAAGTAGTGTTATGTACGTGTTTTTTTATATCGATTTTTGATGCTTTTGTTTTTTAATTTCTTATATTTTGCACTTTTTTAAAAATTAATAAATAAATGCAAACACGTTGTAAATTTTTGTTTTATAATAGTTCTCTATTAAACGGACATCTCCCATTACCGGACACATTTTTGTAACTGTGACTGTCCGCTTATCAGAGCTTTCACTGTATATCAGTTTTTTCATTGCCTTGAATTCCCTTGTGTCTTGACACCCCCATAGAAGTTACTATTATTGTGGTTTGCAAGTGTTATAAGGTAGCTCTGTCAGGACAAGGATATCCCTGACCTGATAGTTTCTTCTAATATTCTCATGCAGACATACGTCAGTAGCATGCATTTTTGTTTGAAATACTGTTATGCCCGTACTTATAGTCGATACTTCGCTCGATCTCATACTTGAGCATTACTCAAGTTTAGTCACACCCTACCTTGAGACGTGCTTTGCCGTTTGACGTTTACACATTCTCGGATTCTCAGCTGAGCAGTCCTCAAGTACGAGATTGAGTTTCGTCTCTAATGCCTGTGCATTAAAACAGGGAGACTCCCCATGTATTCCAGCTGCAGTTCCCCTGTCAGTTTTGGATTCGTCTGTGTACCAAACAATTTTACTTCTCTGACACACCCTCTGAGAAGAGAAAACTTACTAGGGAGAAATATCTCGGTGGTTTGTCATTGTCTTCTGAGGAAAGCGGTTGGATGTTTTCGGTGTATGTGTGGCCCTGGGAATCGAACCCGAGCCAGTTTTAATCTCAATGGTTAAACGTTGCCTTCCCATTAGTTGCGAGCGAGGATAGAAGTGGCAAAATCGCTGTGTTTTTATTATCCGGAAATAATTATCTCAAAAGTATGTGTTAATTGCTGCCATCATGGCTTGTCATTTGAAACTTCATCCGACTTGATTGTGTTCAATGAGAAAGGTGTTTCAACGTATTCTACGAATAAAACCGCGAGATTCTCCACAATTGTGTTTTGTAGCACAGGTAGGCGTTGTGAGGCTATGCAGGTAGCCAAGTGTGGACTCATTTTTTTGTTTTCTTTGTTGGTGTTCCGACTTTATTTATTTTGATTGATTTTTTTAGTGCGGTGTGTTTGTGTAACGAACTTTGGGCCCTTTTTATGGGGTAAATATGGGAATAAATTTTCTCTGTTTCGGCATTAGAATGACATTATTCTAGCACGCATTTTAATGCCTTAATGAGCTTCATTATTAAACGATTTTTGGTGATATTTTGTTTTCAGAAGTTGGTGATGCTGTATCAAATAATACACAAAATACTTAGGCAACCACTCATTGCTAGGCAACAAAAACGTCAAATGTCAAACCTCTGTCAACTGTCAAGCAAAAATCGCTATTACCAACCTACTATTTTACCAAAATTTCCCCAACTGGAAATTATCAAGTATCTTTATAAAAATATAAAAATAAACATAAATAAATAATGTAAATGGAAGCCAAAACAGAGAAAATAGTATAAAATACTCGTTACAGAAGGCATTCGAGTACTCGTTTCCATCTTCAGAGTAGTATGTCACATAGATCTCGTTTCCTGCAGTGCTACAATTTCCAACCTGTATCTGTTCATCTCTTTTGATATCTCTTCCATTTTCCCTACCCTCAACATTGTCTGGATATTCTATGTCAGTAGTGGAAGGACAATTTTACAAAATTTCGTCTAATTTTTTTAATTCCGGTCATGAAAAACCTGTTCTCAGGCAAGCAGCTCTAAATTTAGGGTGGCTACACATTTTTAATTTTTGAATAGCATCTCAAATGGCAGTAAGGCAGAGTGGGAGTGCACATAATACTGAAATATGCAAAGTTAAGCAAGGGCCTGCTTGGCCAGAACTTGGATTGGTGAGCCCTCTGCGGCTCGGTGTGTCCTGCCCCCTCGACACTGTAAAGGTATAAGAGGAAAAAAACAAAGAAAAAAAGAATAGCATCCCACATTTGTAAATTCAAAAGAAATAAAACAGTGAAAACCCAAGTTAATTATCTCAATTGAATTATTAGAGAAGTTAGAAGTAATTTCTCGTCGTCAGTACTCTGAACCGCTCTGAGGTGTGCATTTTAATTTTCATTGTTACTACATATAGCGAAAACAATTGAAATGTCTTAGCATTTTTCATTTGTTTTCCCCGAAAGTTTGTGTATATATATGTAACTGCATTATGTTACCTACTTAACTTGTGTTAATATCATTTTGTTTGCAGCAAAAAAGCACTTATTGCTTTGCATGTGGCACTAACTTGTTTAAACAAGACTTTTTGGTCATTCTTAGATTTTTCAGAAAGGAATTGCTACGTCACCTATTTTCATAAACGTGTCGGTCCCCTCTAACACAGTTAAATTCGAAGATGATGGTTCACTTTTGGCTGAGATTACTTGCGTTGCATCCGCTGGAGAGATCTGGTGTCGTCAACTTGAAACACCAGAGTCTGTAAGTTCTAATTATTAATAATTAAATTAAAATATTTATTTTGTCTTTCCCTTTTATTTATAGGGGGCATTTTCGAATATGATTAGTAAATTAGAAGAATATTACAACACACACGAAGACTCAGAAAAAGTTAGTCAAATCGATGTAGGTGGATATTACGTTGCTTTGTACGAACATATGTGGTGCAGAGTTCGAGTGTTCGATGTCAATAACAATAATGTTAATTGTTTTTGCATCGACTTTGGGGATGAATGGATTGTTCCCAAGTCCTGCATATTTAGATTGCACAGACAATTTGCTAAAGAACAAGCACAGGTATGAAAAGTCTTGTAAAATTTGGAATTCACTAGTAAATTGTCTTTTGTTTTTTTAGGCATTTGTTTGTCGTTTAGCTGGCGTGGAGGAATTGTACGAAGCATCGAAAACGTCAGAATATTTAAATAGTCTCGTCGGGAAAACGGTTCAAGTGCAAGTGGATGAAACTTTAGACGATGCTGGTAAATTATTTGAAAAATGTTTAATTTACTAGCTTATGATAATTGATTTTAGCGAGAAGTAATCCAAACGATCCAGCTTTATCGGTTGTTTTGTATGACACCGAGGCTGATGTTATTATTAATGAAAACCTGATATCATGTATCGCTATTGAATCAGCTTCTCCAATCTTAAATAAGGTAAGTCTAAAAAAATCACCGTTTAACGAAAGTAACAAATTTTTGTAATAGAGTACACCGACTGAAGTATATGTAACACATGCTTTGGAAGATGGTTCGGTGTATCTTCAAGTGCATTCGAAAGGATTTGAACACCTCGCGGAATTATTACAAGAAATAGAACAAAATATAATGGAAAACAAATTAGAATTGCCTAACACACGAATTACTCCAGATAATAGTAAGGATAAATTACTTCTTGCAAAGGGTAACGAAGATGACCGCTGGTATCGAGTAAAAATTGTTGATTGGTCACCGGATCGCAAATACGCCCAGCTTTTGTTTGTTGATTATGGTACAACAAGTATAGTAACCGTAAAAACTTATCTGCTGTACTTCCTCGACGACTTAAGTGACATTATTTCAAAATTTCCATATCAAGCTCTTAAAGTACGAATGGCTATCAGTAACATTCCCCCAAATTTCGTCGAAAAAATTAATACTTTATTGCCTTCTGATCAATCAGTGCTTGTAAAGTTAATCATGAACGATGAAGAGAATGGACCCTTGGTAGAAATTTTTAAACGTTCGGAAACAGATAACGTGTTGTTTTCTGTTAATACCGCCATTGCAGCTGAGACTGAATTTGAGTAAGTGTGTTGCCCTTCTAAATTCTGTGTTGAACTATTTCGTTTCTACTTAGGATTAAACGAACTTTAAAAAATTGTTTTATTATAGAAAGAAAGAAGAAGCAAGCGGTAGCGGCAGTAAAGCCCAAAGTACAAAATTACAAAGGCTGATATCCTTGAATCAGTTTGACGATGCAACAAGTGAGTAATTTGTCTTTTTTTATTATCAAAACCTGATCGGTATTTTTTAGAAAATGTGCCTTCATCTGGTTCGCTGAGTTGTCCTCCGCTTCCTAAAATTGGAAATTATTTCGATGTGAAAATTCCTTGTGCTGTTCATCCACACAATTTTTGCGTAAGTGAAAAGCTATAATTTATTACTCGAGAAATTAAACGATAATATTATAGGTGCAACCGTACGAATCTCAAGATAGATTGAGTAAATTGATGGCTGCACTTCAAGAAAAATATAAAGATGTACATCATAGTCCGATTCAGATCGATGACGTTGTACCTGGCAAGATTTATGCTTCGAAACATGAGGATGGAATGTGGTATCGGTAAGTCATTAAGTTATTTTTATTTTTGTTTAACCGCTTAACGCGCCAATTTATTTTCAAAAGTCAGTCCTAATATAACCAGCTACTCAAGCAAAAACAACGCGAAACCTGCCACACTTCAGTAAATAACTAAAACACGCCTTCGCAGACGGTGCCAAACTTTGCGCGATTCGATGGGGAACGAGTTCGACCATAAGTGGGGGAACGCATATACATGGAAACAAATTAGATCGGGTTGGTGCAATAGTAAAAATTTCAGAAGCCCGAGTTGTCTCGGGTTGGCGGAAATCAGAAGGGAGCGTGTGCTCGGGTTAACTCGGATGAGAGCGTTAAGCGGTTAACTGTACAAAGTATGAGTCATAAGTTTTAGAACAATAATCATAAATGAAGACAAAATATGTTTATTGAAGATATAAGTTCTTTGTGATTTAATACGGTTATACACTTAACAGGTGCGATTTTTAGATGTATTTTATATACATACAGGGCCCGGCACTCCAAGTGTTGCAAGTTCAAACTTACCTAAATTGGGTGTTAGTTAAGATTTCTCCGACTAACCATCAACATAGGCATCAAGCAAACATAGATAGATAGAAAAACAAAAAATTTATTCAACATGCCCTCCTTTGGCTCGAATAATGGCGTCCAATCTTGTCCAAAACGCGTCGCACACGGCACGAATCTGTCTTGGCGGGATTTTCTCCCATTTTCGTTTCAGACTTGCTTTTATGCTATGAATGCTTTCATGTTTTTTAGTGCACACTTTGGCTTCCACGATACTCCAAATAGAAAAGTCCATCGGGTTAGCGTCTGGTGAGTACGGAGGCCAGAGGGCGACGGAAATGAAATTCGGCACGTTATCGCGGAGCCATTCTTGCGTTTCTCGAGCTTTATGCAACGGTGCCGAATCCTGTTGAAACGTGTATGGGTCTGAACCGAAATACTGGCTTACCCAAGACTTCAAAGCTCCATCTGAGACAGTCTGTCGGCAGACAGCTCCATTCACATTTACACCCTTGCCCAAAAATACGAGAGATGAGCGTCCGTTTGGCGTCACCGCCGCCCATATCATGACCTGAGCAGGGGCTTGCTTCCTCGTAGCTGCCAGTCGACTTGAATTGTCCAGCGACTTCCTCTTTAACCATACGCGATCATTTTGTTTCTTCACAAACTGCTGGATCGTGAAATTTTTCTCATCGGAAAATACGATATTTGGCAACTCTCGCTGGCGTGCCGGCGTTTTAACTCCTTGGCTCTCTGAAGTCTTACTTTCATTTGAGCTGGGGTAAGCTCATGCTTTTTCTGTATTTTGTAGGGCATAACCCGAAGGTCGTTTTTAAGTATGCGGCGGATGCTCCTGTCAGATACTTTTAGACTTTTGGCCAATTCATTAGCATTGCGCTGCGGATTTCTTCGAATTCGTTCGCGGACTCTATTGACCATAGCTTCTCCGGTAGCCAATTTTTTTCTTCCGCCTTTTTGACGTTTTTCTACAGACCCAGTCTCCTGGTACCTCTTAATCGTACGATGGATAAACATTCGGTCCACATTTTGATGATTGAGCAACTTGAAATTTTGAGGGGGTGATTTTCCCTCCAAATTGAAGGCAATAACAGCGTTACGTTTAATTTCCATCGCGGCCAGGGCAACAATGACTCGTACTTATCAGAATGCAAACGCTAAACTGACAAATAATTGAAGCAGCTACACTGCAGTGCCTAGTTGATAGTGCTGGCACCAGCGGTTTTGTTTTCTTGGGGCTCTGAACTTTGTAACACTTGGAGTGCCGGACCCTGTATTATGTAAAACATGCCTGAATATACGAGGGTTGTCCCAAAAATAATGCACAGCACCCTCTAGCTATCGTGCAACGTAACATAAATGGCTGATCTTGTTCTCAGTTTGTAGTCTCAAGTCTAACAAACACGTTGGTAACCAGTGTTAGTGGTTTTAGTGAAGGGTAATAATGTCCGAGAGCGATAACGAAAGTGAATAAAATTCCTCGGCTCACATTTCCGTATTAGAGCAACCGGCGTACATTAAGATCGAAACAATTCGTGGTAAAACAGTGCCCGAAATTCATGCCGCGTTAAATGAAGCGTGTGGTACGGATAATGGCATCAGCAATTCCGTGGAGGTCGTATAAGCATTGAAAACATGAAAACAATCCCCGTTCCGGCCGACCCTCTATCGTCAAGCAAGACAACACTAACGCGGTTATTGTCGGCACCCTAATAATTGATGAAGACCGATGAATAACGGTGAGAGAGATAGAAGCAGAAACAGGTATTTCAAAATCAAGTGTTCACCGCATTATAACTGAAATTCTACAAAAACGAAAGATCGCAGCATGTTGGGTTCCTCATTTCCTGTCGCCTGAGCAGAAGACTACACGCAAAGACATCTGCCGTGAATTGCTCTGTCGTTACGAAAATGAAGGCCAAACGTTTCTCGACCGTATAATGATAGATGAGTGATTTTGAACCAGAATTAAAGTCCCAAACCAATACTTGGGCAGGAACAAACTCGCCGACAGCAAAACAAGTTCGCCGCCAGCAGACAAAAGTTAAACAAATGATGATTTTTATATATATATACAGGGTGACATTGAAAAAACTGCCATGCATAGTACCACGCGATAGAGGACCATAAAATAATAAAAAAAGTTCTTATACGCTAATGTCCGATCGCCTTTGGTTTCAAGATACAGGATGTTAAAAGTTTGTTAAAAAATTTAAACTTTTAACATCTTGTATCTTGAAAACAAAAGGCGATCGGACATTAGCGTATAAGAACTTTTTTTATTATTTTATGGTCCTCTATCGCGTGGTACTATGCATTGTAGTTATTAAAAAAAAATTAAATTTTCTAACAAACTTTTAACATCCTGTATCTTGAAAACAAAAGGCGATCGGACATTAGCGTATAAGAACTTTTTTTATTATTTTATGGTCCTCTATCGCGTGGTACTATGCATGGCAGTTTTTTCAATGTCACCCTGTATATAATCAACTCCCTTTCTACCCTTAGGGTGTAGGGATTGCATTACATCTCCTTACAATCTACAGTATTTTCAGTTCACAATTCACTACCTTTACATTATGTTACATTTCACACTTCTGTATCACTTAGTCCGTTATAAATTTTTTCCATTCCACTCTATCTACTGCAAGCCTTTTCGCTTCTGCCCAAGGTTTCCCCTTCTTCTTTAGGATCTGCCCGATTACTTCATCCCACGTTTTCTTTGGCCTTCCTCTTTTCCTTTTGCCTGTCATTTTGGATTCCCATATCTTCTTGGTTTGGGCTCCTCCCTCCATCCTTTGTAGGTGGCCCCACCATCCTAGCTGTTTGCGCTCTATAAATTCCTCTATTGACTCGATGTTCAATTCTTGTCTTATTGCCTCGTTCCTAAGTCTATCTCGTTTGGTTACTCCCATCGCTCTTCTAAGGTATTTCATTTCGGCAGCCCTAATCTTGCTTTTTTCTCGGTCTGACAGCACCCATGATTCACTTCCATATGTAAGGATTGGCCTATACAGGGTGCCCGTTTTTCGACCTCAAGCATGGGGATCTCTGTTATTATAACAGATGCGAGATCGGTTAAATTAGGGCAAAGTTGCGCATTTTTATGGTGATCAATTATCCGAAAGAAAATTTGATCTGTCATTTTTAGTTTTTGAATTATTGGAGAAAAATGGAAAATTGTGATTTTTGTTTTAATTTTTTTAAACGAAAACCAATAAAACTAGACATTTTTAACTAAGACATTGTGAAGGCACTTTTTTACAAGGAATCTGAATCTGGCATCGTGTTTTCCAAGGCATCCTAGATGCAAGAGTTACAACACTTAATTTTTTTTTTCTTATGGGCGCCATATTTGATTTTTGCATTTTCGAATAGAGCTCTTTTTTTTGATTACGACTATGTATCGCATGATATGGTCAAGCTTTACATTTTGATTAGAATTTAAGAAAAATGTTTTTGCGAAGAATGCTTTGGAAACAACAACATCTACTCTTGTCTAACAAACAAATTTTTGACAATTCAATTAAATTTAGAGTTGTACGTTCACATTTCTTCCCAATTTACCTACAAAATTAAGTTTTAAATTAAGAACAGGATAAGGCAGAATTTTTGTATTTAAATTGGAACAAAATTAAAAATAATGCAACCGAATAGTGAAATTTAATTGAATTGTCAAAAATTTGTTTGTTAGACAAAAGTAGATGTTGTTGTTTCCAAAGCATTCTTCGCAAAAACATTTTTCTTAAATTCTAATCAAAATGTAAAGCTTGACCATATCATGCGATACATAGTCGTAATCAGAAAAAAGAGCTCTATTCGAAAATGCAAAAATCAAATATGGCGCCCATAAGAAAAAAAAAATTAAGTGTTGTAACTCTTGCATCTAGGATGCCTTGGAAAACACGATGCCAGATTCAGATTCCTTGTAAAAAAGTGCCTTCACAATGTCTTAGTTAAAAATGTCTAGTTTTATTGGTTTTCGTTTAAAAAAATTAAAACAAAAATCACAATTTTCCATTTTTCTCCAATAATTCAAAAACTAAAAATGACAGATTAAATTTTCTTTCGGATAATTGATCACCATAAAAATGCGCAACTTTGCCCTAATTTAACCGATCTCGCATCTGTTATAATAAGCGAGATCCCCATGCTTGAGGTCGAAAAACGGGCACCCTGTATATTGCCTTAAATACCTTCATTTTTGTTTCCCTTGTTATTTCTTTTTTATTTATGAAGGCTTTACTCAGGGCATAATATACTTTATTTGTCGCTTCCAATCTCCTATTCACCTCCAGACCTTGATTGCCTGTCTCTTCAATATTTACTCCTAGGTATTGGAAATTGCTCACTTGTTCTATTAGTTCATCATCTATTGTCACTTCTATTTCCTTCCTTTCCTCACCCACTACCAATATTTTCGTTTTAGACTTGTTCAGCCTCATTCCATTATTTCTCAACACTTCGTTCCATACCTTCAGATTGTCTTTTAAATCCTTTTCACTCCCCGTTATTAGTGCTACGTCATCCACGAATGCATTCGGAGATGTAGACCTTTTCGAGATTTCTATATCCAATACACAAAGATTTTGTTCTTTGTTTTGCCCTTCTAATTACTTTGTCCATGAAAGTGATGAATAGCAACGGGCTGAGGCTGCCTCCTTGTCTGACACCCATCTTCGTATGGAATGTCTCGGACTCTGCATTCTTACTGATTATCCTGTTTCTTGTTTCCCTGTAGAGGCATTTGGTCACTCTGATTAATTTCTTGTCTATATTCCTTTCACTTAGGCACTCCCATATTCTCTTCCTCGGTACTCGGTCAAAGGCCTTCTCCATGTCTATGAACGCTAGGTAGATTGTTTTAGATCTTGCTCTCGCTCTGTTAATAATTTCTTTAATTGTGAATACATGATCCTGCGTGCTTTTTCCTTTTCTAAACCCGCTTTGTACTTGCAATAACGTCGGTTCTACTTCCCTCCTTAGCCTTTTCTCGATGATTTTTTCAAACAACTTCATTGGAGTACTCAGTAGGGTTATCCCTCTGTAATTATTACAGTCCATCCCGTCTCCTTTTTTAAAAATTGGTAGTATTAATCCTAATTCCCAGTCTCTAGGTATTTTCTCTTCCTTCCAAACTCTATTAAATATTTTCAGTAATATTTGCAGTCCACTTGTTCCCATGCTTTTAATCATCTCTGTCGTAATTCTGTCACAGCCGGGTGCCTTGCCATTCTTTAACACTTTTATCGCTGCTGCTAATTCCTCCCTCATGATCTCATTTCCTTCATTTTCTTCTTCTACAACTCTACTTAAAGTTTCGCTATCTTCTTCCTGAGGAGTTTCTAATTCGTGTTCTGTTTCTGTTATAAGCAGCTTTTGGAAGTACTCTTTCCAGCGACTCATTATTTCTTTCTCGCTTCTTAGTATCTCTCCTTTTTCGTTTTTAATTCCTATGGTATCTATTTTCTCATTTCTCCTGAGGTTCTTTAACACTTTGAAGAATAATTTTTGATTTCCTTTACTGTCCTTTTCAAGTATGTCTCCGAACTCCTTCCATGACTTTTGTTTAGATTCTCTAATTACCCTTTTAACTTCAGCCCTTTGTTTCTTGTATTCTTCGTACTTCCCGTCTGTTTTGTTATTTAGGTATTCTTTCCACTTTCTTTTCTTGATTTTAACTTGTTGTTTAATTTCTTCAGACCACCACGCCGTTTGCTTCTGGCTTCTATTCTCCTTGTGCGTCCCGCATACCTTTTTGGCCGATGTCACAATTATATTTTTAAAAATTTCCCATAATTCTTCCATGTGAGCACTATCTAATTCTTTTTGACTCTCCCTTATTTCTCTTTCTACCGCTTCTTCATATTTTTTAGCTGTTTCTTTATTCCTTAGTTTATAGTTTCTTATTGTTTCTTTCCTTTTCTTGAGTACTTTCTTATCATTCTGTAGGCTCTCTTTACCATGTTTACATTTTATTTTGCCTACTACCAGGAAGTGGTCGCTGCCAATCTCAAATCCTCTTCTCACCATTACGTCATTAACTATTGTTCTACTACTTCTCTCTACAATTATATAATCTATAATAGAGTACTCTCCTCTACTTGGCACTGCTCTTGTGTATTTATGAATGTCTTTGTGTTGGTAGAAGGAGTTTGCGATGATTAAGTCATACACTATACAAAAATCCAGCAACCTTCTCCCGTTGTTGTTCCGTACTTCTTCCCCAAATTTACCAATAACTTTGTATTTGTCATCTCGTTTCCCTACTCTAGCATTTAAGTCTCCCACTACATAAATCCTCCCTCTTGCCGCCTCTACCGTTAAGCTTAACTGTTCCCAAAATTTGTCTTTCTCTTGTGCTCTCGCATCTTCGTTGGGCCCATATACAGCAATTATCGTTTCTTCTTTCGTTGAATGCTTTAGTTCGATTATTAAGATTCTTTCTGAAATTGCCTCCCATTTATTTATCGTGTTTTTAATATCTTTATGGAGTATACATCCTATCCCTGCTTGTGCTCTTTCCTTCTTGTCTACTCCACTCCAGATTAATATATGCCCGTTTTCTAATTCTACGAATCCCTTTCCCTTCTTTTTTGTCTCAGGTATTATTAACATTTCTAATCTCGCTCTCTCAAATTCATTAACTAATTCTACTTCTTTGCCACTTATGCTCTTAATATTCCATGTTGCCATTTTTATTATCTTTTCCTTAGTGGATTTCCTCTTATTCTCTTCCAGTTCCTCCGTCCTTTCCTTCCTTTGCCTTTTTGTCTTTTTGTTTTTGTCTGTTGGTATTACATTTTTTTCCATTTTCATTGCATCGATCGTTTTCCAATTTTTCAGTCCTTTACGTTTTTCCGTTAATCGTTTTTTGGTGGTCTTTGGAGTGATTTACTTGGCTAATTATTGTACTTCTCCAGTTTTTGGGTTTCTTTGTTCCAGTTCCAAATTCCCTCTTCACTTATCAGCTTCTGATAGCCCACTTTGACTTTTTTGCCCTTGGCTGATTCCTCTTTGGCACATTTCCGGATTATTGCTTGTATCTTTCTTTCTTCTGTTGTCAGGTCATCGTTTATATATACTTTTTCTCCGCAGCTTCGTAGTTTGCTCTTGTTGCTCATTACCATGCTTTTGTCTCCCTTGCTGTTTAGCTCGATCAAACAAGTTTTTTCTCCTAATTTTCTTGCTGTTTCCGCTTTCAATGTTACGCCCAAGTTCCTCTCTATGAACCCTTCCATTTCTTCTTTTAGCATTTTCGGATTGCTTGATTTAATTTTTATCCCTTGGAGTACTGTTTCTTCTCCTCTTTTCTCCTTCCAATTTCGCTATTTTTTCGTTTGTTATCATTGCTTCCTGTTTTAGTCCGTCAATTTCTTTCATGGCGTTTTCATTGATACTCTTCAAATCTTTAATCTCCTTCTTAAAATCTCATCGTTTATATATACTTTTTCTCCGCAGCTTCGTAGTTTGCTCTTGTTGCTCATTACCATGCTTTTGTCTCCCTTGCTGTTTAGCTCGATCAAACAAGTTTTTTCTCCTAATTTTCTTGCTGTTTCCGCTTTCAATGTTACGCCCAAGTTCCTCTCTATGAACCCTTCCATTTCTTCTTTTAGCATTTTCGGATTGCTTGATTTAATTTTTATCCCTTGGAGTACTGTTTCTTCTCCTCTTTTCTCCTTCCAATTTCGCTATTTTTTCGTTTGTTATCATTGCTTCCTGTTTTAGTCCGTCAATTTCTTTCATGGCGTTTTCATTGATACTCTTCAAATCTTTAATCTCCTTCTTAAAATCTCTTTGTTCATCTCTTAGCTTTCTTATCTCTTTCTTTCTCATTAAGTCCATCATTTCCTTCATCTGTTCTTTCATACTATCTTTGGGGTCCTCCTCTTTTGTCGGAGTTCTGTGCATCCTTCTGGACTTCTTGAATAGGGTATCGATATTTTCCTTCTTTCTCTTCCCCTCATCCGTCAGATATTCGTCAGAGTCCATTTTCTTCTACTGTAGCTTTTTATTTATTTTATTTAGAGATTAGCTTACAACTGCGAAAATAGCGCCGCCCGAATCACCTCCTCGAAAGCAGTCCTATTATCAGTTTCGCTACGTTTTCTCTTCTGTCTGGTTTACTGTTTTAATTTTCTGATTTGTATTTATGCAACCCTTTATACTTTTCTTTGTATTTTGAGTTGCCTATCCAGTTGCCGTCGAAATGGGAATTTCTGAGCCTTGAAATTTAATTTATCTGTTCTAATCGCTATTTTTGCATGCAGAAATACGCCTTCTTGTTACTTTCCCATAACCTATAATATTGTTAATTGTGAGGGTTTTTACTCACAGTTTCGTCTATTACACGCTTTCTTCTCCTTTCTGCTTCTCACAGTGGTTTTCTACTTGATGTGTCCTTTCCTTCTAATTTTTATTCCCTCGATATGGTCCAATTTGAACTTGAATATCGGAGTAATATAAACAACACTCTCGCCTCAACTCAATCTTATCTCATGATGATTTTTGCCTACGATAAACATGGGATAATTGCCACCGATCGTGTTTCTGTTAGCTGTACTGTAACTGGCGACTACTACAAAACATTTCTTGCTAGAAAATTGCGACCAGAAATCCGTAAAAGCGACCAGCATTATTGCAACACGGCGAGTCCATCCTGCATGACAATGGGTGGCCGCATATTGGAGCGCCAGTCATCGCCCGTTTAGAAAAATACGGATGGGAACACCTCAATCACCCACCGTATTCGCCGGATTTGAGTCCCCCGGACTTTGATTTCTTTCCGAAGCTCAAGGAGTCGCTTTGAGGAATCCGTTTTCCTGACAAATGCCCTGAATGATAGAGTGAGCCAAAGAGTCCGCGAGCTCAATGAAGATGGCGTCCTACATGCCATTCAAGCGCTTCCATACTGCTGGCAATCATGCATTCACAAGCAGGGGGATTATATTGAAGGGGTTCAATGTTGTATATCGAAACTTTTTTATTCAGAGCTAACTGTGCATTATTTTTAGGACAACCCTCTTATTCCACATTTTTGTTTCTACGGTTTTACTTAGAAGAAAAATAGTTACTTTTAAAATCTGCGGGCTTTAAGTTTTTTTTTTTAATGAAACAGAATGTGCCGAAAATGAAATTTGAGTTACGGAAAAGACTTCTTTTAGTGTTACCATCACCTTATGATAATAATGCAGAAGGTAATATAGTACCTATATATTCAGTTTTCTTAGGTCCGAACGGAGTCAGTCCATTTACTTCTCGGTCTCCTTCTCCTCTTTGGCTCACGCAACATGTCTTAGAACTGCTTTCGTAGCTTTGTCCTGGTGCAGTCTTTGCACATGCCCCATCCATCTGATTCTTTGTGCCCTGATTTCTTGAGCCAGACTCGGTTTTCCGTACAGCTCCATTACTTGCTCATTCGTTCTTCCGTACCATCGGTTTTTCACTTTTTTACCTCCAAAAGTTCTTCTCAATATCTTCCTCTCCCATATATCCACCTTGTGTTGGTCATTTGTGTTTAGCACCCATAGTTCATCGCTGTAAGTCGCAACTAGAGGAATTACAGTTCTATACAGCGTGTCCCAGGATAGATGTTACAATAGGTGTGATGGACTAAAAATTTTTGAATTTTATTTTAAGATTGTGGAATTAAGCCCTGCTTGGTTTGAAGAGAATTTTAAGAATATTTCCAGTTTTTGAAAAACAAGTCGGCCTTGACATTGAAGCGAAAACTATTTTCTTTTCAGGTAAAGTACACTTTTTGTTTGTGATAGGGCAAAAGTTTACTAAGAAAAGTTGTTCAGAATGAGAAATTATGGCCCTATACAAAATTTCAGGAAGATCTACGTACTTTGATTAAACCGTCATTTTTTAGATTAAACAAAATAAATTGTATTTATTCAAAATTTTCTTTGTAGAACATTGAACGAAACAAATAGCATTTACAAGAAATTTAACTTGCGAAACATAATAATATCACTGATCTACAATAAATTATTTATTCCACATAACTGCCAGGAGGCCATGAAAAGACTATCGTTGACTAATCTTCCTGAAATTTTGCATAGGGCCATAATTTCTTATTATGAACAACTTTTCTTAGTAAAATTTTGCCATATCATGAACAAAAAGGGTACTTTACCTGAAAAGAAAATAGTTTTCGCTTCAATGTCAAGGCCGACTTGTTTTTCAAAATCTGAAAATATTCTTAAAATTCTCTTCAAACCAAGCAGGGCTTAATTCCACAATCTTAAAATAAAATTCAAAAATTTTTTGTCCATCACACCTATTGTAACATCTATCCTGGGACACACTGTATATGTACCACAATTTTGCACTTCGCGATAGCTTACTCTTTCTAGTTTCTTTTCAATTTTTCCTATCACTGTTATTGTTTGTTCTAGGTAAATTGCGTCCTATACATATTCTATTTTTTCTTCCCATACTGTGTTCTGCTGTTGTCTTCCGTTAGTTATTACGCTACTTTCATCTCCATCATAATTCTTGGTATTCTGTCTTCTCCCATAATATGCGTTACATGTCCGTACCACTTCAATTGTTTCTTCTCGATTTTCCTTACTATGGGGGCCAC
This sequence comes from Melanotus villosus, assembly GCA_963082815.1. NCBI lineage: Eukaryota > Metazoa > Arthropoda > Insecta > Coleoptera > Elateridae > Melanotus > Melanotus villosus. The sequence continues at coordinate 42,607,091 of OY720426.1, forward strand.
TTTCAATAATTACTGCGTCATTGATTCTGCCTGTTCTCTTATGTTCTGTGGCCTTTAGGAATTTCATTTCAGAAGCTGTTACTTTTGATTTTAATTTGTCATTTAGGACCCAATTCTCAGAGGAATATGTTAGCACTGGTAAATAAATTGCTTTATATATTTGCACCTTTATTCTGTTGTTGATTTCTCTTGAGTGTTGGCTTTGTTTATCCTGTTTAGTTTCTCCTGCTTCATTTTCAATCATTATTTATCTTGCCTAGGTATTATTTGTATTGTTCTACTTGCTGTAATGGCACATCTTCTATTAACATTTCTTGGACATATTCTGATTTTTACGCACCTTTATTACCTTGCTCTTACTTATATTTAGCTTTAAATTCACTTTCTAGCTCTTCTTTCCATATATTTATTGTGATTTGTAATTGCCTGTTACTATCAGTAATCACCACCATACAGTAGACTTTATGGGGGCAAAATATTAACAATGACAGTCCAAATCTGAAAGATGTTCCTTTAATATCTTAATTCATACACTGCTAAACATAAGCTAAACTTAATGAAGTAGATGTGTAAACATTAGGTGAGGGTACTTAGCATGTTTGCCTATAAATCACATCTGCATTTTACTTTGTAAGACACCAAGTTCAAGAAATTATTGACCATACTGTGTATATTTATATAATATGTATAATAATATATAATAACAGCTTTGTTAATGTTTTCAGTACGAGCGTAATCAAAGTAATACATTCTGGTTCGATATCTGTTTTCTACTGCGACTTTGGTTATTACGCTAATTTAACCCTTAAACAATTGATTCCGTTGGATCCCGACTTTATGGACCTGCCACATCAAGCTATTAAGGCGAAATTAGCAGGTAAGTTTAGTCTTCAGTGCTTATTAAGTTTCAAACATCTAAATAAATATGTATTAATACGTTTAAATTTTCAGGAATTCAACCAAAAAATTCAAAATGGTCAATGGACGATTGTAAATTTTTCGAGGCGTTGGTTTGTAGAAAATCGTTCGTTTCTATATTAGTAGGAACTGAAAAAGACGTTCTTTATAGAAGTGATACGGTACTTAGTTTAAAGCTTATAGATACCTCTACAAAAGTGGATATTCATATAGATAAAGTGTTAGTACAAAAGGACATTGCTATTGCTATTACTAATCAACAGGAGCAATAAATCTTATTATTTATTACTGATTATTCACTGCCGGATTTCGGTTAAAGAAGATACAAAACATATTCATGATTTACTGGATGTAATCTTTCTTATCTTTGCTTTTTGTTCGTTCATTCTGGGGGTTTGAATATATGCTATTAAATATTAATACTGCAAAATATCAAGGATTTGTAGTGCCTTATGCTTTTAATAGTACGAATATGAATATTATATATATTTATCTCCTTAATCATTATGGTTTTGTGTTTAATATATATTGTCTGCAATTTTATTTGCAAATAATCGTTTATTAAACATATTTTTTATTATATAAAAGTATATAAAATTCGTTTAGTTTCCATATGTCTTGTAAAAAATGAATTATTGCCATGACCTTCAAACGGTTGAAATACGTTTTATACAGAATTTTATGTTATGTTTTATGTCGACAGTGAAAAAATACAACTTAACATTTGATATAAAGCGCATTACAAACTGTTCGTCAGCTGTTTAAAAACCAATGGAATGGCACAACTTAATCCATTATGTACTGAAAATCTATTTGTGTGTATATAATTATGTGGAGTGTTTCCGAATCAACTTCCATTTTATTGTAAGTTTTAAAATAATATTAAACCCAACTAATACTTAAAATTACAAAGCAATATAGCTTAAAGCTTGATATTTGCTTGTTTATATGCATGATTAGACGGCATTTAATCACGTACGCATTGTGAAGTTCTTACAATTGTTAATTAGTTTTCCTTATAGCAAGTTATTGTGATAATAAAGAGGAGAGTATGATTTATTCATAGAAAAGATTAAAGAATTTGTTTTCCTTTGAGATTATTCTGGAATAATCTTAAAATTTGCTGCTGATTCTTAACCTAATTTAATAAGTTAAATCGAAAATAGGTCTGGCTTTTATTTTCAAAACGTGCATTCCTAAATGTCAGTATTTGAATTTGAGCAGTGTTAATATTTTTAATCAAGAGCAAACGGAGATGATTGCAAAAAAATATAGATCGGAAGAGTATGTTAAGACTGAAACCAGAATTTGATATGTATTTTTATAATAGGGTATTACATATTTATTGTTAACAAATTAATTATCTGACAAAATAAATATTCCGCTATTTGCTTATTGGACTGTATTTTATATTCTTAAAATAAAATAACTTACAACAATAATCTCATATGTCGAAGTGACAAAGGAACGAGAATAGCACACAAAATACAAATAATTATCAGATTAGTTGTCTAAGTTACTGAGTTTGCTTGTAAATATATAAACGTGGATGTGAATGGAAAGCTTTGTTTAAATGTTGAGATTTTTTATTTAAATTTATTTTTGTTATATTAACATTTGCAAAGTTTAAATTCTTCTAACTTTGTTTGGTTAGATTGATTATTTACGAAGTTAAATGCAATGATATAATCAGAACTGACAGTTTATAATAATGAGAATATTGTTGTAGTTATTACGTAGTGTAATAATTTTTATTTTGGAAATGTGTACATAAAAAGTAGTGCTTTTCTTTTTTATCGACTGGAAATCAGTTCAGTTTGTAAAGCGAGTTGAGTTTATTGAATGTTATTTTGTTCTTGTGCTATTTTATTTAGTGTTGTTTACCAAAGTGTTTTCAGTTGTTCCTTTTCTGTATTCAATAAACGTTGATTTCTATTCCAAGTTTTATTATTTTTTTATGAGAATGTAATTCTGAATCTACGAGGGTCTTTTGATAATTTGGGTAAAAAAGCAAAATTCAGTTTTATTTTTCAACATAGTCTCTACTGAGGGCTTACACACTTGGTCCATGATAATCCAATATTCTCAACCCCTTAAAAAAGTAGCTTTTTTCAAGGGCTGCTGAATACTCATTGACAGTGGCGGTGATGGCTTCATTAGATGCGATTTCTTGTCACCGAGCCAAATTTCCAAGTTTGGGAAGAGGAAAAAATCACTTGCGGCTAAGTTCGGGGAATAGGGTGGATAAGGAATTAATTCAATGCAAATTCATGCAGTTTTTCCAATGTAATTGTCAGCTTGTGCGATGGCGCTTTGTCTTGGTGGAACAGCACTTTTCTGCATGTCAATCGGGCTTTTTGTTTCAGCTTTTCTTTTTAAACGGTCCAATAAAGTTGCATAATCGGCTTTTGATGCTGTTTCCCTTCTCCAAGTAGTCAACCAGAATGATTCCTTGTGAATCCCTTCGTTTTTCCCGGCGCACGTTTTCCACTATTTTGACTGCTGCTTTGTCACAGGTGTGGAGTGGTGTATTCAGTGGCGGCTCGTGACTTTTTAGGGATAAGGGCCGCAGAAACAATAACTAAATTAATGAGGAAATCTTACCTTAATTTTATGAATGGTGGAAAATAAAGTTTTTGTAACTCTCGGAAACTATAGAATTAAAAATAAAAAAATTTTGCTCTGTCCACTTTCATTAAAGTTAATTTAGGCGTAGGCCGTCCCAATGATTTAATTTCAAGTTTTTCTTCAAAACGCCATCTTAAAAAGGGGATTTTTAAAAGTTCTTTAACGGAATTCATATTAAATTTAGGTAATTCTACCACGACAAACAAAACGCACAGCTTACGTTCATTAATAGAAATAAGAAAAGTATATGTACATAATTATCTAGTAATTCTGTAATTGTATAGCAACTTTTTTGCTAAATAAATGTTTATATTATTATTATCACCACTATGTAAACACAGAATGCGTAACACACAACCGTTCTCTCTAACCAGCAGGACATGACTAATTAGCCCCCCATACACCAGCGGTTAACTTGATGAATTTCATATGGCACGAGCTAATTCAACAGATAAAATTGTGTGTGTATATGACGAGCCAGGCCTCAACACAGTTTCGGAGAAATATGTACTGATAAAATCCGTAGGTATTAACTTACTGTTTGTATGCAGTGCTATGCACGTTAATGGGAAGCAACGACTAGATCAGAGATTATTAATTTAGTGCATAAGTTGTGTAAATTATTATTAATATTGATCTACATACTCATCCGGAATTATGACTTTTGATGTTCGGTAGGTATTTGCCAAAGGATTTTTTAACTGATTTCATATAAACTCCCGTTCAAAATTAACGCACCACCTGATTTTTCTGGTTTATTTCTATTATTAAAGGAGTTAGTACAGTAATATTACAAATCATAGGTGGCTTATGTCATAATTAGAGAAAGGAATATATGCAGTATAACAACATTCATATTTAGGTTAAAGCGAGTATAAATATAAACGTGGGACGGTCAAGGTTAGATAAAAATTACAAATTACAAATACGCTAGGCAGGCATGGCGAACCTATGGCACGCGTGCCAAAGGTGGCACGTACGAAAATTTCACTGGCACGCGAAGGGTTGACAGTATTATAATTTTATTGCTTGAGTAATTAAAAATAGAAATATACATCTCTAGTGAAATTTATCGGGAGTCATTTAAACATAACTGCAGCTGGCTTTTCAGCCGCAAACATAATTGCTAAAGACGGAAAACCATTTAGTAATGGGGAATATATCAAAGGAGCATGGTTAAAATGAAGATTTTGAAAATAAAAAAAAACAGGAGAATAAAGAATATGCCTTCGGATAAAAACATGGCGAGAGAGTCATCACCAGCAAAAACTATATGTATAATTATAAAATCTTCTGGTTTAATTTCTCTCTGTCGTGATGATAGTAGTGATATAACTGGATCAGCTCGTTTAGGAATTTTTATTCGTTATTGCATTGAGAATAATACCAAAGAACAATTGACCAGTTTAACATCAAAAGCAATAAATACTTGCAATGCTGTTATAAATGTACTTGCTAAAAGCGAAATAGTTCTTTCTAAAATTGTAAGAGTAACTATGAAAATTGCTAGAATCATTAAATGAGGTAAACTCGGTGTACAATGGTTTACTTATGTGCAACAACGTCCAATGTTAAGCCATGAAAAAGCTCTTCAAAGTTTAGTATTTAGTTTAATACTTGTTTATAAGTTTATGCTTTTTTGTTAATTTTTAATTAATTTTTTAGTATTTTTTTCTTCTATAAAAAATATTTGGCACGTGGGCAGCTGGATAAATATTATTTGCAAATTTGTGGCACGCGAACATACAAAGGTTCGCCACCACTGCGCTAGGGCCATTTCACGTGCTGAACATATAGGCAACACATTTAACAACAGCGTGCCGGTTAAATTGCATAACTTAACTCACACGACATGGAACAGAAATTAGAAATAATTCTAACGAAACTGGAAAGTATGGAAGAACGGAATGTAAGAATGGAAGTAAAACTGTACACAATCCAAGAAGAATTAAAGCTTCTAAAGAGCGAAAATAGGGACTTGAGAGTAGAAAATTCTAAGCTGAGGGAGAAAGCCGAAGAACAAGAAGCAAGATTGGACATTGTAGAAAAAGAAGTAAGGAAAAGAAAATTAATAATCCATGGTATTACCGAATCGAAAGAGGAACAACCACTTGAATTAAAGGAGAAAGTAAGGTGCATGCTAAGAGATCTGCAAATCCAACTAAACATGGAAATTAAAGTGCAGGATATATGGAGAATAGGGACAGGAAGTAATATACGTCCAATACTAATGGAATTGAACTCAGTGAATAAGAAAATAGAAATACTGAAAGCTGCCAAGAAACTAAAAGGATCAACAATATACCGGGTGTCAACGAAACTTGGGGCACCCCCATAAGTTTTTTATTTTTTAAGATATCTAAATAAAATTTGGTATATGTAATATACTCTTTAAATGGCATTTGTTAACATATAAAACAAATTTCTGTCACTTCCGGTTTAGCCGGAATTGACATCAACTTTGTTATTTTAAATGGAACACCCTGTATATTTATATATTTTTGGAATCTCCACTCAATTTTACATATGGTAGTATCAAGTTCGAGACATTTTGATGACAAAGTAAATACTTGCAGAAGAGTTTATTCATCAATCTAGGATGTCATGACCTGCGTAAAATGGAAGTCAGGGTGCTACAACACTCAAAACAAATTATTTTAGTACTTCAACTGTGGCAAGTCTGTCTTTTTTTTGTGCATTTCATTTGTTTTACTTGTTTTGAAACCCAGTATCTAGATTTCAATGTCCAAAATACGTTTTTTTTTTAACGGAGAGTGTTATTCCGTATTAAATTTTCATATTAATCTTACGTTATTGGTATCAATAAAATCCTTGGAAAACGCTCCTTTTTAATATCCTAGTGTCCCACCCTAGTGCCATTTGAAAAAATAGAGTTATTCTTGAAAAAGTATTTTTCCCAACTTTAGGCCATTCTAATACAGCAACTAAAATAGTTAAAGTTCTAAAACAATTTGTTTCGAGTGTTGGGGCACCTTGACTTTCATTTTGCGTAAGTCACGGCACTCTAGATTAATTTCTGCAAAAATTTACTTTGTCATCAAAATGTTTCGAACTTGATACTACCATACGTAAAATTGAATGGAGATTCCAAAAATGTATAAATATACAGGGTGTTCCATTTAAAATAACAAAGTTGATGTCAATTCCGGCTAAACCGGAAGTGACAGAAAGTTGTTTCCTATGTCAACAAATGCCATTTAAAGAGTATATTACATATACCAAATTTCATTTAGATGTCTTAATAAATAAAAAAATTATGGGGGTGCCCCGGGTTTCGTTGACACCCGGTATATAACAGAGGACTACCCAAAGAAAATACAGGAAGAACGGAAAATACTGATCAACCATATGAAAAAAGCTAGACAAGAAGGGTACAGAGCCGTAGTGGTATACAATAAATTAATAGTTAATGGAGAAAAATATACGGCAGACCAAATCAAAGAGGATGACCACATATTAATAAGTACAGAAATCGCGCAGGACAAAAAGAAAGGAAGAACAGTAAGCCAACGATCCACACCTGAAAAAACAGTGACCCAAGAAGAACACGTGAGTAAAACCAAGAAGGCGGAGTACAGTCCAAAGAGTGGTAGTATACAAGGAAATAGTTCAAAAAACTAAAGATTCCCAGGGAGGACAAGAAGGAGGGACGTACAAAAAAGACTAGGCGTGAAAATGGTAAATGGAAGTTGGCAACATGGAATAGGTACAAGGAGTCTAAATGGCAAAGAAAAGGAACTACCTAATATATGAATTTAACAAAGCAAAATTAGATATTTTAATCGTCTCCGAAACAAAAAAAAGGGGCAGGGGGAAATAGAGTTAGAGGGAGGGCATATTTTGGTATATAGTGGAGTAGCAGAAAAAGAAAGAGCAGCAGCGGGGATAGGATGTATTATTAATAAAAAATTAATGAAATATATAACAAATTGGAAAGCATGGTCTGAAAGATTATTAACAGTAGAACTAACAATAGATAGAGAATCGAGAACGACTATAATAGGAGTTTATGGACCAGATGAAGATGCAAGGAAGGAATTTAAAGATAAATTCTGGGAGGATTTAGAATTGGCAACAGAAACAAGTAAAGGGATAATTTTTGTAGCTGGAGATTTTAATGCTAAAGTAGGAATCAAGGATAATGAAACAGCAGATGTTTTAGGAACATATGGAAGAGATAAAAGAGATACGAATGGAAAGAGGTTAATAGATTATTGTATGATACAAAACCTTATAGTGGCAAATTCATTTTATAAACACAAAATGATTCATACATACACTAGACAGGCACCAAATAACGCAGGAAGATCTATAATAGACTACATATTGATAGAGAAAGATAGCAGAAAACTGATTGAAGATGTAAGAGTGTACAGAGGGGCAGAGATTTACAGCGATCACTTCCAATTAGTAGCAAAAATTAAAAATATCCAAAGGGAATATAAGTCAGTATATAATGAAAAAATAACAATAAGAACATATAAATTACAAGATAAGGAGATAGCAAGAAAATACGAGGAGAAAATTGAGAAAATAATACAGATAGAGAAAGAAGACATACACAAAATGGATGTAGAACAAACATGGAACAAATGGAAAGAAATACTCATAGAATCAGCAAGGAGCACATGTGGAATATGTAAAACAAGCAACCAAAGAAAAAATACGTCATGGTGGAACGAGAAGCTTACAAGAAATATAAATATCAGCGAGAAAGAGTCAAAAATATGATTAAAGAAGCAAAAGAAAAGTCGTGGAGGGAATTTGACGAAAAAATGGAAATAAATAGTAAAGAAAATCAAAAACTATTCTACAAAATACTGAAAAGCCTAAGGAAAGGAGTAACAATAAAAACCAATACAATAAAAAATAAAGAAGGAATAATAATTACCGAAACAGAGGCGGTGATGGAAAGATGGAAAGAATATTTTCAAGAGCTACTGGGTACTCAAGAAAGACAGGCAGAAGAAGAAAAATGTAATGAACAGGAAGAAGAGGTAAGCCTAGGTGAAACAGAAGATCAGATAACCGATGAGGAACTAAAAGATGCATTGAAGAAAACAAAAAACGGAAAATCGCCGGGGCATGACAAGATTACATCGGAAATGGTAAAAAAATTAGGCAAAGAAGGTATGGCAATGATGTTAAAACTTTATAATAAAGTGTGGACAGAAGGTAAAATCCCTAAAGATTGGGAAAAAGGGAAGATAGTGCCAGTGTACAAAAAGGGAGATAGGGGAGATTGTGCGAATTATAGGGGCATTACGTTATTAAGCATACCGCTGAAAATATATGAACAAATATTGGAAGAGAGACTACGTAAAGTAATTGAACCAACACTACTGGAAGTACAAAGCGGATTCCGGAGAGGACATAGTGTGCAGGATCATATATTCACAGTAAAGGAAATAATACAAAAAGTGCACCAGTACAATAAGAAAGCGTATTTTGCCTTTGTAGATCTGGAAAAGGCTTTCGATAGAGTACAGCGAAAACGGTTGTGGCAGATTTTAAGAGGTAGGGGAGTTACGGCAAAGTTAATTAAAGCAATTAAAAGTATATACTGCAAGACTACAAACTATATAATTAGAAATAACAGCACATCAGAAATGTTTAGAACTGAAGATGGATTGCGACAGGGTGGGGTGATGAGCCCAGTATTGTTTATATTATTTATGGATGATATAATAAGGGATTGCCAAACTAAAGTGAAAAAGTTAAACATAGGCGTAAGAAATCTGCAAAATGTACAGATATCTGAATGTGCATTTGCAGACGATATAATAATAATGGCAAATAATGAACGAGATTTACAACATAATATAAAGACATGGAATGAGGTGTTAAATAAGAATGGTATGAAAATGAATATTAACAAAACGAAAGTGATGGCAATAAAAAAAGAACCACAACACATAAATATAGAGATAGAAGGAAAACTTATAGAACAAGTGAGACAGTTTAATTATTTGGGAGTTATAGTTGAAGATACTGGAAATCAAGAGGTAGATTTAAACGAAAGAATAAAAAAAGCCAATAAATTATACTACACAATGAGTAACACCTTTATAAACAAAAAAGAAGTAAGCCGGAAAAAAAATTAAATGTTTACAAAAGTATCTTCAGACCCATATTAACCTATGGATGTGAGACGTGGATAGTATCGCAACGAATGAAGAAAAAATTAGAGGCGGTTGAGATGAGATACTTAAGAAGAGTCAAGGGCATCACAAGAAGGGATAGAATACGCAATACCCAAATCACAGAAGAACTAGAGATGAAACCTGTAACGGAATTTATTGAGACGAGACAGCTGAGTTGGTGGGGACATTTGCAAAGAATGGAGAAAAACAGACCAGTCAGACAAATATGGGGAACAAGAATACCGGCAAAAAGAAGCAGAGGAAGACCTAAAGACACATGGAATGGCATAGTAGCAAAAATATTAACAAAAAAGGAAGTGAAGTGGAATGAAGCAAAGGTGATGACGCAGGATAAAAAACAGTGGAACAGATTTGTGCATGGAAACAATTAGAATTTAATTAAGTTGATATAATTTAACAAACTATTTAACATTGTAGGAATGAAATATTAGGTTTTAGATTTAAGTTGTTATGATTATGTAAATTTAACCCTACACCTAACGGTAAATGGGCAATTGATTATATATATAATATATGCAGTAGATTATTGCTGAAACATGGGCATTAGGGTGGGCCGAAAATACACATTATTTTTTTTTATCGATCGCTATACCCCGGAAAAATTGTCTATTGCATAGATCAGGGGTTCCCAAAGTGCGGCCCGCGGGCCAAATGCGGCCCGCAAACCCTAGAAATGCGGCCCGCGATGCCATATCATCCGCGATCTTGAATTCATAGAGATAATTTGTAATTTACATTTTTACAAAAAAATAAATAAATGTTATCATATTATAATTAAAAACTGTTCAGTTAAAAAAATACTAAATTTTATATGTAATATACAATGTGATTTTTTAAAAACTCAATTGCAGCAGGCCGTATTCTGACTTAATACAGACAGTTCTCAAGGTTATTAAGACAGAATTCGGCCTGCTGCAATTGAGTTTTTAAAAATCACATTGTATCTTGTTATTATAATTATAGATTGAATATATTTTATTGTCTTAGCGGCCGCCCTATTATTAAAAGAAATCAAAAACTGCACAAGTCACACACTTCAGATTGATGAATTTATTATTTTTTTCTTTTTATATTTGAAATTATTTAGTTATTTTTGAAATGTGTTAATAAACAGTTTGCAATAAAAAGTAATTATTGTCGTAAGTAAAGACTGATTATGTTATAAAATTAGTATAAATCTTTCCTTTTTATCGATTTAAACGTATTTTTCCATAACACTTTTTTTTTGGCCCGCCAAATATTTTGGAATTTACAATTTGGCCCACCTAGGCAAAACTTTGGGAACCCCTGGCATAGATAAACAAAAAATATCTTCCGTTCGCGCATCGCACTCTAAAGTTTTGAAAAATGGCGAAATTTTGTTGATTTTCGTCAATTTTTTATAATTACTAAGCTCACTACTGTCAAAACGCTATAGGTCCTAATGTGAAGTTTGGGGTATGAGGAACACGAAAAAAATTAAAACCTGCAATATCGAAATATTTATTGTTCGCGCACAAGCCCAAAAAACATAATTTTTCTTAAAAATTGCGATATTTCGTAATTTCTTTTAATTTTACTTTTTCATCTTAAGTAAACGAACCTTTATAAATGGTAAACATATTTTTCATTTTCAATTTTTTGTTGCAAAGAATGCACTTTAAAACCAGATTTTTGGGAAAAGTTGGTCAGGTTGCTTTGTATATCAGTGATTATGTATACAAAATAGGTGTCTTAAAAAAATATTTTGCAATTCCATTATTTGGCCCTAAATAGGACCGGCCGATTGGGAAATTTCACGTCTTCCCAGCCGTCCCATCCGCCCCTGTAAAACACCACCGAGAGGCTCAAAAAAAGAATCTATATTTTTCGCCAGTGTCTTTGGATTAAAAAAAAGACCGGATAAAGAAACAGTTTGTAATTATTTTATTAAATAACAACAGATAGATTAAGTTTTGTTACAACTGATTTTACAGTCTTAAACGTAAGTTGTACAGTCTTTGATATAAAAAATAAAAAAGTACGGAGCGAAAGCACGCTTAAAATAATGTTGTTTTTAAATTGTCTAAAATTTTGTTTTCTTGCTTCAAAGCTCCCTTGACTTCCGTGCATTATAAAAACAACAAAAGTAACATTTTAGCAAATGATACAAATTAAAATTACTTAAAACAATAAACAAATTACTGATCATTTTTCTTTTAACATGTCTAAAAGCATGTCTATAATTTTTGTTTTTTTGGTTTTTTTAAAATCTACAATCGGGCTGGTTTTTAGTTTACTATCTAACCACGTATTCTTAATAAAGTCGCTCCCCATTTCTGCTATCATTATTGCCGGTGCGTTCGTGTTCCCCCGTATGATTTGTGGCATAATCGAATTATCCATAACCCTTAAATTTTTTATTCCGTGGACTTGTAATTCATGATTTACAACTGCCATTTTATCGTGTTCTGGACCCATTTTACACGTTCCTACTGGATGAAAAACGCTAGACGTGTATGACCGTATTAGGCAAATCCAATAATCGTCGGTCCCGAATTCGAGATGCTCACAAGCCGGTAATGGATTGCTGACTAATTTAACATTAAGTTTTTTCATCGGTTCGGTATTTAACACATTTAAACTTATCTTAATTCCTTCTAATATTTTTAAAACATCGATTTCTTCCGTGAATGTGTTTGCAAAGATTAGTGGTGTACCTAATTGAGGATCGGAATCGTTTAACATAATAACTCCTCTACTTAATGGATTTAAAAGTATCGGTCTCATAGTGAGCCCGTTGTAATATGCCATGGGGTTGACGTTTGTTTGTCCTGTTAAAATGGGATCTGTGAAAAAGTTTTCTAAATTCGTAGCATCCATTAAGTATTGTATATCTGGTCGAGCGTCCGTTGCATATTTCGTTTGAACCATTGCAGTAATTTGAAGCAACGTAGCAGTTGATATAGGACCCCTGTTTGTTTTTTGATAGTAACGTACATCGGAATTAATTTGCAAATCATCTACTAAAGTCGAAGAATGGTTAAATGAAAACACATAGCCATCTAGGGTCGTATGGTCTTGCAAATTATATCCTACCGCTAAATCTTGGATCACTTCAACTCCACGATTTCGAAGGTGTTCTGCTGGCCCTACGCCACTTAACATTAATACTATAGGACTGTAAATAGTTCCGGCTGTAATTATAACTTCTTTTTTAGCTCGTACCGTATAGAGAATTTTATTTCTGTAATACTCCACCCCGTAGGCTTTCTTTGTTTTTGGATTTATAAGCACCCTTATTACAGTAGCGTTTGTTCGAATGAACAAATTTCTTCGTTTTCGAATCGGCCGTATAAACGCAGAATTTGTAGTAAAACGTCTACCATCCGCAACAAAACCTTGAACTAACGAAACTCCAATTTGAGGACCTGCATTTAAGTCTCTGTAAGGTAAACCGATCTCACGAAATCCGTCTATAATCGGGAAAATATTTTGGTCTTGATAAGCATGTATCGAAATGGGTTGATATCCACCTTGAGCATGATATGCTGGATCGACCAAATCTGGATTTCTGTTGTCTTCCGATTTTAAAAAATACGGAAAAACGTTCTGGAAATTCCATCCGGGGTTTCCTTGTTTTTCCCACTCGTCGTAATCTAGAGGATTTCCTCGCATGTATACCATGTAATTTAAACCTGATGTACCACCCATAACACGACCGTGAACCCAAGAACAGCTTCTACCAGGACGACCTGTACAACTTGTACTCGATGGTTGTGTCATCGATTGCCAGTCTACGTTAGAACGTTGAAGTAAAGGGGCCAAACCAGGGACTGATATTATTTCTGGTTCTTCTATACCTGCTTCTAGTAAAAGGACCTGTAAAATAAAAATTGAGTTAATTATTTGATAAATCATTAATATGTGAATAAAATGAGTTGTTATTATTGTTTCATTTAAAGCATTTTCCAAAGCAAGTGAATATACAAAGTGCCGCAAATAATTGCAACCAGGGTGACGAGCTCGAACTCTGGTCGCTGCTAGATTTTTAATAAATTAACATAGGGTGACCAGACGTCCCGGTTTTCACTCAACAATCCCGGTGTCCCGAAAACATTCTTCGGGACACTTATATGTCCCGGTTTTTAAATTATAATAAGGATTTCGTAATTAAATAGAATCAGCAGTGCTAGAAAAAGTGATATTTATTTCCAAAAGTGCTGGTATTTTGACCAGTATTCAAAATGTCTCAATCTTTGTCAATATTTGTACGCGTTTCTGTGGTATAAGGTAGGTATAATGCCAATAAAGAATATTTTTCTTTGGCGAATGTTCAATAGATAGAAGAAAGGAACAAGACGGAAATATAGTTGTTGAAAGCCATTCTACAAACGTTTTACAATTACTATACAGGGTGTCAACGAAACCTGCGGCACCCCTATAAATTCTTTAGTTTTTAAGATATGAAAATAAAATTTGGTATATGTAATATACTCTTTACATGGCATTTTTTGACATATGTAGAACACAAGTTTCTGTCACTTCCAGTTTCGCCGGAATTAAGATCAACTTTGTTATTTTAAATACAACACCTTGTATATTTATACATTTTTGGATTCTCCATTTAATTTTATGTATGCTAGTATTAAGTTCGAAACCTTTTGATGACAAAATAAATTTTTGCAGAAATTAATCTAGAGTGCCATGACTTACGCAAAATGAAAATCAAGATGCCCCAACACTCGAGACAAATTTTTTAGAACTTCAACTACTTTCGTTTCTGTATTAGAATGACCTAAACTTGGCAAAAATGCTTTTTCGAGAATAACTCTTATTTTTTGAAATGGCACTAGGGTGGGACACTAGGATATTAAAAACGAGCCTTTTTCTAGGATTTCATTGATACTAATAACGCGGGATTAATCTGAAAACGTAATTCTAAATAACAAAAAAACAGTATTTTGGACATTTAAATCTAGGCACCGGGTTTCAAAACAACTGAAACAAATGAAATGCAGAAAACAAGTGACAGGCCTGCTACAACTGAAGTTCTAAATCAATTTGTTTTGAGTGTCGGAGCACCCTGGTCATGGCATCCTAGTTTAATAAATAAACTCTTCTGCAAGTATTTACTTTGCCATCAAAATGTTTCAAACTTGATACTAACATACATAGAATTTAATGTAAATTCCAAAAATGTATAAATATATTCCATTTAAAATAACAAAATTAAGGGTATTTCCGGCGAAACCGGAAGTGACAGAAACTTGTGTTCTATGTCAAAAAATGCAATTTAAAGAGAATATTACATATACCAAATTTCATTTTGGTATCTTAAAATATAATTTACGAAATAGGGGTGTCCCAGGTTTCATTGACACCCGGTATAGATTGTCTTGAATTCTATGAATTAATTCCAACAAATAAATAACTGCTGAGAAAAATTAAAACAATTGAGAATATCAGAATCTTTTTTTTATTTTTTTTTGTTTCACATAAATTCGTTATTTGTGTTCCTCTTCATTGATTGCAAAATAAACAATTAATCAAACATCAACAATTATTTTTTGTGCTTTTTGGATAAGTGTCCCGGTTTGCAAAATATAAAATATGGTCACCCTAAACTAACAAGCGACAATGATCCTGTACCTAACCTGTAAACGTAAGCAAGATTACGTTAGTTTTAAAATAAATACTTAATTGAAATTTAAACATGGGTTCTTGTAAAGAAAGGTATAAGGTTTCTAAATAAGAACTAGGTTGGTTATTTAATATGTTTTGTAAAACTGCCAGAGGTAGGACCAGTTGTAATTTTTCAGATTTCGATTGTGATTAGTTATGTGACTGTAAGCTTTTATCGTCGAGTTTCGTTGTACCTATTAATTCTGGTTTATTTATTTAGAGGTCTTTAAAGTTATCGAAATGGTTCCTTTGTTTAAATTAAAAGTTATTTTATTTCAAACTTTTCCAAACGTAATCTCTGGTTTGAAGTAAAATTCAAGAATATTTGTGACAATTATATTTATGATGGAAAAATGAAATACTTTGCAACTTTCACCAGTTGGATGTGTTGCCTATGAAATTCCAATGAAGGATGTGTTGCCTATAAAATTCTAATAAAAATATTAAACCAGTAATAATTGACTGATGAATAGGCAACCAATTAAGCGCTTCTCAAGAATTTTTGCATACATCTCAATAAAATTAATTAAGACATTTTGAAGTAATCGATTGAATTTACCCTAAATTAAAATTTTCTGTACTGCAACTTTTATATTGACATCTTTTGAATGTAGTTCTGAAATACGCTTTTACAATAATATTTTAAACAGCGACAACAGTCAAAAAGGCAACGAATCTGGTATATGGAAAAGGAAAAACAAGTAGATCAAGTAATTGTCCCCAAGGGAAAAGTAAGCCAACATATACGAAAAAATAACTGGTACGCCGGTTCTTAGAATGCAACTGGTTTAAATGATGGAGTATTAAGGCAACCAGAAAAACAAAGTAAACTATATTAAATTGAACTTTTAGTATTACAAGAAACAAACTTAAAGAGTAAGTTTTAAATGGCGGTGGACGTCAAAACAGATTAGGAACTGGATTCTTAGTATCAAATACAAGGGTGGGGAACATAATTAATTTTAATGCAGTAAATGAAAGACTAAGCTACCTGAGAATAAGAGGATTAAATAGGAAACTAAGTATAATAAACGTAGATGCAGGCAGAGGATGAACGTAAGGATAAGTGTGTTGAAGATCTGAAACAATTATATGAAGCAATCGTTTGATGATTCAACTCCAAAATTGGAAAAGAGGAAAGAACTCATCTAGTGATAGGCAAGCACGTTTGCATCAGAAACAAATAGCAATGGTCAAAGTCAAAGATTAATAAGTTTTGTACCAGAGAGAAATCTAAGATTATTATTTACTCTCAAGATAAATAAAGAAAAACCACAAAGGAGCACGGAAGCACTCAAATGGTAAAGTCAAACAAATTGATCATCTATTAATACACGCGAAACACCAAAATTTAATCACATACGTTAAAAGCTATCGAGGAGTAGAAACATCTTCAAACCATTATCTAGTAACAGCAAAGATAAAAGTAGAAATGAGACATAAACCAAAAGAACAGGATGCAGAAGAAGAGTCTGCACACAGAAATGCTAACTGGACGAAATGTAGAAAAGAAGTGGGAAAGTCTAAAGAACTCAATTAAGAGACGCTACCACGACAAACAGGTCAGAAGAATCAATGGTTTGGTAAGGAATCCGAGGTGACATTGGATGAGTCGAGAAAGACTGGAGATGTTAAATCAGGAAACTAGTAAAAGTGAGGAAATGCTTAAGGAAAACAGAAGAGAAGTCTAAAAGCTATGCTACAGGAAGAAAAGAAGTATGCAATACAAACTCCTAGAAAATGTAGAAGAAAGTTATTGTAAAAAGAATATGAGAGATTGTTTTATAAAGATAAATAGAGTCAAAAAGGATACCAGCCCAGATTGTTAATGTGTAAAGATAACAAAGGTAAATTAGTAGCAGGTAGAAGAAGACGAAAATACAGAGGAAGAACTGCAAGAGGGAACAGAAGGAGGAACTAGAACAATTCGATCAACTTGCCCACAATAGAAGATATTAGGAAATCCATAATAATAAAATATAAATATATAAATAAAATGAAAAATAACAAAAGCTCAGGATCGGATGAGCTACGAGCAGAGCTACTAAAATATGCAGGAAGAGGCTTGGAGGAGAAGATCTTCGAGTTAATTGTAGAAATTTGGTAAACTTGCAAAATGCCAAGAGAGTGGAGAGACGCAATAGTAGTCCCAATAATAATAATAGTTCAGAATAAAATAGCAAGGTGGGAAAGGGAAATACTGAGGAGAATATACAAAGGAGTCAAAGTGCAAGACACATGGAAGAGAAGGACAAACTCACTCTACTCAGATTCACCCACAATCAATGTTAACAAGCAAGGAAGACTACGATGGTGGAGACACGTGACGAGAATTGATGACAACAGAATGCCTAAGACGGTAGAACTGGAAGGAAGAAATAGAAGGGGCAGACCACCAACAACATGGTCCGAAGATGCAAATGAACATTTAGCAGCCCTTGGAATTGCAGAAAATTGGGAACAACTAGTTGTCAATAGAAAAGAATGGAAGAAGCCATGGGTCCAAGGGCCTTTTGAGCTGTCAAAGCTATCAGCCAAAAAGGATTTTTTCAAGTATTTTAGTTGGACTGAAACTTTGGTTAAAATATGATTTTCAGAACTAGAATGAGGGAGGCCTTTTTAAACTTGTAAGTTTTGGAAACCACTGAAGAACGAAGAACGAAGAACGAATAAAAATAGAATTAACATTTTTAAAAAATTGTTTTATTTTTAATTAGTTTGGAAATGATAATTTTAGGAACCATATTTCTTCTTTAAACTAAAACCCGAACCATTTATTTTTAACGAATGTACAACATAAATTAAAATTGTGCTTGATTAATATATTTATACGAAATAAAAAAAATAAGCGATCTTGCGAAGAAAACTAAAAGCTTTCAAATCCGGCATCGATGATTTCGTAAACTTGATAGTCATGATTTATTGCAGCATTTTGTTGTGAATGCAACCATTTAGCCTTTATAAAATCGCTTCCTCGTTCTCCGATCATGATGGTAGGTGCGTTAGTGTTACCTCTTGTAATTTTAGGCATAATGGATGCATCAATAACTCTTAGATTGTGGATTCCGTGAACTCTCAAATGTGCATCGACAACAGCAGTTTTATCGTTAGCAGGTCCCATTTTGCAAGTTCCCACGGGATGGTGAATGGTGTTGGTGTAGGAAGAAGCAACGCAAGTCCAGTAAGCGTCTGTTCCAAATGGTTGGTTTGCACAAGCTGGAAGAGGATTTTGTACTAATTGCACATTCAGATGACTTAACGAGTGCGTATTTACGAGTCTTATGCTTTGCTGAATTCCATCTACGATTCTTTGCAAATCAATTTGTTTTGTAAATGTGTTTGCAAAAACCAGTGGGGTACCTAGCATGGGGTCGGTATCATTCAACATAATTACTCCTCTGCTGACTGGATTTAAAAGTATAGGCCTTACAGTTATTCCATCGTAGTAAGCCATGGCGTTTGGATTAGTTTGTTCTGTTAAAATGGGATCGGAATAAAAATTTGCTATGTTCGTTGCATCAAAATTATATTGAATTTCAGGCCGGCTGTCTTCAGCGTACTTTGTTTGTATCATGGCACTGACTTGAAGTAATCCAGGTGCTGACAAAGGACCTCTCTGTGTTTCTTTGTAGTTATATACATCAGCGTTGCGTTGTTCGTCACTTACCATGGTTGAGGTTTTATTTAAAGCAAAAACAATTCCATCTAAAGTTGTATGGTCGTGAAGATTGTAACCGACTGGTAAATCTTGCAATACTGGAATTCCGTAATTCTCCAGATGTTTAGCAGGTCCGATTCCACTTACCATGAGAACTTTGGGGCTGTAAATTGTACCTGCTGACACGATAACTTCTTTATCTGCCATAGCTGTGTGGAGAACATTATTTCTATAGTATTCTACTCCGTAAGCAATTTTTGTTTCTGGATTTATAAGTACCCGAACTACATAAGCATTGGTTTCGATTACCAAATTTTCCCTTTTGTATCGTATTGGCCTTATGAATGCATCGTTAGTACTAACACGTCGTCCGTTATTTACTGTACCTTGAACGAGAGTAACTCCAATCTGAGGACCTGCGTTTGGATCAACTTCAGGCAAACCTAACTCACGGAATGCTTCGATGATTGGAAAAATATTTTGATCCTGATAACTGTGCCACGATACAGACTGATATCCACCTTGAGCGTGATGAGCCTGATCTAACTTTTCTAAATTTTGATTATCTTCAGATTTTAGGAAATAAGGAAATACGTTTTTAAAATTCCATCCTGGGTTACCGTATTGTTCCCATTCATCATAATCTAAAGGATTGCCTCTCATGTATATCATATAATTTAAAGAAGACGATCCTCCCATAACTCGACCGTGAGACCAAGAGCAACGTTTTTGTTGACGAGCTGTACAACTTGTATCCGATGGTTGCGTCATTGTTCCCCAATCTACGCTAGACCGTTGTAGAGTTGTCGCAAAAGATGGTACGTCTACTACATCAGGTTCTTCCATTCCTGCTTCTAACAAGAGTACCTATAAAATAAAACGTATGAATTTTGTTTTTCAAAAAACCGAAATGGGGCGTTCAAATTTATTATTCTTTTAAGGGGAAATTGTTTAATGTACTTTAACAAATTACGAAAATTCTATATATTGAGTGATTCGCGTAAAACTTGCCCCTTAAATACTTTAAATGCAACCCAACACACATGTTTCGATAGCTACTAGAAATACTTCCGACTTGTAAAAATAAAGTTTGACTTACGCGAGTAGATATGTACTTGCATATTATGTTCACAAATGCGTATTGTTTACTTCTTCATAAATAATTTTTCATTAATGATTTAAGATTATTTATAAAATTGCTATGCTTTATGTATTTTTGTATTTCTAATTATTCCTCCGTTAATAAGTTTCGGGTTGGAAATATAACCTTGGCATGACCTTTAATTATGTATTGTCATTCTGAAGTAAGCTACCTCTGATTATATACGTTTAATTGGGGATTAACATAGATCAATTTCTGAATTTGTAAGTTGGGTTGCCTATACCAATTGTTAAGAGACACGTCTTATGTGAATCGCCCAGTATTGAATAAACTTAATAATGTGCACGGCAGATAATCAGGATAAAAAGTATAAGGAGATAAAGATTTTTTTTTATTAATCTATCGATTGTATCCATCCATGCAGAAGAATCACGTAATGCGTTTTAGTAATCTTGGTTTAATTATTTGCAAGTAAGGTCAATAAATTTATCTTCGAATGTTGAAATTATTCAAATTATGCATCTGACTGCAATTAATAGGTATAAAAACGCATTTAAAAGTCTGCCTTGGTGATTATCAATACACGTGATTAATGACTATGGATCATTCAAATTGTTTATTCCTACGATTTTAGCTTAGTTTAAACCAAATTTACCTAGGTTTTGCCATTGTGTTGCTATGGTATTTTTGTGGCTCAAACCGTATTGTAAATTTAACTGACGTTCGAAGAATTTCTAAGGCAGTTCAAACGATTTTTAATAAAATTCAAAGAATTTTCCATCAGATTCAAATAATTGTTGCTAAAGTTCAAAGGATTTTTAAGGAAGTTCAAATGATTTTTAATAAAATTCGACGAATCTCCAGATTAAAATAATTATTGCTGAAGTTCGAAGGGTCGTTATGGAAGTCCATATGACTGAATAAAATTCTAAGAATTTTCCATGAGATTCAAATAATTGTTGCTGAAGTTCAAAGGGTTTTCAAGGAAGTTGAAATGAGTTATAATAAAATTCGAAGAATCTTCAATCAGATTCAAATAATTGGTGCTGAAGTTCAAGGGGTTTTTAAGGTTCAAATGATTTTTAATAAAATCCGAGGAATTGTCAATCAAATTCAGATAATTGTTCCTGTGTTCAAAGGGTTTGAGAAAGTTCAAATGGTTTTTAATAAAATTCGAAGAATTTTTAATCAGATTCTAATAATAAATTGCTATTGAAGTTCAAAGAGTTTTTAAGGAAGTTCAAATGATTTGTAATAAAATTCGAAGGATTTTCCATCAACTTTAAATAATTATTGCTGAAGTTCGAAGGGTTTTTAAGGAACTTCAAATGATTTTTAATAAAATTCGAAGGATTTTTAATCAGATTCTAATAATACATTGCTGTTGAAGTTCAAAGGGTTTTTAAGGAAGCTCAAATGATTTGTAATAAAATTCGAAGAATTTTCCATCAACTTTAGAAAATTATTGCTGAATTTCGAAGGGATTTTAAGGAAGTCCAAGTGACTTTTAAGAAAATGTGAAGAATTGTCAATCAGATTCAAATAATCGTTGCTGAAATTCAAAGAGTTTGAAGGAAGTTAAAATGATTTTTAATAAAATTCGAAGAATTTTCCATCAAAATTTAAATAATTATTGCTGAAGTTCGAAGGGTTTTTAAAGAACTTCAAATGATTTTTAATAAAATTCCAAGAATTTTTAATCAGATTCTAATAATAAATTGCTGTTGAAGTTCAAAGGGTTTTTAAGGAAGTTTCAATGATTTCTAATAAAATTCGAAGAAGTTTCAATCAGAGTCAAATAATTGTTGTTGAAGTTCAAAGGGTTTTTAAGGAAATTCAAACAATTTGTAACAAAATTCAAAGGATTTTTCATCAATTTGAAATAATTATTGCTGAAATTTGACGGGTTTTAAGTTCAAATGACTTAATAAAATTCGAAGAATTTTTCATCAGCTTTAATAATTATTGCTGAAGTTCGAAGGGCTTTTAAGAAAGTTAAAATGATTTTTAATAAAATTCGAAGGATTTTCCATCAACTTTAAATAATTATTGCTGAAGTTCGAAGGGTTTTTAAGGAATTTCAAATGATTTTTAATAAAATTCGAAGAATTTTTAATCAGATTCTAATAATAAATTGCTGTTGAAGTTCAAAGGGTTTTTAAGGAAGTTCAAATGATTTGTAATAAAATTCGAAGAATTTTCCATCAACTTTAAAAAATTATTGCTGAAGATCGAAGGGATTTTAAGGAAGTCCAAATGACTTTTAACAAAATTTGAAGAATTGTCAATTAGATTCAAATAATCGTCGCTGAAATTCAAAGGGTTTTTAAGGAAGTTTAAACGATTTCTAATAAAATTCGAAGAAGTTTCAATCAGAGTCAAATAATTGTTGTTGAAGTTCAAAGGGTTTTTAAGGAAATTCAAACGATTTATAACAAAATTCAAAGGATTTTCCATCAATTTGAAATAATTATTGCTGAAATTTGACGGGTTTTAAGTTCCAATAACTTAATAAAATTCGAAGAATTTTTCATCAACTTTAATAATTGTTGCTGAAGTTGAGGGGTTTTTAAGGAAGTTAAAATGATTTTAATAAAATTCGAGGAATTTTCAATCAACTTCAATAATTGTTGCTGAAATTCGAAGAGTTTTTAAATACAATAAAATTCGAAGAATTTTCAATCAACTTTAAATAATTGTTGCTGAAGTTCAAAGGGGTTTTAAGAAAGTTGAAACGATTTTTAACAAAATTTAAAAAATTTTCCATCAACTTTAAATAATTATTGTTGTTGAAGTTCGAAGTGTTTTTAAGGAAATTGACTTAATAAAATTCGAAGAACTTTCAATCAACTTTAAATAATTGTTGCTGAAGTTTGAAGGGTTTTTAAGGAAATTCAAATGAGTTTTAATAAAATCCGAGGAATTGCAAAATTCAAACAATTGTTGCTGAAATTCAAAGGAATATTAAGTAAGTTTAAACATTTTTAATAAAATTTGAATAGGCTCAGGGATTCACAACTTGTGAGTATGGGAAATAGGGACCCCAAGTTACCAGTCCTTGTTTCAACATGTCTGGAGGGCAGTTTTATTCTCTTTATTCTTTTCTGTCTTCCTCACTTAGCCAACCCTTGGTCTTTAATTTCACGTCTATGATATCTTCAAGATAACAGAAAAAATATGGCATGGACATGGCAACACGGAACGTTTTATAGCGCAGAGACAGCTACACTGCCTATCCAAGCCTGACTATGGAAGCTATTAGCAGGTGAAAACCCACCAAGGGTTAGAGGCCACAGGCCACAAGAAGAAGAAGAAGAAGAAAATTCGAATAACTATCAATCAAAGTACAAATAATTTTTATTGAAGTTGAACCGGATTCCAAGCAAGTACAGAAACTTTTGACAGAATTCGAAGAATTTTCAATCAATTCCAAATAATTGTTGCTGAAGTTCAAAGGGCTCCAAAAGAAGTTTCAAGAGTTTTTAACAAAAATTTAATAATTTTCAATTAAAGGGTTTTCAAGGAAATTCAAACGATTGTTAATAAAATTCGAAATATTTCCAATCAAAATACATAAAATATAAAATAATTATTGCTGGATCTAGGGATTTCAAGGAAGTTCAGATGATTTTTAATAAAATTTGAAGAATTTTCAATCGAGTTCAAATAATTTAAAAAAAAAACCTTTGGACCAAATCCGTGCCCTGCGAGGGTGATAATTTGCAAAATACAGAATTATAATAATTGATTGGTTTTTGTTATTATTTCATTGAATATATTAAAAGCATAGGAATTAATTCGGTATTCTAAATATTCTTTGCTTTAGATTTGTTGGAAGGTTTTAGTTTTAGTTGAAGAAAATGTAGTGTTATCGAAACACCCTTCGTTGCAAAACGATAAGTTTTCTCATATTTTTTTGGAATATTTTGATAATAGTAGGTACACTTCTGAGACTACATAAACGAAGGGCAATCATCAGAAATGATAATACTAAAGACTAATTAAATATAATAATGCATAAAACGAAAAAGGTATTCATGTGTAAATACAATTCATGTCTACAGGAAGCAGACAGTGTATAGAAAATAAGGAAACTAAAACTGTTATGTGGGTAAATAAATATGTAATAAAGGTAAAAAATTTAAGATTTGTAAGTACGCGTGTTAAAAACTTGCTTTTGTACGGAAGTTGCTCATACCAAGTGAGTCAGGAGCGTAACAATAAATAATCTTAATCAATAGTCTATTCGGATGTAAAGGGAAAGTCTCCTGTAATCTGTAATAATCTGCAATTGCTTCACTGTAGTTATGAGACATATCTTAAATGGATCTGCAGAAAGTTATATTCTCAGAAAATATGGGAACTTTTTAATGGTAATCTGAGTAATCAGGGTAATTACGAGGACATTTACAACTTAGGTTATTTATTAATTATGAAAATCAGAGAAATAGAAACGTTTGTGTTTAAGGAAACGAACGTGGAGCTGAAGAAAAATTAATTAAGCTGACTAAAAAGCCAATGTAAATTTTCAGTTCTTAGAATTTTTTCCTTTTGTAAAATGAGAAAGTAACCTTTCTCTTAGACGTACAAACTTACTAAATCTTAAAAATTAGAAGTTCTCTTTTTGATTTCCAAGTTATGCAGATTTTATTCATCTTTTGGTTAGCCATTAGCCATGATCATTTGACAATATTTGTTAGCAAATTGGGTTTTTCAAACTTCAAACATCATGAAATAATTTAGGCTAGACCGCTAGACAATTTCTAAAGAACTTGGCAAAGACGACATCATCAAGAATCCTTAAAAATGCAGCAATGTAACTTAAATAAAAAAATGTAGATAGGTCATAATCGCAGTCCTTATCAAGTGACCATGACTTACCAAAGAAAATCTCATAATGCAAATAAACTACATGTTCTGAAGAACTCTTTTTTGTTTTTATGCAACATTAATGCAACAAGAAACAAAGTTTAATTAATGATTCAATTATAAGCTTTCGCTAAACAATTGGTCGTTTTTTACTTTTTGTTCGATTAGCAGCGGCAAATAAAAGCATTACACCCATTTTTAAAAAATGAAACTTGTTACTAAAGGAACGTGCTCTACTTGTATGTAGTTTTTTAAAAAGAAAGCACAGCAAACACAGCAGATCTGCATATTAAAACACAAGTCCGTTCACCTGGAAGTAATCCTTAATTATATCGAATTAATTCGAAATTTTACACGTAAAAAATAATTTCCCATTAATAATGGCGATTTAGGCCTTAATACCTTTCAAACGGACAAGCATTTTTTAAATTAAAGCTGGTAACAAACGATCTGTGCTATACTGAATATGATTATGAATTTATGATATATTATATAATGTTTATTAATATTAATATGTATGAATGTGGAGCATTCCACAAAACGAATAAATTGCAAAGTTATTATTTGTTATTATATAATAATTCAAACAATTAAATAGTCGCGTATGCTTTCATGTAATTTGCATGGCATTCGAAATTGTGTTCTAAATCCTATAATCAGACAGTTGTTTTGCTCTTTTTGCATTCAGCGTTTAAATAATTCAATAAATAGATTATCTTTGCTTTTTTTCAATCATACGTCTTTATAGATTTCTTTGTTTTTATAAATTTCGGACAGATGGTTCGATTTTTCGAATTTACCAGCTAAATTCGAAAATCCGAAAAATCAATCCATCTGTTTCTCCAGAGAAATCAGCGTTTGATTTTGGATCTTTGAAAATCTAGGGCCTTCTGAGTTTCTATTTTGCCATTTTTAAGCGTCTTATTTTTAAAATTCTTAAAGAACTCTTAGATTTGTTTTGAAATTTTTTGAATTAAAAGTATGAATTTTAGATATTTGAATTTGAACAGATTTTATTTGCCAATTTTTATTATAAATAAATCAATTTTCCCAGTTTTGTATGACATATCTTCAGAAAGAGAAAAGACAGAATATTTTATTATATTTAATGCCGAATTTTAGTCTTCTTCAGTTATAATATTTGCAGTTTAAATGTGCATACATTGCGAATATATTTTCATCCTATTTAATCAATAATCGATTGTCTGTAGTATCTGAGGATGCCCAGAATTATGACCGAAATGTTCTATCGTACTACTATAGTATATTCGTTATCACATTGGGATTCAAGGACAAGTCCGCTTGAAGCTACACCGTATGACTCAAGAGTTTGGAGATTACAGAGCTTGTTCCAGCGGTTCTGAGTTTCCGGTACCCTATACATAAACTCCAGTCCCAATGTGGTAGCGAATATACTATATTCGTAGATCTCAAAATATCATTAATAAAGAACGTCTTCTGGGATGGGATCCTGTCACTGTTGAAACGGAGGAACTTGACGTTTCGTGCCCTTCTTTCTTTTGCTAAAACAGTTTCGCCTCTGGCGTGGTTGACACGTTAAGTTACCGTGCTTTTTTAGTGCCCCCTTTTTCCTCCCGATGAAGCCGCTTGAAAAAGTTGAGTTCTTCTGTCTCAACAATGACACATTCCTAACTCGGAAGACGTTCTTTTATCACTTACACCGACCGTGGAAGTCTTCGAATTTATCATTAATAAAGTCATAAATGTGTTAATATCAGGCCAAAAAACTAAAAGAAATCAAAGATTTTTACGAAGTTTGAAGGGTAATTTTAAGTCTTGAATTTTCTTGCTGAGCGAGATTTGAGTTTGTTGCTGTTGTAATTTTTTATGGAAAAAGCAGGCTTTTATGCTCAAGGATATTCAAGATTTGTGACTGAAAATGCATAAAAAAGCGAATAATCTAAAAAGCACACGACTTTCTAAGTAAATCCTGCCTCTAGAAGGCAACTAAACACTAACAATAATTCAGCGTTCCTTCTTAGTTTTATTTTTGAATAAAATGTAGGTGATAAGGTAACTGTTTAGATTGAAGAATTGTAATTCGACACAGTTATGTTAGGTAAAGAAGCAGCAAATGTTTTAACCAAAGCACTGAAAAGTCTTAACAAATAAAATCAAATACGTATTTTGTTGACTAATTTGTTGGCTTTGGTTTGACAAAGTTGGCTGTGATAATTTTGCGAAGAGTGTTCTTTCACAGATATTTTAACTAACGCACCGAAAGGTCCTAACACCACAGATTCAATAAAATCAAACACGTATTTTGTCGACTAATTTGTTTCACAGTCAACTTTTGTAATTTGGGGAAAATATTCTTCAGAAGCCTATTTCGGTCAGTTTTTTCAAGAAGTCTTTCGCTTTGAAGATGATAACTTAGTTCAGCAATTCGTACTTGGTTTTATTAAAAGGGCGTTGTCAAGTATTACAGCTTTTAAATCGTCTTCAGTCGATTCAAAACATGTTTTAGAAAATATTTGAAGAGCTTTTTTTTCTCCAAAATTTTCAGTTTTAGGATACGCGTTTGAAAATATTTCAAAGGTTTTTTATTTCCTTAAAATTTGAATTTTTCTGGAAGGTTTTTTAATCTGTGGAAAATATTCCTCAGAAGCCTGTTTCGGCTAGTTTTGCCAAGAAGCCTTCTGCTTTGAAGATGATAACTTAATTCAACAATACGAATTTGGTCCTATTAAAAAAGTTTTGCCGAGCATTACGGATTTTGAATCGTTTTCGATCGACTGAAACAGATTAGAAAACATTTCAAGAGTTTTTTATTTCCCAAAAATTTGGAGTTTTTTCGGAAGGTTTTTAAATATGTTCTAGAAAGTAACATAAAACAAAATTCAGTTGAAAGTTATTTCGTTAAATACATTCGCAAGGAAAGATGACGCGAATTATCTCAGTAAAATGTAAAATTTTTGTTGATTAACCACTATTTCAAAGGCATAAAAATTACTATCCAGTAGCCTGATTATTAATAAATGCCAAGCTAGAAAGTTGCAAAGCACTGAAAACTGGTACCACTTACGGAGAAATTTTTTTGCGCTCGCCTTTTTATTGAAACAACCCGATTTTTAACAGTCGTATCTTCGTTGTTTTAAATCCAAAATTTAACTTACAAAATCAAAAAAAAGCACTTACCTTCCATTCAGGTATTTCAGTAAGCCTGTTCGCAACAACACATCCGGCACTTCCAGCCCCCACAACAATAAAATCGTACTCCTTGGTGGTGCTTTCTTCGATAGTTTTGAAAATTCCATTTTGATTGATTTTAGGTGCATCACGTGAACGACCAAAAAGACCAGAAACCAATTGTAAAAATAAGAAACTGGATGGTGCACAATTGGTTATGGTGGTGTAAACCGCGCACGAGGATGCCAAATTCGGTGGTACCCACGACATTATCGGTGCTGGAAACAAAACTAAATAACAGAAAATAAGTGAACAATTTATTAACAGATACCTCGAAAGCGAAATGTAATGCAGTAAATGGGAGTGCAAAAGTAATAGGTGAGAGAATATGTTAATGCACTTTCCAGTGTTTACGTTTAAACTAATTATTGGTAATGGTAGCAGTACTTGCACCACCCCACAATTCTAATGATTTTTTCTGAATACGAAACTGGTTTGAAGACTTTGGTTGTGTCCTTTTACTTACGTTTCCGTTTGAAAGCATTTAAAGTTGCTTTTCCGTATTAGGTTTGGATTATAAAAGTGGCGCCAAAAGTGACACCAAGTTTGGAAACATTTTCAGTTTTATGTGATTTGAATTTCAAATTATGTGATAAACAAAATCTGATTTGTTCTTAAGGCTTTGTTGTCTAGAAATGTTTTTCATTAATAAAATGGAAGGAAAAGAAGAAGCCATTAAAATTGTATTTTTGAAAGTAAGTTTTTGGAAATATTCAAACAATTTAAGATTATTCTCAGAATTTCTGCAAAGAAAAAGTTGTTGATGCAATTTTTAACCGAAGAAACAATTTTTAAGGTTCGCTTGTCGAAAACGAATGAAAATATTTGTACAAGAATTTCTACACCACACAAGGAAATTTGTTCATAACATGAGCGTTCATGACTACTTAGTTACCCTACTGGAGCTAATATAATATTAAATAATCTTTATAAATAAATTAGTTAGATAATTAACGATCAGCTCAACAGGAAATTCGGAATCACTCATTAAATTCATATTGCATGCTGTTAAGTTTTTCAGTGCATTTGATTGTGCTTTTTCCTGTTTTTTTAAAACATGCCGATGAAGGAAAAGTAGATGTTTTGCTTGTCTCTTTCAGACTTATTAATTTCCTATTCTTTTTCTAAAATTTCTCTTTTCTGATCTCGTAAGACTGTTTTACCTAAGATATTTCTTAATTGGATTTTTTACAGTTTTAATCAGAATTGTAAGAATCAGCTTAGCGAAACTTTCAGTAAAACCAATTAGTTTCAATAAAACAAAAAAATTAAATACTTTGAAAAACGCATTGGTTTTCGTTATGCATAATTTATTAATCGTTACTTGCAAGAATCTGCTAGGTTTATAAAACCAGGCCACGATTTCTTTTGCCAAGAAGGCCAGAGTATTCAAATTTGTATAATTTTTTGTATAATTGCTGTAGTATTATTTAAAATCAGTCAGGTCACCTTTGTCAAATACACATAGGAAAAAATTATGGTACCTTCCAAGGTCTGCGTGCCCCTTGTTGTTTGCCTATGAACTAACACAAAGTTACAACCCGTGGTTACAACTAATAATAATTATTATTTATTATTTTGAAAAAATGGGAAAACTAAGGTTTTGCTCAGAATAAATAGGTAACTGAAAACCTTGTTACATTTACGATTTTTAACGCCTGTTGCTATTAATCTATCCACATTTTTTTTTGCTCTTCCTATTCTTCTCTTTTTTCTCTCTTAGCAAACATCACCTTCCTTACTAATCTATTCTGGTTCATTCTTAAAATGTGTTCAAACCAATAGTTTCCTTCGATTCATCATTTATATTATTGGCTCTTGGTATAATGTTGTATAATTTCGTTCTTAATTCTGTATAACTTTGTTTTTCCTGTAATCTTTCTTAGATGTTTCATCTCTACCGCTCTCGTGCTTGGTTTGTGTCATCCATGTTTCACTAGCGTATAGTAAGGTTGGTACTGTTATTGTATTATAAGCCTGAACTTTGGTTTTTCTGTCTACGTCTGAATTTCCAAAGATCACTTTGTTTAAAGCATAATATGGTCGTGTTTTTTTTTTATTTGCTACCTCTAGGTCCCATTTGCCATCACTTGTGAACACAACTTCCAGATATTCGTAGGCCGTTGCCCTTTCGATTTGTTGTCCTATACACCATATGTTTTCTTCCATTCCTTCCACTTCTAATTTCTGGTTCACGATCATGTATTTGCATTTGTTTATATTCTCAGTGACATAAAAATTGCAATACCTAGAAGGGGTGGGAATTTTTTGACCAAATTTGACAGGAACATTGGACTAGTCTAAAGTTATAATTGATTAAAATTTGGAAAAGAAAACACGGTATCTTTTTGGATTTTTTAAATAATGTGTTGGTCCGCCCCTGTTTCTAACACACTCATTTACCCGCCCTCGCATCGATTCCAGCAAGTGATCAATGTCTTCTTGGGGTATGGCATCCCAAGCAACCTGTACTTGATGCCGTAGAGCTTCCAATGTCAACGGTGGGATCGGTAGGTTTCTCAATCTTCTGCCCATCATGTCCCACACGTGCTCAATGGGCGACAGATCGGGAGATCTCGGCGGTCAAGGCAAAAGATTGACATTGGCCTCGTCAAAGAAGTTAAGAGAAACCCTTCCTACATGGGGCCGTCTTGTTGAGAAAGCGGGTCTTCTAGCTGTTACGAAAAACTTATCAAACAGATAATAAAAAGCTATAAATAATTGTAACGCTTTATTTTATCGGACTCAATGACGGCGCAAAGGCCAGGATTCAAAATAATTACAATAAAGAATTAAATATTGACTAGATATAATTACAGACTTGACAAGACTTAACACATATCATAATTTAAAAAAATGCATAAATGAAATAAAGCTGAAGGTTAAATAAATAAATAAAATCAAAGTTACAACAGCTGAAGGCTTAATAGGGAACGCAAGGAATATCTGAAAACAAATTCACCCCTAATGGCCTAAACGTTTATTTCATAGGAATGAAACTAGTGGTAAAAAAACCAACTAACTCATTCATTGCGGAACCTTTTTAAATATAAAGATACACATACATAAATCCAAAAATATATAGAAATATTCAAATCGAATAGCAATACAAATTCTACAATTTCAAAAGTTAAATGCATTCATTCATAAATTTGGAATAGAAAGCTAGAGCAAAAAAATTTAAAATAAATGAATAAGTTAAATACTTCCTAAATTATGAATGAAACATCCACTACAAATATTGAAATACGAAATTAATTAAATAAATCAAGAAACAGCATATGGCACAAAATGTAACCATACTACTTTTATATCACTGAACTAAGTGATTCAAAGATAATACAATAATTAATAAAATTAAAAATTAGAGGTAAACACTTATCTCCCCAATCACATGTCCTAAAAAGCAGGTGTTGAAATCAAAATGAATGGCAGGCAGGTGTAGAATGAATTCAAAATGGTGGTCCTCCACGTGCTTCGAACATCCAATTCAACGCAAATTGGAAAATGCAATCACACAGCAATAATTAAGCCACCAAAGACCTCCAGACAATAAAATGGATAATAAATTAGGCCTCGCAAAGCCCCGTGAAACCGCTGTAAGATTCAATTAAATGAAAATTTGAAAGTAAAATGGAAGATTAAAACTTACCACATGTTACAAAATGTGCGAAAATATAAAGAATTTAAATGAACTGACAGAAAACATATCCAAGCATCGAGCGACTTTATAAACAATAGATTCCATTCAAAGGAACATAATTCAATAAAAATTGTACGTTGAAATTAACGTTGCAAAATTGGTAGTCACTTCAAGAAAGTACAATGGCAAAGAGAGCGAATCCCCATCAATGAGCAAACACTAGCTAACAAAACCCCACTCCCACCAAATTTACAATCCAATTCCAGCGGCATAACTATTAGGCGGAAAATTGACTGTGAAAGCGAAATAATGACATAAAGGATTTACACAACACAAAAGAATTTAAACAGATGATCGGTAAAACCGAAAAGAATTTACTTCTGAACGAAATTAAGACAAACAAATGAACTAAATAACCAGGCATCGCTTAAAGATGGAGATTTATGCGCCGGCACATGGAAATATAGCATTACAAATGCTGTCAAAACCACAAACAAAAAAAAATCTTTACAAAATAAGAAAAGGGAAAATAGCTATATGAATTAATCAAGTAAAATGGGAAATTTTGAAGAAAAAGTAAAAAATAAAGCGAAACAAGCACAACATAAAATCTTAATACCTAGACAACACTGGCATTCGGCAAGAAAATGATACAATTTAGTTTGGAAGAAAAAAAATTGTAACACAGCCTCCGGAGGTATGGAAGAACATTTGTTTTTCCACTTCGGCGATGTAACGCTGGGCGGTCATACTGCCCCGAATGAAGAGTAAGGGCGACCTACTGCCGTAAACAATAGCACCCCACACCATCAACCCCACAGTCCGGTGAACAGGCCTCCCAACCGAAAAATCAGGATTGCACCTTTATCCACGTCTTCGTCTAACCCTCATCCGACCATCATGCATTCCCAAACAAAATCTCGATTCGTCACTAAAGACAACTCGATGCTACTCAAGGTTACATTGAAGTCTTTCCGTACACCAGTCCAAACGTTGCTGGCGATGTAGAGCAGTGAGGGATAGTACAAGATGTGGACGGTAAGACAGCAAGCCAAAGGTCCTTATCCGGCGATAAACTGTTAGCAAACCTATAGGACGACCTTCTTCACCTAACCATTGATCAGCTATTGATCTGGTTGTAGAAAATCGGTCTCTCAATGCCACTAGTCTTAAGCGGCGATCTTGACGTTCATTGGTTCTTCTTTGGGTTCCAATGCCTCTTCTCCGACGTACAACGCAATTTTCAGACCACGCTTGATAAGCTCGCATTGTTGTCGATTGATGTCGACCTAAATGGTTGGCGATTTCTCTGAACGAAAAACCTGCTTCCGTAAACCAACAATTCGCCCTCTGTCGAATTCGCTCAACTGCTGCTAAACTTGACGTCTCCTTACTCTAGGCATAATCAGACACTTGAAACACTTTCAACTAAAGAATAGGAACCGAAAAAGTGGAAAGAATTCAAAAAATGATTCGATAAGTACTTGTTTATCACCACCACAAAATACTTTGTATATGGCAAAATGGCTCTTTTTGATAATACACTGGACAATCTCGAAGCCGTGTGTGCTGTTTTTTTGGTCGCAATTGTTTTTGTTTAGTATCTGCAGGTATGATGGAACAACCAGTTTATAATTCTGTTGCGCAGCGAATTATTAAATTTCTTATTAATGAAAACATAAAACCTGCTTGGACGACTTCGAAGACAATTTGGGGTAGACACTTTGTCAAAGATTCAAGTGTTTCACTGCTGCCAGAACTTCAGAGAAGGCTGAACTCAGGTGGAACATTTATCCCAGGCTAGGCGACCACGAACGGCACTGTGTTTTGAGATGCAGGTTTTGTTTACACATTTTTTAAATGATAGGTGTACAATTAATGCCCCTTAATATTCTCAACTACTTGCCGAAAAAGTTAAGCCTGCATTTCGGGCGAAAAGACGGAAGCGTTCGGTTAGGGGTGTGGGTGGTTCTTCCTGCACACCGCCCAATTGGCTAGGGAAACTTTAGATAAATTACACTAGGAGACACTTCTAGATCCTACTTACAGTCCGTATTCGATTTGAAGATAATGAAGAGGTCAAAAATGTTGTGCAAAACTGGCTTGCCGCTCAGCCAAAAAGCTTCTATGAAGAAGGAATTATGAAGCTTACAAAAATTTGTATGTTAGACAAAAGTAGATGTTGTTGTTTCCAAAGCATTCTTCGCAAAAACGTTTTTCTTAAATTCTAATCAAAATGTAAAGCTTGACCATATCATGTGATACATAGTCGTAATCAGAAAAAAGAGCTCTATTGGAAAATGCAAAAATCAAATATGGCGCCCATTAGAGAAAAAAAATTAAGTGTTGTAACTCTTGCATCTAGAATGCCTTGGAAAACACGATGCCAGATTCAGATTCCTTGTAAAAAAGTGCCTTCACAATGTCTTAGTTAAAAATGTCTAGTTTTATTGGTTTTCGTTTAAAAAAATTAAAACAAAAATCACAATTTTCCATTTTTCTCCAATAATTCAAAATCTAAAAATGACAGATCAAATTTTCTTTCAGATAATTGATCACCATAAAAATGCGCAACTTTGCCCTAATTTAACCGATCTCGCATTTGTTATAATAACCGAGATCCCCATGCTTGAGGTCGAAAAACGGGCACCCTGTATATACCAAATTTCATTTTGATATCGTAAAATATAATTTGAAAAATAGGGGTGTCCTAGGTTTCATTGATACCTGGTAAAGACATTTACAAAGGAACATGGATCTCACCAGACCAAAGTTACACAAACCAAATAGATAATGCGCTAATCGAAAATAAGGGAGAAAGATGCATCACGAATGTAAGAAGTAAGAGGACCAGATGCAGATTCAGATCACTTTATGGTTGGCGTAAAAGTAAAACAAATAATATCTTAAGATCTATTCGACGTCTGAAAGAATATAATATTAATTTGCAAAATTTAGGTACCTATACATTACTCTATGCATCGTTTACCTCGCCACAGGGTGAACAGCTATTAACCCGTATAAATAAGCATCTTGGATATTTTTATTTGCTAGTGAATTGAAATTGTTTAAAAGTTTTTTCTACAACCACATTTCCATAAAAAAATTTAAATATTTCTGCAAAATCAAATCTGACATTCATCAAATGTCATTATGACATTTTGATTTCGGTGCGGCAAAATTATACTTTGCCGCACCGAAAATCATGCATGTGCGTGCGGAAAGTAAATTTTCCGCACGCTAATTTCACTTGTTCGGCAAACACTCATTTTCAATACTCGTATCTATGGAGACGAAGTCTGAAAATCCCACTTTTCCGACAAACGTTTAGGAATGTTACTTTCCCACACTCATTTTGCGTGCGGGAAAGTAACTTTCCCGCACGGAGTTAAGGAAAGTGACAACAATTTCTGAAAAATCAGAAAATCGCATAGCAACCATCCTTACTAGATTATTACTTTAAAAGGAAATGTCAAATTTGACAACTTGAAAACTTACAAAATGATACTCCTAGTTTTGAACGATTCCTAAACGTTTGTAGGAAAAACGTTGTTCATAACACGTGCGGGAGGAGCGATTCCGAAACTCATGCAGGTACAGAAACTCGCTGCGCTCGTTTCTGTAACGTCCTGCATTCGTTTCGGAATCGCTAACTTCCCGCACTTGTTATGAAAATAACTATTCCATGGTGGGAGTAGAAAAAAATAGTGTGTAATACATGTGTTGAAAGCTTGCGTTTGCCACACGAATGTGAAGTTTGCAGCACGAACGATAGTGAGTGCTGCAGTCACATGACGTGTCTTTAGCCCTCGACTAGCGTCTCGGGCTCAAAATCACGTCTCAGGCCATAAAAGCATCTTTACGCCCTTGGTACATAATAGTTATTTATATAAAACATAATAGTTATTTATGTACCAAGGGCGTAAATATGCTTTTATGGCCTGAGACGTGATTTTGAGCCCGAGACGCTAGTCGAGGGCTAAAGACACGTCGAAGGCCATAAAAGCAAGTTACGCCAGTGGTACCATCGTGTTCAAAGAATACTGGTACAGCGAAATTTTGGCTGTTTAAATTTGGTTTGAAGCCACATAATCATGAAACATCAACGTGACAGTTCTATGAATGAAAAATCTAAAAAACTTGTCAGTTTGACAAATACTTATCTAACCTATGCATTTACGCCTAGGAATATTCACATAAATAATTGTGTTAACTGTGTTGTTAATACAAATTACCCTAAATAGAGTTCTAATAAAGAGCATACATTCGATTTTAATTAAAAAAAATTCTTTATAAGACCGTTAAACTGTTTATCAATTTTTGACGTTTCATTATAGACCGGCGGCCTATAAAGACACCCACGGGCTATAAATAGACGTTTATGTCAAACAAATTCAGACATAATTGACACATTATAATGCGATCGTGCATAAAAATATTTAACCCACCACAGGTTTGACAACTCTGAAATAGAGGAAAAAGTAGGTCGTATTGAATTAGATACTGGATCGCTGGTGCTTTCAGAATTTGTATTGCACTGAATATCTTCACAGTCACTCTCATAATCAGTAGAATCGGATAGGTCTGCTTCAGAAATAGAAAATGATGTATCAACCCCCCCATTTTCTACATTAAAAAGTATTTTTTCAGATCT
This sequence comes from Melanotus villosus, assembly GCA_963082815.1. Taxonomy (NCBI): domain Eukaryota; kingdom Metazoa; phylum Arthropoda; class Insecta; order Coleoptera; family Elateridae; genus Melanotus; species Melanotus villosus. The sequence goes on from OY720426.1 coordinate 42,643,601, forward strand.
TCTAAATACCTCTTTGCCTAACTCGCACTGAACACTAGCATCTATTTTTTTGCTGCATATTTTCAACAAAGTCTCATCGATTGTTACGAATTCTGAAGGGGTATAGTGTGGTCTACAATGTCCTTCAAAAATATCCCAAATTTGTCTTATTGCCGCGAATTTGTCTGCTTGTCTCCTCTCTTCTCTAGTCGTTTTATCGTCGAATCTCAAACAATTTATCAAAAATTCAAAACGATTCTTAGACATCGTTGCTCTGAAAAGCGGCGGTCCAAACTCTGTTGACCAAATATCTGTCAATGTAAGATGCGCTTTTTTCATAACGCCACTGAGGTACGAAAGACCAAATAAAGCACAAATTTCAACATTATTAGTTTTGTCAATATAACGCTGTTCAGTAGTGTAACGTGTCTTTCTAATTTCAATTTGTTGGTTAGTGGATTTGACAATTATGTTCAAAATCTCGTCAGTAAAAAATAAATTCCATATTTTTCTTACGTTTGTTATATTTCTGGCAGAATGTTTTGGTCCAGGCAAGTGAAGCACTATATTTCTCTTAGAAGTTCTCGTACTCTTCGCATAGAAACTATTCAAATGCCATTTATGTCCGTTTTTAGAATATCAGACTCTTTTACGTTCTGATGCACGGCTTGTAGACGGTATAGAGATGTCAACTACATCATCCTCTTCTTCGGAATATTCTGGGGTAACTGCTTCAAACTCGTCATCTTCCACAATGTCATTTACTTCTAGATCTTCATTTTCGCTTTCGTCAGTCTCAATAATCGCATCATCGTCATCCTCGTATTCATCGGCTAAAATTACATTTGTCATTTTTTCTAACTAACTTACAGTTAACGGACGTTTTTTATCATTCAACGTGCTACTTCTAAAATATGTTATTTTTATATAAAAGCTGAATAAACGTATTTGCGCATATTACGTACGTATGAAAATTTGATAACGCAGAACACAACGTGGTGTCGTATACGACCGGGAAGCAATTTGTTTTAGGTTAAAAAAAACTTGACACACTCCAAAACTTGCTAAAACACTTCTCATCATAAATGCGGAAGGTACTGAGAAGCTCGGCCTCCTGCAAAAAGTTGCACATGCGTAAACTGCGATTTTAATTTTATATGGTCGCGGGCGAAATAAACAAAATATCATTTTATTGTTTGTGTCAAAATTTCCGAAACAAGTAACTTATTTTCGAAATCTGTCTTCTAATCAACGACTATACACTAAAAGACTTGTCAGAGTAGTGTTTTCAAAAATTACTTATTTCAGGCACAGTCTAGTAATATAACCAGTCGTCTCACTTAGTGTCGGAACCTTTGATGTTCATGTCTCCGAAATGTGCAGTGCGCATTCGGCTGATCATGAATATTTTGGCGCGATTTTTGAATGGACGAATAACAAGCACCGCTCAAACACCTACAAGCACGTGGTTTACGGCTAACAACTGCAAACTGCACCGCAAACACGTTTTATTCTAACTGCGCATTCGGCTAAACTTTACACAGGCGCACTGGAATTCGGACCCACAAAATCCGGCGAGTGAGACGACTGGTTATATTACTAGACTGTGTTTCAGGCCCACCCACAAAACAGCGCACGGTGCGGTGCCGTTGACGAACTATTTTTGAGGCGCGTAATTTCAAATTCTGTAATTTTTTTACCTCTGATTTATACAGACAGATCAATAAAAAAACCAATTAGGGTAGGCTGTGAAATTGAATTATTTTGAATTGGTACTTTAGCCACATCCACAGAATGACATTTTATAACGTTTGTAATTTGACATTTTTCTCGTAAACAAAGTTTATAACCTTAAATTCATGTCAGAAATGTCATTCTGTGGATGTGGCTAAAGTACCAATTCAAAATAATTCAATTTCACAGCCTACCCTAATTGGTTTTTTTATTGATCTGTCTGTATTTTGAAGGTAGTGTAATAGAGTAAAACAACAAAATTTGCATTATGTACATTTATTATAGACAATAAATTTATAATAGACATTAAATTTATAATCAAAATACAAATATAGAATTACGTTCTTTATAATAAAAATAAGGTAAATAAATTAAAATAGGTTAGTCATGTGCAGATCTCATAAACACAAAATAAGACTGATGTTAACATTAAGATATTAAGAAATAATTACTCACACACAAGCCCTGCTTTCTGTGAGTTAGCTTGTTGATACAATAAATCTGACATTTAGTTGAATGTTTGGAAATTCAAGTTGCTGTCACTCAACGGTCACGTGAGTTGTGGGAGGTACAACAGTGAGCTGCACTAGCGCCAACGGCAACTCTAGCGGTGCCGTTGAAAATTACACAACTCACCAAATTCGGTAATTTTTTCCCTATATGTGTGACAGCTGCCTGCTTCTAATTTACAAAATGTTTGATGATATATATCCCTTTTACAATTTTAGAATATAACAATGGAGGAGCAAGAACAGCTACCAGTCCTTCTACAAGCAGTCCTGAACGTGGTGCGCCGGTCGAGGCAGCATCATGGGTGTAGTCTCGAGAACATCGTACTCAAAGTTAGAACAACAACACGGCGAGCTAGACTCGAGCAGCTGTTGGGTGCTAACTACAATAATTCAATAATTGTAGTTAGCTCCTAACAGCTGCTCGAGTTAAGTAACTGACGCAGTTCAGCGAAGCCTTGACTACGCTCTAGCTCATCGCATGGTAGTATTGTCGCCACCAAGATATAAAACGGCAGTTTTTCAACAAATAATACCATAAAGTTTTCTTGTAGGGTTTCTTGTTTTGTAATTTTATTTATTTAGGCCAATAATTAAAAAATATATAGAAGAAATACACAATGTACCTTATTTGACCATGATTATTTAGTTTCTATTACATCGCACGTGATTAAATCACACTAAATAAATAAAAATATGATGAATTCAATTGCTAGTTTACTGTGAAGATGATGCTTGATGCTGCATTCATGAAAAATGCAGTTTTCGTGTTTCATCCAAGGGTGGCCTAGGCAACGTTGCAATATTTTGAGGAATTTCCTGGCATGTATCCTGAATAACTGATATATTTAATTCTCCCATTACGATTAAACTAGCTTTATTTACTAAACTACATCGCCAAGAATTGTTAGAAGCTGTGCGTACTGAAACGTAAACCCATTTTCTTGATGATTTAGAAAAACGTTGACCGTTTCTTCGAGATTCTTCATTTTCGTCGTTATAACGCACACTGTTATTGTGGTCCAGAATGGCTAACATACTTCTGATTTTCATACCTTCGTAAGTATAGTGAATTCTTTTTGGTGTATATTTCAGCCTCAAATTATGGTAAGATTCTAAACCCCCCATGTGACAGTAGTGATTTGTTTGTTTTAAATCGTTTAAAAAAGTTTTGTTACACAAAATTTCTGACAGACGGTAAAAATCAGGAGAATTTTTGTTTATCCAGAATGTATTATTTAATTTTTCAGGAGGAAGTGGGGCATGGGCACATTTAAATACATGTTTATAATTATTACTGTCAACCTGCCACTCATGGATGTTCGCAATGTGGTTTAAAACTGATTTAAATTTTTCTTCTAAAATCTCTTTATTGGCGTTGCAGGTTTGGGCTGCCCACCATAAATGATTTATAATACTAGACTTCCACGCAGCGATGCTCTTAGATTTTTTTTCTTCGGCTTTCAATTTTTTTGCAAGATTTTTAGCCATGTGCCACACATCAAACTGATGATCAATATTACCAAATTTCGTTCTAAGCAACAATCGAATCCCACGATGCCTATCTGACAGAAACAAACTAATTTTTAATTTTTCTTCGACAAGACGATTTAATACTTTTTCGCAGGCAGCTTTTTCTAATTCATCTTGTACTTGCCCCTTTTGTACTAGTTCAAAATCTATTATTTCGTTCGTGCGTAAATTCATAATGGAATACGTCGCATACTTTGCAGAATATCCTGGTGAATCAAACTGGGCATCGTCACATATCCAAGTGTTTTCATTATTGGAAGACTTGAGACGTTCAAACATCAATAATTTTTCTTCATGATACGTATGATTAATGGCAGGTGCGATATACTTATTAACAATATTATAGTAAGCTGTATGAGATAGAAATTTCATTCCAAAAGTGTTCGCAAAAGTTTCAAAAGAAGCGAAACTTATTCCACTACAGTAAATTGCAGCTGCCAGTTTGACATTACCGACGTATTATTGCTGCGACCTCCAGGTATTTTTATGAGCATTGCTACATTTCATTTTAATAATTAATGTTGCACCTTTGTTAGTGGTTGAAACAAAAATATTTAACCCACCACAGGTTTGACAACGCTGAAATAGGGGAAAAAGTAGGTCGTATTGAATTAGATACTGATCGCTGGTGCTTTCAGAATTTGTATTACACTGAATATCTTCACAGTCACTCTCATAATCAGTAGAATCGGATAGGTCTGCTTCAGAAATAGAAAATGATGTATCAACCCCCCTCATTTTCTACATTAAAAAGTATTTTTTCAGATCTTCTAAATACCTACCTCTTTGCCTAACTCGCACTGAACACTAGCATCTATTTTTTGATGTATATTTTGGGTACATTACACTTTTCAATGTCATTTTCTTTTAACGCATTTTCATATGTCTCCGTACCTAAGTTGCACTGTATTTCTGTATCACAACAGTTTAGAATATACTCGCCAACAGTAACGATGTCATTATTTAGTTCCATATTATCATTCGTCTTACAACTGTTTTCAATTTCATCTATAATTTGGCGCCTTTCATCCCTCTCTTTCAGTTTTAAATAAGTAGACGGATGTTGTGATTTTATTTCTTGGTTATTTCCACGTAATTTTAAAGAAGGGACAGCACCTTTTTTCAATATTAAAGGGTTTCGGGAATTCGGCAATAATCGTTTCTTCAAGAGAGAAGATTGTTCATAGTCGTTTTCTAGAAAATGTTCACCACAAACCAATGAATGACGAATAAATTTTTGACGATTAACTTTCGTTACCCACGCTTTGTACATCGCAGCGCGTTTCTTTTTATCGGGAAACTTGTGGAACTGCAGCCCCTTATTACGATTTGTGCTGTTTGTACAGCCATAAACACAATATATACCCATAATAAATTATAATTGCAAAAACTGTAACGCACTTTTAATACAAAACGAAACAAATTTACTCCACTGCACAATGCAACAGCAAGGGTAGACTGTTTCGCTTACAGTATATATGCGCCGGTATTACACTTGGTACTCCGTGTCGGATCTGACGTCACTGGGCAAATTTTAGACCGCCTGTATCGTAGCAAGCGGTTGTCGTAAAAATATGCGACAAAAGCAGTTTTTATTCTAATTTTTTAATCATTATTATTATTAAAAAATACCAATACGTGAAATAACTTGCCAATGCCTTTAAGAACATTGCTACTAATCAACAGCTACAGGTAATGGCACCGAACAAATACCCCTATTTTCCTATTATACCTACTGAAAAATTTTTTGTTAAACCAATACAACAAACTGTAATCAATGAACTGGATAATAATAATAATAATAGTTTATTGTCCAACAGCAAATGCCAATTACAGGACAAAAAGAAAGAAAAGAACATTATAAATATGGGCAAAACAATATACAATGATGCATAATATCTTAAGCTAACAAGCAGACAAAATAATAATTACATTAATAAATACATTAAATAAATCTAATAAAATACTATTTCTAATCTAAAGCATGCAATAGAGATGACAAACTAGAATAAAAGATATCATAGCTATTACAGATTTCATTGTAATGGGAGCACATGGTTACCACAGGTGATTTTTTCAATAAATTTGTTTTTGAGAATTGTGTGTAAAAGGTGTAATTATTTCTGGTGCCAATGCGGGGAGCGTAAAAGTTTAATTTAGCAAGTATATATGAGCAATCAATCAAATTATGAATTAATTTGAATAATATGGTCAACCCAATTATTCTACGGCTATGATCGAGGGATGGCATTTGAAAAGATTTACATAATAATTCATTAGAAGTACCTCGTATGGGATATACAGCGTGAGCTTTGAACCAGAGATATTTTAGGAATTTTCTTTGAACGCTTTCTATCTCATTTTTGAAACAGTCATAGTAAGGTGACCAAATTAGGGAACAATATTCAAGTCGACTCCTGACTAGAGTAAAATATAACGTTTTCAATGTATTTATATTAGAAAATTTACTACAGTTGCGTATTATAAAACCCAGCATTTTGTTTGCAGAAGAAGTTATGCTTGATATGTGTTTGTTAAAGGACAGATCCTTATCAAAAGTTATGCCAAGATCTTTTGTTTCATAATTACGAACTAATGATTGATAGTAAATAGTATAATTATGTAATATTGGATTCATTTTTCTCGAATACGTCATTACTTTGCATTTAGAAACATTTAGATGAAGTTTATGTGAGTTACACCATTCAGAGATGTTATCCAAATCCGACTGTAGTTTAATACAATCATTAGGAGATTTGACTGAAGTATAAAGTTTCACATCATCGGCATACATCAAAACTTCACAACGGGTATTGAAGCACAAATCGTTGATAAATAATAAAAATAAAAGAGGACCCAGATTGGAACCCTGAGGTACACCAGATTTAGGAGAAAAACTGTGAGAGGTAAAACCATTATAAACAACATACTGAGATCTATCTTTTAAGTAACACATAAGTAGAAGGATTAGCGAATCACTGAGACCATATCGTTTTAGTTGTTGCAATAATATACCATGATCTATTCGATCGAAGGCCTTGGAAAAGTCCGTATAAATTACGTCTACTTGACCTTGATTATCAACAACTTCGGAAACAAATTGGGTGAAACAACATAAATTGGTAACAGTCGAACGTTTCTCAACAAAACCATGTTGATGAGGTGAAATAAAATTTCTAATTTGCTGATATATTCGATTACGTATTATCATTTCAAACAATTTGGAGAAATTAGATAGTATAGCTATAGGCCTATAGTTTCTTATATCCGTTGGGTCGCCACTTTTAAGTATGGGACACACTCTAGCTATTTTCCATCGTGATGGAAAGGTAGAAGTTTTCAAACATAGATTGAAAATGATATGTAATGGATATATGAAAACATTACGACAGTCTTTAATTAAAAAACTGGGTATTTGATCGATACCAGATGTTGGTTTGCCTTTAAGTTTGCGGAATGCAAGTATTATGTCTTCTTCAGTAATTTCCTGTATATTTACAGTAGGAAAATCGCCAATACAAGCAGCAGTATCAGAAACGAAAGAAGTAGAATCGTGGTAAACACTATTGAAGTGTTCTGCGAAAGCATTAACGATCGCATTAGGATCATCAAAATGTATATCATTTTTGAACAACTTTCCGGGTATTCTAGAAGTACCTTTTTTGGATCTAACAAACGCCCAAAAATGTTTACTGTCGTGACTGATTAAGTCCTCTATCTCAGATAAGTATCTTACATAAGCAGTTTTGATTTGACATTTTATCAGTGCGCGCAACCGCCGAAACTCTATCAGATCTTGGTTAGAGTGATATTTTCTGTATCTGTTGTAAAACGAATATTTAATTTTAATATTATTTATAATTTCTTGTGTAAACCATTTTGGATATCTATTTTTAGTACCCTTGCTTTTAAAATATGGTACAAATTCATCAAACACATTATACAACATACTATAAAATATATCGCAAGCTTCTTCAGCATTAGTGCACCCACCCAGCACTGACCAATCAATAAGGCTCAGAGCAGCATACAACTGCACAAAACTAGATTTCTTGAAATTATACTGCTTGTTAGCCCGTAAAACGGGAAAGTTATTAGAACCTTTGATTTGTAAGTCAAATGAAATTACCAACGACGGATGATGTAGATCTTCTTTTATCAAAGGCTTGCTGTCATGTTCAACTTCACAATTGAAACTAGCTAATACAAGATCGAGCAATTTCATGTTAGCGTTATATATATAATTCCATTGAAGTAAATTTAGTATATCAGTGTAACTCAATAGTAGGGTACTAATATTATTTGTAATGTTGTTATTATAGATGTTAGGAATATTGAACCAGACCACCCGCCAGTTTTAATTAAATTAAACGACATGGGCATGAATATAACATCTAAACTGAGACTAATACATGGGAACGTTAATTGGAAACCGTTTCAAGTAAAAGTTCTACTGTGAATCCATGTCCGATTAACAATACTAGAGAAATAGATGTATACATCGAAGGGTTTACCACAGCTATCATTGAATCTGTCAGTTCTCCAATCACAATAAAACCCAAAAAATGTACAGGTAACACTAATATTCCACCAGCATATACTGTCGCCTTTATTAGAGAGAAAAGTAGGCTGCGCAGAGTTGAAACTTACAAGAGCTCCCCAAGTAAAAAACCTTCTAAACAATATCACCCATCGAATTAAAAGGGAGCTAGAAAGTTCTTGCCTGGGTCGCCCTTATTGTATCTGTTATATCTGCCACTAGTTTTTTGGACATCTATCTACATCAGTGTGTGCAAATAAAAAACGAACAATTAAGTATATAATGCAAAATGAACTGGAGCTGTCAAATAAGAAACGACCTTTAAGTATCCACAACATTTATTTACTTATGATACATTCGTATATATAACAATTAAGTGATACAAGAATGATATACTACAAATTATAAACTAGTTAAATTGGTACAGTATAATGTACAGTAGGATATATACAAAAAAAAGAAAACTAGTTTCAATATATTAATCTAACTGACCTCTAACTTGTTACACGTTTACTTATTTTGCATCACAGAATGCAATATATATTTTTGATTATTTAAAAAATGATTTATCATAATCAACTGATTTCTTAAGCAGTACTGATTATAAGTGTATTTAAAACAAATTAGTCTTTAATATAAAATACTTTTGCTTCGCTGCTTGTGTAAATGTTGCAATATAAAATATCCGTCGTTAAATCGGTAAATGAAGTAAAAATTCTTAATCTACTTTGTTCTTGTTAGATTATTTAAATACAATTGCATTTTAATATAATACGATGATGTAGTAATAAATTATAAACTAGAATTTTGAGTACGACAAATAAGTTTGTAATTTTTGATTCTGTGTTTCAAAGAAATACTAAAATGATATGTAAAAAATATATCTTCTAAAAACGACATCCAAATACAATTTTTTTCTAATCTTTAAAACTTCAGTCTTAGTAATTTTTGCAAAATTGATCGTAGTTTTTAATCCTCTAGTTATATTGTCAATTATTGAGTTTGTCTGGCTTATCGGTGAGTGTAATCACACCATTACTTTGATTCAAACATATTCTGGTTCTACGATGTCGTCCTCTTGTTTAGTACAAAACGTCATGGAAATCGTCTTACAAATATTTACCGCTACTCATGCATACGAATAATCTTTCCCTTGCATACTCGATGAAGTACTTGATCGGCTTGCATTTGATAATCTGCAAATATCTAATAGGTCAGTAAATGTTGCTTAGAATACTATAAAAAGACCTACCTTCTAGAATCTAACTGAAGCGAATTCCTTTCAGATTTTAATGTGCTACTCAACTTTGTGTTGGTTAGGAAAGTACTGACAGATTCATCGGACGTGTAGCTGTCTTGCTCGCTGAAATGTAATTATTAAATATTCACGTTGTTTACGGAAAATAAAATTTTCAAACCTGTCAGTATGTTCGGAGTTTGTATCTTCGAGTTCTCCTTGTATCGCAGATTGTAGATCTTCGATTCTTTTCAGTGCTAATTTAAGGTCGGCTTTCGCAGCCGTTGTTTCCGTTTCTGCTAACTCACACCTCTTTTCTAAATCTTTACGTTTATGTACGAATTCGGCTTCTTTAGACAGGCTCTCATTGTGTTCTTCTTTAAGTTCCCTGAAATGTTTGGAATTTACAAAAGTCATATAAATGTTTACAGAAGAATACCTCAAGCTTCTTTGTAATTTTCTGATTTGTTCTTGAGCGGCTTGTTCTTTCGTCCGTGACACGGCGACCTCCGTTTGAAGTTTATCAACAGCTTCTTTCAGTCTTGCTATTTGAACTTCTAATCTAGATCGTGTAGTCTGCTCCAATTCCAATTTTGATTCTAATTCTTTGGTTTTTAATTCCATCCTACAATTAAAGAAATGCGCATTAACATTTGAGGGTTAGAGAGGGTATAGAACGAACCGTTTTAGATGTAGATTAGACGATGCTTCACCCATATTTTCAACAGATTCCAGTCTGCTGGCTAATTCTGATAATTGTTCCCTTAAATTATTTCTTTCAGTTTCAAGTTCCGAAACCAGCGAGACTTGCTCTTGCAGTGTGATTTGATCTAAGGACATTTGCTGAACTGCAGATTTGTATTTTTTCATTACTTCAGCTAATTCCTCTTCATTTTCTTCTAATTGCGCTTGCAAATCGGAACGTTCCCTACTCATTGTGTTTATTTTATCTTCGGCTTCGCTTTTTTGTCTATTAACTTCGTCTAACGTTGATTGAGTTTCACTCAGTTCTGCTTCGAGACTTTGTTTTGATTTTACTGCTACTGTACGGGCACATTCTAAATCTTCTATTTGATTGCGTAATTGTCGGATTAATGCTTTACCTACATTCAATAAGAGATTTAATAAGATTTACACAATAAGAATAAAATGTAATTGTTATTTACCTGGACTATCGGCCTTTACACGTTCAAGCTGAGATTGCGTATCTCTAAGTAAGGCCTTTGTTCGTTTGAGGTCTCGTTTTAATTTATGCAAGAGAGCTTCATCTCCGGCTCTTTCATTACGATCTGATTCTGCGAGCGCTGTCAACCTCCTTTCCAGCTCATGTTTTTCACGTAAGAGTAAAGTACGTTCCTCGTGTTCATTTTCTAGCTGTGCTTCAAGTGCTATGAACAAACATCGATTTATTATCATCGTAAAATTAGATACCGTCAATGTGGGCGACTTGAGATCATAGAGGTGAATTGAGACAAAAGATCGTTTTTTGTAAAATAATTTGATCAAAAGTAGAACTACAAAAAAATTACAGACAACCTAGAGGCTTCTGGGGCTTAAGTCAAGCATCGACAGCTTCATTCAAGGGACGGTTATACCATATAAAAAAAATATCGAAAATAGGTGAGTGTAAAGCTGAAAACTGTTTGGGGTTACTGGGGTGATACTTGTTGTATTTGGTCCCCCAAGCATTCAGCTTAAATGTAACATAACATCAACGTAGTTACAGGTGTTCTTGGGGGCGAAATAATTATTAAAGCGTAACAAAGTCAATTTTAGGGTGATTTGAGACGATGCATGATACAGTACGTAGTGTAAAGGAGCGCAAGGTCGGAAAACTAAATTTCCGTTAATAAAGACAAAGAGACTAATTGCTATATTTTTTTACTTTAAGCTACCGTATGTGCAAACACTTGTAATATGTAGTATAGGAATTATGTAGATTAGTTAAGAAATATATATTCCGTAATTCGAAACGTTTCGTTGGCCGGCTAATTTATGTTTCCTTTGCAGTCGTTTTAATTATTTTTCAGGCCACTTCTTTGTAGGGCCGGTGTCCGAAAAGGGTGCTAAGTTATTGGTGCTTAACCATATGCGCTCAAGCATGTTAGCGCAGCGAAGTCCAAGATATTGGGAATCTCAGGTTACACAACATATGTAGCTATAAATCACGCAGAATTATGAAAGAATTCATTCATATGGGAAACTTTGTGTTATGCCGGGTTTAATACAAAACCGGTCAGCCAATCACGGCTAAACTTCCGTTTGGAGTTCAATCTGATTTGATAAAAGGAACCCTTTCTATTAGTGGGTTGTCCAAAATTGTGGTGTAAATACATGTGATCACAGGAGCAAAGGGATTCCCTTTTCATGTGTATGAGTGCTAGCTTGGGTCTTACCCCTCGGCACCTGCAATTCCTTAACCCTTTCATTTGTACGACTGCTAGCCTGGGGTCTTACCTCTCGGCACCTGCAATTCCTTAACCCGTTTCCATTTGTACGATAGCTAATTCAGGATCTCACAAATCTCGTGAGGCTCCTGCAATAATCCTTAACCCTTTCCACGAGTGCTAGTCTGGGATCTTACCAATCTCGATAGGCACAGGCAGAACTCCTAAACCCTTTTAATACTACGAGAGGGCCCTATTCGGTGCCCAAGCCATTGGTTATTTATATCGTTCTTTTTCAGGAGATTCGCAGCCAAAAACACGTACTTCGGGTACGGACACCCACCTTACGACTACCACTTGTTGCTAACAATTGCTGTTCAGTAATATCATTGTCTCTGTTAATAAAGCTTAAAGTTGTACTCTGACTTGTGACTTTTCTTTCCTACCCTTTATCAAAGACATGAGAGATAATTATGTTAGAATTATAACGTCTGTAGGAATAATCGAAGAAGATAGTAGTAAACGGTGTAAAGTAGGGTGATGAATACAACTTTAGAAGCGATAGTAAGAAGCCTAAAGCTAGGGGGAACAATAACAACCAAATCAACACAATTAACAGCGTATACAGATGACATGATAATTATAACCAGGTTAATAACAAATCTTAGACAAGTATTTCTGAGAGTGGAAAACATTGCAAAAGTATTTGGATTAACAGTTAATGAGAAAAAAAATCCATCAGTTTTGCAGACAAAATTTGAATCAGAAAAAAGGAGTAGAAATCTCAACATATAAATTCGAACTACAGTATTTTTCACCTAGGATTTGGGTTGTGACGTCAACGCGATGTTGATAAATTCACAATCCAACTATACTTCATCTCTTTCTAAACAAGGTTTTCACTGTCGCGCACAAACGCGTATCAATTCATACAGTTTTTGGGCGGGGCAAGTTGATGTCACAACCCAAATGCTAGATGAAAAATACTGTAGTTAGAAGTTTTTATTATCTGGTGTCAGAAATAACCGCAAATAATGATATGAAATCAGAAGAAGAAAAGAAGGTCAAACAAGGTATGAAAACCTAACAGAAAATCAATAAAAAAACCAATTAGGGTAGGCTGTGAAATTGAATTATTTTGAATTCGTACTTTAGCCCTTCGAACATATACTACTGGAATGAGTGTAGTACGTCTGCAGCGGTCCTAAGAAGATAGACAAGGACAGACAATAGTTGATCCAAGTATTTTGTGCGCATGATCGTTATTTGAACACAATGGAGGGAAATTTGAAAGCATATGCAAGTAGAACCCACGGTCACTAAAATAAACGGTTGTCTCGTAACGCTTGACCAATAAGAGCTTGGAGTATGTTGACGTCACAAGAATCCTGAAGTATATAGTCCCCGTGCAATGGAACTAACAAAGATGCACAGCTAGGCTATATCAGGAGAAAGAGAGAGTGCGGTTTACACAGTTTAATCCAAACACATAAATGTTGGAAAATATTTTTAGTTTTAATGCCAACTTTGCTTAATTACTACGGTTCTCTGTAGTACTATACCTAAAATTCTGTTTTATCAATTCAATGGCATCGACTGCAATAACAAACAAGTTTTGAAATGTGCAAAAACATTAAATACGAACTTAATAGCAAGTGTGTATAGCTATACACATGTGATTTTACGAAAATCTAGAAAACGGTGGAATATTTCTGACTTTATCGAGGAAGTTATTGTATTAACAGTGTGAAATTGAAAAAGGCCAGCATTTAACTGTATTTTTTTTCAATTAAATTTATTTAATAGGAAATGCGTAAATACTCTGAATATGACTGAATATTTTTTATTTTTAATAGTTTTGTCTTCGAATAACAAAAACCTATTGTATTTGCTTAACTTTTGATCTGATAAATCCTACAAATGTATAAAATAATTAGTTTAACTGTAATAGTAAACAATTCAATTTAGTTTTCAATAGTAAACTTTTAAATTGTAAATTTCACTATAAGCAATAGTTTCCGTCGAAAGTCAAAGTCGTTCATTGGAATTTTTCTTAAAATTTACTTATGTCTTTAAAACCAGTCATTTTCTTTATGCAATTGAAGGTGCCAGTGCAGCTGAAGAAGCTGTATAGGGTCAGAATGGTATTTCTTGTAGTAGCAGTGATACGGATGATTTTTTTAATATTGAGATTCCCGGAGTAGCTACATATATACAAAATTTGTCACATTTTTAAGAGATAAATCAAAATCTCTTTCTTGTCTATTTAATTATCCACTAGTTAAATCTCTCTTTATAAGATTCAATACAAATGTGTGCTCTTTTGCACCTACTGAATGCATTTATTAACGGAGCAACATTTGGTAATACTGCACCGTCTACTTAAATAAATATAAAGATATGCTCCTACTTTGTATATTTTTTGTAGTTTTTAAGTAGGTATTACACAATAATATAATGGAGCGATTTAAGCTGATGTAATTCATATAAGAAATATTTCTGATACGGTCTATATCTCTTGTTTAATAGATGAACTTCCCCAACTATAATTTAGAACAAAGTGTTTGTTAGCATTTTTAAAGGCTAGGCTATGAAGTCCAAAATTTAATATTTAATGTACAGTTAATTCACCAATTCAAAAATTGAATTAATTGTTTGTAATATATTACACATATTGATACTTTAATAAGTAATTAGTTCAGAACATCGGTAATATTACTGCCAACTGCATTTTTAAAGTTTTCTTACAAGTAAAGTATAATAGTTTGCTTTCATTCATATTAAAATAGTTTTCCCTATTATAACATGCATATTTTGTTGAATCAGAATACACATTGTAATTTATAATACCTTATTCGTATACCTCAAAAGGAAAAGAATGAGAAAGTCCAATATTAAAAATAACAATGTTCAATACTTATTGCACAAAACACAAAAACTTAATTTGTTAAATAGTAATTAATTCAGAAATAAGGGGGTTTAAAAAATTCTTCCATATACATATATCCCTGTCACAGACAATCTGTTTAAATAAAATAAATATTTTTCTCAGAAAGTAAACCCCGCTTTAAAAATTTTGTAAAGGATATTCTTGCCATATTTAACATTCATTTACAAATAAGTAGAAAAATATTAAAAACTTGAGCCCTGTTCCTAAAGTGTCGTGTATATTTTGGGATGCATTTTTGTAATTACATCTCCCATAAAGTAATACATGTTAATTATCAAAACATTTGCGTATACTGTACTATATAAATAACTAATATCAGTAATATCCTATAAAAATGTTTTAAAATGTTTATACGCCACACGTTTGGATTGTTATGCGCATAATTTCCAAACATTTCCGTAAGAAAGCTCTGTTATTACTGACCGCGAGCTCTGTACACAGGATTCTTGTGACGTCACTGCTTACGTATTTACCACCACTCCTTCAGAGTTACGAGACAACCGTTTATTTTAGTGACCGTGAGTAGAACCCACGCTATCGTTTTAGCACGCCAACAAACGTCAACTAACGCAACTGACGCCAAAACTGCGCAGCTGCAGCTTTGGGGGCGTCAAACAAATCGGAAATTAGCGACTGCGTAATATTGACTAGTTCGACTATTCGTCTGTCCTTCTCATACTTACCGATTATTATAATTTTGTCTTTGTCAATCATCTTTGAACCACCACTTTTACACTACGGTAATAGGAGTATGATCATTCCAGTAGTATATGCTCGAAGCTTTAGCCACATCCACAGAATGACATTTCTGACATGAATTTAAGGAAATAATGTAAATTCCATATTTAGAAAAATATCACCTCCGCAGGGATTCGAACCACTGACCTTCGGCTATACGCGCCACTGCTCTACCATTGAGCTACAGAGGCAGATCTCTTAAGATGTGATATTCGTCTAAATATAGTAATTGGAAACTGTGAAATCTAGTGTGCATTAGAAATCGTATCCAGTAGTTAATGAGCCGCTAATGTCTAAGCGGGTTCGCATCAACTATCAGGACAGCTGTGATTTCTTGTAATGAATACCTTCATTAAGAGATCTGCCTCTGTAGCTCAATGGTAGAGCAGTGGCGCGTATAGCCGAAGGTCAGTGGTTCGAATCCCTGCGGAGGTGATATTTTTCTAAATATGGAATTTACATTATTTCGTTAAAAATATATTTTCCCCAAGGAGTGAATCCTTAAAATTTAATTTAAAATGAATTTAAGGTTATAAACTTTGTTTACAATAAAAATGTCAAATTACAAACGTTATAAAATGTCATTCTGTGGATGTGGCTAAAGTACCAATTCAAAATAATTCAATTTCACAGCCTACCCTATTTGGTATTTTTATTCATCTGTTGTTATTATGCCTACAAACATAATGGGCCGTATTCTGATCTTATGTTTAAAGTTGTCTCTAACTAAAGTCGTGTTTAGGGTAAACATAAAACGATATAGCTTTATATAATTTTATATGTGTATAACAGAGATACACGATGTTGCCATGGTAATTAAACATGACGTTAAATTTAAATATGAGATCAGAATACGGGCCAATATCCTTAAAAACAAATACTTGAGAAAAACAATGAAACTGAAGATATATCCAACTATCATGGTGTCTAAATAAAAGAGAAGAAATCTGTGAAAGGAAAATACTAAGAGGCATACTGGGGCCAGTTACAGTTGAGGAAGGGCAAAGAAACCTAATGAATCTTGAACTAAATGCTATTCAACAAGATACAGATGTTGTTAAATATATAAGATCTCTAAGATTAAAATGGTGGTGATATATCCAAAGGATGGAGACAACTAAAACATCAAAAATAATTAATGAGTGGCACCCAGCTTTAACTAGAAGAAAAGGAAGACCAAGAAAACGATGGCCTGACATTATTGAAAACCTGAGAGCTATGGGAATCAAAACATACAACTTCAGTAGTAAAAAAAAATCGCAAAATTTGGCTTAACATTTGCAAAAAAGCAGGTAGTTATGTTATACAAAAAAAAAACAGTAGTTACATAAGTAGATACCTACATGTTTTCTAAAGTTTAACATAACAATAATTAGTAATCAGTAATTCATAGTGACATTAATGAAATAGTAAAGTTTGTACCTCCACGTCAAAAATATCTAATCTAAAGGGTATCCAGTGAAACTTTGGGTATCGTCATCAATGTGACGTCACACTTCATTCATGACAGGCACTCCTATACAAATAATTTCAAATTAAGAATTTAAAATTCCACTGAATTTATTAATGTTTCATTAAATAAATATTATTTTAAAACAATTATACATACGAGACTAAATTTCCTGCAAAACATAAATATAATGGCCCGTATTTTGATCTCATATTTAAATTTAACGTCATGTTTAATTACCATGGCAACATCGTGTATCTCTCTTATACACATATAAAATTATATAAAGCTATATCGTTTTATGTTTACGCTAAACATATGTTTAAATATTCGCGTGTCTTATAAAATACAATATTATTATGTTGATGACGTTTGTCTATTAAGTTGGTACAGCTGTTCGTGTTGATAGCTACGCTGTCAGACATATTTAATTTTCCTGTTACTTTTGTAGTTGACACATGTCATGTTTGAGGTTAGTTTTAATGATAATTTTCATATACCTTTCCGTAATTACCTTATTACTCCAAATTCACCTAACACACTGCGACTTCAAAGTGTTTAATACTTTGCTTGCTACAATTAAAGAATATACTGTTTTAAAACAATACAAAAGTCGTCTGAAGACATTTCTTATTAAAAAATAAATTCAATGAAAACTGTTTGGGAAAAAACCTGTAAATGGTGATTGTTCAGTTACATGTGACAACACTGCCTAATATGATGTCATAATTCATCATTGACGTATACCCAAAGTTTCACTGGAAAACCTTTAGAAAGCGGAAGCAGATTATGTTCCCTATGGGACAACTTGTCACCTGAAGAAGAAGGTTGCAATTACTATCCCTAATCGATAGAGGAAGCTATTTCGCATAACTATACAGATTAATTGATTGTGATTCGAATATTTTATAACAAATTTTTGGTGAAAACTGGATTCAAGTCACCCACATTGACGTTACTAAAATGAACATACCTTTAACTTTCTTTTGGGCATTACACCTAACTTCTTCCAATTCTTCATCGCGTTGTTGAGCTTCCCTCTTTCCTTCTTTTCGTTGGGATTCTAAAGCCATTTCTAAACGTAACTTTGCTTGTTCTAAAAGTTGTACCTGACCAGCCAGTTCATCTAATTCTTCTTCTTGATCGTGCAATCGACGTTCACAATCGATCTTTTGTTTCCGTAAAATGGTGATTTCTTCTTCCGTTTTGCCTCCGTATGTTAATTCATCCAGTTCCCGTTGTAAAGCTTGTAATTTGTCTTCTTTGAGATCGAGTTCTAATCTTGTATCCTAAAATATATATTGTTATCTAAAAATACTCTTATAAATTTAAGGTGGACTTACAGCTAAGTTACTTTCGAGTGTGTATTTTTCTGCCATTGTCATTTCTTTCTCTCGCGAAAGTCTTTCCTTTGCTAATTTTTCTTGACGTAGTTCATCCTGTAAAAGTTGAGTTTCTGCATCGAATTTTCTTTGTTTTTTCTCTAGGAGATTATTTCTTGCGTTTTGTTCTTCCAACAGAAGTCGTAGGTCGTTCGTTTCGCCATTCAATTTTTGTACTTTTCGTTTCCATTGTCCTACTACTTGCCTTTGTTCTTCTACTTCTTCATAGGCATCTGTCAACTGAATATCGGACATATTTAAAATGAATTTTAAACAGTATTTGCTTTAGATTATCACCTACTATTTAGTATGTAGCTCATACGTCACTAATTTTTATTATCTCTGTTTTTACGTAAGGAAACGTTTGTTATTTACATAATGATAATACAAGAATTTGTTAAATAAATCTCACCTTCTTTTCTAATTGTTTTTTAAGTCCAATAAGTTGTTCTAAATCATCTTCATGTTGTTGTTGCAATCTCTTCTTTGTGAACTCCAATTCCTTCTTTGCTCTTTCGTACCTTTGTTTATAAACACCACCATCCGATTCTCCCTCTTCATCTTCTTCAGATATACCGTTCAGATCCGATTTGGCGTATAATAATTCCATTTCTAGTCTTTCTGATGTATCTTGAAGGAGCTTATTTTTACTTTGTACCTCTGTAAGTTCTCTTTCGATCCGCATTCTTTCTGATGATTCGGCATCTAATCTTTCTGCTGCTAGAGTGGACGTGGAGTGCTCTTCGGCTAGGTCGGCTGTTAGTTCTGTAAGCTGAAATGAGAAATTTATTAGAAGTTTTATTCTTTTGTAAGCTGAAATAAAACACTTATTATAATTACAATACAAAAGTCTAAGATTCTCAAGAGGTATATTTTCCATAAGCATAAAAGTTTGTTTTACACATACGAATTTTTGGTTGAGGTGAAGCGTTGACTTTAAACTAAAACTCTGTAAACTATGTGAGGCTTCATATTTATGGTAAACACTCTTCTTAATGAGTGCGGAAATTAGGTGCGAATATATTACTTTGCAGCATATTTCACGTTAATGAGAAGCTTTTATGTGCTAAATTTATTACAGATAGCTTGGTCATTTTATTGCATTGTCTTGGAATTTATGAAGCCTGGCTGAAGGGGCCTTTAATTTATAAACAACTCAGCGGTTATTAATAAAATTTAATATGATTTCGAGTTATTGGTTTTAAAGACCTTTATAAGTTACCTCTTCAGCTTCAGCTTCAGTACGATCTTCAGAAATTTCTCTTGTAGTAGATGATCTACCACTACTGCTTGCTCTACTAAACAACTGAAATCCTTTAATCATTATATTCGTGGCACTCCGTGATCGTCCGGTAATCCGTCTGTCTTCCGCATTTCTTCTAGAAACACTTGCATTATGAAAATCAGACGTATCTTTATGGCCTAGGTGTTTCCATTCGTCCATAACATGATCGGTACGTTTTAAGAAATCGGAAATTTTGTTCGATAAGCAATTAGAGGTTGTTCCAGTGTCGACATAAGCCGGTAGAGGTGTATAATGTTGTTTAACTTTTGATTTACAACCGATAACAAATGTGAGGTTTGCATCGACAACAATCGAAGAATCCTCCTTGTCTTCCAGTTCTGCAAGATCGGCTGTTGCAGCAACTTGAGGAAAGATTCTCCGTGGAGGTGGTGTTATAGTTCCAGTATCGTTTGATCGGACACTCGTACAAGTACTAGCAATACTAGGACTTGGTGAGCGTGTTATACTTCTCGCAGGTGTTGTACTTCTACTGTCAGCACGACCGCTTCTATTATCCGTATGTGAAACTACAGTTAAATTTTTCAAAGGGCGAGTTTCGAAGAACACCGGTCGCGTCTGCGATTTATCACTTGAAGTTTCCAGATGTGTCGTATGTGCTCTTCTTACGGGTGTTACTCTCTTAACATGTTGACTGGTGGGTACCGGAGGAGGTAATCGGCTAGTTAGGGGTACGTTTATTTTGTTCGTTACGCTTCCTCCATACGGTGTATAATAACTGCTAGTGGGTGATGAGTAAGTGCTACTTCCTAAAGATGAGTATGTATTTCCAAGAGAACTATACGAACTCCCTCTGAGGGGTGAAAAATGATCACTTCTATCGTGTAAAAAGGAAGTGGGTGTAGAATACCCATTAAAAAAGGAAAATTTGGACGTAGAGGATGGGCTGCTGAAATGCGAGGACATGGTGTGATTTGATGGAGGGAAATAATCTGAATTATGTGATGTCGGTGTAGATAAGCCGCTGATAAAGCCGGATGAGGTGGATAAAGTGGAAGCAGGTGAACAATCTCTACTTTTGGTGTAATTTGGGGAGGTTGAGGAGTAATTGGAAGTGGGTAAAGGCATCACTATTCGATTTTAATCTACATTCTCTCTAAATATTTTTTTAAACATTTTTTAAAGCGAATTTTTTTAATAAATGCATCATCACTTTGATAAATAATTAATATTATGCACAATATCACAGAGTAAAATAAGAAACGCACCGGTTGAAATTACGGGTAAAAAAAATAAAGAAAAATCGCGCTATTATAAAATAGGGCAACCGAAAATGTGTAGCTCAGACCGGATGCAAAAGGCTACTGGTCAATTATATATTTGAACAGGGAGATGGACGCCGTATATCTATAGATATCTCCACTATATTTAGCTCTATTGAATCTCGTTACAAGATGTTTATGTAATTTTTGTATTTGAAAATAACATAGTTAGTAAAATGTTTTGAATTGTTTAAAAGGGATTTTTTTAATTCAAAGTTTTCTTTATGCCTTTCAATTTAAATAATTTAATAATTATTTAAATAAGTTAACAAAAAGTTTTGAATTGTTTCAAAATAGATTTTTTGATTCAAAGTTTTCTTTATGCTTTTAAATTTTCATGTCTATTATTTAAATAATTCTTAATGTACTGAATGGATTACTAACATTTTATTATTTTATTAAATATTTAACTGATAAAGGCTCAGGCTTGACCGGAACGTGCTTTTCTTTTGCAGATCAATGAAAAGAAGTAGGTACTAAATTAAGCAAGTCTTTAAATTCTACACAACACAGCATGATAAGTGAAATAATATATGATAAAAAGTAAGATTTTTTAAAGATTGTTTTGCAGTATTTAAAATTATTATGAGTTATGAAGCTTCTGTGATTCATTACCATTTTTGTTTTGTGTGAATTTGGAGGATGCAGTTTTAGGCTGCTTTGACTTCATGCAGGAATTAAAAAACTTAAACTTTTCTAATTTCGAAATTTCTTCTTAATAATTTTAGTTTCATTTAATATTAATTTCCAATTACAAAATTATTTCCAAAAGCAAAATTATTCGCTTTTAACTTTTTTAATTTAATCTTCTCAAAAGGTTCTCCGATTTCAAAATATAACCCAACAGAAATTTTAACCTCTTTCAAACCATTTTTTTTAAATTTTGGAACATGTTTTGGTTCCAAAAAGAAATTTAGTTTTCTCAGAAAATTTAGAATTGTAAAATTATTTCCAAACGAAACATTTTTATTTTAAACTTCTAATTTCAAAATCTGTCACAAGGACTTCTTAAAAAAATTTATCTTCCTGAAAAAGTATTTTTTTCAAAAACTACGAGGCTTGTACCGTAAGTAATGTCCGTTGGCCTGTAATACCGTTAAATTAAAAAATATTTAAAGAAATCTCGTATAATATTTATTCAAACTTTGAACTACAAAATGTTATTTTTCAACATAATCCCCCTCTCTTTCTAAACATGTGCGCCACCTTGAAACCGATCGCTCAAATCCACTTTGAAAAAAGATGCATCGTGTTTTTCATCCATTGTTTTACGGCTAGTTTTACCTCCTCAAATGATTCGAATTTAATTCCTTTCATACTTTTTTCATTGGCCCATACAAATGAAAGTCAGATGGGGCTAAATCAGAACTAAAAGCTGGATGTGGCATAACTGACCATCCCAGCTTCTTGGTCGCCTCTTGAGTAGCAAATGCAGTATGCGGTTTTGCATTATCATGGTGTAAGAGGCCTTTTCTTTCTAAGGGCTTCTTTAAGCTTTTTTAAGGTCACTATATATCGCTGGCTATTTATTGTGGTCCCTGGTTCGAGAAAATAAAAAAAAAACACCCTGACGGTCCCAGAATACAGTTGTCATAATATTCTTCGAAGAAGTTTGCGTTTTAATTTTTTTTGGGCGTGGTGATGACGTGTGACGCCATTCTTTTGATTGATTTTTGGTTTCTGGATCATATGTAAACACCGATGTTTCATCCCCAGTCACAACATTACCAAAAAAAGATGGTCCACGTTCTTCGAAGGTATTTACGAGATCAGCACAAATCTCCTTCTTTTTTCCTTTAGGTTAACTGGCGGGGAACCCACCTAGCAGACACCTTAGAATAGCCAAGATCATTTATAATCTTCTCCAAAAAGAAGTTTAGTTTTCTTTCAAAAATTGTTCTAGTTTCGATATTATTTGCAAAAGAAAAATTACTTTTTTCAGAAATATTTTTGATTGCAAGATATTTTCTAAAAACAGGAATTTAGTTTTCTTTTAAAACATTGATAACTTTAACATTATTTGTGAACACATTTTTTATTCAAAAACTTTCCTAATTTCAAAAATTCTCTTTAAAAATTTTAGTTTTGTTTAATAAACATTCTCAATTAAAAAATTATTTCCAAAAGAAAAATTACTTTCTACATTTTAAGACAGTTATGTTAGAATAAGAAAGAAAACACTCCAGTTTTATATGTACGCCATCTATCTAGATTCTAGTATTGGTTACTAAGCAAAAATGTATGTAGTTATGTACAGATATGTCAGATGTGCAGTTTTTGTAAAAACGTAATAAATAATTATGTTCATGTACCATTCATGTTAAAGTGTTTCTACTTTCTTTAATAAAAGGTAACTCTGCAACAAGTTATAGTTAGGAACATTTAGTTTTGGGGTATATTAAATTGAAAGCATTTTGAGGGATTCTAAGAAAATTAATTTGAAAGTATTAGTGAGAGAAATTTAAAGAGCAAAAATTCGAGGGATTCTAAAATAGTTGAAGGCATTTTAAAACAGTTAGAGGCATTCTTAGGGGCATTTTATGCCATTCAAGATATTTTAAATTTGTTACAGACATTCTTAGTGGTGTTTCAATACATTCTAAGACTGCTCGAGACATTTTAAAGCATGTTGAGGGATTCTAAAGAAATTAATTTAAAAGTAGTGAGAGAAATTTAGAGAGCATTTCGAGGGATTCTAAAATAGTTCAAGGCATTCTTAGGTACATCTTTAAATACAATTCAAGATATTTTGAATTAGTTAGAGGCATTCTTCGGGGCGTTTCGATACATTCTATGACTGTTCGAAGCATAATTAGAGGTATTCATAAGTGGCATTTGGAAGCACTCTAAGACTGTCGAGACATTTTGCATAATAAAGCAATTTATTAGCGGCATTGTACAGGGCATTTAGAGACATTCCAAGACAGTTCGATACATTTTTAGATGCATTTCTAGGATTTTGATGCATTTGAAAGGAATTTAAGACATTGTAAGGCATTATTAAGGAACATTTAGATGAGTTCCAAGGCAGGTCATGTAATTTTAAGGCAGATAAAAAAATCTTAGGGACATTTTGAACCATTTAAAAAATGCCCAAGACATTTAAAGGCAGTTAAGGCATCTTTAGGGGCATGTAGAGGTATTTCTAAACAGTTCGGGGTATTTTGAGTCAGTTAGAGGTACCTATCTTGAGACAATTAATTAGAGGTGCCACGATCTTGTTATAGGGTTTTCCGATTTTGAAATATATCCCAAAAAGAAGCTAAGAATTTTTGAATTTTAAACATTTTCCAAAAAGAACTTTCGTTTCCTTTCAAAAAAATTAGAATTATAAAATTATTTCCAAAAGAAACGCTTTTCTTATAAAACTTCAACTTTCTATTTCAAAATCTGTCAAAATATTTCCCAAAAGGTTTAGATTTTTTAAAAAGAAATTTCTAAATTTAAGATTATTTTCTAGAAAAAATACTTTTTCTAGAAACCATACTAATTTCGAAAGGAAATTTAACTTTGATTTAAAATATTTTCTAACCCTAAAACTAAATAGGTACGAAGAAAATTTACTTTTTACAAAAAATTTCCGTTTCAAGATGTTTTCCAAATAGAATTTTTTTTTAACTTTAATTTCTAAATTCAATTTTATTTTTGATTTTACATTTTCCAAAAACAAATTTAGTTTTCTTACAGATAACTTGGAACTAGAATGTTGTTTCCGAAAGAAACATTTTTCTTAGTTTTTCAAATTACAAAATCTTATCAAAATTGTTTTCTGATATCAAAATAGACTCCAAAATCTCTTTCAATTTTTTTTTCTGATTTTAGAACATTTTCCAAATTTAGTTTTCCCTCAGAACATTTAGAACTATAAAACAATTTCCGAAAGGAACGTTTTCTTTTCTCATTTCAAAATCTTGTCAAATTGTTACCGATTTCAAAATATGTATTTTCAAAAACTAAGTTTAATTTTCGCTTATAATCTCACAAGAGCATTAATTCTTTCCGGAAATTTTTAGGTGTGCATTTCAACAACGTATTAATCGACACGAGCGGAACACGAGGGCCGATTACGTTGTTGAAATGCACTACTAAAAATTTCCCGGACATGAATTAATGCTCGACTGTAGATTCGGTAAGAAAATCGTACTGACATTGCTATTAATAATTCAGTACACATTTAAATTTTAGAAACGTAACCATAGCAACTTGTACGTCAGCTGTCACATTTGACTTAAAAATTTCCACTTTTTAATTTCACCTAGGTTGGTCTACCAATCAACAACAAATTTCCGAGAAATATGGGCGTGGCCGTGGTAACCATGCCCGATATTAACGTTTCTATTGGTCGTTAATCAGTGTCTTACGATTTTCTTTCAAATAATTTTGATATTTTAAAATTATTTATAAAAAGAAATTAATTTTCTCGAAAACACTTTTGATTGAAAGATATTTTCAAAAACGGAATTAAATTGATTTGTTCAAAAAATTTCCAATTTCTAATAAGTTATTCCCTTTTAACGTTTTTATAACAAAATTTTGTCAAAAACGGTTGCAATTTCAAAACATATCCCAAAAAATAACCTCTTTCAAACAAAATTTCTGATATTCGAGTATTTTCCAAAAATAAATTTCTTTATTTCTGAGCTATAACGTTCTAAGTTACGGCCAAGAGAAAAATATTTGTTTTTTCAAAAATTCCCGATTTCAAGATATTTTATTTTCGAAAATAAAGTTTAGTTTGCATCAACAGAGGAGAAGGAGGAAGATGTTAAAAATTGCTTTTCTGACAAATTAGAAAGCATCAAAATGATTCTAGGGGATCTAAATACGAAGATAGGGAAGGTGGAGGTCTACAGGCCAACAATTGGAAGATATAGTAAGTATAGGATAAGTAGTGATAATGGAATTACACTGATCGATTTTGCAGCCGGAGGGAAAATGATAATAAAAAAAAGCCACATATTTCGAATCAAAGGAACATGGGTAGCGCCGAATTATTGTGAGAAAAAGCACACAAGTTGCATTAAGGGTGTAAAAAGTGGAAGAGGGACTGATTGTGACTCGGACCATTTTTGGTATTGCAAAGAGCAAATTACAATACCTGTGGAAAACATGAAAAAGAGGGGATAAAGTTTAGATTTGACACTGATGTATTAAATAGCGTGATAACAAGGAAACATGAAGAGACAATAAAGGAAATGATAACGGAAAGAGAGAGTAGAACAGTTGATGATGAATGGGACGAGATTAAACTAGCAGCAACAGAGATTTTGGAAAATAAAAAGCAAACAAGATCAAAGGACTGGTTCTACAACGAATGCAGAAAAACAATAAAAGAGAGACTCGAGGCAAAAATGAAAATGTTAAAAAGTGGAAATAGGGAAAAAAGGTACGAGGTAAAACAGATTTGCAATCAAATCAAATGAATTAAGAAAATGAATAACAGTAGTGCAGTGCTTTGTAAGGACAACGAAGGAAATTTGATAGGTGGGAAACAGAAAATACTAAATAGATGGTAAAGGCATTTCAGTGAGCTACTAAATGGGGAAGGGAAAGAGTAGGAAAATGAGCCAATGCATGAAACACAAACTGAACGGGAATCGGGAAATCTACAACAACCAACAGTACAAGAAGTTGAAAATATAATAAAAAATATTAAAAACAATAAGAGTCCGAGGTTAGATGGAATACAAGAAAAATTGATTAAATATAGAGGGAAAAAAATAATAAAGAAGATAATAAAGGAGATCCAATGTAGCGTAACAATTACAGGGGCATAGCATTACTGAGTTCGGTGTACTAAATATTAGCAAAAATACTAGGTGATAGACTAAAGTCATACATGGAAAAAATACTAGAGGAGTACCAGTGTTGTTTTCGGAGTGAAAGATCAACGGTAGATCAAATATTCGGAATCAGGCAATTGCAAGAAATTGCAACGAAAAGAATACTGAGATGCATATGAAGAAGTGAACTATTCGAAATAAAGAAACAGATGGAAATACCCGAAAAGTTAGTGAAATTGACATGGAACGGAACAGAAAATCAGATAAGAACATAAGTGGGCATGACGCCTAAATTCAGAACAAATAAAGGATTGCAGGATTGAGTCAAGGAGATTCCATGTCGGTAATTTTGTTCAGTTTGGTTCTAGAAAAGCTCATCAGAGAGAGTAACATCAACAGGGAGGGTACATTAATGAACAAAATGCATCAGTCCTAGCATTCGCAGACGATATATCTATAATATCAAGAATCAAGATGCGAACAAGAACCGAAGAAAATATTAGAAAGGATTGAAAGGGAGGCAGGAAAAGTAGGTTTAACGATCAATGAGAACAAAACAAAGATTATGACCACAAAAATGGAAGAGGCCAGGTCGCCCCAATATTTAATAGTACCGGGACGGGGAAATAAAGAAAAGAAATGTGAAAAAGTGGGGGAGTACATGTACTCAGGAACATTAATTAATAACAAAAACGAGCAAGCAGAAGAGGTGGCAGCAATATTAATGGCGAGCAATAGAAGTACGAGAGGATTTCAGGGAGTATTAAAATCCAAGAACGTATCAAGAAGAGCTAAAATACGGAAATATAAGAGAGTAATTAAACTGACGGTGAACGTTAAATGTAAACGTACAAGAAGGACTGGAAAAATATTAAGACGAATATTTGGGGGAGGGGGGGGGGGGTATGTGAGGAGGGACTGTGGAGAAGGAGCTCATACATATATATAAAGTTTAGTTTTCTTTCGAGCACTTCCAGTTCGAGAATTTTCTAATCTCAGAATCAAAAAGTTTTCTGATTTTGAAATATTCTCCAGAAAGAGGTGTAGATTTCTTTCGAAAAAATTTCTAGCTTTAAAATTAATTCCAACTGAAAAATAGTTTTTTCCAAAAAAACTCTGAATCAAAGATATTTAGTTTTCTTTTAAAAATTTTTCGAAATTTAAAATTATTTCCAAATGAATGTTTTGAAAAGCTATTTCGAAATTATTTCCAAAAAATATACAAAACAATTTTTTGTATAAACTGGGATACTATAAAACAAAATAAAATTACTTGTAGTAGATGTGCATATACAGGGCGATTTAAAAGTATTGTCAATAAATTAAATGGGTATATGCTGACCTTAATAGAAGTACATTGCAGCAAAAATTTAAAGCTTATCGCGATTTTTGTTTATTTTAAATTTTGTTACACACTTGTGAGAACCGCTGGTTAATATGCATTTAAAAAACCTGCAATAGAAATTTGACCCTGCAAAAATAATGTAATTATGTAATGAACTACATTAACCCACGTACATGTACCTGGACTTTCTTGTCAGTATGAACAAGGAAGACATTTGATAAATTTAGATTTTGAATGTAAACGGAACGTATCGATTCCAGTGACCCCCTCAACCTATTTTTGTATTGATCTTTTTAATTTTTTTCTGAGCTTACCGTTTACTTGCGACACATGGTTTATTGAGAAAAGTTGTTCTAATTGATATGCTCTACCTACCCTTAAAATTAATGACAATACTTTTGAATCCTTAACAAATCAGTTAAAACCCTAATCTTGGTTATGATTTTCAATTATTTTAGAAATTACAAATGTAATTTTTCGAATTCTTAGCTATTTAAAAAATGTAAAGCTTTGTACGTAGACTCTGTTACTGATAAATTATTAATAAAATAAAACAAAAATAACTGGTAAAAATGATCATCAAAGTATTTCACAAATCCACCCACAATAAGTATCAAAAGTAAAAACGTAAAAATCACTATACCAACCATGGTTTAATTAAATGATTTTATGAGATTTAATATTGTGCTAAAATTCTCTAAATTTTTTTAAAAAACGAAAACCAGCACCGATGACTTAAAAAACAATTCTAGATTTGGCACAAAATTCCAGTGTAAGAAAACCATTTCTAACACATACACGCATGCAACTCCAACAGAAAACTTTTCTATTTGAGGATTAACACCGAAGAAGTATTTACAACATTCTGATCTTATTTACTTATTTTGGAATTACGGAAAATTTTTATTCTTCAATTTCTGAGCCCGAAATCAGCTCCTGCGGAAGAGAAAAACTCAACATCTCACAGATATTTATAAATACCATAGCAAATGCACCTACGTTCGAGAAAAACTAGGTTGAAAAAATCAAACGTTCTTTCGCCTGGAACTTCTTAAAAAGTAAACGAAATAAATAAATAGGGCGTTGCGGAAGTAAAACTCGAGAAAAATTACAGTATTGAAATATGAAAAATTTGGCATAGATCCATATTATTCTATTTAAAACGACAGTAAGTCTATTAGTGCCACGCCATTGTAGGTTGCGGCCATTATTCCAGTTTCTCTTTTCTATTTTTGCAAAATGCTACTGCAAAATTTATTCCTCGGACGCATTGAGAACGGCATGAACATGTAAAATCGGAAATTGATGAAATGTGCTCCTAATGTGTTCTTTGTTTGACACAATTACTTATAAATTGATATTATAAAAAGCAGCTGAAAAACTATTATGTTGGTTACAAAAATAAAGGAAAGGAACGAATGGGATCCTTAATGAACAACTAACTGTTCATCATCGATTATAATGGCAATTTTCTGCACGTAAATAAGATGTAGGACAAGAAAGTGTTTAAAGACGATGCCTTTGAACGTTACTAACAATAGAGGATTAGCCGGTAAAAGTATTGAATGTAATTTGAGTGCAAATGCAATTTCACCCTTTTTCACGAGTCATAAAAGCACACTTGACTTTCGTGTTTGAGTTTGAAAAAGGCAAGAAACAAATCATTTCTTCCTTTGCTCCAAGTTAGCTGTTTTTTGCAGCAATTTATTTTAGGTTTTAAATATAGACCAAACATTTGAACATAAACGTTAAATCCAAATAAACGAGAAGTCGGTTTATGTTTATAGTAATCACCTTGCTACGATTTACCAAAGATCGTAGCTAACACCGATTAGGTTAAAGAAAATCGTTTTAACGCAGAATGCACCGATTCTAAAAGTGATCTATTTATATTTTGCACTTGACGTATTTCTAGCAAAATACGCACGACTTTGTAAAACAGTGAGGCAGTGTGAACAAATTTGTTATAAAAATAATAACAAAGGTTATTCATATGCTAACAATACTTCTGATTTTACCTAAGACGGGCAGAACTGGATGTATTAACTTGTTTAAAGCATCTTCAATAATTCGAAAGTATTTATTTTAGTAAAAGTTAGCTTTAATGTAAGGTAGGTCGCGATAAACTGAAACTTAAAAATAAACACTTGTTTACACGTCCGTTTTAAAAGCTTTCCTTGGAAATAACTTACTTTAAGGTAACCCAAAATGCAAATCGGTTTTCACCACTATTTAAATGTGAAAAGTTAGTAGAGCACTCTTAGTTTGGTTTTATTTTATTTATTTTTTCTCAAACGTAAAAAATTAAATTAAAACCGAAGTAGGTCTTAAGCCTTAACCATTTGTTAATAATTAAACAAATTTATTACTGCATATGCTTTCACAATTTCAATATTAATTGCCCTTAATGTAAAATTTAAAATTATGATTCGCTTATTGTAATTAGACATACGCAAATTGGTTTGCAAAAATAACTTCGCATACGATTTTTTTAAGTACATACATTTATTACTTTCGAACCGAGCCTAAATTATACGGTATTAAAGTCATAATATGTTTACGTTAATTTGTTTTTGTTAGAAACTATAAAACAGACATGCAATTAACATTACGAAGAGTAGGCCATAAATAATTTTTCTTAACGTGCTTGGTAAAACTTTAAGGTTTTATTGTAATTGCATCGTTTCTGCAATCAGCTCCAGTAATAATAGTATTGTCAAACGAAGCTCGCAGAGAAAAACCAACTAAATTTAGATTTGCGAAAAATAATGCAGAAATAATTAAATGATTAGCCTGAGAAAAAGGTAACATGACGGTTGTTTTAAAATGGCACAAGTTATTTTAAAAATACAAAAAGCCATCCGGAACTGCCACTATTAAAATTAGAAAATCACCCACATAAGTGACGCCTGTGATGTTTTTGACTACGCCATTAAAGTTTTGGCAAAGGAAAAGTAATGGCTAAGTAAGTAGCACGTCAATAATTTATGATCACAATTTTAAAAGTAAACCTTTAAAGTTAACCCAAAAATTCTTCGATCACGTTTTTATTTCAAAACTCTACTTTCATTTTTTGAGCTGTAATCTGTAATCCAAAAAAAATTGCGCCAATATTCGGAAAATTTCCAAAATCTGCATCTTCGAATTTTCAGCTTGAGAACTCGCAGTATTTAGATTCAAAGTTTGAGGTATAAATTCTGGATTCCTCTCAAAAAACACGAGTTAGCACACAAAATTCTAATTTAATTCACGTTTAGTGATCCAACTATTCAAAAAACTATAAAATTTTGAAACGTATACCGACGTCTGACCAAAAAATATTCAGAATGGCTTTATTTATAAATAAATACAAGATTTATGAAATTGACTTCAAAGTAGTCTCCTTCCGAAGCCACATACTTAATCCAACGTTGATGCCAGTGCTCAAAACATTTTTTAAATTCGTCTCTTGAAATAGCCAGTAGCTGCTTCGTCGTGTTCTGCTGTATCTCTTCAATGTCTTGAAATCGTTTTCCTTTTAACTGAAATTTGATTTTGGGGAATATAAAATAGTCGCTGGGTGAAAGGTCTGTTGAATATGGTGGCTGGCGGACTTGCGGAATGCCATGTTTAGCAAGGAACTGGCTGCACAAGTTGAGATGTATGGACGGGGGGGGGGGCATTATCGTGATTTAATTGCCACTCGCCATTCTCATTTCGCAGTTTCGACCTTTTGCTACGAACTGCGACCCTCAATCGCAGTAGAACTTTATAGTAATACTCCTTGTTAATTGTCTGGGCAGGTGGAGCGTATTCATGATGAACAATTCCCTTGTGGCCGAAAAAGACAGTCAGCATTATCTTAATGTTTCATCGTCATTTATGATCGTTTTTAGAAAGTCACTACCAGCTAAAACACGCGCATGTTTTTGTTCAGCTGTGAGAAGTTTTGGTACAAATTTAGCTGAGATGCGTCTCATACCCAAATCCTCCGTAAGAATGGATTGAATTGAACCATAACTAATGTTTAGATCTGTGGCTAACTAACGAATAGTAACATTTTGTGCACTTTTGCTGCTTGTAGGTCTTCTAGAATACGGATCACTCTCAACACCTTCACGACCGTTTTCAAAGCGTTTATACCACTCATAAATTTGCGCACGACTTATACAATCCTCGCCGTAGACTTTTTGTAACTTCAAATGCGTATCTTTACGAGTTTCGCCAAGCTTTGACAAAATTTGATGCAAATTCGTTGATCCCTTTTTGCCGACACGATAAATGCGACAAACAACTACGTAAGTGTCAACAATAGTAGATTACGTGTCAAGTGTCGAAAAGTGGATTTTTACTAGACGAGTATGGCAGGTTTGAGTACGAGCGATAGCGAGTACTTAAATGCCGTACGAGTCTAATTAAATCACTTTTCGTACGCGGCGCGTACACTATTTTTTCGCATTTTATATTCTCACATAAAAAGTTATCTAAATTTATTGAGATACATTCTGAATAAAATTAATAAAAACACTGAAAAAAGTAGGCAGATTCTCGATCTGACAGGAACTGTTTTTGACATAACAGAATTCAATTCAAACAAATAAATACATTTATTTTTGGAAATCTAATTCCGAAATGGACTTGAGTGACGAAAATAACTTGTAAAACCATTCAGAAGATATTTTAAATGCTGCCCGAGAAGCTATCAAATTGCATTTTAATGGCACCTGACGTTGCTATGCTGTAATGGTTGCTATGCTGTAAAGTGGCCCATTACAGCATAGCAACGTCAGGTGCCATTAAAATGCAATTTGATAGCTTCTCGGGCAGCATTTAAAATATCTTCTGTAATGGTTGCTATGCTGTAAAGTGGCCCATTACAGTACGATTTTGAATCCCGCAAAGTAATACATTACAGTACGAAATGCGAAAAAAAATATTATTGTGAAACTACCGATTGAGCAAAGCAGATGTGATTTACAACACATATATCGTATAATAAATATTAAGCATACTTTGTGCAAAACCACAGCCCTTTGTGTTCAGTCATTACAAAGTTATAAAACTATTCTGGATATTTTTTGATCGGACCTCATATACATATGTACATAAAAGGACTGACGTTGTCTTCCTTCTCTCAGCCATTTTATCCATGTATCTTTGTCATCCCATTCTCCTTCTTCCAATTCTCATTTTTCCATTGCTTCAGCCACTTCATCTCTAATTGATCTACGGGGTCTTCCTCTCTTTCTTCTTCCTATTGGCCAGTTATTTTTATTCATCTATTTTCGTCTGCTCTTCTGACATGGCCATACCATATTGATCTTTTTTCTTCTATGTAACTCAGTACATCTTTCTCGACTCCCATTCTTCTTTTGATTTCTTCATTCCGAATTCGATCTCTTCTTGTTACCATGCAACACCTTCGTCGGGATTTCATTGCCGTCGCTCTTATTTTATTTCCGTTTTTCTTATTAATTACCCAATTCGCTGCACCATAGGTCATTATACTTCGTACTATTGTGTTATGGATTCTTGTGTTCCATAGGATTGGGTGCAGTTGTTTTATACATGCTCTTGTTTGTCCCATATTGTTGTTTATTTCTTCTTCAGTTGTTCCCTTTTTCGACATAGTAAACCCTAAGTACTTTAATTTTTAGGTTTTCGTCAACTTCTAGGTCCTTAATTTCTTCCTCTGTGATTCAGTTTTTTCAAAATTGATTTCCATACCTGCTTTAGTATATATTGCTCTGGTAGTTTTCTAATCATAAAACCTAGATCTTCGTCCTCCTGTGCATTTACAACTTGATTGTCGGCGAAGCTCCCATACCTTCACATTTTATTTTCCATGCTTTAAGTGTGTCCTTTAAGTAAATCTTGAACAGGGTTGGTGATGTTGAGCACGCTTGTAAAAGTCCTTTTCGTGTTCTAAAGTGTTGTGTTATATTTTCATCGCTACCCTGTTATTCTTGTATAGTTCTTTAACTGCTTCAATTATTCTGCTTTTTACTTCTATCTCGAGCATGGCGTTCTAGTTTTCTTTATGGTACTTCGTCGTATGCTGAGATCTATAAGGGTTAAAGGCCGGTTGCACCAAGCTTTTGTTAGATTAACGAATGATAAAAGAGCATCATTTTTTGTTTATTGATGTGTTATTGGACATATACAATCGAATTTTGATTGATATTGTTCACTTTGACGAATGATTAATTTGACCAAGCTGTTAAATCATGTTTGTGCAACTCGCCCTAAGTGTACTCTCTATTATTGCCTGTTTCTTGTCTACTAGTTGTTGTATAGTAGTATGAGAGCAAACAAGGTTGACCGAAAAAAACTGCTTTCCAAGGCAGGTATTTCCAATTTTTACTTCCACTTTGCTTATGAGCGTCTTGCGGTTCAGTGTGATATTAGTTTCGTATTTTGACGTTTGCCTTGCAAGTTTAATTTTTCGCCTTTTCTCGGGTAAAAGTCTTCATCTTCTACATCAGTCTTTTTCAAGAATACCATTTATATTTTCGTGTATAGTACATGTTAAGTACGCCTATTTTTCCTAATATGAATAGGTTTAATGTTTCTGTTGGTTTCTTAGGTTAGGTGCAGTCCATGCTTACATACATACGAAGCGGCACATTTTTACTATGATCATTTTTCAAAGAGGTCAGCCATTATTGTTCTCCCTGTATATTATCTATACAAGATTTCCCGCCGTAAATCCTGCTTGGTCCTCTCCTACATTTCCTTGCATTTCTATTTCTATTTTAATTTTTTAACTACTTTTCCATATATTCTTGCTATCACGCTTACAGTGTTGAATCCAGACCTTTTTCTCCGGGGGGGAATAAATACTGAGGGAGGGTAACATAAGGGGTATATAAATACATAAAAAAAATTTATCTTTTAATTTGTGTTTAATAAAAAAGACATATTTTTATAAAAGTATTATACTTTGGACGTCTTTAAAGCAGTCTGATTCTACGTTGTTTTTATTGTGCATAAAGGTCTATAACCTCCTCAATTAATTCTCTTGGTAATTCTTCTGGGCCTTCAATAGAAATTTTTATGCACGAGTTAAGTATTTCTTGTCCCATTCGATTACGAAGTTTTGTACACAATCGGTTCATGGTACTAAAAGAACGTTCAGCGCTGGCTGTGGAGACTGGAATGCATAATAAGCGAATACACAAGACTTTTAGGTTTTCATACCCGATATTTGAGTTCAGAATATAGAAAATTACATTGCTCTCAATTTGTGTATCAATCTGCTTTTAAAACATATTTGAAAGTACGAAAGTCAGCCCATACCGTTTCCACGTCATTAATGTCCAAGTGAGAACAAAGTTCGCTTACTTTTTCAAAATTTAGAGCATTAAAGGATTCCACGGTTTCAATTTCGAGCTCAAGTTGATCAAAGATACAGCCCTATCACTAAAACGGTTCTTCATTTGATCTCTATCATTGTTTCGACAAATTTTTTGGCCCATTTAATTGTAGCTTTCGGTTCGTTTTCAATTATTTTACGTGAAGCTTTACGTGCATTTTCGGTTAATGCCTTACATTTTAAAACTAGGTCGTTGTCTTCATTGCAAGAATCGCACTGCGAAGCGATATTTTCTAGGTGTGGCCGATATTAATGTGGGTAGAGTTGATAAAATTAAATTTTCTTTCTGTAAAACTTTACTTAAATTGCAAACTGCAAACAAAGCTTCATCCAAAACACACAAAGTTACAAGGAAGGAAGACTTTTCCATTTCTATGTAGTAGAATTCGTCCAGCTAGCGACTTTCTCCCCGGGGGTGAATATTTCCCTTTCGGGGGGGAATTTCCCCCCCGGTCACCCCCTTGGATTCAACACTGCACGCTTATGTCTCTATAGTTTTAGTTCAGTCTATGATTGCCCTTTGAATATGGAAGTGATGATGTAGGCTGTTGTCCATTCTTCCGACTTACTATTCTTCACTGATTTTATTGCTATGTTTACTTCTTCTTGAGTTATTGTTATTTCTTCTCATTCTGCAGTGGTGTTATCTTCTGTTTCCTCTATAAATTCAGGCCTTCCTTCGATCAGTAGGTTCCGGTAGTATTTTGCCCATTGTTCCATTTGTAGATATGTATTGTATATGTGCTTGTTCCTTTGAATTTGTTCTGAGCGATTTAATTAATCGTCATGATTCCGTGCTTCTTGCTCCTCCAATGTATTGGCCTACATTTGAATATGCTCTACCCCATTCGTCATTATTTTCCTCTCCATAGCGCGTTGGGTTACTCTATGTTTTCTTGCGTTCTTTTTGGTTAGGCCCCATGTTTCTGAACCATAGACTGGAAGGGTACATTGGTTGAACACTTTCCTTTTAAGTAATTGGTATATTGGATTTTAGTATATAATTATGTACTTTAGTATGCCAAATGCGCTTCAACCTAGTCTTGTTCTTCGAGTAATTTCTGGTGTCATGTTGTCCTTCGCACTTGTTATTAATTGCCCTAGGTATACGTAACTATCTACTATTTTTAACGGTTTGTTTTCCAATATGATGCGGATATCGTTGTCGTTATGCATGTTTTTGATTAATTCATTTTAAGGCCAACTGATTTAGATCGTGTGTTAAAATCGTCTATCATCTCCTGTACCTCTTCGGTGCTATTACTTACCAAGACTACATCGTCGGCAAATCTTAAATGGGTCAAGTACTCTCCCTCCATCCATGTTTGTTTCCTTCTCATTCCAGTTGAGTGTTTTAAAGGTATCCTCCATTGCGGTTATGAATAATTTGGGTGAGATGGTGCCCCCTTGTCTGATTTCTCTTTTTATTTCGATGGTATTCGTATTTATGTTCATTTTTACGTACATTTTTGCGTTTTCATAGATGTTTTTAATTAGATTAGAGTACCTGCTGTCTACCCGGCAGTTCTTTAGAGATCTTAAGATTGCCCATATCTCAATCGAGTCGAATGCCTTCTCGTAATCTATACAGGCCACGTATATAGGTATATTGTATTCTTTGCCCTTTTCTAATAGTACACGCATCGTTTGTAAGTGGTCACATGTATTAAATCCACTGCGAAACCCAGCTTGTTCCCTTGGCTGGTAGAAATCCATTTTTGTCGTTGGTCTATTTGTTAATATTTTTGTGAATACTTTGTATAGTTGCGACAGTAAAATTACTGGTCTATAAGTTATCTAACCTTGAGATATCTCCTTTTTTGTGTATTAGTATTAGGTACGTCTGCTTCATGCCACGAATTTCGGACCGTTTGTTTCTCCAGACACAAATTGTATAGTTTTTCTAGTTCTTTCCGCACAATGTGCCCCCCGTCTTTTACCATCTCTATTACAATTCCATCTCCACCAGGCGCTTTGTTGTTTTTGAAGCCCCTAAAAGTATTGCCAATCTCCTGTTTCGTAATTTGTGGCACGTCTTCTGATTCTACATTCATTATTTTCCGCCTGTGGTATTGTATAGTTGTTGGTAATATTTTTCTATTTCCGATATAATTTGTGTTCGTTTTGTTATTAAGTCTTCGTCTTTATTTCTTATCTTCTTATCACTTCTTCTATCATCTTTGTATTATGGTTTCGGGGATCTTTCCTCTTTGCTGAGTTCGGCCCATTGTACTGTATTGTATTTTCTTCTTGCTTTTAGGTATCTTCTCTTATCCATTAGTTGTTTAGTGGCTTAACTAATTTTACCATTTGTTGCCTTTGGCTCTGTGGCTGTAATTACCGCAGCTTTCGCATGGATTTCTGGAAGTACTGCTTGTCGATTCAATGTCGATGTATCTGCTGAATGTTCGGAGTCCTGCTGTTCTTCTATTTGCTTCCTTATTTCTAGTTTGTACTATTCTTCGAGTTTTTGGGGCATATTTGGTAGGGTTTTTGTCTGATCTTTTTTATCCGTTCCAGTCGTGTATTTATCGAATATAATTACACAAGAGCTTTTATTTTGTCGGATAAATATTTGTTTGCAACGAAAACGTATTGCTTAGCAATTAGACGAGAAAAATTGATAGCAGATAAAATCACGACGGCCGTAGGCCGGAGTTGATTTTATCTGCTGTCAATTTTTCGAGTCTAATTGCTGTAAAGCAATATTAGTTTGAGTTTTGCAAATAAATATTTATCCTGACTAAATAAAACCTCGAGTGTAATTCGGCGAGACAATTTAATGAATGAACAATACAAAATTAATTTTTTTATTTGGTATTGAAGCTACAATCATTAAACGTATAAGGCAAAGTTGCATAGCAACTAAAGTTAAGGTAGTGTTTTAGCCGGATAAAAGTTAGGGCAAACTTTTAGCCGCTGTCAAAGTGACAAAACCACAGCGGCTTATGCGATTTTTTATACATGAATTAAATTGTCGAATATAATTACACAAGAGGTTTTATTTAGTCGGATATAGTTATTTGTATGCTAAGGCCGCGAAATTCCATTTTAGCGTACCGAGAGAAAAATTGTCGCCGAGGCCGCTTGCGGCCGAGGCAAGACAATCTCGAGGGCGCTAAAGAATTTCGCGGCCGAAGTATACACAACATTTTTTGTGCAGCCGTAAAAAATACATAATAAAACTGACATTTTCATATGTCAACTCTCATGTGTCAAATAAGTGACGTTTAGTTTAACGGCCGTTACCCTTAGTAACGGCCGCTAAATTGTATTTCGCGGCCGTTACTAAGGGTAACGGCCGTTAAAATATTTCGCGGCCGTTACTAAGGGTAAGGCCGCGAAATCGGATTTCGCGTCCTGTATTGCGTACGCGAAATGACCACTTCGCGTCCGGCTGCACAAAAAATATTTTTTGCAACGAAAACGTATTGCTTAGCAATTAGACGAGAAAAATTGACAGCAGATAAAATCACGACGGCCGAAGGCCGGAGTTGATTTTATTTGCTGTCAATTTTTCGAGTCTAATTGCTGTAAAGCAATATTAGTTTGAGTTTTGCAAATAAATATTTATCCTGACTAAATAAAACCTCGAGTGTAATTCGGCGAGACAATTTAATGAATGAACAATACAAAATTATTTTTTTTATTTGGTATTGAAGCTACAATTATTAAACGTACAAGGCATAGTTGCATAGCAACTAAAGTTAAGGTAGTCTTTTAGCCGGATAAAAGTTAGGGCAAACTTTTATCCGCTGTCAAACTGACAAAATCACCGCGGCTTATGGGATTTTTATACATGAATTAAATTGTCTGTGTCATAGCGCGTACTAATCTATGATCGCTGCCATTTGTATTTTGTTTAGCACTGTTACGTCTTGGATAATGCATTTGTAGATGGATAGAATATAGTCTATTTGGTTCCTCGTTTCTTGGTTCGGACTTTCTCAAGTCTATTTACGCTTCCTCTTTTTGAAGAAAGTGTTTATTGCATACAGGTTGTTTTGTTCTAAATATTCTAGTAGCATATTCCCCCGTTCGTTCCTTTCTCCAATGCCATAAACTCCACTGCTATTGTCGTTTGCTTCCAGTTTAACATCTAGTTTTGCATTGAAGTCGACAGTTATTAGCTAAATTTTGCTGGAGTTTCTTCCAATCCTCTTGTCACTTCTTCATAGATATGTTCACACCTTTCTTTAATGTTGTCATATCTAAACTCTTATCAATTTTTCAGTATAGGTCTCTGAATATCTTATCTTGAAAGAGGTGTATTTTGAAGTTTTTGTCTTTCTTTTTTTCTGCCTTCGATGCTTGCGTTTTATTTCTTACGTACCACGGGCATTCCGTTTTGTGGTCCACACTCCACACTCTGCCCTTCTTTTCACACGGACGTCTTTTATTCTTATCATGATATTGTTCCTTAAATTATATAATCAATTATAGATTTCAGATTTATAGTCTGTATATTTTGGATCTCCTTATGTCGGTAAAATCCATTAGTTATTCTAAGATTATTTAGTTCACATAATTCCACTATTCTCTCACCATGGTCATTGATAACTTCCTCTCCATATGGTCCTACTGTATCATCGTTTCATTGAAATCTCCCGCCATTATAAGTTCTTGGGATTGTCCCACTTTTTCAATTATAGGGTTCTCGTCCGTCGGTCCATATATTCCTAGTATAGTCCAGTCAAAATAGACACAAAAATGCCCAAAGTTCGGAATAATTCGCATGGAGTTGAATTTTTGTGTGGACCTTCATATTATAGTTCTAAATGAAATGTCAACAGTCACCATCGATCCGAGTGCTGCTAAAAATTTTACGCGGGGTCAAACGTCATAAAAAAAGGTATTTTGAGAATATCTCGTTAACGGTTAGTTTTATTGTAAAAATACTTATTAGCGAATTTGTAGCTCATACAATTTTCCACAAAAAATATTCAATTACTTTTTTTCATGAGAGTGGCCATTATCGAGATACTGCGATATCAAGAATTGAAACTGTCATCTTTTTGGAGAAATGCATTCCTTTCCATACCACCTTCGAATTCCAATTTTAATTTCTAAAAGATAAATATTTTCAGTGTCCCAACAGTAAATACCGGCAATTAATTACACAATGGGCCTTCAAAAGCAAATTTGTAACCTGTCATTGGCGTCGTCGGTGGCGACGGTGTTAGAATTTTTGGGTTAGTGCCCAACGTAGTAGCTTGTAGTGTAATTTCGCGTTACATAATGCTTAATAAATTAAGTTTGTACACACAGAGACATTTTTAGTGGGCACCAAAGCGTGAAACTTCCGATTAAAGGGAATCAATATTGGGTTACGTAATTTTTTTGATTAAAATTCTCATACAAAACGAATACTTAACAATTACTAGGTAGAACTAAATGTTGATTTTTATATTTTAACTACTGTAAAAACCAACACAAACAAAAACTATAAATGTTTTCTGTTGGATTTTAGCCTGGAATTATATTTGTTCCTAAGTTACTTTAAATTAAAAAAAAGGCAATTTATTCTTGAGTTTATTAATTATGTACAAAATAACTGCCAAATCTGTATATTTCCACTCTAAAAATATGAGAGTTCCGAACGTTATTAAAATTTATGAAAGGAGTTTCGGTACTGCCAGCCAAATTCACACATAAATTTTCATTCAAAAGGAATACACGCTCACACCAAGGTTGTTTTGAACTTGTGCCAAAATGGCTTAATGTTAATTGTTCGTTTTCTTTACGGTTTACATTTTAATGGACACTGTCCAAGTATTTTAAATACATTCGTCGTTAATAAATATCCAATTTTGAAATTTCTCTTAATTTAGAGCATGAACAACATGGGAAACTATAGTTTTTCTTAAAAGGTTTGCCTAAATTTGCTGTAAAAATTGTTTGTGTAACAATGGTTTTATCAGAAATAATTAATGGTTCAAATCGTGGTGGCCACGAAAAATAAAATCTTCAAATATTGAATGAATGGCCTACTGCTATGCTTGTTATCTAATTATTCCAACTGTTAATATGGTTATGTAACGAAAGTACTTTTAAGTTTAAACTTTTTGTAATAAAATCACAACTGCTGAGGTAAGGAATAAGTAACGATGTGCGAAGCTTCAACTTCGCACATAAATATTATCTTCAAGGTTTTTTAGTACATCAGTGTAGTCTACTTTCAATTTTCCGTAAGTAAAAAACAACATTAAATAGCGTTGATAAGCAGAAAAAAATTAAAGGTTACACTTGCGTTTAATCGATCGCCGAAGAGCGAAAACGTATATTTAACTTTCGAAATCGATTTTAATAATTAACAGAACGAATAAAAATTACCTTAGCTTCCAGTTTATCATTCTCGTGCTTCAAAGTGGTTCGTTCGGACTCCAACTTGTCGACTTTCGCTCGCAAAACATCCAGTTCTTCCTGCAACAGAACGAAAACACCTACGTTCAAACAATTTTCTTTTCGTACCGTGGTATTAACAACAATAAAACGAAATTAATCTTATTTACTGAATAGGATTTCTCATATTAAAGTGTAATCACGTGACTAAACGAACAGTGCATGAATATCTTCTTCGAAGGTCACGAACATATTCCATTTCAGAATAATAAGAGCGGCTTATTATTTACAATTACAAGCAAAATGTTAATTTATTATTTCCGTCCAACGTACGGTTTATACACAAATGTAGCGATTTCATTTTATGTTGCGAGAAAGAATCTCACGATAAAAATGGGCAATGAGATTAATATGCGTTACTAAAAATTTTAGAAATGGGACCAAACGATAAAGACTGCGATGGAAAACAAAATTTGCGGTTATTTCAACACGCTTAACAATGTTGTTTCGAATAAATAAACAGTTTCGCAATTTTTCGGTATAATGAGTTAATTGTTGGGTTTATATTCGATTCAATTCAAATGGAGCATGGCTCGAATTTATGAATGAAATATTTTTATAACGGTGCCTTTTTTTAATAGACGTGTTAGTAAATAAATAATTTAGTTCACGGTCTTGATTTTGATTTAAAATAGATTTGTTTAAAATTTTCCGCATACATATTTTGCTTTAATTTTAGGATTTAAATTAGGCCTTTTAATACGAAATTTTCTAAAAATCTTCGAGAAATTCTTGACCTTTAAACCCTGAAGACATTTCGTTAAATTTGCAGGAATTTTCTTAAACCTCTTGATATTTCTTTTGCTGTTTATGATCTTCCAAAATGATTGTTAAAGCTTTCTACTGTCGAATGATTTTTACGATTTTATGTGAACTATTTTGGACAATTTGGAAAATTTTCCAAAACTCACGGAGATTCTTGAAAATTTTCGAAAAATATCCACATTCTGTATTTTGCAATAATTTCGGAGGATTTTGAGCTCTACAGAGATGTTTTCCGAAAATTCCAGTAACTATTGTCGGAAATGTTTGAGTTTTTTCCGAACAAAACTTTCAAACGTTTCAAATCTTTGCAGATTTAGGCAAGCTGGCCAAAACTTTCCAAATTTTTTGTTGTGTGAGAAATTATGTTATGTCGCGCTGCGTCGCCCAGAATCAATCCTGATTTTATATAGTGTACATGCTATTTAGGGATATATTGAGATGCTCCCCCTTTTTGCTTGTATAAATTATAAATGATTTCTTGTTGGGTTCTCACAATAACCTTTTTCCCAAATTATTTGATTGCCCACAATTTTAAAATTACGTAAGTTAATTATCAAAATCAAAATATCTGCACCGGCTTTTAAATTTGAAATTCTGTTTTTATTAACAATTTAAAAGATATACTCCTATCTCAGGATCGTTCCCAGGATTCGACTTATTAAATTTTGAAAAACTATAATATACAGTGTGTCCCAAATTCAATCCCCACCATTAGGATCTCGGAAACTATAAAAGCTACAAAGTTGGTTAAATAGGGAAAGTTTTAGGAATTTTAATGCTCATTTCATATCCGTTGAGAAATCACAGCCAACTTTGACTGTTTTCGAGATATCTTGAAAAAACCGAAATTTGGAGTTTTCTGTTTCCCAAATATCTCGGAAAGTATTAAGTTATTAGTTTCAAGACTTGTACATTGTGAAGGCACTTTTTTACGGAGAATCGGGTGGTACCATATGTTTATATTTATGACGCTTTGTTTCTATTCTATGAACAACTACTTTTGATTTTCATATGGACGGCCACATTGAATTTTGTCGTAACTAAACTCAGCTCTTTTTTCTCTTTTCAACGATGTGTCACCAGTACAGGGTTTTTGAAGAAGAGCGGGATTCGTCACTGAACACAATCCGATTCCATTCCTGATACCATCTTTCATACGGTCCAATACTCTGCCTAAATTTTGTATTCTCTTTAGTCAGTGGCACGTTTAATATTTCTATCAGTTGATTACATTTTGCTGGCGTCATTCTAAAATATTTATAAAATTTCACTTCATCCTCTTGCAATCTTCTGAAGAGAGTATGAAATTCTCCTTCTTGTAATCTTGATCTAAATATGTGGTGTACCCAATACTTTCTTTGCGACTTTTTTCTTTTTAATGTTGCATATTCATGGCACATAACTAACAGGAATACGTCATCATCAGTACTCGATGATGAACTAGACATTTTAAAGACAAAACTCCAATTCACTCAAAGGCGAACAAATGTCAACGTCAATGTCAATGTCGCGTCGCTGTCGCTCGTTGTCGCTTATATGAGAATACCTACCAGCGTTACTGCACTTTGCATCGCTGCGTCGCGTCGCGTCGCCGAGCCGAGTGCCGCGCAAGTGAGAATCGACCATAACGCTCACGGAACAATACCAACGTTGCCGCACGACGAAGCGACGCGTCGTAACCTGTCGTGCAGCGCAAGTGAGAACGTATTCATTTAAAACCACGAGATAATTATCTAGCGACAATTTGCATCGCTGCGTCGCGGCGCGTCGCCGAGCTGAGTGCCGCGCAAGTGAGTATCGACCTTTAAGGTGGATACGGTGGTGAACTATACGTAGCATGACTTTCAGAGCCTGGCTTGTACGCTGATGAGTCTGAATTGCGCCATTTTTCTTGGGTATTGAGGCAAAGATGGATTTTAGCCAGCGCTGGGTATAGTTCCTGAGAAATATATTTTGTTTAAAGGTCGTATAAGTTGTTCAACACTATTGTCACCCAGAAGTTTCAGTATATGTATATCTCCATATATATTTCGCCTGGACCTGCGAATTTTCTGGCCTTTGCTAATTTAATTGCTCGTTT
Source organism: Melanotus villosus (assembly GCA_963082815.1). Taxonomy (NCBI): domain Eukaryota; kingdom Metazoa; phylum Arthropoda; class Insecta; order Coleoptera; family Elateridae; genus Melanotus; species Melanotus villosus. Next base: position 42,688,334 of record OY720426.1, read on the forward strand.
TACTTCTGATTTTAATATACCTACGCATTGCTTGTTCTAGCACTATATAGAGCTCTAAGCTGTCTAACTAACGTCATGTCCTCATACACATGTGGCCTAACAGGTATAAAGGAGATGGTTAAAGTCAGGCGTCTTACAGAAGAGAAACTGCGATGTATGCTATAGCTGTCACCCTAGTGAATACGTATTTGGAACAGGCCTCATAGTCAACACACAACTCAGACAAAAAGCGATTGACTTTTGGCCAATCAATCATCGAATGTGTGATCATCAGGCCTTAGAACTGGTTGGTCGCAGCCTTAAAGCTGCTTATACTATAGAAATGTGTTTTCTGCAGTGGTTTCCCGTTGCCTTCTGCAGAGTTTGTGAACGTGTATTAAGTGTATAGTATGTGTCTTGTTACTATCTGAAGGCGAATTAAAGGAAAGTTCTCCGATATGAGCATAACCAATAAATTGTCATGCCCCAACAGCTGAAAATGATGATAGACATAAAGACGAGTTCTGCGACACACTCGACAGAGAATATGGCAAATGCCCAAAACATGATATAAAGATAGCTATGGGCTCTTAATGCCAAGGTGGGCAGAGAACAGATGTATTAACCACGGATTGGTCCACAGGAGCATTCCAATGACAATGGCACAAGATTAATTAACTTTGCTGCGTCCAAAAACATGATAAACGGCGGCACTAAGTTATAACACCTAACCATATACAAAACTCCTCAGACGAGCAACACAGAACCAGATTGAGCATATATATAATATTGATCGATGTACGATACTTCTCGAACTTACAAGATGTAAGAACGCAAATAAAACCCAATGTGTAAGTGTTATCTGACCTAGAGAAAAAGAGAGCTAATCGATAACATCAGTAGACAATGGAAGCACCGGATTTAACTATAAACAAAAAATGAGAGGCAATAAAAATAAATTTAAGAGCAGCAGAAGAGGCACTTTAAAAACCAACACCAACATTCCGCGTGGCGACTGGTTCGACGCCGTCAAAAAGAACGAAGCGTACAAGAAAATGCAGCAGATAACTACAAAATACTAAGAAGAAAAGAGAAAATAATACACAAACGGAAAAGAAGGAATTTGAGAACAAAAGAATTTTAGAGGTAGAAGAGAATAGAAATCAGAACAAAGAAATTTTACAAAGTTGTAAATCAAGTACGTATAGACTACAAGAAGCCTACATAGGTGCAATATGACAAAGAGGGAAATCTTTTTAGCGAGAAAGGAGGAGCACTTCGATGATGAATTCCTGAATGGGCAAGACGAAGCTGAGCATAAAATCTCTCACTTCAGAAGAAGTGGAGGATGCTATACAAAAACTTCACAACAATAAGTCTCCAGGGTCGGATAGAGTTCCAGCAGAATTACTAAAGTGCGGAGGCCAAGGTTTGCTAGATGCAATACACCATCTAATGACAGATATATGCAATACGGAGACCTTGCCTGAAGAGTGGAAGTTGGGGTTAATCTGCCCGTTACATAAGAAGGGCGATCAACTTATTTGCAGTTACCATCGAGGCATTACTCTGCTAAACACGATGTACAAAGTATTTCTAACACTCTAAGGCTCTGACCCTATGTTGAAAATACCATTGGAAATTATCAAAGTGGGTTCCGCCAAGGCAAATCGACCACCGACTTTCATCGCTAAATCCTAGAAAAACGAAAAACCACAGAATTCTCGATTACGACATACCACATGTTCATTGATTTTAAATTCGCATATGATAGCGTGACAAGATACCACCTAAATTAATCAGGTTAGTAAGAATAACGATGACTAAATCAGAGTGTTCAGTCTAGAGTCCAATGGCGGTGTCAGGCAAATTCCAAACAGAGAGGAGTGAGACAGGGAGACGCGTTGTTCGGGATTTAATATAGGAGACCAGAACTTCGAGACTACCAAAGACTTTGTGTAGTTGGGATCCCTCGTTAACAACGTCTCGAACACCAGTGAAGAAATAAATAGAAGAATTATGTTGGCTACAGGTGCTATTTTGGGCTTATTCAATAATTTAACCAGAAAATCTAAAACCATATTATACAAAACGTTAATTATACCGGTCCCTTACGTATGCCTCCGAGACGTGGCCCTTAACAAAATCTGACGAAGGCCGCATAGGAGCTTGAAGGGAAGATATTGCGGTGGCGAATGAGATAAGAACTTTCAGGTACATCAGTTATACCAGGACATTGACGTCATAAAATTAATTAAATTAGGAAGACGTCGACATAAAGAAGTAGCTGCTAGGAAAGCCGGATGATCAATGGAAAGTAGGACGCCCTATGTTTAGGTGGAGAGACGCAGTAGAAAAAGACCTTCAGAAATTGGGCATAAGGAACTAGATAGTAACAGCAGCGGACAGAGATGCATGGATGATGATTGTTTGTTCTGAGTTTATTCCGATTTTTGGTTCTTCCTTCTTGTCGCCGAACAGGTCTTTAACATATTTCTGCCATTCTGCTTCAATATCTTTTTGATCACTCACAAGCTGATTGGATTCCGTCTTAAAGTTATAGTACTTTTCTGTCTTTATAAATATTAAAGAAATCATGTTTCTTCTGTAGCTCCTTCAGTTCTCGACATTTTTCCATCGTCTAGTTTTCTTTAGTTTTCCTTATCAGACGTGTTATGGTTCTCTGTATTTCTTTATATTTGTCTTGGTTTCTATTCTTATATATTCTTATTTCTTCCATGTGGTCTAGAATTTCTTTCGTCATGCAATCTTTTCTTGCTCTTGTCTTACTTCCCTGCGGTTTTTCGGTTTGAACATTTACAATTAGATTTCCATGTATGCTCAATTGTTTCCTCTGTTTGATCAGTTCATTTAGGGCTGTTGCTGTTTCTTCGCACACGTTACTTTCAGTTTTTTAAAATTAGGTTTATTCCGAATAGGATGTTTAATTTTCTTTAACCTTACTCTAAATTTGCCAATAAGTGAGTTGTGATCTGCTTCGATACCAGCACCAGGATATGCTTTAAAAATCCAAATTCCTTTGTAGCTTTTTAAAATCTGCTTCTTAAAATCTTGATAAATTTGTTTTTGAAGTTCCTACAAGTAGTAACGAACTCAAAACAAAGGAGAACCCAGACAGGAAATGTATTTTTGTAGCTTGCAAGTAAGGCAAGGATTTGCTTGTCAAAAAATATCAAACTGGCACAGACTCTCTCAAAGCCTTGTAGCATAACGAACATTTAAATGAGCTTTATAATTTTGGCAAGATTTCAGCTATTTAGGTTGTGTTTTTTAAGATCAGTTGGCCCGCCGCAAAAAAAATTTCGAGCAAAAACACAAATTGTGCTTTAATGAACAACATGCTCGGCGTTCGCAAACATGGAGAAACCATTCCAAGCGCGGCATTTTTTGTTGTTGTTTTGTTGCAATTTTTACAAGTTAATTAAATACCGCTTGAATATTAATAATATTCACAGATTTAATCCCGATAACGCCTACTTTATTACATTTACTCGACCCCTTTCAAGAAATTGTATTCTTTAGGTGCCACTTTTACCGGATGCTTGTTATATAAAACGAATAAATACTTTTCGAACCGAAATAATAGCTTCCCTGGCAAAAGTTATTAGAATTGCAAATTTCACGTGTTAATCCTTAAAACTAGAGAGAACAACCTTCGATTTTGCGCGTTTATTTTGCAAAATGAATAAATGCCTAACTTCCTTCTTAGGATTTTCTATTTCAGAAATGCCAGGTTTTAAATTGCAAGTAAAAGACAGTGACCTATCGGTTCAATAACTTCAATTGCTGCCGACATTTTGCAAGATTCAAACGTGTCTTTGTTAATGTAACCCGCAAACGACTAAAAAGAAAGTAGATTAAAATCGGCTACGGAAGTAATGTGTCATATTTTTGACTGATTATTGACTCTATTATGTAGTGATCAGTCAATGTCGTACTTTCAAAGTCAAGTGTAATTTGACAACTTGTTTTATTTACGACTTACGAATTAAGACTTTTATAATAATTATACCTATTTTTTTCTTTTACTGGCTCTGTTTCCTTTTGATGTGCCAGAAACACACATTTCGAAATAATTTAAAAGCTGAGCCAGCTCGGAAATTAATCTAAAGTGGGATTTTCACTTTCGTAAATAAATTGGGTACATAAATACTAAAAATGCAATTGAGGGAATTAATAGAACGTAAGGAAATCCTGAAAAAATCCAGCTTTTCACAGCTGCTATGATTTCACAAAATAAACTGGTTTCAATTCGGAACACCCTGTAGCCTTGCAACCTAATCTTCCAACGAAGACTAAAATAAATTCGCCTCTAAAATTATAAACTTTATAATTGATGGCTAGTTTGTTATAAATACGGTTATTTGTCACCTTTAAGCTGTTTTGGCACAAATCTGCGGTTTCATTCATAAATGTAGGTACGAAATTTTTTATTTTGTTTTATTTTAATAAACTTTCACATAAATAATTTTACAACTTAAATGTGCAAATATGTTATCTAATTCTCTGACTATAAAATTGTTTTTTACGTAAATACAGCAGGTGTTGCAAAATTTACTGGTTTTGTACATGTTTATGGTTTGTTTTGATTATTTGAGATAAACACTTTTGCTGTAAAAATTCCAGCGCAATCAGAAGAGTGAGAAGACTCTGCAAGTGTGATAAATGAAAGTTTTTTGAGGTTACGTTAGATAAAATTGCGAAGGCGCTGGTGTAATTATAACTTGAGATATTTTGGTTTTAAGTACATGGCCTGAAAGCAAGTCTTAGAATTTTCAGTTCTTGAAGGTTCTCATTTTACTTAATTTACATCCAAACGATCGTGGGGGGCCATGCAAAACAAAGAACTAAAAAGGATCCTAGATTAGGAAGGCCTATTTACACAACTGATAATCATAGTGTATTACAAATGCCTGGCCTACTATGACTAACGTTAATTTAGGATGGTTTTTACATGAATATGTATTAAACAATTTTTTTCTGGGAATTTTTGCAAAAAAATACTCACAGTTTTATTCCTTAATTCTTCTTCAGTACGGTGTACGTTAAGTAACGGCGTAACCCTTACAAGAAGCCTCCACCATGGCCAATCCCTGACAACCATGAATTTTCGGACGTTTCTTTGAATACATCTAACAGCCAAGTCTTGTAATTTTCTTTGGATTAATTTTTTCCTCGCCAAGTGGCCCCGACAATGCGATTGAAGGTTGATAACCATTCCTGCGAGGCGTTCATCTCGTTGGGTTTCTAATTGGGTTAAAGCTCCACTTCGGAAGAATATCTGTAACGAGAAGAAAGTTTTTGTTACAATCAAGATAGTTAAGTGCTTGAATTGTGTTTTTAATTGAGAGCCCAAAAATCACATTATTTTTGGGAACCACCTTTCAAAATGCTTTTTTGGAATGTTCCACGTTGTGGTTTTATCTGGTCGGTTTAAAGATCCAAAAACTAACCTTTGCTTGCCGCAAAATGTATTTCGTTACACTCTGGATATTCTGAATGACAAATTTTCAACGAGTTTAATAGAAAACAAAAAATTGGCCTTCAATAAATTTTATTTTTATTAGCCGAATAAAAGTTAAAAAGCGTAAAAATCCGCCGTTTATTTACGAACAAACTTGGGAAGTTTAAAAATTATTTTAGGTCAAAGCCTACTCGAGTTTAATATAATTAATTCAAAAGAAAAAGCTGGGTCATGTGAATTCTTTTTATCAGGATTAATTTATACAAATTCGAGTGACAGTGTGTACAATTTAATAATTTAATTGTACTCAGACATTCATGTCAAAGAAGCATAAAAAACTCTTCTTAATGCGAATGTATAAATTCGATTTCTCTTTAAAAGTTTTCCCATTAATCATGATTTTAATACTGATAATGTGATAATGAATAAAACCAAACAAGTCGTGTAATGTTAAAAAGGGGGATTTAGTTATTTAAATTTTGTTTACAAAGACAGCATTGTTTTGTACGTAAACAAACAAATTAACCTCTGCTTTCACTAACGGTTTACATAATTAAAGATGCATTATGGGTTGTTGCAATTTCAACTCAAAAAACTTGTAATTAATTCTTTGCCTTGTTTGCGGAAACCTTGAACGTGTAGAAATTTCCATGTAATTTGGATTCTTGGCGATTTTTTGTTGTTGACATTTAAAATTGCAAAGTTAATTACTTTCAAAACAATTTTCCAGTTTAGCAAATTTAACTGAAGAGGCCTTCAAATTTTTATTCCTGCCAAACACGATCATAAATCTTATCTAACTTTCATTTCGGCGCATCAGTTACATAATCGTTTTAAAGGTCTTCCATTAAGTACAGGTGCACCGTTTAAAAAAACCACTCTAAGCCTTGGAGTACGGTTAACGTATCGATAAATCACGATATTTCCTACTTCAAATCATTTTAGTTTTCACCGGAAATATTAAAGTCTCTTCCTCAAAGTTTCAAAGGATTCGCGTTCTATTATTTAACGACATGCATTGACCGTAATTGAGTTCTGCCATTATTTAAACCTATTGTAAAATTAAATTACATCTTTCACTATTTATAGATAATTAATGCTATTCAAATCACTTTCTTTGTAATAACCTAATATAATAACCGTCCTTTGGTAACACAAACGAAGCCGCCTTTAATTTGCATTTATTACCGTTGTATTTTCTAACTTTAAGAAAATTTCTCAGAAAAATTTGGATTCGTCTTAGGAATGCCAAAGAAGAGGGTTTAATTTGCATCGTCCTCGTTGAATACATGTTTAGATGATGCAAAGATACAACTGACTTCCCTGAAGGAGGTGGCGACGAAGATTAAACAAAACCTAAACCCCAGAAAATCTCCAGGATACGATCTCATAAATGGAGTCCTGAAGCAACTTTCCAGGAAGAGAACTGTCAAACTGACCAACTTAATTAACGCTTCATTCCGGCTTAAGCATGTGCCACTATGTTGGAAGAGCGCAGAGGTTATCATGATCCTCAAGCTTGGAAAACCAGTGAATGATGTGGCATCGCACAGACCCATCTCCCTGCTGCCAGTTATCTAGAAGTTTCTGCTGAAGAAACTGAAGCCTATTGTTGGTAAAAAAAAGATCACTCCGGACCACCAATTCGGATTTAGGAATAAACATGCAACTTTAGGCCAAGTTAATCGAATCACGAACGTCACTGAAAAGGCATTTGAAGAAAAAAAGATTTGCTCGGCTATATTCTTGGATATAACCCAAGCAGGTGTGGCACCCCGGATTGGAACTAAAGATGAATAAATGGCTACCTAAAAACTATAGCCTATTACTGAAATCTTACAGTAACAGACAAGACGACGCTTATTCAGAGTTAAGATCCATCAGAGTTGGTGTGCCACAAGGCAGTGTGTTGGGTCCCATATTGTACTGTACACTTGCGACATACCTCAAACTACTAATACCCTGTTCGCTACATTTGCATACGGTACAGGTATTTTTGCAGCTGGGGCTGAAGAGCTCGAAGCCAATAACAATGCTAGGCTGAGGTGGAAGGAGCACATAAAAAAAGAGAGAAGAACTAAACATCAAGTTCAAAAAGATGTGTTGGCTGATGGGTAGAAGATCTGCGATGTCAATACACAACAAGATAATGCTGTACAAGCATATGTTAAAACCTGTCTGGGGATATGACTGCCAACTTTGGGGTTGTGCTAGCGACAGCAACATACAAGTTATACAACGCTATCAGAACAAGGTGCTAAGGAGCAAAGTAGACGCTCCTTGGTACGTCAAAAATAGTCAGCTACATCGAGACCTAGGGACTTAGGGAAATGGTGGCGGATGAGATTAGACGATTTGCTAAGCGTAAACTTTATGAGTTACTGGACTGATTGAGGTGCAAAGCAGAGTAGGGGAGGGTGGTACACAGTGAGACATCATTCAAATTTCGCGCACTGTTTGAGTTAACCAATCGGAACCATTCCCATTCAGTGCTGCCAAAGTAGCCACTGTTTCCAGTCAAATATGCCTGCAGTCTGACGGAAGCGTGTTGTGTTATCCAATTTTTCTCATTTTTTATATTGAAAAGTTAGATTTTTGTTGACTTGGATGATCAAAATACGGAAAGGTGAGTTTTCTTATTTAAGTTTTCCCGTTTCTATAGTGTTAAGAGAGCCTTGATGTATGAAAACAAGTCATTTTTAACCAAATATCGTCGATTTTGTTCCTGATATTGTTGAATGTTTCGAATTTCGTACATCAGTACACAGTGGGCGCACACAATCTATGTCGTTCTATTTATTAATAGGTTTGAATTTTTTTAGATGTCAAGGAAGCCTAAAGAGAGCAAAATAGGCATTGGAGTCCCTTAAGAATGGGAAATCTTTGCGTGTGGTTGAATAAGAGGTGGGGATACCAAGGGCAAAATTGCAGCGATATTGGAGCAAGATAAAACACGAACCAGAAACTGAGGATGCACGTTTGGCTCAAACTATACTATAAATAGAGTGTTTACAGAGCATGAGGAGTCTGCACTAAAAGACTACTTTTTGGTATGTGCCAGAATGGCATATGGATTAAACTCTAAAATGGTAAAACAACTAGCCTATGAATATGCCATTGCAAATAATAAAAAAATTCCAAATTCCTGGACGCAAGCCAAAGCAGCCAGAGATGATTGGCTACGGGCCGTCATCAAAAGAAACAAGTTATCCATCAGGCAGCCAGAGGGATGTAGCCTGTCAAGAATGACTTCCACAATGTTGAAACTTTTTTTACTAATCTGAAGGAAGTTTTTAATAAAAATCCTAAGTTGATGAATCCATCAAGAATATATAACTTAGATGAAACAAGCACAACGACTGTTCAGAATCCCAAGTAAATCATAGCAGAAAAGGGGATTAAGCAAGTGAGTTCCGGCACCAGTCTTAGACACAACTAGTGCCGTTATTTGTGCAGCTGGCACATTCCTTCCTCCAGCCATCATCTTTCCCCGAAAGTTTTTTAAGCAGCACATGCTTCGTGGAGCACCTCATGGGACACTGGGCTTGGCAAATCCTTCAGGCTGGTTGACATCCGAGTTATTTCCAAAAGTGATGGACCACTTCATCAGTTTATCACATAGCACAAAAGAAAATCCAAGTCTGTTGATTTATGACAACTTAGATGCTCATTTGTCCATCGAAGTCATTGACAAAGTTCGTGTTGCAGGAGTCACAATAATTGTAACGCTGCCGCCTCACTGTAGCCATAAGCAGCCTTTAGATAAAGCCATTCAAGGCGGCCTACAACGCTGCAGCTCACACATGGATGCTGAATCATCCAGGAAAGCCAATAACTATCTACGACATCGCAAGTTTAGTAAATGTGGCACATGATGCAACGATCACTCCAAAAAAACATCAAATCTGGTTTAATGAAAACCGGAATTTTTCCGTTCAATGACCAAATCTTCACGGATGCTGATTTTATAGAAGCTGCTGTTACCGACAGGCTTTTCACAGGAGAAGTCAACGACGGCTCTTCCACATCAGAAGTCCAATCACCTGAAGAGTTAGGTTCTGAAGTTCCATTGATTGAGGGACGCGCTTCGGCAGAACCAAGTGGAGCACCAGGGCTCCAGCGACTGCAGTTTCCCATCCACCAGGCCCAGCCTCGTTCCAGAGATTTTTGTATCGCCAGAAAACATCCGCAGTTTTCCCAAAGCTTTGGAAAGAAAATCAAATCGAAAGAAAATACGGAAAAAAAGTCGTCCATTATCACCAGCTCGCTAGTGAAAGCTGAACTCGAAAAGAAAATCCAAGAGAAACAGAATAGGCCTAAGGTTAGGTCTAAAATGCAAAAGAGGAACATCAAAAACCGTGTTTTTGAAGAGTCACCGGAGTCATCTAACGAAGAACCCAACTTAGTAGACGACGTGGACTGGGTTGGACATTCAACAGATGATGAAGACTTCATCACGGCAGAAGAATTCCTGGACAATAACGCTGTCCCAAGCCCCCTCAATTGGGTGTTGGCTCAGTTTGAAGGGATGAAAAACAAAATATAGTTATTATGCAGGACCGGTTTTGAAAGTGAAAGACGATAACGTGAACTTCATAAAAAAATCAAAGAAACTATGTGCAAATTCAGCAAATAAAAGAAATATTGCCAAACCCAACTGACCGTAGGGGCTACTACAACTTCTCCGTATCATTTCCTCACAATATACACTTTGTCTAAGAACTGATTTGTGTTTAATTAAAATTAAAAAAATTCCAAAACAGTGTATTTTTTTGTCCCACTGTGTACCTGCAGTGGTATACAGTGGGGCAGATGCAACCTTTTTTTTTAAATTTGTTGCACGTTTATTTGATGTAATAAATAAGAACTTAGTAATTGTTAACACTTCTAAATGATCACCAAGAGGAATTGCACGTAAAAATCCAAACTGAACATGATAGTGTGGAAGAAAATTTGCATTTTATTTTTTCCGTCCCACTGTGTACCACCCTCCTAGTGCGCGTATCGTGATTCACGTGTGATAAAAATCTGATGCCATTGGGAAATTGGGATGAACTTTGGGACACTAACCGATTAGCTTTAAGATTGTATTAAAGTAGAATTAATTTACTCGTTAGTCTTTATCGTTAGACTAGTTGTAATGTAATTAAGTGCCATGAGGCGTTTAAATAATAATAAAAACAAATGTGCATAGTTTTACTTGTGACCTTCGTCTTCATCCGCCCATAAACTCACCAAATGTTCTTTTAATAATCACCTCGCGATTAAACCAATTTTAGTAGTAACCTTATTGTTAAGGAATATCCACGAATTTAAACAAAATATGTTTATAAAAAAATATATAACGTCGTGTGGATTGGAACCCTTCACCTTCGGCTTCACCGGCCCTTAACTCACCAAATTTTCTTTTAATAATCATCCCGCACTTAAACCAATTTTAATTAATTTGGATTAGTCTTAGGAATGCTGAACAAATGTTTAGGAATTAATTTTCGTGGTAAATTTGCATAGTGCTTTGTGGGATTAAAAAATAAATACAGGAGAATTTAGTAAACGGATTGTTTAAGCTTGCAAGGGTTAGGAATCTTAGTACTCTTTTCTTGATAGGTTTAGATTTTGAAGTGGTCGTTAACTCCCCCCCCCCACTACAAACAAAAAATGTAAGAAAATGAAAGAAAATTAATCACCTCGCCATTAAACCAATTTTAATTAATTTCGATTAGTCTTATGAATGCCACAGAAAATTTTAAAGTTTTTAATTTTCTTTGTAAATTTGCATAGTTTTGCTTTGTGGATTAAAAAATAAATTCAGAAGAAAATGCAATAAAGACAATACTTATGGTGGTAAGGGTTAGGACTCTTCGTTCTTTTTTATTAATAATTTTAGACTTTGTAGGAATAAGCGGTTGTTAATTCCCCCACCACAAAAGTGTAAGAAAATAAAAGTTCCCTTTGCTTGGCCTTAAAAACAAACAATTGGGGTTTATTTGGACTCAAAAGACAAACGTTATGAATTTCAATGCCATTAAAAAAAAAAAACAAAAATCAAAATACCTCCTCTTCATTGATGCTTCGATCCGCAGAATTGTCCAGATTATTACAAATCACACTATTTGCGTTAGAGTTGATGTTTAAATTAGAGATTAAAGATTCAACGGAATTATTTCGACTTGAAGAGGTTAAGCTGCTCAAATCCGCTATATGTTCGTTCGATATATTTCCAGAATCGTCCGAATTATCATCCGAACTATAATCTCGCACTTTCGTACAAATTTTGACCTCGGCTTCGATTAAAGCAAGATCGTTACTTTTGTTATTAATTAATTTATTATTTTCGTATTTTATGTTTAAATCCGTTTGTTTCGCCTCAGCCTTGATTTCCTTCGTGGTTAAAGTGTCTAAGATATCCTCGACGTTTATGTTGGGACGCCCTTTTAGTTGTATCGAATTGTTTAGATTTTCGCAAGCCATGAATTGCACGCAATCCACGAATTCTCTTGTTTCGTTTATGTCGATTTTCTCGATAGTCCAGCTTTTCTTTGAGTATTTCGTAAAAGCAGATTTTTTGAATGTTTCCGATTTTTGCAGCTCCGATTTTTTGTTTTGGTTCTTACCGGTGGAAATTTCAGTAAATTTGGGCTCGAATTGTGATTTCTTTGCCCCAAAAGTGGCGTCTTCACTTTTTTTGGAGGGTTTCTTATAAGTCTCAGTGTTTAACTTTGGTTTGAGATTCTTTTCGTTCTTTATGCCATTTTCGAGCTTTTGCACGACGCTGTTTACCAGTTGTTTTTTAGGCAGGTTTCTTTTCTCGGCAGAATTTGGGAGTTTATAGGTTTCGGTTTTCGCTAACGGTTTTGGAGGTTCAACTGTTTTTATTATAACTTCGTCTGTTTTTTCGGGAAAATTTGATGTCGAAGGGCCACGCCGCTCCTCGCTGTTTTTCTTAGTTTGAGGCAAACATTCGGGTTTTAAGCTAGGAGCGGCAACAACGCTTAATTCGGCCTTAACAAACTTCCTACTTAAATTGTGAACACTGTTCGATTTAACCATCTTTTGTACCCTGAACGTTTTGCTGCTTAGGTTCTGGGTTTTAGTTGATTTAGTAAAGTTAGTCTGCCCGATAATCCTCAAATTTTGGGCACTTTCAGTCAGTCGCCCATTAAGCGTTTGCTTCTGTAGGTTTTTATCAAGGCCCGAATTGGTTTTGCTGCTTAAATTTAGCGTACTTCCTAATTTGCGGTCTAAAATGTTCAGACCGTTAGGAGTACTTGGAAATGATCTGTTCAGGGCGGATTTTACAGGAATTTTGCTTGTAAAATTCTTTTTGGAACCAGAAGATGAAATATCAAGCGAGCTCACTGCTTTTGGAAGGGATAATTTGCGATTAGTTTGGGGCATGTCTGGCTTGGTTCGGTTTAAGACTTTTTGAACTTCAGGACTACTCTTCGTTTGTTCTTTAACATGCGTACCTTCGTTTTTTCCATCGGTCATGCTGTTAAGTTTTTTGACGACCTCCTTGACTTTTATTCTGTTGGTGGTTGAATTCGCGGAAGGCTTTTTTACCACTTTTACTTGGGGTTGCTTTATGGGCTTTCTATTATAATTGGGCTTAGACTTCTGTAAGTTATCTCCGCAGCTGGCTAAGTTCTCCAAGCTTCTCGAGCTCTTTTTATCCAACGATTTTGAGTCAGATTTCTTGAGAATGCATTTTGACTCGATTATACTGCAAGTACGTGATTTTTGAAGTTTGGGCATCGGGCGTGATTTTTGTTTCGTACCATACTCATCTAAAATTTTATCAAAGGTATCGATGGCCGACCTCAATTTATTATCATTGCTGTTAACCCCGTTTTGAAACGGGATTTCGATTACAGTTACATTGCTGTCGACTGATGTATCGGGCTCTTTCGAAAATTCCACATTTTCGTAAGGGTGTTCAGAACTGACGTGGACTTTTACGATGTTCTGAGTCTGCTTTGTTGTTTTTTGGACTATCGTGGTTGTCGATTTTTTGTGGGCGCCACTCAACCATTTTCTTGGGGTGTCGTATAATTTCTGAAGCACAGGCTTTGCTGTTGAGCTTTTCGCTGGGTTAAGGCGTTCCATAAACGAAGGCATTTCTGTAAACTTATGATCACATTCGAATTGCAGTTGCAAGATTATGCACTTGCTCGACGGATTAAAAGAGGGCAACAATTTGTCTCGGTCTATTTAAATCAACATAACAATGCTTTCAGGCAGTTAGACGAGTTGGTATGACTTCTATAACCGATTTAAAAGGTTAAAATGGTCCGTTAATTGTTGCAAAATTATTTAAAAAAAGCGCGCCCGCACGAATGCACCAAATCTAAATCGTGTTAGATAATACGTTATGTTCTACTTATGTCCGTCGTTATCATTTATTAATATCAACGAAGCGAACGGGCTCGAGCTTATTAATTTTATGATCCGTTTAATATAGGTTTCTGTGACACAGTATTTATAAACACTTCGATTTTTCACAGTTTAAAACTTCATTCTACCGAAAATAACGTGAATTATATAAAAACACGCCAATATAAATTGCCAAGATTCGGACAATTTACACATAATATTCGATAAATTCGAATCGATTCATTTAAAACACACCGCCGTTTTTTTTAATTGTGCGCATCCGAAACTACACGCGTTTATTATACCGGAGATATCAACGAGCGAAGAAGAACTAAACCTGTACTGTTTGAACCGAAGTGAAACCTCGATTCAATGTAGAGGTAAAAAGAGGAGGCACAAAAAGAAGTAGCAGGCTCTTCTTGATGTGATCCGGTTTTTGAATGAAGAAAATAAAAATAAATATTGATGACGGGAAGGTTTACAGAATCGGATTAAATTATTATGTACAGATAACCTGGCACCAAATTTTCAGAAAGCAAATCTACTAATTGCGTTAATATAATTCCTATCAAAATTAAATTGGTTAAAATTACTTTCATTAAAAATGCAATTCAGGTTAACACGGGTAATTAGTTACCAAAAGTAAGTTTATATGATATTTCACTTGCGGTTTTTTGTTGTTCGAAACGGCGCACCTTTCATAGAAAGACAGAGTAAGTCGTTCAGGTTTTAATGACTTAATTATTCGTTATTTTGCCATATTTTTAGGCTTTCATCGTGCTTTTTCAAAAATATATTTTGATTAATTCCAACCTGAAAAGAGAATTTTCTAAAGACTGCAGTGGGCGCTGGACGTGTCGTTTCAAACAGCTGCTGAATTTTGAAAATCAAAAAACACTAACAAAGCTCTTTATTCTTCCCATTGAGGATTTAAAAAGTTATTATGTTTAAAGGTTTCGATGCCTGGCTCGGTTTTCAAATTTTAAAAACGGCCTTAAAATTTGAAATAAAAATTCAGAGACTGTTTCTGGGTTGGGAACGTTTCGATTCTAAGCGAGCTTCCTGAAATTTAATTTATCCACATAAATAAATCTTCATGTAATTTCATATTTTATAAGAAAGTGAAAGCATCTTGCTTCAGAAGAAGAATGAAATATTTTCAAGTTAAACAATGCGATTCAGACTGATTCCTCCTTTAACTTAAAACTCTACGGCATTCCATAATGCAATACAAAATAAATTTAATCATTAACAAGCTTTGTTGGCAGATATTAAAAAAATTTTTCAGAAAAATAAAACAAGGACAAAAGTAACGAAATAAAAAAATGTAGCTTTTAACACAAAGGCCTTAGATTTTTATTTGTTATTTCCTAAATTCGGAAGGAATTGCAGGTTCCACGACCTAGAAACGTAACCAAGGTTTCAAATTGATATCAAAATAAAAAGGGCGCTTTGCCAAAAATTCATCTAGAATTCGAAAATAAAACTGTAAACACAACATTATCAACAGTTTTCGTTTTATTGTTTTCGGCCATTTTTAAACCTTGTTTAAAAAATGTCGAATGTTCAAATTATTTATGTTTATTTGCTTAAAAATGTTACCCAGAAATTAATTGTGCGAAATATCTAATTATTTACGTTAAGCATTTAAAAACTTCTAAATTTTAATTGTTTGAAAAAAACTTTTACATCCTAAAAACGATCTAAATTTTGTATCTTTAGAACGGAAATAGCAGCCGAATTTCCTTGATTCGACCCAAAATCGTAACCATGACAGTCAGAAATAAATCAAATAATTTAAGTTTGATCTAAATTTAAATTCAATAAGGTTAATTTTTTTATAAACAACACAATTATTTTCCTTGTTCCTTGTAAAGCTTTGGAAATTATTTTTTTAGTGCTATGACCTGTCTTGTCCAACTAATTTGTCATTAATTTTGATAATCTTGCTACCATAACGTGAAGAATATTTTGAAGAAGTAGACCACAATTAGTGTGTTAGTGTATTCTGCTTCCAGAAAAAGATCAAAATCATTCAATTAAAAGTATCAATCACTGGCATTAATAACCGGAACAATAATTACGTTTGCAGAAAGATCTTCGATTTTAACAAAATCAATAATAACTGATTAATAGCACGTGCTTAGAGATGTAGTACGTTAAGTTAACTGTATTTAAACGGTTCGTTTCCAATCGAACGAAAGACTTAACAGGGCACTCGTACACTGAGAAAAAAATATTACGGTACTTAAGCGGCTTACTTAATGCAACCACTACATCTTGTTGTAAATCGACGACGTAAAAAGTTAATATATAATATCTATTTATTATTACATGGACGGTTTTAACAAATACCATTTTTGTATGGATTAAACCGTTTTGCTAAAGATAAACTTGCCTTTCCGTAATTACATAAACTGGTTTAAATTAGGACATTAAGGTACATCTACAGTTAGTAAAACATTTTACATTCCTCCTATGAAGTAAAATATATTTTGTTAATATATCAATTTACGGCGATTTTAATTAAAATCGTTGGTTACATTGGTTCAGTTTTCAACAAAACGCTGCTCCACAAGGAGCACATGTTTCAAAGCCTTCCGTGAGCTACGATTTGTGGTGTCCTAGCTTTTCCCTCTGTAAATTTTCCTTGTCCTTCAATTTGTTTTTCAAAAAATTATTGGGTTTTCACGAAACGTGAAAGCAACGGATTGGAATTTAAAGATAATGCACAACTGGTAAGGTTTTCTTTTTTAAAATGCAAGTTGCTTTCTTCGCTGGCAGCTTTATTAGAAAATCAGGTGTTTCAGCTCAACAGACAGTTGATTGCATGATTTATAATTTATTAAGCCTGCATTAAGTTATTAATTAACCGCTAGATTATAATATAATTCGTTCAGATACAAGTTGGAATTTGCTTACAGTTAAATTTCTGTCACACCTTCGTTGTCCAGACTTTTATTTATTTCTGCTATTTATTTAGAAAGTTGTGGGGAATTTTGAATTAATTTTAATGAATTTTTGTCGCAGGGGGTGTGAGCTTCTTAGATAATCTTACGAAATACTATTTTTTAAATCAGATTTTCCATACTTATTGTATTTGAACTTTTTTCCAGAATATCCTTGACGTTTGTCCCTGAATTTTCCAAGAATGAATCTGCTGAAAAATAGTTCTTACTTAACAGAAAAATTGAATGGCTCGACTGTTGATGAGTAATTTACAGTTAAATTAGAAAACCGTGTTAATGTTTACGTATCACATATGCAAATGATAATTTAATTTTCTCTTTTAGCTACCTGGTACCTAAATCAATAAAAGAAAATATGTCCATCGGTAACAGGGGAAAGTATAAAATTATTCAGATTTATTTCAACATTTACTAAACTCGTGCTAGGTAAACAGTTTAGAAAATCCTCTTTTCTGCCTTAAATTATAATAATCGTTTATGTAATTATGAATCCTGCAATATCCCTCGGGTCAGCACATTCAGCACGGAGTGAGAATAATAAAAATATAAAAGGTGCGTGAAATTATGTTGCATTGTTATCCATCATGCAAAAGTGTACAACAAAACGGTCAAGAGTTTTTTATGTATAAATGTATTTAGGGTACCCACATTGGTAAAACTGGCGTTACGTACGTTCTACAGATACAATAAAACTCAAGTGGTCTCGGACTAAGCAACGGTTATTGACATCGGAAGCGATTTCTATTTGTGGGATCGTCAAATATTTAAATTCCTATTACTTTTATTTATTTCCACTAAAACTAATTAAGTTTTAACACCTGTAAGATTAATTAACCGCGAGGAAACCGCACGAATTCGCATGAAATACATTTGCGAATGATTAACTCCCAATTTATTAAATTTACGAAAAAGATTGTAGGCGATTTTCTGTAATAACGAAGTAGGCCACGATTGCGATTAAGATTGTTTGCCTTTTGTTACCACTCATGGCTTACTGGATGTTGTTGGAAAATCAGGAAAACTTGCGCCTTTGTGTAGGTTTCAGATAAAAATCCAAAAGAAATGTCAGGTTTTCTTTGAAATCTTATTATTATTTTCACTTTAATACCGCATGTAAAAGAGTTTTGATAATTAAAAATTTAATTTAAAAGAGAATTAAAACTGTAAGCCATCAATGATTAAAAACTAAATTAAAAAGGATGTAAACCTTCAAAACGAGCACAAATAACGAGAAAATACCACAAGCTATAAAATTTTTAAAATACAGCGCACTTTACAAGAGTTGTGAAAGGAAGCCATAAATTAATATGATTGATTAATATTAAATGCCTGTTTATAAAACCGGATGAATTCTCCCTGCTTTATATTAATGAAGGCAACATCTTTCGAATTAGTTTAAATGTTAAACTGTAACTGTTAATAAATAGAACTGGAGCTGCGACTACCGTTATTATTATTATTAGTTCAAAACCAGTTTGATTTACTATTGGAATCTTTTAAATGTAAAAATTGTGATTTTGGTTTTGAACAATAAATTAATTATCGATATTTACTTGTGTGGAACTTAAAATCATTTTTTGAACCCGGGAAGTTTATGAAACGATCTACAAACATTTTTAAAAAAGTAATTTACTATTTACGCTAATCAATAACTTCAAGCAAATTTTTAATCGTAGAAAGCTTCCGTTGGTTTTACTTTCCTTTACTTTTTGTTGTGATGTTGTAGGTTATAATTAAATCTCTTAGGCTAACAACCTAAGCAGCACCAAAAACCCCGAGGCAACTCGGGCACAATAAACCCATTTTAATCAAAATGAATCCAAGCATGAAGGAAACAAACCAAAGGAAGTTACCCCAGGTGGTAACAGGCTTAGACTTAAATCCACTGCTTCCAAATACGAGGGTACAAGAGGGCCAATGGAGTCAGGGGAGTCCTCACCATCATGCACAGTTTCTCAAACAATACCTTAGATTAAACCAAAGAAGATAAATTACATTGCGACATTCAACGCCAATTCGCTCAGGACAGGAAAGTTAAAAGAGATCATGACCCAACAACAGAGGTTTGGAGATGAGGATTCCTTGGTGTCTGAGGGCTACAGAATATTAAAAAAAGGCACCAACATGCTGGGAACAGGCTTTATTATATCCAATAAAATCATTGACCTAATCACCGATTTTGTATCAACCCCAAGTAAAACCCTATCCTTCCGAAGCAACAACAAAGGGTACACCGATAATACCCACGCTCCAGTTAATCAGGGCAATACATAGGGACCCGGACAATGGAACAATACTGGGAAGATCTTAAATCAACCATCCACCAAATTCCCAAACGCCACATCCTCATCCTAATGGGCCACTTCAATGCCAGATGAACAGAGAAAAGAAATACTCCGGTACTCAGCCTAAAGAACTAGTATCAATGGTAAACGTCTGATAGACCTCTGTAGAACTGTTAAAACTGAAACCTACAAGGTTGAAACACCCCCCTAGGGTGGAAGACATGAGGCACGCGGTTAGAGGAGTACCAAATAGATCATATAGCCATCTTATCAAAATCTGACAAAGAGATTTGGAATGTGAAAGTGCCCAGAAACGCAAAAGTAGACTTAGATCGTTACATCTCGTCAAACTAAACTTGATCCCCAGTTTTTATTTATATTGTAACAAGCTATGCAATGACATCATCGCTGCGTCAGCTGATCTCGAACGAACGAGTAAATTCGATGAGTCTAGAAAAATCTACACTAGACTGGAGTCAAAGGCCGTCGCAGGTATAAGAAGCGGACCGACAAAAACCCAGGCAGTCTTGAACTGATAAGCGCGGCGAAAATTGTGAATACGTATAAATAAATAACTGTTACAAATAAATTACTTTAGTGTTCGGTTTTAATATTAGTGTTCCGTTTAGTTTTACGTTAGTGTTTAATTGTTGTTCTTTATAATTATTTCGTACTTTAAGTTTGTTTAATAAATTAATTTACACCACGAACCGAGTTTATTTTAAATAAACGTCGTAAAAACGTTACAATATATTTATTCATTTATTTTTTAAAATTTAAAATCAGCAATCAGAACAAGATATTCTATAAGCTAATAGTATAATGCAATGTAATATGTCATGAAGAAGGTAACGTCCAACGACGAACTTTACTTATTTCACTTTAGATCAATTGGCCATTGGCGTTTAAGTCTTCTGTTGTGGTCTGGTATTAATAAAGAATCCACCAGGGGATTAGTATGCAGTTCCAGTTGGATGACATCTTGAACGTATCGTGCCTTTAGATCTTGATGCAGCGTTTCATTGGAAACGTACCACGGGGCATTTGCCATTATCCTCAAAATTTTGGATTGGCATCGCTGGATCATCAAAATGTTAGACTTGCTGGCGCAACCCCACAACTCTATTCCATAGGTCCAAATTGGTATTATTATAGTCTTATATAGTAGTATTTTATTTTCTAGAGATAATTGCGAGTGCCTGCCTATTAACCAGCACAGGTCTTTAGCTCGTAAATCGAGTTGCTGTCGTTTTTTCTTAATGTGTTGTTTCCAGGTCATTTTGCTGTCGAGAGTAAGGCCCAGGTACTTTACTTCATTTGTTTGAGGTACTACAATATTATTGATATGTACAGTAGGGGTTACAACCTTTCGGAGAGTGAAGGTTATATGATTGGATTTAGCTTCGTTGATTTTAATGCGCCATCTGTGAGACCATTCTTGAAGCATAGTTAGGTGATTTTGTAGAATTGTTGCCGCCATAGCTGGATAAAGAAGTCATACAAATCCTTCCCAAAGAATGACACTTCCAAAATCAAAGACCACACAACTTTTAATGAACATATGATAAGCCAACGCGTTAGAAATACACCACCGGAAACCTGGGAAGTTCTAATATTAACAGTACAGGAAACAACCCCACTTAAGAAGAAACATAAACTTCCATGGTGGAACCAAGACTGCGAGAAGGCCATATAGGAAAGACAAGAAAGCAATACTCCAAATATAAAGTAAACCTTTTCTTTTTAATAATGAAAGCTTACAAAATCCCAACAACCAAAGTCATTAGACAGATTAAAAGAGCCTTTGATAAAGACACTCTTCACTCCATAGAAGAAGTATTTAAAAAGAACAACGCAAGGAACTTCTACAAAACCTTTAAATCCAGAAATATGCTTTAAAGACCCAGAAGGGAGGAGAGGCATAACAGACCAAGAGAACCTTGAGATCTTAGAAAAATATTTTGAACAGCTACTTAACTGTGAACCGTCAAAAGAACAGCTAACATTTAACAAATTCGAGCACATCAACCCAGAAGTCCCCATACCATCAAAAAATGTGGTGGAACAAGCTATCCAAAAACTCAAGAACAACAAAGCCTCCGGGGAAAACTCAATAACAGCTGAACTATGGAAACACCCGGATATACGAACAAGCACCCTAACCAAAATTATGCAAGACATCTGGAGTACGGAAAAAATCCCGGGAGAATGGACCACTGCTCTAATCCACCCTCTGCAAGAAAGGAGATAGAGAGGACGTAAACAACTATAGAGGTATTTTTCTGCTCCCAGTATCCCAAAATTATCTCTAAAATACTACTCACAAGAATAGAAATGTCTATAAACAAATAGGAGAGTACCAGGGAAGTTTCCGGAAGGGCAGATCATGACATGTGTGGAACAAATTCTTCTTCTTCCTCGTTTGTTTGTTTCCGAACTTCGCGACGCCATGCATCTCGGTCTTCTAATGTCTTCATGATTTCTGCTGTTGAGAGATTTGTTAAAACTCTTCAGTTGGTCGATGACTCTTAATGGGGATCGGCCTCTTGCTCTTTTGACGTCGACTTTCACTAGTTTTGCGATGCCGTCTTTTTCGTCTGATTAACTACGTGGCCGAACTTTAGAATTTGCCTCTGGATAGATATTAGAAGACTCCCGCTTTCGTCCATATTTAACTTTCTTAGAATCGAGATGTTTGTTTTACGTGCTTTACAGGATATTCGTAGCATTTTTCTGTAACAAGTCATCTCGAATGCTTCGAGTCTTCTTGGGCATGCTGCTTTTAGGGTCCACGACTCTGAACCGTAGGTGGCTATCGGGAATATCACGGTATTTCTACTCATCTTTTTTTCGTTTCCTTTCTAATGTGGTGGTACTTCCATACGTTTGTTAGGTTTTCTAGGGTATTCTTGGCCATACATACCTATTCTTCTTTTTATTAGAACAAATACATAACTCATGCAAACCAAGAAACAGTACAATAACTATGTAGTTATCTTTGTCGATTTTAAGAAGGCTTATGACTTCATAGATAGAGCAACCTTATTCAATGGAACTTGATCACAAAACACTAAACATCGCCAAGCTTCCCCTAAAGAACATCCACTCTAAAATCAAGTTTAGGGGAACATTTTCAGAACCTTTTGAGATTAAAACTGGAGTCCGGCAGGTAGATGGGCTCTCACCCATTTTATTCGACTGTGTATTAGAAAAGATAATTCGAAAATGGAAAAGAGCCATACCGGATACAGGCCTTAGAGTCATAAACAGAAAACTTAAAATAAATACTATAGTGGATTGACGATATAGCCGTTCTAGCAAACTCTGTGGAAACAGCAATACTCCAAATCAAAACTCTCCAATCCACAGTTATCTTTCGAGAAAACAGTCTTCATGATCAAAGATACATCAGCACCAGAATACCTTTTATCCAGCAACAAGATCCAAAAAGTCGAAGAGTTCAAATACCCAAGGGAGTGGATCAGCCAAGTTCTCAAAAATGACAAAGCATTAGAGGAAAGGACCAGGAGGAATATAGCCTACAACCTATGCAGAAAGATTTACCAAAAGAAATCCACATCAATCAATGCAAAACTGAGCCACTATTATGCGGCAGAAATCCTGACCATCAAAGAAGCTAGAGGCCAAGGAAAGAAATACCACAGACCCAACGAGGAATTATACCTTAAACAAGAACCTTTACTGGACATCATTATCAAAAGAAGCTTCAGTTTTTATGGACATCTAGAAGGGATGGGAGCATTAAAGATTAACCAGCATCATCCACAGTCAACTCGTGTAAGAAAACAACATCGTCTTAGTTATGGACATCTAGAAGGGATGGGAGAATTAAAGATTAACCAGTATCATCCACAGTCAACTCGTGTGAAAGCAACATCGTCTTAGTACAAACAGGTCAAACAAGATCTTGAAACTTTTAAAATCCCCAGAATATGACAGAAAAGCTTTCCGAAAACTGATACAAGAAGACCCACAAATCAAGTTAAGACGAAAGAGATCAGAAGAAGCTAAACAAGGACAAAGCCAAAGAATGAAAGAGATATGGGCAAGGAAGAAAGTTCCCAAGAATGCACAAACAGCCCTAACAACTTAAGTTCCAAATCATTTTGATTAACTTTCGTAGTCCACAGTTGGCTCACCGAAAAAATCAGTTTATATGAACAACCTGTTTCAAGTTGACCGTCCGTGGGCGATCATTTAAATTTACATTTAATGAAGCTTTGCTTTTTTTAAACGAGAAAAAGGACGAAACTGAAGGCAAGTTCTTATCCTTTCTCGAGTGGAGTTTTCAACAAAATATCAGAGAAGTCATGATTGCATTAATTTCTGGCCTTTCACGGGCAAAACTTTCTGGGGAAAGCGTATCTGAGCTTATTTTCTTAAAATCTGCAAAATTTCCTAAATATGGGTTAACTCTATTTAATTTTCATGAAAATTATAATATTTATAACAATTTGCAGTTTGAACAATTACAGCCCGTAAACAATAAACGTAAAAATTGCAACATATTTACCTTCGAAGCAAATTAATTTATAAACGGAAGAGAAAAGAGCACCTAACGGAAATATAAATTTACGATGACTCCAAGTTTTATTTTATTTTACAGTTAATTTCACACACCTAAGGGAAGAGAAAGAAACCACTTAACAGATAAAGAAGATATGCTTACGTAATTTTATGCATAACCGGTACTTCTTGTAAAGATTGCTCTTGCGGGAAATTAATTAAGGCTGAAATTAATTCATTCCGCCAAATTTTTCGTACCTAATTTGGTGTCTTGCACGGAGAGATTTTTAACTAATTTGTTTACTGAGTTGGTTTACTCATCCAAAGGATTTATATTTGCAATAAGTGTACTTAAGTTATTTCTATTATCCATTCATAGAAAGTCCATGCTTTCTAAACATCATTGTTATTTACTTATACATCGACATACAATAATGTGAAAACTGTCACAAATAACACTGTTTAATTGAACTATTCGAATTTACATTCAATTGGTTTTGAAGTTGTTATTATGGATAAAAAATTTAGAAATCTGATGGATACATTCAAATATACGGAAAACTGAGCTAAATTCTTTAAAAATGTTCAACGTGGGAAAAATTTCTGTACCAAAAGTTTGTTACATGTCATAGCAACGAAAGTCCACACGTATTTTATTTAGTTACAACCTAGAAGATTTAAAAACTTTTTAAAGACTTCCTCTACTCGTACGAAGTTTATATGCGAGATCCAAATAAGTAAACAAAATTTGCAGAAATTCCATGCTGACTCACAACACAAGTGTTCTTGTTGAAGTTAAAAGCATTAAAACGTCTGTAATTATTTAAAAAGAAAGTAGGAATACATCGATTACACACATTCAGTTCCATTTAAGTGAAACTACAGCCTTGGGGCACGAAAATAAATTTACTTACATAAAGGATAGAATATTTATTAAAGTGAGGTTGAGAAAGTAAAGTCTGGTTGACAGTACAACATCCTCATTATTTCGAAAATATTCGATGTTACTTATGCTTATTTCACACACACCCAAATGTAAAAAAATTCCTTTTGCTTGCAATAAACCTGTAGAATTAACTCATTTCTTTTAGTGTTGTACGTTACAAGAGAAAACTGTTTTCTTCAAATGAAATTATTTATTTATGCAATTTCTGAAAGTGCTGTTTTGATGAGTTATTTTGAGAGACGCCCTAAAAAAGCTTTAAACTCTTTTATAGAAATACAAACGCGTTAAATTGCTAACTGTTTCTTCCAAAACCTGCTACTATAAACACAAAATGTATTAAACTAAGCACCTGCCAAATTTATTCAATGTTAAAATCAAACCTGTTAAACAAGACTGTATACGGCTACTCGGATTGTAAAAATAATTTTGTAAATATAATAGCAAGATGAGAATGGGTTGAATGACTACGCGGATGTTTTTGAATTACCATTTAAAAAAGAAAATATTACTTCTACTTAATTAAAGAATCTCAAAAAATATAATTAAAAAATAGCGTTAATGGTTTTAAGATTGATTTTTATAAATTGAAAATTTACTTTTACTAACCCAATAAAGCAAGTAAGGACGAAAAAAAGACAAAATAACGGCGGAATTGACAAAAGAAGGAGAAGAAGAAAATTTTTAGACTGATACTAAGAACTTGGAGAGAACAGGAGATTCCGGACGAATGGAAGACGGAAGTCATAATTCCAGTAGCAAAAAAACAGATTTGGCAAATTATAAAAATTATAGAGGTATTTCACTTCTTAACGTAACATATAAAGTGCTAACAATTATATTAAAAGAAAGACTACAAAAATATACAGAAAACGTATTATCAGAATGGTTTTAGAAAAGGAAGATCAACGGTCAACCTTAAACAGGCGTTTGACCAACTGAAGAGGGATCAGTTAATGAAAGATTTGAAAAACATCGAAATACCAAAGATAATCAGAGACATGATAAAAATTACGATTGAAGAATCTAAAGCAGTTATAGGCATAGAACAAGGAACAACAGAGAAAATACAAGTAAAAAAGGAGTAATGGCCTTTTCTATGTCTTTTTGCCACTGCTTGTTATATTCTGCTACTTCTTCCCATCTTGGTATTCCCAGTTTTGCTAGATATATCTTATACATTATAACTTATAACCAACTCTGTCTAGGGTGGCCTTTTTTGCCTTCCCTTCTGCTTCCTGTTCATATAGTCTTTTAGCTATTCTTCCTAGCGGCATTCTCCTTAGATGACCTAACCATCTTAACCTATTTCTTCTTATTATTTCGGTTCCTGTGTTGTCGCCATATATTTCTTGAACTTCTTTATTTGTTCTTTATCTCCACCCATCTTCTTCTATAGCACCACCATATATCATTCGTAGTACTCCTGTCCCCCAAATTTCTAGCTTGCTTTCTTCTTTTTCTTGTTAATTGTCAAGCTTCACTTGTACGAGGGTGTTTAAGTATCTAGCTAGCCTTGAGCACTTCCAGTTCAGATAATTAATTGATTTAGTTTTTACAAATGAATAAATTCATTATGAATTACGGCGTAAAATGTCAAATTTCTAATCTTTAAAATCATTGATGAAAAAGTGTATATTAACGAATTTGTAATAATGGAAAATTTTGAATGGCGAGCAGTTATTCTGTTTTTGACTCTTCAAGGTAAAGGACCGAAAGTCATCCAAGATGAAATGATGGAAGTGTACAAGGAATATTGCCCGTCGTATTCAACCATTAAGTTTTGGTGTGCAGAGTTTAAGAGGGGAAGAACAAGTCTTCGAGATGATCCCCGTTCTGGTCGACCTGCAACCACCATTATCGATGATGTAGTGGCTTCAGTCCATAGAGTAGTAGAAGAAAATCGTCGTGTGACCACTCATCAGATAGCCCGTGAATTGGGGATTTCTTATGTTACTGTTTGGAAAATTCTCCGCCATCATCTGCTAATGTCCAAGGTTTGCGCAAAGTGGGTTCCCAAACTTTTAACAAGAGAAATGAGAGAAGCTCGAGTGCAAAAGTCAGGTGCACTTTTGGCTCTGTATCGACAAAATAAACAAGAATTTGAAGAAACTCTTGTGACTGGTGATGAGACATGGATCTGGTGTTATGATCCAGAAACCAAGAATCAGTCGAAACAATGGAAACACTGCGATTCACCACCCCCAAAAAAGGCAAAGGCGACCCTGTCGCGCCAAAATGTAATGGCAACAGTCTTCTGGGATTCGAAGGGTATTCTCCTAATAGATTTTTTGGAAAAGGGGAAAACAATTATAGGCACATACTATACTGAACTACTAATAAAATTAATAGAAGCAATTAAGAAAAAGCGTCGTGGGGTGTGGACCAAAGGGGTGAAGTTGTTGCATGACAATGCACGAGTCCACACGGCCAAGATTGCAGTCGCAAAAGCGCAAGAATTAAAGTTGCAAATACTTGCACATCCAGCTTGCTCTACAGATTTGGCTCCATCGGACTACTGGCTATTTCCTAAGCTGAAAGAAGTTCTGAAGCGTCAACGCTTTTCCTCCCAAACGGACGGTTGTAATGCTGCAGAACGGTTTTTTGAAGAACAAACTTCTGATTTTTTTTTGAAAGCGATAGGAGCTTTGGACCACCGCTGGGAAAAGTGCGTTCGTGTAGAGGGAAGTTATGTTGAACGTGAAAAATGTTTCAAACCTCCAGATGAACCAGAAGTGGTCTAGGCCAGATATATAATTAAACGCCCTCGTATATAATAGCACTGGATGCACTATTGTTTTATATAGCTTTACTTTTGTTTTACGTGACACTGGTTTGGATTTCATTTGCTGTTTTCTCATCTTCTGTTATCATAATACCTAGGTAGACTATACTATTCATTTTATTAAACTTGATTGATTTGTTTCCTGTGTTTGCACAAATCATATTTTTCCCTTCGTTAATCTTTAAGCCTACTTCTTCAGCTTCGCATACAAATTTCTTTAATAAGTCTTTTAACTCTTCTTTTGTTCTGGCTATTAACACCACATTATCTGCGAACGCTAAGCATTGCTGAGAGTTTCTAAATATATTATCGTTTCTCTAAATTTTACTTTTTCTTATAACTCCTTCTAAAACCAAATTAAACAGAGTGGTCGATAGTGGATCACCTTGTCTCAAGCCATTTGTTGTTCTTAGGGCGGATCGCCCAAACGTGATTTAATAGCTTGGTCAAATTAATCATTTGTTAAAGTGAACAAAATCGAATCAGAAATCAAACTCATATGGCAAATAACACATTAGCAACCAAAAAATGATGCTGTTTTGTCAACTTTGATGATTCGTTAATTTAACAAAAGCTTTGTGCAACCGGCCCTTAATCTTCCTAACAATGTCCCATTTATGCTTACATTGCTATATGTTTCAGTTAAAGTTATCTTTATAAGCTTTATTATTTTATCCAGAAATTTCTTTTCTTCGAAGGTCTTGATTATTTTTTTTCTTTTAACTTTTATGACAACTGGCACTACGACAGAGTGGGAGTGCACGTAATACTGGCATTTATAAAGTTAAGCAGCGGCCTGCTTGCCTGAACGAGAATGGGTGGACCACTCTGCGGCTCAGTGTGCTCGGCCCCTTCAACTCTGCAAAGGTATAAGAGGGTAAAAGAGAAAGAAGAAGAACTTTATCATAAGTTTGACTGAAATCTATAAACATAAACATAGCTTTAAGTTCTTGTCCCAACACTTTCCTCGAATTTGATTCAGGTTAAAAATGTGATAATTAATAATTATTGATTCGCTCCGCTCATCTGAAATTCTTTCTTGTTGCTATATTTTGGTTATTATATTGATTATTCCACTCATCCAATCAAATCACAGTATTTTGGTGAATTGAACCAATCACAATCGAATTAAATCGATTATTCCACTCATCCAATCAAATCACAGTATTTTGGTGAATTGAACCAATCACAATCGAATTAAATCGAAAATACCACTAGTGAAATTTTCTAGAAAATTTTGCGACTAGCAGCGTTGCTTAGAGACAACGTCTGTCAAAATTTTTTGAGAGTGACAAGTATTTCAGTAATTTCATTATAATTCGAGGAATTATCATTCCGAATACCATTCGTGACTAGAATTTTACAGGAAATTTTTGCCGTCCCAAACACTCTTGCTTGTTGCTTTGGAACTCGTTACGATTTTCGTCGCAACAAGCAGTCGTGTTGGTGACGGCAAAAAAATTTCCGGTAAAATTCTAGTCACTTGTGGTATTACTTCTGAAAATTCCGTTTTTTAGTTTTTCATCATATTTAATAAATTCATCCATCGATACTTCCTTATTACTTTTCAGTTTTTTCTACTTCTTGTTCATCTTACTTCATGTCACCTTCTTCATCTTCTGTAATTTTGTTCTCCTCGTCTCCTCCTGTCTTTATAATGCTGTATCCAGATACTTTCGATTTCCTTCTAAATACCCATTATTTCCCCTTTTTTGTTTTGTATCACTATCATTTCTTTCTTAACCGCATTCACTTTCTTATAGAACATTCTTGTATCTTTTGCACTATGCTTTTGCTCGAAGGCTTCTAATAACTTACTTTGGTGTTCTTTCTTCTTTTTCCCACATATACGAGTATATTTTACCGCTTTCATTTTTTCTGTATAATCTAGTTCATTTTCATTGTTTTTGTTCTGTAGATATCGGATTCTTGTTTTCCTTCTTTTTTCTATTACCTTCTTACATTCCATATCAAACCAGTTATTCTTCTCTCTTGCCTAATGTATTCCTATCAAATGTTTAGCTTGTTGAATTATTTGTCCCTTTAACCATATTCCACTCATCATTTACTTCTGCTTTTTCTTAAGTCTTCGTCTATTGCATCTCTCCAAGCTATTAATTACCGTTTCTTCTCTTCTTAATTTTTCCAATTCCCCTTGGGCTTTGATTTTAGTTTTTTTTTCGTATCATCCATTCCTAACTTTAATTTTACGCGAACCATAAAGTGATCGCTGTCTATATACACTCCTCTGCAGCTTCTTATATCGTGTATTTTATTTGCATGTATCTTTTCAACTAATATGTGGTGAATTTGGTTGCATTTCCCATCTGGGCTTAGCCAAGTACCTTTATGTATTTCCTTGTGCTGAAGCAAAGTCCCATTCTCCTTTCCGTAGCAAACCATATTAGCTTTTTTCCATTATCATTGGTTAGATCATGTTTACTTTCTTTACCTATTGTTGGTCTAAATTCTTCCTCTTTTTCTATTTTGCCATTAAGGTTTCCTATTATTAGCTTTATGTCATAATTGGGTAAATTAAGTAATATACGATTTTACTTTCATTATCAGCTTCTTCAGTCGGGGCATGAACATTTACAATACTCAGTTTCCTCGACTTTGTTCTTGCTCGCAAATAACTTAACCTTTTATTAATACCTTTGATATCTACTATATTGTTCTTTATGTCATTACCTATGTATTATAAATCCAGTTCCCAACTTGCCTTGTTTCCCTCCATAGTTCATTAGTTCATTGAAACTGTGGAATTATCTTTAATACGAAGGTTGTCCTTTTAGTGTTGCATATAGCCATAAAAGCAAACAGTAGATCGATTTAAAGTGCTTTATTGCTTTTCAAAGTATTCTGCATAAAGATTGATGCACTTTTGCATTCATTCAAACCAAATTTTAAAGCAGTTATTCCAGTCACCAGTTGGGACAGTCAAAATCGCTATTTTGAAGGCATCGACTGCTTCTTCCGGCGACCACGCAGTCCATTCTTGATCTTTGGGAACGTAAAAAAATCGGTGGGACTTAGGTCGGCGCGAGCCGCCTTTTGTTCTTCAGTTAAAAGATGCGGGATCCAACGGGAAACTAACTTTCTCACACCCAATTCATCATGCAGGATTTTTTGGATTGAGGTCTTTGAAATGCCCAAGGATGTCTCAGTCTCGCGATAAGTCACATGTCGATCTTCCTTAATCAGCTGGTGCACAGCATCGATATTTTTCTGGGTGACCTGTCCTTGGATCGTCGCTGAGACTGGTGCGTCCACGTTGGAATTCGCAGTACCAGCGGGAAATTGTTGACTGATGTGGTGCTTTATCACCAAAAACAGAAACCAACTCGGCGAGACATTGTTGTTGAGATCATTTTCACCGAAAGTTGTAAAACATTATAGCGCGAAAATTTTCTCGGCTCAGTTCCATTTTGTCGGGCGACTTGTCAACTTTAAAAATTCTCTGCGGCTAAATCACTTGCCGTGTATTGATGAAACTTTATAATTAGGTTAACTTAATATTGAGGTTAATTTTGACTGCTAACGTTTCATTGGTTGCGCCCTGTATGCGGCTATATGCAAAACTAAAAAGACAACCCTCGTACCTATTTGTCTCTTGGGTCCCCATTATCTTGATGTTGTATTTATTTGTTATCTTAACTAAGTTTTTTAATGCACTTTTTTATACCTTGCAGATTTCATGATGCAATATTAAGAAACTCGTTTTTTATTCTATCTTTCACTGTTGCTAGTTTTTTCCCCGTTTTTTCTTGCTTCTTTACTTACGTTTCTAGTGTTGCGCTGAGCCCAACTTAGATCTTTTAACTCATTATCCTTTTCCATTGCGTTTTCAACTGTCATAGAGCTATCATTTTTATTTCTTTTAATGGTTTTTTGCATCATTTAGTTCCAGTGGCTGTAGCCTACCTCTCTTTTTGTCCCATATGTACAATTTCTCATGCACATACAGTTTCTGATAGGTTACCGTAACCTTTCATCATTCCTTTCTTTTCTCTTCTGCTTCTTGCTTTATTTTCTTCTGAATCTCTCTTTCTCCAAGTCAGATCGCCTTCTTGTTCCATGGAAATGTTTCTTCTTTTCCAGGATTTTACTTTTATCATTTCAATTTTCCAACTTTACAATTACTGCTTTCTTGTTTTCTAAAAACTTCTTTAACTTTAGGTTCTATCTGTAGTTTATCTTTTAAGAATTTTATTACTCCAGATTTTATCTTTTTGAAAATGTTTGCCTTTTATTACCACATTAAGCCTTTTCTTTTCTTCCTCTTGATTTTCCATTTTGTTTTCACTTTCAGTTTACACTTGAGTATCACCAACAACTACAAGGAACTAGAAAGAGCAATATTGAGTTTAGAAGAAGCGGAGAAAAAACTAAATAAACTCCTGGACAAAATTAACGCACCACTTTATTGAACGTACTTAATTTCAATATAGAAATTAAAATCAAACCAAAATTATGTATGCTAAAACTCATAAATTAGACTAGTGTTATGACATGACCTCAATTCCAAACATTTTTGACTTCAAATCTTTGTTTTTTGACTTCAAATCTTTTTTTGCTTCAAATCGCAGAAATTGTGAGAACGAAAAAATTCGCAAAAATTGAAATTTGAGTATTCAACGCGATGTTAATACCGCGTATGACCTCCTCTGCTCCTAATTACTGCCTCCATACGCCTTGGCATGCTTTTCAATCAAACCCTGAGGAACATTCTCCCATTCTTCAAGCGTTGAATTTACCAGTTGGTCATGATTGATAGGTGCTGGTGTACGACTTCGGACCTTTCTTTTTAGGGCGTCCCATAAATGTTTAATAGGATTTAAATCAGGACTGTTCGCTGGCCATTCCATGAATGGGATATTAACAGCATTCAAGTAGTCAAGAACCTGTATAGCTACGTGGGGTCGAGCATTATCTTGCATAAACAGAAAATCAGGTCCAATAAAAGGAGCAAATGACATTACATTATCAACTACGATGTGTTGCAGCTAATAATCTGCATTCATAGACCTCACACGTATAGGGACTAACTCTGTGGAACCGTTGAAGCAAATCCCTCCCCAGAACATTACCGAGCCGCCACCAAAAGGAATTTTTTGAGAGACATTGCAACTCGAAAATCTTTCTCCAGGTCTTCGCCAGACACGTTCACGTCCATCATTAGATTTTAGGTTCACTCTGGTTTCATCGGTGAATAAAACCTTCTTCCAATCACCAAGAGTCCAATATTGGTGATTTCGGGAAAATCGCAGTCTTCGAACTTTGTGTTCCGTAGTTAGGAATGTTTTTTTGCCGACCTTCTGCTAGTCAATCCAGCTTCCGTTAAACGTCTTCTGACAGTTCGAGACGATATTCGAACATTGCGAACAGTTCTAAGCTCATTTTGTAGCTCAGTGTTAGTGCTTTGCCTATTTCTCAGAGCGCAATGTCTAATAAACCGCTCATTTTTTCCCATATGTTGCGAACTTTTTGCCCGTCACTGTATACACAGAAAAGAAAAGAAGTCAACATTAAGAAGTGTTACAGAGTGGAACCCAGTATATAGTAGACCCAAAGAAAGGCCAAAGAGCAGATGGAAGGAGCAAGTAGAAGACGATATTACAGAATTGAATGTAGAACAGTGGAAGAAACAAATAGCAAACAGGAAAAAATGGAGAAAAGTAGTTTATCAAGCAAAAACACACCAAGCTCTTGAAAAACAAAATGGAGAACATTAAGGACTAATCCAGCTTGTAAAAAAGTTAATTTCAGTTCCAGCTTATTGGAACAGCTATAATTCCTCATGCAATGTGTTACAATTTTTTTGCTTCCAAACTAAATTGTATCATTTTCTTGCCGAATGCCAGTGTTGTCTAGGTATTAAGATTTTATGTTGTGCTTGTTTCGCTTTATTTTTTACTTTTTCTTCAAAATTTCCCATTTTACTTGATTAATTCATATAGCTATTGTCCCTTTTCTTATTTTGTAAACATTTTCTTTTGTTTGTGGTTTTGACAGCATTTGTAATGCTATATTTCCATGTGCCGGCGCATAAATCTCCATTTTTAAGCGATGCCTGGTTATTTAGTTTATTTGTTTGTTTTAATTTCGTTCAGAAGTAAATTCTTTTCGGTTTTACCGATCATCTGTTTAAATTCTTTTGTGTTGTGTAAATCCTTTATGTCATTATTTCGCTTTCACAGTCAATTTTACGCCTAATAGTTATGCCGCTGGAGTTGCATTGTAAATTTGGTGGGAGTGGGGTTTTGTTAGTTAGTGTTTGCGCATTGATGGGGATTCGCTCTCTTTGCCATTGAACTTTCTTGAAGTGACTACCAATTTTGCAACGTTAATTTCAACGTACAATTTTTATTGAATTATGTTCCTTTGAATGGAATCTATTGTTTATAAAGTGGTCCGATGCTTGGATATGTTTTCCGGCAGTTCATTTAAATTCTTTATATTTTCGCACATTTTGTAACATGTGGTAAGTTTTAATCTTCCATTTTACTTTCAAATTTTCATTTAATTGGATCTTACAGCGGTTTCACGGGGTTTCACGGGGTTTTACGAGGCTTAATTTATTATCCATTCTATTGTCTGGAGGTCTTTGGTGCCTTAATTATTGCTGTGTGATTGCATTTTCCAATTTGCGTTGAATTGGATGTTCGAAGCACGCGGAGGACCACCATTTTGAATTCATTACACACCTGCCTGCCATTCATTCTGATTTCAACACCTGTTTTTTAGGACAAGTGATTGGGGAGATAAGTGTTTACCTCTAATTTTTAATTTTATTAATTATTGTATTATCTTTGAATCACTTAGTTCAGTGATATAAAAGTAGTATGGTTACATTTTGTGCCATGTGCTGTTTCTTGATTTATTTAATTAATTTCATATTTCAATATTTGTAGTGGATGTTTCATTCATAATTTAGGAAGTATTTAACTTATTCATTCATTTTAATTTCTTTTTGCTTTAGCTTTCTATTCCAAATTTATGAATGAATTCATTTAACTTTTGAAATTGTAGAATTTGTATTGCTATTCGATTTGAATATTTCTATATATTTTTGGATTTATGTATGTGTATCTTTATATTTAAAAAGGTTCCGCAATGAATGAGTTAGTTGGTTTTTTTTACCACTAATTTCATTCCTATGAGATAAACGTTTATGCCATTAGGGGTGAATTTGTTTTTCAGATATTCCTTGCGTTCCCTATTAAGCCTTCAGCTGTTGTAACTTTGATTTTCATTGACTTATTTAGCTTTATTTCATTTATGCATTTTTTTAAAATTATGATATGTGTTAAGTCTTGTCAAGTCTGTAATTATATCTAGTCAATATTTAATTCTTTACTGTAATTATTTTGAATCCTGGCCTTTGCGCAGTCATTGAGTCCGATAAAATAAAGCGTTACAATTATTTATGGCTTTTTATTATCTGTTTGATAAGTTTCAACATCAGAAACAATGTGCATTTTACTAACAAAGAACAGGAAAAGTTAAACTTTGAAAGAAAAGTAGTACGAAGAATACTGGGAACAAGAACACATAATGAAGGAGAACAAAGCATCCTAATGAAGCATGAAACGGAAGAAATAATGGAAGGAGAAGATATCGTGAAGATCATCAAAGTCAACAGAATAAGATGGTTTGGACATATATATACAAAGAAGAGATACTGGAGAGCTAATCAGACGAATTACGGCTGGAGACCAATAGAGGACCGGGAAGAGTGGAGGCAAATAGTAACCAAAGCCAAATAACATGAAAACTTGTAAGCAGAACAGGAGCAAAGAAATATGGAGTGATTGACCGTAGAGAAGAATCAGAAGAGTTCCCAGGAACGGCTACTATTACGATAGGAGTGCCAAAGCCAATACAATACAATACAAAACGATTAATAAATTAAAAAACCTGTACGATAAAAATTAAAAATATCGCAAGTTTTGTTAGATAGCTCTTTTATTAAATCCTGAAACTGTTCAAATAAAAAAAAACATGAAGTTCATAGCTCACCTTTCAATTTCCTGATATTCAAATTAACATTTCTTTTCCGCACATCTTCGTTCGTTAATAATTAATTCATCAAATAACAGTAATATCAAGATGTCAGGGTTTTAGGTTGCAACAAATAAATTTTACAAAAACGTTAATAAATTATCAATAACGGCACACGATTTCATGATTTATTACAAGTTTTATTGCAAGATTAATTATAGCTATTTAAACACTCATTAATAATTTTAAAAGAAACTGAAGATAGGTACTTTCTAACAATTATGAAGGCCATCATTTATTTTTATGGGTATGATTGTATGGCTTGATGCTTTTTGTTTGGAGTAATACAAAAATTTCAGGTTTTTTTAAGGTGTTTTTCAGTAATCACGGAATAATTTAAATATTATGTAATAATTATTAGTTGTTTAAACACTGTTTTGAAGCTTGGATGGTTGTATTTTTAATAATGCTTCTAAAGCTAATTAGAGTAGCCATATTTATTTTGTAGTAAATAATAAAATTTAACTTGATTATTTGTTCTAAGCAATTTTCTTTGTGAGGTATACGAAACTTTAGTTACACAATTATTTTTAATTAATAGTATATTTATAAACTGCACTTACTTGACTTAATCCTATTCGGTAACTCGATAACTCCAAATCTAAACACAAAAGCATATCTTCAACGGTTTTCCGTTCATCCATAACAGGACTTTTAGGTTTAAAATCACTTGCCAATAATTGGAAGCGTCTTCTAAATTCACCAAGTGGAAGAAAATGAGGAAATCCTTGTTTGTACAATCTTACTGTTTCTAATATTTGACCACCACGAATCTAACAAGAGAAATAATCAATATTGGTGCTTCTTAACATCAAAAAACCTATATTACCTGCGATCGTAGTAAAGGAATGTTTATCACAGTATCTTCTGCTTGATTCGAAGCAGACTTAACAGCAAGAAGAGCAGTATTGGTTTCGCAGTACCCTGCATTATGTTGTGGAAGAATACATTGAACGAAACGTAACTTCGTTCTTCGCAATGTTTCGATTAGGCCATCAACGGTAAATTTAGTCTGCAAAAATTGTTATTGTAAGAAGCATTCGTGTTAGACTTCAATGAGATTTGAAATACCTGTAAGCAAACTGATTTTCGTTTAATAGCTGCAGGTCCTGCAGTAAACGTTCTTCGTATACTGGAAGCTCTTCGAAGCGATTGTGAACCTTCGATTCCCACCACGGATCCACTAAAACTAGACGCTCCTAATCCTCTTGCCCCCACAAATAATTTACTTAGGTCATCTCTGAAAAGTAAGTACAAATTAAGCTTTCACAATATAAATGCCCCATCAAACAGTCTTACTTGCAACTTTCTTGCAAAATGGTAACAGCAGTCCGCGAAACGGGGTTTTCTCTACTATATTTAAGCCACCCGTTACACGAATACAAAACAGGATTAGTCCCTTGTAAATGTTGCAGTATAAACTGATTATTCCCTGGTGCTTTCCTTAACAATAACTGATGATCACGATCACCGAAATGTGTAAAGAGCCTTTCTAAAAATGATTCATCGCTTGAACCAGGATATATGGCTTCTTCATCAAGCAACCATAGTAGACCGCGACGATCACTTTCATGTAAATCGGTTTGCGAAGTTCGTATAACAGTATTTTGGGCGGTTTTATCTAACAAACTAATCAATGGCATCGGATTTATTATGTTATCGTTTTCATTTTCATCACATGGTAAATCGATGTTTTCTTGAATGTAACGATCGCGAGGTGCCACGAGATTAGTGTGGTAAAACAAAAGCTGAAGTCGTTCTTGTAGATAATTATGACACAAATCTTCAAATGATGCTCCTGTTTGTTTTCCACACGATGCTGGATTTTGGAAACCGGGCGTGTCGATTAAAAGCAGCGAAGTTACGGTGTGTGTTGATGCTGATATACATCTGCAATTAAAAATCGATAAATAAAATATGACAGAAGAAGTTGCGAAGTTGAAACCAAAGTTTTAATAAATCTACAGCAATCAAGTTAAAATTTCTTCAGTTCGGAAGTTACGTAAAAGAAGTAAGGAAATAAAAAGTTAGCTTACCTGTTGATTAAAGATGCAATGCAATTAAATACTTCAGAATAAAGACCAATAATCATTCCTTCTAAGGCTTCAAGCCCAACTACATCACGATCGAAGCCTTTATCTGTTGGAGATGGAGTACGGAATGGTGCTCTTGGTGCATTAGGGGTTCCCATTCCACCAGATGCGAGGCCAAAAATAACACGAGATAATTCTTCGACGGTTGTTCCTAATAAGTGTGCTGCTCGTTGAGCTGATTGAGGGTTAACGAATTGGTAACGATTATTTGTATTTCCTACAAAATAATATTCTGTTATTTCAATTGCTTTACGACAGTGTGCTTTTGCAACTAGAAAACCTACCTTTGGTAGCGCCAGCACAACCAAGATGAAATATGGCAGCTAAAACTGACCAGATTGCCTTTTGTTCTTGTTCACTTACTTCAAGTACATTCAAGGCACCGCAAACTTTCACAAATTCAGTTTGAGCTCTTTGTTTATCTTCATGTTTTTGAAGCAAGGTAATGAATGCATTCTGTTCATTACCCGACATATTTTCAAGGAATAGCTCTTTCCGTAGGTTACCCTCCACACCCGATAACAAACGATACATAACATGAAACGTGCTTTCCAAATCGATCCTCCTGGCAATTCGCGA
Organism: Melanotus villosus; assembly: GCA_963082815.1. NCBI lineage: Eukaryota > Metazoa > Arthropoda > Insecta > Coleoptera > Elateridae > Melanotus > Melanotus villosus. The sequence goes on from OY720426.1 coordinate 42,726,416, forward strand.
TTTTTCCAGCATTAAAATCTGAATGCTAGCCGAAGCAATAACACCACTTTGATCGAAATCCAGGCTGAATATCTGAGTAAATTTAGTTGCATTTATATTCATGACAGTTTTACAATTTCCGAAGCTTTCCAAAACCGTCCAAATGGCTGTCAGTTTTTCAACCGTTAGGACTTTATTAACTGTTCCTGCTGCTGTTACAAGGTATTGAATACAATGTCTAAAATTTGTGGTTTTTCCTGAACCCGATCGTCCTAAAAATGCTATGGATTGATCTCTTCTCGACGACAACATATTGTGATAAGCCGATTGAGACATCGAATATATGTGAGGTGGCATGTCTTCATTTTTGCAGCCTTTGAATAAGGCAATTACCTGTAATGTAAAAAAGGTTAAAGCAAACTGAAATTAATTAAAAACATGGGCTTACTTTTTCCGAGTATATCGCAAGAGGTGCCATGGGATTAATAACAAGTAATGTGTTATTGCCGGCATACGTATGAATCAAATTGGTTGCATAACGTTGTCTTAAGGTATGAAGAAGGCTGGATTCATTGAGATGCCTTAAGGAGGCCAGATCATCTGCTCTGTCGAACTGGGGAGGATTTGCCTGAAAAAAACATTCATTTAAAATCTTACTTATGTTTACGTATTAAGAGTTTGAATAGCAGTGAAGAGAGAGATTTAGAAGCATTTAAAGCAAGTAAGAGAATAATTAGATGGACACAAAACCACAGAACGAGAAGGAGAAAGAGGATAGTACTACGGAGTAAAAGAACGAAGGAAATAGCACAGCACAAAACAGAAAAACGGAAGAAGAGACAAAGATGGGAAAATCGACGGATATTAGTAGTACCTATGTTACAAACAATGATAGAAGAGTTACGGAAAAACACAGAAGAAACTAGAAAATTACCAGAGGAAGTGGAAAAGAAGCGTTTAAAGCAGGCAGGAGAATAATTAGATGGACACAAAACCACAGAACGAGAAGGAGAAAGAGGATAATATTACAGAGCAAAAGAAGGAAGGAAATAGTACAGAACAAAACAGGAAAACGAAAGAAGAGACAAGGATGGAAGAATCGACGGATATTAAAAGTATGTTACAAACAATGACAGAAGAGTTACGGAAAAACACAGAAGAAGCCAGAAAATCAAGAGAGGAAATGCAGCAAACGGAGAGAAAATGGGAAGATGAGAAAAAACAACTAAATGAGAGAATAGATAAATTAGAAAACCAAGTGGAGGCCACAGAAAAAGAGAAAAGAAGATCAAATGTGGCGATGAAACGAATAAAATTAGAAAGCCAGCAAAAAGAGGAAGCAGTTGCGCAGTTTTTCAAAGGGAAGCTAGAGGATGAGACAGAGATCAAAAAAACAATAACTATAACCAACAAAGGGGTAAGTAAAATCAATAAATATAGTAAAGATAAAAACATGGAGGAAATTAAAGCCAAACTAAAAGGTTCAAAAATATATACAGAAAACGATTTAACATTAAAGGAGAAATCAGGAAGAAACAAAGCAAATAAGATACCTAGCAAAAGATTATCATCGAAGCAAAACATACAGGGTGTTAGGTAATGCTTCTGCCAAACTTTCAGGGTGGGTTTGTAACGATAAATTTTTTCTTTTCTTTTTTTCCCTTTAATTATTTTGTGGTTGTTAATAAAGTTTTATTGTTACTTCATGTATTAGACTCTTATTTATTCGCAAAAATGTTGTTCCTGTATCTTTAACCCTTTGAGAATAAAAAGTAAAATTAAAGCATGCTTTTTCTCAGAAACTGTGTATATTAGAAAATAATTCTATAATCCTTTTTTGCTCCACTTGTCATTATAAAGCTATTTCCAAAGTTTTGGCAGAAGCATTACTTAACACCCTGTATATCTGGGATGATAAGGAAAATGGCGTAGTAGCGTCAAAAAACTAAATGACAAAATAGAAGGAGACCGATAAACGATTTTGGATATTGCATTATAAGGCACAGAAATAGGCCATACAAGCATTATCAAAACATTAATAACGCACAAAAATCAAAGGCAACAACATCTAAAAATAGGAACATTGGATATCAAAAGCATAAACGTAAAGGAAGAAGAGCTAATAGAGGAGATGAAAAGACAGAAGTTAGATACTTGGGGATTACAGAAACAAAAAATAGAGGGACAGGACTAAAAATGATGGCAAAGAGGTATTGGACAGGGGTAAACAATGAAAGAGCACAAGCAGGAGTAGGGTTGATAGTGAGCCCGGGAAAAATAGAAAGTATAATGAAAGAATACCAAAAAACTGGACCAAACAAATATATGGTCAAGGATGGTGGTGTATGTACCAAATGACGAAGCCCCAAAAAAACCGAGGACGAATTTGCAAAACGAACTAGATTCGAGTAATAATAGTAGGTATTATAATAATAATAATGGGGGACCTAAATGGGCGAATGGGTAAAGATAACAGAGGAATAGAACAATATTTAGGCACCCCAGGAGAAGAGGCAAAACATAATGGGGAAAGAATTATACAGTTATGCATTGAAAACGATTTAACCGAGTCGAGGGGAGATATCAATAATCGATTACTTTATAGAAAAGAAAATGGCGAGAAATAAAAGACATGAGGATAAACCGAGAACCGGAAATTGGAAGTGATCACTTTATGACATCAAAGCAAGAGCAGAAAAACATAAAAACAGAAAATTTGTTAAAGAAGAAATTAGAAGTTACAAACTGAAAACAGACGATATTAATGAAAGGTATCAAAAAGTATTAAACGAGAAACTGGAAATGGGAAGCACAGCAACGAATATGGAAGAAAAATTGCTCTGTGGGGTAACGAAAACGGGAAATACGAATACAAAGAGAATGTCATGGTTGACCCCTAAGCTAAGAGAAGTAGTTAAAAGGAAAAATGAAAGATGAAAATAAGTAACTACAAGAAAGCCAGGACAGAGGTTAGGGAAAAAGTTAAGAAAACAAAGCAGTGGCCTTGGAAGGAAATAAAATGAAAAAGATTTCAGACAAAATCAAAAACTATTTTACGGTACCTTAAAACAACTGAGGAAGAAGGAGGACACGACACTGAAAAATATAAAGGACAAACATGGAAATCTACTAACAAAGGGGGAAGAAATAATGAATCGATGGAAAGAGCATTTCCAATAAATGGTAGAGGAAGATAATGACATAGAACAAGGGATAAGTGGACAAGGAAATGAAGAGCAAATGGAAGACCAAAACAGGAAAATTGCAATGAAGCAAGAAGTGGAAATAAGTGAAAAATGAATCGACGGAGCTATAAACAAGTTAGGTACCTACTAAGTATAGATGGAATAACTCTGGAAATGATCAAGTATAGGAAAAATAGGCAAAGAATGATTACCTACTCAATTTGATAAACGAAGTAAGAGAAATGGGAAAAATAGTCCCACAGAGAAATCACGTTCCTGAGTGTACCCGGCAAAATATATGCAAGGATTTTAGAATCAAGAATAAGAAAGAACTTAGAGGATATAATAGAAAATACGCAATGTGAATTTAGAGCAAACAGAGGAGTGCAGGACCAGATATTTATAATAAGGCAACTAAGTGAAAAAGCGATTAAAAATGAAGATAAATACACATCTGTTTTGTGGATCTGCAGATGGCTTTCGATAGAATTAAAAGAGAACAAGTGTGGAAAACATTGAAAAAGAGGAATTGACGACGAAACCGTAATAGCAGTTAAATCCCTATATAAGGAAGACAACAATACAGTAAGATCAAGAAACGAGGAATCAAAGGACTTCAGAACAACACGATGTAATACGATGAGGCAATAAAGGAAAGTAAGAAACAAGCTAAAGCATACAAACTAGAGAACTGAAGTGGCGGAACTATTATACGCTGATGATATGGTGACCATAGGCTGGTAAAACACTATACTAGGATATCAAACCATCTCAGACCGAGAGACTGAAAACTAAAGCAATACCACATAATTTAAATATAGTGGTTGCCTACGATCCAACAACAGAGAATTCCGAACAGGAAATCTAAACATTTTACGAGCAGCTAAAGGATGCATTTCATAATATTAAAAATGAAAATCGGACAAGGAACTGACAATGACATAATAGGCAACTATGGGCTTGGCAACAGAAACGAGAGGGGAGAAAAACTAGTACAATTTTGTAAAGAACTCCAATTTGCTGCCATGAACACATCCAAACGACAATCAGGACACCATCATCAGAAATCAAATTGATTATTTAATGATCAACAAAAGATATCGGAATGCATTAACATCTACAAAAACATATCCAGGAGCCGATATATCTTCTGATCATAACTTAGTACTACCAACAATAAAACTCAGGCTCACCGAAAATATTAAAAAGACGGAAACCCACAAACGAGTAGACATAGACTTGCTTAAAGACACAGCAATTAAAGCTAAAGTCAAACAAGAGGTGAACACTAAATTAGCAGAAATACAGGTACAGTAGTTTTCATCTAGCATTTGGGTTGTGACGTCAATAAGCTCCGCCCAAAAGCTGTATGGGTAGACACGCGTTCGTGCGCAGTAGGTAATGAAAACCTAGTTTAGAAAGAGATGAAGTATAGTTGGAGTGTGAATTTATAAGCAGCGCGTTGACGTCACAACCCAAATCCTAGGTGAAAAATACTGTACAACCAGAAAAAACCGTAAATAAAAAATGGGAGGACATCAAGAGTATAATAACAACGACAACAAACAATAATTTGAGAGCACACGACACCATGAAAGAGAAGAGGAAATGGATGAACAGCGAAATATTAGACCTAATCGATTCAAGGCGCAAACTAAAGAATAGAGACAAGCCAAAATACAAAGAGCTAAATAAAGAGATTAAAAGAAAAATAAAAATGGCAAAGACAACTGCACAAAGAGGCAGCGCAGCGGGCATATTCAAAAATAATAATATCAGAGTGTTGTTAACTGATGACCAAGGGAAAGTAATCTGGGATCCCGAAACAAGGCTGAAAACATGGGAAGAATATATTAAAGAACGCTTCGCAGAAGAAGATAGAAACGAAATGATAACGCGCAGCGTGTGTAACGACAAGAAATAATCACAGCATTAATTCGCCCAAAAAACGGGAAATCTCCGGGCCCAGACAATATGTACGTGGAAGTGATAAATCAAATAGATGAAGAACATTTAGAACCTATAGTTCACTTGTTCAACCAAATATACGAAACAGGGATAATTCCCGAAGAATGGTTAACATCCACGTTTATACCTATCCCGAAGAACACCAAAGCAAAGAAATGTGAGGAACACCGTGAGTTACTTTTTAAAGGTAGGTATTCTTAAAAATTATCCATGAAAGAGTATACAGGAAAATTGCGGAACATATCACAAGTAAACAATTCGGCTGCAGGAACGGGTTCGGTACAAGGGAGGCTTTGTTCGGCATCTAAGTACTTATACAAATAGCAAGAGACGTAAACAGCGATGTATATGTATACGCTTGTTTTATTGACTTTACAAAAGCGTTCGATAAAATCAATCATCGGAAACTCATGAAAATCTTAAGAGAGAATTGGAATAGATAAACCAGAAAGCCGTATAATAATGAACCTGTACTGGGGACAAAATGCAACAATCAGAACGGAAGGTTCAACATCATCTCAAATAGAACTTCAGAAGGGAGTGGGACAAGGGTGCGTCCTTTCACCTTTCTATTTAACATATATTCGGAAGAAACTTTTCAGAGAAGCACCCGGGGAACGAGATGGAGGACTAATTATAAACGGTATGAACATTAACAATATCCGATACACTGATGACTCCACATTATTAGCAAAAAATGCCGACGATTTACAAATATTAATTAACCGAATCGTAGAAACCAGCGACGAATACAGGCTGAAACTAAACATAAAGAAAACAAAGATTATGATTATCAGCAAACAGAATATCAACGCGGACTTTTACGCTTATGGGAAGAAATTACAACGAGTGAAAAAAATTACGTATGTAAATGATGAATGGGATCACTCTATTGAAGTGAAGATAAGGATAGAAAAAGCAAGAAACGCATTCAACCGTATGAGGAATGTGTTATGCAATTTGATCTCTTCGTTGCTACGTTTTTTCGGTGTTGTACTATGGTGTGGAGGCATGGACACTATCGGAGAATACTTGAAAGCGGCTTGAAGCATTCGAATTCTGGTGCTACAACGCATGCTCAGAATTTCTTCTCACCATAATACCATGTAACAAATGAAAGGGTTCTGGAACGTCTAGATAAGGGAAAAGAGATAATCCTAACAGTCAAGAAAAGAAAAATCTCGTATTTCGGACATATTATGAGGGGGAAAAAATACAGATTGATGCAAATCATATTGCAAGGAAAAATAGAAGGAAAAAGAGGGCCAGGTCCTGGCTGAAAAATATAAGGCAATGGACAGGGCTGACATCAACCGAATTGTTCAGATCAACGGTTAATAAAATCAGATGGGCCATGATAATCGCCAACGTCCAATGAGGATAGGGCACGCAAAGAAGAAGTTATATTCTGCGAAGTAAAAACAAATATCAGTACTGCAATGAAAATCAAAGTATTAGAACAATGCATCATTCCAGTTTTAATATACGGAACATAAATATGGGAATTTACAGTAAAAACTCTACGAAAGTTTCAACTTACTCGGCGACACATGGAAAGGACACTCTGCGAGATAGAAAAACTGTACAATAGATAAGACAAAGGACTAAAATGGGGAGGATATAGTGAGCATAATGACAAGAAGTAAAAGGAGATGGGCAGGCCATGTCGCCCAGATGGAGCAGAACAGATGGCCTAAAATAACAACAGAATGGAAACCGTGGGGCGAAGACAAGGACGACCGATCACAAGATGGATCAATGAAATAGAGAAAATTGCAGGAAAAAGATGGATGGCGTTGGCACGGAATAGAGATGAATGGAGCAATGCTGGGGAGGCGTATGTCCATATGTGAACAACGTAAAGATATACATATAACGCAGAGCTGAAGAAAAGTAACATAAAAATCAACACAATAAAAACCAAAACCATGAGATAATAAGCACAGAACCAAAGACATGGTATTATCATAGAAGGAACGAAATGAGCGCAATAAATATTTGGGAGTATGCATAAGTAGCAATGCTAAATTAGATCTTGAAATAAAAGAACGAGTAGTGGTACCAAAAGAAGTAAAGACAGAGGTGTTCAAGAAAGTGGTGCTGATGGTTTTGACAAATGGCCGTGAATCGTTGGACTATATACACAAATGGGCAATGGAAGAACGGCAAAAAAGGTGTACGAAGCAAGAATTCATGGAAAACGTAGGCCAAAAAAACTGGAGGGAAGGAGGTGAAAGAGGCGGTAGAAGATATGGCAGCGAAATGAAGTACCAAAAATAATACAAGATTAAAAGAAATGGAAGGAAATCTGTAGGAAATTACCAACCAAAGGGGACAACTCAACTCAATAGCCTTACACCGCCAGATGGAAAGGCTTGGGATTAAGCAGGTAAGTAAGTATTAAGGGTTTACCTTTTCAAGATCATCCTCATCTACGTCTAAGATATCTCCTGTATGTTCGAGACGTATTCTTAATTTTCCGGTATCGAGAGAAACACTTGCATCTTTCCTTGCAGCCGCAAAGCCACCTCGATGCACCAGCCAAACTTTTTCCGCATCGAGCCATTGCTTTTCGGTTGCGACTTGTTCTTCCGATTTGGCCTGCAATAATAATAAATTTATTATGGTTGTAATTAGAATAACATGGTGTATACACTTATTATGTCAAGTTACTCAAAAGCCATCGTTTTTCGAGTTCTTTTTTTTCAGTTTTCGATATTTGTTGCGATATTTATGTTACATAAATAAAAGTTTTATTTTTAATGATTATTTAATATCTGAATTATTACACACTTTCAGGTTATTAAAACTATTTTCTATAAAAAGTTTAATGTGGTTTTTATGTTTAAAATTATTTATGTAATTAATCGATGCGTTTTGCAAATTTTAATAAATTTTGACTGCACCCTAATTTGGCCGATATATTTTAGTGTGGAATTAAAACCTTAGAAAAAAATTGGTGTCATGCTTTAAATATTTATTTTAATCATATTACGACCTATCTACTCGTATTAATGAACATGAATAAGAACAGAATGTCTTTGGAATTCCTTATCTTAACCCATTATAATGCCAAATGTGAAAGTGTTTCATGTCAGACATGAAATATTTGGTTGTTCGGCATAGTTGTTAAAACATTTGTTGGTAATTAAATTTTTTAAATTAGTACTTTATGGCTTTACGGAGGGCTTATTCATATAAATGGTAACTAACCGTTAGCTTACCTCCTGATTATTCTTTCCATCACTATTAACCTTTTGTTGCAAAAGCTCATTTAAATCTTTTAAATAATTATTTTTGTCGTTGTTAACAAAGTTACATTTCTTCGTTTCGGATAAGCTGATAACTTCTTCTAACGTTACAGTTTTTACATTCTTTTTTCTCCTGGTGCTTCTTCTAAAAGAATTTCTGAAATTATTTTGAACCAATTTACTAGAGTTCCACGGAGGTTTAATATTGCAATTAGTATGCAAATCTCCGTTTTTCGAATTAACACGTTTCTGTTCTGTAACTACATTACAAATGTCAGTATCAGCAGGCATGATTATTTTATCCTTTGCATGATTATTAACAGTAGAAGACCTCGAGGAGTCAGATTCGTTTATGTTAATTTTATCATTTAATACTTTTTTTAGTCTGTCGCGTCGTTTTTGCCTTTTTTCTTTTTGCGTTAAGTTCTTATCGTTTTTATTTGACGTTTCTTTTCTAAGCTCTTGAATCCAGCTCGGGTTTTCGTCATCTTCCTTTTCTAAATGACGCATTTTGGCAGTTTTTGCTGAAGAAGCTTTGGTAGCCGTTGTGTGCAATCGATCTATAATTGCCGGATTGAATTTTTGGGCAGAACAGCTTCCATTTTTATCGTTTAACGAATCCAAAGAATCGGATTCGCTGTGCCCTTCCGAACTAACACTGGAGGTTTTTGAGTTTTTACGAGGCTTAAGCTTGACAGAATTTAGTTCGCTTTCTGAATTCTTTTCACAAATCACTCCGTTTGTGTTTATTTCTTCGATAATTAGATTTTTGGAGTAATTTCCACAGGCGTGCGCTGTGCCTTTGCAACCCCGATGCTGTTGTGCTGTATTTTTCTTTGGATTTTGTGGTGAAAAGTCGTTACCACACCTTAGCGAATTTTCGAAGGCCTTTTGCAGGTGATACATTGTTATTTGCTGTACGAATTACTTCTTTGACTTTCCTTATGGCATTCTTAAATCCTGGTTTTTTCAGATTAACATAAGAGTTAAATAAAATTAAATTCGCTGGATGGGAACATCAGTTATTAAACAGAATTCTTAGAACCCTCAACAAATACTCAATTATTACGTTTTAGAATTTGTAATTTTTGTATCATTGCACTTGAAATGAAATTTTGAGAAAAGTTCTTAAAAGTAGAATTTTGGATCTCACTTGTCCTGCTGTTGATTTATTTTTCTCTACTGAACTATTTAAAAAAAGGAGGAAATTTAGCTTATTTCCCGCGTTTAAAAGGTTAACTTTATGCTAGTGTTTCGGTATTAATCAGTTTTTGTAGATTTTAGAAATTAAATTAGCAATTCTCGCTTGTTTAGCATTCGCACTACAAAAACTGTTGTTTAATGACAGCCTACTTATTCACACTTTATTAGAAAAAGTTAGTTTTCCTTATATGGTAATAGATAGGCAAACACTTGAAGTTTCTTCATAAAAATACAGAGTTAATAAATAGGCCACCTACTTTCCTTCGTTTAAAAATTAATCATTTTAATCACACGCGATTTATGAAAATATTACAAGTAAATATTTCCACAACTAAACGTGGGCATAAATTACACAAATAAATAGTTGGGATTGTTAGTTAAGCGTTTTTAAGGTGTGTTTAATAAATGTAAACGGCTGTATTTGCAGGTTAAAGAGCATAGAATTTGACCCAATGAAGTCCTATGAGCGAGCAATTGAACTTCGTGAACTCAATTTTTGAAATTAGAAATTTTACTAATAGTTTCAAACATCTTTAATCTAAATTAATAGCCAATGAATTTTTGGGGAATTTCGTAAATGAATCAGTTTAAGTGAAAGTCATTGTTTAGTCAAATATTAACTGCAGAATAAGCTCAAGAAATTAATTTTCAAAATAAAGCAACAGCAAAAACATCAAATTAACTTATAAATCTGCTCAATAAATATTCATTACTCGACAATCCAAAATTTTCTGTCCGAAAGCAATAAAAAATGCAGCTTTATCTATTAACTACAAAGAAGAAAATTTACGAGCTTTACATACCGTAGGAGTTATTGATTAGGACTAATTTCGATCTAAAAAGGGGGCCCAAATATATTAGTTCTTATTTACGATTTTGTATAATTTTCCTGTGCGGAAAGTGCGTAGGATTTCTACTGTAATTTGTGTAGGAAATTTTTTTGACACAACACGAAATGTTAATAATATTTAAGGTTAGTGATCACAAACCCACCCATTCGCTAAAATAATCCCACACTTAGTTTATATTAAAAAACGAAAGAAGAAACGAAAACAAATTAGTGATTTTATTTTATTTTGTTAAAGTGATTGGGTTGATCGAGATCTTAAGATTGAAAAATTGCCCGAACGAAAAGGATCGTAAACAATACGAATATAACAATAAACAAAAACATGATAAAGGTGTAAACTACAGTCTTCGCAAGGACAGTAAATTTGTAATTTTAAAATTGCATACATGATGAAGTAGGTAAACTAGGCGCAGCTTTTACAAGGATAATGTTCCATTCAAAAATATAAGTGCGGTTTTGCTGTTTCGAGTACCATTTTGTATTGATTTCAAGTTGCGGATCCCAAATTTTGTATTTAATTATTTAAACATAAAGAGAACAAACATACGAATCTAAGGCAGCTATGGGAGTAACAAATGCATAAACCTAAGGGGATTTGTTCATTTAGCCCTGAATTGTTTTTGTTAAACCATACTGTATATAACACGTCTTAACGGTAATGAGAATTAATCAATGAATTAAATTAACCAATTCAAATTATTAATTCAGTTGCATAATGATCGGCCAATTCAATCAACTCCTTATATTTTTATGCAAAAAACTAAAAGCTTTCTTGAAATTCTAGTTGGATTTCCTGACATCAAAATTTATTTATTTATTGGTTAAAGGTAAACGTAAAGTTAGGTTATATAAAGTAACCTACTTTGTTTTTAACGTTAGATCAATATATATGTTAATTAAACTGTTTACTCAGAATATTTAAGTTTAAATTATACGCAGCAGGTTTTGAAAATTACAGCACGCGTTATTTTCTCATTCAATTTCATCCTTGTTATCCTTAAAGAATATTAATTTGACGAAGTTTGGTATTTTTCTAGTTAGACAAGTGCCGATTTTTCTTTAAATTAATGTCTAGTTATTTAAAAAAAATTGAGTTAAAGTTACAACGGTTGATTTTACTAAAAAAAAAAACTTTAAATGAAGTTCCCACCAGCGAATTTTTCCACAACTTAAGCTTCGTCCATCCTTACAAGGCTTAGAATTCGCGCACGATTTTTTTGTACTTTTATTTATTAAAAACCTTGTGCAATATAAGTTCCACCCACATCAAAAATGTGAAGAAACTTCCACTCGAAATCAACCACTAGAACCACTTACAAAATAACCACTCCGCGTTGTTAAAATAAAAACACTGAGAACTTGTTTAAATGTTAATGGTAGGAGACAAGCGGTTTAACATTTACCTAACTATTAACTACGAAACGAAAATACATATAAAACACGATTTTATACACCAACAATAATATTCCTCTACTCTATACAACCAACAACGTGAAACTGAGAGTGACCAAGACAGTCCTTCCATTTCATCTCACTATTCGTGTCTTGTATAACAAGTAGGATGGATTTATCTTAAGTGCCTGGTACGACTTAAGTATTTAATGCAACTATAAATTAATTGGTGCTGAAATTCGGTTTTTAAAATTAAATTTGAGAACTTATTTAAGGCCCAAGTTTTATGTTAAAAAAATTCGTTTAAGGTTACCAACAACTAGTTTGAAGTTTTCTATCATAAAACATGATTTTCTTTGCCAAAATAAAATGCAAAATATCTTCGCTGGTTTGCATGTTTGTTTGCTGAACGCTTCCAGCAAGTTGATTGGACAATTTGTAGAAATTATTTGTTTAAAGAACAACCTGAAGGAACAAACAGCCACAAAATATCTCAGGTAGCCTTGCTTTTAACAATGACTAGAAGAAGACTTTTAACGATTGGAATTGGGTTCAATTATTTAAAATATCCAAACAACTAAAATCTATCTGAAGAAGTAAAGCATGCCCGAAGAAATATTTCATTTAGAACAATTAAAACAGAGCTTTATTTCCCCAAAAAATGTAATTAAATTCGTTTTGCTTTCTGTTGGTTTTAACATTATTTATTATGAGTTTCCAAGTTGGTAGCCTAATAATCGTTAGTTAACTTCCCACATGGTGAAATCCAAGAACGGGGTCGGATTGCTTCCAATATTGGGCACCACAATAACCAATTATTCCTTTAACTTCTTTAAATAAATATTCTTTGGACGATTTTCGTGGCAAATGATGAATTTATGCATTAATTTCTTTGGCTTTCTAATCGAATATTCAAAATGTAAACAATTTCCACGAAATTCCACGAGTATTTTTAACATATTTTTAATATTCACGCTGTAAAAAGAATTATTATTGTCTGGTATTATTGTTAGTATAGGATTTCCTAACAGTCAACATTTAAATGCTAATTTTAAGTCTTGCACTGCCTGCAAGGACGAGGTACGCCTACCTAAATTCCACCTACAGGTTGATTTTTAACTTTGATTAGAAGCAAGTACCAGTATGAGTAATCGTTTCCCCAATATCATAATACCAGTTGATTATTTTTAATGTTGATTTAGTTTTATTAAATTGTCCATATTTAATTAATTTGTAGCTGAAGTCACCTTCGAGCCTTTCGTGTTATTATTTTGATTTCAATTGAGATTAATATTTTGAGAAGTCGCTTTAAAGATAGATTTTTGACCTTTAGCTGACTTTAATAGCAAAATTTCAAGCTTTCCTCCTTTCATAGTACTCTAAACATTGTTACAATAAAATAATAAAACTGAAATCAATTCTGTTTTGTTAATTTTTAACATTCGGAACTCAAGATTAATTTTAATAGGCAAATATTCTTTCAGTTTGCTTAATCTTCGAATTTTTCCTGGTCCTTTAATTTCAACTGGCTAAAATAATCAAATTAAAACTGAAGAAGGTACAATTTCCAACAAACATGCATCCAAATGAATACTAATTAGTGTCTCAACATAAAAACATGTAAATTATTCCTGCTTTTAAGAAATAAATGAATACAGCAAAAAGTGATCTGATTTCTCTGAGTTGAATTTTTAAAATTCCGAAGTTTTAAGAACGAGTTATGGTTTGACTTACGCAACTAATTATTTTCTCAGAAATGCGTCTCCGATTTAAAAATATTAATTAATAATGGATTTTCAAAATGTATGGTGGTTGCAAAAAACTTAAAGCCACCTACTTGAAGCATTCGGAGATTTAACTTCCTGTAAACGTAACGAACAATCACCCCACACTTTGTTTTTGCACTTAGAGTTAATTATTCCAAAAATTTGAAAACGTTCGTGCACGGATAAACGACACTCAATATTGTAACACAAACAAACCTAAAATGACTATTCTCGGACTGATTAGCGAAAAGTTAAATTCGTTAATTTGTAACTTAAATATCTAAAGTCGTCCCTGACCAATTAGAAATGCAAGAAATCGTATGTGAATGTATTTTTTATATTGACTGAATTTATTATAAGAAATACCAACGCTTTAAATGTTGTAAAATAATTTAAGCAGACCTCTTACGAAATTTTATGCTCATTCAAGAGTATTTCTTTCTCATATTGTTATTGCAGCGCCCATGAAGAATCATTAATAATTTGCATTTTGCAGTTAGCAACCAACAATTCCTAGCGATCTAAAATTCAAATCCCCTTTTTATTTATATATAGGTTGCTCGAAAATTAATTTCCTGGCAGTATATGATATGTTCAAATGTTCAAATAATTATTTGGTTGGGACATCACTGATTTGATTTTTGATCAGCAGAAATCAGCAGAGAAAGTACATTAAATGGCCATGTCAATTGGATTATTAGAATCAAAATAGGACAGATAAAGTTTAAAATGACAGAACTTTTCTTTATTATGTTTTTAAATCTTAAGATGAAAATGGTATAATTATAATTCCAAATTATACAGTATACTCAAGTTTATAAAGAACAGTTTAACAACCCAGTTAACGTAACTAAGCTTGAAAAATTATAAGAATCTCGTACGACAAACCCTGGTTGTTTTAACAAATAATCAAGTAAATATTCAGAATGTTGCTCATATTTCAACATCAAATAAATCCTTACATTTGTAAACAAATATTAATTCTTTATTGTTATTATTGTGTTGATAACAAACTAAGTACTTTTAGGAGTGAAGATCTGGCATTGATACTTTTCTTTATTAAAACAAAGATTACATAAAGACCAACTAAGCATTCAACTCATCCTTTCTTCTAAGATATCTGAGAGGATGATCGAATACCAGTGAATATGTAACTAACGGAAGTCAAGAGAAACATAGGACCTATGGCACCTCCTTGAGGAACCCCAGAGTATCCTATATAATGAACAGAATCAATCCCATTACAACAGACACAAAGTTCTCTCGCATGTAAATAATTATATGTAATAATAAGAAAAGTTACAACGCTTATTTTATCTAGTTCGTCAGTAGTCTTAAAGAAATCAGTTATATCGATCTGAAAGTTATTATTGAACGTTTCGGAAATATATTGTGTAAAAATAAATAAATTGGTATTGGTAGAGCGTTTTCAAATAGCCAGATAGTTAATACGAAAAAGAAAAGTGTCCACGATAATTTTGTATTTTATTACTAAATAAATTAATCGGTAATTAGATTTAGTAATAATTATATTATATTTTGATTTTAATTCCGAAACTCAGGCTGTTATACAAATAAAATATTGAAAATAATAGGAAAAGATTTCTTTCTTCCTCTTAAGGCCGAAGTCTAGACCTGTTATTAACTCATAACAATGAGTTTTTTGAGTCCTCTTTACACGTACGCCAGGAGGCCAACTTTACCCTTGAAGAAGATGATCGACCTGCAGTGCTGTGAGGTTAACGGTTATCAAAGGTGTTAGTGTGATAATCGGAAGCGCCGGTTTAACGTACCCTCCAAAAAACGGAGAAGCGTACGACTTCTAAAATTCCGGCGGGGATATCGCCGGTCTCGGGAATCGGACCCGAGATGCCTACTTGACAGACTAAGGCCTTTTACAGGTGGCTATCCGCTCCTCGAAGAAAAAGATTTCATAAAATTATTAGGAAAAGGCCAGTGTTTCGAGGAGGGTTTTGCCAAGCAAAGAAAAATTTGGTTACAAAAAATACATGATACTGATGAGCAAACCCAAGATCTCTTAATAACAAAATATCTAATGCAGAAATCAAACGAATCCTTTTCGAAATCAAAATTTAGAATGATTCATTGTAAATCATAATTTTGATTTGTTTTCTTTCAATAAAATAAATATGGAATTGGAAGATGATTGAGTAGTATTTAGTATTGTACATATTAGCAACGCAAGTTAAAAATATAAAGGTCCTATGGCAGTTTCTTGAGGAACCCCAGAACAACCTACAGTATCAGAATTCATGTCATTACAGCCGACTCACAAGGTTACTCATGGCCCAATAAGTTTAAATGGATTAATAAGAGAAGTGGCAATGCTTATGAAGTTTAATCAGCAATTAATAACTAGACATGCCTGAAAGAAATCAATAACATTACTCTGACACTTATTACAGATGTTTCAGAAACATATTTAGTAAAAATTGTAATGCAATTGAAATTACACCCGATGTGTACTCCGGAGAATATTATTGATGATTCATATCGAGAGGTTCATAAGATATTGCAAGCAGTTAACATTAAAAAAGAAAAGAGAAACCATAACTTCCGCTATTCATGTTAACCTTCAGAAACGATGAAGACATTAAAACAATATATGAGACAAAAGGGATATTAGGCATGAAGGTTGAAATAGAACCACTAAGAAAATCCAAATTGATATCCCAATGCAAGAAATGCCATGGACCCCCCCCCCCCCGGAATTTCTGTAATAGAGAACCAAGGTGTGTAAAATGTGCTGGCAAACACCATAGGAAAGGATGTATGTAAAATGAATGAAAACATGCAGCCGAAATGTGCGGCGAAGCACACCCAGCCAGTTACCGAGAATTTAGAGAAGCGTTTAGAAGGTGGCCGAATTGATAATGATACAGAAACCTGGAAAACCACCCAATAAAACATCGATTCATCTCGCTCCTATCGATAATCTCAAAGCTATTTGAAAAACTATTTCTCAGGAGGCTGAAATCAATAATAGAAAGAAAAAGGCTGATTCCTACACACCAGTTCGGATTCAGAAATCAACATTCAACTATACAGGGAATTTTTCTTTTTAGTATACATATCTCCTATGTATACTTTTAAAATAAACGCAATATGTAGGCAACCAACTATACACTAAACGTCACGTCACGTGGTGGGTTGGTGCGTAAAGGCTATGTTTCGTATTTGTAAATAAAAACTAAATCAAAATTAGTGGAATATCAAAATAATTTTAATTCAACGATTATTCTAAAACATAAAATATCAACAATACAAAACAGAAAGGAAAATAAAAACAGCAACAGTTAAAGACTAATTTTTTGACATTAACTTAATTTGATGAATTTCGCCACAGCATGCTAATTTTTTTTATTTACAAACATGAATCATAACCTTTACGCACCACGTGACACGACGTTTAGTGTACAGTTGGTTGCCTACACATTGCGTTTATTTTAAAAGTATACATAGGGGTTATGTATACTAAAAAGAAAAATTCCCTGTAGATCAAGTCCACAGGATAATAAGCATAATTGAAAAATGTCTCGAAGAGAAAAAAGTCTGCTCAGCAATCTTCCTAGAAGTTGCACAGGCTTTTGATAAAGTAAACTTGGAAAATACTGCTTAAACAATTTTCTGAACTCCTGAAATCTTACTTTGCAGATAGACTATTCAGGATTAAGGCAGGAAAAAGCAGTAAAACTAGAAAACTCCAAAAAGGCCTCCCACAAGGTTCAGTGTTGGCCCCCCTCCTGTTCAGTCTATTCATAGCCGACATACCGGAAATAGAAGGAAGAAAATTCTGCTATGCAGACGACATAGCGTTAGCTGTGAAGCACAGCGTAATGGAAATTACCGAAGAAATACTTACCAATGACCTAACAGTAAGAAGTGGAGGTTATGCCCGAGCATAAGTAAGACAGAGGTGTCCTGCTTCCACTTGAATAATAAACTAGCAAATCGTCGCCTAAAGATTTACTTCAATAATGAGCTCCTGAGACACAACCCTTCCCCGAAATATCTCGGAGTGACACCGGATCGGACACTCTCGTTCAAGAAGCACCTCTCAAATACTGCAGCGAAGCTGAGAACGAGAAACAACATACTACAAAAACTATGCGGTACCTCATGGGGTGCAACTGCAAGTACCCTGCGCCGCACCGTTCTCGGCCTCGTCTACTCCAGCGCCGAATATTGCGCAGCTGCTTCGATCAACAGTACCCACACAAAATTAATCAACACACAACTGAACCACAGCATGCGACTCATAACGGGTACCATCCGCTCCACCCCATTGCACTAGGCTTCCGTTCCTGAGTGGAATAGCCCCACCAAGCCTTCGTAGACAGAGCGCACTCCACCGAGTCTACGAAACAATTCTCAAACAACCTGACCTTCCTATACATCAAGATATACCAGCAGTCAGAATTAATAGACTGCGATCCTGAAATCCGCCAGTACGACAAGCAGAAAACCAAGTCGTTACAAATGTCGATCTCTTGGCACAATAGAAAACAGAGTGGGAAACAAACACAGAATGTCACCTACATGCTATATTTACTGGCTCCAAACTTCCTCCTGGTTCGGAGCTGCCACGCAGAACCTGGTCAACCCTTAATAGACTCAGAACGGGCCATGTGCCGACTCTCTATATAAATGGAACAGGGTACCAACACCACAATGCGACTGCGGCGGACCCCGACAAACTATCCAACACATCATCAACAACTGCCACCTGCGAGTCTACCGAGGAGAATGGAACAGCATCCTACAAGCATCCCAAACAGCCCTAGCATGGATAGACAATCTTGATATACGCATATAAGTAACACAACATAACAAATAACAAAGTATTACTCTGTAATATGCAATATGTCATTGTGTGTGCCATACGCTAATAAATAAATAAGGCAGGAGTACCACAAGGCAATGTACTGGGGCCGATACTTTACCTCTTGTACACTAGTGGCATACCAACAATCGACCAAACAACTATAGCCATTCTCGTAGACGACAGTGCAATACTAGCGGTAGGCGAAAGCACTGAAAAAACAACAGAAATGCTTCAGCAAGCCATAAATGAGGTAGATTCATGGACAAAAAGATGGCAACTAAAATTCAATGAAAGCAAACCGGTGCACATTAACTTTATGAACAAGAAGGATGAATGCGTACCAGTGACACTAAGCAACAGCATCTTACCGCATGCTAATACAGTAATAGTTATTTATTATATCAGTGGGATAGAGGCATCATTAACATACGAATGCGTTGAGTTGCCCGACGAGGGCGTTAGCCCGAGTCGGAGTAAGAGCATGAGTATGTTAATGGCCTTTATCACACGTATATAATACAACATTTTATCGATGACTGCTCAAAATTGAAAAAATTAGATAATTTTCAATTTGAAAAAATTACATAATTTTGACAGACCATCTTTTTTATTTAAAATCAGAGTAGCATGGTATTTTATTTAAAATCAGAGTAGCATCGTGTCTGCATAATTTATTTTCGTCATAGTAACTAAATAATTTGTACGTCAATAATTTTGTATTTTTAATTTTTCCTTGATTTGTGGAGAAAAACCGGTAAATATTTGTGAAAGTATCCCGTTGCACATAGAAGAAGCTGCAACGAAGGTATTTTCTTCATAAAAAATAAAACTTTTGGTCATAAATATTGTCTTATCCCACTGAGTTTGGTAATGAATTCATTATCTCACTCAGTGCGATAATAAACTTCATTATCGAACTCAAATGAATGATATAATAGGTTCTTATCCTAGCAGGAGTAGATAAAGTATTTTAGACTGAACCGGGATGCCAAAATACGTCGGAAAGAACATATCAAGAAGAAAAAGGAAGACCTAAATATAAAATATATGAAGATATATTGGCTGCTGGAAAGAAAGTCCCAGCTATCACTTCACAACAAGATATTTCTGAATAACCAAGTAACAAAAGCAGTATGGACGTCAACTGCGGGGCTGTGCCAGTAAAAGTCACATTAACAAAATCCAAACGTTTTACAATAAAGTGTCCCTTGGTACGTCAGAAATAGTAATATCCATAGGGACCTAGGGATGAAAAACTGTGTTAGAAGAAATAAAGAACATTGCCCTGAATCACGAGACCAGGCTTGATGAACAAGTAAACGTCGAGGCTCTACAACTCTTTGACAATACAGAACTAGAGAGAAGACTTAAGAGGATAAAACCATTTGAGTTAGTGTGAAGTTACAAAAGTGTCAGTGTAAAAGCAGAGTAAAAGTGTTAACACCTGAAATGAGTGTAACAGCATACCATAACTGAGAGGACAACAAATGGGTTAAATCTTAATATAAGTAAACAATAATTAGACAATTTGAGTTAGATGAGAATTGCTGGTTAGTCTTTAGACTAGTTGCAATATATTCCCTACTAATAAAAAAAGGAAACAAATACAAAATAAATATCAGCAGAATTCCTCAAACAAAACGTACTTTCAATCAAATATTAAAGTAGGCTATGATTAAAGTTAGTTGCTACATCAATTGACATAACCCAGAGACATTAGCTTCGAATTTATAGGCTTATAGCGATGTTCAAAACGTTCCAACTGAAAGATAATCTAACCCCAACCCTCATAGTTGTTATGTTTCATATTGGCAGGCCTGCAGTTTTGCTGATACAAACTTATAACCATGGCCTACTACTGTTAGAATTTCGAATCGCGAAAGCCGAGAACAGTCTGGAGATCTCTGGAAGCCTCCAGCATACGCGGGAATAAAACGACTAAACATATGAATCACAGCTTACCTATTTAGAAATTATATTTATTTACTTTACAAAAGCATAAATACGAAACAGAAACTTCAATTTGCATTAATTAATTAATGATAATTCAAAGCAATAAAGTTTCCCGAACTGCTCTTTTTTAATTCGTTACAAAATAATAAATTATAAACTACCTTATTTGTTTTATTAATTAATAAATAATGAACTGAACAATTAATAGTCATTGATCAATTAGCAATAATTTATTATCGATATTTTCCAACTAAACAGTTTTTTTTTTAAATTCTTTGTAGTTTGCATAATATATCAAAACGATTAAAAGGAAACGTGCACTTGGAAATATTAAATAAATGAATTAAAGCTTTTTGTTTGAGGTTTATTACTTTATTTACTTAATGTTATCTCAACGTAGTTTTATTATATTTGTGTAAAGTGGTAATAAAAGTGATAGAAATAAGGAAATAGGCGAGTTGTTTGTCTACCACTTTACAATTTGTAAATTATATTCAAGGAGAACTGTCTGGTGTTTGAAACATGAATTTTTACAGAGAATTTTGGATAACATTTCAGGTTCTTGTTAAGCTAAAAATTCGATAATTAATTTTGAAAGTCCAAAGCTTGCAAAAACTGCACGTTGAAATCTCTTTACATAAATGTAAATAGATTGAAATTAAGCTTGAAGGTACCGAGTCCAAATTAGAGCTTTAAAACTCAGGATATGAAGCAAAACAGTAGAACAAGTTGTAATTGCGTCCCATTTATTTGAACGAATTCCTCCAACCTAACCACACAATTCCCTTTAATTTCGAAGCAAATTTCAAAAGAAATGCCAGAATATGCGGATAGAATAATAGATTAATACTAAATACAATGGAATGTAGTTTTTAACCGTCGTTTCCTGTGTTAGTTACTTTGAATTTTACGTAGCACGCATGAAGTGTAGGTAACTATAATAGGTGTGGCCATAAAAATTTTTTTTGGTTTATTAAAATGCACTACGTGTTTTAGTTACTTATGATACAACCTTAAATAGTAAGCATCTCTTTTTGCGGTTTATACGAATCATGGTCAAGGCAGTATTATTCACAAATTATTTTGATCATAAGGTAGTCCATTCAAGTAATAAAGAGAAAAGACGGCATAGAAAACTGAAGGGTTCGATTCTCCAAAAACAAAATGACTTGAAATTTTAACGAATGTGTGAAAATGGATCCATTAAGTTTAAAGAGAGGTTGGTTTACTCATCCTAACAAATCACACTGATTTTTTTATATAATTTTTTTTAATTACTAAATTCCGTATGCTAAAAGATGAGCAAAAATGGGCTAGGTTTTTGAAATATGTAAAAAAGGGAATTCATTCGGCCTTTGAGTCTATGTCTAAAATAAACATTCATTTTAACTTCACGTGTTTTTGGTTTATAACTTCAGGTGTACTTCGTATTTAATCAATTCCAAACGTAAACAGCGTTAAAACGTGTAATAATCCATCTACAATTATGCAAGAATGTAACCATTTAGCTTCCGGGCTTCAGGTGTGCATTGATGTTATCGTATATTTCGCAATTTACACAAACTTTAGAAAAATCGTAAATTAATTGCTTAGTATTTTACAAACAAACGTAGAAAACTGTAGCTTAAAAACAAAATTCGAAACTTAATCTAAATTTAATTCAAATCCTAGGGTTTTAAGTAAGCTTACAAAGAAATCTCAGTAAAGCCTCAGCATCTAAACCAACTTATGGGCAGATTCAATTTAAAAAGAATCTAATTCGACATCTACGCACATTTTTCCAGCAGATGAACCGTTGGAATTATTTCGAAAGCGTGAAACGATAGAATGTAGGTACTCTGTTCGTGTATGACAACACTCCACATGATAAAATGCATACAGAACTAACACAACAACGCTGAAAAACATGCCCAAATTACGAAATGATTTGAAACTGGATTAAAGAAGGCGTTATTGATTAGGTGAACCGTAAATATTTCAAACTGGTTTAAAGTAGAGAGACTGAACATCTTTTTCTTTTATTTATTAGCAATATCAAATTTTGATTACGTGGGTTTGGTTTATTTTAATTACTCTATTTATTAGGCTGGTGCGTGCGATTTGAAGTTGTATCGTTGCCAAATCTCCGAAAAATCTTTAGAAATATAAAAAACTAAATAACGAAATAAATGGACGAACATCTAAAGAAAACGACAAGCGATTCAGATTCTGAGGTCTTTGAAAATTCGAACAGTTCCGCGGAAAACAAGGATAAACGCAAAAAATCGCAAAACTAGGTCGTCGGAGCAAGACATGCTGGATTTTCAAAAAACTTTGCTAAAAATGATGGAAGAAATAAAAAATGAGATTAAAAAGAAATCAACAACAATAATGATGAAATAAAACAAGAGCTAGCAAAAGACAACGAAGAAATACGAACCAAGGAAGAAAAATGGAAACAAGAAAAGGGACAACTGAACGAACGAATAACTAAATTGGAACATAAATTGGTTCTAGAGGAAAGAAAATGAAAGAAGTATAATATAATTATTACTAGCTTAAACGTTAAGACCGATCAAATAGAGGAAGAGGTACAGAAATTCATTCAAAATGATACCGACGATTCAATAACCACCAAATCTGCATATAAATAATATTAGTAAAACTAAAAAGAAGAAAGTTATTGTGGTAGAATTGAATAGCTGGAAAGAAAAAATGAAGGTTATGGAAAAAAAGAGCAAATTGAAAGGGAAAGAGAATGATATGAACAAACAAGAACTAAAAATACAGGCAGATATTACAAAAATCGGTAAAAACAGAAAGAACAGGGGAAAAATGTAAAAATCGGTTACCAGAAATTGCAGATTAATAGGAAATGGTAATATTGGGACGCTAAAAAAGGAGGATTCAGGAAGGAAAAACCTGCTTCACCAGATTCAAAAAACTAACTGATATAATAGGACAGACCAAAATCACGATGACGATTTCGGCGATGACAAAGGACAAAGAGATTGCAAAGCGAGGAAAAAACTGTAAAACTCTCCCCAGTAATTTGGTCACCCGGGGAGTAAGTGACCAAACCCCCCCCCCCCAATAGAAATAAGTTAGACCTACAATTAAATATATGTACGTTAAATATTAAGACACTATTAGCAGAAGAAAGGCTTACTGAACTCGAAGAAGCACCGAGGAAAATAAAATGGGACGTATTAAGACTTGCGGAAATAGAAGAAAAAATTACAGAAAGGAAAAATGTTCCATTATCTCAGTCAAGTTAAAGGTTTTATTGTAAACAGCCATATGAAATACAAAATTAAAAGTTTTAAAGGCATTTCTGATAGATCAGCAGGATTAGAACTACAGCCAAATAAAACAGAAAATGATTATTTAAGTCCATGTACCATCTAGCAATAATGCGGAAGAAGAAATCGATTTTAGAATTCATTAGACAGAACGACATTTGAATGAAAAGAAAAACATCAAATTTGATTGTAATGGGAAGACTGGAAAATGGGAACCAGGAGAAGATAGAATAGTGAGATCAACTCTGGCATTTAAGATGAAAAGAGAAAGATCGAAACTGTTTACAACTAAAAAATGGACAAACATAACAAAAAATGGAATGAAAAGCTACAAAACAAATCTTAAAGCCATAATAAATTCAAGAGAAGAAAAAATTAATAACCAACTATAAAATATATGTATGTATATGATATGATCGAAGAAACTTTGAAAGAAGCAACAGACCGCACCCAATGTATCTAATTAGGAAGGTCTACAAGAACATGGAAGTCTTCATAAAAACTGAAAGAGAGGGGCCTTCGTTCCAAATTTCGAAAGGGGTAAGGCAGGGAGACTCCCTATCCCCAGCAACACTGGAACAGATTTTTAGGAACCTACAATGGAGCAGCCGAGGTATTAATATTAATAGCACGTATCGATATGCATGAAAGGTTACACTACATTACATTTATTAAAATGAGAATAATAAAAGACGAAATTAGAACGAATACGGAGGAGAACACGACCGGCTATAGAAAAATTATAATCGACGGAGTGATGCCGAAAGTGGAGTGGTAGAACAAACAAAAAACTAAAAACAACAATGTATGCAACGATGACGAAAATAGCAATGGACATGGATGATGAGAATAACTGTGAGAGAAGAACAACACTAGCCTGAAAAAGGACGATGAGTAATGAAAACGAATTAAAAGATAGTAAAAATGAGGAAATTACGATTAAGAAAGTGGAAAAAGGAAAGAAAAATTACAGAAAAATGGGAACATGGAACATGGAATGTAAAAAGCGTTAGAGGAAAGGAAGTGGAACTAATTACAGAATTTCAGGAAATAAACTTAGATTATTTGGGAGCTGCGGAAACAAAAAAGAAAGGCAACAAAGTTATGAAATTACCAGAGACATATTGGATGATATGGTCAGCAGTGGAAAAGGACAAACGCGCAAGTGTAGGAGTGGCCTTATTTGTAAAAGAAGATAGATTGAAATGTATTAAAAACGAAGTTTGTAAGCGAAAGAATACTAGATAAGGAGAGAGGGAGGGATAGTTTACGGGGCAAATGAGGATGAGAAAAAACATCCAAGAACTACAGCAGGAAATAGAGGAGAGTAAAGGTAACGTAATAATGATGGGCGATCTAAATGGAAGTGACAATAAAGCAATAGAGTGGAAAACATGGGGAAAAACAAAAAATACAAACGGGGAAAGAATAATAAACTTCTGTGTAGAAAACGCATTAGTACAATTTCCAACAAAAGGAAATACATCAAATCACAAGAGAGGTAGAGAAAAGAAAGGAGAAATCGAGAATTGACTACTTTCTAGTTCTAGTTAGTAAAAATATCCGAAGAAAGATAAAAGATGTAAAAGTTAGGAGAGGACAGGAAATTGGCAGCGACCGCTACCTATTCATGATGCAATGGGAAAAAGAGAACAACAAAATAGAAGGTCATAAAAGAAAGAAGCATTGCAAACAGAAAGATCAGATTCTATAAATTAAGAGAAACACAGTATAGCAACGCGTACCAAGATATCATGAAGCAAAAAATGAAAAATATAAATGCACAAGACATAATCGAACTTTAAAGAAAGTATTCTAGAGGCAGCGGAAAAAACCGGTGTAACAACAAGACTACAAACACACTGGTAGACTGAGACCATAAAAGCCGTAATTAAAGGAAAGAAACAAAGTTGGAAAAAATACTTAAAGCCCAGTCAGATTACGAAAAATACAAAAAGGATATTTTAAGGAAGAAAAACAAGTCTTGGAGAGAATCTGAGGAGAAAATGAGGACAGCATATAAAGAAAATCAAAAACTTTTTCGGGGCCATTAGAAATGTAAGAAAGAATAAAACCACCACAATAAACAATATTAAAAATGAAGAAGAAGAGGCACTTACAGATGAAGAAGAACTCGGGGAGAGGCGGAGGCAGTATTTTAAGAAATTACTAGAAGGAACGGACTTGATACAGAATACACATATCCAGATCTTCCTTCAACAAGTTCATCAGTCTCAAATACCGATGATTCGCCTATGTCGTTGACACCAATTGCAGAATTCACAATCTCTCTTCAGCATTTTTCGTCAGAGGAAGTTGTTGAGTTAAAAAATGAAGATGAACCGTTTAAGACAGCTGATGAACCTCATTTTATAAATCAAACTGATTTGAACGATCTGGTAAGAGATCTGGGTTTGACAAAAGAAACGGCCGAATTGTTAGGTTCACGTCTAAAGCAGTGGAATTTACTAGATAAAGAATGTAGAACTTCTGTTTATAGAAAAAGACAACAAGGCTTTTCAACTTTTTTGCTGTGGATGGTGTTTTGTGCTATTGCACTCACATGGCCTGTCTAAGGAAATGAGTCTCACTCACAAGCCTGATAAATGGCGTCTTTTTATTGACAGCTCCACGAAGAGTTTAAACGCAGTTCTCCTACATAAAGGAAATAAGTTCCCTTCTATTCCAGTTACCCAGTCCGTTAATATGAAAGAAGAATATAAGAACGCAAAGATCTTATTGGAAAGGATCCAGTATAATGTACACAAATGGGATGTCTGTGACGGATTTCAAAATGTTGGGCTTTTTTCTTGGACTTACACTAAATATTAATGTTTTTTCTACCTTTGGGATAGTCGAACTGATAAAGAGCACTATGTAAAACGTGAATGGCCGCTGAGAGATGAACTAATACCTGGTAAACAAAATATCCTCAATCCTCCTCTTGTTTCCAAAGAAAAAATTCTGTTGCCACCACTTCATTTAAAATTATGACTGGCCAAACAGTTTGTCAAAGCTTTAAACAAACAGTCCGATGCATTTCTTCATATCCGAGGAATGTACCCAAAACTCTCAAATGCGAAAGTTGAAGCTGGGATTTTCACGGGTCCGCAAATCAAAGAAATGTTGCTTCAAGAGATTTGGAGCATCAAATGAATGCTACAGAAAAACAAGTTTGGACAAGTTTTCGGAAAGTAGTGGAGGGTTTTCTGGGTAATAAAAAGAGTGCAAACTACCAAGAACTCGTAGAAAATTTGCTACAGTTTCCGAAATATGGGATGCAGGATGCCCCTTAAAGTGAATTTTTTTGCAGTCTCATTTGGATTTTTTTGATAAAACTTTGGGTGCCGTGAGTGAAGAACATGGTGAAAGGTTTCATCAAGATATTCAGATAGTGGAAAAACGTTATAAAGGGAAATGGAACTCGGCAATGATGGGAGACTACGTATGGGGCTTACTACGAGAAAGCGAATCAATTTATTAAAGAAAAAATAGATCTAATGTTCATTTTTAATCAAAATAATTTTAATAAATGATGTTTTTTAGGTTTCTTTATTAGTCCTTTGTTTCTCTTTATTAATTTCGTCACATTTTAATTTTTAAACCTGATAAGTTCGATGCTAAAATTTGATCCATACAAAGTTCAGAGTTAGAACGTAAGTTCTAAAATCGAAAACCTAGCAGACTGAAACTTAATTATCAAATACAACTGACTCCTTAAATTGAAAAATGTGATAAAATTCCCATAAACAAACAAAAAGTTAAAATTTGTTGCACAGCGAATCGCATACAATCAGAGAAGACGGAGAGACGCATTTCTGCTTTACTGACCTGGAGAAAGCCTTCGACAAAATAAGCTGGAACGATATATGAAAGAACGAGGGATAAAAGAGAAACTGATAGAAGGAATAAAAGCCACATATAAAACAAACCAAAAGTTAGTTAGACATGAGAAATTTGAAATGTTCGAAACCACAAAAGGTGTAAGACAAGGATGTATGTCTGAGTCCCTGCTGTTTTCAGTAGTACTAGACGAGGAAATCAAAAAAGCAAAAAGACAAGGCAATACAAGGTAGGACACTGGAAAATGTAAGAAGAGGTAAAAGTTTCCAAATTATATAGCAAAAGATGCAAAAACATTGAATGAAAACTTGAAGATATACAACAGCAGTTTAGAAACAGTATGAAAATAAACAAACAAAAGACGAAGACGATGGTGATAAGTGGGATTCTGGATTCAATGTGGAGGGTAAACCTAAGTTTATATGCACTTAGGCCACAAAGCGGGTCCATTGTGCTACATCCGTCACAACACCCTGCCTACCTGCATCACTCAAGCCAACCCACCCTTTCGGGGTAGCTGAGGATGTCTGCAGGAGGTATGCTGTGAATCCTTGCCATGTCAAGCTAGAAGTCCCCCAACATGATTTCTCTTATTGGAGTCAGGGCTGGACATTCACACAGGAAATGTTTCATCCTCAATATTACACCCTCGACATGTGGACTGTCTGCCAGTCCCATTCTGTGCATCTAACACTATGGATTTCTTGTTTTATCACGGTACTAAGAAAGCCCAGAAAAGTTGTTCTGAACCTCGCTTAGCTGATATATCGGCCTGTTCATGTCCTTTTACCCATATGAGTTCTAGGGCATTGTTTTTAGCTGCTAGCTCTAGGATTTGTTGGCATTGGAGAACCACTTCTGACACTACCTAGTGACAAACATTGAATGAAAACTTGAAGATATACAACACAGCAGTTTAGAAACAGTATGAAAATCAAACAAAAGACGCAGACGATGGTGATACGTATGAAAGAGAAGACACACGTAATAAAGCTGGGAGAAACAAAGCTAGAGTAAGTCAATGGATGCAGAAATAATCGAGAGGACGAGAGTAGCAGAAAGACTATTTAATGCAATAAAGAACACTTTTTTGGCAAAACAGAAATACCAAAGCAGATAAAAACAGAAATATTTAAGAAGGTAGCCACCTGAATTGTATCCGAATTATGGACTTTGACGCAAAATCAAAAAAGTAAAATTCAAAGCACCGAAATTAAATTTCTTAAAAAAACAGAGGGAAAACCGAGAAATGATAAAACAATAAAGAAGAAACACCACCTTCAAAGAAAGTTAAAAACAAAACCAATACAGAACACAATATAGAAGAAGGACAAATGAGATGGTTCGGATACGTACTGAGGATGAAAGAAGAGAGATTAGTAAGAAAGTACGAAGCAAAACAAAACCAAGCAGAAAGAAGACGACCGAGGAGGACTTGGAAGACGAAATAAGAGCTGCTGTTGAAAATGGGACATAAAATGGAAGGAGGTTAAACAAAAAACGCAAGACAGAAAGGGATGGAAGGATATATGGAAAAGGAAACTCAACCCAACAAGCCTTAGACACCCGAAAGCGTAGAAAGGCATTAGGATTTAGTAAGTAAGTAAGTACAAAAATTGAAGGACTTTGATACTCACTGCCGCTCAAATGTGTGATGTCAAAAAGCGAAGTACACAGCCTGCTTTAACCTTTTAAAGTCTAAAATAGTCCAATTATGTTAATGAAAACTTAATTTTTCTCGGTAGAGAATGTCTAAAAGCCTTTCATTATTTTTCAAATTGAGCCCGCGGTTTTTTAAAAAGCCAAATTTTCGAAACAATTTATAATATATGAATAGTTTTGAAACATTACGTATTCCAAAAAATTTAAATTTATAAAAATTGCAAACTTGCACATGAGCGCCACCTGTTAGTTAAAGCTCTCGTTAAAACTACAAAATCAAGATATCTGCAAACAGTTGACTTTCTGCACTTGGCTAGGAAATAGTCGACACTTACCCACATAGATGTCACAAGCTGTACTGTTTATTAATTTTTAAATATTTCCGAAATCTGGTAAACACGCATGCTTTATGAATAATTAAACAAGCACCACTCGGGTTTTTGATAAATGTTTTAGATTAAACGAGTTTAAGCGCTGATGTTATCGTGAATTTTGTAATAAAGGATTTTTCAGAAATACCAACCAACCTCCCTTGAATAATTTAAATGTTTACAATTACAAGTCTGAACTGGGAACTTGATAATTTAATAATCAATAAACAACTCGTGAGTCACTCATGTGAACTTTGAGAAATATAAGATTTTATATTTTTTTAAATAAAAACAAAGTAAACAAAGATATAAAAATACCTTTCGAGAAACTGGACGTTAATTTTACTGTGACTTTTGTTGACAATAAAGGCGAGAAAATCAAGATAGTTTAGTTTCAGAAGAAGTTGGACATATTTTAATAAAGTAATAAAGTATTCTTGTTTGGAGCCTTTTCGGTATTTGCTAAATCGTTGAACAATTGAACATATTTAGTATTCAAAATCATCACAAAGGAAATCCTTCGGGATATCATTAAATATTATTAAAATATGTTTAAGTTCTTCATTTTTTTTAATAGTTTAACATTTCGCGGAATTTACAAACGTGACAAAAATAAAGGCGAGCATATCACGTTTTAGCATCCATTCAAAAACTTTCTATAACGCTAATAATAGTTCTTGTAAAGGTTTCAGTCTATGGGAGAAAGTTTCAATACTTGTAGAACGGAATGTCCTAAAAAAGTTGCAAAATATTGTATAATAGCAAATAATTCCAAACAAGTATAACGGTCTAGGCCAGTTTTAGTATATCCGTTTTCGTTTTAATAAAAACACCAAATTACTTTTCATTAGTGAAAACCAAAAAACAACATTTTTTTACGTTTTATAATAAACTCGACTGGAAATACGAGAGGTACAACATTCTAACCTTAATAATTATGCAATTCGAATGTGTTATGTAAAATAAACTGAAAGGTTACTATGAAAATTTTCTGATTATAAGGAGTGCTTGGTTATTTCTGCGGTTGTAACGATTTATTTATTTATTGTTATAAATCGTTTTTTTTTATATATAAAAAAATAGAAGGCATGACGTAACTGAGATCTTCTGTGTTTTATAAAATTTCTAAAGCGAACAAGTGCGCGTCAAACAATTTTTTTAAGCAAAAACCTGAGGATCGTTTGCATTAACCAATAGGAACTCTAGAATCCAATAAACAAAAAAAATTAATAGAACAGTTTTTAGAGGGGTAATAGTCAATTATTTTAATGACGTTCATTTATTTTCCGTAAAGTCAGCCTTCACAACAAAAATTTAAAAACGGTATTTTTCCAATATTCCTCAATTACCAACTAATTAATTTCCCAATTAACGTTTCATACCTGTTTAATTAAAACTGGATTTCATTTGTCTAAAGAATTTACTTCTAATGCACCTTTGAAATACGGAAGTAACGCAGATAAAACTTCAAATGCAAATTAGTAAAACTGTAAATCGCGAACCGCTATTGTTTAACTCTATTTAGTTAGCACTAAATCTGACAGGTCGAACGGATGTATACATATGTGACAGTATTCCAGAAGGCGTCTTATTACTGTTTGGTATGCTAAAAAAAGATGGGGCAGCCATATACATATTGGTTCATTGATCTTCACTCGTTTAACCCAAATACTTGTCATTCTCGGTTGCCAACAATCGATTGTTGAGAATTAGATGTGGCATCCTAAAATAATGAATAGAATGCATACAATGCGCTTGTTAAACGATGCATTTTAAAACTTTGATATTTTTTTCTTACCTAAAAATTACGTAGGTAATTTGAGTCTTTACAGAAAAAAAAATCGTTTATGGTTTACATACTTTCATTAAGACTGAAATTTTGAACAAATTTGGACGTGCTTTTGTTTGGTTAAGGCTTACTAGGTAATACAATGTAGGAGATACTGGAGGATATAAATACAAAGTTGCAAGACACAGAACAAACTGGATAAAATAAGCAAGGAATTGGAACAAATTAGGACACAGAATGAAGAAGTAAAGGGCTTAAGACGCAACTAAAGGCACAAAGTACGCAAATTGAAGGGCTGGAAAAGGAGATATGTAAGAGAAAAATTATAAACAGGGACTAGAAGGTAAATCCAATGACTCAGAACTGGAATTAAAAGAAAAAATAAGGGTAATTTTTAGGATATAGAAGTCAAAATAGACATGGAAAAAGAAACCCAAGAAGTCAGAAGATTAGGAAAGAAGAAAGAACTGCACCAGAAACACGGACCAATACTGATAGAGCTAGTAACATGGAACACGAAACATGAGATATTGAAGGCTGAAAAAAACTTAAAAGGACAGAATATGTATCTGGATTAGCGAAGACTACCCTAACCAATCCAAGAAGAGAGGTAAATAGTACGACATATGAAAAATGCAAGGGATAAGGGTTATAAGGCTAAAGCTTTATATAACAAACTGTTAATAAACTTCAAGATCGTAGATTAGAAGAAGATCGAAAATAACAGAAGCGATACAACGACTACGTGCATTAAGATGGAACTGTGCGGGACATTAGTGAGAATGACAGACAACAGATGGACTCGCAAAATTTTAGAGTGGAGACCTAAAGCCCACAAGAGAAACAGAGAAAGACCTCCTAACCAGATGGATGGATGATGTAAAAAGAATTGCTGAATACGACTGGATCTAAAGGCGAACAGCAGAGAAGAATGGAAACGTTTAACAACCGACGATGGATGGGATAAGTTGTTGATGAAGATGGAAGAAGTAGATAGACACGAGGAAATGGGAAAAGAAGTTGTCACGGCTTTTGAAATTTTGCGTAAATTAAGTATAATACGGCTCTGTTTTTCGAAGTTTAAGCCGGCCCTGAAGCTTGCAGAGTCTGCGTGAATAATGCCAAATTAGCACATTCTTGGTGCTGCGGAATATTTAAATTAAAGACCAAATAGGATGATGCAATCATTTTGTTCAGTATATTTCGTCGTTAAGAATTTGGGGAAGCACCGACCTGATCACGAGGCACGCCAGATTGGCGCCGTTCATGGTTTCACCCCGCGTGCAGCAGGCGCGTCTGTGCAGCTCTTTTTATCATCCTTCGTTTTACGGAAAATTAGCAAAGCACTTCAGAGAATAGTCAGCTGTCCAATTTAATGGTCGTGCAATAATTATCGTTCCCGGATTTTTGGTAGGTAGTGAAATCTCGTGTTCGTTGGCCTCTCATTACCGTTAGTTTTGAAAAACTATGTGTCGTCTATTTCGTACCTAGTACCTGTGCTGGAAGATGCGTTTAAGTTTGACGTTTGGTGAAGTTATCGTTCCTCAAAGTTTTCGTTTTTGGATTAAATCATCTACCAGTTGAGGGCATCTTGTTGTCTTCACATCTGCTTCCGGAAGAAGGACCCTATCCCTTCTTTGCTACGCCGACCGCTGATATCTCTCCCTGGCTGGGGAAGCCGACCATCGCTTCCATGGGCCTTGTCAACTAAGCCCTTCCCAGGTAAAAATAATATCTTAGGCTGCCCTTTACTGCCAGTTGTGAGTGTACCAATTTAAGTCTTAATTCAGTACCGTATTTTGTGATTCACTCCTGGACAGGTACCAATAAATATTTTATGAAAATCAAGTACTTCAAGCATCTTTCTTTTGGTTAATCGGTTCAACGAAGTGTTTAAGTCTTCAACTAGTGTGTATTACATTTTTGCTTTAGTGTTCATAGTTCAGAAACATTGCGAATTGCCCTGACATTTGCTTATTTTATGTTGCATGTGTAAAATCATTTGTAATTAAATTTTTAGTTTAAGTTTTGTTATCACCATTCTTTTGATTGCGATTAAGGGAGCCTAGCGGTTAAATTATATTTGCCATAAACTGAATAAATGTGGCATCCCTTAATCACACTTTCACGTTTAAGATAGAACTTATAGATTCTTTTGTGTCATATTTTGAATATTCATTAAATTTCATTGTCAATTCACTATCGCCTTTTATTTCTGTTTATTGTGTTTATTTTAAGATAATTGTGTATAGCTTGTGAGCCTGGCCCACCAGTTCCAGTTTTATTTCAGTAAGCAAGGGTAAGTACCTCCAACAGTAGGGTGCAGTCACCCCCAACCCCTTCGAGCCCAGTAGGAGCAATCTTTGGTACGTTCCTCATCATCATCTTGGGTGATTTTCCGTAGTGGCGCTCATTTTTCATCCCGATTATGACCACCCCTATTTAGAGAATTTAGCGTGTCGATCATCCAAAAAACTAGACAAGGAAAGAAGCAGGGCAGACAGGAAAATATATGAAAAAATATTGATTAAAGAAAATAAAGAAATATAGGACAGCTAGACATACTATATCGGAGGTTGGCACGATAAAACCATGAGTGAAGTTAGTGAAACCGAACAAATAGCTAGAAAAATGTCAAAGTATAGGTACTATAAAAATTGTAGGAATAAAGAAAGCCAGGTGGAATGGAAGCGGAAATATAACACTAACAAATGGGAACTTACTACTCTATTCTGGACTAGAAGAAAAATAAGCACACAAAAAAAGGGGTAGCAATAATGGTTGACAGAACAATTAAACACAGCTTAATGGAGTGGGGGGGATATCGGAGAGGATACGGGCAAGGTTTAAAGGAAAATGTTAGGGGCTCTGGGAGAAGAGCGAAGAAGGATGTACGGATAGATGGATACACGAATTAATCCCTGACTTAAGGCCATGATACTTCAGAGAACACGGAGAAATACATTACTATCTTACACAATGTTTTACCTGAAAAGGATCGGTAAAATAAACGAAGAGACCTGCATCTACTGTCAACATGCAAAGGATGACGCTAAGCACGCTATTTTCGAATGCCCAAAATGGGAGGATCTAAGAAGAAGTATACAGAGAATACTAGGCAACGAAATAACGCCTCAAAGCATGGTTGGTGAAATGCTGCAGAGCGATTTTAAGTGGAACATTATTACAGACATGATAGCAAAGATTATGAAGGAGAAAGAACACGGCGAAGAACCTGAGGACTGAAAAAAAAACTTACAAGAAAGATTAGAGACTAAGATGGGGGGACTAAATGAATAAGATCGTCAATGATACGAAGTAATGTGAGAATCGGTGCCGTATCATTGATTAGGATGAGGAGGTGTTTTAGCTGGTATACAGTGACTAGGTCCAGCACTCCTAGGCGGGAGAAGAACCATACGCCTGGGGATAGTCCATAAAGGATTTCACCTCCTGACAAAGAAATATACATATTAAGAGTAGAGTAGAGTAGAGTAGAGAAGAGTAGAGTAGAGTAGAGTAGAGTAGAGTAGAGTAGAGTAGTCATACACCGAATATTTGGCCCAAAAAAATATCAAACCAACAAATTTCAAATGAGGAAAAGATCGAAACCACATTTAGAAGAAGAAAATGGGACTGCATACGACAAACACTTAGAAAATCATATAAAAACATAGTAAAACAAGCATTAGAATTTAACGCACAAGGAAAGCGAAAAATAGGCAGATTGAAAGACACCTGGAAGAGGAACGTTCTGAAAGATCCACAATTACAAAATCTATCATTGAGCGAAGCCATACATAACACATAACAAAGAAAAATGGAGGAAATTTGTGTAGAAGATAGCAACAGAAACGGACTAGGACTAGCAACTCTGCCATCTAATTTGCTTTTTAACGAGCTACACGAGTAAGAAGAAGAAGTCTTACTAGTTACTAATTTGCATGTCCTTTTGTCTCCTCTTCGTTTACTTGATGACAGTTAAAAAGGACAAAAATGTAAATGTAATAACCTAATAACAATATTTAATAAACAAGCCATGTTTTCTCTCACAAATCCTCGTTCCTTTACGTTTTTGCAGTTTGCAAACCGCTACATTACAGTAAAAGCTAAAAAGCGCCGAGTATTTCTGTTTTAACGGTGTAAAAATTGCTAAATTTACAGTTAAAAAATTTTATCTCTAATTTATTTAGCAGGTTTTTAAGTGTGAAGTGTTGGAATTCTGGATTATGCGTTTTCCTGTTTGCAATTATCGCATACGCGGGGTGAACGTGTTAGAAAAAATAACAAGGAGCACTTACAAAACTGTTACCATTGTATTTTTACATCATAAACCCATTAAAGAGAAAGCCTCTTAAAAAGTGATCTAATACAGAAAAGCATGACATGGGAAGTTATTTAGAATGCATGTAAATTGTATCTTTGTTTTAATGTAAAAATTGCGTTTTTATCCTGAGAACATACCAAGTATTGTTGGTTGTTTTTAACGCCGTTTCAAGCTGTAACTTTGTTTGTAAATAGATTAATAACAAGAATCACATATTCTTTGATTTAAAGTTTTTAAGGACTGGAAATTAAATATGGAATCTTTTGGGAAGTTCGAAAGGCTCTTGAAAATCCCATTCCGAATAGTTTTCAATTGAAAATTCATGACTGGAACTTTGATTATTTAATCAGAAACGTTTGCATTTGTTTTTGTTTATATTAACACATTAACACATACTGCATATAACACCACCATAATGACTCACAGAGGAGTTCGTGATGAGGAAATCATTATTGGCTTTGGAGTGTTACGAGTTACACCTTAAATAAACCGTTTATTTTACTATTTAATACCGTAACATGTCTAAATACGTAGAGTCATAGAGTGACTTGCTTTTAAAAATATGGGAACGCCTATATTGGATTTTTGACTTTAATTAAATTGCTGGATAACTGTTTTGTGGACTGCAAAAGAAATTTTGACTTCTTGAATGTTGATGTTGAAAGCGTCAAGACTTGAATTTTTTGTTTACTTTCCTGGTTAATCAATTACATCAAAGCATTCTTAAAATGTAAATAGTTTAAACTGTTTAAACCTCCTACGTCTGACCTGCAATTTTTGGATTTACAAACGTGATTTTTGCAATTTCCTCCCACGGGTTCCTTGCAATTTAAACCAATTTTCGAATCATTAAAAGGCATTCTAAACTGGGTTAAAATTCAACTCTAGAAAGGATTTAATCAATCTCATGTTATTTTTCTTCATTTTGTATTAGAAATGAGAATTTATAATCTTTCATTGTGGTCTGTGGTCGTCGTTCTGGTTAGAAGTTCCTGCATTGAAAAAGATTTTATCTATGAATGACGATAGATGTTACGGTTCTGTGCTAAACTGCAAGAACTTCCGTTTGTATACAATAAAAGTAACGTTTTTATTTAACATCCTGTTGTAAAAGGCAAAGAGTTGCCTTTTAAAATTATCCAAGGACGTCAGTTAAATCACATAAATCCTTTTATCTTTCTTTTTCATTTGATTAAAATCAAAGTTTGTTACCTTACTGGCCTACTTGATTTTTCACTGCAACTTTGGGCATTTCACTTTTGCTATACTAAAGCGAACAGGTAAATATTAAATAAATATGCACTGGAAAATAATAAGAATAGAATGAATCTAATTTGTAAATAAAAATGAATAAATAAATAGGAAATAATTCTTTAAAAAAATAGAGAATCAAATCTTGATTGTCTTATTTCTCAGGGATGGAATTTTATCAATGAAAAATAATAATAAATTTCGAAAGTTATGTTAATGGCAGAGCTCAAAAGTTCAGCTAAAAATTCTTGAATGGCAAATGTAAATACTGAGCCTAACAGAATATGTTGTGGGTAGATTCAGTTTTCAGTGCGTTAACCTTTTGTCCTTGTTTATTATTAAACGATTTACTATCGTTTTTGTATATTTCATAGATGAGTGCTATAATAGCCATAATTAAATATCAGGAATTATCTGTATAAAAAAACTGTTTAGAATACTTTCATTCTTTAAACTTCGAGGCTTAATACTGAACATTTTTATTTTATAAAAATAAAATTAAGGTAGACCCGAGGGTAGACCCGTAATAAAGTACGAAATAAATTTTTAAAAGCAGTCTGTTTACGCGACTTTCAGTTTCTTAGTAGATCTTATCGTGGTTATTGTTGTGTTTAATGCGCCGAAGACACTTGCTTTAATTTACCCACACGTTTTTCTTTCTCAATAAACATGCAGTTTTCCTAAATGAAAAAGTAGATAACAACTGATTAACATACAAGTTAAAAGTGAGAAGTGAGAGCAATGTTCTGAATATAAACTCATTAATTAAATTGGCCATATATACTTTCTACAAATTATTAAAGCTAATAGTGTGTTAAATAAAAGAAAAAGGTTTTGTAGAAAAACAACACAAGGAATTTAAAAACCTATTATTGGAACTTTGCTTCATTTACGTTAGGTCTGATTAAAGTCCAAACTATCAGTAAACACACGTTTATTTAGGTGATTTTTGTTTATATTAAATTGAATCACAAGTGATTCGTTAAAGGGAAACACAAAAAGACGTAGAAGGGTTGAGTAATTTAGACATAATTTATTTTGAGGCCGTTCTTGGGTTTAAGTCTTCAGCTTTGAATTTTTAAATTCTATTAAAGTATTGCGAACAAGTCCTATATAAACTTAAGGTATAATAACTCCTAAAAGCTTCGCATTAAAAAATTTAAATCTAGCTTTAACTCTAGGGGCTCCATCTTGCACAAAATTCGTTCATAAATTTACATGCGTTTGTTAACCTAAAAGTAGAAGTTTCATGGTCAGATTATGTACATATAAACAGGGTTAGATTGTTGATTATTGAGGTCTTCAAAAGCTACCAAGGGAGAAACCAAAGGTGCTTCTGAAGAATGTATAGATCATTGAGATTAAGTGTTGTCCAGAAAAGGTAAGCACTGATTTTCTGAAAACTGTTATGTAACTATATATTCCCAGTACCCCTGTACTGTCATGAACAATTACTACCCGCATAAGTAAAAAACTTGAGGCATTCCA
This sequence comes from Melanotus villosus, assembly GCA_963082815.1. Classification (NCBI taxonomy): domain Eukaryota; kingdom Metazoa; phylum Arthropoda; class Insecta; order Coleoptera; family Elateridae; genus Melanotus; species Melanotus villosus. Next base: position 42,764,821 of record OY720426.1, read on the forward strand.
GATGTAGCTTTATTGACGAATCATGAATATACCATCGGCAGTTTACATGGCGAAAGGTGGCGTACTAGACAGAATCGACAAAGAGACAGATTTGTAAAAACCGTCAAAGTAAGCCAGTAATACGATTCAAAATGAACAACTATAGTCACAGTTAGTTCTCACGGGGAGGGTATTAAGAACATGCACTCCGATAGAAGAAGAACGCCATGGTTAAAATATATGAGAACATGGTTCAATACCAACGGTAAACAAAGTGCAAATCGTCATGATGGATGCCATTATTCTTTAGGGAAATGGACTCATCGAGAAGAACGTGGAGGAGGAGAAGAAGAAAAGATGTTTGAAACTGCAAAAATCATAGTTCTTTTGTAAAAATACTGAGAGCGAGAGAAGAACCTGAATCTGATTGTTAGGCTTTGAAAAAAGGTTCCATGGTATGTCTGAAGAGAATGTCAAACTTCATCTAAATCTAAAAAATATATGTAGGATGATGTAACAGCTATAGGAAGAACACCACTTGGAGAAACGGCTTGATTGACTGCGAAAGTTGAGTTACATATATTCAGGTTATGCAATTAAGTTCGTACATGTTTAACCTGGTGGTATAATAAGGGAGATGCACCATTAACGCGTAAGAAGTTCATTTGAAATTGTCTACGAAAAATTCACTACAGTTTAAGATAAACGTCTAAGTTTATAGTGATAGTGTCATCAACGTGACATTAATTCTCAGAGACTCAACATGTCAACTCTTTCGATATAAAATTGATAACGTTAAAAAGAAGAGAATGAATATAGCTTGTCTGATATGGCAACAAGTCAGAAGCGTGACATATAACAAAAATACACCAATGAAACTCCAAGGTAAGATCTACAAGAACGTTATAAGCCTGGAGTTGCTAAGGGTTTCGGGGTGTTGGATTAGTATACGATGACAGGTCCAAACTTGGATGTTTAGGATACGCAAATGCTCAAATGGATGTATGACGTATTGAAAAAAGTTGAAACTATTAGAGGGAGCCCTAAAAGTGTAGTCATATATGAACAAATCGAAAAGAGCAAATTGCTCTGATTAGTGAAGTGCTGTATATTTATACTGGGGAGACAGTATTGATATGTTTAGTTTCGTTACATTTGCGGCTCGAATATTTGGCGCAATACTAACAGCCGAATATGGGCCTGAGATTTTTTAAAATTTAAATGAAAATGTCCCAAGCTTTTGGAAAACTTCAAACAGGGAAAAATTTCAATGTTACGAATAAAAAATGTAAGTAGTTAAGGATAAACAATAAACTTCAAAATACGTTCCTTCCTCTGCTAACAAATACAACCTGTAGGGCTTCAATGGAGGCTTTCTATGTCTTATATTTTTGAACTGCAGTTCCCTCCTCCAAACTGCAGCTACGTACAGTATTATCGAGTAAACTATCTTCGCAATTATTTTTCTTGCACTACTTCTAGCTCCACTATCTCTGGGCATTATTCCAGCTAATTGCTGAACCACTTTTTGTGACATGGATTATATGTATTGTCATGCTCAGGTTTTTACTAAAAATCACCCCCAAGTAACTAATTGCTTCTACGGTTTTCAAATAAATATCATTTGCTTTCACCTCCATATCCGTAATTCTTCGCCTGGCTGCTACCAATGATATTTCTGCCTTTTGAGGTGTGCCATTTTGAGACCGTTTCCGTTCACCCGTTCCACCACCTTCCCGAGTACACGCATAGTTCTTTCTTTCAACATTTTATCGTTGTGGCTACCAAGCTACAGCTGTACTAAGTCACCCGCATACCCGATAACTGTAACTCCCTCCGCATCATAATATATTCTCCATAATAAGGGCTCCAATACAGAACCTTGAGGTATCCCTCTTATTACTTTCATCTCTGTAATCTCCAGCCATCTACTTTTTAAAGTAGTGTCCTACCATTCGAACCAGGTATAATGCTTACTTTCCTTCTCACCATTTCCCTTATAATTTCACCCCATAGTGCGGAGTTGAAAGCATTATTCACATCGACCGATACTATTACACAAATGTCCCTACTTTTAACTCTAATCTAATCTGACCTAAGAGGCAGAGTAACAAGGTCAAACATGTACACACACTTACACTACATGTAAGGTGCAGTATGTAGGTATCAGATGGCGCACCCAACCACGTAGCCCGTAGAGTCGGGCCGGGTTGTGCATTGCACGCGTAAAACCTCATAGGTTAACGTACCGACCTCGACGTCGAAAGGTTACACATAATACATACATACTAATCTAATCTAACCTAACTTAACATAACCTAATCTAACCTAACAAACTTTTTTCGGGAGGAGGAAAAATCCACTATGGACTACGCTTGTCTATGGGGAGCGTGGGACTCCTACCAACTAAAACCCCTCATTTCTGGAGAAAACAGTGGACTTACTTTCCAGCTTTAGTTCGCTGCATAAACTCTTCATCACAGGATTGGTTCTTCTTCCTCTTTCTTTTTTATAATATTCCATAGCGCCTCATTTTGTAACATTATCCCAATTATCTATGGTCATTTCCTGATCCACTTCTCTGCATCTATCTACGTTTAGTTGTAATATTTTCATTATAGTGCGGTAAATGTTCTTTCCGTTTTCCCCTTCTATTATCTCCTCCTTTATCGCTTGATTTGTGTACTCCGTTATTTAATGATAGGCCTCGCCACAGTTGTATCATCCAATTTTATTGCCTTGCGATATGCCCTATTCTATTGCTTTTTTAACGTTTAGCGGGGTATTAAGTTCTCTAACCCTCCATACGTTCCATCCCTCACCGATCCGTCTTCTGCTGAGCAAATCGTTTGCCATTTTTTCTTCCAGCATCACAAAGGCATATTTAACGCCGTCTTTGTTAGCTTTTGCTGCTAACCTTATTTGCATATGTTTCTTTAGCCTTTCAAGTTGCCTAGTTTCATTTTCTATAACTGACTCCTACAATTTCTTCTTTGTGCACGGTTTCATGTATGTCCAGTATCATTGTAGTTTTTTGTTGTTTGATGTCTACCTTCGCAAGTCGATACATTTTTATAGTGAGTAATTCCTTGAATTCTTTGCTGTATATTTTAACCTGAACATTTCCATTTTTTGTCTTATTTATTTTATTTATTGTTATTCCGAGTATATTAACATTACTCTTCGTACTTTTGATTATGTCCGCATATGAGGTGCTCTCTATGGGCTTGATTATTAATGTCCCCTCATTTCCGATTCTTTTTCTCTTCATCTTCTTTCAGGTGCCATATCCTCAGTGGATGTTGGCGATCATCGTGGCCCATATTAATTTGTTAACTGCCGATCTGAATATTCTCCTGCCACCAGGTTCTCTTTCTCCTTCGATTTTCCCTTGTAGTATTAATTCGCTGCATTCCCCTGAAGACGTCCCTGACATCCTTCAGATGTCAGGGGGGCGGATATGCTTAACTGCTTGGTGTCGCCTAGTCTAATCATTTTCCAATAGATGTAGTATTAATTGCATTAGCTCGTATTTGTCATTCCTCATTATGTATCCAAAATACGTAATTTTTCTTATTTTTATGTTCTTGAGGACTTCTTTTCCTTGTTTAATCATTGTAATACTCTTTCGTTTGACACATGATGGATTCATGAAATTCTTAGTATGCGTCTGTACTCAAATGCTTCCAGATGTTTCATGGTGTCTTCTGTAAGAGTCCAAGTTTCGACTCCATAGTAGAGTATTGAGAACATATAGCAACGTAAAAACCGTAATCTGGTTTTGATGTTCAATGAGAGACTACATGATATTTTTTTCATGCGACCGAATGCACTCCTTGCTTTTTCAATCCTGATTTTGATTTCTCTTGAGCGGTTCCAGTTTTAATTTAGATGACATCTGAGGTAATTGATATTTTTAACTTGTTATAGGGCTTTATCTTTTATATTAATGTTCTAGTTGCTAATAATCATAATTTGAGTTTTCTTGGCGTTTAGTTCTTTGCAATGCCAATTTTATCTAAAGCTGTAATAAGTTTCTGATGTCTAACTATATTGAAAGCTCTAGCGAAATCTATAAAACATGCATATACCTCATTATTTACGTCACGGGCTCTCTCTATTACTACTTGTAGTAAATAGCGTATCTTTCGTACCTAATCCACACCTAAACCCAAATTGTGCATTGCTAATACGTATGTTCTTCTACTTTCCTATATATTCTTTCATGTATGACTTTCCAGAAAATTTTAAGTATGTTACTCATCAGACTTATCAATCTGTGTTCTTTGCATTTATTAGCTGTGTTGTTTTTGAGGATAGGTATAAAGGTGGAGGTTAACCAATCTTGTGGAATCTCCCCTGTCTTATACATATATTTGATTGAATATATGTTAGATCTCATCGGGACCAGGAGATTTTATATTGCTGCCATCACTTCTGCTTTGGTAATGCATGGTTCATCAGCTGTATCAATAATTGTCATTTGTTTCCCCTCTTCATCTGAGAAGACATCTTTGATATATTCTTCCCAAGTTTTGAATATCTCATTTCGGGTTCCCAAATTGTCTTTCTATTTTGATTTGTTAAGAGTATTTTGTTGACCTTTTTGTTAATACCTGCGTTTTGTATTGTTCGTTTAACCATTTTGTTTTTGCTTCTTTGATGTTATTTTTAATTAGTTTGTTTAATTCTTTGGGTTTCTTGTCATTTTTTACCTTTCGTCTAGCTTTCATTAAATCTAACATGTCGTCATTCATCCATTCTTCTTTCTTTGATCTGGTCTTCGTTGTTAAGTTGTCGTTAGTTGTTGATGTTACAGTGCCTTTTATAGTCATCCATTTTCCATTTATCGGTTTTTCTGTATATCTGCCATCTTAGTATTGATTCCCGTTTTAACTTTATCTTTAATCGCTTTATCTTTCAGTTAGCTCATGTCTGGTTTGTTGTATAATCTTCGTTTCTTTGGTTTTCTCTTTAATCTCAATTTCATTTTAAACAGTAAAAGAGTATGATCCGAGGAGATATCGGCTCCTGGGTATGTTTTGGCTGATATTATGGAATTTCGGAATCTTGCATTGATCATTATGAAGTCTATTTGGTTTCTGGTGATGTTATCTTCTTTGTCGTTTGGTGCTCGCCATGTGTACAGGCGTTTAGTAGGCAGTTTGAAGAAGGTGTTCATTATAGGAAATTGCTTTTCTTTACAAAATTGTGCTAACAGGTTCCCTCTTTCGTTACGGGTACCTAGTCCATAGTTACCGACTATATTTTCATCATCGCCTTGACCCACCTTCGCGTTAAAGTCACCTAAAATTAGTATCATTTCTTGGCTCTTGGTATGTTTTAGTGTGTTGTTTATGTCTACATGTTTCTCGTCAATCCCATTTGCTTCGTTTATATTTTTGCCTTTATTACCGATATACCTATGTATATCTTAATGTGTATATTTTATCTTCTTCCTTCTTCCTAGGAGCTACTCGTTGCTTCTACGTGTCTTCCTCTATTCTTACCCATTTCTACTACCTTCTTCATGTTGATTTTATCTGCGTACGTCCCCCCCCTCTATTCCGTCATGATGAGTTATGTATGTCTCTCTTGGTTGTTTTGTTAATATGTTATGTTCATCTACTCGTATAATGCCATTTGACGCTAGGCTTTTGGAAAACTTCAAACGTGGGACAATTGCAAAGTTTCAAAAATTTGAGAATAAAAACGTGTAAGTAATTAAGGATAAAAAAACAGACTTCAAAATAAACTTAAGTTCTTTGCTTCAGTGATTCAATTGCATGTTTTACGTGTTTAAATAAATGTATTTTATGCTCTGTTAATGATGTAAGTTAATAAAAACAAAGATATTAATTGAGTGCTACCTAAAATATCTTTTTTCCAGAATTTGTTGTCATCCTTGCCTTGATTCTAAACAGGCAACACATAGTATCAATAATTCCTTGTTAAATTCTACGGAATCAGTGTGGTTGGTTGTCTAATCATAACAAAATAAGCAACCACAAGATCATGTATATACGGTTAAATTGATTTAGATCGAAATCTGGTGAGATTTCTAATAATAAATTCCGGCGATAATGAGGAAAAAAATTTGAAAAGACGGCACAAACAAGCAACCTAACAGTAATAACGATTACATTATTATTCAAAGAACGCCTGGAATTTTATTTATGTTAATGATGACGACAGCATAATTAATATTCGCATAATTATACTACAACCAATCGTAAAAAATGATAAAAATCGCAACTGCATCAAAGGCAAAAAAACAACGCGAACTATTCAGGAAGTGCAATATGTAAGTTGGCCTTGAATTTAAAACAGCTGCTCATTGATCCATATTCAATAAAGTGGAATGTCAACCTGATCTAAAACGAAACGATCCGCCCACCACCACGGTTTTATGATAATGCTACTGCAAATTGCCCATATATAAAGTTAGAACGTGCAACGGTATTTCCAAGTTTGCGGGGCATATTGTATGTAAATGGTATTCCGTTTGGGTTGTTTGCTTATTTATGTTATGCTATGTATGTAGATATATAGACCATCCGAGCAACGAGTTTTTTAAATGTGTAAAACTTTTACTACATACTCCGTTATAATATCACCGAGTTGTTTTTACAGTTAACTACTACTAGAACGACTATGGATTAAGACGATGGGTTCATTATAAAAATATTTCTTCGTTTATTTCGTTTTTCTTTACGCTTAGGATTAACCATTTAAAGCTGTAGTTTGTTTTATCAGCCTACTGAAATGTTTGTCTAATTTTCAGATTGTTGAATTTTTTACCATGGAAATCCCATGGTAATTTTCTTGTAGTTTCCGGCACAAAGTATGGAATTTCACAGTGAAAAGTTGACACAATCTGGAGTTTCTATCATTCCTTTTAAGTTTGCTTTAGCAACTTGTTTTGTTACAGTAACCATTTTTATATTAAAAATTTACTTCCCGCGGGATTCTATGATTGTTTTATTGTTTTATCAAAATATATTTTGACCATACGATGGCTCACCCTATTAGCTATAAATATAAACTCACCGTTGTTGATTTATTAAAACGCTGACTTCCGGAACGACGTAAAGTTCCGCCTCGTATATTTGCATCATCCAACACAACTTCCCGTCCATCGTAGCCTGACCTTCTGCTTAGTTCGCTTAATTCGGCTACTGGTTGTACCTACCATACAAAAACGCAAATTAAGAACTGAAATCAATTGATATTTCAAAATAAATTTCAAAAATTAATTAGCAAATAATCAATTAATCAACCAATCGATTGATTCTTAGTGAACACTTCAAACTAACTACAAGTCTGAAATTGATTAATTAATTAATCGATTGATTTAATAAGCTCAACTGATTCGAGCCATTCGAACCGTTTAAAGTAATTGAAAATTGATGTGTTAATCAATTCGATCAGCTAACAATCGAAGGGCCAACTAATCGACTTCATTATTAGAGTTTCTTATTTTGCAGAAATTGAAAATAAGCCGATTAATCGATTAAATCGAACAGTAATTGATTAATAAACCGATCAATTGATGCCTAGTCGTCGACGACTATTCGAGTTTATTGTACGAACTATCTAAAGTCGTTGAAAATCAACGGATATCAATTCGATTGGCCAATTCTTCGACTCTATTATGTATTTCAAATTTTTATTTTTTTATAATTGAAAATCGACCGAATAATCGACTAAATAGGCCAATAATTGATTAGTCAACCAATCGTAGTGATCGTTTTTAAGAGAACTGAAAATGGGCTGATTAATCGATTTTCATTTGAGTTTGAGTATTAAACAGTTTCATTAAATCGAGTTCATAGATTGACAAATCGATTATAGCCTGATTAAATTGATTAATTAGTCAATTGTCCATTACTGCAAAATTAAGAACTTTAATAACAGAGTCGACTAGTAGACCTATCTACTTTTGAGCGATTGAATTGGAGAATTCCCCGATTTTTAATGGGTCTAAAATTAAAAGCTGGAACATTACAGTCGAATAGTTAATGAACGAATTTTATCAATTGCTCAACTAATCAACTGTCGATTAATCATTAATCGATGCGTAAGCCACAAATTAGTGTTCAATTTATTATTTGGTTCTGACAAATTGAGAATGAATTTATTGAAACTATCGATTCGATTACTTTTAATTCCAGTAAAAATTGTATTATTTTATTATAAAAAAAATCTGATCAGCGAACCATGCAAGTTATAGAGAAGAATGATTTGCAGTTAAATTAAGCTTTAGTTTAGCGATCAACTAACCATCGACTATTTATTGACTGATTGTTAATTGTAAAATCTTTTAATACACTGGACACTTGCGGCTTTAGTTGTTTGATGTAAACATCGATTAAATCATACCTAATTTACAAATCAGTTCAGTCGAAATCGAATGAAGTAATTATAATCGTCGAAATATTTAATTTCGAACTAAAGTCCCAGTGATGATTTTCGATTAATTAATTGATCGAATTGTTGATTAACCGAACGTCAAAACTTTTAATAATTTATGATACGATATCGTTATTTGATTGATCAATTCATCAGTAACAAACTGTTTTTGACATTCATATTAAGACTATCGCCCCCCAGAAATAATATAATTCATGTCGATTTCTAGAATTTTCGTAATTCGCGTCGAGGATCCTTCACGGTTAACTACACAATTTTTAGTGAAATTAAATAATAGAAAAATTTGTGCATTAAACGAAGGCCAAACACTCCTACTTTCCAAAGGATTTGGGCGTGGGGCTAATGCACAGATACAGTTAGAATAACATTAAATACCTTGATAACTAACACCTATTTGTAATCCTAATCAGTATTTATGTTAGATAAAATGAAAGATTATCGAGGTTACGTGTTAGTTTAACTTGGCTTGTAATCAGGCGAAACTTCTTTATTTACAAGGTTTCCTGTTTCCTTTAACTTTTTGAATTGTTTTTTAGTAACTTCACTAAAATTTTCCCATTTGGTTACGCACACCCTGTGTAGAATTTAAATAGGTAGGTACAGAAAATCCGTGGAGTTTAAATAACAGAGAAAAAAGATTAAGAAATTTGCAAATTCCAAACGTTTAAGAAAAGAGTGAAAGTAAACTCCAACTTATTCCAGTTGCTAATTTTAACAAACACGTAAATGTAACTAAAACTCAAAGGTCAAGCCTAAGTAAATGATATGGGGAGATCATCTGACACTCGGGATTTTTTACATGGTTATTACCTTGTTTTATAATAATCAGTTTGTTAATCATCATCTCCATATGGTGCTCTCACCAGTGTGATGTTCTGACTTTATTCGTATGAATAATTAATTTTTTTTTTATGATTTTTATTTTATAGTTTGGCCATTATACATTTGATAAATCTTGACCGAATGGGAAGCGTCGTTAAAGCAATACATTTCTTTGTTGTCTATTGAGCTAGATCTAGGCTTGCGGGTGCCAGGCACCTTGTGTTTTTATGTCATTTAATTTTTTATTACCGAATTAGAGCCATTTCCTTTTGCAAAATGACGATTTAAATTAAAAATGTTTTTTAAACAAAGTGGGCCGTGGGACTGCAAAATTTTCTTTTGTTTTATTTTAAATAAAGGTGAAGGACCAATTTATTACCTTTGATGTCAATTATCGTACACACACGAAACCTATAGGAAACGTATAATGAAGTAAATAACAATAAAATCATCGACCCTGTAGTTCAAACACAGAGAGAATGAGTCAGAAACAGGCAGACAGATACGTATTTAAAGTAATTAATCGACTTAACTATTACTATTAATTGTATGAACCATTGTAAAATTAGCGAAACGAGATGATGTTGGGTGACTAAAAACAAAAAGTTAATAATACTCATGTACATTTTCGTCATTGCTTATTTGCTTTTTAAATTTTAAACAGCATTGCGGCGTATGACGTTGATTAACTTTTATTACGGCCAACAAAATAGTCAATTTAACGAGTTTAAAAGTTACAACAAGCTGTGGACAGTTTTAGGAAACTTTTAGTAGGTACTTCAGATAACTTGATCATATTCGTTTAATTTATTATTTTTGACAAAAGCATTTGTTGTAAGTTAAGAGATTAACAAAATAACAAGAAGATGTTAAAGTCAAAATTTTTGAAAATCACAAAAAGGAATTACTAGATGGTTTTAGATTTATTGAGGATCATAACTGGGACGTTTGGAGCACAATTTGGGGATTAATTAGGTCAACTATTGTGTGGATATTGAGTGCTTTCATTTCCATGTACTTTGTATTGTCTACGTTTATAGTTAGTGTCTTTTGGTTTACTCTTTAATTTTTTCCAACTCCTTTATTCTTCTCGCCATCAGAACAGGCTACGCATTGTTGTATATTAGACCATTTCTTTGTACATCACTTTCTCTAATTATTATACCTAGGCCCTAGGGTCAAATTAAACGGGGTTGTCGATAGAGGGTCTCAATCCTCTTCTCACTTCAAATTCTTTAGAAAATCTTCCCTCTACAGTCACTTTATTGGTAGTGTTTTGCAACCAATTTTCTAGGCACTCTTATTTTTTTCAAAGCTGCATACAGTTTCTTTTTTAATATGGAATCGTACGCCTTCTTCAAATCAATAAATAACATGTGGAGTCCTAAATTTTGTTCGTTTGTGTTAAGTATGTGGTACATATTTGTTCCGTTACGAAAATCTTGCCTATTGTTGACTCTCCTGCTCTAAATCCTTCTTGATATTCGCCTAATTCATTTTCTTGTATTTTATGCTGTTTTCTTATTACTGTTGCTATCATGTATCTGGTAAACTACATCCAGGAGTGCCACTTCCCGATAATTATCGCAGACGTCCTATCACCTTTTTTATACATGGGACACATTCATTGGGCATATTCTCTTCTCGACATATTCCTTTTACCAACTGAGCAATCTTTTTCTGTACATTTGTCCCACTTTCACTTTCAAAAATTCTGCTGGGATTCCATTTTCGTCAAGGCTTGTTATTTTTCAATTTTCCTGTGACATCGATTATTTCTTCTTCTGATGGTTTTTCGATTATCGTCTGCGTTTACGGTTTTACTGTTTACCTCTTCTGCATCTTCTTCTTCCTCTATTTCCCCCTTCCAATAGCTCTTCGTAGTACTGACTTTCCTTCTCACTCTCCTATTAGTAGGTAGTCCTTCATTATTCTTCACATATTATATATTATGTATTAACCTTGTTTGCTTTTCTTTGCTTCCTGGTAAACTATTTTTATCTCAAATAACAAAGAATATAATTTCGAGAAGGTAACACAGTTCTTGTTCCGTACTTGGTAAGAAGAAACGAAATGTATCTCGAAAAGCAAAATATTAGAATATATGGGACGATATTACAATCGACTGGACTTGGATTCTTAACAAACAAGAAGAAACGAGACTGAACATATGAGAGAGGAAAATACTGCGAAAAATATTTGGAGGAATAGAAGTAGAGGGTGTGGGATGGAGAAGAATATCAAACCCAGAAATCATGGAATTATATGAGAAACCAAGTATCGGACAAACAGCAAAAGTGCAGAGATGGCTGGGACATGTTGCAAGGATGCATGATAATAGACTCGCTAGGGAAGTCCTTACGGCAGGAGAGCGAGGAAAGAAACGAAGAGGAAGGCCAAAAAGAAGATGGTGGACGGCAGTGAAAACTGCCACGAGTGGGCGTGAAGAAGTAGCAAGTAGCATGAGAAGGCTAAGGATAGAATAAAATAGAAAAGAATAATAAAATCTACAAGACCTGTAGAGCTGTACTACTATTATTAGATAAACACCTTTGTGAAAGGCCGCATCCCTCTGGCTAGTATCCCCAGGTTCATCCAAAGGTTAGGATGACTTGAGTGATGCGCTTAGAGGAGGATTTGCAACGGAGGTAGCACAATGGGACCATACGGGGCCTAGGTGCATGTGACGCAAGTTACCATCCACCCTTAATCCAGATCCAGATCCTTTGTGAAAATTCTACCAACGCACAATTTTGCAACGCAAGCTTTTAAAACAAAAAACGTGCGAGATGGAACTGACCCCTAGGCAACCTTCTAATGTTTAATGGGGCAGTCCAAATTCAATTTCTGAGGCAACCAGAGACGTACATATAAGGCAATTCGTGACAGTTTTGCACCTTTTTGGTGCAGCCTGATTGCCTGGGACAGTTCAAAAGAAAGGTCTCTTCGCTATATCCATATTTCTTTGAATTGCCTCGAACTACCTTCGAAATGCTTTTGTGTACCATACTGTCTAAGTCCTTGGACGCTTCTGTCTGCTCCAAACTACCTGTCGACTACCCATAAGGACTGCCTCAGAAGGCAAACCTTTGATTTTCTTCTTTTTCTTTTGGTCAAAGCCTAGGCTGATGGTTTGTTATTAACTCGTAAGTACAAGTCTTTTGAGCCCTGTCAACACGAACTATAGCCATTGAAGAAAGTAGGTAAACAATACTAACTCATATGTGTTACGGGGTTAACGGTTGCAAAATTTAGTATGGAATTTATCAACATGTCTTATAATTATCTAATAATTGCGTTAACCATCCCTGCCTTTAAATTTTTATCCAAACTCCTTTTGCGAACTACGTACCAACGAGTTAAACAAGGTCCCAAATCAAACATTATAGTCCAAATTCAATTTCTGCGGCAACCAGAGACGTACGTATAAGGCAATTCGTGACAGTTTTGCACCTTTTTGGTGCAGCCTGATTGCCTGGGACAGTTCAAAAGAAAGGTCTCTTCGCTATATCCATATTTCTTTGAATTGCCTCGAACTACCTTCGAAATGCTTTTGAGTACCACACTGTCTAAGTCCTTGGACGCTTTTGTCTGCTCCAAACTACCTGTCGACTACCCATAAGGACTGCCTCAGAAGGCAAACCTTTGATTTTCTTCTTTTTCCTTTGGTCAAAGCCTAGGCTGATGGTTTGTTATTAACTCGTAAGTACAAGTCCTTTGAGCCCTCTCAACACGAACTATAGCCATTGAAGAAAGTAGGTAAACAATACTAACCCATATGTGTTACGGGGTTAACGGTTGCAAAATTTAGTATGGAATTTATCAACATGTCTTATAATTATCTACTAATTGCGTTAACCATCCCTGCCTTTAAATTTTTCTCCAAACTCATTTTGCGAACTAACTTAATCAATATAAGGCGCATTCAGAACGCACCAATTAGTTAACCAAGGTCCCGAATCAAACATTATATCAGAAAATCAAAATCAAACTTGAATCTTACCTTAACAGTGACGGATTCCTTGGATCCTTTGATGAGATCGATGATTTCCTCTCTGGTTTTCTCTTCAACTCGAATACCGTTGACTTCTAAGAGTTTATCGCCGGGTAGGAGTCCAGTTTCGTTATTATGTTGCACTATAGTACCCGGTTCGGCGAACACAACAGCCCTCATAGTCACACCACTATTATTATTATCACTACGTTCAACCACCATAGCACGACGTAACGAGAAACCGAAATCGTTCCGCGGCGCTTTTTGTCTTGGTATCGTTAAAGTACGCGGTTTTGGTAAAATTAAAGGTACAATCGGAGGTAACGGTAAGTTAAAGTCATCAAAATTGGCCGTTCTTGACCATCTGTGGAAACCCTGAGACTCACCAACTGGACTTAATGAAAACGGTGGCGTCGCAAATGACGAATTCGTTGTGTCCGTTAACGAATCGGCACTTGGTGAAGTTGAAGTTATAACCAGGAGGTTACTTCCCAAATTCGTTGGTATCAAGTTCTTTTCTTTGGTTATTCCGTTTTGAGGGGGCAAATCCTGATAACTTATCACTTCATTCTGAAGCGTATTCATAACTAAGCTATTGTGCTCTATACCGTTTTGTTGGCCGTTCTCGTTAACAACGTTAACCCTTGGTCCCTTTAAGATGCCACGTTTCGGGGGTTTCGGAGGTACTGGAGGTACAACTTTTTGGTTTTGAGGATTCGTTAACGAATTTAAACTCGCTTCAGAACTATCCGATTGCGTGTAACCGTCTTGTAAGTGGTTCATTGCGAACGGTGAACTTGAAACTGTCGAATTTGGCGAATCCACTCTTTCTAAACTTGCAAGGAAATCTGCTGTATAATCGGCCGTGATACCGAGAGGCAGTTTGTCCTTTTCTTTACGCCGTCCGCGGATTTTTAACGATCTTCTTACCTGTTAAATAAGATGATTTAGTTTTACACAAACAACGACAGTAAAGACCAGGTTCAGAAGTTTTAGTTCGATACAAAATATTAAAACCAAGTACTGTACGAATCTAGGGATTACTGATAAGTTTTTTTCCTGATATCTCCGGTCATGAAAAGTTGATAAAGATAAGAATTTTCAGATAGGGTGCTTTTAATATAAATAAAAATCATGTTGGTCATTAAAAACCGTCACACTAAAAATCAAATTCCCGACTGAATTAAAGGAAACAAAAATAAATACGAAGATTCACGACAGAAAAAAATACAAAAGTTCAAGGTGTGGGTTTTCGATTTAACATCATCGTTTAAAAGTAAACGTTTCGTTGCTATCTGCAATTTTTTTAATAGTGTAAATGTCAAAACAACTTGGATTACCTCATCCAAACGTAAAAGTTCCTCAGCAGACATACTGGTGCGATCACGTTTTTGTTTCTCTTTCCTTTCCTTCTTGTCCTTCTTTCTTCTTTCCCTATCTTCTTTATCTAATGCTACTCCCGTTCCTGCTTTCTTGATGAAATTGAACATTTTGTCTGAAACAAAACAATTTTTGCGGGTAAATAAATCACCGAAATTTTCATTAAAAATAATTCGAAGAGACTTAAAGAAGGCTTTTACTGTAGAAAATTGGAAATATACACGTCTCTGAAGTGTTTTATCTGTAAAACAAAACAAGTAAGCTCTCACAATCGTGGCCTGCTTGATAGTAACTAAGTTTGGGGCGCATTAAACTACGTATTTAGCAACTGGTCTTTACAAACATTTTAATTTTCTTAGAAAAACTAATAAAATAAGTTTTGGGTACCTAAATTTTTATTATCAACCAGATGTTACCAGAAGAAAAGATTTTCAGGATAATCGTTTCGGTTTTAAGGTCAAAACTTTGGCTCAAACTGGATCCTGAAGCTCGTTTTTAAAGCTTTTCGACTCGATTTTTTAATAAATTCTACACTTTAACTTTTTATATTAAAATTACGGCCGAAGCAGAACTCAAACTCCAAATTTCAATCGGATTAAGTTACTCCGTCGAACAGTTTGTAATTACTAAAAGCAAGTTTAAAGATCCGACATTAAAAAGAGTTATGTCAAAAAAAGGGACTTTAAAACTTATTAACAACTGCGAAGAAGAACAAATTAACAAAAAACTGTAAAAGTTCGCAAAAAATGAAAAATCAAAGGAATTAAATAATCTGACATTACTAAAAGCAAAACGCTGAATTCAGAATAGTGTTCGGGAGGAATAACTTAACTCTTCATTTAAGTCGAATCCAAATATGAAAATGAAATTCAAATAATCAGACTGGAAACAAAGTAGAACTTTAACATTTATCAACAATTTTAGCTTTAGAATTTCAAATTTTCTTTTAATTTTTATCCTTTTAATTTAGAAATTTGCAAAAAGGGCCAAAACTTCTTGTCAATTTTCTATAAATCAAAATATCATAAAATTTAACAATTTGTGATTGTTAATGGCAAAGTTAAAAATCAAAATAATAAAAATAGGAAATAGGCAGATCTGAAAGTTTAGTTAACAGGTTAACACGAAAAGGGAAATCATAAAAATTTATCAGCAACTTCGAAGCAGTAAAATTACTAAAGGGAAAGGCTAAAAGTTCAATTAATAAAAGTTGGAAAATTTTGCCTAAAAAGAATTTCTTATGAACAATTTCAAAGAAGCACAAATACAAAAAAATGATTTTATAAAAATATTTTGGTCTACAACAATGGGAGAGGCTCATTTTGATACTTACAAATTTTAAAAACTAAGACACTTAGGTTAATCAGTATTAAGGAAGCTCTCAAGTGTGAAAAAAATCGGAAAGTTTTAAACATTTGAGATTACTAAAGGCAGAGCTGACAGATCAGATTAACAATCATCAGGGAATTATGCCGAAAGAAAGGGATTTCAAAATCTATCAACAATTTCGAAAAAGAACTTGCATTTTGAACTAATTTTTAAAGTGTGTTTGTTGGTCTTATATGAAATTTGCAAAACCAGAGGGTTTAAGCAATCTGACATTGCTAAAACTACAAGTCAATGGAAACCCTACCTGCACTGACTTTAAAAATGTACGAATTAAGTAATACATCAAAGATGCAGAAATGAAAGAAACTTAAATGTTGAACTTGGTTTTAAAGTTGATTTTTCATTAAGGGAGAAAAGTTCATTTTCATACTAAATAATGTTCAAAATTCTAAAAGATAAGTCACAAAAGTCAATCAGCATTACGAATCTCTCGTGTTTGCAAAAGAGGAACCAGAAAGTTTTAACAACCTGGGAGTATTAAAGCCAGAGTTGCTAGTAAGCGCAACAAAAAGGAAACACAAAAAAGAGAAAAATTCAGAAATTATGAAGGTGCTTCCTTTGTTTTGAAGAACTTTTGATTGTCGACAGGACTTATCAGAATAATTTTCAGTTTTTAGATTAGAAACACGAAACAGGATTACAATTCAAAATTTCAATCGGATTAAATTCCTTCGTGGGATGTTAATGAAGAATATTTGAGAGTAATTTCAGAAATTGACTGGCTTTTTGCAAATCTAAATCTCAGACTTTCATATTAATTTCGATTTTAATTCAAATTGGATCGAATCTTTAGTAAGTCCCACGTAAGTTGTTATAAATATGGATCGAAGTACAAACAAGATATGAACTTTAAAGTTTCAAAATTTTTGGATTATTTGATTCGATTTGATTAGTTTGTGTACATCCTGTATATTACATTAAAGCACCTAAAAGCTATAACCAATAGTTCTTCCTTAATTGCGCATAAGTTAATGGCAGAATGAATGAAACACATTTGTTTACTTCATAGAATTTATAAATAGTGGTGATTTTAATAGGCGAGGTGAGGTCGTCGTAACAATCTTTTTAGAATCATCTAGCTGTTTTGTATATCAAACTTAAAGAACCTATTAAAAGACAACCTTATCTACTAAGAATAAATTAGAACTGCGGCTACAGAAATCTGGGTTAAGAATTCTGTATTACCTGTGTTTTATAAAAATAAAATGTATCGAGTTTTCGATGGCAATGCATAAATTTGCAATTTGATTAGATATTAAAAAAACTTTCATAATTTTTTTTTGTTACAATGAAGTAATAACACATTTCTGAATAAAATCTGAAAAATGTGGTTAATTTTTTACGTTTTCTTTGGATTTTTTCTTAATATTACTAAATATGAGCATCTAGGTACTTACGTTAAAATTCTACCCCATAACATTGAACAGTATTTTATTGGGGGAACCAGTGGAGTCTCTAAACCAAGGTGGCTTGGGCAATTTTTCCTGAGTTTTATGTATTTCAGGGGTTTCCCTGGGCTTCGCAAAAGATTAATGGGAAAAATAACAAGTTGTCAATTTCGAGATAACAAAATTGCCCTGCTAAGCTCTGGTTAGAAATTAATTTATAATATCCAAAGTGAAGCTTTAATTTTATGGCAGGTAAGAAACCCTTGGCAACATTTTTAGGGGTTATATTGCTCCCTTCTATAGGTTAAAAAATTATAACATGTAATAAATGCCGGGACAAACCCTTCGAATAAATGAATATTATCAGAATATTCTGAAAGTATCATTCAGCACTGACCTATTAACTTTAGGGGGTCTTTAAAGGGCCTGAGTCGCATTTAAAAAATTAGTTTGCAATGCAATCTTATAACATAACCTCTATATTTATTGGAATTAAAATTGAACATAAAAATCCTGCAATTTTTGGTGTTGGTTAATCAAAGAAACACGAAAGAGGGCTGAAAATTCTTAAGACTTTTTCACAGTCAATCTTCGATTTGTGTGGTTTCTAGCATTAATTCGCAAAATCAATACATAAATAGCGTGAAAGATTTCAAGCAGATTAACAAGTACGTCTTTAAATAATATAAGAATCGAAATAGGGATTAATTTTGAACATTTTTAAAAATTATATTCACCTTAATGTGTTTGACTAATGTTGAATATTAGCCCTTAAAAAATGTTATCCTTAAAATTTCACTTTATAAAAACACTTTTTTTATGCACTCGAACCATTTTAAGACACTTTAAACACAAAGGAGTTCACGAAATACCGTAAAATAAGACTTTAAACGCGATTTTTTACGAAATTTTGACAGATATCGTGCAAACACAATCAACACTGCTAAACAGTGCATGTACACTATTTTCATTAGTTGGCTGGTTTACCGTCGAACAAACGCTAACGATTTACACGTTTTCTCTCTTTTACGCATTGATTATTTTATCATTAAAGTGAGAGAACGAACCTCAATGCAACGTTGTAAGTTAGGGATATTTCGAGATGTGGAAAGGTGTAGAAATTGAATAAACTGATTTACCGTCCTCTTTTCGAATTCGTTGGAATGTAGTTACAGAACGAAACCGTTCCCTTTAGTTCCGGACCGAGTATTGCCAGCGATAAAAAGGAATTCTGTAATACTAGTTCGTTTTAAGTACAACAGATGGCAGCGCAACTGCACTTTTTGCTATTTATTGCATTGAATGTTGGATTTTCGGTTGTTACTACTGATTGTGGAAAGATGTACGAATTTATCGGTTTTGTTTATACAGGGTGCCTAAACTATTCGGCTCATTATTGGGATCTCGAAAACCATAAGAGATATAGAGTTGCGCCTTACGAAGGTATAAATTTTAGTTGACTTTGGAGTTATAAATAAAAAACTAAACTTTCCCTATTTAACCAACTTTGTAGCTTTTATAGTTTCCGAGATCCTAATGGTGGAGATTGAATTTGGGACATGAAAATTGAATTTACTATGCCTCTATTCTTCCTTAATCCTTGTTGTTCCCCTTCGATCCCTATATTTTCTTGCAGTTTTGCATTTATTATGGAGGTAAGTAGTTTCAGCGTTGAGTTAAGAAGTGTAATTCGTTTAGAATTATCTAATACTTGTTTTCCCCCTTTTTTTAAAATAGGTATTGTCATACTTTCTTTCCATTCGGAATGTACTTTTTCTTCTGCCAGTATCGCTCCGAACAACCTGTGTAATTTTATAATCAATGTCTCACCACCATATTTCAATAGTTCATTGTAAATTTCGTCAGGTCCATGGGACTTTCTATTTTTTAACTTTATTATTGCTTGCTTTGTTTCGTCAATTGTAATTGTCACTGAGTTGTTGTTTGTGTAATTTATATTATGTTCTAGGGTATGGTTTTCTTCTCCTATTGGGTTTGTAAATAAAGTTTGGAAATATTGTATCCACTGGTGTTCCGTCTTTCTTCTGGTTACGCAAGGTTTTCCAGATTTTCTTTTGTACACCATATTGATATGATATCTTTAGAGAATTTCTTAATACAGCGAGTTATAATTTTATTAGGATAATGAAAATAAATAAACACCTTTAATAAAATGTAAATTTAATGTAAAAAAATGTTAGTAGATAATCGTTACTTTTAAATAGTTATTAATTTAAAATAATTGTATATAATTAAAATAGGATATCTAGATAATTAATTTTAAAAAATAATTAATGTTAAATAAAATTATAGAGTGTTAGTCAATAGATACAGTGTGTCCCCGGATGGAGTTGACAATAGGTATGATTTACCAAAAATTTTCGAATTGGATTTTCATATTTTGGGATTAATCCCTGCTCGGTCTGAAACTTATTTTTAGTTTACTATCGATTTTTTTAAATCAAGTAGGCCTTGACAGTTGAGCAAAAACTCCTTTCTTTTCAGGTAAAGTACCTTTTCCGTTCACAGTACGCCAATGTGTTACTAAGAAAAGTTGTTAAGAATGAAAAGTTATGGCGTTATGCAAATTTTCAGAACGATCGGCCTACTTTGATAAAATTCATTATTTGTCAATTTCGTTTCAGGTAAAGTACTGTTTCCGTTCACAGTACGCCGATGTGTTACTAAGAAAAGTTGTGCAGTATGAAAAGCTATGGCGTTATGCAAATTTTCAGAACGATCGGCGTACTTTGATAATAGAAATTGACAATAGGAGAAAAATCTTTATTATTAATTTTACGACGAAAAGTCATTCTTTATTAAAAATTCTGAAAATTTGCATAAGAAACGGGATGATTTGCCCTTTTTCGTCCGATTTCTGACGAAGGCAATTCGGACGAAAACGCATCCAAAGGACGACCGGCCTAACGCCATAACTTTTCATTCTGAACAACTTTTATTAGTAACACATTGGCATACTGTGAACGGAAACAGTACTTTACCTGAAACGAAATTGACAAATAATGAATTTTATCAAAGTAGGCCGATCGTTCTGAAAATTTGCATAACGCCATAACTTTTCATTCTGAACAACTTTTCTTAGTAAGGCATTGGCATACTGTGAACGGAAAAGGTACTTTACCTGAAACGAAAAGAGTTTTTGTTCAACTGTAAAGGCCTACTTGATTTAAAAAAATCGAAAGTAAACTAAAAATAAGTTTCAGACCGAGCAGGGATTAATCCCAAAATATGAAAATCCAATTCGAAAATTATTGGTCTATTATACCTAATGTCAACTCCATCCGGGGACACACTGTATTTATACACCAAGTGAGCTAAGAGTGAGTTAATTTCTTCGAGTGAATAAACATTCTTAGCTCACGTGGTTTATACAATAATTTATTCAATTTTGATGAAATCACCATTATGAAAATTAAATTTTAAGGATTCACTCCTTTTGGTAAATATATTTTTAACGAAATAATGTAAATTCCATATTTAGAAAAATATCACCTCCGCAGGGATTCGAACCACTGACCTTCGGCTATACGCGCCACTGCTCTACCATTGAGCTACAGAGGCAGATCTCTGAAGATGTGATATTCGTCTAAATATAGTAATTGGAAACTGTGAAATCTAGTGTGCATTAGAAATCGTATCCAGTAGTTAATGAGCCGCTAATGTCTAAGCGGGTTCGCATCAACTATCAGGACAGCTGTGATTTCTTGTAATGAATACCTTCATTTAGGGAAATTATTTTAAATTAAATTTTAAGGATTCACTCCTTTTGGTAAATATATTTTTAACGAAATAATGTAAATTCCATATTTAGAAAAATATCACCTCCGCAGGGATTCGAACCACTGACCTTCGGCTATACGCGCCACTGCTCTACCATTGAGCTACAGAGGCAGATCTCTGAAGATGTGATATTCGTCTAAATATAGTAATTGGAAACTGTGAAATCTAGTGTGCATTAGAAATCGTATCCAGTAGTTAATGAGCCGCTAATGTCTAAGCGGGTTCGCATCAACTATCAGGACAGCTGTGATTTCTTGTAATGAATACCTTCATTTAGGGAAATTATTTTAAATTAAATTTTAAGGATTCACTCCTTTTGGTAAATATATTTTTAACGAAATAATGTAAATTCCATATTTAGAAAAATATCACCTCCGGTGGTGGTAAAATAATTTCCCTAAATGAAGGTATTCATTACAAGAAATCACAGCTGTCCTGATAGTTGATGCGAACCCGCTTAGACATTAGCGGCTCATTAACTACTGGATACGATTTCTAATGCACACTAGATTTCACAGTTTCCAATTACTATATTTAGACGAATATCACATCTTCAGAGATCTGCCTCTGTAGCTCAATGGTAGAGCAGTGGCGCGTATAGCCGAAGGTCAGTGGTTCGAATCCCTGCGGAGGTGATATTTTTCTAAATATGGAATTTACATTATTTCGTTAAAAATATATTTACCAAAAGGAGTGAATCCTTAAAATTTAATTTAAAATAATTTCCCTAAATGAAGGTATTCATTACAAGAAATCACAGCTGTCCTGATAGTTGATGCGAACCCGCTTAGACATTAGCGGCTCATTAACTACTGGATACGATTTCTAATGCACACTAGATTTCACAGTTTCCAATTACTATATTTAGACGAATATCACATCTTCAGAGATCTGCCTCTGTAGCTCAATGGTAGAGCAGTGGCGCGTATAGCCGAAGGTCAGTGGTTCGAATCCCTGCGGAGGTGATATTTTTCTAAATATGGAATTTACATTATTTCGTTAAAAATATATTTACCAAAAGGAGTGAATCCTTAAAATTTAATTTAAAATAATTTCCCTAAATGAAGGTATTCATTACAAGAAATCACAGCTGTCCTGATAGTTGATGCGAACCCGCTTAGACATTAGCGGCTCATTAACTACTGGATACGATTTCTAATGCACACTAGATTTCACAGTTTCCAATTACTATATTTAGACGAATATCACATCTTCAGAGATCTGCCTCTGTAGCTCAATGGTAGAGCAGTGGCGCGTATAGCCGAAGGTCAGTGGTTCGAATCCCTGCGGAGGTGATATTTTTCTAAATATGGAATTTACATTATTTCGTTAAAAATATATTTACCAAAAGGAGTGAATCCTTAAAATTTAATTTAAAATAATTTCCCTAAATGAAGGTATTCATTACAAGAAATCACAGCTGTCCTGATAGTTGATGCGAACCCGCTTAGACATTAGCGGCTCATTAACTACTGGATACGATTTCTAATGCACACTAGATTTCACAGTTTCCAATTACTATATTTAGACGAATATCACATCTTCAGAGATCTGCCTCTGTAGCTCAATGGTAGAGCAGTGGCGCGTATAGCCGAAGGTCAGTGGTTCGAATCCCTGCGGAGGTGATATTTTTCTAAATATGGAATTTACATTATTTCGTTAAAAAACACCATTATGAACTTAATTTTTCCGACGACCACTATGAAAAATGACTCATTTCACACGGTTTATTAGTATTGAAAATAACAAATTTCGCACAGCAACGAAACTGTGTGAAATGCCCGTGTGCAAAACTTTGCACACGCTAAACCACACAAAGCAGTCGGCGGGCGATGTCAAAAGTCGTCATTTGTTAAAAAATAAATATTTAAAACGTCAAAGTGTTGCAAGTGTGGTGCCGGTTCAAATTTTTTTAAATGAAAAATTGGAAAAATGGTCGTCGGAAAAGTATAGTGTAAATAAAACACGTGCTGAAAGGATATTTCACACTCGTGTGATTAAGCCACTCGCCAGAGGCTCGTGGTTCAACTTTCACACTCGTGTGAAATATTCAACTTTCAGCTCTAGTTATACAATATACTATTGATAACATGAAATATAATATAATTTTGACGTTTGAAACTGTCATTATTAACTCCATGGCAATAGCTAGGATAAGTGACTGTTTATTTGTTGCTTAGTGAGTTAAAATTCTGGGAGTGATTTAAAATTTTTTTATCCAATTCAGTTACGAAATGTCAACATTTCGACATTGATTTTAGTTGTGAAAACTGGTTCATTTTGTAACTAGTTAAAAAATAAGCTCCCATTTTGTAACTAGTTACAAAAAGATGATTTGAGTTGCGAAAAGTGGTTCATTTTGTAACTAGTTACAAAATATGCTCCCATTTTAGCACTCCCATTTTATCACGATGACCCAACTCCTTTTTTAAGAAGATGTGGCATTTACATTTTGATATCTGAATTGGATAAAATCTTGTATGAAACACGTTGCAAAACATGTCTTTTTATCACATGGCGTGTTGTTCATCTCGGCTTCGCCTCGACGAACAATTTCACGCCTGGTGATAAAAAGTCCATCATTTTGCAACTCGTTGCATAAATAGCTATTAACTCACTAGAAAATAAACAGTTACTTATAGCTGTTGCTATGGAGTTAATAAAGACAGTTTAAAACGTCAAAATTGAATAAAATAAATTAATGTAACCAAGGATATATGAAAATAAATAAATAGAAGAAGGTTGTTATAAATTACAGAAGTTGGTTTTTGAAAACCAAAGCCTAAAAATAATTTATTTTCATATAAATATAGTTTAAAACCGAATAAAACTATTACTTCATTAAAAGTTAATTGGAAGATTATAAATATTATATAAAAAAATGTAAAATATGGAATAATCATAAAATAAAAATACTTACTTGGAATATCAAATATAATTTTGGATTTATTAAAGAAGTTGAGCAAGCTGTTTAATGTAATTGGAATTGGGTTGTTACGGGTGTTAATAGAAGGAACTAAGCGAGCAGCTGGTTAAATTTAGAAAAGAAACAGGAAGCGTGTTGTTCGGGTGGATTATAAAAGAAAGTTGCTAAATTTGTTAATTGTTTTTATAAAAATTGTTTAGTTGTTAGAATGTGTTATTCATTTTGTAAAGGTTTACATAATTTGAAGGTAAACACATTTATGTATTTTAAAAGTCCATAAACGCGATCCCATTAACGACCTGGGTTAAGAGTTTTCTAAAGGTGTTACAATTTTTCTGCTCTTAGTTCAAATTGTATCGTTTTCCTCTTATCAATCGCCACTGATGGTTGATTGTTAAGCTTTATGTTTTTTTGTAAAAGAGGTTTCCTCTCATGTTACTGTGGTTGTTACCCTACATAAAAAAAACTTTGCTTATTTTTGCATTTATCATCCTGCTTATGTCATTTTTAAGTAGTTTTAGGGATTGATTGTCCCTGAATCAATTTCCTTTACCTTAAGGTAGTGGGATAGTGAGTTAAGATTTATTTACAGTCATGTCTTTTCAATTATATTGCATGTTGACATTCTTTCGGGAACCTTGCCTGGTTGATTTGTTCGTGTCTGTAACCTCAAATATTTTAGTATTTTCATAGAAATTTTCTGTTTTATTACAAGAAACAAGACAATCTCACGATCCTTTCCCTGGTTATCCAGTATCCTTCTTATTCCTTCTTCTGTGTTGTCCTTCCCATTTTACTTGATTAATTCATATAGCTATTTTCCCTTTTCTTATTTTGTAAAGGTTTTCTTTTGTTCGTGGTTTTGACAGCATTTGTAATGCTATATTTCCGTGTGCCGGCGCATAAATTTCCATCTTTAAGCGATGCCTGGTTATTTATTATTTATTTATTTGATTATCCATTCTTAACCAATGAATGAATAATTTAATTTTTGCTATTTAGAATTTTTATTGTTTTTTGATCTGGATATTTTCTAGGTATACTTTTTTAATTTTTATGTGTTATATTCATATTTGAAAAGGTTCCGCAATTCCCTCTCATTGTTGTACCTTTTCCTTTTCTCTTTGTTTCGCTTAGCGCACAGATGTGGATATTCTGGTGTTCCAGTTCTGTTATCGTCTCCTGCTCGCTGCTATTCGATGATCCAATATTCCACGTGCCTATCTGTAGTCCGTTTTCTCGCTATTTTCGTCTTCAAGTGGTGCGTCCTTTTCCGATGCATTTGTCCGGTTCTATGAGCGGCATTGGATTTTACGGCAGGCAGGCTGATAACTTCGGCCACCAACTCTTCTTTTTTATCCGGGATTGGGATCAGCAACAACCACAACCAAACTACTCAATCTATCCAGTTGTAGTTGCAGGCGGAGTTAATATCAACTTCAATAATACAAATATAAGGTACAATCATTCAAAAAGTAGAGCCATATATCTATTTAGGACAAGCCATTTTCTTAGACATAGAAAATCAGTATGGTTTGAACTGGATGCAAGTCGCGAGAAAAATATACTTGAGGATGTGTATGTCCAAAAATGGATATAAACGATATAAACTTTGCTTGCGATGTAAAAGAGACACTACAGAATTTATAACGAATTCCCACAAATAAAAGTATTTTAGTCCCTTCTGTTCCTTTCGCCCAACCACCGTTCAACGATGATTGTAATATTCGTAAATTGAATACCATGCACTACCTCTTCTACTTGCACTACTAAATATTTTTCTTCTTGTTCAGCCTACAGCATCTGTTAGTGCAAAATATCTTCCCAATGTCGCCTACCAATTTTTCCATTTTTCTATCACATTTGTAACTCATCATGGGGACATCCATGCAATTTAAAAGTTCTCCTGCTTGAGAGTATCCTATCCTAACACAATAAGTATGAACATGAGAGTAAAAATATAGTTTTCAATGATTTGCATAAAAAATACATTTTCATGTTTATTAACCAAAATGCATAATCTTCTTGAAATATTCCAAATTATCAATGACTTCGTCAGAAATGATCGCATTTGGTACAATGTGATTTTTTAAAAACTCAATTGCAGCAGGCCGAATTCTGTCTTAATAACTTTAGAACTGTCTGTATTAAGTCAGAATACGGCCTGCTGCAATTGAGTTTTTAAAAAATCGCATTGTATGTATCTAGTGCAATTTTCCGCATACCGGTTTAACAGAAAACCCTCATTTGTAGACTTTATGAAATGGGTGAAATCTTCTGATTCCTCTAAAACAGTAAAACTACCTAGACGACGATGTTTATTTACATCTCTGTGACTAAATAGACGATAACAAAATCTTAACTGGTTCTTAATGGACAAGATGTATATGTTGGAGGCAGACGGCGAATTCGACCCATGGCCGATATACCGGGTGTCAACAAAACCTGGGGCACCCCCATAAATTTTTTATTTTTTAAGATATGAAAATGAAATTTGGTATATGTAATATACTCTTTAAATGGCATTTGTTGACATAGGAAACAAGTTTCTGTCACTTCCGGTTTCGCGGGAATTGACATCAACTTTGTTATTTCAAATGTTCCCCCAGTAGCACAAAATGTTTGTACAATATTTTAAAACAATATTGTGGTAACATTAAATGTAACATTTTTGAATATTTCCTAAATATTTTTTTCAAATATTTATCAAATATTATTTTAAAATATTTACTCAATGTCTGAAATCAATATTATATGAATATTTTTTACAAATATTCAAGCAACATTTGTGAATTTTGTTCTATAGATATTATATTATGATATTAGCAAAATATTTGAAATTAATATGATATGAATATTATCCATAAATGTTTAAGCAACATTCGTGAATTTTATTCTACAAATATTATAGTAGGATATTTGGGTAATATTTCGAGTTCATGTTGTATAAATATTATCTTGTATTATTATTAGGTATGTTAGTCACAACATTCCATCTAATATTGCTTGGTAAAAGGTTACTGTAATATTTTCGACAAATAGAATACATTGGTATTTCATCAACATTATTTAATAAATTCTGATAATATTTATCGTTTATATTAGAAACCAGTGATTGTTAATAAATAAAAAATATTAGAATTCTACTTCATTCCTGTGATATAATACATATAATGTAATTCGATACAGTATAATACAATATAATACAATATACATACATACATAAAATAAATAATAAACACGATATAAATAACATTTTAGTTTTCCTTAGGAAGCCGACCTTTAATATTTGCTTGAAATTCACTTACAGCCTTTTTTATGTCTGTTTGTCTGTTTCCATCGCCTCCTTATATCGGTCATTGTGTGCCCGCTGTAAATAATATTTACTGTTAATAATTTTATTTTATCAGATATACAGTACTTACCAACAACGGCCTTGTACATTTTTAGTTCACAAAAAGGGAGTTTTCCCTTCTTCCCATGCCGGAATAATTCACGGCCACAGCATTTGCAATTAATTTCACCTTTTGCAAAAATACACTTTTGTAAGTGTTGTATTCCCTAGTTAAAAAGAATATTTGAACCTGCAAGCAAAGGAAATTAATTAATTAAAAAAAAACTAAATAATTAAAAATTAAGTTACTTACCTAAATTGAACAGCACACAAGCACAAAAATCCTGGAGACACGTAAAAGCAAAATTTGCTTTACGACAGCTGTCTTCAACTAAAACTCGAAAATGCAAATACCGATATTTTTGTTAGTAGGTATATCCCGTTTTAATCTTTCTAGAATGTCTGTAAAAATTTCTAAGCCTAAGCTTTTAAAAGTAACTAAACAGTTCCCAGAAAGAGAACAGAGAACCACATAGAAATAAGAAACGGATTCTTATCATTGTAGCTTATTTTCTTTTGTTTGTATTTCAAGGTTTTCTAAAAAGAACTGCAGTCTACGAATAGTTATTTTACAATAATTGAGTCATACAACTAAATACAAAAATAAAAGTTATATTTAATATACATATACAAATAAAATACAAAAAGAAGTTAAGTATTTAGGAATTGCACTTCCGGGAGGACCTAAACACAATTTTCCAAGTAAGTAATGCTACAAAAACCATCAGTCACTGGTTAAATAATTTACGGAGAAAACGGAAATTTCCGTAACCTTCCTAGGAATGCCCAAACTACAAAACTATAAGAATATTGACGTCATAGGTAATATTCTATACATTTAAACCGATATCATTAAAATAAACAAATACAATTACCTAATAAAGCTACATCACCTAGAAGGCAGGTAAATAGAATAGGGCGCACGTTTCAAGATAGTTGTTTTTTAATTGCATATGTTTTTAAAGACTTTCGAAAACAATATATGTTTGAATTTATTGCTACAACATCATCTTCAAATATCCACAGAATATCACAACAATCTTTGAAAAGAAATATTTCACAGAAAACAGAATAAAATGTTTAAGCGTGCTTTATTTCTAATATTGTTCAAATATTACGTAATAATGTTTAACAAATATTATTGGAAACTGGATGTTGAATATTACTCCGCAATTCTCAAAATAATATTTTCCCTACATTGTTTTATAATATTGCTGTTACATACGGTTCTTATATTGGCTGAATATTCCTTGAATACTTAATTTCAAATATTATTTTAAAATATTCCTAGGATATTCCTGCAATATTTAAAAAGAAGATTGGTCATGAATATTGAGAAAATATTTTCCTAATATTATGGTTCAAGATTCAAGATTCAAAATATTCAAATATTGTCTCAATATTTTTAATACATTAGTACAATATTGTGTGCTACTGGGGTCCATTTAAAATAACAAAGTTGATGTAAATTCCGGCGAAACCGGAAGTGACAGAAACTTGTTTCCTATGTCAACAAATGCCATTTAAAGAGTATATTACATATACCAAATTTCATTTTGATATCTTAAAATATAATTTAAAAAATAGGGGTGCCCCAGGTTTCATTGACACCCGGTATATTGCTATGACTTTCAATATTAAAATGAATGCATACAATTTTATTATGTTTCCAGCTAGCTCAATTTTGTTAAATAAATTTGAATTAATTTCCAAAGATCTCTTAAATCAGGGTCGCCAAAGGGATCGCTTTGATAAATTTCAAAATTTTTATAAAATTCACTAAGTTGAATTTTAAACACCTTTCAAAATCATGAAAATCTTTACAAACAACAATAAATTCCAATAACCAAATAAACAATTTCTAAAATTAAAAATTATAAACTACCTTTTGAAAACACGAACAAAAAACACTTCGAAGCCCGGTTTTACCAATTTCCCAAACACTGCACCACCCTCTTCAATTTCAATACACCTTCCCCCTTGACTCCAACTTCACCAAAACCTGTCTTATCCTCCAACCAACAACACACTTTCCTTCTTTTAGCTTTACTTATATTTGACCAATATCCAAATTCATATAAATTTCTTCAAAAAAATAAATTTTATTCCAAAAAAACTTTTATTAAATTAAATTCCAAATTATCTTGATATAATATTACTTTTTTTCAATATTTATTAACTTGCAATTTGTTTTAAGAATATTCTTTTGGTATTTAAATACGGGTTTTAGAGTTTTCAAAAAAACTCAACTCACGTTTTTCCAAAAAAATATCCAACTGTTTTTATTATTTTTATATCTCCTTAGTTATTTTAAATTTAACTAACACTCTATGAATATTTTATATGACATATTTACAAATTAAGTAATTAGATATTTTACCCTATTTATTTATATGTAATACTAAATCTCTAACTTATAACTATTTACATTTTATTAACATTAAATTTACATTCTTTTAAAAGGTGTTTATAACTCGCTTTATTAAAATTTCATCAAAACTTATCATCTCAATATGGACATATCGCCATATGTCCACAGCAGAAATGCCAGAGCCGAAATAACGATGCAATTCGGCATCTGTACATGCCAATTTGAACACATCCTGAAATGTTAGATTGCGCATTTTTTATCAATGGGTACATCTGAAGATGTCAACGTATTCGTTTGAGAAAGCTGGAAAAGAAAAATAATGTTAAAGTTTATTTTAAAGATATTAATTAATTAATTAATTAAGTAAGTACTACTTGAAATTCATTCCTTGCATACAACTTTTCCAGGATCCCAGTTGATGTACCAAGTTGGTACAAATCTTCTCTTTCAAATAATACAACAGCCAAAATGTTACGAGGAGCTAGGCATCCTCTGTCGACATCAGAAATCTTTACTAAAACGTTCCGACCAATGTCTACTTTAGGGTATTTGGAGCAACTTTGTTGTAACATCTGCTGCTTGCATTTTTAAGCTTTTGATACTCTCAGACAGATGTTGATTTATTAATGTCAAAAGGGTTTCATTGTCACTGAAGCAAAACATGTAACACTAAGCAAAATATGATTATTATTTGTGTGATTCTTTAATTACCTCAATAATTCCTCCTCCACGCTGTCATTTTCTGGCTGGTTTATGAGAAAGCTTTGTTATACATTTTTTTCATTTGTTACATTATTGGTGCTTACTCCATTATCGTTATTCAGCAGTTCTGTACCAGATTTATCAAATGGCCTATCTGTTGCATTTCTACCAGCAGTGTTTTGAAACTCTGGATCCGACTCATCAGACAGTATGTCGTCGATACTTCCACCAACACTGTTTTTGAGCCTATAAATATCGTTCTCATCTTGTAACTTCTCTACAATTTCAAGTGGAAGATTTGAATCATTCAAACCATTGATAAGTGGAGTGCCAAACATAGCCTCATATGGAGTACGCTGGATGCCTCTGTGAAATGATCTGTTCTTTTTTAAATGCACAAATCTTAACCCCTCTGACCATTTGGATGTTTGATTTTCTTGCACCCAAGTAATTAAAATATCGCGTACAATTGGTTTGCTCTCTCAATAGATAGATAGGTTATGTTATTCCGTTGTCCGTTCGGCATCGGCTCATTGTGTATATATGCATTTCAGGATGTGTTCAAATTGGCATGAACGGATGCCGAATTGTATCGTTATTTCGGCATCTGGAATTTCTGCTGTGAACATATGGCGATATATCCAAATATATTGGCCACGGGCCGAATTCGCCGTATGCCTCCAACATATACACTACAATATTTTTTCCTTAAGCAAGTACTTTAGCGTTTGATTCAAATTCTAGAAGCTTCCCTCATATCTAAACGTGTGGTGTAACGTTTCTCAATGGGCCTATTTTTAACATAAATCTAGGATAATACATTAAAAATTGAAATGTAGGTTTTAAAGGCTCTTTCAAAATACACAAATACAAAGTATGGTGTTCAGCAATCAATGTATCTAATAAGCAGTTCTTTGTTAATTATTGGGCTGGTACATACGACTATTTCAAATAAAACTAGGTATAATTCCTAAACACAGAACAAGAATAACGTTCTGTTCTGCCCAGTCATTGAGACCCTTTAGGCTTTCCCATACCAGTCTGCATGATGTCTAGCTAGCTACTCGAGAGAATCTTTAAAGCCGCCTGGCTGTTTGACATTATGTAGATCTGCTTGTGCTTTTAAGTCCTCCGATTGTTTTCCCGGGCACATTGTAAAATCGCATATATTTTCGCTTGAAAAACGGATGCGTGCTTACCCAATGAAAATCTGAGCCTTTCTTTTGGTCTTTTGCCATAAAGTCCTGATCCGGCGCCAGTCTCGGTCTTGGAACCGCCGTGTACCAGATTACACTTCCAGGAGGAATATTCTCGTGGGGCGTTTCCACTCGTCACGATCCTTAATTAGCACCCCGAAAAGTGAGCATAGAGAGTATTTGGGAGTATATTATATAGTCCACCCTCATTTCAAGTAGAAGGCCCTCTATGCTACCAACTATACTAGTATGTTCTGTGCCTAAGTGAAGGTTTTACAGTGAACTTTGATTCCCAATCTTGCCTCCCCTTGTATTGCTATATGAAGAGGATGAAGGTTTAGAAGAGTCTCCATAGCAGCAGCGGGCGTTGTTCTCATTTTCCCTGCCAAGACAGGAAAGCCTTTGTACCTTGCTTAGTTTTAGTTTGACGGATTCTTGCTTGACTTTAGGCCACCACACCAATGCCGCATACATAATAGCTGGTTTGGCCACTCTGGTGTATAGCCAATGTACCATCACTGGTTTGAGACAACAAGATTTATCCAGTATAATTTTCAGATACTTCCCCCTCCCTCGATAGAACGGCTAGAACGTTTTTTTATATAGTTTTTTTTCGCGCAAATGGTATTATGGTGCTTTTTCCGGACTGACTTTCAGGCCTTCCCTTTCAGTCCACCGGTATGTTAGGTCGGTTAACTACATTATAATTACAATAACGAGTTCTGCTATGTAAATTTTTTAAGGTAAAATACTTTGCATCCATGAAATGTGATATTATTTTAGCCAAATCATAACAACATACTCTCTCTAATAAATCATGCATAATCACCTGATATGTTTGTTGTTACATGAAAATTTGGTAAATCTTGGAAAATAAATAATTCTTTAATACCATTTGTAAAGTTACGCGTATCACTTGTTATTAATTTTGTCTCGAGTCAAATCTCCATTTTCTATGGTTTGATAACTTGTCTAATTTTTGTTGGCTCCGCATATTGTGGAAAAGAAATTTCCAATAAAACTTTCAGTATAACCTTATATTATTTGTCTGAGAGTATAACTTAAATAGTAATTTGTAATACAAGTGTTGAAAGCTTGCGTTTGCCACACGAATGTGAAGTTTGCAGCACGAACGCTAGTGAGTGCTGCAGTCACATGAGTGTGGCAAATACAAGCTTTCAACACATGTATTACACACTATTTTTTCTACAACCACAAAAAATTTAAATATTTCTGCAAAATCAAATCTGACATTCATCAAATGTCATTTATGACATTTTGATTTGCGTGCGGAAAGTAAACAAATTAGCGTGTGGAAAGTTTACTTTCCGCACGCAAATCAAAATTTGAGTGTGGAAAGTTTACTTTCCGCACGCAAATCCAGATTAATCCAGATTTGCGTGCGGAAAGTAAACTTTCCGCACGCTAATTTTCACTTGTTCGGCAAACACTCATTTTCAATACTCGTATCTATGGAGACGAAGTCTGAAAATCTCACTTTCCATGGTGGTTGTAGAAAAATATTATTTAGTCCTAAATTATCACCTACAATTAAAACCATTCCTTCGTGCTTCGGAGGTTGTCATACCAACACCCTTGATAATGGTTAACCTCGCAACACTGCGGGTCGATCTTCTCCTTATTCGATGGGTAAGGTTAGCCTGTTGCTCAGCATTATGTGCTAAGAAGGCTCATAGAACTCGCTGTTATGAGTTACTACTTAATAGACGGCTGGGCTTAGGTTTCGGCCATAAGAGGAAGAAGAAGAATTAAAATCATAACAAAATAAACCTAAACTTCTGTATTATTTAGTTTTTGAGGTATACAGGTATTTTCCAGGTATAACAGTTCCTCAATCAACCTGCAAAATGTTGCTTTGTTCCTAAAATTAATTAATTTGAATGGAAAGGTTGTGCTAGGAAAATATTCTGTAAACTACTCGAAAACTGTGCAGGCAGCACAGCAAGCATGTAGGAAATTGTTCCAATCATATAATTACTTGTGTTGAAGTCATCAAAATATAGTAGAATTAAGGGCAATACTAACTTATTTTCAAAGTTTTCAATAATATTTATCCACAACTTTTGAATTATATTTTGTACATCTTCACAAGATGTAAGTAGCCATGGTTTATATGATAAAATGATATTAAAATTGTCTCCTACTTCTAAAAAGTGTTTTAAAACGTTTCGCATTGGAATAACAGATCTTACGCATTTTTAATGATGTTCTTCTATTTTCAGTACAATTGTTCGGTCTTGCGGAAATAATAAAATTTTCTGGTTTACAATTTGTTAAATTTTCCGGCTTGTGTAATCTGTATTAAATTTTTAATCAATTTTAGAAAATCTCTCAATTCAGGGTCGTTAAAGGGATCGCATTTATGAATTTAAAATTCATAAAGTAATTTTAAATCAACCCCTTCAAAAATTTGCAAACCTTTAACAATAATCAACAACAACTTCTAACAACTAAATAAACACTTTTCTTTAAAAATTAATAAATTTACAAACTACCTTTTGATTATAACTCGAACAACACACCTCCTGTTTTGAGTCCAAATTCACAAAGTCCTGCCTTATTTTTCTATCCAACAACACACCCTGCTGTAATTCAATTCTAATTCATTGAACACTCCACTCAACTTCTTTTTTTATCATCCATCACTTCACCCATATCCAAATTTATAACTTCTTTGTCACAAGTAAAATTTTATTTCATAGAATTTTGCTTGTTACACAACTCCAAATTATATCTTTATACAATAATAACAATCTTTATACAACTTTTAATTAAATTATAATTTTATTTGCTTTCAAATTATAATTTTATGATAATAAATCAAATTTAGGTTTCAAATTTTAAAACTCAAATTTCCGTTAATTGTTTTCAACGTTCAACTTTTTTAGTATTTTCTAATTCTCCTTGGTTATCTTATTTTATTAAATTAACACTCTTAAATTATACAAAAATTATTTCAAAAAATAATTATCTAGATATCCTAATCTACTTATGTACAACACTATTTTTAATTAACAACTATTAACATTCTAACACTAAGTTTACATTATTTTAGAGGTGTTTACTTATTTACATTATCCCAATTAAAATCACAACTCACCGTCTTAAGAGATCATCCAAAAGATCATATTAATATACTGCAAATCGTTGGCCCTTTAATGATCAAATATGGTTGAATGGTATGGTTTGCGTTTAATCTCTGTTTCATCTTTTCGTGTACAAGTTTTCCAATACCTTTAGCAATCTTAAAAAGTTATACAAATTTTCGTGTGAAGTAATCTATAAAAATCCCTTACAATGGCATGTACAAAAATACTTCCTTGGCATTCTAATATTGAAGGTTTCCAATGTTCTTTTCAAAGTCGAGTTCGCAACCCTCGAACCTACAACAAAAAATAAATAGGTTTAATGTGTTACATGAAATTAGTAATTTTCAAAATACCGATGTTTGAAATTTTTAAATAATTAAAAGTCGAATAGATGTGGCGACGCGTACTCGTATCACGAGCGTATCACACCAGCAACAGAAAATTAAAGTTAAAGGTGAAATCGTGAACTTTTAAGAAAAAGTGTATACATACAAAACATAACAATTATTAGGGACCAAGCTGAAGTGAAAGTGAGATCAATAAATACGAAGTTTAATAAAACCGAGTAATTTACATAAATGGGTGTACCCGGAAAGTAAGGTTAAAAATGACTTACAAGTGCCACTTACACGTCAGTTAAGCGGGTTGCAGAAAAACAGGCGTGCGCTACAGTAATTTAAATTCTAATACCGCAATTGTAAGTAAGTAAAATAATTATTAAGTAAAACTAGGGAGAAAATGGAACAAATATTAGAAGAAATCACAAAGCAACTAAGAGAAATGGATGAAAGAGGTAAAAGAATAGAAGAAAAAATGGATAAATATCAAACAGAAACAGACATGTTGAGAAATGAGTGTGCAACATTGAAAGTAGAGAACACCGAGATAAAGAAACAACTGAAGGAGCAAGGAAATAAAGTAGAAATTTTAGAAAAGGAATTACGTAAAAAGAAATTAGTAATACATGGAATAATTGAATCAACACAGGAAGGTGAATTAGAACTGAAGGAAAAAACTAGAGCTACCTTAAGAGATATTGGAATCCAGATAAATGTCGAAAATGAAGTACAAGAAATAAGGAGAATTGGTTCACAAAAGGATAATCGATACAGACCCATCCTGTTAGAAGTAAACTCATGGAATAAGAAAGTAGAGATATTAAGGGCAACCAAAAAATTGAAAGGAACCAAGATATCGATCACAGAAGACCTCTCTAAGAAAGCGCAGGAAGAAAGAAAAGTACTGGTAGGACACATGAAAAGAGCAAGACAAAACGGATATAGAGCCTTCATAAAGTACAATAAGCTAATAATAAACGACGAGAGCTACACTGCTGAACAATTAGAGGAAAATGTTAGCGACCAATCAATGGAAATACTAATGGAAATACCAAAGAAAAAAGGCCGGACAGTAAGCGAGAGGTCACCTCAAGAACAACACAGAGGGGAGAATGAGCACCCATATAAAATAACTAAACAGGGGTCAAAAAACGAAATACGGAACTAGGACATTCACCTAGTTCTCTAACCAAAAACGACAACCATAGCAAGAAACGGCCTAAAGATTTAGTAATAGCAACGTGGAACGTAAGAGGGACATTCGAAGAAGGAGCATTGAAAAACCTAATAAAAACTCTAAAAAATTACAAAATAGATATTCTAGCTTTACAGGAGACAAAACAAAAGGGTAACGACATTATGGATATAGAAGGATATACCTTCTTTATGAGTAATGGAAAAAACAGAAGACTAGGAACCGGTTTCTTAGTAAGCGCAAAAGTAAGACAAACAGTAATAGGTTACGTACCAGTATCAGATAGATTATGCTGGTTAAGACTGAGGGGAGACCACCAAAAAATAAGCATTATAAACGTACATGCACCATCGGAAGAAAAAGAAATGACAATTAAAGAACAATTCTATGATACCTTAGATAAGACCTATGAATCAATTCCAAAGTACGATATGAAAATGATTGTAGGCGACTGCAACGCTAAAATAGGAAGGGAAACAATATACTACCCAACAATTGGGAAACACAGCCTCCACTACAACACCAATGTAAACGGCGAACTATTAATAAACTTTGCCATTGAAAAAGGAATGATAATCAAAAGCACTTATTACGAACACAAGAACATTTACAAAGGTACGTGGATCAGTCCGGATGGCAAGACTACCAACCAAATTGATCATGTCTTAATAGAGATTAAAAATGAAAAATGTATTAAAAATGTACGAAGCTATAGGGGCGCAGACTGCGATTCAGATCACCTCCTAGTGGGAATCAAACTACAACAATTGATACCAAACAATAAAAATCAAGGCGACGCAAAGAGATGGAAACAAGGAAAAATACAAGTCACACAAAGGCAAGATCAAATAAAATTGGAAGAGCAAATTAATGAAGCGCTGAAAACAATGAAAGAGAACGCAAGTATGGAAGAAAGAGTAGCAGAACTAGAAGAAACCATAAAGAGGACAGTGAAAACGCAAACCAAAAATAAAAATGATAAGGGCCACGAATGGTTTGACCTAGAATGTGAGTATGAGGTTAAGAATCGAGAAAAGGCAAGACAAAAAATGCTAACTGACCAAACAGAAGACAGTAGAAGGTACTACCAAGATCAGAGGAAAAAAACCAAAAAAATATGTAGAGAGAAGAAACGAAAACATAAGATTAAAATACTAGAGAAAATAGAAGAAGAATACAACAGTAAGGAAATTCGAAACTTTTATCAGGGGGTTAAAAAGGTGAAACGAGGCTATCAATCAAGAACAATATTTTGCAAAGGAAAAGATGGTAAACTAATTGGTGACAGGAATGAAGTAATGCAGAGATGGGCAGATTACTTCAGCGAATTACTGAATAAAACGAATCACAGCGAAGCTGAGGTGCGCAGACTACAGATAAGACAAACTATAAAGGAACCGAGGAAACTCCTAAAAATGAAGAAATAACCGACATAATACATAAATTAAAGAATAATAAGACAGCAGGCCCAGATGGTTTGCAGGCGGAAATATTTAAATATGGAGGTGAAAAATTACAGAGAATAATTTGTGGAATAATCCAGGAAATATGGAACGCAGAAGAAATGCCGAAGGCTTGGACCCAAGCTCTGATAACCCCTATACACAAGAAAGGTGACAAAACAAATTGCGAAAATTATCGCGGAATAGCCTTATTGAACGTTATGTACAAAATATTAGCAACAGCGATCAAAAACAGATTAATTAAACACACAGAAAATACCATAGGTGAATATCAGAGTGGATTTAGGAGCGGGAGATCAGTTGTTGACCAAATATTCACACTGAAGGAAATTCAGGCCACGAGCTACGAACACAAGTTAAATACACACATTTTATACCTCGATTTCAAGAAAGCATATGACAGCATAAACCGCGAGAAATTATATTCAGCACTATACGAACTAGAAATACCAAACAAGCTAATCAAATTAATAATGATGACGCTAAACAAAACAACAAATAAAGTGAGAATAAATGGAAATACGTCGAAGGAATTCATAGTTCAAAATGGATTAAGACAAGGCGATCCGCTATCGGCGATTTTGTTTAACTTAGCACTGGAGACAGTTATGAGGAAATCAGAGGCGAAAAGGACAGGCACCATTTACCATCAACGACACCAATGCCTCGCTTTTGCCGATGATCTAACCATACTAACAAGAACAAAGGAAGAGCTACAGAAAACCACGAAGGAAATACTAATAGCAGCATATGATATTGGATTAGAAATCAATGTGGAAAAAACAAAGTATATGGTCTGGAACAACAAACCCTTTCAAGAGAATGAAGGACTAAGTGTAAAAATAAATAACGACATAAAATATGAGTTTCAACAAGTGGAGAACTTTACGTATTTAGGCACAGCAATATCAAGGAAACCAGGTACCTGCGAAGAAGTGAAGGCAAGAATAGCGGCGGGCACAAAAAGCGCGCATGCATTAAAAAACATACTATCGGGTAAAATGTACTCAAGAAAACTAAAATTGAGAGTGTATAAAACGATTGTGAGACCTACAGTTACGTACGCGAGTGAAGTGTGGACATTAAAAAAGCAAGATCAGACAATGTTACAAGTGTTCGAAAGAAAAATGTTAAGGAAAATATATGGCGGGAAAAAAGTGGAAGAACAATGGAAAAGACGAACAAACCAAGAACTGCAGGAACTATATAATGAACCTAATATTATTGGAATAGTAAAGGCACAACGAATCAGATGGTTGGGGCATTTAAGCAGAATGAACAAAGAAAGGGTACCATACAAAATATGGAAAGCGGATATAGGAGGAACAAGACGTAAAGGAAGACCGAGATCTCAATGGAGGAAAGAAGTTCAAGAGGATTTGCAACAACTGAAAATTGACAAATGGGAAGATAAAGCTAAAGATAGGAAACAATGGCGGAAAATAACCCAACAAGCCATGGGCCTCCTAGGCCTGTAGAGCTTTATATATATATATATATCTTCAAACTGTGCAGTAATTTATTGTAATGATTGCCAACTTTTCAATTAACAACCATACTATAAATTATTGATATATTTTTTTAATTTAAATGTTCTTTAATCTCAGGGTCGTTCTGAGGGTTCGCCAACTTTTTATTACTAAGTTGAATTTGAAAATAGGTCAGCGCCAAAAATCGAAAATCGCTTATTGTAACACTTGTTTTAATTTCAAAAAGACTCAAAAAGACAAATAATAATTACTCAGAAATTTTCAAAAAATACAGTTTTATTACAAGAATATCCCTATCTTTCCCTATCTTAAAATTATATTAATTTAAAATAATACCCACACCTTTTTCCAAATTTCAAATTATGTACAGCTTTTTTTTAATCCGATCTTTCTTCCACTCTGCCTCCACTCTAATTTCGATTCCAATTTCCGTACACCTCGAATATCGCTCCTCAACTCCAAATCTAATTCGCTTTAATTATCCACTCTAAATCCACTTCTAATTCACCGTAATTATTGAACCTCAATTCCAAATCCACTTTTAATTCACTTCAAGTTTAATATTATTTTGTTTATTCTTCTTTTGATTCAAATATTTAATTAATCATATTATAAATAATTGGTTTTTATATTTTAAATTGAAAATTTTAATTCAATTTCAAGGAGCAATTACTTTTTCATCCTTTCAGTTTTCAATTCAAAGTACCATCTGTTTATTTATCAAATTGTTTTTTCTGCTCTCCTCGTTTCCCTGGCGTCTTCTTATTCTATTTTTTTTTTAAATAAACGCACATACTTTACCATCACATTCATACTTTACCATAACAACAACATCACTAGCTAAATATAATTCAATAATATACAACAATTAACAATTTCTACAACTAATACTTAAAATCTAATTTAGCTATTGTAACAAATTTTTATTTTTTTAAAACTGCATTTTTTTTATTTGAGTAATGTTTATTTTTTTAGTTATCTAATAAATAATTATATTAGAAATTATTATTCAAAGTTGATGTCATATCATTATATACAAACCATATTATCACACTTACCGTCTGATAAATTTTCTTTCCTGTTTTTGAAAATATTTGTTAAAAAGCTGTTCCAACTATCTATCAGTAATAAACCCTTATTTGGGAAAAGTATATCAATATCTAAATCAACCAAACGTGATAGTTAAAAACCGGATAAAACACTCACTAAAACATATCCATTTGGAACTTCTATTAGACTCCACTCTTGACAAAAGTCATAAAAATATGTCGCATTACTTTTTTTCACAGAAAAAATGTATTTTTTTTAAAATGTGTTCTGACTTCATGGTTTACAGCGAGTTTGGAGCCAAGAATTGCCCATTTTGTCAAATCATCTAAAAAGTATAATGAAAAACAGATGACTAGGCTTCATTTTCTTTGTTAATATCATACCCGTCGCTGTTTCATCCGCAGAAGATAAAGGGCTACTATTAACTCTTGGACTATCAATTAAACCGGCCTCTCTAAATTTTGTTCTCGCATTGCGGCGTTTAGTTTATACACCAATTTGCCTTTTTTGCCAGCTTTTCCACTACTTTCCAGGACTGACAAAATAATTTTCTTTCTGTTCTGCTTCTACAATATTATAGCAAGATTGTCAAACTGGACATTAGTTAAATGGTTAAAAAAAATAATTTTTTGTAACTTTCATACGCCACTTAATATATAACGCATACTTGTATAACAAACCTATTGTAGCTTTGAAAGACTTATTTTATTATGATATCAACCAAATTAGATCTCGTCTTTCTGTCCAAAATTTTCTATTTGCGTTGAAATACATTATCCTAGATTCAAAAAAATGCTTCGCAAATAAATGTATCTTTTTATTCTAAATAACAGTTTTTCTCTGTGTTTAAGCCAGAGTTTACGAATTACAAATCACAGTTGGCTTTAAGGTATCTAAAGAGATTTTCAAAAAGATTATAGTCTTTTTTAAAACATTCGCTTTTTTACTTCTTTTTTTCAAGAGAAAGCTTTAATGTTTTTTTGCGTTTTATGTATAAATTTGAATCTTATTTTTAATTTTCAAAGGTGCAAATTGGAAAGTCATCATAAACTTTTACAAACTCATGCTTCCAAGAATTTCTGTAAATGTTATTAATTTAGATGGTTTTACGTCATAAAATCGTAAGAAATATATGCAAGAGTCGGTGATCTGCTTTTAACGTAGTTAAATTTCGTGAGTAAGTATTTTTTAAGCTTGAATTAAATATAGGGCAGCATCCAAATTTGTTAATAACTGCAATTTATAGATCGTATAATTTTAAATATTGGGTTAATAATAAACTGCAATAAAGTTAACCTTCAAGATTTTTAAATAAAAGCCATAGAATGAGACTGAAGGTTTAGTTTACTTTGTTTTGCAGTTTTACAAAGATACTTAAAGAAAATGAAAGGAATTTTTGTTTTTGCTTGCCTGTTGGCTATGGTTTATGGGGTGAGTTTATAATAAAAACAATAAAAAATTTAGAAGAATGTAATTAACATGGTATAACATATTTTAGCTTCCTCCAGAACTAGTACAAAAGTTTAAGGAAGAACTGATGAGAATTGGCATGCCATGCAAGGGTAAAGTTGGAGCTACCGATGGTAACTTTTTGTAAATTTTATGTTTAATGGTGATTATAGATTTTTTTTTTTCTAAAATTCAAGATGATGTCATGAAACTGAAAGCTCACGAAATACCATCAACTCAGACTGGAAAATGTTTCATAGCTTGTGTGAACAAAGGTATGGGTTACGTAAGTATTAAACGTATTAAATCGTAATTAACAATAAAGATTATCTAACCTTTGCAAAATAATGATTAACTAATAACTCGTAACGCCTAATTTATCTCTAAGTTAAGCTTAATAATGCCATTTTAATTACAATCAATACAATAAAATCATGTATAAGAATATGTATTGTTGATTTGGTTCATTCTTTAATTTAAAAAATCGATTTTACATTAATTTACAGCAAGATGAAAATGGAAAACCAGACAAAGCTGCCGCACTGGCCTGCGTTGAGAAACTAAAGGCTTACGATGAAGATTTCTACACAAAAATGAAAAAGGTGGCTGAAATATGTACTGATGGTAAGTTA
The DNA here is from genome assembly GCA_963082815.1 of Melanotus villosus. Lineage (NCBI taxonomy): Eukaryota > Metazoa > Arthropoda > Insecta > Coleoptera > Elateridae > Melanotus > Melanotus villosus. The sequence goes on from OY720426.1 coordinate 42,807,323, forward strand.
ATCGTTTGTTTTAAGTAAGCAATGCAATTAATAAGTAATTATTTTATAAATTCAGTACCAGAAGGTGGAGATGAATGTGAAACTGCAGCAAATATGATGGAGTGCTTCGAAAGGGAAAAGAAAGCTGTAAGACTTAGTGTTAAGTGAGATTGCTTTTTTTTTATTAATTTAATGTTTTTAGGCCGGCATCGAGCCTATTGACTTCAATTAGTGCCTTGGTCTGGACGTAAATCAGTAATTACATTGTATTAGTAAATTTTGGATGGTGTATTATTTAGTAAATAAAACAGAAATAAGATTCTAACTATTTATTTAAAATTAACAGGATTATATACGAAAATTTTTGAATACTGTAAGTTTTGATTTAAGAGAAAAAAGCAAAAAAAATGCGGTTCTTCTTCCTTTAATAGCACTGCTCCACGATTTCCTTGGTCGACCCCTTTTACGTTTACCCGGGGATTTGAATATTTTCTTATGCTATCGGTCCTCACCCATCCTTAGGAGGTGTCTAAGCCATTTGAGAATTGTTCTGTCAATTCTGTATTTAACAGTATCCTGAGCTTGTGTCCTGTATCTTATTTCGTCATTCGTTATGTGTTCCATTCTTAATATTCGAGCGCTTCTCCGAAGATAATCCATTTCTACTGATTTTAATTTCCTTCCATAATCAGTATTGATTGTCCAGGATTCGCATTCATAGCATAAAACAGATTCTACCATTGATTTCCCTATATGAAGGATACAGGGGAAGAAGGCGATATGTCAATTTTTGACCAAATTGAGATAACCGTGCTTATTGTGGATACTTTATCGTGGTAAATACTACTGGCTATAAAGCGACCAGTCAGATTATATCTACAGTTTTAGTAATGCTGTATAGAGAAAGAAGGAGGTATGTCATACAACTACTGGCAAAGAATGGGGTATGCCATTTTCTTCAGGGCCGTAGCTAGGCGTTGGCGATGGGGGGTTCGGGAAAATAAAAAAGTGCATAATTTTGACACATTTTACATTGTGATTAACATTAAAAGTACTAACAGGACCAGCCATCGGGGGGGGGGGGGGGGTGCAGCGGGTATAAAGCACCCGGGCCCCGCACTTATATGGGGCCCCCATAGAGAACATATGACGCAATATACATATACATACCTACATTCTCTTTTTTAGAATACCATTATTTTTACTTTTGAAATATCTTTTAGAGCCCCAAAAAGTGTTTTACACCCAGTTTCTTGCGCCCGGGCCCCTTCATAGAGAAGGCCGGCCCTGAGTACTAGTGCTTCGTTTAGATATAGACATAAACTAAACTTTAGTTTATGATATAGTTATTAATCTTACAAACCAGAGTTACGTGTTTTAGCACAAAATTTATTTATAACATCTTCGGAACTAATATAAATATTTCTATATACAGATATTAGAGCTAATCCGTGTAATCGTTCATTTAATATTGAATTTCTAAGTCAAGATTTTAGACGTTTTAAGATAGGTTCATGCACTAGCGATTCGCGATTTGCGGAATGCGATTTTCGCAATTTGCGGTGTTTTTACCAGGTAACTCATGCAGCAGCGATTTCACTCGCAGAAAGTAGTAACTTTTTCATGAACGAACAGGGTTTTTGTAGAAGTCGGCAGAGGTACTTTGACAATTCTGACATTTCGTTTCTTGTTGAATGCTCATGTTTCAGCAAATATAAACAACAGTATTGGTTTTTAACCGAATTCCTGAACACAATCAAAGACAACCAACGTATTCTGTGCAACAAACACAACCATTTTAAGGGTATGGTTATGTTACAAACGTGTTCTACAGTCAACAACGCGTTGATGAACGCATGCTCAGTTGAGGAGTATAACCAGCGGATATCGCAAAATATTGAAACCGTTCCAAGTTCTGCGGAAATCGCAGAATCTTGAAGTAGTAAATTACCGCTTAAACTGCGTTCAAATTTAACCAATCAGAACAAAAATCGCATTCCGCAAATCGCGAATCGCTAGTGCACGAACCTAAGCTTTAGAGTAGAAAAAGATCTTTCTGGAGTTGTCATAGAGCACTGCAAAGTGGCTAGTATTTGTAAGAGATCTTTAATCGTTGGAAAAAATGACTAAGTAATCTGTTTTTAAAAATGCATCAATAGCCGTTCTGGGAAGATTATACATCTTACTTCTTATAGTTGTGAGTCACAATAATTAATGTCTTATGTCTTATACCTTTAGAAGCTATTTCGGTACTTATTTTTTCATGAGAGGTTTTGTCATGGGGCGGGGGCTTTGAACCCCCTAAACCCCCCCTTATCTACGGCCCTGATTTTCTCCACCTGTTAAGTTTTAAGGATGGACAGCGTTTAGTACCTACTGTTTTAACTTTTATGACGTTTGCTGTGTATTGTGTACAAGTGTAGTAGGAACGTGTTGTTTATTTATTTCTTGAAAAGTGTGTTTAAATAATTATGAAGTCCCCATCAGATGATGATAATGGAAGCGGCCAATGTGAAAACACCAGCAGGAAAAGAAATAAGTTCGGCAGGTTAAGTTATGTAAACAAAAAACTTTCAAGGGCATGTTCAAGCCATGATTGTCGGTGCACGAGATTCAAATGTTTCGAAAAAATTGCACAAACTTCACGGCAACAGATTATTAAGCAATTGAATCTTCTGTCGTCCGTTGTTGAGCAAAATCTATATATGTGTGGCTTGATAACAGTATTGCCCGTATGACAGCGTAGACCAAGACAAGAAGAAGATAGTGCTTTGCTTCATGACGCATCGTTCAGCTACAGAGTAAGGTTTACTGTTGACGATAAGCTAACAGAAGTTCAGGTATGCCAAAAAGCATTTCTAGCTTTGCATGGTATAGGCAGAAAAAAATTAGAAGTATTGCAGGAGTCTCCTAAGAACAGTAGAGTAGCACCTACAAGTCGCAGGGGCAAACACGGGAATCCGCCTCATAAGCTTTCCGAAGAAAAGAAGAATTCCGTTATACAGCATATTGTGGCCTTTAAAGGGCGTAAGAGTCATTATAGCTTACATGACTCATCCAAAATTTACTTACCTGAGGAACTTAACATAACTAAAATGTGCAAACTGTTTCTCGAAAGGCATCCTTTATTACACGTGTCTTACGAAAGCGACAGGACCATATTTTCGAACAATTTTAATATCGCATTTGGTTATCCGAGAAACGACACGTGCAGCCAGTGCGACGAATTTTTAGCTAAAATAAAGATCTTTCAGGCCCAGAAAACTAATGCCAATGAAAAAATTTGCAAAGTCAACAAAATTAACGACGACATACCTAGGCTTGAAACCGAAAATAAGGTACACAAGTTAAAAGTTGAAGTGTTCGACAAACGCAAACGTGAACCCAAATTGTTTCCTCAAAAGTACATAACTTCCGAAGACATTTGTTTGGATTATGCAAAATATCTGCAAGTTCCAAATATAGCTACAAATGACGTCTACTATAAGAGGCAGCTATACATTTATTGCTTTAATGTTCATGTGCTGTCGACGTCCCAAAGTATCTTCTATGTTTATCCTCAAACACTAGGAAAAACAGGAGCCGATGATGTTTGCGCTTTATTGTATCACTTTATGTATAACTACTTAGAATGCAGAGTAAGACATCTAGAAATTTTTTGCGGGAAAAACAAAAACTACACGATGATTCGCTTCCTTCATAGTTTGGTCCACACTGAAAGAAAGCTAGATTCTGTAAAAATCATTTTTCCAATACGTGGCCATTCCTACATGGAATGCGACAAAGACTTTGGATTACTAAATCATCGAACAAGGGCCGAACTTCCAAGTGAGTGGATTGACGTATTTCGGCCAGCAAGATGTAAACCTAGACCATTCGACGTAGAAGAAGTTGCTCAAACCTGTTTTATAAGCTGGACTAGTCACTTAACTGATACAGGCCTCTATAAACGGAAAAGTGCCCAGTTGCTCCTAGACCTATTACGGAGCTGAAGATATTGCAAGAACATCCACGATTAATATTCCATAGAGAAACCTACAATGGGGCATGGGTTAATAACGTAATATCCAATCCAAAACCAAAAAAGGGTTCGAATGTACCACTTTTCAAAGATGGAGAATTCGTTTTACCTTGGTACGTATACCAAGGTATACTTTAAAATAGTTTTAATGCAACACCAACGTCACTTTGCTATTTTTTTTTAGGTATAATCCCTATCAGTCGACTAAAGTATGAAAACTTGCAAGACTTGAAGAGATTCCGTAGCTTAGAGCAGTGGCGGCTAGTGCAGGGCGCTACAGTGCTGCAGAGCTCCCAAAAAATAAATAATTATGTAATCTAACTCTAACTAAAATACCAAAATATTTTCTATTACCAAAAAGCAAATAATAAATACTTCGCATTCGCGATTTTGTAAAGTCGGCATCCCACGGCCTGTGTATCGGCTATAATCATACCACGCAAGTAAAGTCGACCAGTGGAACAACCTACCGACTCACGCTATCGTCGCGTTATTATTTATCTGGGCCACACGATCGTGCTCTACGAACTCCTTCGAACACCCGCGCGGTGTTAGATTGTATACGAAATGTAAACCAATATTTACTGTTTTAGTGCGCCAGGAAGTCGTGATCTAAATATATCCAGATTACTCATACTGACGTAATAATAATAAGAATCTTAAGCTGAGTTGTATGTTGTATTAGTTAGTTGAACAATAACTTGCGTGCTATTCAAATCGTTCAAATAAATTACTTTACCTTAAAGTGTGATCTTTTATTAAATAATTCCCTCACCTAATCTAATAGGTTATGGGTTCAGTCAGTGCTAATTAACGTAATAAAATATAAAATACAAAAAGAAGGACACGATTAAAATAAACAAACAAATAATAAGTGCGCGATATGGATGTGTCGACACGTAAAAGAAATATTCAACCATTTCATGGAGAAAAGTATGGATTATGGAAATTTCGAATAAAAAATTTGTTACGTGAAATGGATGTTTTAAATATAGTGGAAGCGCCTGTCCCCGTTCCACCCTCAGATTATTGGCTTACTAAAGATGCCTTGGCTTATAGTATCATCTGCGAATACCTCAGTGATTCGTTATTGAGTGTAGTAAAAACCGAAAAATATAGCAACCACATCTTGGCTAAATTAGATAGTGTGTACGAACGTAAAAGTCTTGCCACCCAGTTATCAGCTCGAAAAAAATTATTTACATTAAAAGCACAACCAAATCATACACTAGGTGAACATTTTACCGTCTTTGATGAAATAATAAATGAATTGGTTTCTGCGGGAGCAAATATTGATGAGATGGATCAAATTCAACATTTATTATTAACTTTACCACCTAGTTATGATGGTATTATCACAGCACTAGAAACATTAAATGAAACAAATTTAAATTTAGCTTTTGTAAAAATCCGACTTCTTGATTACGAAACTAAATTAAAAAATCAAGACACCACTGCGTTATTCACCAAACCTGAAGAACAGAAACGCACACAGTTCACACCAAAACAACCTTATAAGAAAAACAATGCAAAGTGGAATCGTTATCAAAACAAAGGGCAACAAGGAGGAAACGGTAGCTTTAATAAAAGATACCATTGGAAATCACCCTACAAGTTTACTAAAAAATGCAAACATTGTGGACGTGAGGGCCACTTACAACGAGATTGTTTTCACTACAAGAGAATGATTGAAAAACAACAAGAAACATCTCGACCAACAACACTCCAAGCAGTGCAACCACAGAATAGTTTTGCCTTCATGCTAGAGAAAGCAAGTGACCTGTGCAAAAGTGAAAACAACGAAATAGTGTTCGTGTTAGATTCAGGTGCCAGTGATCATATGGTGAATCAACTAGATGTATTTACCACAATTGAAGATTTGAACATCCCGGTCAACATTACAGTAGCGAAGAATGGAACGACGGTAACAGCCACTAAGATTGGAATGATCAATATCATGACAAATCTAAATGTGAAGGGACAACTAATCAACGTATTATACTCACCTGACGTTCCTTGCAATCTCATGTCCGTTAGAAAAATGCAAGAACATGGAATGGTTGTTACGTTTGATCTGAATGGGGTAACTATTAAGAAAAACAACGAATTAATAATGACAGGTAAATTTTTAAATACATTAGTTGGCATTAAATGCAGAATTGAAAAACCACTAGTACATTTAAGTATAGATAATAAGAAAATTGCTGATTACAAATTATGGCATGATCGTTTAGGGCATGTTAGTAATAGCACATTTGTACAAATAAGAGATAAGAATTTAGTAAATGAGAGAGAGGTATTATTGCATATTAAACCCAGTAACGAGATATGTGAATCGTGTGTGTATGGAAAACAAACACGTAAACCCTTTAATAAACAGAAATGTCCGAAACCTCAAAATAGACCATTAATGATAGTACACAGTGACGTATGTGGACCAATAACACCTCCATCTATTGATAATAAAAATTATTTCGTAACGTTCATAGATGATTTCACGCATTATACAATCACATATCTCATTACATTCAAGTGGGAAGTACTAAATAAATTTAAGGATTATCTAGCGAAAGCAACAAACCATTTTAATCAAAACCTCTTAATGTTATATTGTGATAATGGTGGTGAGTATCTATCAAACGAGTTCAAAAGTTTTTGTTCCCAAAAGGGAATTACTTACCATTTAACTGTTCCTCATACGCCCCAACAAAATGGGGTTGCAGAAAGAATGAATAGGTCTCTCACGGACAAAGCGAGGACTATGTTAGCTCGGGCAGAGCTAGATAAATCGTTTTGGGGAGAGGCTATTTTGTGTGCCACTTATTTAATGAACCTACTCCCCACAAAAGCACTAGGTAGTCATACGACACCATTTGAATTATGGCATAATAAGAAACCCTCAATCAGACACCTTAAAATTTTTGGATCCACCGTCTTTGTTCATAAAAAGACTCATTTATCCAAATTTGAACCTAAATCGTTCAAAGTAATATTAGTGGGTTATGATATGAATGGGTATAAACTTTGGGATGTCAATGCATCTAAATTTATAATAGCTAGAGATGTCATTATTGACGAAACATCCTTTGTAAATACAAGACCAAGTATAAATGAGAACAGTGTTACGGTACACAAGGGTACTCTTACTAACAACATAAAAGTGGTAGAGACCCCAGCCATAGAAATTAATGTTCCTAAGGGTACTTCCATTATTGATACTGAGGAAAGCAGATCACAATTGGAGACCCCGGAACAATCATTAAGTACTGATACAGAAATCAGTCAATGTAACACAAATAATGAAGTAAGTAATAATACTATCATGCACCAAAATGGTACGAATAATGATACTGAACTCAGACGTAGCAATAGACTCCGAAACCAATCTAAAATTAATTATAACGAAGACACCAATGAAACTTACTTGTTAGTTCACGCAATTAATGATGTTTTCGATATACCTACAACCTTTGATGAAATTAAAAGTAGGGCTGACAAAACTCAGTGGGAGTCAGCAATTAATGATGAATTAACATCCTTAGCAGAAAATCAAACATGGACAATAGTAGATAAACTTCCAAATATTAATGTTGTAGATTGTAAATGGGTCTTCACTATTAAGTTTGATATGTATGGGAAACCATCCAAATATAAAGCCCGACTGGTAGCAAGGGGGTTTAGCCAAAGATATCATATAGATTATGAAGAAACTTTCGCACCAGTGGCCAGAATGACTAGTTTACGGTTCATTTTGGCTTTTGCTAATCAGTGGGACCTACTAGTACATCATATGGATGTAAAGACAGCTTTCTTGAATGGGTCCTTGCGAGAAACTATCTATATGAAACTCCCTGACGGGGTCTCTGGTAATAATAACCAAGTATGTCTACTTCACAAATCCCTTTACGGATTGAAACAATCATCTAGATGCTGGTACGAGCATTTCGATTGCATTTTACAGGCAGGTGGTTTTACTCATTCAAAAGTTGATCATTGCGTCTATCTTTTAGATCAGGGTAATATAAACAACAACATATATGTTTTATTATATGTCGATGATATTGTAATAGTTACTAAAAATAGCCGTACCATGCAATCTTTTAAAGAACATTTACATAAATGCTTCAAAATGGTCGACTTAGGAGAAATAAAATTATTTCTCGGAATAAGAATTGAACGAGACACAAATTGTTTCAAACTGGATCAAAGTGTGTATTTAAAAAATGTGTTAGTTAAATACAATATGCTAGATTGTAAACCAGTAAATACGCCTTTACCCACACAAATTGATTATGAAGGACTAAATTCAGATATTTTGTATGCAGCACCTTGTAGAAATGCTATTGGGTCACTTATGTATGTTATGCTTTGTACCAGGCCTGATATTTGTTATGCTGTAAACTTGTTGAGCCGTTACCAAGTAAAAAATAATCAAGCATTATGGACTAGTATAAAGAGACTCTTGAGATATTTAAAGGGTTCATTAAATTTTAAATTAGTCTTTACCAAAAATAGCAGAAAATACACGGAACTTGTTGGCTATACAGATGCAGACTGGGCTAGCAATACACTTGATAGAAAAAGTACTTCAGGCTACTTATTTAAACTATTTCATTCGTGTTCCATTTCTTGGAATTCGAAACGTCAAAATCAAGTTGCTGTATCATCTACAGAATCCGAATACATGGCTCTCTTTGAAGGAGTCAAAGAGGCACTATGGTTAAAATCACTAGCTTCAAGTATTAATATTGAATTATGTATACCAATAACTATATTCGAAGATAACACAGGATGCATTTGTATCGCTAACAATCCGACTCAACATAAAAGGTCAAAGCATATAGATATAAAATATCACTTTCTACGTGACAAAATTCAAGAAGGACTAATAGTATTGTCTTATATTCCTACAGATGAGCAAGAAGTTGATCTATTTACAAAAGGCCTGTCAATGAACAAATTCATAATCCTACGCGCAAAACTTGGATTGACTGAATAAAATTAGACTCATATTTTTTTTTATACTTATTTATGTTAATATATTATGTTAAGAACATTTATAATTTTTCATTGTTTATTATCAGTTTAGCATATAAATAATGTTTTGAGTGGTTCTCATTTCGAGTGGGAGTGTTAGATTGTATACGAAATGTAAACCAATATTTACTGTTTTAGTGCGCCAGGAAGTCGTGATCTAAATATATCCAGATTACTCATACTGACGTAATAATAATAAGAATCTTAAGCTGAGTTGTATGTTGTATTAGTTAGTTGAACAATAACTTGCGTGCTATTCAAATCGTTCAAATAAATTACTTTACCTTAAAGTGTGATCTTTTATTAAATAATTCCCTCACCTAATCTAATACGCGGTACTCCGCTCCCCGTGTCCGTCTAAAACAAAGCCGTGATTTCGCTGCATTTCGTTCAGCGCGTAGACGCGAAGACGCCAGACGGTATTGTTGTTTGTATCGAATTTTTACGCGAGTTCAACTTAAAAACAATAATAATATAGTGCGTGCGTGCGATTCTGTTTTTGTGCATTGCTGACAATTATTAACTGTATAGTGTATACTATGGAAGTGGTCTTTAATTTAATTAATGTGAAGAGATTTTTTAAATATTCATACGAAGAAAAGATAGAATTAAAAGGAAACGGTAGACCATTACCAGATATTATTATTGAAAAATAGAGGGAACAGTTACACACGTAAATTTAATAGAGACATTTATTTAAAAAATGAATGGATTTGTGGATGTAACAAAAAAATGCTTTATACTGCTTTCCCTGCTTACTTTTGGGTGGCGAAATAGACAATTTTAATGACAAAGTGATTACAAAATTTGCGAACAGAAAAGAACGTAGGATAGACCTAATTTACAAAAAATATGTAAGTTTTTTTTGCAAAAATTGCAGAACACCTTAAAATTTTTACCAGGAGCCGCCGCTCGCTTAGAGGCGAGCGAATACTTTTCCTCTCTCCCTTTTCATGACTAAGAGAAATCTTGGAAAAATCATCAACCGAAGTACTATAGATACTCTTGTGTTCATATAGGTACTTGCTATTTTTAAAAAATGATATACTTACTAGTTTTCGTTCTTATTGCTATTATTAAGACAGTATTATGACATATCGCCTTTTTCCGTTTAAATTTGTGCAGTTTATTGAAAAATCTTAGTTTTCTGGAAATCCTAAAATGTATCAAAAATGTTTTTTTGTGCTATGCTTAATATACAGGGTGTCCCAGAAGGTACCAGAAATATTTTAGGGATCAATTGGGTAACTCATTTGGAGTCAAAAAGTCTGTATAAACATATATCATAAACTCAACTATTAAGGAGCTATTCTTGATTTTATAATTTTTCGGCCATTCTAGGCCATGAATGCTATTTGTTTGCGAAACAATTGTTGACATGTTGTTTTCAGAGTTAACTGTCAACATATTAAAAAGTTAAATAGTTGCAATTTTTGTATTAAAAAGGTTTGTTAACATCCCTAATTACAATTCTGAGATTATTTTCGAACGCGGAATATGCCGATATTGTGGTTTCTGTGACAGCAATGCTTTAGCGGCGCCAGAAGAATACAGAAGAAGGTATTCCACTAGAAGATTACCCACTCATGAAGCTTTTACCAATTCATATCAGCAGTTAAGAGAACACGGGGCATTCCATGAATGGACAAGAGAAAATTCTCATTTAAAGCAACGCTCTTGTTTCCATCACAAATTTAGGGTGAATGTGGTAACTGCTATCTTAAATGATTGCTTAATTGGATCATTTAAAGTACTGCAACGTTTGAACGCTGAAAGTTACGAGGATTTTTTTAGAAAATCCCGCTAAATATTAGGCGTGAAATGTAGCTCCCGCTCATGCAAGTCTACCAGTAAGAAATTGGCTTAACAGAATATATTAACAGCATTTCCCATGGAGATTGATTCGAACAGGTAGTCCAGTGGCTTGGCCACCGTGTTCACCAGACCTCAATCCCATGGACTTCTACCTCTGCGACCACATAAAACAAAAAGTTACGTTTATGAATATGTTAATCACAAATTATAAAATAAAGAATAACTCCTTAACCGTTGTATTTGGAACATATGTTTATATAGACTTTTTGACTTCAAATAAGTTACGCAATTGATTCCTAAAATATTTCTGGTACGTTCTGGGACACCCTGTATGTTAATAAATAATGGTTTGATAGAGCAACAATTATGTATAATTCAAAAATAAAGATACCAGCATAGTTTAAACCCTTTAGAGCGCTCTAGCTCAAAACGACCAAAATTGACATTTCGCCTTCTTCCCCTCCAAATACGAAGTCATGGCCTCTTATTCGAAAAACAAAAATCTTTATATGGGGTCGATTCAAAATTTTCCGATCCTTTATTTTTTTTGAATAGGAGGCTATGACTTTATATTATTTGGACATATCTTGCAAATCTAAACAACTTTTCTTAATTTTGTTTTGATGTGTTTTTGAAAATAAGACCACTTTACTCTTGAACATTTTTTTAATTTTTTTGCATGCCCTGTAAGCTGTTTGACTTGGAGGCATTTTAAGTACACCTAATATAGTTATGGAACATGCACCCACTTTTGGCGGTATTCAAATTTTTTATTTGCGAAGAATAAAAAAAATCCCATTTGTTGTATACTTATATTAATGGCGCACACTGTAGATATGTGTTCTGCCCACTCCTTTTTCAATCTTTCAGAACTACAATGTAATTTTTTAAAAATTCAATTGCAGCAGGCCGTATTCTGACTTAATACAGACAGTTCTAAGGTTACTAAGACAGAATACGGCGGCCTGCTGCAATTGAGTTTTTAAAAAATCACATTGTACTTCTAAATATACAGGGTGTAACATGAACTAATTTCATCCTTTTAGGGGTATATTCTACAGTCCAAAATAAGAAAAAAAAAATTCATATACATTTTTTTTCGAAAAGTATGGTGTATTTTCTGGTTTAAGGTGGCTTTCCTGAAGGCAAGTTATACTTGGTTGCTGCTCCAAGGTAAGCTGTTGAATGTTGTTTAATCTGGCATAAAAACAGTTGCAGTTGATTTGGATGAGTTTTGGCATGACTGTCTTGTTACTTGTTAGTTAGAGTACTGTATCAGATTGTGTGTTGGAGTAGTCTGTAGTGTATTCATTGTCAGTTAGGTCGTTCTCTTTTCGTAGGGAGTTTTTGATATTGGAAATTATTCTGGTAAATTTGTATTTTATTTGCCTATCGGTTAGTGCTAAGTGATGATCTTTTAGGGTATCTAAAAAGAAATTTATATCTTTGGTGTATTTTTTTGCTACAGTTAAGGAGTTGGGTGCTGAATGAGCTTCATTTATAAATTTGGTATGGTCTTCAAATGTTATTTTGTATGTATTTGTCTGGCTAAGAATACTTTCCAACGGTTGTAGCATTTCTTCCTGTGTATGATTTTCTGTGTTTTGTTTATCCTTGGTTTTTTGTTTTTTTGATGGTTTGGGGCTTATAGGTTTGGTCAATTTTTTTTGCGGCTGCTCGATTTAATTGTGTCAATTTCGTTTTCATTGTTTGTCGTTTGTTTATCTATTGATTCGGTGCTAGTTACGGATATGTGGTGCCGTTTGTTATCTTTTGGAACGGGTACTGGGATAAAGTTGTCCTGTATTGGGGCGGTGCATTTGGAGGAAATGTGTCCTGTTGCTTTACGTCGGAAACATTTTTGTTGATTCTCCTGTATGTATATTCTGTATTGGTCATTGTCGATTGTAACTAGCAGTGATTCTGGAATGTTAAAGTTGTTTGGTGCTACAAAAAATTGTCGATGGGAAACTCATAACGTGGGCATATTCGTGCTCCGGTATTCCTATTTTAATAAATTGTATTGGTGAGACCTATCGTAATCCCAGTTCGTTCAACGCTTTCTCGACGTACGTGTTCGGTATGGATGGACGCACGCTGGAGATTATCTTTTTTTGCAGGAGTTATCAATTTCCGCATGATCGTTTGTTGATCTGCAACCGTCAGCGTTTCGGTTCTATTTAATGATTCTTCAACGAGTCCCTTGCTTGCTAGGTACATACAGATTCGGTTATTGGACAGTCGGCAACTTAGATTGCAGAAATTGGGAAAGTAAAAATCGAAACATTATGTTTGCTGGTTGCCTAAATACAATTTTCTTTTTGCGATATAAATGTTCAATAAACATCGACGAAAAAAATCTATTATAAGACCTCAGTAGACCGTCCTAATCATTGTCAGTTTGTTCAAACTTTTTTTAGTTTAGATCACAAATAAACGAAAGAAATGAAATTCTGTATATCACCTTGAGAAGTAGTTTGATCAGTTTTGGAAATATCTACCATATGAACAAAAATTATTTAGATAATGGATGGCCATGGTGAACAAAATCACTGTCTTTGATAGGTTCAGCTTGTTTTTGGTTCTACATGTCAATTAAATGCATAGATAAGATAGGTTAGTATTAAATGTCAGTTTCGATTTGAATTTTTATTCATCATGGTATTCTCGCAATTACATATACGATTCATCATTGAATCTTATTTTTGTAATGGAAATCTTGAAAATGGGGAGTGGATATACAGTACTGGAGCTTGCTTGGTTAAATTTGGAGTGCTGAAAACCCTCACATATTTCGTGAGTTTCCGTTGCATTCCCAGAAAGTTGGGGTATGGATTGGTGTTTCTCGCAGACAATTGATACCCATATTCTTTGAAGGAACCATCAATGCCCAAAGGTACCGAGACAACATCTTAGAACCCTTCATAGACCAACTTCACGAAGACGAGCTACAACAGGGATATTTCCAAAATGATGGTGCCACTTCTCACACGACTCCGCAATCTATCGCTTATTTACGACAATTTTTTGGCGATCATCTGATCAGTTTACGTTGTGTACCTGAATTCCCACCAAGATCACCAGATTTGACTATCCTAGATTACTTCGTTTTTCCACATTTGAAAAACACAATTTTTAAGACACCAGTTCACACACTTCCTGAGTTGCGAAACCGAATAGTTGAAGAATGTGCTAATATCACACCCGAAGCGCATTTGAAAACATGAAAAGGCGTGTAAATTTATGTTTACATGAGAATGGTGGCCATTTTCAACATCTAATGTAATAAATTGAAAATAAACCCGTAGTTTAATAACTAAGTTTTATTTGACAAGCTGATTAGCTTACATAACCTATATAATTTCAACTGACGATGAATCAAACATGGAAGGTACGTTCGGAATTCCAAAGCCACCCTTTATCTAAATAATTTTTGTTCATATGGTACAATGCTTTGTTCTGTGAAGTTTATTAACATTAGTGTTTTTGAACATGTTTAAATTTTGAAATCGTCTATTACAGTTCACTACAGTGCAGTCTAAATAACGTCCACTTGTATGTAGCAACGATTGATTATCTGGTTCAAATTGTTCATCACAAAAGGGGCACTTCATATTAATTATTTTGCATTAAACCACATGTTGCAACAATGTCCATGATATATGGAATATGATTATCCCTCTGCGTTTTATTTTAAACGCAAATATGTTTAGCTTCAGAGAGGTATGAAGCATGCATAACGTGAAAAGCCTTAAAACATAACTCCAAAGCACTATCAAAAGCATAATTATCTAATAATATCAACTATAACCACATACACTTTATTTATACTGCAAATCGTTGGCCCTTTAATGGTCAAATATGGTTGAATGGTATGGTTTGTATTAAATCTCCGTTTCTTCTTTTCATGTAAAGTTTTTCAATACCTCCAACAATCTTAAAAAGAAAACAAATTCGTGTGAAGTAATCTATAAAAATTATTTATAGTGGCATGTACTAAAATACTTCCTTGGCATTCTAATGTTGAAGGTTTCCAATGTTCTTTTCCACGTCGAGTTTGGCCTCTTGGTTGAACTAGATATGGAAGCAATTTTAAATGTATCGCAACCCTCGAACCTACAACAAAAAATAAATAGGTTTAATGTGTTACATGAAATTAGTAATTTTCAAAATATCGATATTTGAAATTTTTAAATAATTAAAAGTTGAATATCTTCAAATTGTGCTGTAATTTATAGTAACGATTGCCAACTTTTCAATTAACAACCATACTATAAATTATTGATATGACTTATTGTTTTAATTTAAATGTTCTTTAATCTCAGGGTGGTTCTGAGGGTTCGCCAACTTTTTATTACTAAGTTGAATTTCAAAATACGTCAGCGCAAAAAATTGTTTTAAAATCGAAAATCGGTTATTGTAACACTTGTTTTAATTTCAAAAAGACAAATAATAATTACTCAGAAATTTTCAAAAAATACTGTTTTATTACAAGAATATTCCTATCTTAAAATTATATTAATTTAAAATAAGACTCACACCTTTTTCCAACTTTCAAATTATGTACAGTATTTTTTTTAATCCGATATTTCTTCCACTCAAATTTCGATTCCAATTTCCGTACACCTTGAATATCGCTCGTCAACTCCAAATCCAATTCGATTTAATTATCCACTCTAAATCCACTTCCAATTGACCTTAATTATTGAACCTCAATTCCAAATCCACTTTTAATTCACTTCAAGTTTAATATTATTTTGTTTATTCTACTTTTGATTCAAATATTTAATTAACATATTATAAATAATTGGTTTTTATATTTTAAATTGAAAATTTTAATTTAATTTGAAGGAGCAATTAGTTTTTCATCCTTCCAGTTTCCAATTCAAAGTACCATCTGTTTATTTATCAAATTGTTTTTCTGCTCTCCTCGTTTCCCTTATTCTATTTTTTTTTTAAATAAACGTTCATACATTCATCACATTCATACTTTACCATAACAACAACATCACTAGCTAAATATAATTCAATAATATACAACAATTAACAATTTCTACAACTAATACTTAAAATCTATTTTTATTTTTTTAAAACTGCATTTTTTTTAATTTGAGTAATGTTTATTTTTTTAGTTATCTAATAAATAATTATATTAGAAATTATTATTCAAAGTTGATGTCATATCATTATATACAAACCATATTATCACACTTACCGTCTGATAAATTTTCTTTTTTGTTTTTGAAAATATTTGTTAAAAAACTGTTCCAACTAGCTATCAGTAATAAACCCTTATTTGGGAAAAGTATATCAATATCTAAATCAACCTAAACGTGATAGTTATAAACCGGATAAAACACTCACTAAAACATATCCATTTGGAACTTCTATTAGACTCCACTCTTGACAAAAGTCATAAAAATATGTCGCATTACTT
Source organism: Melanotus villosus (assembly GCA_963082815.1). NCBI lineage: Eukaryota > Metazoa > Arthropoda > Insecta > Coleoptera > Elateridae > Melanotus > Melanotus villosus. The sequence continues at coordinate 42,823,612 of OY720426.1, forward strand.
TTTTTCACAGAAAAAATGTATTTTTTTTTAAATGTGTTCTGACTTCATGGTTTACAGCGAGTTTGGAGCCAAGAATTGTCCATTTTGTCAAATCATCTAAAAAGTATAATGAAAAACAGATGACTAGGCTTCATTTTCTTTGTTAATATTAGTGATGGGCGAATTCGAATGAAAAAAATCGGATCATTCGATTGTCGTCGGTATTCGAAATGTTTCGATTGTTGTCGTCAAATCATTCGAATGATTTTTCATTCGGAAACTCTGAAACGAATGACGAATGAAAAATCATTCGAATGATTATAATCTCGGAAACGAATAGCGAATGAAATATCATTCGAATGATTTTTCATTCGGAATCTCGGAAACGAATAGCGAATGACGAATGCTAATGCGAATGCTAATGCGAATGAATTCACATTAATATCGAGCTATTTTTGTACGGCATTGACGACGCGTGGGACTTGCGGTTTGTCGCTGTTGCAAGTTGCAAGGCATGCATCAGACAAAGACAAAGATAAAGTTTTATACCTATAACTGCATATCGTATTACTTTTCCTAGAATTACTTAATTACTTTCATTTTGAAAGGTTTCGTTTGTTAAGTTCAGTATGAGATTGCGCATGGGCTATTTTGAATGAATTCTTTCAATAATAACAAAACCCCGCGTCTTGAGTAAGAAACTACATTGAGCTATTAAACAAAATAAAATAAGTCAACATTTTAATTTGTAATTGTCAGCGTAAGTACACATAATAATATAAAGGTAAATAATTGTGACTAAATATTTAATAAAATATATATAATATAAAGCTAAATTACAAACATGAACTAAATTTGAGAAACAATAAAAAGAAAAAGATATAAAATGTAAAATATTAACGTTGAATTTTTTCGAATGACGAATGCGAATACGAATGAATTCCCATCATACATAACTGCACACCGTATTACTTTAATTTTGAAAAGTTTCTTTTATTATAAGCGCAGTGTGAGTTTGCGCATTCAACTCGAGTGATCGCCCGATTAATCACTTGCATTGCGAATTACGAATGATCATTCGAATGATTTTTCATTCGGAAACTTTGAAGCGAATGACGAATGAAAAATCATTCGAATGATTTTTAATTCGAGTGAAATATCATTCGAATGATTTTTCATTCGGAAACTGAAACCAATGACGAATGAAAAATCATTCGAATGATTTTTAATTCGAGTGAAAAATCATTCGAATGATCATTCGATTGTTGAAATTATCCGATTGCCGATTATTCGATTCTCAAAATCATTCGATTGTGCCCATCACTAGTTAATATCATACCCGTCGCTGTTTCATCCGCAGAAGATAAAGGGCTCTAAATTTTGTTCTCGCATTGCGGCGTTTAGTTTATACACCAATTTGCCTTTTTTGCCAGCTTTTCCACTACTTTCCAAGACTGACAAAATAATTTTCTTTCTGTTCTGCTTCTACAATATTATAGCAAGATTGTCAAACTGGACATTAGTTAAATGGTTAAAAAAAATAATTTTTTGTAACTTTCATACGCCACTTAATATATAGGCCAAATTAGATCTCGTCTTTCTGTCCAAAATTTTCTATTTGCGTTGAAATATATTATCCTAGATTCAAAAAAATGTTTCGCAAATAAATGTATCTTTTTATTCTAAATAAAAGTTTTTCTCTGTTTTTAAGCCAGAGTTTATGAATTACAAATCACAGTTGGCTTTAAGGTATCTAAAGAGATTTTCAAAAAGATTATGGTCTTTTTTAAAACATTCGCTTTTTTACTTCCTTTTTTTCAAGAGAAAGCTTTAATGTTTTTTTGCTTTTTATGTATAATTTTGAATCTTATTTTTAATTTTCAAAGGTGCAAATTGGAAAGTCATCATAAACTTTTACAAACTCATGCTTCCAAGAATTTCTGTAAATGTTATTAATTTATATGGTTTTACGTCATAAAATCGTAAGAAATATATGCAAGAGTCGGTGATCTGCTTTTAACGTAGTTAAATTTCGTGAGTAAGTATTTTTTATGCTTGAATTAAATATAGGGCAGTATCCAAATTTGTTAATAACTGCAATTTATAGATCGTCTAATTTTAAATATTGGGTTAATAATAAATTGCAATAAAGTTAACCTTCAAGATTTTTAAATAAAAGCCATAGAATGAGACTGAAGGTTTAGTTTACTTTGTTTTGCAGTTTTACAAAGATACTTAAAGAAAATGAAAGGAATTTTTGTTTTTGCTTGCCTGTTGGCTATGGTTTATGGGGTGAGTTTATAATAAAAACAATAAAAAATTTAGAAGAGTGTAATTAACATGGTATAACATATTTTAGCTTCCTCCAGAACTAGTACAAAAGTTTAAGGAAGAACTGATGAGAATTGGCATGCCATGCAAGGGTAAAGTTGGAGCTACCGATGGTAATTTTTTGTAAATTTTATGTGTAATGGTGATTATAGATTTTTGTTTTTTTTTCTAAAATTCAAGATGATGTCATGAAACTGAAAGCTCACGAAATACCATCAACTCAGACTGGAAAATGTTTCATAGCTTGTGTGAACAAAGGCATGGGTTACGTAAGTATTAAACGTATTAAATCGTAATTAACAATAAAGATTATCTAACATTTGCAAAATAATGATTAACTAATAACTCGTACGAGGCGCCTAATTTATCTCTAAGTTAAGCTTAATAATGCCATGTTAAATTACTATCAATACAACAAAAGCATGTATAACAATATGTATTGTTGATTTGGTTCATTCTTTAATTTAAAAAATCGATTTTACATTAATTTACAGCAAGATGAAAATGGAAAACCAGACAAAGCTGCCGCACTGGCCTGCGTTGAGAAACTAAAGGCTTACGATGAAGATTTCTATACAAAAATGAAAAAGGTGGCTGAAATATGTACTGATGGTAAGTTAATCGTTTGTTTTAAGTAAGCAATGTAATTAATAAGTAATTATTTTATAAATTCAGTACCAGAAGGTGGAGATGAATGTGAAACTGCAGCAAATATGATGGAGTGCTTCGAAAGGGAAAAGAAAGCTGTAAGACTTAGTGTTAAGTGAGATAGATTTTTTTTAATTAATTTAATGTTTTTAGGCCGGCATCGAGCCCATTGACTTCAATTAGTGCCTTGGTCTGGACGTAAATCAGTAATTACATTGTATTAGTAAATTTTGGATGGTGTATTATTTAGTAAATAAAACAGAAATAAGATTCTAACTATTTATTTAAAATTAACAGAATTATATACGAAAATTTTTGAATACTGTAAGTTTTGATTTAAGAAAGAAAAAAAAGCAAAAAAAGTGCGGTTCTTCTTCCTTTAATACCACTGCCCCACGATTTTCCTGGTAGACCACTCCTTTTACGTTTACCCGTGGGATTTGAGTATTTTCTTATACCATCGATCGGCCCAAATCCATGCTTAGGAGGTGCCGAAACCATATGAGAATTATTCTGTCAATTCTGTATCTAACAGTATCCTGAGCTTGTGTCCTGTATCTTATTTCGTCATTCGTTATGTGTTCCATTCTTAATATTCGAGCGCTTCTCCGAAGATAATCCATTTCTACTGATTTTAATTTCCTTCCATAATCAGTGTTGATTGTCCAGGATTCGAATTCATAGCATAAAACAGATTCTACCACTGATTTCCCTATATGAAGGATACAGGGGAAGAAGGCGATATGTCAATTTTTGACCAAATTGAGATAACCGTGTTTATTGTGGATACTTTATCGTGGCAAATCCTACTGGCTATAAAGCGACCAGTCAGATTATATCTACAGTTTTAGTAATGCTGTCTAAGGAAAGAAGGAGGTATGTCATACAACTACTGGCAAATAATGGGGATGTCATTGCCTCCACTTGTTAAGTTGTAAGGATGGACAGCGTTTAGTACCTACTGTTTTAACTTTTATGACGTTTGTTGTGTATTGTGTACAAGTGTAGTAGGAACGTGTTGTTTATTTATTTCTTGAAAAGTGTGTTTAAATAATGATGGAGTCTCCATTAGATGATGATAATAGAAGCGGCCAATGTGAAAACACCAGCAGGAAAAGAAATAAGTTCGGCAGGTTAAGTGATGTAAATAAAAAACTTAACTTTCAAGGACATGTTTAGGCCATGGTTGTCGGTGCACGAGATTCATTACAGTTTACACGACTCCTCCAAAAATTACTTACCTGAGGAACTTAACATAACTAAAATGTACAAACTGTTTCTCGAAAGGCATCCTTCATTACACGTGTCTTACGAAAGCTACAGGATCATATTTTCGAACAATTTTAATATCGCATTTGGTTATCCGAGAAACGACACGTGCAGCCAGTGTGACGAATTTTTAGCTAAAATAAAGAACTTTCAGGCCCATAAAACTTATACCAGTGAAAAAGTTTGCAATTTCAACAAAATTAACGACGACATACCTAGGCTTGAAACCGAAAATAAGGTACACAAGTTAAAAGCTGAAGTATTCTACAAACGCAAACGTGAACCAAAATTGTTTTCTCAAAAGCGCATAACTTCTGAAGCCATTTGTTTGGATTATGCAAAAAATCCGCAAGTTCCAAATATAGCTACAAATGACGTCTACTATAAGAGGCAGCTGTCCATTTATTGCTTTAATGTTCATGTGCTGTCGACGCGACGTCCCAAAGTATCTTCTATGTTTATCCTCAAACACTAGGAAAAAAGGAGCCGATGATGTTTGCTCTTTATTGTATCACTTTATGCATAACTACTTGGATTGCAGAGTAAGACATCTAGAATTTTTTTGCGGGCAAAACAAAAACTACACGATGATTCGCTTCCTTTATAGTTTGGTCCACACTGAAAAAAGCTAGACTCTGTAAAAATCATTTTTCCATTACGTGACCATTCCTACATGAAATGCGACAAAGACTTTGGGTTACTAAATCAGCGAACAAGGTCGAACTTCCCAGTTAGTGGATTGGCGTATTTCGGTCAGCAAGATGTAAACCTAGACCATTCGACGTAGAAGATGTTGCCCAAACCTGTTTTATAATCTGGACTAGTCACTTAACTGCTACAGGCCTCTATAAACGGAAGTGCCCAGTTGCTTCTAGACCTATTACGGAGCTGAAGATATTGCAAGAACATCCACGATTAATATTCCATAGAGGAACCTACAATGGGACATGGGTCAATAGCGTAATATCCAATAAAAAACAAAAAAGGGTTCGAATGTACCACTTTTCAAAGATGGAGAATTCGTTTTACCTTGGTAGGCATACCAACGTATAGTTTAAAATAGAGCTGTTGAAATTTAAAGTTTTTATCCGGTTATCCGGTTATGAGAATTTATCCGGTTATCCGATTTTATCCGATTTCGAATAACCGGATATTTTTATTCGTAGATAATTTTTATCCTCGGATAATAGTTATCCGTGTATAATTTTTATCCGAGGATAACACGGATATTTTTTATCCGCGGATAATTTTCATCTACGGATAACACGGATATTTTCTATCCGCGACAAAAAATTAAAAAACGGTTTCATATAAATTTTATTTATTAAAAAACAACAGACACTCTTAGGTACAAAAAAATATAAAATCTAACAACTATGAACACCTTAAAATTAGAGAAATAGAAAATTAAACTGAAAGATTTTGATTTTTTAAATTTAAATTTATAAAAATTAGTTTCTTCAGTATTAATAGAATCAATAGAATGCAGAGTTGCAGACAGCAAAATCTAAGTTGGTTAGTTGTTTTGTAGTTTAATAATGTCATCAAAATATCTATAACGAAGAATTATCCGCTGATAGTTGTTTATCCGGCGGATAAATAATATCCGTTTATCAGCGGATAAATGTTTATCCGACGGATAAATTGATATCCGTTTATCTTACGGATAATATAATATCCGTTTATCCGCGGATAAAATATTATCCGGTTAACCGCTTTCGGATTATTCTAAAAATAAAATATCCGGATAAATCTTGAAAAAATATCCGGTTATTCGGATTATCCGTTAGAATCAACAGCCTTAGTTTAAAATAGTCTGTTTTAATGCAACACCAACGTCACTTTGCTATTTTTTTTAGGTATAATCCCTATCAGTTGACTAAAGTATGAAAACTTGCAAGACCTGAAGAGATTCCGTAGCTTAGAGCCGAGCGAATACTTTTCCTCTCTCCCTTTTCATGACTAAGAGAAACCTTAGAAAAACCATCAACATACTATAGATACTCTTGTGTTCATATACTTGTTATTTTTATAAAATGAAATACTTACTAGTTTTCGTTCTTATTTCTATTATTAAGACAGTATTATGACATATCGCCTTTTTCCGTTTAAATTTGTGCAGTTTATTGAAAAATCTTACTTTTCTGGAAATCCTAAAATGTATCAAAAATTTTTTCTTGTGCTATGCTTAATATATGTATGTTAATAAATAATGGTTTGATAAAGCAACAATTATGAATAATTCAAAAATAAAGATACCAGCATAGTTTAAACCCCAAAACGTCCAAAATGGACATACCGCCTTGTTCCACTCCAAATACAAAGTCATGGTTTTCAAAGCCACCTTCTATACTTCTTATCTTATAATTGGAACTAAATTTTATTTTCTTATTTCCTCTTAGCTGTAATTTTGGTTGTATTTATCGCAGATTTTAATAAGGCACATGAATAAATTCCTTATTAATACTAGCAATAAATGGTACCACGGTACCAATATGGTTACATTTGATTGTGTTTTGTCCCAAAAACCACTTGAATGAACTTTATTTGCTCATAAATCACATAATTTAGTATTTTCGACGGGATTTCGATTTTTCTAGTATTACACGGCTCAATTAGAATAAATCGGAACAGTCATGCATGACACACTTAAATGGATAACTAAAAATTAAATTAAAATAAATATTGAAGACTGAAATGTCACTTATGTGGTATCACTGGATTTATAAAATTATGCAGAATTCAAAAATGCATTAATATATAGGGTGTTCTATTTGAAAATCAAAAGTTAGTGTCACTTCCGGTGAAACCGGAAATGGAAAAAAATCATTTAATATGTCAAAAAGTGACGTTTATCAAGTGTATAGGATGTTCCAAATTTCAACCATTTATCTTGAAAACTAAAGGAAAAAAGGGGGGTGTACCATGATCTTGTTACACCCGGTATTTAAGGAACATGCACCCACTTTTGGTGGTATTCAAATTTTTTATTTGCGAAGAATAAAAGAAAATCCCATTTGTTGCACAGTTAATGGTGCACACTGTACATACAGTGTGTATCACTTTAGACGGCACCACGCCAGTATTTTTTATATATGTATATTATTATCGATTAAAAAAAATTTCTTTTTTCTGATTATACCACTCACTAAATTGTACTTTTAGGGTATGTTACTTTCCCTTCACGGTAAAATGCTAGTCTTCTACGATTTAAAATAAACAGCAAAATTGAGGAAGTCGTATTAGGGATTTTTTTTATCAAAAAATCTTGTTAATAAAAGTTATTCAGAATCGTTCAAATAAGCTAAATTCAAAAATGTCATTAAAAACAAAAAATTTCGAAAATCCAGAAAATTCGAATAATAATCGCCCACAAGTTTGCCATGATTTTTTATTTTATTCTTTTAATTCAATACAATAACAAAAAACGATGCTTAATTACTTAAATAACAGTATTTTCAACTTAATCCCCATTAGCACATATACATTTTTCTATTTGTTTTCTACAGGGTGACATTGAAAAAACTACAATGCATAGTACCACGCGATAGAGGACCATAAAATAATAAAAAAAGTTCTTATACGCTAATGTCCGATCGCCTTTTTTTTTCAAGATACTAGCCAACTACAGGAAAGCGTTTCAACGCGTTAAAAATATGATAATATTCCAATAATACTCGAAACTAAAATACACAAAATAGCCACCTGCAAGGGCATAGTGTGCACCAATTTTGGTTCAATTATGTCTTCACAATCGGAAGAAATTTAAAAAAATTTCTTCCGATTTTTCTAACAAACTTTTAACATCCTGTATCTTAAAAAAGACGATCCGACATTAGCGTATAAGAACTTTTTTTAATTATTTTATGGTCCTCTATCGCGTGGTACTATGCATTGTAGTTTTTTCAATGTCACCCTGTATAATAAAGAGATTTTCAAAATTTTTTGTTTTGAATGAAATTTCGGATTTAGCTTATTTGAACGATTCTGAATAACTTTTATTAACAAGATTTTTTGATAAAAAAGATCTTTAATACGAGTTCCTCAATTTTTCTGTTTATTTTAAATCGTAGTAGACTAGCATTTTACCGTGAAGGGAAAGTAACATACCCTAAAAGTACAATTTAGTGAGGGGTATAATCAGAAAAAAGAATTTTTTTAAATCGATAGTATATATAAAAAAATACTGGGGTGGTGCCGTCTAAAGTGAGACACACTGTATACAGTGTGTCCCCGGATGGAGTTAACAAGAGGACCAAAAACGTTATTTTAGATTTTACGAGAAAAAGTCATTCTTTATAAAAAATTCTGCTTGTCGAATTAACGAGTTTTCTATTAAAAAAAAATTAGATTAGATATACAGGGTGTTAATAAACTAAGAAAATATGAAAATACTTCAAGAGAGAAGTGCCATTATTTTGCATTTTAGAGTTAACTGTAAGTAGAAAAAGTTCCTTAAAAACATACAAATAATTTAAATACAAAATTTCAAGTCTAAATTTAGATTGTTATGGTTTTATTGTTTTAAGTGTACCTAATCAAGATAATTAGTTATCTTGAATTTAATTATGATAATTCTAAATTAAATAAATGAACCACAAACCATTCGTAAAGTCTATGGTGAATTTTTAAAAGGATGGAGAAATGTGTGGAAGTTGGAGATGGCTATGTAGAATAATTTTTGTTGACTTTCTTAAAAGTCCTATTTCATTTCTATTGTTTGCTTTAAGTCACGGTTTTTAAATTATCTAAAGAGAATTCCGGAAAAATAGTGTTTAATAAATAAGACTGAAAAAATAAATTTTGGCTATTGTGTTTTGTATTTCCACTATAACAATCAATCTACCAAATAATGGCACTTCTCTCTTGAAGCATTTTCATGTTTTCTTAGTTTATTAACACTCTGTATATCGAATCTAATTTTTTTAAATAGCAAACTCGTTAATTCGACAAGCAGAATTTTTTATAAAGAATGACTTTCTATCGTAAAATCGGAAATAACGTTATTGGTCCTATTGTCAACTACGTCCAGGGACACACTGTTGTATGTTCTGCACACTCCTTTTTCAATCTTTCGGAACTACTTCTAAATAACGCGCATGAACTTAGGGTCGACTTTCCCAGCGTCGAACCAGTATGCGTCTAACTAAACTTAAGATAGGCAACCCGCACTGCACAATACAAACAAGAAGTACGCGCATGAACTTAGCGTCGACTTTCCCAGCGTCGAACTAAACTCAAGATAGGCAACCCTCACTGCACAATACAACCAAGAAGTTCGGTTTCCAGTTAATATTTCGTAAAGTAATATGGATAATTAATTGAAACTTACAGGAAGTATTTAGCACGCTTCCATCTACCACTACACAAAAAATTAAAAAATGCACGCCACTAGAACCTATTCAAAACACACTTAGAAGATGTACCGCCAGAATGGCCGAATAGCCCTTGCGGATGCTACCACGTTTTATTAATATCTCGTAAATTAATTTGGACCGTTAATTGAGACTTACGGGAAGTATTGAGCACACTTCCATCTATTACTCGACAGAAAATTAAAAAACGCACGCTACTAGAAACTACTCAAAAAATACTTAGAAGGGCTATTCGACCATTTCGCGGTACATCTTCTAAGTGTTTTTTGAGAAGGTTGTAGTGGCGTACATTTATTAATTTTTTGTACAGTAGTAGATGGGAGTGTGCTAAACACTTCCTGTGAGTCTCAATTAACGGTCCAAATTAATTTACGAGATATTAATTAAAATGTGATAGCGTCCGCAAGGGTTATTCGATCATTCTGACGGTACATCTTCTAAGTGTTTTTTGAGGAGGTTGTAGTGGCGTGCATGTTTTAATTTTTTGTGGAGTAGTAGATGGAAGTTTGCTAAATACTTCCTGGGAGTTTCAATTAATTATTCAAATTACTTTACTAAATTTTAACTGGAAATAGAACTTCTTGTTTGGGCTGTGCAGTGCGGGTTGCCTATCTTGAGTTGAATTCAGTTATACTTTGGTTATACGCAGATAAAGTCGACGCTGACAGAGTCGACGCTAACTTCATGTGCGTTTCTAAATACAGGGTGTCTCTGATTCCGATCCCGATTTCTCATCCTAAAAAACCCCTAAGTACCAAATTTCGTGCAAATCATGCTATTATTAAGATAAATATTTACAACAAAGTTTAAAAAAATAATAACTTTGACGCCCTGTATTTCGGAAACTATCAACTTTTGGACTAAGGTAAAATGGGCTAGGTCCTCATATTTTAGCCTCGGAAATTTGTGCTAGCGTTTTGTACAGACCTTAGACACCCTGTATACCGGGTGTCAACGAAACCTGGAGCACCCCCATAAATTTTTTATTTTTGAAGATATCAAAATGAAATTTGCTATTTGTAATATAATTAATATTTCCACCAGGACTCAGTACCCTCAAAAAATTAATATCTGGGCTGGGATTTTTAATAACAAAATTGTAGGCCTATTTGGAATAGAAGGTAATTTAAATTCAAACACGTATTTAGAACTTTTAGAAACGAAAGTGGGACTTGCACTGGAAAAAGCTATAAGGGAAAATCAGAAGATCTGGTTTCAACAAGACGGCTGTCCAGCACATTTTGGCTTACATTTTTTTAAATGATTTATTCCCAGACCGCTGGATTGGTAGAGGTGGAGCTATCAATTGGCCACCAAGATCTTCTGATTTAGACACCTTGCGACTTTTAACATTGGAAATGTTTATGCGCTCCTATATTGGACAGAGTTACAAGAATTATAGTAGCTTGTCGCGGCAGCAAAAGTGTCGGTACCTTAGGCGGAAGCGGAGAGGGGGGGATCGCGGTTGGGTACATTCGAACGTGACCGTGACCGCATTAACTCGTTCCGTCGAAGCAAAAAGTATTTAAGAAATTAGTAATTTCAGTAGCGCGTTCTTTTGTCTATTTTTTCAAATAGTAGGTAGGTGGTGGATAAAATTAACTTTTGAGAAAAGTACGAGTATTTTAGGTCATAAAAGTGTAATATTTCTTTGTATAGAAAATTAAAGCGGCCACACCGCCACTACACAAGAATATTTCAAATGAATGCAGTCATTATTAATCAGGGCGGTGACTTTGTTAGGATGTGAATTAAGATAATAATTAAATGAGAACAAAGTTAAATTCGATAAAATACGTAAAACAGCAAAATATGAACATAAGACCAGTTTGAATGTTAAATATCGAATGCCCTCGTTCGGACGTGTCAATCGAGCTTCGACTCCAACTCGAAGATCTCATAATACACTGACCGGCAAAATTAACGCATAATCTAAAAGACCAGGATATTTTTCAATAAAATGTAGTACAACTTGTAGCTAGCTAAAAATTTCAATTAGAGGTTTCAAAAACATCAAAGTAGCCATCTGTCAGAATTGTTTCTGTTACTGAAAAACAATCACGGGCTTGTTATGCATAATTATTGCATCGTGTTTTTATACTGTCTTACAGTGTATGCGTTTCAGTATATTGGCATTTTGAATTTTTACACTGAAAATCTTTGATCTTCGGCCGTTGAGTAATCTTTCCCATTTTTTGTCATTATTAGTTTCGGATTTTACTGTTGGTTTGATAATTATGCCAGTTTTAAGTCGTGATAATACAGTTAAAGCAACCACATTGCTGGAAGAAGGAAGAACTCAACAGTATGTTGCAATACGGCTGGGAGTCCATCAGTCAACAATCTTCCGACTTCATAGACGTCTAAGAGAGACTGGTAGCGTCGGCAGAAGACGAGGACAGGGCCGCAAGCGGGTGACTTCGGCGGTAGATGACCGTTTTTTGCAACTTAATTCTCTGGGCGACCGCACTCTGGTGGTTCCAGAGCTTCAGGACAACCTTGAAACCACGCGAGGTGTCCGAATAAGCGAAAGGACAGTGAGGAGAAGGTTAGGAGAAGAAAATCTCTACGCCAGACGTCCCGCGGTGTGCCCTGTTCTTTTGAGACGACATCGGACCGCTTGATTAGCTTTCGCCCGACAGTATGTGAACTAGGGAATAGCGGATTGGGAGAAAGTTCTTTTTACAGACGAGTGCCGATTTTCACTGAAGGGTGCTGATGGACGGCAGAGGGTTTGGAGGAGAACAGGTAAACGCTACGCCGAGTGTGCAATTGTCTAGAGGGGCCTCTTTGAAGGTGGCTCTATCATGAGTTGGGGAGATATTTCTTTGAATGCGTATACAGACCTTGTCGCCTTTCATAGAACCAGTGTGACCGCACATTCCTACATCGAAGATGTTCTCCAAGATCATGTGTTGCCATTTGCAGCTGGTATCGAAGACAACTTTTTGTTAATGCAGGATAATGCTCGTCCTCACGTCGCAGTTGTCACTACTACGTACTTAAATGAAGTTGGAATTAATCGCTTGAACTGGCCAGCTTGTATTCCCGACTTGAATCCAATCGAGCATGTATGGGACGATATCAAGAGACGACTACATGCTCGAAGACCAAGGCCTACTTCATTGCACGAGCTGCGCGAGTTGCTGCAAGAAGAATGGGAAAACATAGAGCAAGATTTCGATCGCAATCTCATCATGAGCATGCCACGACGTCTCCGATCAGTAATACAAGCCCGAGGAGGGCATACAAGATATTCAATCAAGTAAAAATTGCTTCTGGTTCCTTTTAATCCGCTGCTTTTTCTTGATGTGATCAATCATAGTTATTACATTTTTCATTAAAAGAGGAACGCTGCGGAAGAAGAAGCTGTATACGGGACTAGTTATACAGTTTAGTTGTTTTAAGTCACCCTCTGTTGTTTTACATATTTGCATAGCTGTTAATCAGAATTTTTCAATAAAATATCATGTTATATAAAATTATGCGTTAATTTTGCCGGTCAGTGTAGTAAACATTTGAATTTTGCGTATAAAAGTGCCTAAGAAGAATAGACAAGGTCTGCTACAATTTGAGTGGATCAAATCTCTTTATTAAACAATACCTAAGCAACCTAAATTTAAAGACACCATGATTTTCATTCTAAAATTCACGTCGTCAAGGAAAGTGTGGATAAAATGTTTATAGCAACACTTTATCCACCCTTCACGTTAAAATGTTGCTTTGATAATTAGATTTGACACATTAAAATGCCACTTTATGTGTAACAATTGGAAAAAAATATTAATTTACTCTCAGAGGTCTGATATTTCCACAATTTCGAAGTCGTAAGTAAGGTAAGTTTATATGTTTTATATATTATATATGGCATTATCATTTCCTATGTATCCGATGGTTGTAAGGATTGCGAAATCTGTGAATTTTTCCTGTGGAGTCACATAAAAACCAAAATTTATAAAATACGCCACCCAGCCATTAATTTTTTGGCGGAAGCAATAGTAACCGAATGTGCTTTAATTAATGAAAGACAGTTAGCCAACGTCAGAAATTCCTGTTACAACAGACTAGGATACTGCTTGGCCCAAAATAGAGGGTTATTTGAATATCTCTTATAATTTCTTTGTTGTTGTTTTTATTTCTTATTTTCATTACTTTTATTATTATTAATTAAACCTCTGATTAACTTAACAGCTGTTTTTTGTTTTATTATAGAAAAAATGAGCATAACTTCTAAAAGCGATATGCAACGTTAATTTGCCCATGTTCGACTTTGAGAATGGACACCCGGTATAATTCTGTCAATTTTAAATAAATAATAAGAATCTTATTTCTGTTTTATTTACTAAATACTTAATACACCATCCAAAATTCTCTAATACAATGTAATTACTGATTTACGTCCAGACCAATGCACTAATCGAAGTCAATAGGATCGATGCCGGCCTAAAAACATTAAATTAATAAAAAAATCTATCCCACTTAATACTAAATCTTACAGCTTTCTTTTCCCTGTCGAAGCACTCCATCATATTTGCTGCAGTTTCACATTCATCTCCACCTTCTGGTACTGAATTTATAAAATAATTACTTATTAATTACATTGTTTACTTAATACAAACGATTAACTTACCATCAGTACATATTTCAGCCACCTTTTTCATTTTTGTGTATAAATCTTCATCGTAAGCCTTTAGTTTCTCAACGCAGGCCAGTGCGGCAGCTTTGTCTGGTTTTCCAGATTCATCTTGCTGTAAATTAATGTAAAATCGATTTTTGAAATTAAAGAATGAACCAAATCAACAAAACATATTGTTATACGTGATTTTGTTGCATTGATAGTAATTTAACATGACATTATTAAGCTTAACTTAGAGATAAATTTGGCGCCTCGTACGAGTTATTAGTTAATCATTATTTTGAAAATGTTAGATAACCTTTATTGTTAATTACGGTTTTATAAATGAAGATACTTACGTAGCCGAAATTTTTGTTCAGACAAGCTATGAAACATTTTCCAGTCTGAGTTGATGGTACTTGATGAGCTTTCAGTGTCTTGATATCATCTTGAATTTTAGAAAAAAAAAACAAAAATCTATAATCATCATTAAACATAAAATTTACAAAAAGTTACCATCGGTAGCTCCAACTTTACCCTTGCATTGCATGCCAACTCTCATCATGTCTTCCTTAATTTTTTGTACCACTTCTGGAGGAAGCTAAAATATGTTATACCATGTTAATGACATTCTTCTAAATTTTTGATCGTTTTTATTATAAACTCACCCCATAAACCACAGCCAACAGGCAAGCAAAAACAAAAATTCCTTTCATTTTCTTTATCTTTGTAAAACTGCAAAACAAAGTAAACTAAACCTTCAACCACATTCTATGGCTTTTATTTAAAAATCTTGAAGGTCAACTTTATTGTAATTTATTATTAACTCAATATTTAAAGTTATACGATCTATAAATTGCAGTTATTAACAACTTTGGATATTGCCCTACACTTAATTCAAGCATAAAAAATACTTACTCACGAAATTTAACTACGAAAAAAACAGATCAACGAATCTTGCATATATTTCTTACGATATTACGATGTAAAAATGTGTAAATTAATAACCTTTACAGAAATTCTTGGAAGCATGAGTTAGTCAAAGTTGATGATGACTTTTCAATTTGAACCTTTGAAAATTAAAAATAAGATTCAAAATTATACTTAAAATGCAAAAAAATATTAAAGCTTTCTGTTGCAAAAAGAGATAATAAAAAGCGAATATTTTAAAAAGACCATAATCTTTTTGAAAATCTCTTTAGATACGTTTAAGCCAACTGTGATTTCTAATTCGTCAACTCTGGCTAGAACACAGAGAACGGCTTTTATTTAGAATTAAAAAAATACATTTATTTGTTATATATTTTGTGTATTTCAACGTAAGAAGAAAATTTTGGATAGAAAGACGACATCTGATTTGGTTGATATCATAATAAAATACGTCTTTCAAAGCTACTACAGGTTTGTTATATGCGTTATACTTATTAACCCTTATTAACTCTGGTATGACAGTATTACCACTTTATTTAACCGTTGAAAATGCCTTATTTGAAATACAAAATTGCGTCGCTATTTAGATTCTGTAAACCCCTAAGCCATTGTCTGTAATGACATATTTATTACAATTGCATTATTGACAAAATAAACCCATAAAATCCCAACGTCGCGTCGGTCAGCAACTGGTATAACGGTATTATAAGAGAGCATTCTAGGCAATGAACATTCTAGGTTGTGCCTTCGAATTCTGTGCAACGCACGCACAGTTTGTTATTGTTATTTGTTTTGTAGTAGGTGCATTCCAATTTTTTATACGTAAGTATTTTAGTATAAAATACAAAATACAAAAAATACTGAAATTTGCTGAAGCTAATTTTTATTCTTCAAATGTGTTCTTTTTGCTAAAATTGTACCTACTGAAAAATACGCGAATCTAAAATCTCCCAATGCTTTTTATATCCAACCATTATAACTAAGATTTTACAAGATTATTTCAAAATATTTTTCCATTTATTGACTTCCCAAACACAAGCTGAACATTCAGACATCGGCGGCGATTCCGATGCAGATGATGTTTTTGATGGGGAAACTGACGTAGGGACTACAAGCACTAGACGTTCTATCCAATCTTCGCGGTTAGCATCGCCATCAGAGGAATCCTCGCCTTCACCGACGTTAGAATCTTTGGAGCTCTTACATAAAAAACGGAGGCTGAACTTGGATCAGCCATCAACTTCTAAGGTTGACGATTTTGCAGATTATGATTCTGACGACTCTGTTACGGATCAAACGTTTCATCCCGATAAGCCAGATGCTTTACAAGTGGCACTTCTACAAAGTGATAGAAGTGACGAAGAACTTGAAGAACCCAAAGAATTTTCTGCTTGGACGAGAATACCTGTCCAACCAATAAGATTTATCAACTTTGATTTTGTCGATGAAATGGGTCAAACAGTTCAGGTATAGTCCAGTCAATAAATATATTGTAGAGTGCATGAAATATGCGAGAGTTTTTGACTTCAGGGCTTTGTTAGGAGTAGTTAGTAGGTAAACATACTAAAAGTCCCCGCCCCTGCGAGGTGAGCATAAGGAGGGAGGGGGGGGAGAAGATCCCATTTTGGGGTTTTTCGATTATATCTCGGAAACGGTGGACTCTAGAAAAAATATGTTTTAAATAAAAATGAAAGCTAATTAAATTTCCTATAAAATTGCTTCTATACATATTTGTCCAACTTCCAACGGTTTTCGAGATATACGTTATTGAAAATCGATAATTTTCGACAAAAATCATTTTTACCTCACTTTTTGTCAAACATTTGCTTCTAGTGCCTCCCACGACCGTTTCTTAGAAAAATTGTTAAATACAAAGTTGTAGAGCATTAAATTTACTTCAATTTTATATATACTTTTGCTACTTTATTTTCAACTGGATCAAAAGTTCAACATTTTTTTATAATTATAAGTTTTATTAAATTATTACGAATCATACATAATAATGAAAGTATTTACATGGACTAATAATAACTAAAAATTTTTATGATATAATGAAAATATAAGCATTCAAGGTTCGTCATCGAAGCATTCATCTTCGTCATCGATGTCTTCGTCGTCACCTACTTATATAAAATATAAATAAATATATAGAATAAAATATATTTTATATTTATTTTATTATTATTAATTTTATTATTTATTTTACCTTCTTCATGAAATATTATTTCGACTCCGTTGTTGCAACTGCCCTTGCAATTCGGGAATGCGACAGAGCAGTTTAAAGATGATTTTCTACAACCACACCTGCCACTGTCACATCCTTTCGTGCATCGGCAAAAAATCATCTTCAAGATTTCGTCAGGAGCAACATCCAACTCTGAGAGTTTCGGAACTAGTTGGTCATTCCTCCTCTCCCAACCCCAATTCGGCGCCCCGCCATTAGGTTCCTCCCCTAACCACAGGTATACTTGGTGGTACGTCCGGAATGCATGCTGCTGAACAGCTGCTTCAATTGGAGGGAGAGTCGAGAGATTAGGCTTCATGTTTGCAGCTGCCTTTATAAATGATTTGCAGCGAAACCCGTTGAGGGATTTTTCTGTGGCTGGAGCACCATACCATGAGAGAGTACTCATTACCTCAGCTGTCTTGATGGAGTCAGGGGAAGAAGAACCGCTGGCAAATACCTCAGCTGCATGTTGTATGATTTTGGACTTCTGGTACATTTTGACAAAACCCACTTTACTCTTGCGATACGCTGCGGATGTTGAGTCGCAGCCTGTGAATGCATGTAAGAATAAAAAATGGGCGTTGTCCTTCATTTTCAACTCCTGCTGCAGCTGTTGTGAGGAATATACAATACTCTTGACCTTTCCTCCAGGAGAACAGCCAAGTCGACGTCCTCTCCAATAACAGCTACTGAGGAATTTTCACAATATCAACGTCAGCATCAGCTGAAGCTTGGAGCGTATTGATCCCATTTTTCTGCAGCTGCGTCATCAGCAGGTTTATCAGCTGACTCTTATTACGAAAGTGGGAAAGGAAATCCTCTTGTTTGACTTTCATTTCACTTTCCAAACTGATATTGATGTCCACACATCTCTGAGCCGATATCGACGACTCTGTTCAGCTGCATTTGTGCTCTCTGTTGTGTCAGTGTACCCATCAAAAACCACTGTACATGTACAACCTCTTCCATAATAATGGGTGTTCAGAAATTTAACGTAACCATCACAATTGGTTGATACAGTTGTCTCTTTTTGCCAAATAACTTTGTAGACTAGGAATCCCCCATCAACAACAAATTCAAAGGTACTTAAATCAACGTCCTTATCAATTTCCTTAAACAGTGTGTACAGTGCTGACTTTTTGCACTTTCTCATTCCACTTTCGTCGAAGAAAGCCAGGGGGTAGGGAGCCAATTCATATTGCATATAATTCTTCGTCCGATTTCTTGGTAATCGAGATTCGCTGAAAAAGCAAGAATGGATCCACGACAATTTTTTCATTATCAATCTTGATTGTCGAATTCATTGAGGAAAGAGGAAGTGCGCGATCTTTATGTGTCAGTTTGATATTTGTGAATGGTTGTGAATGGATTTTCAATAACGTATATCTCGAAAACCGTTGGAAGTTTGACAAATATGAATAGAAACAATTTTATAGGAAATTTAATTAGCTTTCATTTTTATTTAGAACATATTTTTTCTAGAGTCCACCGTTTCCGAGATATAATCGAAAAACCCAAAAATGGGATCTTCTCCCCCCCCTCCCACCTTATGCTCACCCCCCAGGGGCGGGGACTTTTAGTATGTTTACCTACTAACTACTCCTAACAAAGCCCTGAAGTCAAAAACTCTCGCATATTTCATGCACTCTACACCCCTCTTTTGAGCACTCATTGACTGGACTAGTAGTAATATTATATTTTATTTTATATACACGATATTTATTTTGTGTAATTGGTTTTATAGCTTGATTCTGAAGATCCTCAAATATTTCGAAGTTTTTTTTACAACGGACTTTTTGCAACTTATTGTTGAGCAGTCCAAATTGTATGCTGTCCAAAGGCATACATGTTTGGATTTGACGGTAGAAGAACTGAGGGCATTTTTAGGTATTCTCATTATAATGGGTTTTAATCCTTTACCGCAGTTGCGCAAATATTGGTCCAGGGACCCAAATTTTTTTAACAAACGAATTCAAGGTGTATTTCCTTTGAAACGATTTTAAAAAGTTTTAAGGTTTCTACACATCAGTGACAACACGAAAATGCCTGTTCGTGACAGTCCCGATTATGATAAACTGTACAAGGTTCGGCAGCTGTTGAATCATTGTAACGAGGTTTTTGGCTCATCTTTTACTCCCAACAGAAGTGTTGCAGTGAATGAGAGCATGATTGCATTTAAAGGCAGAACAAGCCCAAAACAGTACTTGCCAATGAAACCCATAAAAAGAGGTTTTAAGGTTTGGGTGTTGGGATGTTCCGTCACTGGGTATTTGTTTGCGTTCGACGTTTATCAAGGAAAAGAACGCCAATCGAGCGAGGACACGTTAGGAGAACGCGTTGTTTTAAAATTGTCCAAATCGCTTGTAAATAAAGGATTTGTTGTATATTTCGACAACTTTTTCACAACCATTCCACTTATGAAAAAATTGGCAGATAAAAATCTTTTTGGGTGTGCAACGATACGTCAAACAAGGAAACACTTCCCAAGAGAAAAATTAATTCTAGACAAACAAATGGTGATGGGTCAAAGTGATTTTGCTGTATGTGACGAAGTGTCTATAACAAAAGGGAAGAATCGTGGCACTAAAGCTGTAACTGTCTGCAGTAATATGCATCAGGCAAACAGCAGTGCAGAAGTGCTCCGAACTAATAAAACAGGGCAAAGGGAAACAGTATCGTACCCACAAGCCATTGTAGACTACAACAGGTACATGGGGGTGTTGATCGTTTTGATCAAAGGATTGCCACATACAGCATTTCCTGGAAAAGTCGGCGATGGTGGATGAAATTATTTTATTATTTCGTAGATCGTAAACTCATTTATTATTTATAAAGAGACGATGCGACTAAAACACCCCCAAAGAAAAGCGTTAAGTCATCTGCAGTTTAGATCAAAGTTGGCAAATCAACTAATTGGCACTTTTTCTGCTAGAAAACGCCCTGGTCTACCACTAAACAATGTTGGCAACCTTTTACATATGCCACAAATAGAAGATGCAGGAACGGCAGTAAGACTAAAATACAAAAGCGTAATAATGTTATGTGCCAAGTCGCATTATGTATCGATTGTTTTATACTATTTCATTCACAATTGTAAATATTTGCTAATAAAATGATTTTCTCTTGTGTAAAACTATTATCTACTTTTATTTGTTACCTACTCAATTGAAATTTCAACATAAATCTATGAAATCTTATGAAGTGGTATACCTGTCATACCAGTGAAAATTTACAACATATTTTGTCCTAAACGCACTCTGGTAAAACGGTTTACCAGCATTTTAAAAATAGCAACAAAATAAAAATTTAACAAAAATCATTATTTTATATTTCCTGTTATCTCAAACAATGTAAAGACAACAATCTCGGAATTTTTTTACGCAAAATAACTTTGCCTGTTAAAGGGTTAAATGGCGTATAAAAGTTACATAAAATTAATTTCTGTTTAGCCATTTAACTAATGTCCAGCTTGATGGTCTTGCTAAAATATTGTAGAAGTAGAACTGAATGATAGTTATTTTGTCAGTCCTGTTGGGAAAGTTAACTCAAAAAGTGAAAAAGCTGGCAAAAAAGGCAAATTGGTGTATAAACACCGCAATGCGAGAACAAAATTTAGAGAGGCCGGTTTAATTGATATCGAAGAGTTAATAAATAGTAGCCCTTCATCTTCTGTGAATGAAATAGCGACGGGTATGATATTAACAAATAAAATGCAGCCTAGTCATCTGTTTTTCATTATACTTTTTAGATGATTCGGCAAAACGAGCAATTAATTCTTGGCTCCAAACTCGCTATAAACCATACGATTAAGTTAGAACACATTGGAAAAATACATTTTTTCTGTGAAAAAAGGCAATGCACCAAATTTTTATGATTTTTGTCAAAAGTGGCATCTTATTGATAAATATGTAGTTGGAACAGCTTTTATACGAATATTTGCAAAAACAGAAAAGAACAGTATAAAAGATAACGCAGAAACTACTACAGAATTAGTCCATGTGCTAAATGAAAATTTATCAGATGATAAGTGTGATAATATGGTTTGTATATAAATTACTGCACAGTTTGAAAATATTCAACTTTTAATTATTTAAAAATTTCGAATATCAGTATTTTGAAAACTACTAATGGCATGTAACACAAGTTCCTTACTACCAGCTAATTCTGATTTTTTACAACATATATTGATCGAGGTAAATAGTCATGTTAGTACCGAATATCTTCCTGTAAGGTATTTTAAAAAGTCTATTATTTTATTAAACCAGACAATTTTATTATTGACACAAAACTGAACAATTGTACTGAAAATAGAAGAACATCATTAAAAATGCGTAAGATCTATTATTCCAATGCAAAACGTTTTGAAACACTATTTTGAAGTAGGGGACAATTTTAATATGATTTTATCGTATAAACCGTGGCTACTTACATCTTTTGAAGATGTACAAAATATAATTCAAGTGTTGTTGGAAAAATTTTATTGAAAACTTTGAAAATAAGTTAGTATTGCCCTTAATTCTGTATTTTGATGACTTCGACATAAGTAATAACTATATGATCGGAACAATTTACTACATTCTTGCTGTGCTGATTCCATAGTTTTCGAGTCAGTTACATTTTCCTAGCACAACTTTTCCTTTCAAATTAATTAATTTTGGGAACCTACAACATTTTGCAGGTTGATTGAGGAACTGTTATACTTGGAAAATACCTCTGTATACCTCGAAAACTAAATAATGCAGAAGTCCAGGTTTATTTTATTATGATTTTAATTCTTCTTCTTCCTCTTATGGCTGAAACCTAGGCCCGATGGTCTATTAAGTAGGAACTCATAACAGCGAGTCCTGTGAAGCAGGCTAACGTTACCCATCGAATAAGGAAAAGATCGACCCGCAGTGACAACCAAGACCGCCAACTTATCGTGCCCCCCGAAGTACGATGGAATGATTTTAATTGTAGGTGATAAAGTGAAGTCTTTCTGGACATTTCTTTTACACAAAATGCAGAGCCCAAGAAAACCAGACAACTTATCAAACCATAAAACATGCAGATTTCACTCGAGACAAAATTAATAACAAGTGATATGCGTAACTCTACAAATGGTATTAAAGAATTAAGTATTTATTTTCCCCGTCCTTCTTTTCAACTACCATTAGTTAACCGTACCGTTATTTTAAAATTACACAATTTTCAGCATGTAAACATGCTACTAAAATTCACCCTTAATTGTAGGTGATAAAGTGAAGTATTTCCGGAAATTTCTTTTTCACAAAACTTACTAACAAGTGATACGCGTAACTTTACAAATGGTATTAAAGAATTATTTATTTTCCATGATTTACCAATTTTTCATATAACAACAAACATATCATATGATGTTATGCATGATTTATTAGAGGTTATGTTGTTATGATTTGGTTAAAATAATATCACATTTCATGGATGCAAAATATTTTACCTAAGCAAGTACAAAGATTTAAATACTCGGAAACAACTGCTACGAAGAACGGAATAAGCCAAGAAGAGCTAGTGTTCAGAATAGAGAGAGAAAGGTCGAAGAGCCCAATATAGGGGATAGACACATGTCTATCCCCAATCAATGGTAGAATCTGTTTTATACTATGAATGCGAATCCTGGACAATCAACACTGATTATCGAAGGAAATTACAATCAGTAGAAATGGATTATCTTCAGAGAAGTAGGGTGTTTTGTACAGTTCTGGAACCTCCCCCACCACTCCACTTAGGCTTAAAACCAAGTTCACCCCCCCACCCTAGAGGTCTCAAGGTTATCCCCGCCCTAGAGGTCACCACCCCGCCCTAACCCCCTCACCACAACTCGAATGCAACCCCCCTCACCAACACCCAAGAAGCCAAGGCCACCCACACATGTCTATTAAGACCATCGGGCCTAGGTTTCAGCCATAAGAGGAAGAAGAAGAATTAAAATCATAATAAAATAAACCTGGACTTCTGCATTATTTAAATTTTCATTTAGCACATGGACTAATTCTGTAGTAGTTTCTGCGTTATCTTTTATACTGTTCCTTTCTGTTTTTGCAAATATTCGTATAAAAGCTGTTCCAACTACATATTTATCAGTAAGATGTCACTTTTGACAAAAGTCATAAAAATTTGGTGCATTGCCTTTTTTCACAGAAAAATAGTAGATTGTTTTACAAGTTAAGAAAAGTGCGAGTTTTCCAGCGAGTGTAAATTTTTAATTCACGAGCAAGCGTAGCTACGCTTGCTCGTGAATTAAAAATTTACACGAGCATGGAAGAACCACTTTTCTTACGAGTTGAACATGCTATTTTTTCGTGTACTTCACGAAAATCACGTTAATTTTAAAAATAAATATTCAAAATTTATCAAGGTATTATTTTTCACTGTGGTCGTCATGGATTTGTCCATTTTTACAGCTACTATTTGAATTAATTTTCGACTTGTCAAAAAAATTATGTAAAACGTCAGATTATTTTTAAACGTTTTTAAGATTTTGCGCGGGCTCTGTAGATAAAATATTGTGCAATACACGTGTGCTAATGCATTATTAAGATACGCGTTTGAAATTTGCACCTCGTTTAATAATTTGAACAATTGTACATTTACGAAAATTTATACAAATAAATTGAATGAATGAAAAAAAGTGTTGCTATGAAGAAAAGTGTTGCTAACAAGAAAAGTGCCACTTTTCTTTACGATTTTTGATTTCTATCTAGTACACGAAAAATGTATTTTTTCCAATGTGTTCTAACTTCATCGTATAGTTTATAGCGAGTTTGGAGCCAATAATTGCTCGTTTTGCCGAATCATCTAAAAAGTATAATGAAAAACAAATGACTAGGCTGCACTTTATTTGTTAATATCATACCCGTCGCTATTTCATTCACAGAAGATGAAGGGCTACTATTTATTAACTCTTCGATATCAATTAAACCGGCCTCTCTAAATTTTATTCTCGCATTGCGGTGTTTATACACCAATTTGCCTTTTTTGCCAGCTTTTTCACTTTTTGAGTTAACTTTCCCAACAGGACTGACAAAATAACTATCATTCAGTTCTATTTTCACAATATTTTAGCAAGACCATCAAGCTGGACATTAGTTAAATGACTAAACAGAAATTAATTTTATGTAACTTTTATACGCCATTTAATAAGTATAACGCATATAACAAACCTGTTGTAGCTTTGAAAGACGTATTTTATTATGATACCAACCAAATAAGCTGTCGTCTTTCTATCCAAAATTTTCTTCTTACGTTGAAATATACAAAATATATAACAAATAAATGTATTTTTTTAATTCTAAATAAAAGCCGTTCTCTGTGTTCTAGCCAGAGTTTACGAATTAGAAATCACAGTTGGCTTAACGGTATCTAAAGAGATTTTCTAAAAGATTATGGTCTTTTTAAAATATTCGCTTTTTATTATCTCTTTTTGCAACGGAAAGCTTTAATTTTTTTTTGCGTTTTAAGTATAATTTTGAATCTTATTTTTAATTTTCAAAGGTTCAAATTGAAAAGTCATCATCAACTTTGACTAACTCATGCTTCCAAGAATTTCTGTAAAGGTTATTAATTTACACATTTTTACATCGTAATATCGTAAGAAATATATGCAAGATTCGTTGATCTGTTTTTTTCGTAGTTAAATATCGTGAGTAAGTATTTTTTATGCTCGAATTAAGTGTAGGGCAATATCCAAATTTGTTAATAACTGCAATTTATAGATCGTATAATTTTAAATATGGAGTTAATAATAAATTACAATAAAGTTAACCTTCAAGATTTTTAAATAAAAGCCATAGAATGTGGCTGAAGGTTTAGTTTACTTTGTTTTGCAGTTTTACAAAGATAAAGAAAATGAAAGGAATTTTTGTTTTTGCTTGCCTGTTGGCTGTGGTTTATGGGGTGAGTTTATAATAAAAACGATCAAAAATTTAGAAGAATGTCATTAACATGGTATAACATATTTTAGCTTCCTCCAGAAGTGGTACAAAAAATTAAGGAAGACATGATGAGAGTTGGCATGCAATGCAAGGGTAAAGTTGGAGCTACCGATGGTAACTTTTTGTAAATTTTATGTTTAATGATGATTATAGATTTTTGTTTTTTTTTCTAAAATTCAAGATGATATCAAGACACTGAAAGCTCATCAAGTACCATCAACTCAGACTGGAAAATGTTTCATAGCTTGTCTGAACAAAAATTTCGGCTACGTAAGTATCTTCATTTATAAAACCGTAATTAACAATAAAGGTTATCTAACATTTTCAAAATAATGATTAACTAAAACTCGTACGAGGCGCCAAATTTATCTCTAAGTTAAGCTTAATAATGTCATGTTAAATTACTATCAATGCAACAAAATCACGTATAACAATATGTTTTGTTGATTTGGTTCATTCTTTAATTTCAAAAATCGATTTTACATTAATTTACAGCAAGATGAATCTGGAAAACCAGACAAAGCTGCCGCACTGGCCTGCGTTGAGAAACTAAAGGCTTACGATGAAGATTTATACACAAAAATGAAAAAGGTGGCTGAAATATGTACTGATGGTAAGTTAATCGTTTGTATTAAGTAAACAATGTAATTAATAAGTAATTATTTTATAAATTCAGTACCAGAAGGTGGAGATGAATGTGAAACTGCAGCAAATATGATGGAGTGCTTCGACAGGGAAAAGAAAGCTGTAAGATTTAGTATTAAGTGGGATAGATTTTTTTATTAATTTAATGTTTTTAGGCCGGCATCGATCCTATTGACTTCGATTAGTGCATTGGTCTGGACGTAAATCAGTAATTACATTGTATTAGAGAATTTTGGATGGTGTATTAAGTATTTAGTAAATAAAACAGAAATAAGATTCTAATTATTTATTTAAAATTGACAGAATTATACCGGGTGTCCATTCTCAAAGTCGAACATAAGCAAATTAACATTGCATATCGCTTTTAGAAGTTATGCTCATTTTTTCTATAATAAAACAATAAACAGCTGTTAAGTTAATCAGAGGTTTAATTAATAATAATAAAAGTAATGAAAATAAGAAATAAAAACAACAACAAAGAAATTATAACAGATATTCAAATAACCCTCTATTTTGGGCCAAGCAGTATCCTAGTCTGTTGTAAAAGGAATTTCTGACGTTGGCTAACTGTCTTTCATTAATTAAAGCACATTCGGTTACTATTGCTTCCACTAAAAAATTAATGTCTGGGTGGCGTATTTTATAAATTTTGGTTTTTAGGTGACCCCACGGGAAAAATTCACAGATTTCGCAATCCTTACAACCATCGGATAAATAGGAAATGATAATGCCATATATAATATATAAAACATATAAACTTACCTTACTTACGACTTCGAAATTGTGGAAATATCACACCTCTGAGAGTAAATTAATATTTTTTTCCAATTGTTACACATAAAGTGGCATTTTAATGTGTCAAATCTAATTATCAAAGCAACATTTTAACGTGAAGGGTGTATAAAGTGCTGCTATAAACATTTTATCCACACTTTCCTTGACGACGTGAATTTTAGAATGAAAATCATGGTGTCTTTAAATTTAGGTTGCTTAGGTATTGTTTAATAAAGAAATTTTATCCACTCAAATTGTAGCAGACCTTGTCTATTTTTCTTAGGCACTTTTATACGCATAATTCAAATGTTTACTATTATGAGATCTTCGAGTAGGAGTCGAAGCTCGATTGACACGTCCGAACGAGGGCATTCAATATTTAACATTCAAACTGGTCTTATGTTCATATTTTGCTGTTTTACGTATTTTATCGAATTAAACTTTGTTCTCATTTAATTATTATCTTAATTCACATCCTAACAAAGTCAGCGCCCTGACAAATAATGACTGCATTCATTTGAAATATTCTTAAATAGTGGCGGTGTGGCCGCTTTAATTTTCTATACAAAGAAATATTACTCTTTTATGACCTTAATTTTATCCACCACCTACCTACTATTTGAAAAATAGACAAAAGAACGCGCTACTGAAATTACTTATTTCTTAAATACTTTTTGCTTCAACGGCACGAGTTAATGCGGTCGCGGTCACGTTCGAATGTACCCAACCGTGATCCCCCCCCTCTCCGCTTCCGCCTAAGGCACCGACACTTTTGCTGTCGCGACAAACTACTAAAATTCTTGTAACTCTGTCCAATATACGAGCGCATAAACATTTCCAATGTTAAAAGTCGCATGGTGGTAAATCAGAAGGTCTTGGTGCCCAATTGATAGCTCCACTTCTATCAATCCAGCGGTCTGGGAATAAATCGTTTAAAAAAACTCTAACATGTAACCAAAAATGTGCTGGACAGCCGTCTTGTTGAAACCAGATCTCCTGATTTTCCCTTGCAGCTTCTTCCAGTGCAGGTCCCACTTTCGTTTCGAAAAGTTCTAAATACGTGTCTGAATTTAAATTACCTTCTATTCCAAATAGGCCTATAATTTTGTTATTAAAATCCCAGCCCAGATATTAATTTTTTGAGGGTACTGAGTTCTGGTGGAAATATTAATTCTAGGGGTTTGTTGTGCCCAAAACCGCGTGTTTTGAACGTTTGGTTCATTGTTTAATGTGAAAGTACATTCGTCGGTGAAACATATTGACGACAAAACAATTATGATTAGCGAGCTCTTGCATTTCGTAGCAAAATGCGCTTCTATTACCTTCGTCAATTTCTAAAATTTCTTGATGACGATTTAGTTTGTATGGGTGATATTTATACTTCTTCAGTATCTTCAATACACGCGACTTAGAGAAACCTACTTCGTGCGATATTTGTCGTAAACTGTAGGTTGGGTCGGCATCCGCATTGACCATTGCTAATACACGCTCTTCTGTGTGATCAACTATTTGTCGATTTCCTGTGATATAATTGAGATTTTGAAATATTTCGTTTCAATTAACAGTAAAACATGTAATGGCTTACCACCCCTAACTTCTGCTTCCACATAAATATTTGCACACCTTTCAGACTTTTGTACGTATTTTTGAATTGTACTTGTAGAGGTAAACTGCAAGGGTGGCCCAGTGGTAAGAGCGTCAGGCTAGCGTTGCGCTAGTCCCCGGTTCGAATCTTGCTGGATGCAAGATTTCCCGGAATTCGGTATCGAGCCCTGGTGACCATTCGTCGTTGGGTACCTAATTAACGACGCTGTCCTCCGAATATCGACCTACGTGGTAGAGTAACAAGGTTCTATAAGTACACACACATACACTATACACATGGTGCTGTATGTAGGCAAAAAACGGCGCACTAATCACGTGACTCGCATGCGGGCCGAATTGTGCATTTCACGCGTAAGACCACATACGCTAACGCACCAGCCTCAACACCGAAAGGTATAAGAGGTTACCGATTACATATACACACACATACTTGTAGAGGGTATGGGTCGTGTATTAAATTTAACTGCAAACAAATCTCTAACTATTCGCAAACTAACGCCACTATAAAACGTTTTTACAATAAAAATTCTTTCTTCGTTGGAGTAACTACTCATTTTGACGTTTATAACTTTGACAATAAATAGTAGAAAGGCATTGGCATAAGCACACTAATTAACTTTTGTTTTAAATTTCGCCTACTTAATTTGAAAATCATATTAGAAAACTGTTAAATTTAGAATTAGTATTTTAAGACAAAACCTTAAGTTTTGCGCTTATTTTTAGCATCATTTTATGTGCAATAATTTTATCTTTCTATTGATACCATTACCTTTTCTGTACGTTGAATTGGCGAGCAGGAATCAGCAAAAATAAACAATACCATGTTAAATTCCCATGTTCGACTTTGAGAACGGACACGCGGTATACGAAAACTTTTGAATACTGTAAGTTTTGATTTAAGAAAGAAAAAAAAGCAAACAAAATGCGGTTCTTTTGCCTTTAATACCACTGCTCCGCGATTTCCTTGGTCGACCCCTTTTACGTTTACCCGGGGGATTTGAATATTTTCTTATGCCATCGTTCCTTACCCATCTTTAGGAGGTGTCTAAACAATTTGAGAATTGTTCTGTCAATTCTATATTTAACAGTATCCTGAGCTTGTGTCCTGTATCTTATTTCGTCATTCGTTATGTGTTCCATTCTTAATATTCGAGCGCTTCTCGGAAGATAATCTATTTCTACTGATTGTAATTTCCTTCTATAATCAGTGTTGATTGTCCAAGATTCGCATTCATAGCATAAAACAGATTCTACCATTAATTTCCCTATATGTTTCTTGACTTTGATCGACATGTGTCTATCCCCTATATTGGGCTCTTCGACCTTTCTCTATTCTGAACACTAGTTCTTCTTGGCTTATTCCGTTCTTCGTAGTAGTTATTCCCGAGTATTTAAATATTTGTACTTGCTTAATTTCATCGTTTATCATTAATTAATACTTGAAATTGTGCCTCGCTGTTTGTAACTAAACATCCTGTTTTATTTATGTTTATTGTTAAACCCCACTGTTTATATCTTCTTTGCAATCTCCTTATCGTAACTTCAAGATCGTAAGCGTTTTGCCCTATCACCACTTGGTCATCGACAAGGTTTAGTGTGAATAAGTGTTTATAATCAATATGGATGTCTATGTTCTGCACATACCTTTTTCAATCTTTCAGAATTACTTCTAAATATAATTATTATTAAACAGTAATGCGGACAAGCAGCAGCCTTGTCTTAGTCCTTTAGTAGGCGCGAAGGGTTCTGCAAATTCGTTACAATTTTTAAAGTAAGCTGTATTGCCTCGATAGTCTCCTTCATAACATGAGTTAGGTGTTCATCTATCTTAACAGAACGTCTTTCGGGTTGAAACCGTGTCATTGTTGAGACAGAAGAACTCAACGTTTCGGCCACTTTTTTAAGGGGGCGAAACGTTGAGTTCTTCTGTCTCCACAATGAAATGGTTTCAACCCGGAAAACGTTCTGTTAACACTGACACTGACCGTGGAAGTCTTCGAATTTGTTTATATATCTTTATTATATGTAATGCGTTCCATTATTATTTATTCCCAGGGATTGGGTCAGACGCTTTCTGTAGATCGATAAATGTTAAATGGGTTTCCTCTCCTACAGATATTCCCTTCTGTATCACTTGTAATACAAAGATACTGTCAATAAAGGACCTCCCTTGGTGAAGTCACTCTGTTCTTTACTGATCTAATTTAGTTGTTAGGATTTTACCAAATAATCTTTTGAAACTACTTGGTTAAGCCCCTATACTGATTCTGGTCTCTTCGGGACCTTTTTATAAATGCAAATTATATAAGGTTTTCTTTCCATGGAATTGGTAGTTAATTCTTCTTGACGAAATTATTAAAAAGACGTATTAATCTTGTTATTAAGTGAGCCCTTCATACCTTAAGAGTTCTGCCGGTACA
Organism: Melanotus villosus; assembly: GCA_963082815.1. Lineage (NCBI taxonomy): Eukaryota > Metazoa > Arthropoda > Insecta > Coleoptera > Elateridae > Melanotus > Melanotus villosus. The sequence goes on from OY720426.1 coordinate 42,854,382, forward strand.
TCTCCCGGGACGACTGCTCTTCCGTTCTTCATCTTTTTTAACGATACCATTACATCTTCTTCAGTGATTATGACATTGTTGTTTTTAGTTTCTATTCCATTTTAAGCATCCTTATATTCTGGTCTGTTTTCTATTAAAAGGCTTTTGTAGTGTTGAATCTGATGTTGGTATAGATGTTGTATTGCCACTGCTATTTTCATTTATGATGGATTTTAGTGATCTCCATCCTTCAGTTGATTGTGCTTCACCTACGTGTGTCGTTTGAAAAGTAAGGTAAACACGACCGATAAGTCTAACCCTTCATACGAGCTCTTGTCGAGTTTTAGCTGAGTGTATTTTGAGATTATTTTTTGGTTTTATATGCGTGTTTGAATGGATATTTCGTCAGGACATCGGTTTTCTGGACTTCATAGGGTGTGACCTTTATTAACTACATGGAAAGAGAAAGGACAATCACTGGAGAGTACTACGCAGGTTCTCTGCAAAATTGGAGCGAAAAAATCAAGAAAAAGCGACCGCACTTTGCCAAAAAAGATCATCTTTCATTAGGACAATGCACCTGTTCACACGTCAACGATTTCTATGGCTAGAAACCATGAACTAAGGTTCGAATTGTTGGATCATCCTCCCTACTCTGCAGATTTAGCCTCGTCTGACTTCCATTTGTTCTCGAACCACAAAAATTGGTGCATGCAGTAAACGGCTATTTTTCAGACCAGGAGAAATCACTTTATAAAAATGACTTTGGAACATATTTGGGCAAAATGTGTCGAGCTTAATGGGGATTATGTTGAAAAATAAATACAAGTTAGTTAAATTTATTTGCATTTTATTTTTCATTTACCTGTCTTTTCAAACGACCTACCTTTTATACTATCAGTCTTCAAGCACTTGTGTTCCAAGCTTCATTTTTACTGTTAGTTATTTTACTTTTCATTATTCTGTTTTGAGTCTTATATTCCAGAAAGGTTTTCGTTGTCTTTAACGATAGCCACTTACGGTAAGCTTTGTTCTTTAATTCAATACTCCATGAAACATCGTCATTCCCCCAGTACGGCGTTGCCTTATCTTTTTCTTCTTTATTTCTCCTAGGGCTTCTTTCGCGGCTTGGCGAATTGCTGTAGTTAAACCTAGGAATTCGGTTTCAAGTATATTATCACGCTTTTCTTTTGTTTGGGGCTGTAATTTTAGTCTGTTCATGTATAATTCCTTAACACCGTCTACTTTTGGCAACTGCCTGATGGTTTTGTTCTTTCTTTATCTATTTGTGTTTTTTCGTTATTTGTTCAAGCAGGAGGTATCACTATTCTTCCTAGTATCAGAAAATGTTGGAACGTTGGAACCACAATTGGCTCCTCTTCTTATTCTTACATCCTCTAATGTAGTGCCTTGTCGATGTTTTGTAATAAATTAGCCCAGTATTGATTTCTAACCTAACGATAGTCTTTCCAATGTAAATCTGTGCATCGGCTTGTGGTTGAAAAATGTATTACATATCCATATCATAATGCAAAACATAGGTTAATTAGTTTATCGCCATTGTCGGTTTTATTTATTTCTTCAAACTTTCCTACCATTTACCATTGTCATTATCTCTACTTCAATTCAAGTCTCCCATTACTATCAGCGGATGGTTAGTTTTAACATTGTCTAATTGTTCTGTAATTACTTTGCAGAATTTTTCTTTCTCGTCTATAGGAGCGGTATTTAGTGGCCTACAAAGACCCAGTATTACTATTTCCTAATTTTTATTAATACCACTTCAACGTCAATTACTTTAGTTATACGTTTTCTCTTCATAACAATTGCTACTCCTGCTTGTGTATGTTTGTATTAGGGGACATCTGACCAAAACTACTTACTTAATTTACTTAATTCATACCATATTTCTTGAACATTCCGCTTCACCATTTTTTTCATGTCCATTTACCACGCATAAGTCGTCTCTGTTTAGATCCATCCGCGTTCCGAAGCTTATTGAATATTTTTTACGAATACCGCGGAGCAGACCCAGCACCTAATGCCCAACCTGGAGGACCAGAATTTTCTGTTGCGGTTTATTTCCTTAGTTGAAATGGTTTTAAGGCGCCGGAAATTCGCCCTTCACCCTATCCTGTCAGCTACAAGCTATTACGACCACAGTCAGAAGGCACGGCGAGAACATGGGCATAGAGTTTGCTGGCAGAGCTACTAAAGAAAATCGTAGAGGCGTTTCTCGATACTTATTAGAATAGAGAATGCTTATTCGGCATCAGCCCCTCTATCGAGACCATACTAGCCCTTGCCTTCTACTTTTTCAAAACATAGTTTTGAATAAAAATATTCAAGGTTTGGTTCATAAAAAAACAAAAAATCGACGCGTTAATAAAAAGAAATGAATTAAAGCAAAGAATATTGGTGTATCATCACCGCAATGGAATTCAATTTAGGGCACGTTCATATCCTGATAAACAACGTAGGTGTAAGTTTATTGTTATTTTTCTTGTAGAAAAACGAGTTAGCCACTCAGTCATCTAGAAAGTTTGATTTTGGTTTTTAAAGAAATAAAAATTCAAAATTCCGTATCAAAGGTTTGTTACCTTTCAAATTTGTTTGCATGTAAACTTTTATGTGCCACTACATTGTTATTGGTATTGCATTATCCAGAGCTGCTATTAGTTAATTGTAAAATTAAAAGTAAACTAATTCACTTCAAATAGTTTTAATTCAATTTATTAATACAACACAAAATGTACACTGTGCAAGAAAACACTTTCATTATTGAGGCATATTTGCGATCAGGACAGTTAATACTTCCGTCCACTAGCATAACAGCATTGCGCGAGAGCGTTACATTTTATTTTACATGTGAAATTCAAAGCATACTATTCTTCATTTCATACTTAAAGTTCAGTACAGGAGAGATACGGCAATGTTATTCTTATGGGAGTTTTGTGGTCAATGTTGCCACTTCTCGGCAGAGGCCAGCGGTCTAAGTTCACTTAAAGTAACACCAGAAGTTTCCAATAAGTTTATATATTGTTATGTTATCTCAATTGATAACACACACTTTTATATTAAACTTATTAAGAAAATCAAATGTTCTGCAAATTGAATGTGTGTGTATTATTGTCTGTGTGTTTAAATGCGTGTGTGTGTATTTACATAAAATCAAACATTCAGACAACTCAATATCTGAAATAATTCCTGCAAAATAAATAAACACAACAAACAAATATAAATCAAAATACCTGAACATTAATTTAAATCTAAATAAATTTAATAGTTATTTACGTGAGTTCTGGCTGTAAGAATTGTTTTGAAAAATTGCATTATTTTAAAGATTGATGAATTTTAAATTTAATTCACAAATAACAAATAACTTTAGATTTAAACCTTTACAAAAAAAAAAAATATTTACATTTGATTACAATAAATAAACATTAAATTAAAATTCAAATTTCGTTTCAATTAATTTAAATAGAGAACACTTATCTTAAAATTCAAAGATCCTTGCTTGTGCATTTCTTTCTTGAACTCGGCAACGCTGCGTAGTTAACCTTGCAGTTGATATGTGAACAGCTGATGCCTTCGTTTTAAAACGTAACTGTTCAAAATAAACTTTATAACAGGTAAGTCTCTCTTTGTTATTTATTAATTGTCACTTTTTAATCACTTTATTGTTTATAATTGTTAAACACTTTACTTGGTTTTGCTTTTAATTAATTCACTTTATTTTGTTGCACGTTTATTGTTTGAGTTAAAATATAACCTCAAATATTTCGTCGTTGTAAATAAATAAATAAAAGGATTTATTCAAACTTTAAAAATCTATAATTGATTTTATTAAGGTGGGAAGATACCCTACAATTTTTGAAATTAAAACATTTTTTTCCTGAGTTATAAAGGGTGTATTTTTGATTCTGATAACAGTGAAAGCTTTTGTTTTCATTATAATTATTATTTCTCAAAAACAAAGTCGCTATCAATTGTAGTTTAATAGTTAATATTTTGGTTACGCACACGCTTAATTTACGTTCAATTAATTTTTGCTTTTAACAATAGGTGCAGAATAAAGGTTTCTAGGGTGTGATATATTTTTTTTGTTATTATTTTATTTATATAATTATTTACAGCTTCTTTATATACAGCAATTTCAAATAACCAGATGTATAATCTTTTCTAATAAAGTTACGATTTTCATATTTTTTCACTACTTGCATTAGGAACTTTTACATCATTGTTTTTTTTTTTTAATGAGTTTAATTAAAAGCTAAAGGTGTAAATATCCAAAATAATTACTGAAGCAACGCATAAATATGAGAGAAAGATAGCGCATAGGCTTCACCACGGAAGGTCTTAGGTAGCAGGTACAGCCATAAAACGGGCAGGTAAGGATTTAGTGAGATTAGAATAGAATTTTACAGAAGCGAACAAAACTGAGTAATTGTAAAAACTTCTTACATAAATTTGAACTTGATTCTCTAAAATAATATTCAAAATCAGATTTTGAAAATTGAACTTTGAAATTTTTAGACAAAATTTGGTTAACTTGAAATTGAAATTAGATTTCGAAGATCTACACATTTTTGATGTTTTTTGTAAATGCTTGATTATAGGCGAGCACAGAGGATAGCGGCGAGGTTGGTACCATACTTATATCAGCTTATAATTTTAGAATTTTATTCAGTGAATAATTACGACTATCTTTAAACTAAGCGCGCCTAAAGCCCACAGAGAACTGTAACTACATTCTTAAGAGGATTATTGTCTTCATTGTGTTCCAATGACGCATAAGCAATATCCCAAAAACTGGAAAAACGCATGACGTCAAATTCGTAAAACCCCTTGTATTCAAATAAGTGCAGATTTTTTGAAGTATCTTAGTATCCATTTTCAGTCTCGATTTCGTTTTGCTTGGTATGCGTGTTGTAGTTGGTGTTTTATTCTTTGTTACTCGTTATTATTCTGTTATCATTATTATTATTTTGTTATTCTCTGTTGTTGTTGTTATTTGTTACTGTTGTTGCCGGTTGTGCTACTTTCTTTTATTATCAATTTTTCATTTGTTATTATTATAAAATGCGAAGTACTTGCACTGTAAAAAAGCGTGGGAAGAGATCGCAATCTCAACGGTGTCGACGAAAAAGCGCTTCGCGCTTGTGAAAGTGACGACTACGTGGCTGAGGATACACATCTTGAATATTTTGAAAAGTAAGTTTTTCGTTATTTTTCATTTTTTTAAGAAAATTACAAGTGGTTTAGATTTTTTGAAAACTAAGTAGTTATCACGCACTGTATATATGACATAAAAGTATAATTTGAATTATTCTGAATTGTGTGGAATGGAAATGAATTACTTTTAATTGCACTTTCCACAATTTTTACTAATGTCAAAAGAAATAGAAATAACACGATGCATTGTACTTTTTTTTAGTTTGACGGACGAGGTTCTACCAGAGCTAGAAATCGAGCAAGCGAATTGTGTACAAGACGCTCCAATTGTGCCAGGTTATAGAATTGTTGACATCCCGTTTTTCATTGAAGAAACACGAAAACTTCACGATCACAACACAAACTGCACTATGGGAAAAATGAAATTTAAACAAGAACGAAAACAGGGGCTTGTTTCGATTTTCTATTATTACTGCGGCACCTGCGAGAAAACTTTATCTTTGTCTACGCATCCAGCAAATAACACTTTAAATCAAACGTTTGTTTGGGGCGCAACATCAATTGGAATAGGTTATGGCCAAGCTGATGAATTGTTGTCAGTTATGAATATACCGTGTGTAACCCCCAAATATTATAGAAAACTTGATACTGAAATTGGAGTCATTTGGGAGACAAAACTTCAGCTAGAAATGGCGGAGGCGGCAAAAGAAGAAAGGAGGATGGCTATCGAACGAGGTGATGTAGAGCATGGAGTACCGTTTATAACAGTTATTGTCGACGGTGGATGGGCAAAACGTTCGTATGGGCATGGCTTTTCATCTTTATCAGGAGTAGGCTGTATCATCGGAGAAAAGACTAAAAAATTGGTCTATTTAGGCATAAAAAATAAATTTTGCCTTATTTGTGCTGTAGCCGCAAGTAAAAACGAGAACCCAAGTGCTCATAAGTGTTTTAAAAACTTCAGTGGAGCTTCTTCAAGTATGGAACAAGACATTATAGTACAGGGATTTAATGAAAGTGAAGTGATGTATGATTTACGATACAAATACGTTGTTGGTGACGGTGATTCTAGTGTTTACGCTAGGATTTTACAAAACGTAACTTATGGGAGATACGTAATGAAGTTAGAGTGTGCTAATCATATTACACGAGCATTTACTTCAAATATACATAAATTAGCGGTAAATACAAAATTTGAAATTTCTGCTAGACGAATTTTAAAATGCAGATTACCAAGACTAAGTGCGGCGGTAAGAAAGTCCATTGCGAAGGCAGATGATACAAGGCAGTTATGTGAAGACCTGAGAAACATACCGTATCACGTTTTTGGTAATCACATAAATTGCAGGGATGAATACTGCACAAGAAAAACTAATAATGAAGAGAACTATATACCTTTACTGCAAACAAGTGCACTGTTTGAAGAAATAACGAAAGTAATAGACAATGTTGTTCGAAAAGCAAATCACCTTTCAAGAAATGTAACTACCAACTATGCTGAGAGGTATATGAGTCTTGTGGCAAAATTTTCTGGTGGAAAGAGGATTAATTACGTTCTAAGAGGTTCCTATCAAAGACGATGCTATGGAGCAGCACTCTCCTTTAATTCAGGACCATCATGGCACTTAAAGGGTTTCACATCTTTAGACCAAACACATAGGTTAAATATATTTGTCCGAAAAAGAAAATACCTTAATGAATATAAACATGCTCACCCTAAAAAGAAGAAGAAATTTGGAGAAGATACCAATGCGGGAATACACATGGATTACGGACCAAATGCAGCAGAAGAAGATTTACCAGAAGACGAGATAAAAGTAAAAAAAGAAGAACTTTTATCGCGTCTAAAAAGTGATAATGCAGATTCAATAGCTACAGAAACAGTAGGACAACACGACAACGTAAAATGGCATGAAGTACGACGAAACAGAATTACTGCTTCCTCTTTTGGACGGATATGTAATCGAAGGGACACCACTTCCTGTCATTCACAACTTAAAAATCTTCTTTATAACTCACCTTATTTAACAACAGATGCACTAGTTTATGGAAGAACACACGAAAATGTAGCTGTACAAAAATATGAGGAAATCAAGAAGGTAAAAGTCGTATCAAGCGGTTTCTTTATTTCGAAAGAATACCCTTATTTAGGTGCTAGTCCTGATGGACTTGTAAATGATGATGGTTTAGTGGAAGTGAAATGTTTGTACTCTATAAGAAAACACAAAGTTAAGGAAAGTTTAGAAAATAAACAAAAAAGTTTGTGTGTACAACTTCAGGAGGGCAGACTACTTTTGAAAAAAAATCACCAATATTTTTATCAAATTCAGGGTCAATTAAATATAGTATGTAGAACTTATTGTGACTTAGTTTTATACACAGATGTAGATTTAGAAGTAATACGAATTGTAAAAGACGAGGAATTTTGGAGTAATATTATGTTGCCAAGATTAAATGAATTCTTTTTTAATTGTATGCTCCCGGAGCTGGTGGATCCACGAATTCCTAGAGGTTTACAAGCTAGGGATTCGGAGTTAATAATAAACGCTCAAAGAAAAAGAAAACCGGCAAAAAAGAACTAATAAGTAATTTCAGTTTTTCATTAATTATGTGATATTCAGTTATTGTAATTAGTAAACCTATTGTAATTTATTAGTTTGTATTTTTATTTCGTTTACATTTTACTTGTCTATTTAAGTCATAATAAATAAATTCTGCAATTGATGTGTTTATTTATTTTTAATTACATAATTGTAATTCATTTACAGAACGATATTTTGAAATCAGCTGACAAATTCGGAAACTGCATACACAGGTAGTAACTTTTGTAAAACAAAGTAATACCAAAGAGTATAAATATATTATATATTCTTTGGTAATACACAATATAAAGAAAGGTCCATCACACCACAGTTTGCATACAAAAGATTAAGTACCTATCTTTTTCGTTAATATTTTAGGCTACGTAGCATTTTACGGCATACGTAAGTTAAAAATATTAAGTAAATTGGGTTGCCTATTATTCATTTCGTAGTTGTTACGGATTCAGCTTAGGTATCTTCCCACCTTAACAAATAAATTGTTAAATCATCACAATCATTTAAACAACTTTGTTTAAATTTACTTGGTATTCACATAACGTAAGTATTTTTCATTTTGCTAAATAATTTAAATTTATTATTTTCACTTATATTAATTTTGATTATTTGTTTATAATTAATTATTTATTATTATTCGTATTCCGTTGGTTCACTTTAATTATTATTTATCTTAGTTACATTTTGCTTTAATTTAACTTTACATTGAAAATGTACTTTTTAAGTGATCAACTGTCACTAAAATTTTAAAAGTAGGCCATTATTTTCATGGTTATGTTTTATTTACGAGTTACAAAAAGAGCGTGCTTTCGCTTTGAAACTTTTGATGCAACTGAAGACTCCTTCTTTTAATGTCAACCAATAGAATTCGAGTATTCTTTCTACTTTAAAGTCAAATTTAATATTAACAAAATTTTCTTAAATCCTAAACTTAATTAAATCTAATATTAATCAAATAACTATCAATCAAATTACTTAATACTAATTTTACGTACAGTATTTTTTATAAATTACTAATACTAACTTAACTTTTACATCTTTATGAAACTAAAACTTCCAATTATTCTTGACTTATCTTATAATTAAAGGATTTTCAAAATTATTTCTTATTTTAATGAAAACTATACTAAAACACTATTTACAAAATTTAAAAACTAATTTTATTCTTGTCACTTTTCGTATTTTTGCCTAGTTTGGGATTATTTAATGTACAAAGTTCTGACATTTATCAAAATTTACATTTTGTATTTTTATATTTTTAACTTTCTGTACTCAAAATATCATTATTCCTATACTTTATATGCTTTTACAACTTCCTATCATGTTTTTTTAATCGTATGAATTTTTCTAGATAGTTAAATTTGAACATCAAAAAATCTCAGTACACATGTACTTAACAATAACTTATTTTGTTAATTTTTAAACAATAATTTAACTTTATTTGTTATGTTCAGCATGGTAAGTGATATTCTATGTTACCAAGAATCAAAACATCCTGGAACATCTGCATCGTAACATGAAATGAATGAAAATTTGGATATCGTAATCGTATCCTTAGATATTTGTTGTGTAAACCTGCTTTACAGTACTTTTATCTAAATTAATAAATTATAACAAACTTCTAAAATGACTTTACATGAAATTTATCTCAATATTTGACTTTATGTAATTTGCAAGTGTTAAATTTGTATATCGGAACTGTCAAAATTTTGTCTAAATTGTATTTGTGTTAATTATGTAAATAAATTGATATTGTTTATAATGTTTGGTGTCTAAAATACACAACAATATATTAGGCAGATAAATATATTTTCTTAATTATTGTTTTTATTTTTAATTGATGATATTTATGTTAAGTGCACAGTAGAGAATGTATGTTCTTAAGGATTGTATCAGATGTTTCTGATGTCTTTGGCTTAGAAGACGTAAATTTATTAGAAATATTTTGCATAAAACTTGTTTGACAGAGACATAATAAGCTATCGGAAAGGGATTAGCAGGTGTTACGTGCCTTGAAATATAATAGCCGGATTTATTTATGGTTGACAGGTGTATATTCACTTCCAATCAGTTTTGTGATGAAATCTGGCTACCTCGCTGTCCATAAGACATCGTACTGAACTTTAAGTATGAAACGAAGAATAGATATGTTTCATTTTAAGATACCCGGTAGAATTTTTAATAAATAATTTCAGAAGTAAATTTGGAGTTTTTAGGGTTTTTACGTTGGACTGAAGCTTACATGCAGGCCAAACAAATTTCTTCGTTTATGTTTTTTTTTCTTTAAATTCAAAACAATTTTTATTAAATTTATTTATTCTATTAGAAATTCATGAAATGTGGATAGAGCCAATTAGATATTTCAGCAAATTTTTAATTCGTATATTTTTAGTTTGTTAATGAAGTACATGTTTTGAATAACGATTCGTATTTTTATTTGACCCAAAGGAATGCGCTCTTTCACCGCTCCATCTGTTTTAATTACCCAAGACAGTTTTTGGTACTTTAATCAAATAGAATTTGACAATTGTTTTTTAAATGTATTAATTTAAAACTCCAACCTGTCCGTGTTACATGTTTATAAGTGACTTATTATTGACTGTATTCGTGTTATGTTTCCATTAAATACTATTTGGAGCTCTAATAAGGTTTGTATTCCATGATATTAAACGTGAGTCACGCTAGTTTTTAGAACTAGAAAAAATCTGATCAGATACCGATATTAAAACGTTAAATATCAAAACCCTTTAGAAGAAGGGCTTTAAATGTTAATTTCAAGCTAAACTAAACATACAGGATGACCGTTGTAAAATTGTTTGGTTGTTTAATATTCCAAAACTACACCATCTAAACGATCTACGATCAAAGTTTCGAACACTTTTATTTTGTGGTTTTGTGCCCAAAGACGTTAGCAATAAATTTACCTCAAAATAGTCCACCCTAAGTAACCATAAGTAAATATTTGTAATCACTTTAATAAACAAAAAAAAAACAACATGTTTATCTGTACGTATGGAAGTTCAAGGTGACGACAGCACACATTTCGTTTAAAAATATGCGTGAAAACGAAATATCGGAAATCGATACTTATTATCCTGTCGCATTTGTAAAGCACGGAATATATACAATTATTATTAAAATTGCCCCACTCACCTTTGAACTGGTTGCCAGTGAGGTTGTTTTTTAATTTATTCAGAAAATGGTGCTCACCATGGAACGTTGGGAAGGCAAAGTTGCAGTTGTAACGGGTGCAAGTTCCGGAATTGGTGCTGCGATTGCCGAAAAACTTGTTGAAGCAGGACTTCAGGTATTATTGATGCGAAACATCCTTAGCTTTTTTTCTTGGTCATCAGTCATTTTCTTTCTCTCGACCATCAATCGCTTGCCCTTTCGATCTTTGTACTTGTTAAGCATTTCATAGCTTTCCTAATAAACTTAAAGGTCGGTATTTCAATACAGGTTTAAACTGAAGCTCATCTTAAGTGGTTTTAAATTAACGCTTAAGCCCAGTCTTGGTATATTTTAAGTCATAATTTTAGCTGTTTTAAGCTAGACTCAAGAAAAACTGGCCCTTTGGTTTTAAAATTAAAAATTGAAACACAGGTTGCTGGCATAGCTCGACGTGAAGACAAAATAGAAGAACTCTCGAATAATTTAGAAGGGAAAAGTGGAAAACTTCACGCCGTTAAAGCAGACATAACAAACGAAGATGAGATTCTTCAAGCTTTCGAATGGATCAAGGAAAATTTGGGACCAATTCACATTCTTGTTAACAGCGCTGGAGTTATGAGGGCCGCCAATTTAGCAAATGGGGAAACTCAGCTCTGGAAGGAAGTTTTTGACACCAACGTTCTTGGTCTTTGTATAGCAACAAGAGAGGCTATAAAAGACATGCAAGCAAACGAAGTTGATGGACATATTATTCACATTAATAGCGTTCTTGGCCACACCATACCGAATATTCTGAAGATGAATTTTAATGTTTATCCTGCTTCTAAGTTTGCGGTTACTGCTTTGACTGAGACTCTCCGGACGGAACTGAATTCGCTTGATAACAAAATTAAGATTACTGTAAGTATTGATGGTTTTTGTGCGGTTTCAGTGTTGAAAAAAGCAGTCCTTGCCCTTTTGCTTAATTAAATGTTCAAATAAGTTAGATGGGAAATCACCACTGTGGTTTAAGAGCTTTCAAGACTATAGTTCGGGTTTGATGAGGGTTTCAAGAAAAAATTAAGGGCATTGTTGGGTTTCAATTATGATCTATTTTGTTTCCTCCTTCTACATCGGCTTGCCTCCATTCGTTCCTGTCCAGAACCAGTCTTCTCCATCCTCTGCCTCCAATCCTTTGTAGCTCTGTCTGCACTGCGTCTTTACACCTTATTCTAGGCCGGTCCATCGGTCTTCTTCTCTCCGCTGTCTGTTCAAAAGCCTTCTTAACCAGTCTATTGTCCCCATTCATCGCAGATGTCCATCCCATCTAGCTTACTGATCTGAATTATTTTTGTTATATTGGATTCTTCATATGTATTATCTACTTAAAAGTTCATCCTCAGTCGCCATTCTCTTTGCTCGTCTCTTCTTCTTCTACTTCAATCTAATTTGATTGGTTAGCAGCTCTCCATCTTATGTTATCACAAGCCATTTTCTTCATTGCTGAGTACTTTGTTACTCGTCTCTTATTGGCCCATAAATTCGCCTAAGTACTTTGCGTTCAAAAACTGATCATTCGTGTTTGTTCGTCGTTAATTTTCCAAGTTTCAGCATCGTACGTGACCACTGGTCTAATTAGCGTCTTGGGTAGCATTTATTTCCTAATATTATTCTTCTCTTTGCTTCATTAGATTCGTCATTCCGTATGTTATGATTTACTCCTAGGTAAACAAAGTCGCTTACTACTTATGTGTGGTCATTGATTGTTAGTGTTTGTCCTAGTTGTCCACTTTCTCTTGCTGCTTTCATTGCTTTATTTTTCTTTTCATTTATTATTAATCCTATCTCTTTTACTGCACTTTCTAGGGATATGACTGTTTTCAGTTGGTGCTGGTATGGATTTACTCATTACTATAATATCATCCGCGTAGGCCTGGGTTACGGTGTTTTAGTTAAATAGAGTTCCGGTTGTATTAGTTCTTGTCTTTGTCGTTGTTTGTTGTTTGTTCTTCTTCTTCTTATCATCCTTGATCTATCCACTGTAGGACATAGGCCTCTCCCAGTCCCCTTCATTTCTGTCTACCATGAGCCACTTGGAACCATTCTCTTCCCGCTGTTTATTTGACGTCATCAATCCACGTTCTTGGCGATCTTGCGGCGCTTCTCTTGGTTAGTCTAAGTCTCCATTGCTATTCCATTTTCAGTATTATTTCACATATATCAGTCACCATAGTTCTTTGGGAAGTTCTAAATTTAATCAAACTCTTCTTGGGAAGTGACATCGTCTCCACGCCATATGTTGCAACAGAGAGATCAGGATTTCTCAGTATGCGGTTTAGTTTCCCAAAGGCTACCCAACTCAAGGTTATTCGGCGTGATACCTCGGCAGTTTGGTTTGTTCTAGACTTCTAGAGTAACGTTAAAAAGAAGCGTAGCAAGAGAGTCGGCTTATTTGAGGCCTATATTTGTCGTGAAAGGCAAGAGTATATAGAGTTATATTCGGATTAGTAGTTGTTGCTTTTGCTAGGTTTATTGATTATGCGGCAAACCTAGCTCCTACATCGATTACCAGAACTTTTTCTATTAACAGTGTCACATGCTGTTTTGAAATCAATAAATTTACAGTAAACTGGGATGTTATATTCCGAGCATTTTTTTAGTGCTTGTTGATCTTCCTGGTTTAAATCAACACTGGTAATCTCCTACTATTTCATCGGCGATGGGTTTGCATTTTAGATAGATCACGTTGGCTAATACTTTATATGCTACATTAAGAAGTGATATTTCCCTATAGTTGTTGCAATTCAGTGCAGCTCCTTTTTTGGGGTGTATGATTGGCTCATTCCATTCTGAGTGAGTTCAGTTTCCCAAACATTTATTATTAGCTTATGCATCCTTCTAGTCATATCATGTCCGCTTATTTTTAATATTTTCGCATTTATCCGGTCCTGAAGCTTTGTTATTGCTTGTTTTACTTCTTCTAAAGTTAGTGGTGGGATTTCTTACTGTACCGTCGGTCTGCCTATATAAACATTAGCTGCTTCTTCATTTACTTCTGTATTTCTTTCTTATTTATTTAGGAGCTTTTCTCTGTTTTTTACTAATTATTTCTCCCTCCTCTTACTGTTGTAGTTCTTGCTTTCCACCCTTTTCGTATCTTGAGAACTTCTTGTTATAGCTTACTGATTTGGTTTTTCTTTCTTGCCTCTTCGACAAGGTTTATTTTGTTCTTTGGGTCTTTTCCTTCTCAGTACTCAGTTGGCTTGATTATGTTTATGTGTATATTCATCTCTATTTGCTCTTGCATTGCGTTGAATCATTTTCCCTGGCTCTTCTTCTTTTTTCTTATGTGGCCTACACTAATATTAGCTTTTGTTCTTTTTATTTTCTTGCTGTCTTTTTTGTAGTTTCCTGGATAGCGTTTTGTATTAGAGCCCAACTATCTTTTGTCATACTATCTATCTTTCTTATATATTTATTCAGTCTCAAAGTTTCTTTGGTTGCTTCCTCGACCAGTTTTTCTATACTTAGGGCGCTCACTAATAAGTAGGTGATCAATCTCCTTTCCAGTTTCCCCTGTTGGTGACCTTCATGTTGCCTTATGGATGTTTTTATGAGGGAAGTTAGTGCTACTCACTGTCATATGTTTTGCTGCTAGGAAGTTAAAATCCATATTCCATTGCCATTAGAAGCATCATGTTTGAAAACGATGTTCATATCGTAACTAGGGAGTCATAGACGAAAAAAAGATGTTTTTTTAACCTACTGAAAGGGTTGTCCTCGGTAGGAGCGTGCACCTTGATCAGCGTTACAGTTCTGAACCCTATTCTATACTTTAATACACTAATAAATTACTTCTCGTTGATCACTTTGAAATCGTACATACTCTTCGATACTAGGAAAGCTGTACCGAAAAGTCAATTTTTTGCTGCGCTGTGGTAGAGGGTTCCATTACGTTGTTCTAGTATTCCTGAGCTTGGCCATCTTGTTTCTTGTACGGTCAGTATGTGTATTTTGTATTTATTTTATAGTTCTAGCAAGGCTCCTGGCATATATAGGTAGGCTTCTGACGTTCCAGGTGCCAATGCTAATTTCGTTTGCCTTGTTTCGTTGCCATGCCTGTCGTCGTTTGTCCAGTGCTATTCCAGGGAAGTTTCAAGGTTTTGTAACCTTACCCCTGCGCCCAACCCACAACGTGGAGGACCAGGGGTTTTCTGTTGAAGCTTCCTTCTCTTAGCCGATGGGTTCTCGTTTTAAAACGCTAGAAAATCACCCCCGCCCTAAAGCATTCTGCTTTGGCATTTGCTGACTGGTGACCGGTGTTTGGTCAGAAGGGTGTTTCCGAGAATTTATTGGTGCATACTTATCGGCATCAATATGCATTACTAGTGCTTTACCAACCCTTTCTTCTTCCTCCTTCTTCCTCACCCAGGCTTGGTACTGGCTGCGGTGAGTTTATTTTGTTGGTGATAATAAATAATAAATTGAAAAATCAGTTTTAAGGATGTTTAATTACTATTAACACAGTACTAATATTTAAAGGTAAAATTTATATTAAAAGATACCCGAAGTTACAAAATTTATCGCCACGTATGATTGCGATTTACGTTACGGGTGTTACTATTACGACCACTACTCTTTCTTCAACGATTGTTGGTACAGGACAGACTTGTTGGTGGTGGTTGTTTCCGCAGTTGGCGAGTACTACCAACGTATAAAATTACTCTTAACCAAAAAATGTCGCCAAATGACATGAATAAGGGTGTCCCTTAATAATGGTCATTCTGATTTTTTGTGCTCTCACTCTCTGGAATCATTCAAGATACTAAAAAAATAAGGTGTGCAATACCCTGGTCCGGTGGCACATGGTTAACTCGTGCCACCGAGCTGTTCAAATTTCACATTTAAATAACATTGAATTTGAACATTTCAAATTTTTTTTGGTACAAAATTATTATATCTTGCAAATAGGATATGTAAGGATAGTGTTTGGTAGTAAAGTTTAATTTTCGCACAATAAAAAAAAACTTTTAAGACTTTATTACTTGGAAGTTTATTTCCGTGTATTTAATATTCAATAGCGCCATTTAAAAAGATAGTTTTACGTAAATCATAAATTGCAGACATTTTTCAAGAAAAGAAAATGATACCACATGGAATAAACGATAATCACAATCCTCGCTATTTGTAAGGTATAATAATTTCAATGCATTCAATGTCAATTGAATACTGCGTGCGCTAATACATCAGAGTAATGTACCTACTAGTATAGTTCCGAATGCTATCGTGCACGCCAGTGTGGCGTAGGCTACTATTAACGTTCAAAATAACAAACATCGGCTTCCGACTAAATTACCACATAATGATCTGTAATGAATATGTTGAATCGAGAAAAAAAAATTTCATCATCGAGTAAATTTGAAAAAATGTTCAAATTCAATGTTATTTAAATGTAAAATTTGGACAGCTCGGTAACACGGGCTAACCATGTTCCACTGGACCAGGGTTTTTCACACCTTATTTTTTAGTATCTTGAACGATTCCAGAGGACGAGAGCACGAAAAATTAGAATGACCATTATTACGGGACACCCTACTGAACAGGTATAATAAATAAAAGCTCCTCTTTACAATGGAATTATTTCTAGTTCTAAAAAGGTGGCCCGAATGTAACATTTTTGCAAATTATTTTGCAATTGCAGTTTAGGAAGGAAACTTTTCCCACCTGCGTCTTTTAAATCGTCTACTTTTCAGAGCGTTAGTCCTGGATACGTCCAAACAGAATTTTTAGAAGCAAGCGGCATTGAAATAGATGGGGACTTGGCGGAAAATCTACCACAATCATTGCAGGCTGAAGATGTTGCTGATGCTGTTGTTTATGCTTTGTCAACGCCTCCCCACGTTCAGGTACTATCTTTAATTCCATCGTTGATAAATCGTTTCACATCGTATTTAGAGTTGAAAATACTCGGATTTACATATTAGCAAAAAAAGGAGAAGATTCACCAATGTTAATTTTAAGTTAGGCAATATAATATACATGAATGTTTCCAGGTCCATGAATTAACCATCCAAGCAGTCGGAGCCACAGCTTGAAGTAGTTTTTATGCAGATTTTAAGCATGGACGTCTTTCTAAGTAATTAATGCTAAGAAGCCTAGTGTGTTGTGACTCTATTTTAGTTAAAAATCACAAGGTTTAAGAATACAGAGCACTAATTTTTGCTAAAATAATTATTTATTGGCTGTGTGAAAAAGTATATACATAAATACAGTAATTAAAACAAAAATAGGGTTTTCAATGACCTTAAATTTAAGTTCTGTCCTGGATATCGTGTCACGTGCCAATCCTGCACTACGACATTTAAATGGGGGATGATAGAATCCCTTAAGCTAGCGACTAGCTAAACAGTGAAGATAAGCCAGGGAGTGACATGACGGACGTGACTCTAAGAGCTAGATGTTCCTTCTTCCAAGATGGGTGCAAGACCACGATGAATAATCCAAAAGCTATGGGTTTACTGAATGGGAACGGTACTCGACAACTATCACTTAACTTCCACACACTATATTACTCCGGAGTATATGGAATTCTTTTTATGAATCCGACTAAGTCGCTAATTGTAATGCTTCTAGAGGATTACCGGTATAGAAGCCTTCCGGTTTATTTGGATCCAAGTGGCAAACGATAAACTCGCACCACGTCTTAGAAGACGTCCGATAGGATCGAGATTTTGTCATGGACTAGAGAGGGGAAAGGAAGAAGAATCGAAAGGACGCCATAGACCGGCTGACGCGGCCCAAAGTACAGGGGGATTCCCCCGCACCGTATCACGAGACGTTGAAACAAGATGAGATGATGCCTTGGTGACATGCGCGTGAAATTTAGGTCACCTTGGCATTCGAACAAAGGAACCTTTTACAAAAACGAAACATACTGAAATGCCTTTAACGATTCGTAGAACTGCGAGGGAAGAACGTGCCAATGTAGGCTTAACCTTTCGTGTCCTCCAGACTAAACGAATTTAAATTGAAGCAAAAATAAAATGATTGACACTGAATCAAACTTAGGAGACAGGGCCGTACTGAAGAAACTTAATAATAATTTAAAATGACTTTAAAAAATCCAAAATAACACGGGATTGCAAAATCACGTGACCATCGTTTTTGATTGATATTTGCAAGGTTTGCTTTAGACATCTTGCAAATTTTGTTCATAAAATTGCAATCGATTTTGTTTATTGTTATTAAAATTAGTTCTAATAAATCCTTAATTTTTACCAGTGTTATTTTAATCTTAAGTCAAATGCTAAATCAATTTTAGGAAACAATACTCGTCCTTCACAATATCCTCTGTAAAAAAAATTATAAAGCATCCATGTAGATCAACACTATTCTTGATAATTCTTGATATTGGGGAATCATGCGGGTTGTTTATTAATCAAAAAAATGACTGGAACGCTGGCTTGCAAAAGTTGCAGTTGTAACGGGTGCAAGTTCAGGAATTGGTGCAGCGATTGCTGAAGAATTAGTGGAAGCTGGAATTGGACTTGTAATAAACTGACAGAGACACACAACCAAACAGGACGGTTAGATAATATTATTACAGGTTGTACGCCTAGCATGTCGAAAAGGAAAATTAGAACAGCTACGAGGAAAATTTAAATCGAAGAATGGAACTTTCGATTCGTTTCGAAAGAAGAAGAAATTTTAGAGGCGTTTAAATGGATCAAAGATGACAAGGGGCCCGTGAATATTTTAATTAATTGTGCTGGTGTAATAACCGACAAGCTTAATGGAGGGTGATACGAAATTTTGGATGGATATAATGCATATCAAATTCATCGGTTTGTGTATCACAACGCGGGACATGAGAATAAATAATATCGGGACAAATTATACACATAAACAGCATATACGACCATAAAATAGGAAATTTACCGCATTTAAACGTTTATCCAGCAAGTAAAGACGCAAGACGCCATTACCGTTGCTACCGGGGTGTTAGGGAAAGAGTCGGTTGGTATTGGTAGCAAAATTAAAGTTACCGTAAGTATTTCGTAAATTTGGAAATGCATTCGTGAATCAGTCCAGGTCTTGTTAATACAGAAATAAAAATAGCAGATGCTGCTGCGGAGCTTATTAATATACATATAGGTAGACATATTTGAAACAGATGAAGGATTTCTTTCTTAAAACTGCGCCCATTTTACAATCGAAGGATTTTGCTAATTTTGTCATGTATGTTTGATCAACACCACCACATCTTCAGGTAAATGTAAGTAGAAAATATAAAGATAGCGAATCAAATTTTAATTGGAAATATTTGAATTTCTCAGGTTCACGAATTAATCATTAAACCAGTTCAGAACAGGATTAATTTAATTTGGACCAATGTTTAATAAACAATTGGAGACAATCGTAAATTTACAAAATTTATGTGAGTATTAATAATAAATTTTTGGTATATTTAGGAAACATTAAAAACTGCGAACCGTAGCCTCTTAACGTCTGCTGTTCCTAATTAGGTACGTTCTGAATTTACCCTACAAATAAATATTGGAAAACTTAATTTTTGGTATTGTATCTAATGGACAGTTGTTCCCATTCAGGTACACTAATTTGTCACAAAAAACGAGACCCCTAGTGCTGTCTAGTATGTAAATACAGATACAAGTTTTATCATCACGTGTTCGACAGTTGTAAAACTAGTGAGTTTATTGCTGACTGTAGGGGGCTGTATGGGGTGAGTATTTTGTAAAAATTAAAATCTATTGTATTGTATGGACCCTCTGTAAGTGATTAATTGCAAAAGTTTTGTTTAGAGAAAAAAATTGCTATCTGGAATAACCTAAAAATGGCCTGTTCCTCATTGGTCAATGGGGTTTAACTATTTTGTTCATAATCTGGAACACTGGTCATCTAATTATCATAACAGTACGTAGGTATGTTTTTAAATTAGATATCAATATGGAAAGGCCAAAATGAGGTGAAATAAGACGATAACTTGAGTGATTTTGACGAAGATTTCGTTGTATCAGAAAGTCAGTTGAATGCAGAATCATCTGAAGATAAAGACATAAATAGCGATAAGTAAAGCTCGGATTTATAGGCAGAAAAAACGGGCCAAATAGGCGCCTATAAAGGCAGGAATTTTTAATAAATAGGCAGCTAAAATTCGAAATAGGGGAAAAAATAGGCAAAAAGGCGAATTTTAAAAAAACTTTTTTAAGGTCATTTAGTTGTTCTAACTTGCAGAATAACGGTTACAAAATTTATTCTTTTATGTATCAGCATAATAAAACTTTTATTTTGGGTTTATTATTTTATTTCTCAAAGCTCAGGATGAGAACGTATCCACGCACAAAGTTTTGAAGACATCTCGAAGGCAACTCTTACTTTTTTCACTACTTAAATGCAAATGAAGTGCACTTTTCGTTCATGAACTTTTTCGACCCCTCACGCACAATTACCACAAATTAATATGAAATAGAAATATGTAGAAATATTACAACGTAAATACACAAATTTCTATTCATCCTCCGACAATTAAGGATTAAGGAAATTCCCCACCATTAATAAATTCCAGAAAGTACAGATGGACGAGTCGTAAAACAGTCCACCTGTTCATTTATTGCTGAAACCCTTGAGAGATTATAGTCAATAATCTCTCAAGGCTTACTTACGGATTACTACACCTCACACTGCGATTATGTGGGTAGTGTTTCTTAAAAAAAACCTTGTCTCACAAACGGAAAATAAGCTATTTTTGCTAAAATTTATAAAATATGGCGTGGAATATAATAAAAAGGCAACAATAGGCATCCAATGTGAAAAAAGGCAAAATAGGACAGAAAACAGGTTAATAGGCAAAATAGAGAAAAAAAGGCATTTTGCCTAAAATCCGAGCTTTAGCGATAAGTCATCAGCCAATGGAAGTGATGAAAATTCACCTGCATCTACGCCTACACAAAATTATACCAAAAGAGTCATGCACCTGGACCAAAGTTAGTGAAAATAATATTTCTATGCCTACACCTCCATTTAGTGAACCTCTAAGAGACAAGAATGCACTTAAATTCATCCAAATAGGCCTCTTCGGCTTACTAAATTGATCCAAATAGGCCTCATCGGCTTACGCGTTCAGAGTTAGAAATTTTCATAGGCATTGTAATATAACGGGTGATCAAATGAATTTCACATCTAGTAGGCTATTTATTTTTTAGGCATGTCTTAGTTTAATCTTAAATATTTTATTTTATGAACTGTCAAACCAACAAACCAATTTTAGCATTCTTATTAAAAATGGCTGATAATGCAGAACAAAAGGCTTATATTTTTGCACAGTTCGATATGTCAATGGCGAAACAAAATTTTCTATTCCGGAGTGTATGACATTTCAAGCTCGGTATCCAGAAGTACCAACTAATTATATGCAGTTCGTGAACAAGGAGCGCCAAATTCAAATATATATAGTGCGCTGCAGTACTTTTTAGACATGCTCTGCACTTACAGCGCCTACCCTAATCTGAAATTCATTTGATCACCCGATATATGTTAGTGTTTGGGCTTCCCTTTAGCAGGCTTTACTGGAAAAGCTCTTGCAGAGTACCACAAGTAGTTGATCCAATAGCAGGACAGCGATGGGAAGTTATAAAACGACATTTGCATTTGAATGATAATGATAAACTTTCAACAGATACAACAGAAATAATCCCGAATACGACAAACTATTCAAAATTAGACCGGCTGTGGACCATTTACAAGAAAAATTCAGGAATCAAGAAAAACCCCAGATGTTATGCGCCGACGAACCTTCAATAAACCAAATAAATGGGGTTGCAAGTTGTTCGTCTTCTGCAATAACAGAAGGTTGATCCACAACTTTGAAATCTACACGGGAAAAATTTTACCTGCGCCAGGAAAAGAAGATATTGGAGCCAGTGGAATGTCGTTTTACTTCTGGCATCTTTTTTTTTTAAATAATTATTGCCAGTCCAGCACGTAGTCCTATTACATGACAGAGCTACATTTTTGACAGTGATTGTCACTATGCACTATTTACATTGTTTCATTGTGGTATGTTACAATACGTGGTTTATTCAGGATTTACGCTACTATTGACGTTATTCACTATCACTGTCACTGTGTAATAGGTCAATGGGTAATTTGCGTTTTTGTCTAGTGTGCAGTGATCGTTCACCTAGATTATAATAAACCGCATCTTCGCACTGATTAAGTTTATCGTAAAAGGATTTAGCTGCTTTCTTTATGTACTGTTGCATGGTAGGAGTATCGGTTTTACGATGCAGTTGAGAGTTTCTTATATACCAGTCGACGTTTGTGATGATGCGTAACACCTTATTTTGCAGAACTTGCAGTTTATTTATATTACTTTTAGAGGTGGTCGTATTACTGATTTATAAACTAGGGGACCATACTCTATTTTAAGGGCGCATTTCTTATTTATAATCGGGTATACGGGTATAGCATTCCAAGCCTGGCATATGCTTCAGTTTACTTTTTATATATATGGAAGCTCCACGTTAACCTTCTGTCCAGATGTATTCCAAGATATTTTACAGCTTTGTCTTGTGCGTTCCACTGTATCAGGATGTTGTTTATTACTATACTTTTTAGGTGGATCTGGGGGTCGCCGTAAGGTAAAGATTTTTGATTCACATTTAGCTGCATTTATTTTTATGCACCATGTGTTGAACCACAGTTGAACTAGATCAGTACTTTCCTGAAGGTTATTCATGGCAGTACGGATACCTTGATCGTGAGTAATTATAGCAGTATCGTCTGCGTACATAGCTATGTCCGCTCCTGGGGGCGAGGGAATGTCATACATGAATATATTAAATAACATAAGTCCTAGTATCGAACCTTGGGGGACACCTGCTCGTATACAAGTTGTAGAAGTATATGAGTTAATTCTAACCTGGAAAGTTCTTTCTGTTAAAAAGGAAGCAATTATTTGTAATATGTAGGAAGGTATCTCTATTGTCATCATTTTGTGTATAAGCCCTTTAATCCAGATTCTATCGAAGGCGCCACGTCAATGAAGGCAATCAGAGTGTGTTTCCTATTTTCGAAACCTTCTTCGATCCGTTCTGTGAGTGCAAGTATTTGATATGAGGTAGAATGTGAGGATTTGAAACCAAATTGATGTTGCGGTAATATATTATTGTCATCTAGGAATTTTTTTAGCCGAGTGTATATGGCTCGTTCAAGCAGCCTCTTAGACTAGCATTGAAGACTGCTGTTAAATAACAGATTGTTTAATTTGGTATGTTTTTAAGAAGCAGGTTTGGGATCATGTCCATACCAGGAGCCTTCTTATGTTTCAGCTTCCTAATATATTGATTCAATTCAGACGGTGATATAGGTTCAGTGAATATAATATCGGCAGGGTCTGTATTTTGCAGGTCCCTTTCTATTTGTCAATAATGGCATCTATAATACCAGTCCATCAGAACCATTTATTATTTTTCGCCAATAAAGCTAATAACAGTTCTTCATCGAGATTGCATATAATATACTGGGACGATATCATTTATAAAAGGAGATTGGTAAAAAAAAATTATTTATTTTATTAGTTGATTGAAATTAATGTTGATTACAATCATTTGTTATTAAATAAATTATGCAGTTTTAATTAAAATAGTAATGAAAAATAAAAGAATCTAGATAGTCCAGTCATTAGAGACATAAAAAAGGTGTTTTGGTGCAAAAGGTTGAGGAGTTTTGAAACTTGGCAGGAGTGTAGACTTGGAGGCCCTAAGTATGACGCTAAGTTTGCGACCTCGAGGGACCGCCGCTCGCGCCGCCGTCTTGAAGAAATGGTGACCAAAGGCAGTTTTTAGCATATAACTCCATTCTTGTAGGTTTTAGAGAATTTTTTTTTATTAAAAGTTGGAGAGGATAAAATTTGCTACAAAATTGCTTATATACATTTTTTTCGTCAGACTAATACTTTCCGAGTTACAGGGCCGAGCAACAGGACTTTTTTTTTAAATCTCAGAAAAGCGGCATTTGCACCCTACTTTTTACCAATTATCTACCAATTAGCAGAATGGCTATCGCAACATAATCCGTTTAGGCAAGTTAACAGTTTGCTCTCCATCAGCAGTGGCGTCGTTGGCGATGAAACATTAAATTGCCACATGGCCCAAGAAATAGGTGCTACGGCTATCGCGAAGATTGTGGGCAATAAATTTGATGCGGTAAAATTCACGCGTAAAGATACGGTGCGTTCCTTGGCAGCAGCTAAAAGCAGTGTCAAAGTCGCTAATATTCCTATTGCCATCAATCCCCTGTTATTGTTTCAAAGAATCTGTATTGCCAAAAAGAGCGACGATGAATTGAAAGATTATTTCAAATTTGAACTCGCCCCATCTCCCCTATCACTATTTAATGAAGATGGTATGCGAAAGGGAACGAAATCGTCACTGTTCAAGGCATTTTCTCCAGTAGACCAGCCTGTACAACTGGATAACAGCTTGCATGTACTAGATGGCGGCTTTTTGTTGCATCGAGTGGTATGGCATCGCAATGATTCGTACGGAACAATTTGCATGAACTACGTGCAATATGTCAAAAGGTACTATGTACTAACGCAGTTATAGTCTTTGACGGTTATCCAGTAAACGCAGCTGACCGGAATACAAAAAGCGCAGAAAGATATCGACGCTCCAGAGCACATGTATCCACTGATGTAATTTTCGATGAAGAGATGATTCCACCTGTTTCGCAAGAACGATTCTTGGATAGCGATACCAACAAAAGGAATCTCATTTCCATGTTAATTACGAAGTTTGAAGAAAAAAATTACACAGTGAAGCAGGCAGTAGAAGATGCGGATGTTCTTATCACTCAGACAGCCATCGACATGTCGTCGTC
Source organism: Melanotus villosus (assembly GCA_963082815.1). Taxonomy (NCBI): domain Eukaryota; kingdom Metazoa; phylum Arthropoda; class Insecta; order Coleoptera; family Elateridae; genus Melanotus; species Melanotus villosus. The sequence continues at coordinate 42,879,185 of OY720426.1, forward strand.
GTTTACGTGTGTTTTCGTTGTCGGAGAAGATATAGATTTGTTGATTCTTTTAACTGCAAAGGCGAGAAATAATGCAAATATTTTTTTGCTGAAACCGGCGAGGGGAAAAATTGCGGAAACGCTTTATTCGACGCGGAGCCTGAAATATAAGGAAACTGTTGCAAAGAACATTTTGTTCTTACATGCAATCAGTGGTTGTGACACCACCTCTGCTCTCTTTAACCAAGGAAAATTAAAGTACCTCAGTCTCCTGGATAAAAACGATGCGTTGCTTGACACTATAGCAATCTTCCAGGACCTAGAAGCAGATAATAATAATAATAATAATAATAATAAATTTTATTGACTCCAAGTCAAAGGCAAGGTTCAGCCAAAGGCTGTTCTTCCACCTAACCCGTACATAAATTTGAACAAAATTATTTATTTGTTGAAGCCAACAACATCAAAATGAAACCAGATAATGAGACACAGACATAGACAAAACAGAAATAAACATGAAAAAACCGTCGTTGCAATTTACGGTGAAATACAGCAAAAAAATTTATAAATTATACATAGGAATTATACAACTTTTTAATATGATACTTAAAAGAACTATATGTTAGAGACTTTAGACTTTCGGGTATGCTATTATATAGTGTAGGTGCAAGATAAGAAAATGATGCCTTGAACTTTGTTTTCCTGTATGTTGGCACTATAAACAAGTCCTTAATTCGCATAGCATAATTATAATGTTTGCAAACCAATTTATCGAGCAAGTAGTGTGGAGTACCAGTCAGTTTTACTTTATGAACCAGACAGAGATAAGTAGCTTTTAATCGAGCATCCACAGTAGTCATTTTGGCACGTATTCGATATGCTGAAATATGATCATATTTCCGTACACCGTACACAAAGCGTAAGCACGAGTTTTGCAAAATTGTGATTCTATTTTTATCCGTCTGTGTTAAATTGGGTATATAAACACACGAACAATAGTCTAGAATCGGCAAAATTAAGGTATTTATTAGACGCAACTTAATGTCGGGGGTTAAATCATGCCTGAATTTATACAAATGCCGTAATTTAATTCTAGCAGCTGTAAGTTTTGTATTCAGGTGCTCTGTAAATTTAAGGTTTTCGTCTATTAATACACCCAATATTTTCGTGCAAGAACTGGCCTTGAGTGATACACCATCCAATACTATGTCCGGAATGTATGTATAGTTGCCGACAACAAGAAGAGAAGATTTACTTGCATTTATTTTTAAACCATTTTTTTCCACCCATGACACTAATTTTTGTAGTTCGTTATTTACTAACTCACACTGTTCATCAATAATGGTTGGATCAATAGTTGCCATTAGTTGCGTGTCGTCTGCATATGAGTGGGCACTGCAAAAATTCAAGATAGAGGGCAAGTCCGCTATGTAAATTAGAAAAAATAAGGGCCCTAAAATTGACCCTTGGGGTACTCCGCACTCCAGGGGAAATTGAGTAGACCTAACCGTATCCATATTATTATAAGCCATGCACACTTGAAAGGATCTGTTGTGCAAATAATAATTTAACTGCATTTTTAGAAAAATTATAATATTTAAGTTTAGCGAGAAGCATGCTATGGTTAACCATGTCAAATGCCTTGGAAAAATCAATCTGTATTAACACGGAAATTTTTGATTTGTCATAGTTATTTAATAATGTATCTATTATACTCAAAAGGCAAGTGTTTGTGCTATGGCCAGCTCTAAAGCCAGACTGATTAGTTGGTAGAATATTATTCTCTGTACAGAATTGCATAATTTGCTCATAGCATACTCTCTCCAAAACCTTAGACAAAGTTGGAAGAATAGATATAGGGCGCAGGTCATCAAAAGTGGCACAATTTTTTTGTTTTGGTATTGGTGTGACAATGGCGGTCTTCCACACATCCGGAACCACACATTCAAGAATGCAGGTATTAAGAATATGCGTAATGTAGTCCTTGATTACGGGCAAGATGAATAAGATCATTTTCAAACATATGCTATCCGCACCAGTGGCGTTGGATGTTTGTTTAATTAATATATTTACTACTGTCTCACTGTCGGTACATTTAAAGTTAAAAGGTTGACTAGTTTGATTAAAAAGCGAATTATTTATATTTAGGTCTAACGAATTAAGGATTGCATTAGTGTTACTGACTTTGTCAAATAGATATTTTCCGTAAGTATCAGGTATGCAAAGTGTTTCGGGAATATTCCTTGCAGTATTGTCTTTAACGCCTAAATGTTTAATATTGTTCCAAAGTTTATGAGAATCATTACAATTTTTATTAATTTCATATTGTAAAAATGCTTCTTTTTCTCTACGAATTGCAGCCGTTGTAAAATTGCGAAGTTGTTTATAATATTCTAATTTACCTTGAGTTTTATATTTTTTTATATTCCAAATAGGCTTTAGCGCGCTTTTTCTGCATAATTCTAATTACTGGAGTTATCCACGGACTGAAATTTTTCGAGGTTTTTACAGTTTTAATAGGAGCATGTTTGTCAAACAGTGAAACAATATTCTTATTTAAGTATTCTAATTTTGTATTAACATTTTCAAGCGTTAACATACAATTCCAATTAATCTTTTCACAGTCTGCAATGAATGTCTCCGAATTAATATTTCTAAAGTCTCTGTACCTATAGAACCTTTCTTTTTCCACACATTTTGGAAAATTTAAATAACAATATGTACCGTAGTGATCCGTAAAATTTGTGCAGTCTATAACATCGGCATATGAATATAAAGAATAATCTGAAATCGTGATAATATCCAATAAAGTTTTAGATGATGGACGAGTGTAACTTTGAATCAATTGATGCATATTATAAGCCGATAATATATTTTCAACATAGATACAGCGAGCATCGCTTGATAATAAATCAACATTGATGTCGCCTGCACAGATTATACAATCAGCTTGGGAATAAAAATCAGCAAAAATTGAATCCAAAATACTAAGTTCTTTGTAGAATTCTCTATGAGGATTATAGATAACTCCAATAATAATTTTCCGATTATTTACTGTAATTTGGATCCAAAGATGCTCAATATTGTTACGTATTACAAATGGTGTATCTAAAACTTTGAAAATAATACAGTTACGGACATAGAAGGCAACACCTCCACCACGTTTATCTGCTCTATGTAAACTAATTAATTTGTAACCATCTATTTGAAACATTTGAGATGGAGAGGCGTCACTGATCCATGTCTCAGTAACTGCTAAGATATCAAAATTATAATCAAATACAAAGTCCTTGAATTGAGAGAAACATGAATTTAAAGATCTAACATTTATATGACCAACTGTAAACTGAGTAATTTTGGAGGCCACGACCAATAAATTAAATCAGGTGTGTCTGTGTCTAACACGAAGAAACATAAATTTACAAAATAAAAATCAGCAATTAAACAAAACAATACAAGACTCAGCTAAGGTGTCAGAGTTCAGTCAGCTGTGAACTGGCTTAGTTGATTAAACAAAATAAAGAAATTAATAAAGAAATTAATAAAGAAATGAATAAAGAAATGAATAAATAAAGAAAATGGATGAAATTAATCACAAAGATCATTTATGCTATTTATATAAAGCTTAGTGTCCTTCCCATTCTTTTTAATTTTAGCAATCACACGACCGTCAATGGTCCAAACATTATTAAAATTGAACTTATCTGCCGCAGCCTTGAGGAGTTCGAGCCTGGCTTTGGTGAGATCTTCGCGGAGTGTGATTCCTGATCCTTTAAGTTTCTTCTTATCATGGAATACCTTACTACGGGTTCGGTAACTCACGAACTTGACGATGATGGGACGGTTTGATCCATTTTTAGGTTTCCCTAAACGATGACAACGGTCAATATCGTCCTTAGAGATGACGACTTTTAATTTATCCAGTATCAAGTTAACTACAGTTTCATCGCACTGTTCGTTGGGACTTTCGGGTAAACCAAATACACGCAGACTGTTACGGCGCGTGTATTGTTCAAGATACGGATGCTCTCGCTGCAGCTGGTGAAGCGTTTTTATTGGCACTGTACAACGGATCGTCTGCAAAGGACACATTGGATTCCCTTCGCTACAGAAACTTTGTGAAGTGTGTGTCCAAGAACAAATTTAATCTCGCGTCCCTGCCACCCACAAGTGATGCTGCGAGGCAGCATTGTCTGCGAACGTACCACCAAGTCGCGATGTGGTATGGCAATGAAAAAGATCCTGAGCAATATGGCTGGCAGAAAACGAGGTATGGGCTCGATGCTGTTCGCGCTACGTCAGAAGCACCCCCCCCGACACCATTTTAAAATTGATATCCTGTAAATGTAAAAAAGGCTGTGCAGGAGCGTGTGGATGTCGGAAAACGGGTTTAAAGTGCTCGGTGCTGTGTCTCTATTGTAATGGGACAGAATGCGAAAACATTAACAATTTAATAGCGGATTCCGACCTCGAAGACCCATACGATGCTGATGACGTCCTTGAAACGTTGGAGGAGACGGGAGATGAACAAGATTCTAAAGATAGTGATAGTGAACATAGTAAACCAGGGAAATCGCGTAGTGCAAAACGACAGAAAGTACGCATGTAAGTTTGGAGTGGGGACTAGGCCTACAAGGGATACCACGTTAAAAAAAAACGCGCCGCTCAACTCTACCTCATGGGTTTTGTCGAAACGAGTTAATAGAAGCATCCGGTTTTATTAGATATTACTAAAATAGTTTCATGCAATAAAGTCTTTATTGCATGAAACTATTTTAGGTACGCTAATTGGCGGATAATTGGTAAATAAAAAATCTGGCGAAAAAAATGTATATAAGTAATTTTGTAGCAAATTTTATCCTCTACAACTTTCAATAAAAAACTTGTTCTCTAAAACCTACAAGAATGCTAAAAACCGCCTTTGGCCACCATTTCTTCAAGATGGCGGCGCGAGCGGCGGTCCCTCGAGGTCGCAAACTTAACGTCATACTTAGGGCCCCCAAGTCTACACTTCTGCCAAATTTCAAAACTCCTCAACCTTTTGCACCAAAAAAGTACCTAATGACTGGACTAAGATAGACAGGATTAGAATAGCTTGACTGTTAAGAATATTATGTATTGTAACTATGAAAATAAGTTAACTAGCAACATACAATAATTAAGTAATTAAGAAAGAATGTAAGTATAGTATTTTTCACCTAGAATTTGAGTTGTGACGTCAACGCGCTGCTTACACATTCACAATCCAACTATACTTCATCTCTTTCTAAAATAGGCTTTCATTACCTACTGCGCACGAACGCGTATCTACCCATTCAGTTTTTGGGAAGAGCTTTGTCACGTGCCAATTCTGCACTACGATATTTAAATGGCGATGTCAAATCCGGGATGCACACGGCTAAGCTAGTAGTAAAGATGGGGGGTTCGAAACGCTGAAATAGCACTTAATAACACTTAGTAACCTTTCAAAAAGGGGATGGTCGTAACGGTAGATAGGGCGCCACTATGATATTAAAACCATCCTAAGATCTAAAAGAAGGAAACCCATCATAGAAGATTCTTAAAGGCTCGGAGAAGGGGTCGTCGTAGCTGCACGCTACTGCAAGATGTAACTTACCTTGCCATTGAAAATGACTTGACTTAACTGCAATACTCAAACTTGTAGGCAGGCTAACTGAAACACAAATATTAACGGGAAGCGCTGAATACAATAACAAGACCAAACTGAATTGGCAATTAAGTATTTAATGAATCAAAGGCAAACACAAAAATGAATACAAACAAATTACACAAAAGACAATCAAAAATATTACGTTAACACAAATAATAAATACGACACTTACTTTAAGGGAACGAGAACTGAGGGTACTACATTTACTTTAAGTACTGCAAAGATATTCGCAAGCTAAGCCCATCAATTCCAAACAAAGAATATAGGAAAACACAAATAATAATACATTAACAAATTCAATAAGCACCAATAAATTTACACACATGCAACACAACGCAAAATAATATCTCAAACTTCACTTAAACTTAAAAGAAGTAATAAACAATATTGGAGTTGAAATTATGCCGAAGGAAGATATAACGGATATCAAGAGAATAGGAAAAAGGGGGGACAACAAAGACAGACCAATAATGATTGAAATAAGAAATAGGAATAAGAAATTCGAAATAATAAAGTCAACCAAGAATCTGAAAAACACAAACTGGAGAATAAGGGAGGAATACCCTAAAGACATACTGCTGCAAAGAATACAATTAGTAAAACACATGAAACAAGCAAGAGACCAAGGCAATAAAGCGACAATTATATATAATAAACTCGTTGTAAACAGCTCAGCTAGCTAGAAGATCTAGAAAATTACGAAACCCACGAACATAGAGGAAACGACACAAAATCAAAAGAGACCTCTAAAGGGACAACGAGAAAGGCAAATGAAAGAACTCCAACAGATGAAGACCCGAGAAGGGAAGAACTACTGAAAATATCGAGAACCAGTAGACACAATCCAAAAAACTAACCCAGCACCAAACCAAAAATCAAAAAGGACACATGACCCGGCTAACGAAAAAGGATAAGACTGAAAACACACCAATTACCATAAATAAAAGGCAATTAGCAACACAGAATATAACCACATCAACAGGCAAACAGAGAAGTACAAAACAAAAAAAAATAAAAAGACAAAACGAAAAAACAAGGAGAAACAGATAAAAATAGCTACATGGAACATCAAAACGCTGCTAAGGACGGGCAAGATGGGGGAAACAGCTAGAAAATTAGAATCATACAACCTAGACATAACAGTATACAAGAAATGAGATGGTAAGGATCGGGAGAAATAACAAAAGTTAAATACGCCTTCCTATACAGCGGTGAAGGGAAAAGAGGGAGCAACGGGATAGCTTTCTACATAAAAAAGAAGCTAGTAAAAAATATAATGCAATTTTTACCAGTGGACGGCAGGATAGCACTACTAAGACTAAAAATGGAAAATATGTATGTATCAATTATTAACATTTACGCCCCAATGGAAGTGGCAGAACAAGATGAGAACTGCAGATTCTACGAAAATCTGGAAAAGTTATGTGAGAGCCTGCCAAAAAAAGATGAAATTATAATATTGGGAGACGCAAACGCCCAAATACGGAAAGAGCCATATCTGAGCGAAGTAAGAGGGAACGGAAAAGGGACAATACATGATGTAACAAACGACAATGGTCACAGACTATGTCAGTTAGCAGGAGCACTTAACATAATTCTCTTATCTACAAACTACGAACACCCCCAAAAACGTTGTGATGAACTTTGACCACAACCAAGAAAATTCGGCTTTTCTGAGTGTCCCAATATAAAAATAGTTGAAAAAATTTGAGGTAGCAGTTAGATACAAAACCATTGCAACAGCAAGTGTCCCAGCAAGAACCTGTTTTTTAGATTTAGTGCTGTCCATTATGAAAAATACCGGAAAGTTCTTCCATTCTTATCCAGGTACATAGGTTTTACTCCAGTAAAACCATTTAAAAGGAAAAAGTTGGATATTGGTAAATTATTAAAAAACTATTTAAGAAAATATGCGATTTTTAATTTTTTTTTATAACTGCTATAAATTTTGCTTAAAATTAAATTCTAAGCAACTTATTCAAATAATTTTCTTCGATATCTTGTCATCTAACCCCACTTTCTGCGATTTCACGGATTTTTTTTTAAATTTGCCGCCATACCAATGGTCACGTGACATATATCAAATTCGATTTTTAGATTATCGGACATGCAGAACCGATCCCCCGAATAAGTTTTTTCGATACTCTAATAATAAAAATTTCTCCCATATGTTGCGAACTTTTTGCCGGTCACTGTATAACTGCACCAGAAGGAGGAAGAGTATTGCAAAAGGTTATTCAAGAACTATACTTAAATTATCTGCCATCATATGAACCTACCTACTGGCCAACAGATACTAATAAAATCCCAGATTTATTGGAGTTTTTGTAACAAAGGGTATAGCGTTAGGGTACCAAGGCATCGTATCCTGCCTAGATCTCAGTTCGGATCATAGGCTAGTTTTAGCTACAATAAGTGCTACAATCATTGAAAAAGAACATCCAGTTAAATTAGTTAGGAATTTTAGATATCTAGTAGATAACAAATTAAATATGAAAATTCCACTAATTACCAACGAAGAAGTAGAATCAGCGGTGTGAAATTTCACTCAAATCATTCAAGAGCCCGCTTGGGAAGTAGCTCCCACAATATCGCCTATTAGGAAAAAAGACTGTTATCCAATAGCCATTAAAAAGAAAATTGCTGAAAAAAACGGCCAAGAAGTATTTGGCAAAACACGAGATACGCGTCTGATAAAATGCGTTATAATAAAGCTTGCCCTGAACTAAAAGGTCTAATTAAAGAACTGAAGATTAAGAGCTTTCAGGAGTACCTTGACAATTTAAGTCCTACCGAAGATACAAATTACGCACTGTGGACGGCAACTAAAAGAATAATGCGTACAATAAATGACACTTGGGCAAGAACGGACGTGGAGAAAGCAACAGTGTTTGCTAAACATTTAGAAAAAGTATTTCAACCAGATATAACACCCGAAGAAGAATCTGACATAAGGAAGTATTTAGAAGCACCATATTGTAACGGTTTCAAAACGTTTATTTAAAACTTCGGTTTGTGGTGGAATTATTTATTAACAAATATTAAAATTATTAACAACGAAGAAACACGAAATAACACTTAACACTAAAACACATCACTAATATTAATATCAGTAAATTAACTAATTTATTATACAAGTTATGAAGTTATTTATATTCACACGTATGTATTTGGTAGTAGATTAAAGTTCGCTAAGAGAATGCGCCTTTTATATGTATAGGCAAGCTTCCAATCTCGAAGTTCTACATTACTGTGGAACGATTAGTCATAGAACCTTCCAGAACAGCTGACGCATAGGCCCGAAATGATTCACCCCACACCTGACACCTGCCGCTCGTTACAATATCAAATGTCTCCATTGCCAAAGCTATTCACTGTTAAGGAAGCGAAAAATACGATTAAACATGATCCAAACCCAAAAAAGGCCCCAGGCTTTGACTTTCTGTTTCTCTTTAGAAGGGTTTCGCCTCCGGCTTGGTTGACAAGTTGAGTTACCGTTACCCTTTTGCCTCTTGCTAAAAGTGTTTCGCCTCTTTCGTGGTTGACACGTTGAGTTACAGTGCTCTTTTAGTGCTTTCTTTCCTCCTGAAGAAGCCCATTAAGAAAGTGGGTGAAACGTTGAGTCTTTCTATCTCAAAATGACACGGTCCCAATCCGTTTTGTTAATAATCACTGTAATAGTTACTTTAGCAATAAACCTCCTCGACAGCAGTGCGAAAATTCAAAGACTTAATAGATATAAGCCCCTAGACTTGCCTAGATTTTAAAGTAGCTAATGTCATATTAAGTAGTAGATTAAGAAACAAGGTCATTGGACCCTAACTCCCATGCTAATCCATGCCATCATCATCTGTACACCAATTTCGCTTATTGTAATGATTACAGATTGCAAATAGTTATTAAATGAATAATAAAAAAAGACATGTGTAATAACAGCATATTTACAAATTAGACTTAAAAATGTAAATATATTTGAAGATGAAAAATAAAAAATGACGCAGTTAAGTACCTATTATAAAATTGTTTTTATGAATTGAAATAATGTAATAAATTTCATTTATGTAGAATTTTAATCTTGATCTATGTAGGCCTTTGATATTTTTTTTTGCTAAGTATGCATATTTTTTCGAATGACTTAAGGCATTTTTAATTTTGATGAGAATCATTGAATTAAATATTATTATTCATGGCTATGACTACTTACGTAAAAAAAATCAGAAGTTGACGACCTTGTCGATAATAAACTACCAATTTTGTTTATATATTTTTCTTTATTCTCTTAGTTACGTCATAAATTACCAGTATTAATTGTTTTACTGCTGTTAAAAATAGTGTTAAGTTTGGTATTTAAGTATCGGCTGAGTAGAAGCACAACTTAAGCTAGCTTAAAATACGGCCCAAATGAAATATTTTACACGTTAAGCTGTTTAAGTGAATTTAAGGTTAATGGGTGCTTAAACCTTAGCCATTAGGGAATAATCCAAATACTTTGTTTGTTAATAAGTTGGAATAAATTTTGAAAAGCGTGCCTTTTGAAAAAGACGTTTAGCAGAATAAAATGAGTCGTTTTCTTCTATTTAATCAAGTTTTGATTTTGGCGTTTTGTAAAAAGATCATATTATGTTGTTATTAACATTACTTCAAATGAATTTTCCAAATAGGTATAATTTTTCAATTATGTACGCCAATATCGTAACGGTTCCGTCAGTAAAAGCAGATTTGGTAGGTTAATAGCGTTTGATTTTAATTACAAGCAACTTTTTTTTGAAGATATTTGAAATTTTCGGAATTAACCTAAGATAAATTTGAGTTATTTTTTTTACATAGGTACTTTGAATTAGTTAATTACCTTTATTTTATTTTGTGAGAGCCGGTTAAATACAACAACAACAACAACACTGACAAGTTTTCTAGCAAGGTGAACAAATTAAGAAGTCATCGTGATTCAGCATTTTTAAGCTTTAACATTTTATTAGGAGATGTTTACATCATTAGTTGTGCTACATATCCAGATGTGCGTTTGTACGTTTGATAACTCGGACTGACGCTAACACGCAGTTTATTAAAAAACGTTTAAATTTAGTTTAATAATAATTTACCAAATGGCAATTTTAACAAGTGATATTCGCATGGATTTGTTATCGGTACTTCTTGCACTGGTTGCTGTCACAATAGCATATTTCAAATGGAAATATACGTATTGGAAACGCAAAGGTGTGCAAACTCCACCCGCTAGCATCCCTTTTGGAAACGCTACGAATACGTTCTTGAGGAAAAGAAGCTTCGGGGCCGAATTGAAAAGGATCTACGATGAATACAAACCAAAAGGGCTGCATTATTGCGGAATATACTTCATGGCCCGCCCTATTTTATTAATTTTCGATCCCGATTTAATTAAGTCGATCATGACTAAAGATTTTCAACACTTCACCGACCATGCTAGTTATGTTAACGAGGAAAACGATCCGTTAAGTGGACATTTGTTCAGTCTTAGGGGATTGAAGTGGAAGAATCTGAGGGCAAAACTTACACCCACGTTTACTTCGGGGAAAATGAAAATGATGTTTCAAATTTTGGTAGATTGTTCGGATGAACTGTTGGTTACAATGGACAAGTTAGCTGAGGATAATAAAGTTGTGGATATTAAAGACGTCGTTGCTAGATTCACAACGGATATAATTGGCTCCTGTGCATTTGGTTTAGAATGTCAATCTATGAAAAATCCAGATTCGGAATTTCGTCGTTTTGGTAAAAGAATATTCGACGGGAATCCAGTTCAGGCTGTGAAAGGTTTGCTCTCTTTGTCTTTTCCCGAATTGCTGGATTTTTTAAAACTTCCGCTGTTTAGAAGGGACGTGACTAATTTTTTCATGAACATCGTAAAGGAAACCGTTAATTACAGAGAAAAGAATAACGTGGTAAGGAAGGATTTTATGCACTTGTTAATTCAGCTAAAAAATAACGTTAATATCAACGAAGACGAAAACGTAGAAAAACTGGCGGAATTACGACAAAATAACGATAAGAACAACAAACCAGAGGTTGGAAAAAGTTTAACGATTGAAGAGCTAGCAGCTCAGGCCTTTGTATTTTTCATAGCAGGTTTTGAAACATCATCGACGACACTTACTTTTTGTTTTTACGAATTGGTTTCGAATCCTGATATACAAGACAAGCTAAGGGAAGAAATTAATGATGTTTTGGCTAAGTATGATAATAAAATCACGTACGAAGCGCTTACTGAGATGACTTACATGGACAAATGCATTAATGGTAAAAATACTAATTACACCCGCTTTCTATTTGAATTAAATGAAATTTTCAGAAACCCTACGAAAATATCCACCGGTTTCACTTCTGCACAGGGTATGCACTAAAAAGTACCAAATTCCCCACTCGAGCTTAGTTTTGAAAGAAGGAGATGCAATTTTTATACCAACTTTAGGAATACAACACGATGCTGAATATTATCCAGATCCTGAAAAATTCGATCCTGAACGGTTTTCAGCAGAGAATAAAGCCGAACGCCACGGTTTTACATGGTTACCATTCGGGGAAGGACCTCGCGTTTGTATTGGTAAGAAAACTTTCGAAAAAAAACGTGATGGGCTTGTGGTCTACTGCGAGGCAGAAAAGATGGTGTTTTATGCTTCATTTTGGTTCATTTCAGGTATGAGATTCGGCATGATGCAGACCAAAGTGGCGCTCACAGTGTTACTAAGGAACTTCAGCTTCTATCTTCATTCGAAAACTAAAGTTCCTCTAGCTTTGGATCCTAAAGGCTTCATACTAAGTATAGAAGGAGGACTTTGGTTGACGGCTAAAAAAATTAATTAGTTTTAAGCCAATCATAGATTACAATTGTTTACTGTGTAGTAGTACCAAGTTCTGGTCAAATAATTGCATCTTACTGAAGAAAATAAATAAACAATAAAGTTTGCTTTTTTTATAGAAACTGTTTAAAGTACGTTAAATGGATTTCATAATGAATAGAAAATACAATAGCTTATACAAAATTCAAGAAAGTGGTAATAATGATCAAAGTGTGAATTGCATTAAGAAACAAGCAAACTAATTTTTTAATATGCGAAGAATTTATATTATACCGGACCTTATACAATTCAATTAACATCGTCTTATTTGCTTTTCCTGTTGATGTATTGATATGAACTTAATTATTGAATAATTTAACGTATGTAATGTACATAAAACTGTAATTCATTAAAAGTTGTTTACCCTAAATTTATTTGCATATTGGCTACAAAAAAAAAAACAAAACAGGAAAGTTGATTCTATTTATTTTATAAGTTTCTCGACATTTAGCTAAATAAAAAATCTTTTTAACAAAAATCAACCCCTCACTGGACCTTATTAAAAAAAAATTAAATCTATAAACTATACTAACTTGATAAAGAAATATCAGTTTTAAGTAACGCTCCTCGAAGTATAAAAGATATTAAAGGTCTTACATTGCCTGTATATAACTAACCACACGAAAGATCAAGCCAGAGTTTGTGCAGGTTAGTGGTTCTATTGAATATGTTTGACTTTAATATTAAATAAAACCTACCCAGTTTGAAAGTTAATGAAACTAAATCTGCCGAATCTCGTTTTAATTATCTGTCCAGGTATTGGGTACAGTCAAGTAAAGTTATTGTTGGAAGCTGCCATATAAGCTTGAAAAACCTTTCCTTCATCCTTCAACTCGCGTATTCCTTTCACTGATTTGTGAAAATGGAAAGCGAGCAAAAGATGAATGCGTTTGGAAAAGTTCTAGCTAATCCTTTTCCAGGAGATGAAGTGGCTATTACAGGTAAATCTTGCTAGTACGTCAAATAAGAATTTCTTATTGATACATATAATTAGGCATGGCGCGGCGTTTTCCCAAAGCCGACAATATTTATCAGCTTCGTGATAATCTTATGGCGAAATTGGACATGTTAGTCGACGAAAGCCCACGTTGGAAAGCTAATCATCCTTACTTACCCAAACGTGTTGGTTGTATGCATTCGATAGAAAAGTTTGATTCTGATTTTTTTTGGTAAGAATTAGGTATTCGAAATTGCATTTAAAAATCAAGCAAAATATTTGTGGTAGGTTTTAGCAAAAGCGAGTCTGATATGATGGATCCAACATGTAGAATGTTTCTGGAAAACGCGTTGGAGGCGATACTTGACGCAGGAGTGCATCCAGACGAGTTAAGAGGAACGAAAACTGGGGTTTACGTCAGCAGTCACTTTTCAGATGGAGAAACGGAGTTACTTTTTCAGTGTTCAAAGACTCCAAATTTGTCAATCACATTGTAACAGAAATTTTACAGAAATAACTGAATAGTAAATTATGCCGAATTTTAGGTGTACTCGTTCGATGTTCGCCCATCAAATTAGTTCCTTTTTGGGTTTAGAAGGACCTTCTTTTTGGGTTAATAACGGATGCAGTAGCGGATTAACTGCTTTAGAAATTGCTTACCGAGCAATCAGAACTAATCCAGTAGCAGGGTACAAAAAAGAGACATATGCTTGCAAAAGGTCCCATAGTTTTTATTTTTGGATATGTTGTACATTTGGAGGTCCTAATGAAGCATCCAAGTTTGTGACCTTGCATGACCTCCGGGGCAGCCGCCATATTGGACGAATGGTGCAAAATGTCAGTTTTTTTCGAAATATCTCGTCACGGGTGGGCCCTAGGGTAAAAATACTTCTAATCATTTTTGAATTTGACAAAATTCCCCACTACTTTTGCCTGAAACATTTTTTCGTACGACAAATAGATAGCGAGCTGTAGCGCTGTAAAATATAAAAAAATATTAAACATTCACACAACGCTCCTTTCAGCGCATTTGTTTTCATTATTTCGTCTGAATTAGACAGCATGATAGTCTTTTAATATTTATTGACGTGTTTTTTGTTATAAATTATCGTTTTTTATAGGTGCATGCATAACATTGGATTGCTGCGCAGATCGCGGAGCACCTTTTGGCTTTTAGGCGCTCGTGTCCTTTGTGGCGTCAGTAGTGGGAATATAGTCGCGTGGCGAGTTTTAATATTGCTACTTCCGAAGTGACAATATGTTTTATATGTAACAAAAATTTGGACGAAGGTGAAATACGTGTCGTGAAAGAGAAAGGTGTACGAAATCTTCGAGAGTGCAGTGTAAAACGGAAGAATAGCCCTCATGAACGTTTCTTGAGAAACTTAACGCAAGTCACCGTGCACACCGCGTGTTTCTATCATTCTGTTAATGAGAAACTGATAGCGGCGTATATTCGTCGAGGAGGTGACGTGACTCGGGAGTCCACGCCAGCACGTAGATCTACGGCGCCAGTTTTTGATTTCAAAAACCATTGCTTCTTATGCGCCGATAGAATTACAGAAGAATTTTTGGAAAGGCAGAAGCGAAATCCTGTATCAAAACGGAATATCGTGTATGAAGTACGAAAGTTATCGGTGAAGGACGCGATTTTGAAGGCAGCTGAGAATCGTAATGACCAATGGGGTCGGGACGTAATAGACCGCGTACAACATACAATCGATTTAGTTGCAGTGGAAGTGAGGTATCACCTTTTCTGCAGGCCAAAGTTCTGCAAACCACCTGCACCGTCGGGAGAAAAACGAGGATATCAACCTGCTACCGGTGTCGATGAAGCGATGTAGTATATTTTTGCGTACCTAGCCGAAAACTCCAGTGAATGTCAATTCGACTTGGAGGAGCTATTCAATAAAATCGAGGGAGATTATCGTCCGGATATACGAACGGTGAAAGCGCGACTCCTGAAAAAATACGGAGATGATATACTCCTTGTTGAAAGTGCCAAACGGCCACCTGTCGTGTGTTTTCGAAATGGAGGATGGAGGACATGTCGATTGAACAATCTTTGATAAGGATGATGAAGAGTTCCGGAGGCCTGACGCGCGGGCGTGGAATCACAGATAACGTGCTCGCACTATGGACTCAAGGCATGGTATATTTAAATAACGTTTGCGATGACGTTGAAAAATACTGTGGTGCCGTTGCTTCGAGGACATCTGATCAGCACGTGGATATCAGACCTTCACGTATCATTAGAGATAACCAAGATTTGAAGAAACTTTTGGATTGGTTCTCTCAGCATAATCCCTTCCCAGCAATCGATGCGTTGATTTCGATAAGCACAGGAGTAGTTGGAGATGAACAGCTGAACTGCCATTTAGGTCAAGAGATCGGTACTGCGCTGATTTCTGAAATAATAAGCTGACCAACCTGGACCGTCGAAGCGCCGCAAGATATAATCCAATGTCATAGATGCACCTATAAAAAACGATAATTTATAACAAAAAACACGTCAATAAATATTAAAAGACTATCATGCTGTCTAATTCAGACGAAATAATGAAAACAAATGCGCTGAAAGGAGCGTTGTGTGAATGTTTAATATTTTTTTATATTTTACAGCGCTACAGATCGCTATCTATTTGTCGTACGAAAAAATGTTTCAGACAAAAGTAGTGGGGAATTTTGTCAAATTCAAAAATGATTAGAGGTATTTTTACCCTAAGGCCCATCCATGATGAGATATTTCGAAAAAACTGAAATATTGCACCATTCGTCCAATATGGCGGCTGCCCCGGAGGTCATCCAAGGTCACAAACTTGGATGCTTCATTAGGACCCCCAAATGTACAACATATCCAAAAATAAAAACTATGCGACCTTTTGCAACCTCAAACTACCCTGCTACTGGACTAAACTGGGAAATTGGGCAATGCCTTAATAGGAGTTTCAAATTTGATCCTGAATCCTATAACTACCATTACTTCTTATAGGTAAGCTTTAAATTGTGTTATAGTCAGTGTCGAAATGGGAATTCTTGAAGTTTAAACATCATTTTTTAGATGGGGAGTTCTTAGCTTAGATGGAGTGTGCAAATCTTGCAGACGGGTACGTTCGTTCTGAATCAGAAAGTTTTATTTTTCTACAGAAACTAAAGCATGCTAAACGTGTGTATGCAAACGTAATTTCAATTAAAATGTTAAATTTAGCAAGACATCTTAAGAATTTTAATAACAAACTAAACAAAGATATTGCACTAGCGCTAATCAGTATTTCATTTCTTAGGTTGTTCATATAAAATCAAACTGCGATGGGTTCACAGAGGAGGGTATTTCGTACCCTAACGGAATGTCCCAATAAGAACTTATGGACGAAATATATCAGGAGTCTGGAATCAACCCTGCAACGATTGACTTTGTTGAAGCTCATTGCACTGGTAAATTGATATCTCAAATGGATATTTTGTTAAATAAGCTATTGGTTTGGGTCAAGTTCTGGGGTAATTATAAAAATCTGTCAAATGAAGTGTGTAAGATAACGAAAGTAGGAGATCCTGAAGAATTAAAGGGCTTGGAACAAGGATTATGTTTAAATCGAAAATCGCCTTTGTATGTCGGTTCCATTAAATCAAATACCAGCCATACAGAAATGGCGGCGGGATTTTCTTCACTCATAAAAGTAATAAAGATAATTTGTTATAATTATTTTTTCATGCAACTTTGAATATTTACAGGTTTTACTTGGCATGGAAACTGACTGTTTGACATTATTTAAATCAAAGAAAAGGTATCGAAGTAATACAAACAGGAAAATTGGTCGTTGTAACTGAAAATATTCCATGACCAAAGAATAGTAATGGATTTGCCGGTAAAAACCATGGAGTTAGGTTTAATATGCGAATATTAATCAGCTATTCCTGAAGGCATTAACAGTTTTGGAATTGGTGGGGCCAATGCTCACCTCGTGCTGAAACGTCTTTCGAAAAATAAAATCAACGGTCCTGAACCGAGCGACGATTTACCATGTTTCGTTTGCGTCAGTGGAAGAACGAAAGAGTCAGTTTCGTGTATCTTAAACGATATCAGCGGCAGAAGTCTTGACGTGGAATTCATACGATTACTCCACGAAATATTCAGGTTTCTTTTTTAATTTGAGTTAAAATCACTTTTTTATTTGCTATGGTTTTGATTTCAGAGAAAACCTATCACAGCATAAATATCGAGGATACATAATTAGGTCAAAAACAAGTGTTATCAAGAAATCTATCAAAAATTACTACGAAATGAAACCACCATTGTGTTTGTTCTTCGGTGATTTCGGTGGGCAATGGATTGATTTAAATGAGCTTACGGCAATTCCCGCATTTCAGGATACAATTGAAAAGTTAGTGATTATTTTTAGCTATTTGTGAAATGAGTATTAGGCCTGAATCACGACATTAATCACAATACGAAATGCATAATTTAATTTAAAGGAAGATGGGACATTTGTTTAATTAAAACGTCGTTTTTAGGATAAACCTTTTACTGTTGCCAATGGGAATCAACGTAAATTGCCTAATGCCTAATGACACAACAAGAAAAACCTAAAGATTTATTGCTTGTAACTGTTTGTGGTGTTGCATTACAAATTGCCATTATTGATACTTTGAAAGCCCTAGAGGTTGATGTCAATTACTATTTTGGCAATTTAGCTGGTGAATTGGTAGCGGCTTATGCGGATGGGGCGTTGACATTACGGCAGTGTGTAATGGCTGCTTACTACATTGGTCTTTTTACTCGAAATGTAAACCGAAATACTGCGGATACCGAGGTATAAAATTGATAGAGAGATTTAGAGATAAAATTAAGTTAATGAATGGGTTCAAGTTTAATTACTCACTAAAATGATTTTCAGATACAAAATCATCAGGGGCGGATCAAGCTTTTGGGGGGCCCGGGGCTAAATAGCTTTGTGGGACCCTGCTAAACAAAATGTAAAACTCAAAAATTATCACCTATAATACCCCTAGAGCTTCAAAATTATCGGATATTTCCCGAATGTTTTCCTGCATAGCAACGAGAGGGATCAGCTTTGCAGATTAAAATCCCGAGCGCGAAGCGCGAGGGTTTTTACTGTAAAGCTGATCCCGATCGTTGATATGCAGGAAAACTTGAGGGAAATATCCGATGAATTTTGAAGCTCGAGGGGTATTCGGAGGATTATTTTTTTCATTACGAATTTATATTTCTTCTCTTCACAGAACTGCGCAAACTGTCTCCAAATAGTGGCTTGGGACTTCACGGTGTTACTGGGCACATTATCTTCTATTTTTTTTTATCAATTTCTGCTATTGAGATCTGTCCGAACCGACTCATTTTGCGATTAGTAAATTCAAACTGGGACATGGATTTGACAGATGTTTGAATTATATCTGTCACATTTGGGAAAAACAGTTGACAGGCTACAGGGAAATTATCGATATGATAATTTCCCTCTGGCCGGGGAAATTATCAGTTTGAAACTGCCTACAGACCGAGAATACTGCACTCTGATTGGCCGAGATCGTAATGAAAAAAATAATCAACAGTAATTACATAAGTGGTGATAATTTTTTGATAATTTTGACTAGATTCACGCTTTATTGCTATGGAATTTCCTAATAGCAATAAAGATGAGTGCTAATCTAGTTAAAATTATCAAAAAAAATTATTACCACGAATGTAATTCGGCGTGATTATTTTTTAAACTGTTACACAATGATGACAGTCTTAACGTTTGTCAAAGTCAAAGCTAACTTTTTATGCATTTATTTAAACAAAGATCCAATCACAGAGCAGGTATTTCTCTGTGATCCAATGAAACAACGTGAAAAAATTATCGCTGTAATCAGCTACTAGCTAATTATCAGTGTAATTATGATGCTATTGGTCGATTTGAATTTTTTTCTCATTATGATTGGCTGACAGGACCGTTTAAAAAATAATCAACATAATTTTTATTGATACCAAAAACTACAAAATTTTTTTCCTTAATTTATCTTTAACGAAATCAGTAATAATATCATCGAACTTTAATTTTCTTACGATTTCCCTTTCGATGCACATTAGTGCCCATGCATTGAGTCGCCCTTGTTCCATGGTTATTCTGTATTTATTTTTTATATATGAAAACTTTGAAAAAGATCGTTCTGCTTGGCAGTTAACGATAGGTATTGACAAGAAAATTTTAATAATCGTATACACGTTCGGAAATGTATCCATCAAATTGTATTTTATAATAAACTGATAGAAGTCAAATGGATTGGAAGTTAAGTTATCAGTTGTGTTTCTAAGTAAATTCGAAAAAAAAAATCAGTTCGTCAGTTAGATTAGCATCGACGTCATCTTTAATAATTTTCTTAGTAAACACCTCTAACCTGCTTCTTTCCAATTCTGTACTCAATTTCGGTAGTAAGCCAAATAGTTCACAAATTTTAGAATATGCGTCATTTCTACGTTGTAGTTCACAAACAAGCTTATCGATGACTACTAAGAAGGTTTGTATTTTGAAGAAATCCCTTCCATTTGATGATGCTTCATCTGGACCGTCGGGAAACTTCTTTCTTCGCATTGCCTTCTCAGAAAACTTATATACATCGTCCGAAACATCAGCAGGCTCCTCCAAATCGAGAATTTGTTTTGCCTCTGCTTCGAATAAGTCAAATTGATCTCAAAAATGAGATAATCGTTGCTGTAAGGGCCTTTAATACACTGTCTCCGAACATTATGTCCAGGCCCGGTTTTTGCAATATTTTAGAAGCTTCCCCAAAATGTTTCAGTATTTTATGCCAAACCGTTGCCATGAATAGTGTTTCTATTTTCATCATTTCTTTGCATAGTCCCGAAGCTTCTATGCTTGTATCTTTTTTTCTGACGGATCTTCGGCCATCATTTTCAAACATTTATATATTTGAGTATAGCTGGTTAATAATGCCTTGGCTGCATCTTCTCTGCAACTCCACCGAGTACTACTAAGAGATTTTACTGTGTACTGCTTCTCTAGGTGTTGTGACAGTAAATGCCACCGATGTGTAGAAGCCGCGAAGAAAGCATAGACCTTTTGCAAGAAGAAAAAGAATTTCGTAGCTTCAACACAAACATCAACAGCACATTCTCCGACTAAATTCAGTGAATGGGCAAAACAGGGGACGTAGAAAGCAGTTTTCACTACCCGTTGTATATGTGCCTGAAGGCCATTGTATTGTCCGGACATGTTACTTGCATTATCATACGACTGTCCACGACAGTACCTCAGTTCCAGACTATTTATTTATAAAAGCCAGTCGATTGGGATCCAAATATTTCGTGTTTACCACGAAAAGACAAGCCCCTTTCAGCTAAGAACATTACCACAGCGACAATTCTCGTAAAAACGTTCGTCCAGTAAGCATGCTCTTTTTGAAACGTTTGTAAAATGCATTTATCGATCCTTTTAGTAGAATTGCTGCGAAGAAGAAACTTATTCATACACGCCCTATGATCCGTGGTAAGTTCGTGCTTGTTAATTTTTTCATCTCCCTTTTTCCAATTCGAAAACCCGTCTTCACTGAACTGAGTGCATTTATTTACACTAAAAAGCTTGCACGAAAAACAATAAATATTTCCTTTGCTTGGAGAATATACGATCCATTGCCTTTTAACAACTTCTCCATTGACCAAAATTTTCTGAAGCATTTTTTCGGAAAATTTTCTGTTTTGTGTTTTGAATGTACGTAAAGATGCTCCAAACTTCTTATCGCAATCGTAATTTTGAAAATATTGCACAGCTTTTTCTAGGTATAAATCAATAGTATTATCCTCAATTACTTCAGGCCATTTGGCGGGATCCTTGTCGGGTACAAAAGTTTGATTCCGAAGAGAGGTCTCTGTAATGTAATTAATTAAATGAAGATCATAACAGCACGATCAGAGATAAATCTAAATTTACCATGTTGTTGTTCTTCTTCTTCACTTCCACTTCTAGTAAAGTTTTCAGTACTGTCGGTAATGTCATTTACACCTTTAAAAAGAAAAATCAAATTAAGCTTTACCTCTGCATATGTATAGGACAAACATTTAGAAGTATTTTCAGTAGAATGATCGGCAGGTGGAACGTCGGTGGAAGTTGAGGTCGAAGACTGTGGACGAAAGAAATTTGAAATTTTTGGTAATTTGTATCGGGTTTCTAATTTCTCTTTTCCAATCTGAAAACAGAATTATTCAAATTAGTCATACATGCACGGAGCAACGCAGTTTCAATTCCCTTATAAAGTAATAAAGTACTTATTAAAATTAAAAAAAAACGATAATACTTACTTTTCTTTTCTGAGAACCGCTTTTATATTTACGCGGTTGCGGATTCATTTTCAACATGCCACACACATACGAGAAGAAAGTAAGTCGATGACTGAAATTTTATCGTACAATATACGTGCATTAATTCAATTAATTGGCTTGCTTTGAATTTTTGCAAACATAGGGCGCGACGAACTTATCGAAATTCTTGGAAATGTGCTGACTGCTGCCGAGATAAATGAATAAATTAAACATAATACACCTTTATTATGTTGAATTCATTCTTATAACAAAACGACTTTTCCAACTTGAAACTCTTTTGAGGCCCGGGCCGCCCGGGCGTCTCGGGGGCCCTTAGACGGGCGGGGCCCGGGGGCTTCAGCTTCAGCGGATTAAGGGGGGGCCCTTAATCCGCCCCTGAAAATCATCACTTAAATGCCAACGAAGGAAATTGTAAGTCTTTTCACATCTTGTCAAAATAATTTATACTAAACCCATTACTCGTTTCAAATGTTAATCTTCAAATATTTTAAATATCCATAGAATATTTTTCAGATTCTTACTTACTAGAGAAATTAAAAGAAATACTATCAAAAGCAATGGTTGTAAAATTGTTTCCGTGGTCTGAAGACGTATCCCCTAAATACAGTCATTTTCTATTGCTTTTCCTCTTTTGTCAATTGTGTTTCAATGTGTGTCTAATGGTTTTCCAATGATTCTAAATTAGTAGGCTTGTTTTGTCAATGAAATTCCCTTTGTGTCAAATGTGTTTCCGTATTTGTCAGTTGACTTTCACAAACATTTTGCATGTTTAAATATTTGGCGTATTGATATGGATAATCAACAGGATAATGGTCACAGGAGAAGAAACGCCAAAATAAGCAACGAAGTACGCATCTTAATCATTAATTCTTCGAATAATGGTTCCACGGTGAAAAATGTAGCAACACAATTTTCAGTTTTACCTGATACCGTTAGGAAAATGTATGCAACTTATAGGAGGACTAATAATGTTGCAAAGGTAAGTGCTGGGCATCGACAGCCAAAATTATCTTTAGCTCAGAAAGAACAAATTTGTGACTGGGTTGATGTAGACTGCTCCTTGACTCTGCGCCAGTTGAAAGAAAAATGTTTAAACGAATGGCCACTTCTTCAACAAATATCAGTGTCTACGATTGATAGGGCTCTTAGGAACTTTCACTACTCTTTTAAAAGAACGTCATTTGAACCTGAAAGAAGAAATACACCTGAAATAATTCAAACTCGTTTTGATTACGCCGTGCAGTATAATAGAATTATGCTGGAAAGAGAAAAAATTTATTTTATTGATGAGTATGGCATTCAAGTAAACTCGAGAGTTTCCTACGGAAGGTCTATGAAAAATACCCGTGCATCAAAAATAAAAGCCCAATTTAAGGGCCCCTGACACGTTCGTGATTCGTTCCAATTTTACCCGTACCGTCTAATAACGCACGGGTAAAACAGAATGTGTATGCGCAATTCACGCGTGAAAAATTGAAACGAGCACGGCACGAGCAAAATCCAAAATAATTTGATTTTCACTGTGTGACGTCACACCGTTCGGGTAAAATTGAGTAAAAACCGAACGTGTATTTGTATTCACTGTTCATGCAGACTGCAGACCAATTCTAATTGATAAGCGTATTTGTGAGGTTGCATTTAATTTGGACAAGTTAAATAACTACGAACGGACACGTTTCTTCCCTTGGAGCAATAATATAGCAATACTAACAGCACAAATTTTGTGTTTTAGCTTCATCTTGTATTTGGTATACTAGCTGTACAACAAGCCTGTTCATTCAAAATTGTACCTTAAAGGTGCATTCAGACTCAGAAATTTTGTCCGGAAAGTTGACGGAGAAATTTAAACGAACCAATCAGGAGGTGTGTAGAATTTGAATCGTAAGAAGCGGTAAATTCTACACACCTCCTGATTGGTTCGTTTAAATTTCTCCGTCAACTTTCCGGACAAAATTTCTGAGTCTGAATGCTCCTTAACATCGAATAAAACAACGAACGTGTAAATGCGCCTTTCCGGTTCGAGTAAAATCGTCCGTTTCAATCCTGAGCGGGTAAAATTGGAACGAAGCACGAGCGTGTCAGGGGCCCTTAAGAGGACGCAATTATTCTGTTGCTGCGGCCATGAACACAAATTCCGTGTGTGTGTTTCAAATTCAAGATATGCCCTACAATGCAGTTCACTTTTCTGAATTTCTCACAACGTTAATTAACCATTTACATCAGGACGGTGTAGAAGGAGCGCATATTGTTATGGATAATGTTAGATTCCATAAAAATGAAGAAGTATTGGCTCTCATTAGAGCCCATGGTCATTTTCCAGTGTTTTTACCTGCTTATAGTCCTTTTTTAAATCCCATAGAAGAATTATTCAGTCAGTGGAAACAGATAATAAAAAGAGCTCAGCCGGCGAATGAAAACGAATTATATGAGGCAGTTCATAATGCATCTGAGCATATTAGTCCAGAAAATTGTTTGCATTATGTTCAACATATGGAATCATATTTACACGACTGTTTACAAAGAAATGAAATTTTGAATTAGGTTTAGGTTACGTATATAATATGTATGTATGTATTGTTACTATGTGTTTCTGTGAATAAAAATAAAGTAAATCTGTGACTTTTCTGTATATGTAGAACATATTTCAATTTTGAAATGTAGAAGGTAGGTATGTAATGTAATAAAAAAAGTGGGAAAAGCATTATCTAAAAACGGAAAGAGATTTGACAAATAGGGAATGTCATTTGCAACATAACTTTGACGTTTCATAATCTGGAAAGTCATTTGCTAAACAGGTAAACGCAATTGACAAAAGAGGAAAAGCAAAAGAAAATAGTATATTGTGTTATTAGGAGTAAAAGTGTCATTTTGTGTGCCGAGCATGACGTTTGAACGACGAGCGCGAGCGAGTCGGACTATTCATGCGAGGCACACAAAATCACTTTTACTCCGAATAACACATGTTACTTTTTCTTCAAACGCATAAATTAAAAGCAATTCAGCAAGAAAATTAAAAAAAAAGTCAAAAATGAACGTCATACCAGCTGTCATTGCTACGGGTGTCTTTGTTATAAAAAATAAAAATTACGAGTTGCCATTGGTTCATTTTATGTCACTTTTAGTCCCGGAGTAAAAGTGCCCACTTTTACTCCTAGGAGTAAAAGTGAATGTTTAACTGTGTGTATCCAAGGACACAAAGTCGTGTTTTTATGACGTTTGAAGAAAAACACTGTATTGTATTAATAAACTGTTGAACCCAGTAAACTTAAAAGAAGATTTGTCTGCTCTTTCATCTGAATCAGTTCTGTTAATAATTGGTCACGAAATGCTTAAGCTGGAGGACTGCAATTTTATAGAAATGCTTTCTATAACCACATTCAAATCCCTACTTGTTGTTTTAGCAAGGTACGCGACGAATTTTATTTATTATTATCATTTATCTTACTTTTACACTTTTTTAATTTTCCAGGCTGTACGAATTAGGTTTTAATCCCAAACTAGAAAAACTTTACCCCACCGTCGAATGGCCCGTAAGCGTTAATACGCCCATGATTTCCCCATTAATTAAATGGGATCATTCCGAAAGTCATTACGTATGGAACTGCACTAATTTCTTCGAAACGACGATAGCTAACAATGAGATCATTTGTTCGCCTGACGATCCCAAATGGAGTTTTATAACTGGACATATTGTAGATGATATAATAAATTTATAATAAGCTGCACATCGACTTTTTCATTTTTCAATATTTGTTGCAATTTTAGGCACAAATTTATTCCCAGCCACTGGCTATATTTACTTACTCTGGAGATCATTGGCGGATATCAAGGGTGAAGATATAATGAATAGGCAGATTAGCTTTGAAAATGTGAAATTTCTAAGAGCTGTTAGTGTTCCCAAAAGTGGAGAGGTTAGATTTATAGTGAACGTGAATGTTCATACCGGAAACTGAAAGGTAATTTGAATTTGGTGTAAGACTACGTAATATTGTAAAGAATAAAAGTTCTAATAGAGAATAGAGCCGTATTTTATAGACTTTATTTCGTTTTACAAGTACTAAAACACTTTAGGTGTTCGCTGATGAACAACAGGTACCAAGTGGACGCATCCAATTTTTTGAAGATTTTCCCGTGTCTACTGTAACGATACTGTTACTTTTAAATACTTACAATTTCTTTTAATACAAGAAATAAACAAGGAAGCCAGCCCAGCTGATAAAAGCCTTTGTTATGCTAGGTACGGGGTGAACAACCCGTTGGCACATTCCTCGCTTGACCTTTAAACCGCAAAGACGTGCAATTCGCCGGCTCGGCAAATAAAAGTTCAAGTGATATCGTGCAACAAGTGAATAAGTGTTGCGGGTCCATCTGTACCGCGTCGACCTTACAGATAGCGCTATCGCCAATTACCAGCCACTAGCCCCCTCGGGGGTTAGTTATCATGGACGACAGCCTTCTTGGAAAAAGGAATAGCGATCACCTATCTCCGGAACCAGAAGCAACCAGTCAAAAGAAGTATGTCTGGGACGCAAGTCTACTGGTAAGCAAAAATAAATTCTACCTTCCCGAACAATTAGAGCACCAGCTCCATGGCAATGATACCGATGACAGTTCGCAAAACAACTCGCAAGCAACACCTGGGCCGAAGGTCGCAAAAATTCCTCTGATATTCTTGCATGAAGCAAATGACCATCACGCGATTATTAAGGACATCGTTACTATAGTAAAGAGCCCGTTTACAACCGAATACAGGACAGACTATCTGCGAATCAATCTCACCTGCGAAGAAGATTATCGAAATCTCACCAAATTTTATACTGACAATCAATTAAAATATCACACATTTCAAAATCGAAATACCAGCCCGCTAACAGTTGTTATTAGGAATGTACCGATTTCAATATCAACTAATGAGATTGAACAAGAACTAAAAGCAGAAAATTTGCCCGTATTAAAAGTTGTACGACTTCTAAATAAAACTAAAAAACCTCTACCACCCTGTGTTGTTGATCTAACGCACAATGAAACCGCTAAAAATATATTCAAGCTAACTCATCTCTACCATTCGATAATAATAGTTGAGCCTAGGCGGAAAACGGTTGACATCCCTCAATGCTCGAGATGTCAAAGATATAACCATACAAAGAATTATTGTAAACTCGATCCTCGCTGCGTGAAATGTCTCGGTAATCATCTGTACAAGGACTGTTTAAAAAGACCGAATGAGCCTCCTAAATGTGTTAATTGCGGCGATACCCATCCTGCTAATTACAGAGGATGTAAGTAGGGTCATTGTGGGAACAGTGAATCACCATTTTTTCAGTGCCATATAACTTCGTAAATGCATATTGTACAAGTCAAACTTAAATGTGTACAATGCTGGCATTTAGCAACATTTTCTTCTAAGACATCCCTCCTTGGACTATTAGGATGTTTGAGTAGGTAATAAATGTTTAAAAAAAAAGTGGGTAATGATTCACTGTGTACTTAGGGGTGTACACAATGACTCACAGCAAAGTACACAGAGAATCACAAGATTTATGTAAGGAAAACACAGTAATGTTCATTTAAATATCGCTTGTAATTAATGTAATCACAGAACATTACAATTTGTACTTATTGTAATTTTTAAACATTAGCTTAGTACGCATATCAGACCCATACCAGTCTTTTATCAATTCTAGGAACAAATTTGCCTGCCACCTTACCAAGTAAATATAAATTCAGAAATTTAAAATTTAATTTAAAAGTACACAGTTAATCACGATAAAAGTACACAGTGGATTGATTCACTGTGTACTAGTTTGTAAAGATTCACTGTGTACCACTCCCGCCATTTTGATTTTGTTAACTCATTTACTAACTTAAACACCGACTTGAGCAGTGGGTATATCATAAAAATAATGCTCAATGAATGATTATTACATACAAATATTAACATATAGATTATTTTCAAGAATTAGGACAAGAATAACTAATGAAACTTACATGGAATTTTTTTTTTGGTCCATAAAAAACAAAAACGCACTCCCAGAAAACGTGTGAAAACTTATACCGGCGTCACAGCTGGAGTAAACAGAGAGGCTCTAGGAATGTGAACTAGTGGGAAAGAGACAACACGATCGCGTTATTCTTTTAACCCTATACGTCACTGATTCACTGTGTACTGTAGATTCACTGTTCCCACAATGACCCTACTTCCAAGAAATTAAGATGAAAAGCCAGCAAAGGATACGCGAAAAACAGCCACCGCAGCAATCCCCACAGCAACATAAATTTGTAGGCACCAATTCATATGCTAGAATTACTAATAATAATACAACAGAGCGTCAATCATCAACACCTCTACTACCGGAAACTTCCCTAGACAACATTCTCAAAATCCTCATAAACCTAATCACTCCTTATATGGATAAAATTAAGTCCTTTGTTATCAACAGCGTCCTTCCCTTATTTCTCAATGGCTCCTAATATGCCTAATATCATACAAAATCTAACAATCCTTAACTGGAATGCTGATGGAATTAAAAAGAAAAGATCAGCTCTCATCACCTTTATGGCGGGCCACAACATAGACGTCGCATGCATCACTGAGACGCACCTTGTGACAACTGAAAAGTTTAACATACCTGGATATAAAATCTACCGCAATGATCGCGCAGGTGTAATAGCCTCAGGAGGGGTAGCAAAAATCATTAATGCAAATCTGAGTCACTATTTATTACCTCAGCAAGATGTAGTATCTCTTGAGTACGTTAGTATAGCCCTCGAACTAGATAACAATACAACAACTAAACTAGTATCTGCTTACTTATCTCCAAATAGAAGGATTCTGGCTGAAGACATTCAGCCACTATTTGCCCAAAATACGCCAACACTGCTGTTTGGTGATCTCAACTCAAAAAACACTGTCTGGGGCTGCCGTGTTAACAACCCAAATGGCCAACGGCTTTATAACATTGGGCGCATTCAGGGACGCTCAGCGGCTGATGCGCTGAGTTAGCAAAGTCCCTGAACAGACACGCTGTGAAAAAGCTTGCAGTAAGCCGCTGAGAAATTCGCTCAGCGTATAATTTGTTAGCTGACTTTGTCAGCGGTGTCAAAATAAGGAGCGGGAAACACACAAACTTAATAATGTGAATAAAAACATATTAATTAGGGTGAGCTAGTACACATAGTCCATAATTTGAAGATCATTAGCCATAATTTCTTTAATTTTTGATTAATTACATAATAGTGAAAGTAACACCTAACCTTACAAAACAAATAACAAACTGTCAAAGCAGCTTACTATCAGACGTTTCATTCAGGGAAATACCGTTTGCTGTCATTTAGCATAAGCTGACTAAATTACCGCTTAGCCAAGCAGCTGAGCGTCCCTGAATGCGCCCATTGTTTCACAAAGCGGGATCATTGTCTCAGCTCCTCATGAACCGACGCACCACCCGTACAGAACTGATCATATGCCTGATATTCTGGATATCAGTCTCATAAAGAACTTCTCCAAACCACTATACCAGCAAGTGCATCAGGACTTAGATTCGGACCACCTTCCTGTAACCGTTACGTTCATCCAAACGCCACAAGTCACTACACACGTACCGCGACTCATTACGGGGCCAATTGACTGGGACACGTTCCGAGATTATGTCGATGAGATACTTAAACCTCCTACTGATTTAGCAACTGAAGCCGGGATTGATAGCAGCATACAGAAGTTTACGTCAACTGTAGTAAATTGTGTGCATAAATCCACTGTACGCACAACACGGAGGCGAAGACAAAACGAACCGGCCCATCCACCCCAGTACATTCTTACGCTTATAAGAGAGAAGAATCGAGTAAGGAGATTATGGCAAAGACACAAGATACCGCACCATAGGAGATTGTTAAATCAGCTTGTCCACCAAGTGACTTATGAGTTGGATAAATATCGCATCGATAATTATCAAAAATACATTTCTGAATTACAATCGAGTGATTATTTGCTATGGTGCGCAACCAAAAAAATACTACATCGTACTGATACCATACCACCTCTTAAGGAAAACAACAAAAGTTACTGCAGCGACTATGAAAAAGTGACAGTATTTGCAGGGCATCTTGAAAATACCTTCAAGTTGGACAATGGCCTATCCAATATGCAATTTACAGAAGAAGTAGACAGGAATGTCCGTATAAATCTGCCTAGACCAGTAGACCTAGAATCGGTCGACTTTACTTCTCCAAACGAAATAGCAGCTATAATTAAAAAGTTAGCAACTAAAAAGACTCCTGGATACGACCTGGTCCCCAACACGGTGATTAAAAACCTCACGTTTAGGGCCGTTGTCTTCCTTACCTCAATCTTCAACGCCTGTTTATCTAAGGGTTACTTCCCGAGTATCTGGAAACTTGCTGAAGTTGTCATGATCCACAAACACGGCAAAGACGCCAAAAGGGTAACCTCATACCGACCGATCAGTCTACTACCAACGCTCTCCAAAATCCTTGAAAAAATTATTAAAGAACGACTAAACTCCTTTCTGGACAATCATAATATAATACCTAAACACCAATTTGGATTTAAAGCCAAGCACTCTACTGCACATCAACTACTCAGGGTTACGGAGTCCATAATTGGTGGATATGAAAATAAAGAACATACATGTGCTGTATTTCTAGATGTACATCAAGCATTTGACAAAGTGTGGATAAATGGACTGCTCTTTAAACTGATGCATATTTCGTTAACTGCATATCTCTTAAATATTATCATGTCATTTCTAAGTAATAGAACATTTCAAGTGAAACTTAATGCATCGTACTCGGACACTAAGAAAATTCAAGCAGGAGTGCCGCAAGGGTCAGTGATCGGTCCGATTTTGTTCAATATCTTCGTTTATGATATACCAACGTCAATGCCCGCAAAACTAGCCATGTTCGCCGACGATACTATACTATTGACACAAGATTCAGATATTAATATCTGTGCAGATAGATTACAAACGTCTCTAGATCAACTGCTTGAATATCTCACAAAGTGGCGTATCAAGCTCAACGCTACTAAATGTGAAAGCAAAATATTCACGCTTAGGCGGCCCCAAAACCCAAGAAACATTATCATAAATGGGCAAGACATTGCATGGAATCCATCCGACTCCGCAGTTAGATATCTAGGAGTTTACCTAGATCGCCGCCTTACTTGGAGCTATCATGTTAATAAAAAATTGAGTGAAGCATACGCCAGATTAGCCCTATTGTACTCCTTAATTAACAGGAAATCTGCGCTACGTATTGAATGTGCAACACTACTGTACCAGAGTATACTACGGCCAGTGCTAACATACGCTTGTGTAGTCTGGGGTGCAACGTCAAAGACAAACATAAGGAAGATACTGTAACGAAGGGGGTCTGTTCCTTTATTGATTATGATGGTAGAGTCTTAGACCCCTTCGATTACGTATGTTAAGGCTTGGCTTTGCGAGAAGTTTCATTTAATAATACTCGATCAAAACTAACATCAAATATATGGTAATACTTTTACATACAAACATTATTTATACTGGTCTACAAATATGAAATCCCAAACACTTAATAAGTTCTAAGTCTGATGGACTTAGACAATACACAAAAATATTAACATTACTTATCTACTTACATGAATAATACATCTTTACAAACCATTCTAACAAAGAGTCTCTCGTCTGAATACAATTCAGTCATCGTCGTAAGACCTCTTATTCAAGACTGTCTTTCTATGAGTAGGGATCATGTATTTATATGATTTTGTTCGTAACATGTGTTCAAACTATTTATATAATTCATTTGTAATTATTGTTTCATATAAACATTAATCATCGCCTTGCTCGTTATCTAAATGCAGGTGTTGGCATTGAAGTGTATTATTCATATTATTATCTTAAGACATTAAGATTAAAATAACAAGTTGTTTACATGACACATCTTTTGCAGGTGCATGTCTATTTGATAAACATTTCAATAACATCCTATTTTAAACAAACGTTGCGTCACCTTTTTATATCAGTCATGCTAAATATTAACGTATTGAATGTTAATATTTTACTTTCTTAAGGAAATGCTGTTAAATGATATTTAAATAATTCTGCTTCACTACATATTCCCCTTCTCCAGTAATTTTGTCCTCAAAATTTAGAAAAGAATGAAGATCTAAGACTGATACACAAAAGTGTTGCAAAAAATCAATTAGTTCAATGTTAGTTATTTTCTATAAAATAAATACTATAAAAACAATATGGTTATATAAAAATTACAAATGTTACAAACGTTACCCTCAAAAATGCATTTGCTTTTGTTGCAATGGTATTTCTTATTGATGATTTCACGGAGTCTTCTTATTCAGTTCCGCTTCCACCGAATGATTCAACTATTTGTCCTTCAGCTAGGCAAGTAAACTACACTTCATCTATTTTTACGTGATTGTAATAACCATGTAAATACAAAGATTGGTAAATGAATATATAACATATATATTCCTTCCTCTGCTGTTCCAATTCGTGTTAATGATTTCGTACGTAGTTGACGATGTTGACTGAATTTCAGGTTCTCCATAGAGAAGTTAAACCTCGTCCTTCGTACACCATCTTGTTTCAAAACATCTGTCTTGATTTTAATAGCAAAGTGTGTTTAGTTATATTCACACAGGTAGAATATGCTTTGAAGTGCTACATATTCCCCTACTAGAAAGCTGAAGATTACACAATAAGTGTAAGTCTTACAGAACAATTCTAAAACTTTTCTGCATCTTCTTTATCTTTGCATTAAATGTTTAATCATCGTTGCATATTTGTACAAGGAACTTCAATTGATAGTTGTGATTCCCATATTCTCACGATGCGGATGGAAAGTAGTGACGCTCTTTGGCTGTTGCATTTTTAAGGTAGATATACATTTGAGTTTAAAAAATAAAGAAATAAATGTTAGTATATAAAATATCTAAGATCTAACAAAATCTAAAATGGTATATTCAGATTAGTATATTAGTTAATCAAGTAAAATATGAAAATAAAAATTATCAGTTAATATTATTTCAACCATCAGTTTCTCTGTGAAAAGTAACAACTAGGTACGCTACTATAAATTAATGTAGGTACTTAGATATAAAGTTACATCAGAGATCTGTGTTTATTTTAGCGAAGATAAACTACTTCGAAAAACTGTTTGAAAATTTGAGGCAAGTTTACAAGATATAGAAGTAATAAAAGTACAAAATAATTTATGTACTATGTCCCAAACTTTTCAAAACTCTTCAATCAGTAGTTTATAATGTTTCCGTTTGCGGTTGGCGTTCTGTCTCTCGAAAATGCCAACGCGTTTTCGTAGGATTTTGAAAGTTGTATGATTTAAAATTCCATTTAAAAAA
Source organism: Melanotus villosus (assembly GCA_963082815.1). Lineage (NCBI taxonomy): Eukaryota > Metazoa > Arthropoda > Insecta > Coleoptera > Elateridae > Melanotus > Melanotus villosus. The sequence continues at coordinate 42,912,362 of OY720426.1, forward strand.
TACAGTAGCTGTATAAAAATGTTACAAATAAATCAATTTGACTTATTTGCTTTTATTAAAAAAAAATCCAATTCTTTCAAATCTTTACAATTTGAAAATTTACAAATCATCTGAATTGAACATTATTTCGGAATTTGTATCTGACAATTCATTTATGCATAATGCAAGTATTTGTCACTGCATTAAAAAACAAACGTTGCGTCACCTTTTTATATCAGTCATGCTAAATATTAACGTATTGAATGTTAATATTTTACTTTCTTAAGGAAATGCTGTTAAATGATATTTAAATAATTCTGCTTCACTACAATACAAACCTTCCAAAATAAGGTGTTACGAATAGTAGTGAACGCGCAGTGGTATGTGCGAAATGAACAAATTCATCGCGAATTGGGTGTAATAACCATTGACAGTTATATTCGAAATACTGCTCGCAGGTTCTTTGTCAACCTAACTAAATGTTCTGGTGCGGTATATTTTCATCTTGGACAGAAGACAGCAGTCTCTAGGCTGAAAAAGAGGCTCCCTCAGGACATCCTTCTATCGGAAGGCAATAGTGACAATAGTGACATCAGTGATTAAGTAATATAAGTAATATGTAATATAAAAAATATAAGTAATTACAAACCTGTAATTTAGTTCTGGGGTGTAACCCCATTCTTGATATTTAATGTTAGTTTGGTTAATTCTATGTTCAATCAACCATGTATAACATCCTGTATGTTGGGCTGGTTTATTCTTAATTAAAAAAAAAAAAAAAACCCGTTGGCAGTGTTGGGTCAGTACCTGCTCTTATTAGGTACCTATATCTGATCATAATTTAAATATTACACAAAATAAAAAGGTCATGCAAATTATGTCTTACTAAATTTATATTTACGTAAAAAAAACAACCTAACAACTTAACCACCTTTAACCTTATTCTACACTAATGTTAGTTTACGTAATATTCTTAGTCAGTACACTTACACTCTACGAGATCCGGAGGACAGCGTGGATGTAACGAGTTTGAAGCATCGCGTCGGTCGCGTCGTCTTTGCAATGGCGTGGCGTCGTATGGGGAAGCCGTGGTCGTAGCGTGGTTGAAGCGTCGTTGTTGCAATAATGGCGTGGCGTCGTATAAGTAAGCTGTCTTCTAAACGGACCCGTTGGTCTCGTTTTCGGTAGTCGACAGTGGCTTCTTAACAGTGGCGTAACTAAGGGGGGGCCCTGGGGGCCAAGGCCCCCCACAAGATCAAAGTTATTAATCAAAATTTCATAAAAAAAAATCGATAATTGTAGGTATCGGCATTACAAAAGCCACCCAATATGGTTAATTTGAAAACCAATTTTTACGATTTGATCTGTGGTACAATCCCCGCCAAGCAGTGGACTGGGCCCCCTACAAACTGGGCCCCCTACAAACTGGGCCCCCTACAAACTACGTTTCTGATTACGCTACTGCTTCTTAATACTTCGTGTCTTATAAAATGGACACCACTGGTCCTATATTTTATAAGGCAATGACTGCTTAATATTTTGTTGTACACTCGCACAATCCACTTGTCTTGAAGCGGAGCACCTCTGGCTTCTTTCTTCGTGTCACACCAAGTGTCCTTTTTTCTGGTATCGTTCTCCTCACCACCCCCGCGTTTGCCTTCTTAATACCGCACTCAGTAACCCAAAATGCCCTAAAAATGGTGTTACTAACCCCAACATCTGGATGGGGTCTCGGGCGCGTTACACTACGTACGGAGAACAAAAGTTTCCACTCACAAATGAAGCAGAAAATTCTTTAACGCTTTCATCTAAAGAGATTTATAAGAAATTAAACTTACGTGGCTATAAATATACGTAAGTACATCGTTTTAGTAATTTTAAAATTCTATTACAATACGCTTCAGTGGTGCCTTTCGTGGTTTAAAAGAATACGATATCAATTCATCCAAGGGTTTGGTGGAGTGGAGAGACAACTGGGCTGCCTTTCTCGACAGCGTGCTTCAAACTGTCTTGCTAGAAAGTTGGAGTGGTTTATTTGTTCCTGTTGAAATATGTTAGTTAATAATAAATCCTACTGTACACTTACAAAATTTGATACAAATCGAAGATAGTTTGGTTTATAGCAATGCCCTGACGAGAACTATCAGGTAAGCTTTTTGGGCATATCCCAAAATACTTACATAGAAATTCTGAAATTAGATAAATGAGCATTACAACCTTCTGCTTTACAGATCACCAGGTATTAAACTGAGGGGAATAATTGGAAAACCAATTTCTAGACGTAAAGGTATTCATATTCATACTCCTGTATTAGAAAGTTATAAGTTTATTCCTTATGAAGCTCAACTAAGTGTTCACTTGTTCTTCTAATTTAAATAATGATTGAACAATACACCTGATGTTAGTTTGAAACAGACTTTCCAAAACCTCTCTAAACCGCCAATCAAAAAATCCGTAACGGAGTTGGGTCAAAGACTCTACCTAAAGTATTTACTTAATTTATTGTTATTAACTTCCAACATATATGGCCCAAACCCTCTACGTTACACTATGTCTACCAATTAAAAAGATCACACTAGGGAAATCAGATCCACAATTAAATCTGAAATAAACCATAAGAAAGCACTAGGCAATGACCTGATTACAGGAGAAACCTTAAAATAACTGCCAGAAAAAGGACAAAGTGTTTGAAAAGTTACTTCGCAAAAGAATTCTCGAGGAACATGTTCTTATACCAGAATACCAATTTGGCTTTAGAAAAGAAATTTCACCGTCGAACAGGTTCATTGGGATAGTGAAATCAACCATGTATTTGAAGGAAAGAAGTATTGTTCTACCGCATTCTTAGACATAGCCCAAACGTTCGAAGGGTGTGGCATATGGGACTATTGTTCAAAATTAAGAAAAACCCGTCACACCTACTACCAGCTGATAAAGTCCTACCGGACTAGTAGACATTTTCAGGTGAAATTTCAAGATGCACTCACAGACCTACACCTCATAGAGCCTGGAGTACCGCAGGAAAGCGTATTGGGGCCATTTTTCTGCGTACTCTTTACGGCAGATATACCCATTGCTAATCACATGACCACAGGTACGTTCACGGATGATACTGCAATTCTAGCAATTCACGAAAACCTGCCTCAAGAAATCGGAACATTTCCCTCAAATATATGTAGGATTGGATGCGATGCGGATCTAATGTATTAAAGTAAATGAAACTAAGTCCACACTTATCACATTCATATTCCAGAGAGAAACGTGCCCGCCAGTAACTCTAAACGATACACCATTCCCACAAGCAGAACACGCTATCTACCTTGGTATGCACCTCGATCTTGGTTAACTTGGAAAAAGCCTATCATCAATAAACATAAGCAAATGGGCTTAAAGTTCTCCAAGTTAAATTTAAACTATAACTGGGCAACAAGGTTCTAGTATACAAAACTTTATTAAAGCCAAGCCAATATGGACATATGGGTTACAACTGTGGGGAACTACATGTAACTCGAACCTGCAAATGTTTCAGTCAAAACCCGATCTTCAAGCGAAATTAGTGAAACAAGTGGTGAAGCGCGTGAGTGAAAAGTACCTCTTGCGTTTCGAAAATCAGTGGCGTATCCAGAAATTGCTCATGGGAGGGGGGGGCGGCAAATCCATACTTCAAACCCAACTGCAGTCCCCTCCCCCCCGCCCGCACATAACCTTCTAGTTTCATACCCCTAATTCCAGTCTAAACCTAGAACTGACCTAAGCACGGTTTTTGTTGGTGCAGTTCTGTGGGTGCAGTCGGGTTCCCAAAGCGTGTAAGTCGGTACAGTTATTAATAAAAAAACAATAATAGGTACACTTAATTTTTTTATTTTTCATTGAAAAAAATATGTGTATAATATTTATTTTCATTGCTTCGTGTTTGCCATTGAACTGGTCTACCGCTGGATACGCCACTGTCGAAAATCATATCACAACACCCTCGCTTTAAATCTGTTGGGGAACAGCAACACGCACAGGTTAAAAAGGCACAACCCCCTGGACCTACACGAGTGATTTTAGTTAGATTTATATGTTCAATGTTATCCACACCTATTGCACTTAATAAGTAACTTTTAAAGAATCTTCCACCGGGAAGGTCTCCACCATTTGGTGACCAGGCGACTTGATTTTTTTCCATTTATTTTGAAAATTCATTTTCCATCATTCTTTGTTTTCGCTTTTTTCATGTTGTAAATCTCTATTTTTCATTGCTTTGTCCACCTCATCCGGCAGTGATCTTCCTGACCTCCTCTTTCACGTTTCATTAATTCATAATTCTTTAGCATTTGGTGACCATTCTATGGACTTTCAATCCCTTTATTTTGAAAATTTCTTTTCTTAACCTTTCTTTTTATTTTTTCTTTTGTTTTTCGCTTTCTCTCATTTCGTTTTTCCATAGCATCTGGTGATCAGCTGTTGAAATTTCGTTCCATTTATTTAAAAATTTCTTTTTCTTAACCTTATTTTTCATCGCTGTTTTCCCATTCTTTATTTTGTAAAGATCTTTATTTTTTATAAACTACTTCATCCTGTGGTAATCTTCTTGGTCGGCCGTTTCTTCATATTTCCTTGTTGTTCATCATTTTTTTGTTTTCCCATTCTTTATTTTTCATTACTCCTTTGATTTAATACCGTAGTGATCTTATTGGCTTCTTATTTTTTCGCCATCTCTTTGCTGAACTTTTATTGCATTCTGTTTTAATTTCCTTTTCTTAAAATTGTGTATTGTCGTTCTTTGTTTTCTCATCCTTCCCTTGATAAAGCTTTATTTTCTATTAACTATTTCACCGACTTCATCCTGCAGTGAGCTTCCTGGTCCTTCGCTCTTTCATCTCCGACTACTGTTCATTATTTTTTGTTTTCCCATTCTTCATCTTGTAAACTTCTATTTCCTATTGTTTTATCCACTTCAACCCAGAGTGATGTTCTTGGCCTTCCCTTTTGTCGCCTTCCTTTATTTCGTTTTTTCACAATAATAGGTTACTGGAGTTTTATTCCATTTATTTATTTCCAAAATTCCTTTTCTTAACCTCGTTTTCTACCATTCTTTTGTTTTCCTAGTCTTCATTTTGCAAGTCTTTATTTTTATTGGCCAAGCATGTGGAATTCCAACCATTTATTTTGAAAATTCTATTCTGTTAACGTCGTTTTCTATCACTTTTTGTTTTTCCTCCATTGCCTTGTCGACACGATTTTTTGAACTTCCCTTCTTTCGTTCTTTCCATGGCATTTGGTTGACAAGCACGTGGACTTCCAACCATTTATTTTGACAATTCTATTCTGTTAACGTCATTTTCTATCAGTTTTTGTTTTTCCTCCATTACCTTGTCTATACGATTTTGCTTTGATTTTCTTCTGATTCCCCTTTTTCATCCTCGCATGGAACTCCAGTCCACAACCTTTCCTTTCATATTCATCCTTCTTTCTCTGCCTTTCTAATTTCTCATTTCTTCTGTGTATGCGTTGACGACTCTTTATTTCCATTCTCCTACGTATCTCTTTATATTTAAGTTCATCTAGTATTTTTGAACTGCAGGTTATGCTCTAATATTTCGATTCTATTGTTGTTATCGTATTTCTGGTTTTCTTGTAGTGATTTTAATATATTTTATTATTTTATTTACTTTTGGGCGTCTTTATCCTATAAAATGGAAACATCTACCTAGTTGTACTTTATTCCGTTTAGTCCAAATCTTCTTTTAATTTCTTCGTTTGAAATTGTTATTGTGAATCATAACTTCTCAACTTTTCTGCGTTTTAAGCTATTTTATGTTTCTAGATTCTTTGAAGCCTCTTCTTTCGTTGCGAGGTACTCTGTTTTCGCAAAGTGAACCTTGAGTCCAGCTTTGGCAAGTTCTTCTTCCAATTTTCTTATCAAGTCTAAATTACTTACACCTTGAGCAGTTACACTCGGTCTCTGTAAAACTTACTGTACATACAGGGTGATTCAAAAGGTATGGTCCAAACTTGAGGGTGTGATTGGTGATGTTAAAATAAGTAAAAAATGCCAATAAACTAATGTCCGATTCACAATTGTTTTCTAGTTATAACAACATTTAGGATAATTTATTATTAATAAAGAGCATATACAATTATAAGAAAAATTAAAAAGTATCACCACAAAAGATGTTCAAAATGTCCATCTAGTACTTGTATACAAAGTTGGCAACGCCGACGCACAGAATCTCGAACATTCCTCAACTGTTGAGGATGTTTTCGAATATCTTCAACAGCTTCATTTATCCTATTAACTAAATGGCCCCTGTCCTGAATTTCCATTGCATAAACTTTTTCTTTTAATGCACCCCACAAGTAAAAATCTAGTGGATGTGAATTGTGCAACGGTGCCCCGTCATGCTGATACCACATGGATCTTCGCATATCAAGATGCAGATCTTCTAATAATTCCGACAAGGCATTATCTAAAAGGTCTAAATACATGTTCGGTGGTCAGACTGTCCCCGGTGAGGATACCTTCTCCCATATTCTACCACAGGTGCACGGGCATTTCCGCTGCAATAACCATACACAAAATGCATTTCTGCACGTACAGAAAATGGCTCCATCATTACCACATTTATTGAAAACTACGCCAATTCAAGCTTGAAACGTCTTCTGCCATAAGGAATTAACATTTGTTTTACTTAGTTCCTTGATAACGTGATTTGGCAAAACACAGATAAAAACAAAGAAAACCTCTGTAACTAGATAGCGGTTGGAAATAAGACATGTGTTTATTGGAATTTTTTGCTTATTTTAACAACACCAATCACACCCTTAAGTTTGGACCATACCTTTTGAATCACCCTGTATGTTTTTATTTCTGATTGGGTCTTCAATTCCTCTTTGTTTTTTCCCACTACTTCTTTAATGAACATTTGATAAGAATCGACAAATATCGTAGGTTTTGGGTAATCTAAAATAGGTTGGTAGCAGTCTTTATGTTATCTCAAAATTATTCGTTAGTTTCTGCCACACTTCCACTGTTATCTTATTTTTTTAACGTTCCCGTAATTAAGTAACCACCAAATTTACTCATTGCTTAACAGAGCAGATTGTAAATATAAATAAAGTAAAAAAAAATGTAATTCACAAAGATATGAATGTGGTCATAAATAGACTTATTGCATCAAATAAATAAATACTTCAATTATTTAAAAACTAATTGTATTTCTCATTCTTTTATTATCGACATCTGCAGTAGTTAGCCTACCCATATATTAAAGATGTTTTGTATTTTTTAAAAAGAAATTAACAACCTTAATTAAAAAGCTTGAAGTATTAATCAATTGATGTTAATGAAAGAATAATTGATTTTTGTTCTGTATTTATTTATAATTATTAGTCGGATTGACGAAAATAACTAAATTTGGAAACCGAATAACGCAGTAAAACCTTGAGCTTCTAAACTTTAGTGGTTATCAAAATAACACTGCCGAATGTGTATTGCCTTTTATAAATTGATCTCTGGGCGAAAATAGTGATTATATGTCCTAATTTACAAACATTGCCAATCTAGTTTAGACTTTTTCTTGAGCAATAATAATTTACCTATAATTTAAATTTCTAATGACACAGTGTTTTTAATTCCCAACAAACACTTTAGAAATTTAAAGTTTTGGGTCTTATTCGTTCATGGCTTACACGATTTAATTATTTAAATTAACGAACATTAATGAAGGTTTAAATAGGTAATAAATTTTTAATTTGTATAAAGGCCAAATTATGAATTATGAATTTTACAATATGTCTATTTAAATTATTGAGACCGATGACCGTTGTCAGCGTCAAGATTATAAAAGTAACCGCTTAAAATTTAAGATACTGTTTACTGAAATCAGTCGAAGCTGTTGAGTAGGTAAATTTTGAAGTTAATTTTAAGTTTGCAGCAATTGAGAAAGAATTTATACGTTAAAATTAATTCGGTTTTTCCACATTTAGCTGAATTTATTAGGTATATCCTTATAGTTATTCCTTTGTTCAGTGCCACAGTAATTGATGAAAATGGATTTACAAAATGACGAAAAAGCTTCCGTTTCGGAATTCGGGAAATTTCTTGCAAACCCTCCCCCAGGAGATGAAGTGGTTATTACAGGTAAATCTAGCTGGTACGTTAAACAACCATTTCTTATTGATGTATATTAAAAATTAGGGATGGCGGGACGCTTCCCCAAATCCGACAATATTTATCAGCTTCGTGATAATCTTACTGCGAAATTGTACATGGTAGACAACGAAAGCCCACGTTGGAAAGCTAATCACCCTGCCTTACCCGAACTTGTCGGTTTTTTCAGTTCGGTAGAAAAGTTTGATTCTGAATTTTTTGGTAAGAATTAGGTATTCGAAATTACATTTAAAAATCAAGCAAAATATTTGTGGTAGGTTTTAACAAAAGCGAGTCTGATATGATGGATCCAACATGTAGAATGTTTCTGGAACACGCGTTGGAGGCAATACTTGACGCAGGGGTGCGCCCAGATGAATTAAGGGGAACGAAAACTGGGGTTTACGTCAGCAGTCACTTTTCAGATGCAGAAACGGAATTATTGTTTGATACTTCGAAGACTCCAAATTTAGGAATAACACTGTAATGCAAATTTTATAAAATTAAAGGATTAGTAAATGACGCCAAGTTTTAGATGCACTCGTTCGATGTTTGCCCAACAAATTAGTTTCCTTTTGGGTTTAGAAGGGCCTTCTTGTTGGATCGATACCGCGTGTAATAGCGGAATAAGTGCTTTAGCATTCGCTTACCAAGCAATAAGAACTGGAAAACTGGATAATGCCTTAATAGGAGCTTCAAATTTGGCTCTTAATCCTCTAAGTGTTATGGGTTCGTTTAGGTATGTTTTAAAAGCGAATTTAGAGTTTAAGTCTAAATATAGTTTTCCAGAATGGGTGCCCTTAGCACAGATGGCGTGTGCAAATCTTTTGATGAAAAGGCAGACGGATACGCTCGTTCTGAATCAGCAAGTTTCATTTTTGTGCAGAGGCTTAAACAGGCGAAACGTGTTTATGCAAAGGTAAAGGTATTTAAGTAAAACTTGAAATTTAGCAATATTTTCTTCTCACCAGCACTGATGATTATTTAAACATTAGGTTGTGCATGTAAAATTAAACAGCGACGGATTTAAAGAGCAAGGTATTACGTACCCTAATGGAATATCCCAAAAACAGCTCGCGGAAGAAGTTTATGAGGAATGTGGAATCAACCCTGCAACGATTGACTTTGTTGAAGCTCATTGCACTGGTAACTTTTTGGTTATTTCAAATCCCTGTTTTGCTTAGTTATGCGTCGGGGTTAACTTGCGGGGGTGATTATAAAAAGCGTAAATTATTTTCTGCTAAATTACATGTTCAAGATACGCGTTTTCTATTCAGGGACGAAGGTGGGAGATCCCGAGGAGCTAAAGGGTCTGCAACAAGTATTTTGTTTAAATCGAAAATCGCCTTTGTACGTTGGATCCATTAAGTCAAACATCGGCCATACAGAAATGGCAGCGGGATTGTCTTCGTTGATTAAAGTAACAATGATAGCTTTTTTAGTATTATTACGTATAAGTTCCAAAATTTACAGGTTTTACTCAGTATGGAAAATAATTGCTTGTTTCCTAACATCAATTTATTACATCCAAGGAAAGATATCGAAGCAATACGGACGGGAAAAATGGTTGTGGTAACTGAAAATATTCCTTGGCCAAAAAATAGCAATAAATTTGCAGGTAAAAACCATAGGGTTAGGTGTAAAACCCAGATATTAACCAAATATCCTTGTAGGCATTAACAGTTTTGGAATTGGTGGGACTAACGCTCATCTCGTGTTGAAACCATTTTGGAAGAATAAAGTTAGCGGTTCTGAACCAAACGACGATTTACCCCGTTTGGTTTGTGTCAGTGGTAGGACGAAAGAGTCAGTTTCGTGTATTTTAAACGATATCAGCGGCAGAAGTCTTGATGTAGAGTTTGTACGATTACTGCACGAAATATTCAGGTTTTGATTTTGAGTTAACATTATACATTATTCACCTTTGTACCTTGGTTTTGATTTCAGGAAAAATACACCACGACACAAATATCGAGGATATATAATTAGATCGAAAACAGGTGTAATCGAAAAATCTATCAAAAAATACAAGGAAATGAAACCATCATTGTGTCTGTTCTTCGGTGATCTAAATGGGCAATTAATGGATTTAAATGAGCTTAGAGCAATTCCCGCATTTCAGGATATAATTCAAAAGTTAGTGATTATTGTTTTGAGTTAGAATTTATTGTTCGTACAGAACTTCTGGTAATTATTGAAAACGGCGTTTTAGGATAAACATTTTACTATCGTCCAAAGGAATCGTCATAAATGAGTTATTAACTAAAAAAGAAAGACCGCTTGCTACTCTTGTTGGTGTCGCAGTACAAATTGCTATTGTGGATACTTTGAAGGCCCTAGAGGTTGATGTTGATTACTCTTTTGGCAATTTAGCTGGTGAATTGGTAGCGGCATATGCGGATGGGACATTGACGTTACGACAGTGTGTAATGGCTGCTTACCATACTGATTCTTTTGCACGAGATTTGAATACAAATACCATAAATGTTGAGGTATAATTTGAAAAAAAATATATATTATGGGATAAGGTTAAATCAATGAGCAGTAAATGTAATATGCTCATTCTCATGGTTTTCAGGTTCAAAAAGACCAGTTAAACTCCGATGAAGGAAGATGTAAGTCTTTTCGTAGCTTTTGATAATGATTTCTGTTTGGTGTATGATTTTTAAATTTTATCCCCTTCTAACAAGTAACTTCCAGATTCGTGTCTACTACAGCAGAAACTAAAAGAAATAATACCAGAACCAAAAGGAAGGGTTGCGAAATGGCTTTCCTCGTTCGAAGGTGTACATGTTAAATCTTTTACCAGCAATATGATAAACGTAGATGCTTCTTCTAAATTAGCCCTGTTAACAATTGGCCAGGAATTAACCCATCTACACAACGATAAGTCTATGGAAGTACTTTCTGTAACCACCGCCAAGTCCTTCTTTGTTGTTTTAGGAAGGTAAACATTTTGTTTATTATTGTTGTTTCTTAATTTTATTTTTACGCGATAACATTTCTAGGCTGTACGAATTAGGTTTTAACCCAAAGCTGGAAAGGCTTTACCCGAATGTTGAATGGCCCGTAAGCGCTAATACGCCCATGATATCTCCGTTAATCAAATGGGACCATTCCGAAAGTCATTACGTATGGAGATACAATAATTCCTTTGAAACGGACATAGCTAACAATAAGATTACTTGTTCGCTTGATGATCCGAACTGGAGTTTTATAGCCGGGCATGTTGTAGATGGTATAAATAAGCTTTACACCAACCAATTTTTTCATTCTTGATGATTTTTCTACATTTATTGTAATTTGCAGGTACCATTTTATTTCCAGCCACCGGTTATATTTACTTAGTATGGAGATCACTAGCGAATATTGAAGGTGAAGATATATTGAACAGGAAGATTAGTTTTGAAAACGTAAAATTTCTAAGAGCTGTGGGTGTGCCGAAAAAGGGAAATGTTAGGTTTATAGTGATCGTGAATCACCATACCGGAAATTTTAAGGTAATTTTTATCCTTAGCATTAAATAATATTTGAACTTGCCAGATTACGTAATAAGTACTACAAATAATAAAGGCTGTAATAGAGAATGAGGACGTATATTTATTCTGATTTCTTCTTCTTCGAGTGGCGTGCCCTTTGCAGGGCGTTGCCGTGTTCTCTCCATATGCCTGTGGTGTGCGTATCAAGTAGTCTACAGACATAGGAGACCTACAGTTTTACGTGGGCTCCGAACCACGGAAGTGTTTGTACTGCTACTCCAGAGAAGACTTACTAGGCAGAATACCTCGGTGGTTTTCCATTGCCTTCCGAGGGAAGCGACCGGCTGTTTTCGGGCTACGTGTGGCCCTGGGAATTGAACTCGGGCCATCTCAATGGTCAGACGCACGCTGAACCAACTGAGCCACGACCGCGACCTCTTTTGTTTAAGATATGTTTTTTCCTGTTTTATTCAGTCTTTTGGGTGATTGGCCGAAAGTCTTCGTATTGGGTTTTTTAATCATTTGACCATTTTGCCCATCGATCTTCCTTCATTCTATTAACGTGATACCTCCAGTGTCGGCGCTGCTCCCTCTTGTGAACCATACTACGTCTTGCACCTTGAGTTCTTCTTGTATCCTGGGACTCTTTCTTGGTCCCTTAGGGTTACTCCCTTAATAGTTCTCAGTATTTTAATTTCTATCGATCTCAATTTATCTGTGTCTGCTGCATATATCAGTACTGGTCTCATTGTAGTTTCAGAAATTCAAATTTTACTTTCCGTTGACATTACTTATTTTTCCAGATCAAGTCTCTTAAATAGCCCAATATTCTTGAGGCTTTGCTTGGGTGCGTACCTCCTGATGTGAATTTTTGCAGCTGTCTATATCAATGCCTAGGTAGATACAATGCATACTTTGTTTGACGGGTTGATTATTTACAGCCAACTTGCATCTGATAGGTTCTCTTGATATGACCTGTCTTTTCTACTGATATTAGCAAGTTAAACTCTTTTGCTCTTGTCGGATAGATGTCGATCCGGAGGCTTTTCTGTTTTTTAATTTTGTCAGTGCTTCATGTACCTCCTCTTGTATTATATTCTTGGTCTGAGGATTTCTACGGGTGTGTATCTTCTTATGTAGGTGTTTTCATTGTTTTTTATATAGCCCTTGCATATAGGATTTCAATTTTTTTGATGTGATGTTGTTTATTTGTGCTTCTTCACAGCTTTTTTATATTTTTTAGTACGTTCCAAACCTTTTCCGTCCTCCGTAAACGTCGCGTTACATTTCTACAGAAGTTTTTTCCCAATATGCCTTGTTCAGTTCTTTTATTTCTTCATTTATCCTGATTATGTCTATCTTGTATTTTTCATATCATTCTACCGTCCTTGTGTTTCTCTATTTAAAGCAAGCCTCCTTTTTTTGATTTGCTAGTATTTTTACATCATCCGTGAACCATGGCTTGTTCTTTCTTCTTACATTAGTGTTTACTTTCCTGATTCCGAGCGCTTCCTTTGCACTATCTGTTATATCTGCTTTCATCTTCTTCCACATTTTATGGACATCGTTATAGGGTTGGAGCTCATTCTTCCTTCCAGTCTGTTCTTGTTGTTTTGGTTGACTCCTCTTTGAAAGACTCTGTATTAAACAATTCGGTGTATAGCGGAGGATTGTTTCTTTTGGAGATTGGCCTCGAAGCGGTATTTACACAAGACTAAGCCATGTCTTGTTCAGACGTTTCCAGACGTCTGTGTTCCTACGTCTAGTCTGGTGATAATGTAGTTAATTATGGAATTTGATCTCTTGTGTTGTCAAACGTATATTTGTGCTGTGCCTTATACTTATAAAATGTATTATTAATACGAAGTTCATTTTTTGCATTATGCCAGGGATAGAAATATTTCCAATTCTGTAGTCTGTAATTTGTCCAGGATTTTGTCTAATACTTGTTGAAGTTCTGCAAAGAAAAGGGATTAATTCGTTGTTCTTTGGTTTTACCCATTTCTGATATATGTGTATGTACCTACTTATCAGGTGTATTTTTCGTTTTTAACTTTACTGCTGTAAAACAATATATAGTTTTTATATCTTATGTTCCCTTCACCTTTCCTCTTTAGTTCCGATAATGCACAAATGCCAATCTTGTGTTCTTTTATTTCCATGATTACTAACCGATCAATATTATTTCTTGAAGTTATAATCCAACATCAAATACGCTGTTTTGGGATTTCCATAATCGTTTTTCCTTAACCATCGACCCTCCTCCTTTGTTCGGGCTTGGGAAAGGCACTGACAGCTGATGAGCTACTCAATCCACCCGCCAACTGCCGCAGACGGAGCTTTATTTCGATTTGTAAACCTTATTTTGTATTATAGGTGCAAATACTAAAACTGTACTGCAGTGTATTAGTTTTAAACAGCCTTGGATTTCTTTTAGGTGTTGGTAGATGAACAACAAGTAGCAAGTGGACGTGTAAACCTTTGTCGGGATCTTACGTACGAAGAACAAGAGTTTCCAATCACGAATGAAGCAGAATATCCTTTAACGCTCTCAACTAAAGAGATTTATAAGAAACTTAATTTACGTGGTTATGGATACACGTAAGTATATCACTTTAGTAATTCTACATTTCTAGTAAAATACGTTTCAGTGGTGCCTTTCGTGGTTTAAAAGAATACGATCTCAATTCATCTAAGGGTTTGGTGGAATGGAAAGACAACTGGGTTGCTTTTCTCGATAGCGTGTGCCAAACTACTTTGTTAGAAAGTGACAGTGGTTTATTTGTTCCTGTTGAAATATGCCAGTTAATAATAAATCCTGCTGTACATCTTCAAAATTTGATTAAAAGCGATGAAGGTTTGGTAGCATCTGTTTACAATAATGTTTTGACGGGAACTATTAAGTATGCTTTCTCCAATTAAATAAAAATTGTAAATACAAGAAAAGTATTCTAGTAAAAATTGAAAATAAATAATTGCAGATCACCAGGGATCGAAATAATAAAAATAATTGGCAAACCAATTGCTAGGCGTAAAAATGTTCACACCCCTTTGTTAGAAACGTATCAGTTTATACCGTATGAAGCTCAGTTAGAACTAGAACAATGCATTGAAGTAATCATACAAATTCTGTTGGAAAATGCAAATTTTGTTGGAAGTGTAGTGCGTGTGGTAGAAGTTGCGGATGAAAACCCTAATTACGAACCATTGGCATTATTAATTTACACTTATTTGAATAATCAACCATTAACCAAAGGTGAAGTCGTGATACTTTCAAAATGTCCGTTGAAACATGATAACATAACTGTACAGAACACGAGTTTAGCGCAGGAAAAAGACCATTGCAATGTGGTGGTGACTTCCCGAATCTTCAGCAAACCAGAGGTACGATCTTATTCAGCTAGTTTTTGACTTCAGTAATGAATAAAATTATATTCTTTAGCTGATTCCTGAAATAACTGCGGCCTTAAAAGCTACCGGTTTTATATTATCACGAGAAAGTTTAACATTTAATCCTTCAGAACAGGACTTAAAAGAACTAAAAGTACTTGCAGTGCACGAAACAGGCAAAGAAAAATTAGTTTTGTTGCGTCGTGTTGATGAAGTTGCATGCTGGAATGTGATAAACTATAATAACAGTTACAAAGATTTGAGTTGGCTTTCTAAGCTTCAGCGTGAATTAGATTTAAATAAAGGTGTTATCGTGGTTGCTCAAAATGATGCAACAAACGGCATTCTTGGGTTCATGAATTGTCTCAGGCGAGAACCTGGGAATTTTAATATGAAGTGTTTCTTCCTATTTGATAAAACACCCCAATTTAATATCAACTGCGAATTTTATGCTAAACAACTCAGTAAAGGCTTGGCTATCAACGTTTACAAGGATAAAAAATGGGGTTCTTATCGATATTTGCCACTGAAGCATTCTGAAGATGTTCCTTGCGAACACGTATTCAGCACTATTACTAACTCTGGTGATTTGTCCAGCATGCGTTGGGTTCAGGGTCCTCTTACAACTGAAACAATTTTACCGCCGGAAAGGATAAAGATTAATGTGAGATTATGATTAAAAAATCGCGAGAACTTAGTTTAATCATTTCTATTTTTAGGTGTATTATGCTTCTCTTAATTTTAAGGATGTATTACTGGCTACCGGACGTGTTACCTCTCAAGTGGTTCTACAGAATACATGGAATTATTCTTCCTTTGGATTTGAAGTTGCTGGAAAAACTAATAGGTAACTGTTAACAGGATACTGAAACAGTATTGCTGTGTTTCAATTATCAGAGTCATAGAAATTATTACCTACTAGTTAAATTTTAAAAGCACTAACGACGCCATTCGTTGAATATAAGTGCATTTCGTAAAACGGGTAGGCATTATACCCTTTTAGCTTACTGATAAAAGCCAACTTCAGTAATCACTCTTACGTTCAATAAACCGACATAATTTGCTTTTTATGCAAGTTCAAGGATTCCTCCAAGTCCATAGTGTTCAAATTTGGAATTTCTGTAAGAATTTTGTTATGTCTTGTGCTTTATTCTTTGTTTATGTACTTAGCGGCCAACGAGTGGTGGCTTTAATTAACGGCGGTGGAATAGCAACTTTAATAGAGGTGTCTGAAAGTGCAACTTTCGAAATACCAGACGATTGGTCTTTAGAAGATGCAGCAGCTTCGTTTCAAACCTATACCGCAGCTATTTATTCCCTTATCGAGGTAGGACTCAATTATGTGAAGTTTTTCAGCCCCTCATTGAATATTTTCCATTGTAACTACCTTGAAAGATAATATTTATCACTGAGTTCTAATTCTTCGTCAGACAGCTCAAATAAAACCCGGCCAATCTATTTTAATTCACGCTGGTTCGGGAGCAACTGGACAGGCAGCTATCAACATTGCTCTGCACTTTAAATGCGAAGTTTTTACGACAGTTTCAGAAGCAAAACGAGATTTTATACTAAAACAATATCCGCAGATACCAGGTTTGAAGCTTTCATCCACATTAATTCAAAATAGTGTTGTTTATCTGTTTATTGCAGAGAATCACATTGGAAATTCACGTGACACATCTTTCGAAGAAATTATCTTCAGGGAAACTAATGGCCGGGGAGTGGATATAATATTAAATTCATTATCGGAAGATAAATTGCGGGCTTCACTACGTTGTTTAGCTTCAGGTGGTGTGTTCTTGGAATTGGGAAAAGTTGATTTTGAAAACAACAACCTTTTGGATTTGGTACACTTAACGAAAAATTGTAGCTTTCATGGTATTGCAATTGACGAGAAATATCGTAGCGACATCAAATCTCTGAGGAACATGATAAGAAGTGGTATAAACGCAGGTTATGTTAAACCATTGCCCAAGATGATCTTCAAGGATGACGAAGTTGAACAGGCGCTTAGATTTGTGGCAGCTGGGAAACATATAGGAAAAGTTCTTATTCAGATACGTCAGGATGAACCTGGAAAACTGGTACCACCTTCTAGAAGAGTATTGAAGGGAATGCCCAGGTATGGTAAGCTAGTGTATCTGAAAGGATTTGCTTTGATCTTCTGTGCTTCAATAGGTTTTACTGTTACTGGGATAAAAGTTATGTAATCATTGGTGGACTGGGTGGATTTGGGTTGGAATTAGCAGAATGGTTAATTTCACGAGGAGCCCGGAAATTAATTCTCGTATCCAGAAAAGGATTAACAACTAAATATCAGGCTTTGAAATTACGGTAACGTTTTTTCTCTACTTTTTATATATGCAACGTGCATTCAATGATAAAACCTTTTGAAGTTGTCCATGTTGTAAGTGTGTGTAGATGTAGACCAACTGCTGTTTGTTCTGAGCTACCGCACCTTCTGCTTGTTTTTCATTGTCTGTTGTTTGAGAATCCTTTAGATACTTAGTACAATTTTTTGGTTCCCTCAGACACAAAACGGATGGATAGAAGCTCGCCCTTTTAGTTAAATATTTTTTAGTGCTTGGGAATCTATGGGTGCAAAAGTCAAGATTTCAACGACAGACGTTACCACTGAAGAGGGTTGTACGGAGTTAATTAATGAGGCAAGAGCCTTGGGAGATATAGATGCAATCTTTAATTTATCACTGGTTCTAAGAGATGCAGTTCTTCAAGATCAAAATGAAGAAGATTTCGTTTCTGTTTTACGTGCCAAAGCTAATGCTACAGAATATCTTGACAATCTCAGTAGAAGAATGTGCCCTAAACTGAGGTAAAGTAACCATACACTCATAAATATGCGTGTATTAACCACAAGAAAATCGTAGAAAATTCGTGGTGTTTTCGTCTGCTGTTTGTGGACGAGGTAATGCTGGTCAAACTAATTACGGAATGGCAAATTCTGTGATGGAAAGAATTTGCGAACAGAGGAAGGGGGATGGTTATTCGGCGTTAGCCATACAATGGGGCGCCATTGGCGATGTAAGTGATATTAGAACTTTGTGAAGATCCTTTTTTACGTACAAAGATAAATTCCAAAGAAACTATTAAAAATGTTTGTAGGTTGGAATGGTCGCCGAAACATTCGGGCTTGATACCCAAGTTGATATATGTGGAGTGCTACAACAAAAAATGTCGTCCTGCCTGGAATCGATTGATTTGTTTTTAACTCAGGACGAAGCTATAGTTTCTAGCGTTGTTGTGGCTAAAGGAGACACTACTGATGGAAAACCGGACAGTATCATCGAAATTGTGCAGAAAGCTTTAGGTAATTAGAGAACGGTTTTAATATTGTGGTTTTTACATTCGGATGTTCCAGGTTTAAAGGATTTAAAAAATGTCAGTCAACATGTTAGTTTATCAGAACTCGGAATGGATTCGATAACGGCCGTTGTCATAAGACAAGCTTTAGAAAAAGATTATAACTTGTTGATATCAGCACAAGAAATGAGAAAAATGACTTTTGCTAGGTAAACAACAAATCTTTTAGTTGAATAATTTGGTGGGGATAAAACAAGATCCTTCACTATTTAATTTCTGTCTATCCCTATGTACTTCATTGTTAGTTTTAGTTTACTTAGGATTAAAACAGCAACAAAAGTAAATAACTGAAGGATGTATTAAGAAATTAATTTTTAGGCTTCAAGAAATTTCAGAGAACAATTCAAAAGAAGGTGCAACACCAGAGACTGTCGAAACTGATCCAATGGAAGAATTTATCTTTCTCGTCGAATCAACTGTAAATGACGAGGAAGATGAATCAGATGTTATCGTAGCCAAGTTACCTAGTGGTATAAAAGAAAATGCTTCCGCTCCAAAGCTTTTCATAGTTCCTGGACTAGATGGAACAACAAAAAATTTCGAAAAATTTGCTGAGAATCTCGAGTACCACGTATTTTGTTTAAGACATAGGACATTTGAGCCCAGTTTAAATGTAGAAGAAGTTATAGAGTTACTGTTGCCCGTGAGTGTTTCGCAAATTCAAAATGTTGCCAATAATTCTAATTATACTTTGCAGCATGTTAAAGACAATCTTTCGAAATCAGATCGATTTATTTTGCTGGGCTATTCGTACGGGGTTGTTCTTACGATGGAACTAATTCGATGTTTAGAAGACGAAGGTTATTTGGGGAAAATTATATTATTGGATACCACTTTAGAAACACCAAAAATGTTTTTCAAAGATATAATGCCGCTATTGCCACCAGAACAGCTTCAGTTTGTCATGGAAGCAATGTCGACATACGGTCAGACAGAAGTTACTCTTCCGTGGAACACTGTGGTGACATTAGTGGTTGGGTTAATTATATTTAGTAGTGTTGTTAATAAATAAACCTTTTAAAATTTTAGAATGAAATTAAAAGAAGTGGAGTAGTTCCCAAAGATATGGGCATGGCCATCGATAAAATTATTGTATCAAATAAATTCACCGAGAATCGAAAATCCAGCGTCCTCGTATCATATTGCATAAAATTATTAACGAGTCTTATTTATACTCCGGAATTTAAGATAAACTCTCAAGTAAACCTATTTTTGTGTTCCGATTCTATAACGAAAAATCAACAGGATCTTGGTTTAGATGAACTGAGCAAAAATCCAGTTCAAATTTATAATTTCATAGGCAACCACTTTACGATTTTGAAGAGTATTGAGGTTCAACGTGCTATTAATGACATGATTCAGACTTTATAATGTAGATAGTCTATGGATATAAAGTTGTTTAGGGATTGTATATTTCTAAGTAATTTAACTTGCTGATGTTGTAAAGACTGCAGGAAAATAAAGGCTTCCTTTCTTTCTTCTTTCTCATTTAAAGACAATATGCGACATATGAATATGTCCAAATGAATTGACTGGAATTTATGGTAGCAGCTCCAAATTCGGAAATGACTTATTGCTATTTTGTTAGATTTTGAAGAAATATTTTTATTGATACTGAGATTTTATAACTTAAGTTACTTACTTAACAGGGTTTTATTAAGCTGTTTTTGACCACATACATATATTGCTCGACAGGTTTCAGGAATTCGTTCGTTTTATGAATTTATTTATTCAGAAATTACTATTCAGTAAAAGCGTCTACTTCAAAAATATTTGCATATAATGCATTCAATCTGTTAATTTGTCTGGTTACAGCAAAAAAAGAAGAAAATTAATTATGTGTGGACCATCAAATAACAAAATTATGAATTAAAAAGTGTTTAGGGTTATTAGGAATAAAAGATCAAGCTCCCTCTATACATTAATAAGCTAAGCAATAGTTAAACGTCACGAAAATATTAATAAAAGCCAACAACAAGTGTCCACTTTATATTGTATGAGCTAACTATAAATTATAGCAGGTTTTCCGCTTTTGCTAGTATAAAGAACAATTTGAATTAGTCATTAATGCACTGCACTGTTACTTAAAAGATCTAGTTGGTTTGTTCGTAAAGCTTACTTAAAAGTTTACGAAAGGTGAAGGTCTAAAAGGTTCTGCTTACTAAATTATAAAATAAAACGATAAAAGTTGCAGACAAAGAAAGTTATGAATATTGAAGTTGTAAAAATGTAAATAAAAGCGTAAACAGTCTTGATGCTACAATATACTCGTAAATAGCCACCCGAAAGGTTAAGGTTTCGATAAGTTAGTGGCTGTGTTGGTGTTGGTTGAACAATAAATTGTAAAATTAATGTGAAGTGTTTATATGTGCTACTTATTAAACCGCCAAATTTAAACACAGCTTCAGCTGCAGTCATTTTTGCACCCTGCAATAATTTGTGAAAATGGAAGCTAAAGATAAAGAACAAGTTAATGCTTTGAAGTTTGGAAAACTTCTAGCCAGCCCTGCTCCAGGAGATGAAGTGGTTATTACCGGTAAAATCTTTCTAGTACAGTAGGCAACAATATTTATAACAGAAATTTTAAAAATTAGGCATGGCAGGGCGTTTTCCCAAATCCAACAATATTTATCAGCTTCGGGATAATCTTACGGCGAAATTGGATATGCTAAATGATGAAAATCCACGTTGGCACTTTAACCATCCTCTTTTACCCGAACGTGTTGGTTTTATCAGATCAATAGACAAGTTTGATTTTGAACATTTTGGTAAGAATTTGGCATTCGTAGATCAAAAACAAATAAAACCAAAATATTTGTGTATTAGGTTTTAACAAAAGTGAATCTGATATGATGGATCCAACATGTAGAATGTTTCTGGAACACGCTTTGGAGGCGATACTGGATGCAGTGGTGCGCCCAGATGAATTAAGAGGAACGAGAACTGGAGTATACGTCAGTAACCATTCTTCAGATAGAGAAATGGAGTTACTTTTCCAAAGTTCAAAGACTCCAAACTTGGCAATGACATTGTAATGTGCAGCTTACATAATTAAGAGAAAATTAAATAAGTGCAAGTTGTAGGTGTACCCGTTCCATGTTTGCCCAACAAATTAGCTTCTTTTTGGGTTTAGAGGGACCTGCTTACTGGATCGACACCGCATGTAGTAGTGGGATAAGTGCTCTAGAACACGCTTACAGAGCCATTAGATCTGGAAACCTGGATAATGCCTTAGTAGGAGCTTCAACTTTGATTCTTAATCCTATTAGTGTGATGTGTTCATTTGAGTACGTTGTAATCACGAATTATATTTACGTAATATCGAAACTTAGATTTGGAGATGAAGTCTAAATATCAGTTTACAGAATGGGTGTTCTTGGCTCGGATGGTGTGTGTAAATCCTTCGATGAAAAGGCAAATGGATACGTTCGTTCGGAATCAGCAAGTTTCATTTTTTTTACAGAGGCTTAAACACGCTAAGCGTGTTTATGCACAGGTAAAGTTATTTAAGTAAAATTTAAAATTTAACACGACGTACAAGTCTTTCCTTAAGAAAAAGTTAAACAAAAATATGGCAATAGCTAATTTTTAATCAATGTAATAGGTTGTTCATGTAAAGTTAAACTGCGATGGGTTTAAAGAGCAGGGTATTTTGCATCCTAGCGGATTGTCCCAAAAACAACTCGTCGAGGAAGTTTATCAGGAATGTGGAGTCAACCCTGCAACGATTGACTTTGTTGAAGCTCATTGTGCTGGTAATTTGTTTCGTTCTAAAACAAATCTAATGAATATTTCAGAACACAGACAAACATTTTCTCTTTAGGAACTAAAGTAGGGGATCCGGAGGAATTAAAAGGTTTGGAACAAGGATTCTGTTTAGATCGAAAATCGCCTTTGTATGTCGGATCTATTAAATCAAACATCGGCCATGCAGAAATGGCGGCGGGATTGTCATCATTGATAAAAGTAATACGAGTATGTTTTAGATTCCTTTCGTGCAACTTTCGAAATTTACAGGTTTTACTTTGCATGGAGAATAACTGTTTGTTTCCTAACATACATTATTTAAATCCAAGGAAAGATATCGAAGCAATACGGACAGGAAAAATGGTTGTGGTAACTGAAAATATTCCATGGCCAAAGGATAGTAACGGATTTGCAGGTGAAAACCATAGAGTTATGTTAAAAATGAAGATATTAACCAGATATTTGCAAAGGCATTAATAGCTTCGGAATTGGTGGAGCTAACGCTCACATAGTGTTGAAACGTTTTTGGAAAACTAAAATCGACGGTTCTGAATCGAACGACGATTTACCACGTTTGGTTTGCGTCAGTGGAAGAACGCGGGAGTCAGTTTCGTGTATTTTAAACGACGTGAGCGGCAGAAAACTTGACGTGGAATTCGTACGATTACTGCACGAAATATTCAGGTTTTTATTTAAATTCTGAGTTGAAACCATTTTTTTTTTCACTACGGTTTTAATTGCAGGGAAAATCTACCACAACATAAACATCGAGGATACATAATTAGGTCAAAAGCAAATATAGTTCAAAAATCTATTAAAAAGTACAGCGGAATGAAGCCCCCAATGTGTTTAATCTTCGGTGATCTAAGTAGGCAATGGATTGATTGTAATCAACTGGAAATGATTCCCGTATTTCAGGATACAATTCAAAAGTTAGTTATTATTTTTAATCGTTTTCGAAATTTGTTTTGGACCAAATTCAGACCTTTGCTCAGAACAAGAAGTGCAGAATTTAAGTTAGGAAGATGGCACACTTGATTAATCAAAACGTCGTTATAGGATAAAGCTTTTACTATCGCCAAAAGGAATCGATATAAATGACTTAATGACACAAAAAGAAAAGTCTAAAGACTTACTGGCAGTTATTGTTGTTGGTGTTGCACTGCAAATTGCCATTGTGGATACTTTAAAAGCCCTAGAGGTTGATGTTAATGACTGTTATGGCAATTTAGCTAGTGAGTTAGTAGAGGGATACGCGGATGGGACATTGGCATTAGAGCAAGCTCAATTCCGTAAGTCCAGATTGGTTTAAGAATGATTTTGTAGATTAGCAATTTATTCTCTAATGATAGTTTAGACTTTTTACCTAGTAGCCAGGACATTTGTTTCACTTTTAAGTTGAGTTGGGTATTTTTGGTTTTGATGTGGTCTTTCCATATGAGTTTCTTGTCAAGGTGAAGCCCAAGATATTTTAGTACCGTTTTTTCTGGGATCGGAACATTGTTTAGATTGACCCTGGGGCGTATAATTTCTAGAAATAGTGATAGAACTAAGTTAATGGGGGGGAGGTTCCGGTACGTCACGTTGCTCATTCTAATGATTTTCAGGTAGAAAAATACCATTTGAACGCTAACGAAGGAAGTTGTAAGCCTTTACGCACTATTTAATAATAATTTTAATTTTCTGTGTTATTTACCTAAAAATATATTCTTCGAATGTATGGTTTCTTTGAAACAATCATTTTCAGATTCACGCTTTGTACGAAAACTTAAAGAGATAATACCAGAACCAAAAGCAAGAGTTCGAAAATGGATTTCGTGGTTGGAAGATGTGTCAGCTGAATATTTTATCAGCAAATTATTGAACACACAGCTCTTAAAACAAGTTAAAATTTCTGCCCTTCCACCTAAATCGGTTCTGTTAATTATTGGCCAAGAAACTTTGGATTTACAGGATTTCAGTTCTGAACAAAAAATTCCTGTTAGTACTGCCGACTCTTTGTTTGTTGCTTTAGGAAGGTAAGAAAACTTATTAAAACGACATAGTTTATTTGTTTCGCTTCCTTTTCGAAATTTTTCAGGCTGTATGAATTAGGTTTTAACCCAAAGTTGGAAAAGCTTTACCCCAATGTTGCATGGCCCGTAAGCGTTAATACACCCATGATATCCCCGTTAATTAAATGGGATCATTCCGAAAGTTATTATGTATGGAACTGCAATAATTTATTCGCAACAAAGATAGTTAACCATAACATTATCTGCTCGCTTGATGATCCTAAATGGAATTTTATAGCTGGACATATTGTAGATGGTATAAATAAGCTTTATATTAGCGTTTTCAATTTTCTGTTTTTGCAATAATTTTAGGTATAAATTTATTCCCCGCCACTGGATATATTTATCTTGTATGGAAATCACTAGCCGATATTAATGGCGAAGATGTAATGAATAGGCAGATTAGTTTTGAAAATATAAAATTTCTGAGAGTTGTGAATGTACCAAAAGAGGGAACTGTTAAATTTACAGTGAACGTTAATCATCATACCGGAAATTTTAAGGTAAGTTTTCTCCTTATTTAATTAATTTAATTTGGTGCCAGTTTATTTAATATTGAAAAGAATAATAGCTGTTGCAACGTCATTTCAGTTTATGAGTACTTGTTTTTATATTAGAAATACCAGTTCAACTTCTTGCATGTTAGGCATGGTTGTGATATTAAATATTATACATATATGTAATTTATCGACAAATTTAAACAACGTAATAATTAACACGAAACAACTTAAACACTAACCCCAAACACTACACTAATTTATTTACACAGTTTATTTATTTTCGCCCACTTGTATTATTTCGCGCACATTTCTATGCATGTGTTCGCACTTGGTCGCGGCTGGTAGACTGCCTCGCCTTATATTCCAACTGCGGCCTTCGAATCCAATCCAGAACACACCAGAGTACTCGTCATCTTTCCAGACGACGACGTGTATCGAACAGTCGAGATACACTTGCGAGCTTCTGTCGGCAGTTGACGCATACAGCTAAAATCATTCGCGCGTCACGTTCCAAGTTTCTGGTGGATTTGGCTGTTGCGTACGAACCATAGGGCATTTATAGCAATTCGAATTACTTTATTCTGGAGGACTTGAGTTTTTTTAACATTGGTGTTAGAAGTTGAGCTCCATACCGGACTGGCGTAAATCAATA
Source organism: Melanotus villosus (assembly GCA_963082815.1). Lineage (NCBI taxonomy): Eukaryota > Metazoa > Arthropoda > Insecta > Coleoptera > Elateridae > Melanotus > Melanotus villosus. The sequence continues at coordinate 42,937,681 of OY720426.1, forward strand.
TAAATAGGTAGGAAGTAGTGCTTTGTATAACAAAACGGTACGGTCCTTACGTTGTGGTGTGTTCCTATTTCCTATTGATAAGTGTATACACTTTTTTAATCTCGGATATGCTAAGTTGTTAATGTGTTGCCTCCAAGTTAATCGTGTTTCAATATAAAAACTTAGGTATTTTATCGTATTTGTGTTATCTACTTATGGAATATGCGGGTAGCGGGTAAATACGAGGAGGGTTCAAATTTAACCCAGAATTTTGCCACCATATACAAAATAATCTGTATATGGCGAAATAGCTTTTATACACGATCGCATTATAATGTGTCAATTATGTCTGAATTTTTTTGACATAAACGTCTCTTTATAGCCCGTGGGCGCCTTTATAGCCCGCCGGTTTATAATGAAACGTCAAAAATTGATAAACAGTTTAACAGTCTTATAAAGAATTTTTTTAAATTAAAATCGAATGTACGCTCTTTATTAGAACTCTATTTAGGGTAATTTGTATTAACAACACAGTTAACACAATTATTTATGTCAATATTCCTAGGCGTAACTGCTTCAACCATTTGACAGTAGTCAGTAAAAAATTAAAATAATTGAGCAACTAACTACTCGATGTGGGTAGAAAATTAATTTATTCCTTTTATTTCAGTTTTAAAATCTTCGATCGTGCATAAAATTATGTATGTACCGCTGGCCGCTTTTATGGCATTCGGCGTGTATTTAGCCCTCGACTAGGCCATAAAAGCTTCTTTACGCCCTTGGTACATAAATAACTATTATTGATAATACACTGGACAATATAAAAGCCGTGTATGCTGTTGTTATGGTTACAATTGTTTTTGTTTAGCATCTGCAGCCATGACGGAACAACCATTTTATAATTCTGTCGCGCAGCGAATTATCATTAAATTTCTTATTAATGAAAGCTATTTTAAGCTCAATACTGACCTGTGACGAAACCTAGGTACACCATTTTGTCCCAGAATCCAAAAAATTAAGCATGGAATGGAGACACAAAACTTCACCGAAGCCTAAAATAGCAAAGGGTATCCCTTCAGCTAAGAAGATAACGGCCACTGTGTTTTGGGACGCAGAAGGTGTTTTATTTACAGATTTTTTTAGAAGATAGGCGTACAATGAATGCGCCTTATTAAGCTCAACTGCTTGCCGTAAAAGTTAAGCCTGCATTTCGGACGAAAAGGCGGAAGCGTTGGGTTAGAACTGTGGTTCGCCTCCACGACAATGCTCGCCTGCCCACCGCCCAATTGCCCGGGGAAACTTTAGATAAATTACACTGGGAGCCACTTCCACATCCTCCTTACAGTCTACATTTGTCTCCCTGTGACTTTCATTTGTTTGGGCCACTCAAGGAAGCAATGGATGGTATTCGATTTGAAGATAACGAGGAGGTCAAAATTTTTGTGCAAAACCGGCTTGCCGCTCAGCTAAAAAACTTCTATAAAGAAGGAATTATGATGCTTCCAACCAAAGATATGGTAAAAGTGCGTAGAGTTAGAAGGAGAATATGCTGAAATGTAGGATAAATCATATTATAAAGATCTTGTTTAAATAAAAAGTTACAACAAAATTCCGGGTTAAATTTAAACCCTCCTCGTACTTTTGTATCATCCCGGCAGAGGGAAGCGTCCCTGCCCATGTGAGCCTTGGTTCTTCCCCATATCACATTACCGGCAGAGAAATCATCCCAAACACCATCTTACTACGTCCCTCCTATATCATATATTATATACTGAATGAGGGCAGCAGTTTATTCAGTACCAGAATGAGATTATAGAAAATTGATTTCTACCCAGGTTCACTACTGGAGACTGATGAGCGCAGCTGAAGCAGCAGAAACGGTCATGACACTGTGGTGTGAAAGACAATGATAAAAAATTGCGAGGCGACTTTTTCGGGCAATGGTTCTATTCCAAAAGCCGAGACTTTATGTCCCAAAAAGGATACACTTTCTTTTCCAAAAATACATTTTCCTGGATTGATGACGAGGCCAAAGTTCTTGAAACGTGCAAAACGGAGTTTCAAGTGTTTCTGTACTACTTGATGCGATTAAAATACCATCAATATATACAACGCAAAAATCCAACCCCTGGTAACCTCGTTCATGAACCTCTGAAATGACTGGGCAGCGTTACACAACCCGAAGGTCATCACAGGAAATTCAAAGAGACCAAAGGGTGTGATTACCGCAGTCTTTTGAATATCATCACTATTGACAGGTATCTGATGATATGCCCGAACTAGATCAACTGTCGAAAATATAGATTTGTCTTTAAGAATATAGGTAAAATCATGTAAGTGAGGGATCGGATATTTGTCAGGCATTTAATTTCCTGTAGTCACCGCAGGGGCGCCACTGCCCATTTTTTTTTTGAACTAGATGCAAGGGACTAGCCCAGGGACTTATGGATGGTCTACATATACCATGCTCCATCATATACTCAAATTCTTTTCTAGCCGTTACCAGTTTGTCTGAAGGTAATCTTCTAGGCTTTCAGATAACAGGTGGACCTTTTGTGACGATGTGATGAACAACGTTATGTTTACAAGATTTTAAAAAATTTGGTCTGGTTATTTCTTTGAATTGCTCTAATAGATCAGAAAAGGGGCACTCTGCTATGGTTTTAACGCTTTTTATCGGACTTAGATCGTACATGCATAAAGTTTGCAACGAGGTTGTTGTATCTATAAGTCGTTTTCCTTCAAATCGACTAGCAAACCAAAGTGGGTCAAAAGATCTGCTCCTGTGATGGGTTTCGTTACGTCTGCTACTATGAATTTCCAACGAAATACGCGACGCAGTCCCAAATTTAGTGTGAGAATTTTATCTCCATAAGTTTTAATTGTTGAATTGTTAGCGGCGAATAACAAAAAAGGACAAGGAGAGAGCTTAGCGTGTACAGATTTTGGAATTACAGATATATCAGCACCAGTATCAATTAAATAACGCATTCCAGAAATTCTATCACTAACAATAAGGCGGTTTGATTCAGGTCCATTAGTAGCCGCCTCTACTAATGGATTATTTAGTTTCCCTGTTTGAAATCACATGGTGAATTACATCTTCGTGCATTGCGCCCAAAGCGTGAATGATACCAGCAATAATTTGCATCTTGAGCTCTTGAATTGAAAGTTTCGTTGCGAGATCGTGACTGCCAATGAGATTGATCTCTTCTTGAAAACCTATTAGGCCGTTTGAACTCCTCCATTTCCATAGACATTTTTTCAATTTGTGCAGTCAAGGTTGCTATAGACTGGTCAAAATTAGAATTACAATCCTGATTAAAATTTCGGATCTCATGGGAACTTGGAATTTCATTTATTTTGTCTGCCATAGTTGCTAATTGACTAAGTCCATCTGAGCTTACTGACAAAACTACTCGAGTTTGAGATGGGAGTCTTTGTAACCAAAGTGATTTGAGAACGTCATCGTTGAGTCTATCTGAAGCTAACTGTTTCATTTCCCTCAAAAGTTGAGAGGGTTTTCTATCTCCTAATTCTAATTCGTTTAATAATTTGTGCAGCTTCTTTTCGTTTGATTCGGAATATGCTAACAACCTCTTCTTTCATGTCTGATACATATCTGTTTTGGGAGCATTAACGATGACATCACTGACTTGTTGCAACACGTCACTTTCTATAGCTGCTACAAGCATGTGAAATTTGGTGGCATCTTTTGTAAATCCAGTAGCAAGAAATTGCAATTCCACCTGATGAAACCATAATTCTGGGTTAACCCGTCAGAAAGGTGGAATCTTAATTGCAACCGTGGCTATTTCTTTCGGCTGGTTAATCATACTTGCTGTCTGCTCTGTCATAATAAATATGAATTAACAAATACCTGGGATCACCAATGTAGGTATCATTAATGTACGTGCTTCTTACTTGATAAAACAATACTTTATCGAAGCTTTGATACAAAATAACATTTAACAGATTCGAACTGAACTGATTGCTTAAACATCAAAGAGTCAAATTAAAAATTAAAATTATCACTAAGCCAAAACCTTAGCAACGGTGCTCGCCACATTACAATCATCTAAGCGAAACCTTAGAAACGATGCTCGCCACATCCCTGAAGATCATTCGTACCCTCTGAAGCTGAAACTCACTTACAAAGAGGCTACAAAATGCGTTTGTAGGTTGGAATGGTGGCTGAAACATTCGGGCTCGATACTGAAGTTGAAATATGTGGAACGCTACAACAAAAAATGTCGTCCTGCCTGGAATCGATTGATTTATTTTTAACTCAGGACGAAGCTATAGTTTCCAGTATTGTTATGGCTAAAGGAGACACTATTGATGGGAAACCGGAGAGTATCATCGAAATTGTGCAGAAAGCTTTAGGTTTGTACGAAATAATTTAAATATTATTGTTTTAAAATTTCAGATTTTGCAGGTTTTAAAGATTTAAAAAGTGTTAGTCAACATGTTACTTTAGCAGAACTCGGAATGGATTCGATAACGGCCGTTGTCATAAAACAAGCTTTAGAAAAAGATTACAACTTGTTAATATCATCAGAAGAAATGAGAAAAATGACTTTTGCTAGGTAAACAACAAATCTTCCGGTTGATTAATTAACAGACGATGTGAAAGATATGTTATGTCTTTGATGGCGATAAAATAAGATTTAATTTCCATCTATCTCTAAGTACTTCATTGTTAGTTTTAGTTTACTTAGGATTAAAACAGAAACAAGAGCTAACAACTAGAGGATGTATTTAAAAATTCATTTTTAGGCTTCAAGAAATTTCAGAGAACAATTCAAAAGAAGGTGCAACACCAGAGACTGTCGAAACTGATGCAATGGAAGAATTTATCTTTCTCGTTGAATCAATTGTAAATGACGAGGAAGCTGAAGCAGATATTATCGTAGCTAGGCTACCTAATGGTATAAAAGAAAATGCTTCCGCTCCAAAGCTTTTCATAGTTCCTGGATTAGATGGAACCATGAAAAATTTCGATAAATTTGCTGAACATCTCGAGTACCATGTGTTTTGCTTAAGACATAGGAAATTTGAGCCCAGTTTAAATGTAGAAGAAGTAATCGAGTTGGTGTTGCCCGTAAGTGTAGCGCAAATACAAAATGTTGCCAATTCTAATTATACTTTTCAGCATGTTAAAAACAATCTTTCGAAATCAGATCGATTTGTTTTGTTGGGTTATTCGTACGGGGTTGTTCTTACGATGGAACTAATTCGATGTTTAGAAGGTTATTTGGGAAAAATTATATTATTGGACGTCACGTTAGAAACGCCAAAAATGTTTTTCAAAAATATAATGCCGGTATTGCCACCAGAACAGCTTCAGTTGGTTATGCAAGCAATGTCGACATACGGTCAGACAGAAGTTACGCTTCCGTGGAACACTGTAGTGACATTAGCGGTTGGTTTAATCATTATTTAGTAGGATTGTTTATTGTAACTTTAGGGAAATTAAAAATTTGTGATATTTTGTTCGTTGTAACAAAACGTGTAATTTTAGAATGACGTTAAAAGGAGTGGAGTAATTCCCAAGGATATGGACATGGCCTTCGACAAACCTATTTCAGCAAATAAATTTACCGAGTATCGAGAATCCAGCGTACTCGTATCATATTGCGTAAAATTATTAACGAGTCTTCTTTATACACCGGAGTTTAAGATAAACTCTGAAGTAAACCTATTTTTGTGTTCCGATTCTGTAACGACAAAGCAACAGGATCTTCTTGGTTTAGATAAACTAAGTAAAAATACAGTACAAATTTATAATTTTACAGGCAACCACTTCACGATTTTGAAGAGTACTGAAATTAAGCGTGCTATTAATGATATGATTTTGACTTTATAACTCTATGGATATACATATAATTAGTTTAGGGGTTGTCTATTTCTAAGTAAATTAGCTTGCTGTTGTAAAGATTGTAGTAAAATAAAGGCTCTGAAGGATTGCTTTTTCTTTTTCGTCGTTTAAATGCAATATTAGACACAAGAATATCCCCAAAAAGAACTGGAATTTATGGTGGCAGCTCCAAATTTGGAAATTACTTGTGTGTAATTTATTTGATTTGGAAGAACGGTTTTTATTGCTTTTGATATTTTATAATAACTTAGTTATTTACTTAACAGGATTTTATTTGCTCTTTTTGACCACATATATTACTCGATAGTTGGCGGGAACTCGTTCATTTATAATTATAAGTTTGATGAATTTATTTATTCAAAAATTGTCATTGAGTAAAAGCGTTTACCCCGAAACTATTTGCATACAATGCATAAAATCTCTTAATTTGTTATGCAGTCCGTTTTTGTAGCTATAAGAAAAAAGAAGAAAATTAGTTACGTTTGATTTTATACCTAAGTATTTCGGTATATTTTCCGAAGCAAACAAAACCGTGAATTCTGTATTAAAAAATTTAGGACGGGTTAAACAAACATGGTTTAACTGCTTTGTTAATTTAATAATTCGTCAAAATGAACAAAATCGTATCAAAAATCAATTTTTTTTGTTGGTGACATTTTAAGTCACTTTTTTAATATCTATATCCTAGATTATAAACAGCATTTTAAAACACGTTTCCCATCCTAGATTATAAACAGCATTTTAAAACACGTTTTCCAAAACAACGCGTTTTAATAGTTATTTATGTACCAAGGGCGTAAAGATGCTTTTATGGCTTGAGACGTGATTTTGAGCCCGAGACGCTAGTCGAGGGCTAAAGACACGTCGAAGGCCATAAAAGCAAGTTACGCCAGTGGTACATACATAATTTTATGCACGATCGAAGATTTTAAAACTGAAATAAAAGGAATAAATTAATTTTCTACCCACATCGAGTAGTTAGTTGCTCAATTATTTTAATTTTTTACTGACAACTGTCAAATGGTTTAAGCATTTACGCCTAGGAATATTCACATAAATAATTGTGTTAACTGTGTTGTTAATACAAATTACCCTAAATAGAGTTCTAATAAAGAGCATACATTCGATTTTAATTTAAAAAAATTCTTTATAAGACTGTTAAACTGTTTATCAATTTTTGACGTTTCATTATAGACCGGCGGTCTATAAAGACACCCACGGGCTATAAATAGACGTTTATGTCAAACAAATTCAGACATAATTGACACATTATAATGCGATCGTGCATAAAAAACATTTAAAACACGAAGGAAATAGCAACAATAATTGTCTATATTACGCCAATGGCGCAATGGCAGAAACTTGAATAAACCTTCTCGTAAGCAGCTTTAGATATGCTCATGACCAACATAGTAGTTGACCAACAAAAAAAAATTTGAATAACACTCTTAAAAACGCTTAAAGTATTTCGGTTATATATGCAACTCGACTTCGTCTCGTTGCATAGCAACAACCTCGAACTTTAAGCTTGTGTTTTCGCACTTGTATTATTAATAGCTAGGTATTTATGGCAAATAATACATTAGTAAACAAAACATGATGCTGTTTTGTCAACTCTGGTCATTCTGTAAGACGCGTCGGGGCGGTTAGGGTTTCAATTTTACTTAGGTACCTACTAATAATTATTTTTGCAATGGCATATTTATATTTACAAAAGCACATGCGTTCAACTTACGAAGGAATAACGTTTATTCCACCAAAGTTAGATTAATGCGTAGCCTCGGCCAGGTCTCGTAAACATTCAATACACACATTAATGTTCACATCACCCAGGTAATTATACAGGGTGATACATAATGAGTGTAACAAACTTCGGAATTTTGTTTTTTAAGGCTCAGTATAAAATATCATGATTTAACGAAAATTACCTTAGCCAAAAAGTTAATATTTAGAGAGATACAGGGTGTCAAATTTAAACTTTTAATTTAAATTTTAATTTTCTTATGTAATTTCAAAAGTTTTCGAAATATTCATATGAAAATTAGTGAAACTACCTCTTTTGCGACGGGAAGCAATAATGTGACGGTAGGTTTTATGAGCGTCCTATGTACTCTAAGCTTAGCATTCTGTAACACTAGTTTTGGCTTTATCAGCGCGTGTAACGCATCTGCGCCTCTTCCTGCTTTGATTAACCGTGCTTTAATCTCTATACCTTCATCACCTTGTTCTGTTATAAGATCTCCTAAGAACACGAAACTGTCCACTCTCTCTATTTTCAGTTCACCTGCATCTTATAGATTTACTGTTATTATTGTATTTACTGGTCTATTCTCCTTCTTTTCAATCCTTACGTATTCAGCCTTATTTACGTTTAAATACAACCCTCCCTTTCTGACCTGATATTCTATTCCCCTTGACATTTCTTTCTAGTCAAATATTGATCTTGTCATCAATGTTAAGTCATTAGCATATGCTATACATCGCCAACTTTTGTTAAATAAGTTCCCACTAATTGTAATGCCGTTGTCTCTTATTATCTTTTGCACCGTTAAACAAAATGGTCGACATTGGATTACCTTGTCTAGTCGCTTTCTTGACTTCAAAACTTTTCGACAATTCCGCACTGTTTCTGACTTTGCTTTTTGTGTGCTCCAATGTCATTTCACACTTCCAATTCTAATCGACAAATGTTTGTACAACCAGTTGCTTAAAAACGTTGTACATACCGCTCCATGCCGCCTTCATTCTCTTACCCTTTTGGGCACTTCTCTTCATTTGTGTGTGGTGTGTGGTGTATCTATTGAAGGTGCGCGTCTTTGTGTTTCATCTCCATTCCTTGGAATTGTTTGTAGAATGTTCAACGCGTCTTCACGTAAAGTAACAATAAATTAAAGGATAGCTTTCGCTTGGTCAGTCCATCCAAGTCTATGATAAGTATATCGTACATCAAGGTGTCTTCCCATAAAACATTGGTGGTTTTATTTTTGCGCTGATGGATGTCCCTCTTCTTTAACTTCCCGTTACATTTCATAGATAAATTGTGTAGTTCTTAAGGATAACAATTATTAAATTATTATTTCTTCTAATATATTTAGGTATTAATGGATCTATCTTTTTTGACCGGGTGATTGAACGTCAGTACTAATCGCACGTTCTTCTACCATCTTAATAATTTTGTTTTCAAACGTTTTACAATTTTACAACCATCCCTGTACTTTTTCTTCTAACGTTCTACAATTTGTTTGTTTTTCGAACAATCCCTGTTTTAACATTCTAGAATTTTCCAATCATTCTTGCTGTAACGTTTCAGTTCTCAAGTGTTCTTGTCCTAATGCTCTTTTCGTTCATTTTACTTATGAAGTAAATTCCACTCCTGATACTTACTATTTTAAATCAAAAACTTTCTGGATTTTGACTTTTTTTTTTAAATAGGTCTTGCTTGCAATTCCTTTTTGGTATCCGCCGTATCTAGTTCGCTTTCTTCTGATTCTTCTTTAGATTGTCACTTTTAATTCGTACAATGATTTCATTACCGTTATTGTATTTGTATTGGAGAAACAGCGGCAAAATACGAGATGGAAGTGTCGATAATAGTCTCGGTTTTATAGCGTTGAAACACCTTTCAAAGAATAACAGGGCCGCTCTCAAGGTGTTACCCCCAAGCATCAACAAGATCAAAAAAAGTAAAAACTGTAGTGCTATCAAAATTATTTTTAATTAAAAACCTTGACTTTGGAAATTTCTGCTTGAATAGAAAATTTCACAGCGACCAAGTAGTTTGTAAGATTTCCGTCAATTGATGGGATAAAATATACGTATCAAATCGTCCAAACAATTCACGGGTGTGTGACTACGCATTTAAAGTAAAAATATTTCATTGCATAGTGGCACCCTCACTTTGACGACTACGTTTTGTAGAATATTCATATTGGTGCCAAAATATCATATCTTATAATTAATATAATTAAAATATATTCACAGGGTGCCTTGTGGGCACTACTTATGGCGAGTTTAACATAATGCAATACCTATAATACCTATGTATGGTATATATTGTTGTGTATTTTAGACACCAAACATTATAAACAATATCAATTTATTTACATAATTAACACAAATACAATTTACACAAAGTTTGACATTTCCGATATTAAATCTTACGCTTACAAATTACATAAAGTCAAATATTGAGATAATTTTCATGTAGAGTCATTATAGAATTTTGTTATAATTAGTAAATTAGTATAAAAGATTGACAGTTAAAGGATACAATTTTCGATATCCAAATTTATGTTACGATGCAGATGTTCCAGAATGTTTTGATTCTTGGTAACATAGAATTTCATTTACCATGCTGAAAATAACAAATAAAGTTAAATTATTGTTTAAATTTTAACTAAATAAGTTTTTATTAAGTACATGTGTACTGAGATTTTTTCAAATTTAACTAACTAGAAAAATTCATACGACTAAAAAAATATGATAGAAAGTTGTAAAATGATATAAAGTATAGGAATAATGATATTTTGAGGACAGAAAGTTAAAAATATGAGAATAATCACAATTGTAAATCTTGACAAGATGTCAGAATTTTGTACATGACATAAGCCCAAAATAGGAAAAAATACGAAAAGTGACAAGAATAAAATTAGTTTTTAAATTTTGTAAATAGTGTTTTGGTATAGTTTTCATTAAGATTAGAAATGATTTTGAAAATCCTTTAATTATAAGATAAGTCAAGAATAATTGGAAGTTTCAGTTTCATAAAAATGAAAAATTTAAGTTAGTTAAATTATAAAAGTTTGTACATAAAATTAGTATTAAATAATTTGATTAATAGTTATTTGATTAATATTAGATTTAATTAAGTTTAGGATTTAAGAAAATTTTATTAATATTGAATATGACTTTAAAGTATAAAAAATACTCGAATCCCATTGATCCACATTAAATAGATTGTATTCAGTTGCTCCAAAAGTTTTAAAGCGAAAGCACGTTGTTTTGTCAGCTCACAAATTTAATTTTACCATGAAAGTCATGGCATACTTGATAAATTAAAGTGACAGTTGTGCACTTAAAAATATTTAAGTGGAGATTTTATGTAAAGTGAAACTAATTCAAACTATAATTACTTAAAGTGAATCAATGAAATATAATAATAAATAATTAATTAAATAAACAAAGTTAAATAAAAATAAAGTTAATAATTTTAATTTACGTATAAAAATAAAAATACTTACGTTTATGAAGATAATGTTGAAAATTGAACAAATTGTTTAATTGTTTGTTATGAATTAACAATTTATGTGTTAATAAATTAATAATTGATATTAATTTAAATTAAAACTGGAGTTTATTATTTCAACGAACAAAGTGAGGTTAAGTAAACCCACATAAGTAAACCTGAAAAAAAATAAAAAGAAACAAATTAAGTAAAACAAAGTTAAAGTGTTTAACAATTATAAATAATAAAGTGATTAAAAAGTGACAATTATTAAATGAATAAAGACGTACCTGATGGAGAAAATTTTAAATAGTTACATTTTAAAACGAAATGTCAGCTGATTGAACTTCAACTACGAGGTCAACTATGCTGCGTTGAGTTCAAGACGGATCCGCACAAGCAATAATTTTTGAAGTTTAAGATAAGTGTTATTTGTTTAAAATTAATTTGAATCGAATTTAAAATTATGATTTAATATTTCTTTATTGTAATAAAATGTAAATTTTTGTAGAAGTTTTAAATTTAAAGTATTTTATTTCTTTTTTAATTAATAGATATCAATCTTTAAGAAATGCAATCTTTCGAAACAATTAACATTGCTAGAACTCACGTAAATAACAATTAAATTTATTTTGATTTTGGAATTTATGTTGAGGTAGGGTGATGGCACCAGTGGTTGAACACCCACCAGTAAATGAACACCTTCCTGGTTATTGCTAAATATTAAGAATACAGAAGTCCAGGTAAAGTTTTAGGCTACTTTGGGATTAACTATGTAGTATTATCTACCATCTGTCAGATGGCAGCACTGCTGTGAGCCACCATTAGTAAACTGCAGTCTGTTTCAACGTGCTATGTAAAGTGGGCCTGTTGTTTTGAAGCAAATAATTTACAAGGCCAAGTTGACTCAACTTTTGAAAGAAGTTTGTGGTGTTATTTTTGTAAGTAGGAATAAAATCCGTATAAACACAATTAACTAAATATGTTCAAGTATTATATTGTTGACTAGAAAATGCCGATTAACCTAAAAATAATATTATTTTGGCCTATGTTCATTTTCTGGTACATAATTTCCCTCAAAACCAATAAATGAACGGCGTGTTCATTCACTGGAATTTCAACATTTCATCGTATTGTGCTAAAATGATCTCTAAATAAGAATATCCATAAGGTTCTTTTTGATTTTATTTGTCAAATATAGCTACTAATTTCGGGACCAGTAGTTGAACATGTATTTTTACAGTGTTCATTCACTGGTTCACGTACTTATTCCTATTAAAAACTTAAAACTACAGAATGAACATTTTTCTTTTTTCTTTTAAAAGTAGGTACCAACCTAGGATCTAGGTAGGTATATAATTTTAATTTGCTATTGATCTTTACAGGTATAATCATACTAGGGTGAAAGTCTATAACATCATCATGAACGCTAAAAAGACGTCTTATACCAGGTTTAATTATAGTGAAGAGGATTTGCGAAAAGCACTTGATTCCATAAAAAATGGAAACATGTCTTTAAATGCAGCTAGTAAATGCTTTAATATTCCGAAAGGAACTTTGCATAACAAAATTAAAGGCAAAGTTCCTTTGCAAAGAAAAATGGGACCTGAAAGTGTCTTAAAACCTGAAGATGAAAATCGAATAGAGAAATGGATCTTAGACAAGGCCAAGCTGGGCTTCCCAATGCACCCTGAAGATGTCAAAGATGCTGTTCAAGGTATACTAAAAGCTCTTAAGCAAGAAAATCCGTTTGCAGACAGCAGACCAGGCAAAAAATGGCTGCAATTATTTTTAAAACGCCACCCGAAAATTTGTAAACGACAAACGGAAATAATCTCCAAAGCTCGTGCTTCAGTTACCGAAGATATGATCAGATCGTGGTTTAATGAATTAAGAGATTTTCTTACAGAAGAAAATTGTTTAGACGTACTTGACAACAGTAATAGAGTTCTTAATTGTGATGAAACGGGAATTCAGACTTGCCCAAAAACTGGTGTATTGTTAGGCCCTAAAGGTTACACGAATTTCTATAATATCGCAAGTGGGAAAGAAAAAGAATCGATTACAGTTCTTTGCACTTTTTCAGCTCAAGGGGACGTTTTACCACCCATGGTTATATTTCCCTATAAAAGAATGCCAAATCACATAATAAATTCTGTTCCTGATGATTGGGCCTGGGGCAGGTCTGACTCTGGTTGGATGGTATCAGCAACTTTTTATGAATATGTAGCGAATGTTTTATATCCCTGGCTCTTAAAACAGGAAACAAAATTTCCAGTGATTTTTTTTCTTGACGGGCACAAGTCCCATCTTAGTATAGAGTTATGTGACTTTTGTATTGAAAAAAAGATTATTCTTTATTGCCTTCCCCCGAATGCGACACATATAGTGCAACCTTGTGATGTGGCAATATTTGGGCCCCTTAAGGTGTTTTGGAAACAGGTTGTAAGAAAGCACAAACAAAATTCAGGAAAAGATATCACTAAATCAAACTTTTGTACAATATTTAAGGATGCTTTCGATAAAGCTGTGAAGAAAGAGACAATACAAAACGGTTTTCGGGTGTGCGGTCTGTATCCTTTTTCACCAGACTCTGTCGATTATTCTAAATGTATATCACAACGCAGACAAGAGTTACAAAAATCCCAAGTAAGAGACATTTCAAATGAAGATTATGCTGTTGCCACGAGGGTTATTGAAAAAATTATTGGCCCAGAAAGAAGTCTAGAATTTGAGCAAAAAAAAAGTTCCACCCTGAATAAAAATGTAGAGTCCATTTTTGATGTTTGGTTGAGTTGTAAAAAACATACTTTAGAAGAAAATGGAACATTAGTAGATAATTATAAAGAACATGACAACGACGAATTATTTGATATTACTTCCCTCCCTGTAGACATTATCGACGATAACTATTTGTTACAAGCAAATTCTGAAATTGAAGACATTACAAGTTTAATTGAGGAAGATGAAATTAACAGTTTTCATAATTTAGTCCTAGACAATAATTTAAATACAGTAGTAGAAGAGAATAAACGAAATGAAGAGCTTAAGCAACATAAGAAAAGTGAAGATTCTAACCAAGTAAATGAAAACCTTAAGGCAATTAATAATGAGAATAAAGAAAATGAAGATGTAATCAATGAATATGCATATGATCATCCAATTCAAATAAATAAAACAAACAAAGCTGTTGATGATGATATTGGAGAAAATGACGAAGTGATAAAGGAACATGAAAAGGTTATCAAACAATATGAAGATGATCATCCCACTCAAATAAATGAAACAAACAACGCAGTTGATGATAATAATGGAGAAAATGACGAAATGATAAAAGAATATGAAAGGGTAATGGAACGATATGAAGATGATCATCCCATTCAAATAAATGAAACAAACAACGCAGTTGATGATAATAATGGAGAAAATGACGAAATGATAAAAGAATATGAAAGGGTAATGGAACGATATGAAGATGATCATCCCATTCAAATAAATGAAACAAACAACGCAGTTGATGATAATAATGGAGAAAATGACGAAATGATAAGGCAGTATGAAAAGGATAAAAATGATGAAAACAAAACAGATGATGAAAACAAAGAAAATGAAGTGGTAAATCAGAAAAATGATATTCCCAGCCAAAAAATTAATGCAAATAAAGCGGATGTTGGAGTGTCAGGAATGGACAATGAAAACTTAAATCCAAAAGAGTGCACTCAAGAAACAGCAGAAAATTTTTGGTCTTTGCATTTATCGTGGCCAAGAAAAGAAGAAAAATCAGGTATAGAGAAAAGAAAATCTGAAAAAGTTCCGTTTGCAATAACGTCAAAAAGATGGAGAGAAATACAAGCAGAAAAATCTAAAGCAAAAGAATTAAAAGAAAAGGAGATATTGCAAAAAAGACAAGAGAAAGAAAAAAAGAAAACAAGTCAGATTTCCAGTACAGGAAGTACAACTAAAAGAAGATGTGAAGAAACTGCCACAAAAAAGAAGGAACCAAAAATCGTAAAAAAGAAAAAAACTGAATCAGCAGCTGTCAATCCAACTTCCAGCAATGTGAAACATTCAAGTAAAGAGGGAAATAATTCAAATGAGGTAAATAAATATGCAATCGGCGATTACGTAATTGTCTTATACGAAAAAATGCAATTCCCCGGAATAATAACAGATAAAGAAGGAGGAGAATACGAAGTAAGTGCATTGAAAAAAACATGCGATGGCACTTGGATATGGCCTAAACCAAAGGACCAAATTTGGTATCAGGAAGACTCTGTTGTTAAAAAAATAGCAAAGCCTATTTTCAACGATAAAACAAAAAGTTTTAGTATCTCTATTTAAACATTACATTTCTTACACAAATATCTTTTTAAGTTAATGACATATTATAATGAATGTTATTGTTTTACGTAAATTTAAGATTTTTTATTATTTTTTGTTTAAGAGCGTTACAATCAATAAAGATTTTCATTTTGATTTTAATTATAAATTATTAGGTACCTATTATACCTACCTATCTACCTTTTTACCTTCTAGGTAGTACCTAATACCTAGTCATTTTATAATGTTCATTTACTGGATTTTCAAATTTCATTTATTGGAGCTGAGTGTTCATTTACTAGAGAAACGCGTAATTTTTTAAAGAAAGATAAATAATTTTTTTTACTAGAAGATAATAACTTTCTAGTCTTTTTAATCTAAAATTAGATAGTTTAATACATTGAAAAACCAGACTGTCAATGTTTATATAGATTGTCACTATTGTTAAATCGCACTCAGAATTGAAAATTCTCTTAAGTGTTCATTCACTGGTGCCATCACCCTATTTGGATATACTATTGTTTGTTGTGTTTATTTATTTTTCAGGTATGATTTCAAATATTGAGTTGTCTTGATATTTGATTTTATGTAAACACACACGCATTCATGCACACAGACGATGATACACACATATATTCAATTTACGGAACATTTATTTTTCTTAATAAATTTAATAAATATTATTTTGTAATTATTTCCATAAGATTACACTACAATATATACAGTGTGGTGATAAAGTAAGGAACAAAATTCACAATTGCGTTATTTAATGTTTTCAAGCAAAACGCTTGGACAGGTCGATTTTATTTTTTAATTATCCACCTTATGACATAAAAATTTTACTTATGACGTCATGTATTTTTGCACAATGACGTCATCATTGGTTTTTTTAATTGACAACCCCAATTTTTTTTTGCTGGTTTTTAACTTTTGACACTTCAAGATATTGTATATACCATTATTGGTGAAAAACCATGGAGGATCAATCATAGCCTGTAGTGCTTTTGACTGAAATCGTTCGAGGACCTCTGTATTTGGTTTTGATGTTGTTCCGCATAGCTGGATCCTATAGGCCCAGACGCTAGCAGTTTATTCCGGAGTCATTTGCTGTGATTTCCTCCAAACTAACTAATAATGTTTTCGAAACTTTTCGTTGACGTGCTTACGTTTTTTTCGAAATATACGATCTCCACGTTAACCCCTTATCGAGGTGCATTCCCAAATATTTAACGGGATCTGTTGTGGATACTATTTTGTTATTTATTGTGACTGATACTGGATCACTGGATGTAACTCCTGCCTGACAAGTGTTCTTCCTCTTCTTGGAGCTGAAATCTTGGATCCCCAACTGGTGTGCTTCGCATTATAATCACCACCAGTCATGAATCTATTACCAAGTTCTTTGAAGTTTATTAACGCTTCCCTGTTTGATGAGTAGTTAGGTGGACAGTAGACTGCTGAGATAGTAATTGGTCCGTACCAGTCTTCAATTGCTATACTTGTTGTTTAAAGAAATGGTTGCTCTGTTTTATTCAGTCAATGGTGTTTTTTACCTTCTCTTATGATTATAGCAGCTCCAGCTACCTTTCTTAGGTCGAGTTAGTCGTTTTTTGTAAACCTTTATGACTACAAAAACAACTAACCCAATCTAAGAAAGGTGGCATAATTATATTAACATGTTTCGATTAAGTATAATAGTTTTAGGTGCTTTCTTAGACAATTAAAAAACGTATTGCATATTTTACGTTTTATTATTTTCTCTTATTTAAAGTACAAAGTATTTGACTAAATTATTATTTTGGCATACTACAAGCTTTACGAAATTCTTCACAACAGATATTGTTGATGGTATTCATAACTTCTGGATTTCTTAACATTGTAAAGTGGTTGCCCTTAAATCTGACTACATTTATTTGATTTTCGCATAGTTCCTGAATTTCGTTTTCATATTGTGTTGTTTGTGTTTCTGACCGATATGATTTAAATACATGAAGTTTAGACCTTAACTTGTTAATTTTTGGTTGATACGTAAGAGCGGATAATCCACGAAGACAATAAATTCCAATCATTTGTGATTTGTATGAATCACCTTCTGTGGTTTTGAAAATGTTTTTCACTTCATTATGCAACTTGCTGTCATCCAAACCGTCAGTTAATATTTTTTCCTAAAATAAGTACGAAGAGTTTGTTTCTACAGTTAAAGATTTCGGATGTAAAAGTTACTCACTCTAATTTCCAGAAAATTGTCCCACGAATAATTGGGGTTTGCCTTTCTGTAAATTTCGTATCCAGGTCTGAACAAATCGAGAGGAGCGATGGTAAAAATACTTTTCACCAATTGCTTCAGCATATCCGGAGTGCCGTCTAATAAGATAATAGACCCAGTGTATCCTAGCTTTTCTAACAATGAAGCTAACTCTATCACAACGACAGCCCCATATGAATGTCCCGCTAATACGAATGGAGTTAATTTTGAAAGGTTTTGTTCAATGTGCTAAAAATAAATAACATCAATTAAAGCTTCCCCTAAAGAGGTAGATTTAATTTTTACTGGCATTAATAATTTGGCTTCGTTTTCGATAGTCAAATCTTCTTGGCAGTTTCCATACTGTAAGCAAAGAACGTGAGCATTTATATTCGAAGCCAAAGCTGAAAAAGGTTTCGGTGATCCATTAACCCCTGGTATCAAGAAAAGTGTAGGTACATCTGCGTTTTCGCTTGCACGACTTGGAATTCTTACTATGGGATTGTTCAAATCTTCTACTGGATTCGTCATTCCTTGTATTACAGAAAACATTTCCGTTGTTTTATCATCGACTTCGTTTTGATCTTCATTCTTTATAAATTCTTGTTCTGCAATTTCCTGAAGCCTAGACAAGAGAGGTAAATTGTATTGAATTTCAAATTTATTAATAATATATCAGCTGGATTTTTGGAATCGTTAACAGTATAAAGGTGGTACAGAGAAAATCAGATACTATAGTTGCTTACTTGGCAAACGTTAGTTGTCTCATATCCTGCGGGGAAAGAAACAAATTATGTTTTTCCAAAGCTTGCCTCAACATAACAGCCGTTATGGAATCCATTCCTAGTTCTGAGAGTGACGTATACAGACTGATAGATTTCAGATTTCTTATTCCTAAATATGAAAAAGGATTCTTAAAAATTTACATTAAGTAAAAGGACACTCTTTCACCTAATATCATTTGTACTGTTTCGACTATGCCTTCGGCTGTTACATTTTCTATGGTTCCTTTTGCTACGATCATGCTAGAAACAATGGGTTCGTCCTGTTTTAAAAATATATCTAGTACTTCGAGACAGGATGCCATATTTTGAGGCAGAATTCCACTAAGATTTATTTTGGATTGAATGTCTATCGTTTCTGCAACTACACCGACCTGTATCCGACGACCAGGTTTATATTAGGTTTATTGGAGTTTTTTTACTGAAATAAAATTTTAAATTTTACTTACGTCGCCTATTACGCCCCATTGTATGGCTAAAGCCGGATATCCCTCTTTCTTCCTTTGTTCGCAGATTCTTTCCATCACGGAATTTCCCATTCCGTAATTGGTTTGTCCAGCATTGCCTTTTCCACAGCTTACAGACGAAAATACAACGAATTGTCTGAAAGACCATAATAATAAGATAATTTTCACTTCATTTTCATTTAAGTACTTACTGTAATTTAGGACACATCAATCTGCTTACCCTGTCGAGGTTTTGAGTGGCTACTGCTTTTATTGATAAAGATTCGACAAATCCATTTGCATTTTGATTCTCAAAGAGTGCATCTTTCAGCATCAGCATTAAGTTGAAAATGGATGTTACTTCTCCGAAGTTACTTGCTTCCTGCATCAAGGAAATGCAACCTTCTTCCATTGTTGTATCTGCTGTTGAAATGTGAACGTTTACTCCTCTGGATTTCCAAGTCCTATAATTCTTCTTCAATTTAACTATGCATTAGACATACGAATAAATTACCTCAATTTTAATGCTTGGTATCCTGTTCTAACTCCTCGTTTTGATACAAGTACGATGTTACTGGCACCTCTACTAATTAACCATTCGGTTAGCTCCAAACCAAATCCTCCCAATCCACCAAGAATTATACAGCAACTTCGCCAGTCACAATAGAATCTAAGAAGTACGGAATAAGCATAAAATACTAATATTAATACGAATGAAGCTGTACCTAGGAATTCCGTTCAATATCTTCTTCGAAGGCGTTGAGACATTTTCAGATTCTTCTTCACGCAATTGAATGAGTATCTTGCCAATGTGTTTTCCAGATGCCATAAATCTAAGTGCTTGTTCCACGTCATTTTCTTTAAAAATCGTTCTGGGCAGTGGTTCAACATAACCTTCTTTCAAACCAATTTGCACGAGATTTTTCAGCATACCCTCTTCTTTAAAGCCTTCCTTCAAAAATTCATCCAACATTATACCATGAAAACTGCATCCTCTTTCAATGCATTTCAATCTTAGTGGGTTATCCTTCAATAGGTCGTATTTTCCTATTTCAAAGAACTGTCCTCTTGGGGCAAGACAACGTAAGGAAGTTTGAAGCTTTTCTTCTGCCAATGAATTTAAAATGATATCAACCCCCTTTCCTTTAGTTTCGCGGAAAATCATTTCTTCGAAGGATGTGTCTCGTGAGTTTCCAATATGGTTTTCTAATTTGAATGTAATTTGTATTTAGGCCCTTTATATCATGTAAATTATTACCTGAAATTTGAGGATATTTTTGTTTAATAAAGTCCCTTTTTGCTTCCGATACGGTTACAAAGACCTCACATCTATAATGCAAAGCGATGTTAATGGCGGTTTGTCCGGTTGCCCCAGCGCCACAATGAATTAAAATACTTTGACCAGCTTTGATTTCTCCTTTCTGAAGTTGAAATGAAAATGATCCGAAGAAAGATAAGGTTTTAGTACAAGCTAAATTAGAAATATGTCTTGCGACTTACCACGACAAGGGCATAAATAACAGTGCAGTACGTTTGAAATGAAGATAAAGCATCTTCCATGGTCCAATAATCAGGAACTTCAAATAACAAATCTTTATCTGCATCCAACATATTTGCTATAGCACCACCGTTAGCAAAACCCATCACACGCTTTCCTCTAAATTAAGAGCATGAAACGCAAATGAAACCAAGAATAGAAGAACTTACGTGTCAGTTCGTCCTACAAACTCGTTTCCTATGGTACAATATTGCCAAGGACCACTTTTAAAGTCGTCTGGGAGAGCAATTCGTCCAGTTGACACCACAACGTCTCTGAAGTTAATTGCAGAGTAGTATATCTACAAAAAAAATCTTCCGAAATGAAGAAATTTATTAAGTTATTCCCAAGTTTGGCTTACGTGGACTTTTTCTTTACTTTGTGGCAAAACTGTAGCACTGGTTATGGGACCCTCAATCCATCGCATGCTGGAAAGATCGCCTGTTGTAGTAACGTTGCTGAATGCGTGTTCGCAAGGAACGTTTTCGGGGAGGCTTAATGGAAGATGTCTGTAAGAACCCCATTTTCCTTCTTTATAAACATTAATCGTCAGTCCTTTATTGAATTGTTTTCGATAGAATATGTGTTCAATGTTAAATTTAGGCGCATCACTTAAGATAAAGTAACATTTAACGTTGAAATTACCAGGCTCCCTTCTCAGACAATTGATAAAACCCAATATCCCGTTAGATGGATCGTTTTGAGAAATCACAACCACATTTTTGTTAATTTTTAACATGGATTGTAGACCAGACAACCAATTAAGGTCTTTGTGACCTTTGTTGATGTTAATTATGGTTGGTATTTTAGATTCAGCCCTTTGCCTGAGTAAAACTAGTTTTTCGTTGCTGGTTTCGTATACACATAAGATATCGAATCCTTTTAATTTATCTTCGGTGCTTGAAGGATCGAATTTTAAATCCTCTCGGGATAAAATTAGCCCATTTTGTTTTAAAGCGGAGATTACGTGAGTATTCGTCTAAAAATAAAAAGAGTCAAAGTAGAAGTAATTGTAGGTTCCCAAATACTCACTATTATGTTTGATGTTACAACCATAGAGCAACTATTCTTCTCTTCATGCAGTGTAGTGTGTTGTTCTTTGTCATTTTCTCCATTTAAGGGTTTATCAGAAAGTACAACGACATCACTCTGAATTAACATTTGATCGCGCAAACTGTCATGGATCAATGGTCCCAATAACTGCGGTTCTTTTTCATTTAAAGCATCTGTCAGCTCTAGAACGCGTACTGTCGAACCGCGGAGGTCCATGTTTTCCAATAGTATCTGTACAATTACTTTAAGCGACTGTTCGACCGTCAATTGTGATTCAAATGGTACAAATTTGTATGTTTCTAACAATGGACTGTTTGTGTTTTTTCGTCGTGAAATGGGATTTATTCGTAAATCCCTAATTTCAATTCCAGGAGCTCTATAATAAGCTTTAATAAAATGTATTTTAATAAAAAAAAAAATAAGTTACCGAATAATCCGAGCTTCCCTGCTACCATATACTGGAATAGCTGGGTTTTCACTGTGGTTTTTCATGTATTGAGTAAGAATTTTAGGGTTAATTACTATACGTCCTATTCCAGTGGGTACGTATAAAGATTTCATTATATTCTCCACTCCCGCAGTTTGCATAACGCTATCTAGAAATACTATCCAATTGCCTGCCCATTCCACTAAACCCTTTGAACAATTCGGATCGTATTCTTTCATACTTCGAAAGGCACCTCTAAAGTTTCTGTTATTGTTTTGTAATTTGGTAATTTAGGAAACTTACGTAAATCCATATCCAGATAGTCTGAATTTTTTATATATATCATTTTTAGTAATCAGTTCTTCTCCTCTGTTTGTTCTGGAAATATTCGCTATATTTTCGAGGGAAGGTTCGCATGAATCTTCAGAAATTGAAATGTTACCACTGGCAACACTCTGGCCACTTTCTGTTACCTAGAAGAAGTATCACATTGAACAGGTGAAGACGACGTTTTAATTAGATTATCCGAATATCCCCATAAAACTATGCATATTAAAACAACAATAGTTGATTACCTCAAATCTGTGGGATGTTCTATTGACGTTTACAGAGAAGTTAATATCTCCAGTTTTAGGAACGTTAACTGCTCTTAGGATTTTAATATTTTCTAAAACAATGGGCACGTCTTCTATTTTTAACCCCTTTGCTGAGGCTATTGCTTCCCAAACCAAAAAAATATAGCCAGTAGCTGGGAATAAATTGATTCCTAAAAAGTGTGAAATGTAAAAAATGTCCTTTTAATATAAGCGAAAAATGGAACAGAATTCCCATGTTGTAAAAGGGAAGATTGTTCCGAAAGCCTCTAGGAAACATAAGTATTGGAGCACTAAGAATAAAGATTGAAGTACATCTTAGGGGCATAAGTATAAGAGGAAGATAGAAGAGCAAAAAGAACAATTCATACCATCTATTATATGTCCAGTAATAAATGACCAATCGGGATTCTGAACAGAACAGGTAACTTTATAATTTTCCATTATTTTCTCCATCCAGTTGCTGCAGTTCGGAATGTAATGATCAAGAGAGTGGTCCCATTTAATCAACGGTGAAATCATTGGCGTGCCTACACTAACAGGCCATTCTATCTTTGGATAGAGTTTTGCCAATTTTGGATTGTAGCCCAGCTGATACATTCTAAAATTTTGTTACTGACAGGTTGCTTAAGAAACAAAATTAAAATATTGTTAACAAGTCATGTACCTTCCTAACGTATTCAGTAACGAATCATCATTGCCTTCTAATGAAATTAAAGCGTTAAAATTTTTAAATAGTTTGGTTTCAGATCCTATTTCTAATACGATGGAATTTTGTGGCAAAACGGAAGAATTTTCATTTCCTGTTGAAGTTGAAAACAAATCAGTAAGGTATTCTGCGGAAATTAACTTCGGCGATTCTTTAGTTAGCCATTTAATCGATCTTTGCTTAGGATTTGGTATTATTTGCTTCAGCTGTTTTAACAGCATTGAGGCTAAAATTAGTTGTTGTAACTGTTAAAACTTTTTAAACAATATTAATTTTCACATATTGGGCGATTACGTACTTTCAGAAAGTTGAAAACCTGTCCCACTGTGCGTCTCTTTCTTTTCAACGATGCTGTTGTTGTTCTAAAACACAACTTTTTACTTTTATAAATTAAAAAAAAAAATTAGGACTACAAAGATATCTAGGAAAATTATTTCAAGGAATCAACTATTGTATACTAAAGATTAAATATTATTTGGTTTTCCAAAACTTGCCTCAAAATCTCCATTTATTTTCGAATTTACGTCTCCTAAATATAAACCGATGTAATAAGCAATTAAAATAGTTTCTTCCAGTGTTAATGTACCATCAGCATATGCTGCAGCTAATTCCCCCATTGAAACCCCATAGATATAGTTAGGAATTAGCTCCACGGCAGTTAAGATGTCTACTAGAACGATCTGTGTTACAACATTTGCAAGAATTTGTGCTAAAGTACTTTTGGGTTTCCCGTTCTGGGTTAATATTTCTTTAATTTTGATTCCCTTTGATAACAATTGCGAATCCACCCTGAAAATATTAAAACAATAGGTGAACTGGGAAAATTCGCATGCATTTGAAGGTGAGGTAACTTATTTAAAAATAACAACTAACCTTTGAAGAGTATCCGAAACCGGAGGAAACATAGCAAGCCCATCAAAATTTATCCATTTTTTGCTCAGACCACCGAAAGAAAAACATAAAGTTGGCTTTGCTCCAATATATTTACAGATTGACCTTCTACATTGTTTTGTTTTTGATAGGGTTATGTATCCTCTATATTTATGGCCAAGTATGTTGTCCCTAAATTAAACAAGTCAAAATTTAAATGTAAACGATTTTAGAAGAAATGCATACCTAAATATTTCGTGTAACAATCGTATAAATTCCGTATCTAGGTTAAGGCGATCAAAAATATACGAAACGGAAGTTTCGGTTCTTCCACTGACGCAGATTAGCTGTGGTAAATCATTTGCTGGTTCAGAACGTTTCTGTTTATGGAAACGTCGTAGTATAGCATGACCATTTGCTCCTCCGAAACCAAAACTGTTAATACCTGTAAAGTATCCTTTGTAAAAAATTAATCTTTATTGGATTAGGTATGTTACCTGCCAACCCCGAACCATTACTTGGCCATGGAATTGTTTCTTTTACAACTACTGCCTCGCCTTTATCTATGGCTTCTATGTCCTTACGTGGATACTTGTAGTTAATGTTTGGTAACAAGGTATTGTTCTCCATATTAAGTATCACCTTAAACCAACTAACTTTAGTTTTTGTTATGGTTACTTTTTCATAACCGAGTACCTTTATCAAAGAAGATAATCCAGCAGCTAGTTCTGCATGCCCAACATTTGATTTAACAGAACCCACGTATAAAGGCGATTTTCGATTTTCGCAGAAGCCTTTTTGTATGCCCTTCATTTCTTCCAAATCACCAGCAAAAGTTCCTGTTTTCGAAATGTGTAATTTCTTTAAAACTGGTATGAAGAGTTTGACAAAAGCGTAGACTTACCAGTACAGTGAGCTTCGAGATAATCAACAGTCGTTGGATTTATTCCACATTCTTGATAGATTTCATCATAGAGTTGTTTGTGATCCGCATTACTGGGATATAATATACCTTGCTCTTTAAAACCATCACAGCTTGTTTTTGCGTGGATGATCTAGTAAATTTAAGAATCTGAGAAGTACAGATCACGAGGAATCGAATAGTATGGAAAGAAGAAGAAGTTGGAAAAATGAGAAAGGATTAATGAAAACCATCTTCGTTTTCTAAACCATTATAATGAAACGGGAAATTAATAACTTACCTCAGTGTAAATCCGCTTGGCGTGTTTAGCTTTCTGCAAAAGAACTACAGGTAATGCCTCAGCACGAACATATCCGTCTGCCCTTTCATCAAAACATTTACAGATACCATCCAAACTCAAAATATTTATCCTAGAAAATGGAACATCTTCTCAAAAATATTTCTGAAGTAAGTTATACATACTTCATAAACTGCATGGAAATCGAAGGATGAAGACATAAATTCATTCCAGCAACTAAGGCATTTTCACATTTTCCACTTCTTATTGCCCTATAAGCGTGTTCTAAACCATATAATGAACTACTACAGGCTGTATCGAGCGAAACAGCAGGCCCTTCGAATCCTAAGACATAACTTACTCGTTGCGCAAGCATCGAACGTGTACACCTTTAAGTTAAAAGATTAGTTTAACTTCAGTTTTGGAGGGATATTCATTACGTTGTTATTCCCAAATTTGGAGATTTACAAGAACGATGAAGGAGTTCCATTTCTCTATCGGCAAAATGGCTGCTTACAAAGATTCCCGTTTTTGTTCCTCTTAATTCGTTTGGGTGTAATCCTGCATCAAGAAGAGCTTCGAATGAATGTTCCAGAAGCATTCTACCTGTGGCGTCCATCATATCAGCTTCTTCTTGATCGATACCTTTAAAAAAGAGCCCAAATAGCACATAATTTTATTAATAAATAGAGTGATTTATGAATATTTAAAGGTGATGTTAAATACAGTCTGTATTGTGATTTAAACGTGAATTGTCAAGCATTTCGATTTAGAGTTTACCAAAAAATTCAGCGTCAAATTTTTCAATCGAATCTATGATTCCCATCCTTCGAGGTACGTAGGGACTCTTGAGTTGCCAACGAAAATCCCTCCTATCGAGCATGTCCACCTTATTAATTAGGTTATCTCGGTACTGGTAAATATCCCTTGACATAGGGAGGCGACCAGCAATTCCTGTTCAAAAGAAGAGATTAATAACTGGGTTGATGAACGAATTTTTTCTTATAATGTACCAGATACAACTATTTCCTCTCCGGGAGCGATTTTGGCCAGTAATTTTCCAGCACGTAAAGCGCGTTCCGACTCTACATAACTTTGATTCAACCTTTTTTCTTCTATCAGTGATTGCGAAGTTGCCATTATTGCTGAAAATTATCCAGGACAATATTAAGGGTTTCTAAGCCAAAGTGGCCATGGTAAATAAGAAGCATATGTCAATAAATTACTAATTTAAGTCACAAAAACAGTATATTATGCCTTGGTCGAGTCCATATTGCAATATGGTATTATTTTATGGGGCAATGCTTATAGTAGAGCCTTAGTTCCTGTACAAATTGTACAAAAACTTATACTTAGAATAATGTTCAAAAAGCCGATGCTGCACCCGTCCAACCAGTTATTTGCAGAAAGTAAAATACTAAGCCTTGATAACCTTTATATTTACAAAGTTTGCACATTTATATATAAAAATCCCAAACTCAGAGAAAAAATCGACCACAAATATCAAACAAAATCATTAATAAATGAAGAAAGCAATATTCCACTAGTAAAAACCACTTCTGCCCAACATTTTTTAACATACAATGGTGTAAAACTATATAACTCGCTACCGACGAATATCCGAAGTCTCAATACTATCAAATTATTTACGAAAAAAGTTAACAAATATATTATGTAAAACTCTCAACAATTTAAGTCTAATAGTGCAGCGGCATAGTATAAAAATTGTGCATTTTGTGATAAAAGCATAAAATTGTTATCGTTGTTAGTACATTATATGAACATGATTTTAATATATTGGGGCACTTTGTATTGCGCATGTGTGAGATTTGGGAGCTATTTTAAATTCTGTTTGTCTTTTGTATTGAAGCTATTTTAGATTCAGCATATTTTTGGGCGTTAGAACATTGAAGTTGGCATTTAATTGTAAAAATACAGTAAATTTGATAATAAATTGATACTAACATATTAATTTATTGAAACATAATAATAAAGGGTGTCTCAAAATGAGCGCAAAATTTAATTTTTAGGGAACCCTGGAACACTCTCCTTCACATATGCATAGATCCGTGCATGACAATTTGCCTTTCTTACATTTGCAGCCTTTCTTGCATCCCTTCTTGCAACCACAACGAATTAGCTCATCACATGCTTAAGCTGCTTGAGGGATTGTTATCCACTCTGGAACATATAGGTTATCATTCACTTTACTCCAACCCCAACTTGTCACAGGAGGTAGTACAGGATTTGGAATCAGTGTCTGGCCCCAGATGTAGCAACCCTGATATATGGCTCTCTTAACATGTTGCTTGAGTGCATCTAATGTTGGTGGAATTCTTTGCACTGACCTTTTCCTTGTAAATAGTTTCTTTCTGGTTTTGTTGATATCAGTACTTGTGCTTGTGCGATCGTACAATAGTATGACGAATCTCTCTGTTGCGGACATTGTTTCCACTATGTCCAACAAAAGAAGAAACTGTGTCACATCCTTTTATCGCATGGAACATTGGCAGTGCACTGCATTTTTCAAGTCCAAGGGCATTGGCAATCTCATGTGCAGCTAAGTAACGGAACATTTTTCCATTCCCAAAAGTTAACCAAAGCTGAACATTAGCTCGAAATGTTTGCATTACCATCACTGAAAGAACCACAACATCTGTATCAACGGTACGTATTAGTATCTTGCGGTGCCCACATTGAACTACATGTGCAACGTGCAATAAAATTCGGGTGTCAGCTTCTTCGTGATTACATGGAGAAATCAAATGTAATAAAACTTGCGGTGATTTACTGAGGATCTGACCTTCACATCTGTAACAATAAGTGTCTTGTTAATCTCCCTAATGCTTCTATAACAGCTTTTGAAAGGAAGCGAAATATTTCTGTCTTGTTAATATCTACACGCAAGAAGTCCTTCCAGTTTCTTGCTATGGGTGCATTTCCAACCACACGCAGTCTCACTCCCTTTCCTCTCTTGGCTCTTGCAATACCTTTAAGAGAATTTGATTTGTAGATATCCCACACACTATCTAAACGTGAGATAATATTGTCAAACTACTTTTTTACATACGGAATGAAAACTAGGTTAGCATACTCATCAAATGTTTTGGCAATACCAGGAGACAACATATGAATGATTGCAGCTCCATCAACGACCATACTTGTAGTTATGGGTTTCTCAGTCTGTGGAACAGAAAGTGTTCCAAAGCATGTCAATAGATTACTTTTTGTAGCAATATTGAGTTTTCCATCTCGAGTTAATGAAGGAGGATATATCAGATTTTCGTGTTTGAAAAATTCTTCCAGATTTCCATTTTTGGTTTGGCAGGCAATATACAGTTGAGAAAATAGTTCAACCTCTCTTTTCATGGACATCAGTTTTGAACCTTCCTGGTGAATAAGAGGAGGTTGTTTCGAGGTATCCATGTATTCCAATGGTTTAATTCTCCTTACAAGACGTTCTTCCACAAATAATCCTGTCCAATTTGTTGTATGTCTTGTATTGTTTTAGTAACAGAAGGGGCTGCAATTTCCTTACTTTGTAGGTGCAACAGGTCCTTGCTTTTCTCTTCAAACGGGTTTCCAAAATCTTCAAACACATTCAATAATGATCGTACATCTTTAGCAAATGCTGTCTGGAAGCTCGCTGCCTGCTCATGATGGCGTGTTTCTAATTGTTTTCCTCTGTGTTTGAATGTTTTCTCAAACTCTTCAATTACTCTGACAATCTCGGGACCTGCTACCATCCATCGACGAAGGGTGTTAGCATTGTCGAGGATTCCTATAGCACCTCCTTCCCCTTTTATACAAGCGTTGTTCTGCTCGTGAGCCTGATCAATTGCAATTGCAGAAAAAGCATGTTTAGTCTTTTGAACAACAAAATGGCCATCACTGAACTTTTTGGCAATCGTTGGATGCTTGACTGATAATTCAGCCATATCTTTTAGATGAACTGGAATCCAACGAGCATAATTATATTGGTCTAATGCGAAAAAATATGTGCGAGCTCTGTTAAAGCATCTAAGTACATGTTGAAAGTGTTTTAGTGTTTTATTTATAGAAATAAAGAGTTTAGGAAAACATATAGTTAGTTTTTAGAAGTCCGAGAAATATTTATTTAAGTAGAAACGTCACCTCCAATTTTAAAATTCATACCTAGGGACACATTATGGCCGTGACATTTTTAATTTTAACATTAAAAAAAATGTATAACCAATATATCACTTGGTTTTTCGAGAAAATAATAAAACACGCTCTACAAAAACTAAAAAAACAATACAACAACCAATATTTTTTTTAAATTTAACAGCAAAATGTTTTGGGGGCATGAAAAGGAAAGCTAAAAAATATTCGCTCTTATATAAACCTTTAGAGATGGAATATGAAGTGCCCCAATATCTTAAAATTAAGTTCATATAATGTAACAATAATGATACAAATTTTATGCTTGTATCACAATAGCACAATTGTTATGAATTTTTATACTATGCCGCTGCACTATAATAGGTGAATATTAAATAATTATATTCAAAATGCTTATTATCCGCTGTCCCCGCCAACAGTGTGTGCGCAACAAATTAAACAATAGTAATTTGTATAACAAGTGTTGAAAGCACAGTTTTGCAGAACGAAAATGAAGGTTGCAGCCTGAGACGAAGTCGAAGGCTGCATTCATTTGAGTTTTGCAAAACACTTTCAACAAGTGTTATTACACACTATTTTTTCTACTCCTACAGAAGAAAGGCATTTAATTCACTATTTAATATTTTAAAGCAAATTTTATAATTTTTTGTGGAATATTAAGTATGCTCATGGAAACTATGGTCACTATGGAAATAAGTCCGTTGCTATGAAAATAAACATATCACAAATATAAACAAACTATACAGTTAACCGGCGCCATTTTGAAAGTGTGTTGCAAAGTACTTTGCAACACACTTTTGGATTTTGTCGCACAGTTTCGACAAACAATTGCTTTCAGCATTAAAAATCATGTGGAAAGATCAACTTTCAATAGTAGGAGTAGAAAAATAATTTTTTTTCTTCAAACGTCATAAAAACACGACTTTGTGTCCTTGGATACACACAGTTAAACATTCACTTTTACTCCGGGAGTAAAAGTGCCCACTTTTACTCCGGGAGTAAAAGTGACATAAAATGAACCAATGGCAACTCGTAATTTTTATTTTTTATAACAAAGCAACCCGTAGCAATGACAGCTGGTATGACGTTCATTTTTGACTTTTTTTAAATTTTCTTGCTGAATTGCTTTTAATTTATACGTTTGAAGAAAAAATAACATGTGTTATTCGGAGTAAAAGTGATTTTGTGTGCTTCGCATGAATAGTCCGACTCGCTAGCGCTCGTCGTTCAAACGTCATGCTCGGCACACAAAATGACACTTTTACTCCTAATAACACAATATACTATTTTGTGTAGTCAATGGTAAACGGTCATTTTACTTTGTAGAAAATAGTAAAGTAATGTGGCATTTTACTCGTTAGCAACCTTTACTCATTAGCAACGCTTGAGTCATTAGCAACCAATACTTTATTCCTAGCAACACAGTCTGTTTGTTTACTTGTTACTATGTACGTGTTGTAGTTGCTATGTTTCCGTACAAACATAACCTTGATAAATTTAACAAATTTGTCTAGAAAATTCGAACTTTTAGTACTTACACAAAAAATAGCGTATTCAACGCGTAAGAAAAGTGGTTTTCTAGCTCGTGAAATTGTAATTCACTAGCTAACGCTCGTGAATCTAACATTTTCCACTCGCTAGAAAACTGCCACTTTTCTTTACTTGTAGAATAATCTACTATTGTCAACAAATATATACCATGTCAAATTATTTATATTTATAAACAAATACTATGCAATTATTCGAGGCACAAACAACCATTGGGTTATGTGCCACATATGTACTAGATCCTAAGTATTTAATCTGTAAAAATGTTAAGAGAGTAAATATTATTATTATTATTATTATTATTATTATGTAGGTACCTTCCGTGGCCACCTTTGTTAATTTTCTAAAGCATAATTTTAGTTTAATGTCGATCCAGTCAGAAACAAAAAACCAAATATGTACTTACCAAGTGCAAAATAAAGCCAGGCAAGAATGAATTAATCCCGATTGTGGAATGTTCGACCTTTATATATAATGGTTCAAATGAGAAATAAATTTAGAATTTTTAATTTCATACAATTAAAAACCATAACCTTGTATTTAAATGTTGGCATTGAATATAAAAAATTTATTACCTCATTTACGTTTGTGTTAGTTTTGAAATGCAAAGGTATTGTGATTTTGTACACTCATGTTTTTGTTTTCAGAAAAGCGTTAATACATTTACAAAGTAACAAATCAATATTATCAGATTGACCCATTGTCTAACATTATAATGAGCGGCAGTGCCGTTTTACATAATACAAAATAGAGCATTTAAATTACGCATGCAATTCAGATTCTACAGGGTGTCCCGAAACTTCCACTAAAGCTTCAGGTAACCTTTTTCTATCATGAAAGATGAATACAAATAGGTTTTATTAGCAATCAGAATACAGTGAATTCTATGAGCTAATGTGTTATAATAGTTGCTATCTTCAAATCTTTGTGAATCACTTCATTTGTTATGTACCATGGGTCGTTAACTATTGTTCTTAGTATTTTTGACTGGCATCTTTGGATTACTGCGACGGTTGATTTACTAACACAGCCCCACAGCTCTATTCCATAAGTCCATATGGGTTTGATTGTTGATTTGTACAACAATATCTTGTTTTCAGTAGATAACGGGGGCCATCTTCCAATTAACCAATGTAGTTCTCTCTGTTTTAGTTCAATTTGATTTCCTTCTTTGTTGATATGTTCTCTCCAGTTTAACTTAGTATCTAAGTGCAGTACCAGGTATTTGAGTGTTGCAGTTTGTGGTATTTCTGTGTTGTTTAAATATATGGATTGGCATGGGTCTTTTCTTAAAGTGAATGTTATATGAGCAGATTTGGACTGATTTATTTTTACATTCCACTTTTTAAGCCAATGTTCTAGATTATGCAGATATTCTTGTATTAGAGTGTGTGCTTGGAGAATTTAATTGTTACTAGCCAGCATGACAGTATCATCAGCAAATGTGCCTATTGCGATGTTTGGTGAAACTGGAAGATCTATGGTAAATAAGAGATAAAGTAGAGGACTCAGAACACTGCCCTGAGGTACCCCGGAGTTGATTGGGAATAAAGCTGAAACTTCCTGTCCAACTTTTGTTCTGAAGTGTCGACCACTTAAATATGATTTAGGCAATTTGAATAATTCTGGTAGGTGGTTTTTAATTGTATACACTAGACCTGGATGCCATACTCTGTCAAAAGCTTGGCTTGCATCTAGAAATACTGATGTGCAATATTTCTTGTTGTTTAAACTATTAAGAATGGCTTGTGATATGCGATGACATTGCTGGGTGGTGGAATGGGCCTGGCGAAATCCAAATTGATAATTGGGTATCCATTTAATATCAGTTCTTTTAAGTATTAATCTTTCAAGTAATTTTGAAACAACTGATAGTAGACTTAT
Organism: Melanotus villosus; assembly: GCA_963082815.1. Classification (NCBI taxonomy): domain Eukaryota; kingdom Metazoa; phylum Arthropoda; class Insecta; order Coleoptera; family Elateridae; genus Melanotus; species Melanotus villosus. The sequence goes on from OY720426.1 coordinate 42,970,521, forward strand.
GGGACGATATGATTTTACACTATTTGGATCTTTATCATAGTCCAGTCAACGAACGCTCAATAGGGGGGTGTAGAATGCATGGAGGGTGTCACAATTTTTGACTTCGGGGCTTTGTTTGGAGTCGTTAGGAGGTAAACATACTAAAAGTCCCCGGACATAGGAGGTGAGCGGGGTGCAGGGGGGGACCGAGAAGATCCCTTTTTTAGGTTTTTTGCTTATATCTTGAATAAGGTGCGTCTTAGCGAAAAAGTTATTATATACAAAATAAAAGGTGTCAAAATTTCCCACATTTTTGGTTGGTAAAGTTTTTTTATATCTCCAACCGTTTATGCGATATCCGCTATCAAAATTCGCTAATTTTTGAAAAAAGAATATAAAAAGTATACACCATTTTGAAGGAAATTTAATCCTGTACAATTTCTTTTGTGGGAATTTCTGTAAACCGAAGAGATGAGGTGCTAGAGAGAAAAGTTTAACGAAAAACGGGAGGCAAAATATTTTCTTGCGAATATTAACGATTTTTGATAGCGGATTTCTCATAAACGGTTGGAGATAGAAAAAAACTTAAAAAAGCAAAACTGTAGGAAATTTTATCAGCTTTGATTTTGTATATAATGACTTTTTTGCTAAGATGCACCATCTTCTAGATATAAGCAAAGAAACAAAAAAAGAGACCTTCTCAGTCCCCCCCTACACCCCGCTCACCACCTATGTCCGGGGACTTTTAGTATGTTTACCTCCTAACGACTCCAAACAAAGCCCTGAAGTCAAAAATTGTGACACCCTCCATGCATTCTACAATCCCTTTATTGACTGGACTATCAGGCTTAAGAAATAAAATTATCTCTGCAATTTTTAATTTTTTGGGCCAGTATTGGATTCGAAGGATTGCATTAAATATATAGGTAAGTAATACTATACCTTTCTTTGGCAGCTCTTTTAGCATTTTTACTGTTATTAGATCCATACCCGGTGCTTTTCTTACATTCAGGAATCTTATTTCTTCTTTTATTTCTTTAGGTGTGAGATGTGACGGGATTAATTGGTTGAGTTACTGGCATGGGTGACTTTAGAATTTCTTTCGTGTGGCTGGAATATATCAGCTAGGTGTTTTGCAAATGCTTCCGCTTTCTCCTTCTTACTTTTTGCCCACTGTTCTTATGATGGTTGTTCAATTCTACGCTCGTTCAGCAAACTTTCACATGCGTGCCTTAAAGACTCACTTTTCGAACTTGTATCATAAATAGCTATTAACTGACTCTTCTCTCAGAGCTTTTAGTTTAGATTTGAGTTTGTTGCTAAGTCTGTTCAGGATATTCTTGTTTGTTGGAGTGTGTGTCTTTTGCCATTTGGCTCTTGCTTTTCTTTTTTCATCCACTAATTTTTTAATTTCTAGAGGAATATTCGTGGTGTCTTTTTTATATGTTATTTTTGGAGAAGTTTGTTGGGCTGCTTCTTGTAGTGCGTTAATGAGACTATTTGTGACTTCCTCGATTTTATTTGGATTTTTAAGCCTAAGATTTAAATTTATTGTATCTGTCAACTTGCATCTATATTCGTCCCAATCTGTTTTTGGATTATGTAGTCTAGGTGCAGATTGAATGTATATTGGGTATGAGCTGTAGGTGGCTATTACGGGTGAATGGTCCGAGGAGAAGTCATAACTAGATGTAATGTCCGTGTAAGTTGAAGAGATATCATTAGTGACGAAAAAGTCTAGTAGGTCTGGTAGTTTATTTGTATCTGTCGGCCAGTATGTTGGAGTTCCTGTAGGTAAGAATGAGTATATTTTGTCTTGAATAATATTGAATAATTCCCTGCCTTTTGTGGCGGTTATTCGGTATCCCCATACAGTGTTTTTGCTATTATAGTCTCCACCTGCCAAAAATTTGGTTCCTAAAGTGCAGAAGTAGGATTGAAATTGGTCTTTTTTTAAATTACGCCTTGGAGGACAATAGACTGCACTGATAGTTTTCTCACATGGAGGGATGTGAACACGAATTGAAGTGGCCTGGAGAAAGTCTTCGCAAAAAACTACTGATCATGGAGTTCGGAATCCAAGATCCGGCAGGGGAGAGCAATCTCATTTAGACCACAGGGCCTCCCAGGTCAGAGAAATCCCTGTGAATCGAACATAGAAATATATTCAAGTGTAAAGAAAAACATACATAGATTACTAGCTACTATGAAAATCGGAACATGGAACGTGCGAAGCCTCTATGACGCTGGGAAAACACATAACGTCATTCAGGAAATGAAAAAACTTAATGTCTCCATTCTGGCAATCAGCGAGATGAGGTGGCCCAACTGTGAGAAATGCAACATGGATAGATACCAAAAGTCGAAAAGGCTTATATTAACTTCATACCATTTTCGGATCGAGTTGCATTATTACAAATCAATACTAAACCAGTGAAACTAAATGTAATACAAGTATATGCCCCACAGAGCTAACATGACGATCAAGTGGCGAAGAAATTCTATCGAAATGTGCAAGAAGCTTTGAAGCAAACAAAAAAAAAGAAGAAATCACAATAGTTATAGGCGACTTTAATGCGAAGATCGGAGCAGGAAGGGATGGTGATGTCGTTGGAGAGTTTGGTTTGAATACGAAAGTATTGAAGAAAGATGTACAGATATAAAGACGATAACTTCAGAAATATTAAAGAGACATTTAAAACAAGAAAATACAAAAACGGTCAAAAAAACGGCAAAAAAATGGATGACACAAGATATACTGAAAATGATGGAAGAAAGACGCCAATTAAAAAACAAAGACAAAATAAAATACATTGAAAAACACAGAGAAATATGAAGAGAAATTTGAAAAGCTAAAGAAAGATAGTTTAATGCGGAATGTACTGAAATCGAAGAAATGGATAAAAAAACATGACACTTTTGCAATGCATAAGAAAATAAAAATGAACCTAGGAATTGGGCCTACAAACAATATTAACAACTTATATGATAACACTGGAAGGGTTATACAGAGTATAGAAGAAAAATTCCAAATCTGGAAAACATACATAAGTCAGCTTCTCAACGACAATCGAACTTCATCAGATGAATCAACGGTGAAATCCCCTGGACCCACTATAATACAAGAAAAAGTTGGAGAGGCTATAAATAAATTAAAGGAAAGAAAAGCATGTGGTTCAGATGACATCCCAGCTGAAACCTTAAAACTATTCAAGGAGGTCTGTCCGAAAAATCTATTAGTGTTATTCCACAAAAATTATGAATCCGGCACTATACCTTACGATTGGCTTAAATCCGTATTCGTCACCCTGCCCAAAAAACGAAATTCAAAGAAATGTGAGGACTACCGTACAATCAGCCTCATGAGTCACGTCTTAAAACTGTTCCTAAAAATAATTCACGAAAGAAAATATAGAAAAATAGAATCTAATATTTGAAACAGTCAGTTCGGATTTAGGAGCGGGATGGGAACACGGGAAGCTCTGTTTGCCCTTCCGATACGCATACAGCGATGTAGAGACGTCAGTAATGACGTGCACGTATGTTTTATAGACTTTAACAAAGCATTTGACATGGTGAAACATGACAAATTAATTAACATCTTAAGAACAACAGGTATTGACGAGGCTGACATAAGAATCATATAAAATCTTTATTACGGTCAAAGAGCATCGGTAAAAGTCGAAGGACAATTAACAGCAGAAGTAGACATCTGTAGGGGAGTAAGGCAGGGTGCGACTTGTCTCCACTTCTATTTAATATTTACTCCGAAGAAATATTTAGTAAAGCACTGGACGATATACCAAGTGGAATAAATGTCAACGGAATTTTGATTAAAACTTTGAGGTATGCCGATGATACCGTTGTCCTAGCCGATTCCCTGAAGGACTTACAACAACTTATAGCTCGAGTCATAATCGTGGGAAATGAATACGGAATAAGTCTGAACACGAATAAAACCAAATATATGGGAATTACAAAGAATGATGACGTCGACGTGGTCACACGGCTTTATGCGAACAATGTTGCATTGGAAAGAGTGGAAAGCCTTACTTACCTTGGATGATTGGTAAATGATCAATAGGGCTACAACAAGGAGATAAGGCAAAGAATAGAAAAAGCAAGAACGATATTCTTAAAAATGCGCGATGTACTTTCTAGTAATACTCTGAGTCTACCACTACGTATGAGAATAGTAGGTTAGATGCTATGTGTACTCAGTTTTACTGTGCTACGGCGTGGAGGCCTGGATACTCACGGAAGCTACTACCAAGAGAATTGAAGAATTTGAGACAGAGCATGTGACTAACAAGGAAGTCTTAGAAAGAACGGGAATGGACAGAGAACTGATGAAGACCATTAAAGTAAGGAAACTTACATATCTAGGGCACATCATGCACGAAAAATTTGTCATACTCCAACTATAATCCAGTAACTTTATACATCGAACCTTACATCAAATCTGGTAGTTCTGATTTTTTGCTGAGTTGTTTATGATGTTGACCCAATGAATAATCCAAGTTTTCGACCTCGGAAGCCGAACGCAACTTTGTCAAAAATCCAGAAAACCGCGAAATTTTCGACCTTCTTTCAGTTTTTGTCGATTTTGACTGTGAAGGACTACTTTTTCGATAATAATCTTTCAGTACTTTTTTAAAGTAGACTAAATTTGCCACAATTTGAAATAAGAATGGTCTCTATAAGCCCAATAGTTTCCAAAATACAGCCTTTCAAGGTTTCCAAATTTTTTCAAAATCTGTAATTTTTAGCAATATTGTGTTGTTTTGAGCGAATTTTGAGCATGCAGTCTACATTTTTCGAAAATTACCCTCTCCGCACTCTTTAAATGGACTCAACAGAGGTCTAAGGGGACCCACAGATGCACCCCACCTCCCCAACCGATTTGAAAATTCTGAAAACTACGATAGTTACCGAGTAGTATTGATGCACCTTTTACAGATGTAGGGATCTAATAAAACAAAATCCGAAGTATGAACAAATTATTTTTATTTGGTATTTACAAAAAAAAGTAAAAAATTAAATGTCACCCCAATGAAGTTTTGCTCTCTTTGATGGTCCTGGTTGAGCGATATTTTCAGCATCAGCAGGATCTTCTGCGGCGAGATCGTCTGTTTCTGTGTCTGTGTATAGGGGTTGGTCAAAAGTGGCAATGCAGGTTTTCTGTCCATGGGCTCGACATTTTTCGTTGGCAAGCCGAAGAGCTGTTTGTATGGTGTCATACTGCGATGGTGGATGATTGATGAATGGTAGGCATAACATTTTTGATTTTTCAAACCGTTTGTCTTTTGTCGCCTCTTCCATAAACCCACTCCATCCTATGATGTTCCTTTTTTTCCGAGCCTTGCCATATAACTATGAGATATCAGAAGGGATTTCTTCAGGTAGTGGATAAATGTTGTCTACGTTCACTATTTTAATTGTTGACTAACCTTGATTGTTTACTTGTTGGAAGGTTTCTAACTGAATAGAAGGATTTCGCTGTACAAGTTCAACAGCAGTGCACTTCGTCAGACGGGCTATATTTTCTTCGGGACATACGGAATCATAGGGAGTCACGATCATTATACCTCCCATCGCGTGGAAGGTGCCCAACCTGTCCAATGTGCTCATATTGAAATCGGCGTTATCAAATGTGAATTGCAAGAACGAAGGCAGATTTAAGATGAGCTTGTCTGGTTTGAACCCCTCTTTCCTTCACCAACACACCACTTCGCCTTCACTCAAACTCTTCTTACATATAAAACACAAACTCACAGAGGATCCGGAATCCGACATTCTGTAGATTTTGAATTCAAACGAGACGGGAAACTACGCACAACTCGTGGGCAAGCCGGACAGACGAGGAGTGAAACAAATTGGAAACTTTAAAAAGCTGTATCTTGGAAACTATTCGGCTTACAGAGACCATTGTGATTTCAAATTGTGGAAAATTTGGTCTACTTTAAAAAAGTACTGCAAGGTTATTATCGAAAAAGTAGTCCTTCAAAGTCAAAATCGACAAAAACTGAAAGAAGGTCGAAAATTTCGCTGTTCTCTGGATTTTTGACAAAGTTGCGTTCGGCTTCCGAGGTCGAAAACTTGGAATATTCATTGGGCCAACATGATAAACAACTCAGCAAAAAGTCAGAACTACCAGATTTGATGTAAGGTACCCCCCCCCCCTTTCAGGCGACAAGGTTACTGGACTACTAATCGTTCAAGGTAAAATAAACAGTAAAAGGGGACAGGGTAGAAGAACAATATCCTGGCTGAAGAACTTGCGCCAGTGGTATGGTAAAACATCCAGTGAACTCTTCCGAGTGGCTGTTAACAAAGTGTCCATCGCTATGATGATAGCCAACGTTCGCAGAGCGGATAGGGCACACAGAAGAAGAATTCAAGCCTACTGCGTTAAATATTACTAAATAATGAATAAAATGTAGCATCACTTACTTCAATCGCAGATATCTTGGAAAGGGTTAACTTTAGAGACGTTGAAATAGCATACCTTTTTTGTATAAAAAAGATGAGGTAATTGTTTTTTCCAATTAGATCTGCCCTAACTTTAAATTAAACAAAGTTGAAGTATTTTTAAGGTTTTGAGGGTGGCAATAATAGATTAGTTTAAGAGCTACATTAAAATTGAGAACTGATTATTATTTGCCGTCCCAAAAAAGTAGTTTCACCAATTTTCATAGAAATATTGCGAAACATTTAAAAAGAAAATTAAAATTAAAATTTTGACTTTGACACCCTGTATCTCCCTAAATATTAACTTTTGGACTAAGGTAATTTTAGGTAAATGGCAATATTTTGACATCACGAATTTACTATTGGTCTGTGTCCCATCACTTATGGACCACCCCGTATATAATATATGATTTTCAGCTTAATCGGAAACTCCTTCCCTCCAATTAGTCCGTTATATATCGAGATTCCACTGTATTATGATCTGTATTATCTCTTACTTCTTTTATTACGTGTTAATGTAATGTATATTATTAATATGATTTGAGGTTAATAATATTTCAACTGAACAACGTTTAATTAATTGTGTTTAATAATGTTACAAAAAGAACAACTTGACTCTAACACGTCACACACAGGAAGTAATTAATTTAAAATTAAATTCACATTGCTTGGTTACTCAAACTAAATGTAGACAACTCTAAACATTTAAAAGTCACTACTGAAATTGTTTTGTTATCCAACACTTCCTCCCAAAACAGAGTTCTGTGTAACACCAAGCATGCTACGACACTTCAAAAACTTAATTCGTGACAATGATTTTGTCAACACATCTGCAGCCTGCTCTGTACCAGCGACATGAACTAATTCCACTTCTCCATTCTGAAACTTTTCTCGAACGAAATGATATTTGATATCGATGTGTTTAGTTCTCTTATGGAATTCTGGGTTTTTGGCAAGTTTAATTGAACTTACATTGTCCATTTGGAGAGATGGGATCTGCTTCAGGCAAGTTACTTCAAGCAGAAGTCGGTTTAACCAAATAACCTCTTTCACAGCCTCGCTTGCAGCTATATATTCTGCCTCAGTTGTAGATAGGACCAGGCACCTCTGTTTTTGACTAGACCAAGAAATTGCACCACCTGAGAGTATGCAGACCATTCCCGTTCTTGATCGTCTAGTTATTGAGTCGCCTGCATAATCAGCGTCACTGTATGCCTGCAATGCTGTACTTTTTGAGTCTCCTTGATACAGCAATCCATAATTTATTGTGCCTTTTAAATATCTAAAGATGCGCTTAACAGCTTGCCAATGCGAAATCCTTGGACTGGCAAGATGCTCTGATACAACACTTACAGCGTAAGTGATGTCGGGCCTCGTTGCGACGGATAAGTACATTAGGCTGCCCACAGCTTCACGGTATGGCACCTTGTCTCCCACGGCAGGATCGTCCTCTCGGTTTTCCATAAACCCATCACATGGCGTTGCAACTGGATTAGAGTCTGCCATGTTAAAACGATCCAGGATCCTTTTGATATATGCCATTTGACCTATAAAATGGGAGTTTTTAGTGACTCGTGAAATTTCCATGCCTAAATAACAGTTTAAAGTATCCACTGTTATTTTAAATTGGTTTTTTAGAACACTGATAAAGTCTGTCACTTTGTTAATGCCATTACCAGCCACCAATCCGTCATCGACATATACCGTAACTATTATTTTGCAGTTTTCAGTTTTTTTAATAAACAAACATGGGTCTGCAGCACTCTGCTTAAACCGTTTGTCAAGCATAAAGTCCACTAGTCGTTTATTCCAACAACGGGGTGCCTGCTTGAGACCGTATATACTTTTCTTAAGCCTGCACACTCGTCCCGTACCATCATTAAAACCTTCAGGCTGCTGCATTAACACTTCATCTTCCAATTGGCCATACAGGAATGCAGTTTTCACATCGAACTGAACGAGATGCAGTCCCTCAGCTGCTGCTACACTCAAAATTGTGCGTACAGTATCAAAACGTGCTACGGGGCTGAACGTTTCTTGAAAATCGACTCCAGCTTGCTGCGAATATCCCTTCGCAACCAACCTCGCCTTGTAGCGATCAGTAGTTCCATTTGGTTTCATCTTCACCTTGAAGACCTAGCGGTTCCCAATAATTTTCTTGCCAACTGGCTGATCTACGAGGTCCCAGGTTTGGTTTTCTTTTAAAGAGGTTAGCTCTTCGTGCATTGCTCTATGCCATTCTGCCGATTCATTGGAGTTCATTGCTGTAATATAAGAGATTGGATTTAAACACTCTGCAAGCAACACATAATCGTTCAAATAGTCAGGCTTCCTGACTTCTCTACGCATTCGCCCTGCTGCACCAGTTTGTTCCATGTTAGCTGTGATCGCTTCCTCCACAACAGCATTCGGTATCACTTCTTGGTTCTGAACTTCCTCCGCAGTTCGAGTTTTATCTGCTTCATTTCGCTGTTTAGGGTCAACCAGCGGCACAGCATATTCGATTTGCTTCGCTTCTATTTTTTTCTTGGGGACAACTTCCTCCACAGGTTCACCAACTTGTTCCAATTCTTTGGTTGTTGACATCAGACGGGGCATCTTTTTTATCACTTCTTCCCCTTTAAAAATTATGTCCCGGCTTAAGATCACCTTGTTCTTTTCTGGGAGCCATACACGGTAACCGTCCTTTTCTCCACAGTAACCAACAACATGACCAGCAACGCTCTTTTTATCGAACTTTCTTCGCTGTTGCTTCGGAATATGTACAAAACATTGGGTACCAAATATTCTTCAATGGTTTAAATCGCTGCTGTCTTTATTACACCATAGGTTAAACGGTGTCTTCGTTTTCACTGGCGTTGGTCCTATCCGATTTAGTGTGTATGCAGCTGTATTTACGGCTTCTGCCCAGAGCTTATAATTGGTAAGTTTTTTGCATGTATCATACTGCGTGCACTTTCCACTAAAGTTCAATTTTCCCGTTCGGCACTACCATTTTGTTCAGGTGTATATGGCATTATTATACGTAAATTGATGCCTTTCGTATTGAGAATGGCCCTTACGTTTGAATTATCGAACTCTTTACCGCCATCGCATAACAGTTCTTTTACAGTGTGACCAGCTGTACTAGCTTCGTTGAGGTATGTCCGTAAACATTCCGCTACTTCAGACTTTGCCTTCAAGAAAAACACTCTACGAAATTTTGAATGATCATCTTTAAAGCATACGAAGTACCTGGCACCTCCTACAGAATTTTCCTGCATAGGCCCGCATACATCTGCATGCACCAGTTCACCTGTCACGGTTGGTTTCTGTGTTCGTACTCCAAAGCTTGCTCGATGTTGCTTACCATAGACGCAACCATTACAAAATTCTTCGTCCACTTGCACGTTAACATCACGACCTTTTAAAAACTGCTTTACATGATTCTTACTCTGGTGGCAAAGTCGTTCATGCCACAGCTACAGCGTGTCTGAAGTCGAAGCAACAAATACACTTGCAAGAGGTTGTGATTTGCATACCCTCATGTTTAATTCACAAAGACCTTTACCTGTCTTTCTGCCACATAACCGCACCGTATTGTTTTTTACGAATACACAGTCTTTAGCACTAGCTTTAAATTCAAAACCTTGGTCTATTGTTTGTCCAACAGAAAACAAGTTTTTGCTTATTTTAGGTACGTACCACACATTTTTTAAATGGTTCTGTATCCATTCATTATTAATACGCATTTCTACATTTATAATTCCCTGTCCATAAGCATAAATAATATCACTATTACCTATCTGTACCGGCTTCGGTATAACGAAACGTTCATACGTCACAAAGTACTCTTTGTTTCGCGTCATATGCGCAGACGCACCCGAATCGGCGATCCACTTTTCGTCATTACCCGACGTACCCACGAAAGCTTCTCCCACAGCAGCACCACCTTTTGAATTTTTCATTCCACTCGAAATGCCCCCTTGCGATCTCTTGTTGCAATCTCTGGCAAAATGACCAACTTTATGACACTTAAAACACTTATATATGCGTCGTTCTTTGTTCTTGTTCGTTTTAGCGCCTACGTCTTCATTACCAGATTTGACCACTAACGCATTACAATCGCCAGACTTCTTAGGTAGCCGCATCTCGATTAATCTGAGCCTCTTCGTCAACTTGTTTATTGTTCGATCTTCCAGTGGAATCGACTCCCACACACTTTTGAATTCGAAATATTCTGCTGGCAGCGTTGACATTATACGACTCATGAGGAGTAAATCTGGAAGTTCAGATTTTACTAAACATTTTAGCTCATCATTTAATTCACTAAAGTTGCGTTGGAGGCGTGCAATATGAGTTGCGATGTCTTCAGATGAGTCCTTCGCACACGTGAAAAACTGCTCCATGAGCCTATCCACTCTTTGACCCGAGCTTTGTTCATAAACGGATATTAATTTTTCCCACGTGGCCCTTGCTGTCTCACACGTAGCAACTAAGTCAACATTGGCATCATTCATGCTGCTCACTAGGATCAACTGTGCCAATGCGTCATCTCTTTTAAAAGCCTTTAATTCAGCTTCATTCGCTTTACGAGTAACCTCTGAAACTTCTGCACCTTCTTCCGGCGTCGACTTCACAGGGCGAGTTCGCCCACCATTAACGACCTCGTGCACATCTTTGTGTTGAAGGAGCAGCTGAATTTGTTTCCGCCATTTAGTCCAATTGCTGGCACCTTCCAGTTTATCTAGTTGCCCTTTAAAATCCATCGCGTCTCCCGTCGATATTGAAATTGAAAACGATGCAGATCGCAGATTTTTCGTAACACGTGCTGCGCACCGAACCTCGCCACACTTTTTTTGTTACACACACAAAAGAAAAACGTGTTCAAATATAGAACTCCGCAGTTATAGACGGCCTGGGCCCATAACCTAATATGATTTGAGGTTAATACTATTTCAACTGAACAACGTTTAATTAATTGTGTTTAATAAAGTTACAAAAAGAACAATAGACTCTAACACGTCACACACAGGAAGTAATTAATGTATGTATGTATGTAATCCTTAACCTCTTATACCTTTCGGTGTTGAGGCTGGTGCGTTAGCGTATGTGGTCTTAACGCGTGAAATGCACAATCCGGCCCGCATGCGAGTCACGTGATTAGTGCGCCGTTTTTTGCCTGCATACAGCACCATGTGTATAGTGTATGTGTGTGTACGTATCAACGAAATAAAAAAAGAAGGAAGGACCATAACACCAACAGTATGCAATTTAGATGGTGTCTCAATATGGCGGATTTTAGAAAGCTCATTGGCTGAGAACACTAAATACGTCAACTGTCAAAGACAAAAACGTAAACAAACAGTTAGACTACCAATAAAAACTCGTGCCGGTTGGTGTTTCAATATGGCGTGTGTGACGTATTTCCGTTACACTTGTAGTTATGCACCATAATACCTTAGTTTCCTTCCTTCCTTTTTTATTTCGTTGGTACGTATAGAACCTTGTTACTCTACCTCGTAGGTCTGTATTCGGAGGAGAGCGTCGTTAATTAGGTGCCCAATGACGAATGGTCACCAGAGTTCAATACCGATCTCCGGGAAAACTTGCACCCAGCGAGATTCGAACCGGGGACTAGCGTAACGCTAGCCTGACGCTCTTACCACTGCGCCACCCTGGTCCTGGAAGTAATTAATTTAAAATTAAATTCACATTGCTTGGTTACTCAAACTAAATGTAGACAACTCTAAACATTTAAAAGTCACTACTGAAATTGTTTTGTTATCCAACAATTATATTTTTATTTTCGGTTGTTCATTTATTATACAGTCTGTCTGAAACTAGCCACATAGGTACTGATCATGTTCCATATATCCAAAACAACTAGCAAATTTTTACTTACAAAATATACAACAAACAAACAAACAATATTTGTTGCTTGTGATGTATGCCTTCTATGCATAAAAATATAATAGCCTATGTGGCTAGTAAAGCCAGACAAAGTGTATGTATTTTGTAAAAATCAAAATTTGTGTGTATTTTTTTAAAATTATAATCAACAACAAGGGAGGAGGGTCCCCCGACCATGCTTGCGGAAGGACCCGATATTTCTAGCTACGCCACAGAGAAAACATCTAACAGTTTAAACTTTATTTTTAAAAATATTAATTAAACATGTTTTATTAATAGATTTAAATTATTCTGAAAATCTGCAATGAATCTTTAACCAACATCTCTCGTCATCGTACTAGTATCTCCACCTTTGTTCTCTAAAATTAAACTATTTTACATTTAAAACAAACTAATAAGTAAAACTACTTTACCGTCACTATTATTACTGCTGCTAATTGATTTTAAAGAATTTATACTGAAGATATCGTCCTTTAACTCCATCTCTACGGGAGGTTGTCTATCAATTCTGCCATCTTCATCTTGCAATCTGGGCAAATCGTTACCATATCCTGATGAAGGCATAGGTTGTGCCATCATTGCCAGTAAATCCCGATTTTTTATCAAACAATACACAGTACACACAAACGATACCATATACAAAATACCAAACATAAACATAATCATGTCTGAAATTATAAAGTTTCTTTTAAACGATTTTCATAACTTCGTAAATTCCTACTTACCAAATGTATTTTCGAAGAAAAATGTTCCTAAAATTATCACGTTAGAGGACCTTTGATATTTCAGTATCCTACTTACCTTGTGTCGTTTCAGTTTTATTTTTCATTATATCTGCAAAATTAGAATAGTTCCTGCAACTTACTATATTTTAAAAATGTTTAAATGGTAATGAAGTAATGATGAACCAAAAGGAGATCAATGGTTTAAGTAGTTGCAAGGTAGCAGCGAATCGCATGCAAGCTATAAATATTGATTGAAAGCCTAATTAGTTTAACAAATCCAGTTAAGGTGCGGTAATAAAGCTTTGGCGTATGTTTGGGGGTTTTATTTATAAACTTCTTGGAATTTGTTTTAGACAACCTCATTGGAAGTTCTCCTAAAATTAACACATATTTCCCAACGATGGCTTTAAAATACAATGTTGTGGCAGTGGATGTAAGTTCAAATTTACTATCAGAAGATAAATTCAATGCATTTTTATGACTACAAAAAATAACTAACCCAAATTAAGACAGGTAGCTTTATTTTACTAACATGTTTCAATTACGATATATGTAATTAGTTTTAGGTGCTTTCTTTGGCAATTACAAAACTCACGGCATATTTTACATTTTATTATTTTCTCTTATTTAAACTACAAAGCATTTCAGTAAATTATTATTTTGGCGTACTACTAAGTTTATGAAGTACTTCGCAACAAATATTGTTGATGGTATTCGTAACTTCTGGATTTCTTAACATTGTAAAGTGGTTACCCTTCAATCTAACTACGTTTACTTGATTTTCGCATAGTTCTTGCATTTTATTCTCATATTCTGTTGCTTGTGTTTCTGACCGAGATGATTTAAATACATAAAGTTTAGACCTTAACTTGTTAATCCTTGGTTTATGCGTAAGAGCGGATAATCCACGAAAACAGTAAATTCCAATCATTTGTGATTCTTCTGTTTTAATTATGTTTCTTACTTCTTTATCCATCTTGCTGTCATCCAAACTATCTTTTAATATTTTTCCCTATAATAAGAACGAAGAGTTTGTTTTTACAGTTAAAGATTTCGTATTTAAAATTACTGACTCTAATTTCCAGAAAATCATCCCACGAAAAATTGGGATGAGTCTTTCTAAAGATTTCGTATCCAGGTTTGAACAAATCGAGAGGGAAGTTCGTCAAAATACTTTTCACCAATTGCTTCAGCATATCCTGAGTGCCGTCTAGTAAGATAATAGATCCAGTGTATCCTTGCTTTTCTAACAATGAAGCTAACTCTATCACAACGACAGCCCCATATGAATGCCCCGCTAATACGAATGGAGTTGATTTCGAGAGATTTTGTTGAATGTGCTAAAAACAAATAACGTCAATTAAAACCTTCCCCAAAATGATCGATTTAGATTTTACTGGCATTAATAATTTGGCTTCGTTTTCGATAGTCAAACCTTCTTGGCATTTACCATACTGCAAGCAAAGAACGTGGGCATTTATATTCGAAGCCAAAGCCGAGAAAGGTTTCGGTGATCCAAAAACTCCTGGTATCAAGAAAAGTGTAGGTACATCCGCCGCGTTTTCACTTGCACAACTTGGTATTCTTATTATGGGATAGCTCAAATCTTCTGCTTGGTTTATCATTCCTTGTATTACATAAAACAGCTCCTTTGGGTTATCATCGACTTCGCTGTGATCTTCATTTTTTGTACATTTCTGTTCTGAAATTTCCTGAAGCCTAAACAAAAATTCAGTGCAATAAATTACAAACTTTGAATTGGAATTGGTAATAGGCGGTGAGATTACTCACTCAGCAAATGTCATTTGTCTTAAATCCTCCGTGGAAAATAACAATTTGTGTTTCTCCAAAGCTTGCTTTATAGTAACAACGGATATAGAATCCATTCCTAGTTCTGAAAATGTCGCGTAGAGACTTATAGACTTCAAGTTACTTATACCTGAAAATGAAGGCAGGTTCCTGAACCTCTTGAATCAAGCAAACGGGCACGTTTTTTACCTAATATCCTTTGCACAGTTTCGATTACACCTATAAATCTTACATCTTCTACAGTTTCTTTAGCTAAGATTATGCTGGAAACAACGGGCTCATCCTGTTTCAGAAATATATCCAGTATTTCTAAGCAGGATGCTATACTTTGAGATAAAATTCCACTAAGATTTGTTTTGATTATTTTGGACCGATCTTCGTTTACATCCGAAACTACACCGACCTGAAAATGTTAACCACCTTTTGGTGTTTCCATAGGAATACTTACCTAAGAACGGTTTTGTTTCTTTAATTTCTTTTAAACCCAATTAAAATTAAAAAACAAATTAGAAAAGAACAACAACAAGTAAAAGAGTTAACGGAGAGAAACGAAAAACTGGAAAAGGAATTACAAGTAGCAAACACGAGAATAGAACAGTTAGAAAGAGATAAAAAGAAGAAAAATATAGCCACCAAGGATTTTCCAACTCACACGAAAGGTGATAAGTTATTAAGAGAGCAATTGCACAATTTCATCACAACTAAGCTGGAAGTAAACACCAACATAAATAATGCGGATAAAATTGGAGAATTGTCAAGAAAATAGATACTGTGACAAATAATCGAAGGATACTGAAGAATAAGAAAAATTTGAGCAACATTGAAGATTACAAGATATACTTAGAATCAGATATGATAAAGTTAGAGAAATACAACACATAATACGGGAAAGAGCAATGGAAGAAAAAAATGAAAGTAAACAGGTGATAGTCCGTTATATGAAGATAAAAATAAATGATAAATGGTGGAAATAGGACAGTGGAAGAACGGTTATATAAAGGAGAAAAAAAGAAATTCAACGTTATTTCATTCCACCCCGGAGCGATTTTAGGAGGGCAGAACTCCTCTTCAGCCACGGAGAACGGACATGTAAGGATAAAGAGCTTATAGGTGGAAAATTACCAGCCCCGGTATTTACCTCGGAGATGGTTAACTCTGTTGAATCGGAAAAACCACCCAAAAACTCGATTCAAGGCAGTCGGCAGTGGGGTTCGAACCCGCTACCTCCCGAATGCTACGCGTGTGCAAGGACAGGAATGCAGTTGGCCACGCAGCTCGGTATATAAAGGAGAAGAGAAATGGAAAAGCAATAACGAATGGGAAACACTAAGCAGGGCGGAATATGGATAATGGACAAGGCAATGAGAATGGATATGAATAAGGAGATAACAAATAAAAAAGAAAAACAACAAAGAAGGATCGAAAGAAAGAGACCCAAAAGAGAAGTCAGGAAAAGGTAGAGAAAACATGAAATCATGAGAGTGGATATATGGAATGTGGGTAGTATAAAAGCTAAAGCCGAAGAAATAGTGGAAGAAATGATGTAATATGAAAATCTTATGAATTACGAAAAATAAAGAAAATTGAGTTATGATTAGAATACTTAAGGGATATTGGATATTTTGGTCTGAAATTAATAAGAAAAAGCGAAAGAAGGTGTGGGATTAATAATAGCACCAAATCGGCTAAACGACACTATGAAAGAGAAATATATAAATAAAAGAATGTTGAGTGTAGAATTCAACTGTTAGAAGAAGAAACAAGGACTATAATAGTTGTATATGGCGAGAACGAGAAAGCATGTAAAGAAGAAAAGGGCATTTATTTGGAAAATTACAAGAAAAAATAGATGAATAAGGGGGAAATAAATTAATTATAGGGGATTTAAATGGACGAGTACCTATATAGGAAATAAAAAAATATATATGGGAAAAGAAGAAGAAGCTAAAGATAATAAAGGAGGGAGAATAATAGAAATAAGCATACAGAACGATTTAGTGATAGTCAATACAGAGTTCAAAGACAAGGACATACAAAAATATACAAAAATGGAACAAAATAGAAAAGAAAAGTCAGTAATAGATTATTTCCTGATAAACAAACAGAAATGGAAACATGTATCTAAAAGACGTGAAAGTACAATATAAGCGGAAATCGGAAGTGATCACTATCTAGCATGGGTCTAATAAGACATAGACAAAAGAAGACAGAAAGAAAACGAGAAAATAAAGATCTATGAACTTACAGAAATATGTATAATGTCGAAAGAAATACTAAGAGCTAAATAGAAAATTTAATGAACAAAGAGAGATAAACGGAATAGACGAAAAATAGAGATTAAAAAAAAATATTAGATGCAGCAAAAAAGAGTTGTGGAACAGCGAAAATAAAAAATAAGTATATGAAGAAGTCGCCGGCGGTGGACTATGCAATTAAAAAGGTAAAGGCCAAAAAGGCAAGTGGAAAAGGTACCTAAGTACTTACAAAAAGAGCAGAAGACTACGACAGATATAAAGAAAAACGGAAAAAAGTGAAGATAGCAGTGAAAAAAGCAAATTATGGATAAGATTTGGTCAAAAGATGGCTGTAAATTATAGAAATAATCAAAAATTATTTTATGGTACACTAAAGCAACCGAGAAAGAAGAAAAAATATAGTATGATAAATATAAGGAATAAAGAGGGGGACATAATTAACTAAATTTTGAAGAACTGACGAAGTCTGAAACCAATACGACAGATTAAGAATGAGAAAAACCAGAAGAAATAAATGACATACAAGAAGTAGAACTAGAAGAAGCCGTAAAAAAGTAAAACTAGGAAAAGCGCCAGGAAGAGATAACATTGAAAATGATGAAGTACATGGAAGAAGAAGGGACAAAGCAAATAACTGGATTATTAAATGACATAATAAACAATATAAAAGTATCAAAAGAGTGGAATTCGGGAATAATACTACTTATTTATAAAAAAGGAGTTATAGAGGGATAACGCTATCCAGTGTCCAGGAAAGATACTGCCGATAATAATGGAGAAAAGAATAATAAATCAAATTGAAACAATAATATAAGTTACTCAAAGTGGATTTAGAAGTTGGATAAGTAGGTACACAGGACTTAATATTCACGATAACACAAACCAGTGTAAAACTAGTTAGTCCAGTCAAATGGTAATTCGACTTTGCATTTTGGGTAGGCAGCGATTTTGTTTATCGATGTATAGAGGGGTCAGTGGTGAGTCTAAATCAGGGTTTTTGGGGTGGTAACCCCATCCCCCCATTCGGCTGCAATCTTTAAAAGAAGGGTTAATTAGCTTTTCGGCTATATCTCTGTAGTCGTGAGTCTTACAAAAAGTTTGTGTAAAGCTTTTTTGAAGAGAATCATATTCTCTAAAATTTCTATTAATAGCTTTTTTTTACGTAGTATAAATAATAAAAGAGTTATAAGCCAGTAAGTTTTTGTCTTTTCCGGCTTATAACTTTTTTATTATTAATGCTATGTAAAAAAGTTATCAATAAAAATTGAACACAATATGATTCTCTACAAAAAAGCTTTATACCAATTTTTTGTGAAATTCCAGAATACAGAGATATAGTCCAAAAACCAATTAACCTTCATTTTCAAGATGGCGGCCAAATGGAGGAGGTTACCACCCCGAAAACCCAGATTTAGACTCACCACTGACCCCTTTACGCACCCATAAAAGAAAATAGCTGCCTACCCAAAATACAAAGTTTGCCTGTTTATTTCGACCATTTGACTGGACTAAATACGTAAAAACAGGAAGACTATTTAATATGACGAAAACACTATTTTTGGAAGGGAAGAAATGCAGAAATAATGAAAAAAGTAATAAGACCGACAATACTGTACGAGTACAGTATCTAGTAAAATATGGAGCGTATCAGAAAAACGTAAAATACGAGTAAATGCAATGGAAATGTGATTTTTGAGAAAAATACAAAAGAAAACAAAACGGAATAAAATACGAAGCGAAACATACATAATATGACAATTACAGATTGAATCAGAGATGCCAAGGAAAAATAAAAAGGGAAGACCGAGAAGAATTAATATGGAACGATGGAATAAAGGAGGAAGCTGAGAAGAAGGGCATAGCATGGGAAGGAATCAGGCAACTAACCCTATATAGAACAAAATGAAGAGAAAAGTATCAACTCAACTCCACTCCGTCTTACAGCTAACGGTAAAAAGGCAATAGGATTAAGTAATGGAGTAAGTAAGTAACTTATTTTAATACAGTTAAATGGATGATGATAGTAAATCACACTTACATCACCTACTAAACCCCACTGTATAGCTAAAGCTGGATATCCATCTTTCTTCCTTTGCTCGCAGATTCTTTCCATCACGGAATTTCCCATTCCGTAATTAGTTTGTCCCGCATTTCCTCTTCCACAGGTTACAGACGAAAACACAACGAACTGCCTGAAAACCCACTGTCGATAAGAATAGTTCCATCTCCACTTTCATTTAAATAAACCTACTGTAACCTAGGACACATCCACCTGCTAATTTTATCGAGGTTTTGTGTAGCCGTTGCTTTTCCGGATAAACTCTCTACAAAACCCTCTTTATTTTGATTTTCAAAGAGGGCATCTCTCAATATTAGCATTAAATTAAAAATTGATGTTATCTCCCCGAAAGTGCTTGCGTCCTGCATCAAAGAGATGCAACCTGCTTCCGTTGTTGTGTCTGCTGTTGAAATCTGAAGATTTACCCCGCTCGATCTCCAAGTTCTACAATATTTCTTCAGTTTAATTATGCATTAAACATACAAACAAGTTACCTCAATTTTAATGCTTGATATCCTGTTCTAACTCCCCGTTTTGATACAAGTACGATGTTACTAGCACCCCGACTTATTAACCATTCGGTTAGCTCCAATCCAAATCCCCCTAATCCTCCAAGAATTATACAGCAACTTCGCCAGTCACAGTAGAATCTAAGAAGTATCTAGTAAACATAAAATATTAATATTAATACGAATGAAGCTCTACCTAGGAATTCCGTTCAATATCTTCTTCGAAGGCGTTGAGACATTTTCAGATTCTTCTTCACGCAATTGAATGAGTATCTTGCCAATGTGTTTTCCAGATGCCATAAATCTAAGTGCTTGTTCCACGTCATTTTCTTTAAAAATCGTTCTGGGCAGTGGTTCAACATAACCTTCTTTCAAACCAATTTGCACGAGATTTTTCAGCATCCAACCTTCTTTAAAGCCTTCCTTCAAAAATTCATCCAACATTATACCATGAAAACTGCATCCTCTTTCAATGCATTTCAATCTTAGTGGGTTATCCTTCAAAAGGTCGTATTTTCCTATTTCAAAGAACTGTCCTCCTGGAGCAAGACAACGTAAGGAAGTTTGAAGCTTTTCTTCTGCCAATGAATTTAAAATGATATCAACCCCCTTTCCTTTAGTTTCGCGGAAAATCATTTCTTCGAAGGATGTGTCTCGTGAGTTTCCAATATGGTTTTCTAATTTGAATGTAATTTGTATTTAGGTCTTGTATATCATGTAAATTATTACCTAAAATTTGAGGATATTTTTGTTTAATAAAGTCCCTTTTTGGTTCCGATACGGTTACAAAGATATCACATCCATAATGCAAAGCGATGTTAATGGCGGTTTGTCCGGTTGCCCCAGCGCCACAATGAATTAAAATACTTTGGCCAGCTTTGATTTCTCCTTTCTGAAAAAAGAGAAACCTAATAGTTGAAAATGATCCCAAGAAAGATAAGGGTTTAGTACAAGCTAAATTAGAAATATGTCTGACTTACCACGACCAGGGCATAAATAACAGTGCAGTACGTTTGAAATGAAGACAAAGCATCTTCCATGGACCAATAATCAGGAACTTCAAATAACAAATCTTTATCTGCATCCAACATATTTGCTATAGCACCACCGTTAGCAAAACCCATTACACGCTTTCCTCTAAATTAAGAAAATAAAACACAAATTAACCTATGAATAGAATAACTTACGTATCAGTTCTTCCTACAAACTCGTTTCCTATGGTACAATATTGCCAAGGGCCACTTTTAAAGTCGTTTGGGAGAGCAATTCGTTCAGTTGATACCACAACGTCTCTGAAGTTAATTGCAGCGTAGTATATCTACAAATAAAAAAAAAATCTGTCGAAATGAGGAAATTTACTAAGTTATTCCAAAGTTTGGCTTACGTGGACTTTTTCTTTATTTTGTGGCAAAACTGTAGCACTGGTTATGGGACCCTCAATCCATCGCATGCTGGAAAGATCGCCAGTTGTAGTAACGTTGCTGAATGCGTGTTCGCAAGGAACGTTTTCGGGGAGGCTTAAAGGAAGGTGTCTGTAAGAACCCCATTTTCCTTCTTTGAAAACATTAATTGCCAGTCCCTTAACGAATTGTTCTCGATAAAATGCGTTTAAAATATTAAATTCAGGCGCATCACTTAAGATAAAGTAACATTTAACGTTAAAATTACCAGGCTCCCTTCTCAGACAATTGATAAAACCCAATATCCCGTTAGATGGGTCGTTTTGAGAAACCACAACCACATTTTTGTTAATTTTTAATATGGATTGTAGGCCAGACAACCAACTAAGGTCTTTGTGACCTTCATTGATATTGATTATAGTTGGTGGTGTTGAAGTTTTAGATTCAGCCCTTTGACGGAGTAAAACTAGTTTTTCGTTGCTGGTTTCGTAAACAGCTAATATGCTGAATCCTTTCAATTTATCAGTGGTGGTCAAAGTATCGAATGTCAAGGCTTCTCGGGATAAAATGATTCCATCTTGTTTTAAAGCTGAGATTATTTGAGGAATTAACTAAGAACAACGCAGTCAAAGAAAAAGTTAGTTCGATGCTTAAACACTCACTTTGATGTTTTGCAGAATGTTTGATATTACAACCATGGAGCAACTGTTCTTCTCGTCATGCAGTTTAGTATGTTCTACGTTGACATTTGTCACTTTTTGGGGTTTACCAGAAAGTACTACAACGTCACTTTGAATTAATGTTTGATCGCACAAACTGTCATGGATCAATGGTCCCAATAACTTCGGTTCCTTTTCAAATGAGGCATCTTCTAACTCTACAACGCGTACTGTCGAACAGCGGAGATCTGCATTTTCTAACAATATCTGTATAATCACTTTTACGGAATGTTCCACCGGCAATTGTGTCTCAAACGGCACATATTTGTACGTTTCCAATAATGGATTGTATAGGTTTTTCCGTCGTGGAATAGGAGTTACTCTTAAGTTCCTAATTTCAATTCCAGGAGCTCTGAAACAAGCATTAATAAAATTTATTTTAAAGCCAGAATCCTAAAATTACCGAATAGTGCGAGCTTCTTTGCTACAATACACTGAAATAGCTGGGTTTTCACCAAGGTTTTTCATATCTTCGGCATGAATTTTAGGGTTAATTGCCATACGCCCTATTCCAGTGGGTACGTATAATGCCTTCGCTACATTCTCCACTACTGCGGTTTGAAGAACATTATCCAAAAATGATATCCAGTTGCCGGTCCAATCTACCACAGCCTTTGAAAATTTTAAATCGTATTCTTTTATACCTCGAAAAGCACCTCTAAAGTTTCTGTTATTGTTTTGTATTTTGGTAATTTATTAAACTTACGTGTATTCATATCCACATAATCTGAATTTTTTATAAATGTCATTTTGTGTGATCACCATCATATCTTCTTTTTCATTTGACACGCTAACATCTAGTAAACCTTCTGAAGATATTGTAGAAAAATCTTCAGATAAAGATATGCTCCCACTGGCAACACTTTGACCATCTTCTGTTACCTACAAGAATTTTCTTATAAAACAACCGAAGATGATGTTTTAAGTGGGTTGTGTGAACGTCCCCATAAAAGATTACCCATTTAACAACATTTGTGGATTACCTCAAATTTGTGGGTTTTTCTATCAACGCTTATCGAAAACTCAATGTCTCCAGTTTCAGGAACGTTAGTTGGCCTTAGAATTTTAATATCTTCTAAAATAATGGGCACATCATCTATCTTCAACCCCTTTGATGAGGCTATTGCATCCCAAACCATACAAATATAACCAGTAGCTGGGAATAAGTTGATTCCTGAAAGGTACGCAAATATACTCGTATTTGTTGTAAAACCGTACATTTTTATATATGTATGTAGGTAATCGTTAACCTCTTATACCTGTCGGTGTTGAGGCTGGTAAGTTAGCGTATGTGGTCTTACGCGTGAAATGCACAATCCGGCCCGCTCTGCGAGTTACGTGATTAGTGCGCCATTTTTTGCCTACATATAGCACCATGCGTATAGTGTATTTGTGTGTACGTACTACGTATAGAACCTTGTTTCTCTACCTCGTAGGACTGTATTCGGAGGAGAGCGTCGTTAATTAGGTGCCCAACGACGAATGGTCACCAGGACTCGATACCGACCTCCATACTGCAGGAAAAATCCTGCCCCTGGGGAGATTCGAACCGAGGACTAACGCAAGGCTAGCCTGACGCTCTACCACTGCGCCACCCTGGCTCCTTAAATTTTTATATATAACAAGTTAATTAAATCTAGAGTCCCAGCGATAGATCATTATGAAGAAAAACGGAATGGAATCCTCTTTTTGATAGAGTGAAAGGCCAAAAAATTATAAAACTGGCGGGTGTTGACAAACCGGTAGAAAGAAGTTAAAACAACGTTTTACGGGTTGAGACCGTATCATTGTCGAGAAAGAAAAACTCAACGTTTCGCCCACTTTTTTAAGGGGCTGCATCAGGAGAAAACATGGGGCACTAAAATAGCATGACAACTCAACGTGCGAACCACGGCAGAGGTGAAAGTCTAGAGAAGGTTTTCGCCTTTGGCTTAGTTCACACGTTGAGTTACCCTGCCCTTTTAGTGCCCACTTTTTCTTCCTGTTGAAACCCCTTTTTCGACCTGCAAAATGTTCATTTAACACTGATATTGACCTTGGAAGTCTTCGAATTCATGATAGAAGGAAGTATTGGGAGACCACGAATATCTTAATATATGACAACCAACAGGTTATAAGTCTAAGAAGAAGAAGCATACCATCCAGAACACATCCTGTAATAAACGACCATTCAGGATTCTCAACAGAACAAATAACTTTATAATTTTCCATTCGTTTTTCCATCCATTTACTGTAGTCCGGAACATGGTAATCAACGGAGTGGTCCCATTTAATCAACGGTGAAATCATTGGCGTGCCTACACTGACAGGCCATTCTATTTTTGGATAAAGTTTGGCTAATTTCGGATTGTAGCCTAGCTCATACATCCTGAAAGAATCGTTTTTTCAGGAAGTTTAAACGGACCCAATTTTATTATTTTGGTAACTTACCTCCCTAAGACATTTAGTAAAGAATTTATATTACTTTCCAATGAAACTGAATGCACAATAGGATTAGAAATTTTACAATTTTCCGTTTCGCATCCTATTTTTAACAGGAGAGAATTTCGAGGTAAAATAATGGACTTTCTAATTTTAGTAGGGGGCGCAAACAAATCAGAAAAGAATTCTGCAGAAATGAACTTGGAGGATTCTTTAGTTAGCCACTTCATCGACCATTTCTTGAACTTCGGTATTATTTGCTTCAGTTGTTTCGTTAACATTGATTCTTAAAAATAAAAAAAAACGATTTAGCTAAAAATGCGACATATACCTACATCAATTACTGCACCAGTGGCGTGGTTATGTGCTATTCACGTTTAAAGAAACTATTTTCTGTATTTATTTCGCGTACAGGCAGTGTAGGTAAGCGTGAACACTGCTGAACAGCTAATAATTACTCCACTGATGACGGTAATCGCGGTATAGCACGCGATTACTTACCATTGCAAAGTTGAAGAGCCACCCCGTTAGCAATCACTTGTAAGCAACTTTCTTCCTTTTTGTTGCCTTTGCGGTTCTGAAACACAGTCAAATCTTTAGGTGTGCAGTTCTCCGTTTCTTTATTAATAAAAGATATTCGAAGAATTTAACTGGTGGTTGACTGGCATTCAAAGTGAAATATACGCGTAAATCTTCCCCGATAATTAACTCAAATTATATGAGCATTATCGAGTAAAATTTATACTGCGAAGGAAAGAAAGTGTACTGGAAGTGCATCGAAAGTATTGTGACCTCCAAGCTGTTTTGACGGGGAGCAGTGCACGATGGATAAACCGACCCCAATGTACAATATCAATAATCAAAGCGCATTCGGGCAACCACTAGAAAATAATAATGGGGAACGAAACGAAATGAAATTAATGAATTGAAAGAAAATCAACCAGACTACCGTGATCTAATCAGGGAATTAACTGGGGAGAACAAGAACATCTTCTTTCTTCGTCTTACAGTCAAAACCTAGGCCGATGGCTCAACCACAAGAAAATGAGAACAAAAATTCAAGAACTTGACTCAAAAATAGAACAAATGGAAAGAGATATGAGAAAAAACGATATAGGGATATCAGGATTAATGGTTGACAAAGTTGAAAAAGATCTAAAAGACAATATTGAGAAATTTTCCGTCGAAGAATTACACACGGAAACTAAAATGAGAAATGCGGCAAAAATAAGAAAAGATGTTTCTGTAGTTGAAGTGGAAAACACAGAGGACAAAATCCCCCATAATGAAAAACAGAAGGAAGTTCAAAAAGTTAAAAATAGATTGTATACTTTAACCCAGATCTGACAAAAAAAGGAAAGACAAATATAAAGTAAAATCGGAATAAAAGCAAAAAAAGAAAGAAGCCAAAAACTGAAGAAGCAAAGGAAAACGTGTAAAAATAAGATATACGAGTATGAAGCTTACGATCAACGGAAAATAATAGAGGTGGGATAAAAATACAATAGAAAGAAACTGGTAGTGCTGGAAAATAACAAAAAGCTTTAAAAAACTAGAAGAAAGTAATTGGATGGAAAAAATGTTAATGACACTGGCAATAGAAAAGGATTTGAACATATCCCATGGGCTTGTTGAGCCAGTTAATAAGAAGGAGAAATTCTTTCTTCTTTGAAAACCAGATCAGCAAACTACTTGCTATACATGGTTCCGATTAGTGAAGATATGCTGTTGCTGAATTCATTAGAAGGAGGACATCCTCTGTAGCTTGTCGGATTCACTTGAAGTTATCCAGATGTCTTGAGTCGGCGTTTTAATCTTATATGTAAGTATCTTTCACCAAGGGAATAGTTAGCAGCATTCGCGCACTTATTAATGGTTGTGAAGAAAGTGTTTGTTATTTTCCGTACACTATGTTCCCCAACAGTATTTTTAAGTCACTATCAATCTGTGTATTTTGGATAAACCAGGGAGCATTCGCTGCAATTCTCAAAACTTTGTTCTGCAGCACTTGTAATTTTTACTAGTAGTACTCCACGCTAGACACCCATAAGTGATTATTGGCCTTAGTATCGATTTACGGTTTATAAGCGAGTAAAACATACCTAGACCGGCGTAGCATTCATTTAACTTTTTATTAATGTGATTGCTCCGCATCAGTCTCCTATCGAGGTGTACCCCAACATATTTTACAGTTGAGTTTGGCGGGTTTTATTCCACTGTACTATTGTTTATTATTAGTTGGAGAGGGTTAGCTTGCTACCGGAGCGTAAATATTTTTGATTCACATCATGATTGATCATATTTGTTAAACCATTCAAGGGTTTTATCAATAGTTACTTGGGGATTCCGTGCTGCAATGTTTATCTCACTATATTGCATGATTAGGGCTGTGTCATTGGCAAACATCAACATGGTTGAATTAGGCAGTTACGGTATATCACACACAAAGGTGTTAAACAGGAGTGGGCCCGATACAGAACCTTGTGAAACACTAGCTTTGATTTCTGTAGTAACCGATATTGCTTAATTGATCCTTACAGCAAATGTTCTGTTGGACAAAATGAAGCTACAATGCTTACTAGGTAGACAGAAAGTTGTAGCTGAACTAGCTTGTAGATGACGCTTTGATCCAAACTTTATCAAATGCTTTAGTAATATCAAGGAAGGCAACAATTATTTTCTTATCCTTGCTTAATAACTTGCGTCAGCCGCAGTAGCTCGTGGTTGGTCAAGTAGTTTTCTCTAAACCCCAACCGAAATGAAGGTATAATATTTTCATCGTTTAGTTCCTTGTTTAGCCTGGATTCTATGACTTTTAGAAGAGTTTGGCCAAGATTGGTAGCAAGCTTATGCGTAAAGTTAAGACTGTTTAATGGTATATAAGGGGAGATTCTATAATTGTCAAGTTCCCATTTGACTCTATATATAAGTTGATTTAGCATGGTTTTCACTTGAGGATTTTTGGTGTTTTTCTAAATACATCTTCTGATCAGAGCTGTTGTGGATTGTTTGGCCGCCTCTTTGATGTTTCCTGTGAAGTCGGTTAGGTAGTGAACTTCATCCTCGTCAGTATGAAGTGGTATGAGGGTAAACAGGTATCGGCACTAACTCCCGCGAGGGAGCATGGCCAACAACATACCTCGGTTGTTTCGCACGCTATACGTACGGGGTGGTGTGGTAAGTAACATGCCTTCAACAACCGCCTACCTTCCCTAGAGAGACTAAGAAAGTAAAACGTAAACAGACATTATTCATTAAGGATAAAGACGGATTCCTGCTGGGAGAGAAGAAAAACGAGTCAGGGAGAGGTGGAGAGAGTATCTTTCTGAAAGAACAGACGAAGAGAATAGAGAGCGAGCAGTAAGAAAGAAGAGGCTAAGAACCCACGAAATAAGAAATAGAAGAAATCATCGAGTCTAAAAAACAACAAGAGCCCAGGCAATAATGATATCACAGCAGAGAACATAAAATATGGTGGCGAAGAACTAAATTGCCAAATATATATATTAATATAAAAACATATGGCAAGAAGAAAAGAAGCCAAAGAGTTGGGAAAAGAATAATCCTCATCCCAAGAAAAGGAAATGAAACGGAATGCAGTACACACAGGGGCTATCCTTATTAGATATTACATACAAAGTAGTAGCGACGTTAATTAGAAAAAGATTAGAAGTAATAGTGGAACCACAATTGGGAGAGCACCAAGCAGGTTTTCGGAAAGGGAAATGAATGATCGATCAACTTGCTACGAGTACAGCATCCCAGCAGTCGTACTATTTACAGACTTTGGAAAAGCATCCGATTCAATAAAAATATACAAATTGATAAGAACTATGAAAGAGTTTGATGTCCTTCCGAAGTTAATAGATCTAGTAAAAATGACATTAAAAACAATAAATAATGTAAGAGTAAAAGGCAAAATATTCGATGCCTTCATCGTTAGAACAGGTCTAAGGCAACGGGGCGTCCTTTCAACTTTATTATTTAACATTGTGCTGGAAAAAGAGCGAAAGATGGCAATTTGAATCGAAGAGGAGACATAACAACAAAAGTCACCAGATAGTAGGATATGCTAGGAATATAAAAGAACTTGAAGAGACAACAAGTAGAATGGTGGAAGAGACATAATATGGGTCCACAACTAAACGAAGAGAAATATAAAATAATGAGAGTAGGAGAATCTTAGCCCAACTCAAAATTAGAACCAACCATTAGCTTAGAGAAAATGGAATTAGAAGACGTTGGCGAGTTTGTTTATTTGAGTGGTTAAACATCAAATAAATGCGAAAAAGAAATTGAAATAGATTCAAGATCATTAAAAGCTAATAAAAATGCCGGGGCTTCAAACCAGTTACTAAGAAAGAACAACCATCTCAAAACGTCAAATTCCGACTTTATAAAACAGTACTAAGGCCAACAGTCATATATGGCTGTAAAACTTAGGTCTTAAATAGGAAAACCCAAGAAAAACTGTTAAGATGGGATCGGAAAATATGGAGAAGAATATTAGGAGGAAGGAAAGCTGAAAACGGATATGAATGAAGAACAAATAAAGAGATTTGGAAAATATACAAGGAAATAGACAAGGTAATAAAAGCGACAAGACTGCAGTGGCTGAGTTACATCGAAAGAATGGTAGAGGGAAGAGGGGCGAAGGCGATAGCATGGAGCACCAAGTTACAAGAAAAGGAAAGGAAGTATTACGAAAACGACGGCGAGAAGGTATTGTGGGCCTAATTGGCCTGCACGAAAAATTTATTAACAAAGATTGCACAAACTTTATTTGGTGTTACTGATTTTTGTTGTTGGTGCAGTTTGTTTAAATTTGTTTTAGTTTGAGATAGTTGCAGCGAAAATTAATATTTTAGTGAAATGTCGGGAAAAGGTTTTTTTCGCACAAAGTTGGGAAATTATGCGAAATATGTAAATACTAACGTTTTATTTTATATTTTATCGAGATGTTACCTTAAAATTTTTATTTATATTTAAGTTTGCATCTTGAGAATATAAACCGATGTAATAAGCAGTTAATACTGTTTCTTCTAAAGTTAATGCACCATCAGCATATGCCGCAGCTAATTTCCCCATTGAAACTCCATAGATATAGTTAGGAATGAGCTCCACAGCCATTAAGATGTCCACTATAGCGATCTGTGTCACAACATGCGCAAGAATTAGTTCCAAAATATCATTGGGTTGCCTGTTTTGGGATAATATATCTTTGATTTTGATTCCCTTCGGTAACAATTGAGAATGCACCCTGAAAATATTCAAAAAATAAGTAACTTAGTAAAATTCTTGTACATTCCAAGGTGTCAATATGGGAAGTCATTCAAAAATATCGACTAACCTTTGAAGAGTATCCGAAACTGGGGGAAACATAGCAAGTGCTTCAAAATTTGTCCATTCTTTGCTAAGACCACCGAAGCAGAAACACAAAGTTGGCTTTGCTCCAATATATTTGCTGATTGACCTTTTATATTCTTTTGTTTTTGATATGGTTACGTATCCTCTGTATTTATGGCGAAGTATGTCATCCCTAAATTCAACGAGTTAAAATTTAAATTGAAAATATTTTAGGGGAATTAGTTACCTAAATATTTCGTGTAACAATCGTACAAACTCCGTATCTAGGCTAAGGCTAAGGTGATCAAAAATATACGAAACGGAATTTTCGGTTCTGCCACTGACGCAGATTAACTGGGGTAAATCATTTACTGGTTGATAACGTTTCTGTTTATGGAAACGTCGTAATACCACATGAACATTTGCTCCTCCGAAACCATAGCTGCTAACACCTGTAAATTATTGTTTCGAGTAAATTAATATCTATATAATGATTTACATATTTTACCTGCCAATCCCGAACCACCACTTGGCCATGGAATCGTTTCTGTAACAACTACTGCCTCGCCTTTATCTATGGCTTCTATGTCCTTACGTGGAATTTCGTAGTTAATATTTGGTAACAGGATATTATTCTCCATATTAAGTATCACCTTCAATCCAACTGATTTTATTTTTGCCATGCTTACCTCTTCTTAACCTACCTTTATCAAAGAAGATAATCCAGCGGCTAATTCTGTATGGCCAAAGTTTGATTTAACAGAACCCACATACAAAGGCGATTGTCGATTTTCACAGAAGGCTTTTCGCAGGCCTTTCATTTCTTCCAAGTCACCAGCAAGAGTTCCTGTTTTGGAAATGTATATTTCTTTAAAACTGACATGAAAAGCTTGACAAAAGCATAAGCTTACCAGTACAGTGAGTTTCGAGATAATCAATGGTCGTTGGGTTTATCCCACATTCTTGATAGATTTCATCATAGAGTTGATTGTGATCCGCACCACTGGGATATAATATACCATGCTCTTTAAACCCGTCACAGCTTGTTTTTGCGTGAATTATCTAATAAGTTTAAGAAGCCGATTAATATATTTCTGTAGAAATTGAGTGTTTGGATTAACAAAGAAAGCTGAGAAATGACGAACTGGTGGCGCAAATCCCAACGAATGAAATTAGGAATTAATGTCTTACTTCCGTGTAAATTCGCTTGGCGTGCTTAGCCTTCTGTAAAAGAACCACAGGTAATGCCTCAGAACGAATATATCCTCCTGCCCTTTCATCAAAACATCTACAAACACCATCTAAACTTAAAATTTTTATGCTGGAAAAGAGAAACACGTTTGTTAAAATGTCTTCGATAAAAATTATCTAAAGCATACTTCATAAATTGCAGGAAAAGCGAAGGATGAAGACACAAATTCGATGCAGCAACTAACGCATTGTCACATTTTCCACTTCTTATTGCTCTGTAAGCGTGTTCCAAACAATATAAGGAACTACTGCAAGCAGTATCCAGCCAAATTGCAGGCCCGTCAAAGCCTAACACATAACTTACTCGTTGAGCAAGCATCGAACGCGTACACCTTCAAGTTAAAAGATTAGTTTAACATTAGCTTTAGAAGGATTAGCGTTACGTTGTTATGCCGAGGTTTGGAGATTTACAGGAACGATGAAGAAGCTCATTTTCTTTATCGGAAAAATTGCTGCTTATAAAGATTCCTGTTTTTGTTCCTCTTAATTCGTTTGGGTGTAATCCTGCATCGAGAAGAACTTCGACTGAATGTTCCAGAAACATCCTACCTGTGGCGTCCATCATATCAGCTTCTTCTTGATCGATACCTTTGGACAAATGTTTACTTTGATGAATAGCAAAAGGATCCTATAATCTTACTCTAAATTTGTTTTAGGTACTTTATCAATAACACCCATAGTAAATATGACATTATGCAAGAGAGAAAGAGGTGAGTGAACGTACAACAAAGGATACCAGGTTCGGCAAAAACATAGTAAGACTGGCAACACTGTGCGCGAACCGAAAATGCTATTGCCTTCCTCTTCACACGGCAGTTAGAATAACCCCTGCTGTATTAACAGAACGTCTTGCGGGTTGGGACTGTGTCATTGTTGAGACAGAAGAACTCAACGTTTCGCCCATTTTTTAAGTTTCATCAGGAGGAAAAATAGGACACTAAAAGAGTACGGCAGAAGGGTTTCGCCTCTAGCTTGGTTGACAAATTGAGTTACCATGCCCTTCTTCCTCTTGCTAAAAGAGTTTCGTCTCTGGCGTGGTTGACACGTCGTGTTACCGTGCTCTTTTAGTAGCCCCATTTTCTACTGCTGGACGAAATGTTGAGTTCTTCGGTCTCGATCCGGAAGACGTTCTGTTAATACTGACACTGGCCGCGGAAGTCTTCGAATTCAACTCAGTACAAGTTTGAACTTGTTACCGCTGCTACGCGATTGTTGAGAGCAAAGGTTTAAACAACGTTATGCTACTGTGACTTATGAAAAGTTGCAAAGGGCTTATGGAGAACATTCACTATTCAGGGCACAAGTGTTCAGATGGCACAAGGTCTTTTTAGGGGGCCGAGAAGAAGTGGAAAAGGAACTTCGTGCGGGAAGATTTTCAACCTAAAAAACGGACGATAATGTGGAAAGCCTGAGGACTCTTGTGATGTCAGACTGTCGATTGACCTTGAGAATAATCAGTAGTTAGTTAAATTTCAACCGGTTTACCGTACATCAGATTGTAACACAGGATTTGGACATGAGAAAAGTGTGCGCTAAGATGGTTCGAAAGACCTCATGGCCGAACAGAAGGGCAATCGGGCAATTTTTAGCAGAAAAAAATTCCTGTGATTCCCCAGCCACTCTATTCGCCGGATCTCAGTCCCTGTGACTTCTTTTTATTTCCCGGCTAAAAACCCATTTGAAAGGGCACCATTTTGGTACTTTGGATAACATCCAGAAGAGCCTAATCGATGAGTTGACAGGGATTCTAGCAGAAGTCTTCTAGGACTTCTACAAACAACGGAAAAAACGCCTCAATCGGTGCGTAGCTGCCCAAAGGAACTACTTTGAAGGAGATAACCTTGATTTGTAAAAAGAATAAAATTCATGATTAAAAGAAAATCAGTCTCATTATTTTTTTGTCAAACCTCGTATATTTTAAATAAAGAATGTATGTTTAATATTACCAAAAGCTTCAGCATCGAATTTCTCGATACAATCGATTATTCCACTCCTTTGGGGGATGTAAGGGCTTTTTACATCCCAACGATATTTCTCTCTTTTCACCATGTCAACCTTATTGAGGAGGTTATCCCGGTACTGATGGACATTATTAGACATGGGAAAACGACCGGTTATGCCTGTGTAAAAGTTTAAATTAATCGCCCAGTTGCATAAGTTTTATGTTTCGTACCGGATACGACAATTTCTTCGCCAGGAAGTGGTTTGGCTAATAATTTTCCAGCTTGTAAAGCCCGTTCTAACTTCACGGAAGTCTTTTTCGAACTTCGTTTTTGTGGTAATTGCTGTCGAGGTGCCATTTTTGCTGAAAATAGCTTAGAATAATATGGAATGGTTTTAACACGTTAACTGCCGCAATGTTAGCAATTTTTAATTTTCCTCAGGCCACGTCAACATTTTGGTTTATAATGATAGATTTTATTGTTGTTTGCACAATTCTTTTTGAAAATAAGGGTAAATGCATTTCCGTAGGCAGTTTTCCTCCGCGAAGCAAGTGTGCTTCGCGCAGCCTGAGAATGCAATTTTGCCTATTTTACGAATGTAAACCAGTGTTATTTATAAAATATTTTACTTGTTTATAAGATATTTTATATAGTTTTACCTTTTACGCGTTTGTGTCATATAGGTTATATAATTTTTGAATTTCAAACCCAACATAACATCTTTTATTCGTATGCTGTATGTAATTTTTAGTAGCTAGTTTTTAGTTGATTAAGTTAAATTCTGCGTTTGTTCAGCTCTTTATAGTAGCTAATAAACAAAAAATATCAGTTTTATTTGCTCCATTATTCAGGTGCATAAAGTTTGTGGTACAATATCCACCCTTCCTTATACGTATAGTCCCCAAAATCCCTGCGCTATAGGCAACCACAACACAATTTTGGGAGGCTAACAAAAAATTTTTTGTTCACCAGGCCACTGTCCTGAAGTATGCATAAATAGAAGCCTGCAGTGCGAAGCAAGTCTGAGCGACGTGGCTCCAAATACAAACATAGAGCGCGAAGCAACGTTGGCTCACGCGGCCCGTAGCTATAGCCTAGCGGCGAAGCACGTGTGCTTCGCGCGGCGGCTAACGTGTTAAACTATGGTCAGTTATGGCAAACAAAGAGTATGCCCTAATAGAAGCTTGTCGTTTGAACTTGATGGTCATTGATCATTGAAACCAAAACTGCAATGTATTTCTCTTGACCACCTTTGTTAATTTTCTAAATTTATATTTTTTAAGTCTAATGCAGATCCAGTAAAAAATCAAAAGCGTAGGTACTTACCAACAGTAAAACAATACCAAACGAAACGGTCTAACAAACGAATTAATTCCGTTTGTGCATTTTCTGACCTTTATAATTAACGATTCAAAAGACAAACTTAATTTAAATTTCATTTATTGTAATTTCCTACTGCTAGAAGTCACCTTGTACTTGAAGAATTTACATTATGTAATTTGAGTTTCTTTTGATGTAGCTACCGAAATTCATATTTCTGTAGGTGTGATATATTTTATGCAGGGGATTTTCCATAAATTACATTAAAAAAAGATTTTTTTAAATTGTATTTGCATATTTACAATCTACTCTTATAGTAAGAGTAATAAGTAAATGTAATCATACATAGGATGTTCTCTTTCCGCTGAACCTAGTAAAGTAATACACAATTTATTGATAGAAAACATTTATTTCTAATTTTTCAAGTATTCCCCCCCACAGTCAATGCATTTTTGAAAAAAAAAAAAAACTCAATCGTTTGAGCAGCCGCGTGTGGCCGAATCAACGAAAACAAGACAAAATACATGAAATGCAAGACCAAAACAGCACCACCCTCAAAAACATTAAAAATAGGCATATACCAGTTTAAGAAAGTTGAAGTATTCCAATATACAATAATACAGAAGACGACATCAAACAACGAATACAAGTCGGACACAGAATTTATTATGCGAATAAACAAATCTTGAATAACAAAAATCTAAGTAAAAACTCAAAATTAAGATAGTATAAAACTGTAATCAGACCAGCTATTATATATGCAGCCGAAACAATATGCCTAAACGAAAAAGAAGAAGAGAAAATCAGAATACTAGAAAGAAAAATACTCAATCAAAATAAGTGAATCAGAACATAGTATGCGAATGAACCACGAATTATTAGAAGAAACAAAAGGAGAAGACATCATTAAAATTATTAAATCTCGGAGAATAGAATGGCTCCGACATGTATTAAGAGAAGACAAAAGCAGAGGCACGAAACAGATCGCAATGTGGAACCCAACAGAAACTAGGCGAAGAGGTAGAAAGAAAAAAAAATGGTGGGATGAAGTCAAAGAGGATTTAAGGTCAGTGGAAGTCAAAGAATGGACTAAGAAAATAGAAAACAGAAAAGAATGGAGAAAAATAGTCAAGGCGGTCACAAAACATGATTATCAGTTATTATCAAGAACAAAGGAATATGGGGAGTAATCCACCCCAAATGAATGGATTATGGAAGCCAATTAAGGCTGCATAAAATTCTCTCGAGAATAACCCAACGATGATGATGAATAGATAGCGTCAGCGGAAAGAGAACAGCCCTCGCATTTATACATCGCTCGAGTTGGATCAAGCCAACGCTATTTATATTTTCCCAGGATTTTCGCTTCAATCTCCTTGTGACTGCTAGTTGATTTGTGAGCTGTTCTACAAGGATATTTTCACGCCCTGCTAACTTATAGTTGTATGCTCTTGCAAACCCTTGGATTTTGGTAGTTACGTATGAGATCTTCAGATCTGTGTGGAGAGTGTCGTTGCTGATGTACCATGGTGCATTAGCCATCGTACGAAGAGTCTTGAATTGGAACCCCTGGAGTATTTTGGTGTGGGATGCCTTTGCGCAACCCCAAAGTTGAAATTCGTAGGTCCATCTGGGCTTCAATATTATTTTGTAGCTTTGTAGCTTGCATGAAAGGGGTAGTTGTGATCGCCTTCCAATGAGCCAGTACATTTGTTTGGTTTTCAGATCTAGCTGTTTCCTCTTACTTCTGATATGTGTGCTCCAGATAAGTTTGTCATTAAGGTGCATCTCGAGGTATTCTATTTCTGACTTCATCGGTATTGGGACGTTGTTAAACCTAGTTTGCTAGCAAACTAAGCGTCTGTTGGTGAAGGTTATTTGTGCGTATTTTTCGCTGTTGACAGTTATTCTCCATTTGTTTGTCTAGTCTTGCAGTAGATCGAGGTAGTGCTGTAGATGTTCTGCTGCTATTTATGATATTTATTTATGATATTTAGGCAGCTGGAAGAAGAGCCGTATCGTCTGCAAACATAACGATTACGATGTTCTCTGTAGTCGGTGAGTCTGAGGAATACATTAGGCATAGCAGCGGTCCTAAAATACTGCCTTGCGGAACTCCGGACGTAATTTGGCGGTAATTCGAAACTGCATTGTTTATTGTTACTTGAAAGAACCTTGCTAGATAGGTAGCACTAGATAGATCTGACTGGAAGATATAGTTTGAGCTTGCATAACAGGCCTTTATGCATTACTCTGTCGAAGGCCTGTTGGATATCCAAGAAAGTAGCCGCGCGTACTTTTTTCATCTCAAAACCTTCCAATTTTTGATGACTTTGATGTGTTGTACCGAACTGATAAGACGAGATTATTTGATTAATATCTACCGTTTATTTTATTCGTTTGAGTAAACGTTTTTCGAATACCTTCGACATTAGTGGTAGGAGACTTATAGGTCTATAGGTGGAGGATTGGCTGGGTGACTTACCAGGCTTAGAAGATCTGAGCATACTTCTATAGTATCGGGAAGTAGGTTAGTCTTATTATGATGTTGAATATGATAGCGAGCAGCACTAGTGCCTCCCTTAAAAGATTTTATAGAATTTCTCCTACTATCAGATCAAAACCGGGAGTTTTTCTGATATTTCTAAGTTTACTTTGCTGGAGAATTTTAGATGGTGAAAAGGGCGAGATTCGTAGTGAAAGCTGACACAGAGCATCCAAGAAATCTTCTATTTCGTTGTCGTAAAAACGTTAGTAAAATGCTTTGTGAACGTATCTACTTGGTATTTACCTGCTCTGGCACAACTATCATCAAGTTTACTTAATTGGTGGAACTGCCACGATTGGCCTCTTATACGTCTTCGCCGCTTTCCAAATGGTGTGATAAAGTCTATAGATGTCTCATTACGTGATCCCATCAATGCGTCATGCAGCTAGCGAGTAAGCCTGTTATAGGTTGTTTTATCTGGTTCGTTTCTCGTTGTTTGCCACTTTTACCAAGCTCTACGCTTCTCGATGATAAGGTCTTGTACATGGCGGGGGATGTTAGTAACTTCAGAAACGTTATTTGTAGTAGTAGGTGTAGCTTTCCACCCAGCTGCTTGTATCATGGTAGTTAAATATTTCCCCAAAAGAATGAATGCTTAAAATTCTAATCTGTACAATTAGAAAGTGGGCAAGAAAGATTGGGCAACAGAAATTATTTGATGGAATAATTGAAAGTCTCGACTCCCCCAGAAAGGCAAAATAGGAAAAGGTCTTTCAGTCGCTGTATTTCGATAAGAATTCTGAACCTGAAGATATGGGAGGATATTTTACTGACCCTGACTAAGTTCTTTGCACATGTTAGTAACCTACACACCCCTCCAGTAATTTTTTATTATTAAG
Organism: Melanotus villosus; assembly: GCA_963082815.1. Classification (NCBI taxonomy): domain Eukaryota; kingdom Metazoa; phylum Arthropoda; class Insecta; order Coleoptera; family Elateridae; genus Melanotus; species Melanotus villosus. The sequence continues at coordinate 43,008,007 of OY720426.1, forward strand.
TGTCCAGTAGTATAGGAAATGTATGTTCGGAAACATGTATGATATAAGTAGAACCTTTTAGAATAGGTTAAGAGTAGTAGAGGGTAATAAGTGGTATTGGAGCAGAATTTTATAACATACTTTCCATTATTTATAGTTTCCCAATAAAGAAGATTATTTTGATAAGAGTAATTATTACATTTTGGCGACGAGTGAAAATCGCCCATCAAATAGAAATAGGAGGAGTGGCACCCTTTGAATGTTCAAGTGATTCTGCAAGTGTAGGACAAAGGTGGACAAGGTGGCTGCGATCATTCCAATATTTTATGAATTGGAAAGGGGTTACAGATGCAAGCCAGACAAGAGAATTATTGCTGCATAGCGCAGGAGACGAAGTGCAGGATATTTTAGAAACTCTACCACAACGGACTGTTGCAGAAGGCGAAGACATAGACGTTTATGAAGCCACGGTTAGCATATTAAATAAGCATTTTGTTCCGCAAGCAAACGTTCTATATGAAAGGCATGTGTTCCGTGGTCTTAGTCAAGGTATGAGAAGTCAATAGACCAGTACGTTACTAGGTTAAGGAAACAAGCAGAACTGTGCAACTTTAATCAGAGTGACGAGGAAATATTATCACAAAAAATAGTAGACAAAGGAAAATCGAGCCAACTTCGCAGAAGACTGATGGAAAAACCCAATATCACGCTGACTGAAGGTTTGAATATTGCAAGGGCAATGGAAACAAGCGAAAAGCAAGCAACATCGATCGAGACAAGAGCAACATCCTTCGATAGTAAAGAAGTTAACAAAGTCACCACCAGAAAAACAGGAAAAGGGAAAATTCAGGTGTGGGAAACTACGACATTACAGTATCGACAGGAAATGCCCAGGTAGGAATTATACATGCAAACGGCGTGATTTAGAAGGACATGCAACAAAGATTTAAAAAAACAAACCGTCGAGCAAGTACGGGAACAAGAAACTTCAGGAGCTGATTCAGTCACAATAAATGCTTTGGGAGAAAATCAGGATGAGGGTAAAATCGAAGTAGAATTAGAAGGGGTTAAGTTAAAAATGCTGATGGACTCAGGGGCAAACTGTAATGTGATTGATAAAAACACTCGGAAAATATGTATGTAAAAAGAATAAAATTGCATGCAAATCATAAAAGTGTAACCAAGAATTGAATGTTTATGGTACCGAAAATAAAGCCACAGTTATATGAAAAGTTATAACTAAATGTAAGTTGGTAGATAAACAAACCACGATAGGTGATGTCGAGATTTTGGTAATCGATAGGGCAGAAATGCCCATTCTGGGTAAAGGTACATCAGAAAAACTGGGAGTTCTGAAGGTTATCACGGTAGTAAGGGTAAGCACCTCCAACAGTAGGGTGCAGCCACCCCCAACCCCTTCGATCCCAGTAGGAGCAATCTGCGGTACGCTCCTCATTATCATCTCGGGTGATTTTCCGCAGTGGCGCTCATTTTTCATCCCGTTTACGACCTCCCTTATTTGAAGGGTTTAGCGTTTCGAACCCCCCTTCTCCACTGCTTGCTAGCCAAGAGCCACAGGACTTCAACGTCCCTTATAAGTGTCGCAGTGCGGAATTAGCGTGTGACAAGGTTGGGTTAGACGTTAATTATATATAAGTCGGGAATTTGGTTGAAAAGTATCCTAAAATCTTTAATAAAGATAAGATAAGATAAAACTGGTAGCTCACCCACCCCGACGAACACCTTACCATTTACGGGAAAGCCTAGAAAACGAAATAGGAAAATTATTAAAAGCAGACGCTATAGAGCCCATCTCAGGCCCAACACTATGGGTATCTAATATAGTTTTGCTACCAAAATCTCACAACAGTGTTAGACTTTATGTGGATATGAGAATGGCTAATAGTGTAATATAATCAGAGAACGATTCCAAATGCCAACGTTTGAGGAAATAGTTTATGAAATGGGTGGAAGTGAGATATTTTCAAGAATAGACATAACAAGGGCATACCACCAAATTGAAATCGAGCCAAATTCGAGGAGTATTACCATTTTTAGTACTCATCAAATACTTTACCAATATAAAAGATTAAATTTTGGTATAAGCTGTGCACCAGAAATGTTCTAAAGGATAATACAGAATTTATTTTGTGATGTACAGGGGGTTACTAATTTTCTAGATGACTTAGTAATTTTTGGGAGAAATGAACAACACACAACATGACACGAGACTTCACAAGTAGTTGATAAGAATAAATGAAGTAGGATTGACATTAAATTCAGACAAATGAGAGTTTGGGAAGAGAAGTATTAAATTTTTAGGGCATGCATTATCCAAAGAAGGATTTAAACCTGTCACGTGTCAAACGCACACTACGACATTGAATAGGGGATGTCAAATCCAGAATGCACTCGGCTAAGCTGCAGTGAAGATGGGTGGTTCGTATCGCTGAAAAAGCACTTAAGAACACTTTAAAAAAAGAAAGGATGGTCGTAAACGGTAGATAGGGCGCCACCATGAATAAAATCACCCAAAGATCTAAAAGAAGGAAACCCATCATGGAAGGTTTCCATGGGCTCGGATAAAAAGGGGTTGTCGTTATAGCTGCATCCTGCGCAAGATGTGACTTACCTTGCTTGACTGAAATTACTCTACTTTACTGCAAAGCTCGAACTTGTGAGCAGGCTAACACTTTGCACATAAATCTTAACTAAAACATCGAACACAAAATATTCTGAAATAAACGGGAAGCACTGAACACAAATGACAACACCAAACTGAATTGACAATGAAATGTTTAATTAATCAAAAGACACACAAAAATGAATACATAAACATTACATAAAGGCGGTCAAAAATGCTACGTTAAAACAAATTTATGACTACGAAACTTACTTTACGGGAAGGAGAATTGAGGGAACTGTATTTACGTTACTTAAAGCAAAACAATCACAAGCTTAGTCCCTTAATTCCAAACAAAGAATAGCAAGACACAAATAATAATAATACATCAAACAAATTAACAATAAATAAGCACCAAAAATTCCACACATGCAACATAATACCAAATATCTTAACTTGACAAATATTAAACTGTAATTTGAACGCTAAAGACTTTACTTGACGAACACAAATGAAATCGTTACGTTACTTGAACACCAAAAATACTGAATACTAGTTAACTGAGTTGCCAGGGCCCTCAAATTGCAATGTGACCAATGGATCCGCCCAAGGCGAGGTTCACAAATGCCTGCACCACTTACCACTGGACAAAACAGATAAACTAGATGTCGGCTATTACTTTAAAAGTTGCACATCAAAACACAAAATAACAAATGACAAAGGCGATACTTATTAACTTCCAGGAACTGAATTACACTGAAAGATGCCTGCGAGCAAGAGGCAATATTTACTTGAACACACAAACGAAAGCAGATGCAGCATATAGGGAAGACAGTTTTACCTGGCGACTTGACGATAAGCCAGGGAGTGACGTGACGGACGTGAACTGGAGGAGCAGATGTTTTTCTCCCTTGAAGACGGGTGAAAGCGACGAGGAATAATCCTTAGGGGCGGGTTTACTTAATCCCTCGAACGAGGAAGAATGTGGAGACGGCACTTGACATCACTGTCACTAAACTTCTCCCACACGGTACTTCTTTCCGGAATTTTTACAGGCGTTCTTTAAGTGAATCCGACCAAGTCGATAAATCGCAAATCCTCCCAGAGGATTGTCGATAATTAGAAGCCCTTCCGGTATTTATATGGACCCACCCTTGGATACGATAAATTCACCACGTCTTAAAATCCGTCCGAGATGTTAGACTGACTGTCACGCACTGAAGGCACTAAGAAGGCAGAGGGGAGTGGAACGCTCAATTGACACAGCCCGCGTCTAGGGGAATTCCCGGAAACGTATCTCGACTAGCTGCATTTGATGGAATACGATGAGATCAGCGTCGCCAACATACACGTAAAATTTAGGTCACCTTAGAATTTGAACAAAGAAAATGTTTCACAACGATGCAATTTTGAATGTGACTTTGAAAACTTCGCAGAATTGCAATGCAGAACGTGCCAAAATAAGTTAACCTTAATTGTCCTCCAGACATAATGAAATCAACTGTAGCAAATATGAAATAATCGACGCGAAATTTAAATTAAGGAACGGGACCGTACAGAAAAATCTTAATAATTTAAAATGATTAAAAAATTGCAAAATAACACGGGATTGTAAAATCACGTGACAAACCTATAAAAAGCAACATGGAAACCATAAAAGAATTTGGAAAACTAGACACTGATGGGGAGGAAGTTAGGAGTTTTCTAGGTTTAGTAAATTTCTGTGGGAGATTCGTTCCAAATATGGCAACACTAACCGAGCCATTGCGATAACTAACAAGAAAAGATGTAAGTTTTCGATGGGGGGAAGAACAAGAAGAAGCCTCGAAGAAATTGAAAGAGACACGAACCGATTGTAAAGTTTGAACATACTTTGATAAAAATGCAGAAACCAAACTAAAAACTGGGGAGTAGGGTTGGGTGCAGTATTGATTGAAGTACAATCAGGAATTCTACGAGTTATAAGTTATGCAAGTAAGAGCCTTACCGATGTGGAAAAGAGATACTCGCAGATAGAGAAAGAGGCATATGCAATTGTATGGGCATTTGAAAAATTCGAAATGTTTTTAATCGGTAAGGAATTTCAACTACTTGCAGATCATAAGCCTCTGGTTTTTATATACTCTGCAAAATCACGTCCGAGCGCGAGATTGGAAAGGTAGGTTTTACGATTACAACCTTATAAATATAAAGTGATTTATCAACCTGAGAAAAAAATATATAGCAGATCCGCTGTCTAGATTATTGAAACTAACGGACGAGCAAGGAAACGTTAGAGTAGATTATGTAAAATGGATAACCACTGCTGCAACACCACAAGCAGTAACTACACGAGAGCTAGAAAGAGCATCCGCAGAAGAGTCCTAACTGAAAGAGGTTAGAAAAATCCTGAAGGAAGGGGGTATATTTAATAACTCATGAAAACCCTATAATCTCATTGTAAATGAGATGTGCTACATAGGTCAGGTAATTTTTTGTGTTAACCGTATAATAGTACCAAGTGAATATCGAATGAAATTACTTGAACTGGGACATGAAGGTCACCCAGGAATTTCTAAAATGAAAGCAAGATTAAGAAGCAAGGTTTGGTGGCATAAAATAGATAGACATTGAGGAATATTGCAAAAGATGTCAAGGGTGCCAATTAGTTGAAGTTCAATCAAGACCCGAACCAATGCAGCGATTGGAATTACCGGAAAAACCTTGGGAAAAAATAGCAATTGACTATTATGGGACCGTTACCAAATGGACAATATTTATTTACCATGATTGACTATTACAGCAGGTATATGGACGTGTATAGTTATAATAAAATCTAAAATCCATAACTACAACACATACCTTAGAAATAATGGAAGAAATATTTCCCCGAGTCGGTTTACCTAAATATAGTTATTTATTCAGATAATGGACCACAATTTATGTGAACAAAGGGGAATAATTATTATACATCGAGTAACACCTTTGTGGCCTCAAAGCAACGGGAAAATTGAACATCGGAATAGATCTCTTTTGTAAGTACTTAAAATTGCAAACAGTACCAGAGTATCCTTGAAATCGTAACTGCGCAATTATTTATTAATGTATCACACAACACCACATTCTACAACTGGAATAGCACCAGCAGAATTGTTTTATGGTAGGAAGATTAGATCGAAATTACCTGAAATAGAATGACAAAGAGGTAAGACACTGGGATAAAGAAAGGAAGGAAGTTGAAAGACAATATGCTGACAAAAGGATACAAGCAAAACATAGTGATATAGAAGAAGCTGATCAAGTTTTATTGAAGCTACCCAGAACAGATAAGTTGAGCACCAACTTTGGCCCAGAAAAGTATACCTATTGTTACAAAAAAGATAGGAAATGAAGTCGAAATGGAGGGAAAACATGGACAGATGCTTAGAAGGAATTCAACGCACGTTCGAAAATGGTACGAGAAACACCAAGTGATTGACGACAATCAAATAACTAGTGAACGGGGAGATGATATCAATAGTGATATGCGTAACGAACTCCGCAGTGATAATGGCGATGGTGAAGTGCGTAATGAACTCCGTAAGGATAACCAACATGCGACAATCGGAATAAAACCTGAACGTGAATACACTGTAATCGTGCCGGATCTGAATAGTGATACTACTGTGGTGGATAGTCGACCAGTGCGTATTAAAAGACTGCCATCATATTTGAAGGACTATGAACTTATTCAAAATTAAGGAAAGGAAAGGAAAAGAAAGGAAAGATGTAGTATATTAAGTAGTCCAGTAGTATAGGAAATGTATGTTTGGAAACATGTATGATATAGAACCTTTTAGAATAGGTTAAGAGTAGAAAGAAGCCAGGTAGCTCAGTTGTAAGAGGGCTAGGCTTGCATGTTGCAAGTTCCGGGTTCGAATTCGTACGTTGTGGAGCTTTTTTCTCAGGCGTCTGGGATCGGTACTAGGTCTGGTGAGACCATTCACAGTTGGGCTTAATTAACTGTGCTCTACTCGGAAGACTGGTCTATGAGATAGAGTAACAAACCCCTACACGCGCAGTACCTCACACATGACACAGCCGTCTGACTTGAAGTAATGCCTAAAGGCGGTTCCGAGCAGATTGGCTATACACACATAAAGACACACAAAAAGAAAGAAAAAAGGTTAAGTGTTATTGGAGCAGAATTTTGTAACTTACTTTCAATTATTTATAGTTTCCCAATAAAGAAGATTATTTTGATAAGAGTAATTATTACACCAGGGATTCCCAAACTGGAGTCCTCGGACCGCCAAGGGTCCGAAGATGTACATTGTATGTCAAGGGGTTTGCGAGTTAGTTTTTATTTATTTGATAGTTATTTAAGCATCAAGGGAAGTAAGTAGCTTTTACCAGTCGAGAACGAGTTTGCCAGCCCGAGCGAGCGAGGGCTGGCAAAGTTCGAGACTGGTTGTAGATAGTTACTTCCCGAGCATGCTTATAATATTTTTCTCCATGCCCAACAAAAATTTAAATAATTTTTCCTTAATAATTCCACGTTAATTGATAGAAAATTAATCTATTACAAACAAATAGGCCAGTCAATAGAGGCATTTTACCTTGCAAAAGGTGGAGTAAAAGATTTTATTTTTTGATTTTGTATATATCAGTGCCAACATGAAAAAACCAAGTTTGCTAACAAATTTGACCTCGGGAAAACTTTTGGCAGCGGAAAAACCACAAAATTTTTGAACTTTTTATGGTTTTTCGCTTTTATCTCATAAACCGTTGGTTCTAGCAAAAAAGTTGTTCAGTACAAAATTAAAGCTTATTAAATTTCCTAAAACATTTATATGACACGTTTTTTTGCTATCTCTAACAGTTTATGAGATATTTGCTGTCAAAAACGGTATAGGTATTCGGAAAACCACATTTTCACTAAAAATCAAATGGAAAAACAAATTTTATTTTATTTATACAATAGCTATGTACATTATATAATGGTGGGGCTTACTGCCGAGGGCAGTGTCTTTACCTGCCCCACCACTAAAGGCCATTGGCGAATCAGGGGGGGCACCCCCCCCCTCACACAATACAATACGCTAATACTAAGAATGCAAAATAAATCTGTTAATACATTTAAAAATCAAAAAAGGTTAAACAGGTAAGTGGTAAAATTTATTTCTTTCGTAGCCGCTTAGCAGGCCCAGGTTCTTCATCGGGTTCAGTCACTTCAGTCGGAGTGGGAAGAAAGTCATCATCCACTTCTGAAGGTTCAGATTCTTCGTCCTCAAGCAAAGAGGAAATCGGAATAGAATTTTCACATTCCTGGCCACTGCAATATTTGCACATGGTGGAGCACTTCAAACCTGTTTTGCGGCAAGAGCAGGCTCCACTACATCCTTTTTTGCACGCACAGGACACGGTTTTTAAAAGTTGCTGAGGAGCAACATCTTTATTTGTCTCCACAGGCACCAGACCTACGTTGCTGCTCACCCAACCCCACTCTTGCGGGTTGATAGAGTTACCCAGCCATGTTTGGATTTGATGGAAGCAGCGGTAGGAGTGGTAGCGTGCAGCATCGCACGTAGGCGGTAGTCGTGCAAGATCCACTTTTCTTTTAGAAACTAATTTTGAAAAAATACTGAATCGTAAAGTGTCCAAAGACTGCACGCGATTGGTGTCACCTGTGTATAACACTGCGAGAATCTGTTCACCTGCCGTTGCTATATCATCGTGACTGCTGAGTGGATTAAGGAAAGTTAGGAGGATTTTCTTCATTTCTAGAGATTTGCTGATGATGTTACTCAACTTGATCTTCCCTTGACCGAAAATGGAAGATGTGGTGTCACATCCACTAACAGAATGGATGAACAGGATGCTCTGTGGGTCAAACTTGAATGATTTTGTTGAGTAGTACGTATCCGCAGCACTCCCTCTTCCAGGCTTGAGAAAGAACAAGTTGCTGCAAGACTGTCCAAACGCTGTCATCAGCACTAACAGATCGATGTCCTCCCCAACTAAGACCACCTTTTCCTGTTCCTTAGCCTTGGAAATAGCAGTGTTGACAATTAGTACGTCAGCATCCTCTTGAGCCTGTTTGACTTCAATGTCACAGTCTACAAAATGTGTTTCCAGGAGTTCTATCAGACGCTTCTTGTTTTGGCCATTTGCCAAAAATGTTTCCTGAGAAATTTGGTTGATCATGTTCGCATCAAAAATCACCTCAGGGGAACAATGAATCCTCATCCTCCGCAATCGCTCAGATCGTTTGGTGCCGCTATTAGCTGGATATCCGTCAAATACAACAGTAACACTGGATCCATCAAAGCGCAGGTGTTCAAGATGTTGGGAAAGGAATGTCAGGTGGTGGAGAGGGAGGTGTGCGACGCTCCACCGCCGCGGCCGCTGATCCCCAATCCAAACCAGTCTTTACTGACCAAATAAAACCCCATCTCTTTATTTTATTTTTTTTTTATTCACGTTTATTTTTATTAATATTAATTTTTTTTCCTAAATTGAAATAACAATGTTTGAGCCAAAATGCACTATTAAATTTGAGGAATCATTTCTCATTTTCGGGGGGGAGGTGCCCCCCCCTATATCCGCCCCCCCCTTGATCCGCCCCCCCCTTGATCCGCCACTGGCCTTTAGTGGTGGGGCAGGTAAAGACACTGCCCTCGGCAGTAAGCCCCACCATTATATAATGTACATAGCTATTGTATAAATAAAATAAAATTTGTTTTTCCATTTTTAGTGAAAATGTGGTTTTCCGAATACCTATACCGTCTTTGACAGCAAATATATCATAAACTGTTAGAGATAGCAAAAAAACGCGTCATATAAATGTTTTAGGAAATTTAATAAGATTTAATTTTGTACTGAACAACTTTTTTGCTAGAACCAACGGTTTATGAGATAAAAGCGAAAAACCATAAAAAGTTCAAAGATTTTGTGGTTTTTCCACTGCCAAAAGTTTTCCCGAGGTCAAATTTGTTAGCAAACTTGGTTTTTTCATGTTGGCACTGATATATACAAAATCAAAAAATAAAATCTTTTACTCCACCTTTTGCAAGATAAGCCCCCTTTTTGATACTCTATTGACTGGCCTAAAAGCAAATAGTCACCTAGTGTTGAGTTGCTTAGTAGCAATTGATTTTCAATTGTTTCTGTCAATATAAACAACCACTTGTACTTGCGTTTCTTGGTAGTTTTCAAAAGATAAAATGCAAATAGGCGATAAGGACAATAGAGAATTTAGCGTAGATGAAGCGACAAATATTGCTTGTTTGGAATTATTACGTGTTTGGAATTATTACCAGAAAAATCGAAAATCCGTTCTGAAAATGCCTACAAGTTGTTTAAAAAATGGTGTGCGGAGAAAAACATCTATTCAGTGGAAGAAAACGTGTTTTTGGCGAAAGATCAGTCAAATTAAAATCTCCATTGAGCTTATGGTGTGAGTATTCAATGCTGAAAAGCACAATATTTATTTACGACAATAAGGATATTTCTAAATATCCAAAGGTATTAGCATTTTTAAAACGAAAAAATGATGGTTATCAACCTAGAAAGTCAAACGTATTTACTATACTCGAAATTATACTTTTTTAATGAAGCTGCCGACGAAATTTATTTGTTAATGAAGGTTGATTTTTAATATAATCTAATAGATTACTAGTTCTTTAACTCTTTTTATACAATTTTAGGCAGTTATGGTAATAGGACTAGCAGGAGCGACTCGTACAGACGAACTTATTGATTTGGAAGTAAAAGATATTAAAGAAGAATCGGGCTTTATCTTTGTCGAAATTCGAAATACGAAAAATAAAAGCCCAGATCTTTTACCGTAGTGAACGGAGATGAATACAACGTTCGTTTTCTTGAAATATTGAAAAAATATGTCACAATTAGGAATAAAAATGCCCAACAAAGCCAAACTCGCTTTTTTTTGAAATATGCAAAGGGGAAATGTATTAATCAGCCAGTGGGGAAGAACACGTTTTCCCATATTCCTTCAGTTATAGCTAAGTTCCTGGATCTTCTAAGTCCAGAATCTTACACAGGGCATACTTTTCGAAGAACATCTGCAACACTCCTGGCAAATACAGGTGCAGATATTCTTAACCTGAAGCGACACGGAGGGTGGAAGTCCTCAACAATAGCGGAAGGCTATGTTGCAGAGTCTATTCAAAATAAGCTTGAAGTCGCAAAGAAAATTGTAGGCAGTACTTCATCTTCGTCAACAGCTATTGCTTCTAATTTTGAAAAACTTAGCGACAGTGATCACGTTAGCTCAGTAAGCGTTTGCATTAACGACGGTGAATTATTGTATAAAGATATTTCTTTTACTAGTGTTAATAATTCCAGTGATATGTGTAATGGAAATAATGTTCCTGTTGTCAGTATAAATAACTGTTCAAACTGCAAATTTACTATTAATGTAAATAAGTAGCAAGTAGCTAAACTATCATTTGTTTCTCGCTTTGTTCAATAAAATATTACAGTACAAACATGTTTAAAAAAATTTGTTTGTTTCATTATTATATATATTTTTTTTTAATTTGCGGTTATACCCTAACCCTACTTATCTTAACAAGTTTTTACATTTCAAATAGGTTAGGATCAGTTAAGTTCAAACCCGTTCAGATCACTTACAAAACTTAAATTACTGTAATAACACGTAATTCACTTACTTCCCTTGGGGAGTAGGTTTTACCTTACTTCCCTAATGTCATGACAACCAGTAAACAAACAGTAAAATCAACTTACCTGCAATGGATATGTCAAAGTAAGTGTAACTTACTAGATGGGCATGGAGAAAAATTATTTAGATTCGTATTATGTGCCCTCCACGTGTTCAAATGTAGCGATAGTAAGACAATCTACACATAAACAACCTTATAGGTGCCACTAAGTTTTGCTGTTAAGTATCAGTGTAAATATCTCTACTTTTTTTATGTTTGTAGTTAGAGAAAATTTTTAGTATTAATATTATATTAGAGAAATTAATAAATTATTTTAATTACTACATTTGCGATATTCCTTTTTTTGCTGAGTTGAAACTAGGGATGCACTTGGGAACCACTGAGATATATTCTTAAAGTAGGTCTTTCGGGTATATTAATTTTAAATTCCTACTTCTTTTCGAGTTGTTTCAACTTCCATGGATTTTTCATAATATCGTCGCCCTAATTTCAAAACCTAACTCAATTAACTGATATTTTACAGGAGACTGAAAAAACTTCTTAGTGTTTTAAAAATCGAAGAAAAATTTCTTTTTTTTAGTTCATATTTTTTAAAAGCTCCTCATTTGTAAGTAATGTGTATGTTTCTATGTTTCTATGTTAATTTAATTATTCTGGACAAGGTTTTGACAGAAAAAATACGAAACAACTCACCTACTTTAGGTGTTTTTGATTTTCTGTTTCGGAGTTTCGATCAGATGATTGTGAATTTCTTTTTTTTTTTTGTAGCAAATCCCATTCATCTTCATAACGCAATTTATATTCAATAGTCCCAGATGGATTGTATTTTAAACATCGTATTTCTGTAACTACTGGATCGTCTTTTTTAAATCCTTGGCGAAACCAAGTATAGATAGATAGTATTGAAGGGTGGAGAAATCTTAAAAAATATCGAAGAAAAAATTATTTACGTCATAGGGTCTGGGCTTTATTCTGGCTGAGTTACATACAGAAACATACTCAGCTGAAGTATATACTTCCGTATTGCGATCTGGGTATGACCTTATTCCAAAAATTTCTGTATTATTGTGATTTCTTTTTCATGCTGCAAAATAGAAACATGTTACCAATAGAGGTGTTGCAGTTCTGGCATGTGCAGCCACCACTGAAGATTATAATTTTATCTCCTTTCTCTGTTTTTAAATTGTTAATAAATGAATACAATATCGAAGCAAATGCAGGTGCTGTCAAAGCGCCTTGACCCCCACGGCAAAGGAAACAATGGCCATCACTATTTTTCAAGTTAAATAATGTAAAGTTATGAACTGTAAGTTTAGTTTTAGAGTACATTGCAGAAGCATTAGCACGTGGGGCCATTAGCACACAATTAAGTGCTCTTTATAAATAATCTCATGTACATTTCCTGTTTTAAAACCAAGGCATGTATTGCATTGATCTTTTTTCAACTTAAACAAATTGTAGTTCATATAGGACAACGTACTGATAAAATGGGTAAGTAATAGATAAAAAACCAATTCTGTTCTTGGCACATTCTTCTTTACAGAAACTATAAAGGTCTTGTTTTGAAGTCCAAACAGGTTCCAAGTAAATTGTTGTAGAAGTGGAACTCTACTTTATATAAATTATGGAAAAAAGACTTCAAAAAATTTTGTTCTTTTTTCTTGTGATTTTTTTCTAACTTCTTTTTCAATGTGTTCTGGTTCATCTTCACACTCTTTAGAATCATTTCTTTTTTTAACCCAGTTGAGGACAGCCCATTCTCCTATATTCAAGGTGTTTAAAAATTGTCTTTTATATTCTACATAGGTATTTGCTCCATTGGTCGTTTTTAAATAAAAATATAATGAATTGCTTCTAACTACGTGAAGAGTTGGACAAAGATTTTCTTTACTTTACTGACTTTATCTCAATCAGTGTCTTAATATATTCTTTCTTTTCTGGCCAAGATTTCTTCTAGAAACAGTTAAAAAATATCTTGCCGTTGCTTTTGTGTAGGAACTTTACGTTGAAACGCAGATTTTCGTTCACTCCGTGAACATCTACAGGCAGGTTTTAACATTCTTGCTTTTTTTTTTCGGCAGCAAATTTCTATTTTCCGCCTTTTTTTGTTAACCCCATATAATCTTCTCCGTAGCACCGTTTTTTTAAATTTTTATTAACTTTCCATTCTCCTTTCTCTACATTTCTACGCTTATTTCTAGTTCTCTTGCCTATTTCCCTTGTTACATTTTCATTTTCTAAACATTCAGAGTTTATGGCGACGTTCTCTAGTTCTTTATCCGATTTTTGTTCGATCTCTTCTTCTAATGTAGAATTTCTCCAATCTGGATCGCTATTATTGCCCACACTATTTGCTTCGTCACTTTCTTAATCTAAATTGAGTTTGCATGATAATTCTTCTTCAGTTCTACTTATCATATAGGCTTCACTTGGATTTGATGTTTCCTGGATTAACTCATGATTTATACCTTTGCCAATTACACACTGGATTAAATTATCATCATCAGTTTCAGAAACCTTACAACAGTCACCAACTGCCTCGTCAACAATTATCAAGGAATTTTTTTAACTATTTAAATTTTGAAACAATGGTGGCGCCATTTGCGGTGAACTATACATTTTTTTAATGGAGAAATGTATAGTTCACCTCAAGTGGCGCCACCGCTGTTTCTAAATTGCGTCTTGGCTAAATGAAGTGGTAAGGCCTTAATATGTAATATTTAATTCAGCGGGCCTTGAATGGACCAAGGCCCGCTGAATTAATATTGCATATAAGGCCTTACCACTTCATTTAGCCAAGACGAAATTTAAAAAAACGGTGGCGCCATTTGAGGTGAACTACACATTTAGCAATTAAAAAATGTATAGTTGACCGCAAATGGCGCCACCGTTGTTTCTAATTTCGTCTTGGCTAAATGAAGTGGTAAGGCCTTATATGCAATATTAATTCAGAGGGCGTTGGAATGGACTTACAAGGTTTCAATAATACCTCATAGATGGCAGTTTAAACAACGAAGCGATATGAGGTTTTAAAATTATATAATTAAGCTTATTCTAAATCTAAAGGTAACATTAACTCAATACTGAAAATTTTTGGATTTACGAGGTTTTGAAGGCGGCAATATGTCTTTTTCAGCCTTTGTTCGTCCAATGCTGGGTATAGGCCTCTTCTAGTTATTTCCATGCTACTTTGTCTCAAGCTGTTTTCCACTTCTAACATCGTCTGACCATCTCTTTTGTGGTCTTCCCACTCTTCCTTTTGTTTCTCTTGATTTCCATAGTGACATCCTCTGTGACCACCTTGAATCTGTTTGTCTGGCAATGTTTCCTACCCACTGCCATTTAAGACTCGCGATACGTTTCATAACATCGTTATCCTTGTTCTTCTCCGGATTTCCTCATTTCGTATCTTGTCTTTTAATGTAATTCTTAACATGGCTCGCTCCATATCTCTTTAAGGTTTTAGATTTATTGGCACATTTTCATCTCAAAGACTATGGCTGAGTCTACCAAAGGCTGTCCATGTTAAGTGAATCCTTGTATTAAGTTTCACTGTCTGATTTTTTCCCCCAATTTAGTATAATTGTATGCTCACCTTTTTCTAATATGGCGTTCTCTAGGGTGACTACTGTTGCTTTGGATTTATCGTTTAGTTCACTCATGATTAATTTTTCTACGAGGTCGTTATTTATCAGGACTATGTCGCCTGCAAATCTTAAGTGGCTAAGGTAGACACCACCGATGTTTAAACCTCTATTCCATCAATTCAATTGTTTGAATACATTTTCCAACGTCAACGTAAATAGTTTTGGCGATATAGCATCACCTTGTCTCACACCTTTCTCTAACACTACTTTTTCTGACTTAAGATCCTGATCTATTTTTATTTGGAACGTAATTTCTCCGTATATATGTTTGATGAGATCTGAATACCTCTAATCAATCTGAACATCTTCCAAAGCTGTTAAGAAGGCACATGTTTCAATACTGTCAAAGCCTTTGTGGTAGTCCACGAATGCTAGATGTATAGGGATATTATATTCCATTGTTTTTTCTATAATGATTCTAATTATAAGCAAATGATCAATAGTACTGAAACCCTTTCTAAAACCAGCTTGCTCTATTCGTTGGTAAGAGTTTAACTTCAATGATAATCGGTTGCTTATTATTCGTGTTAATAGTTTATATACGTGGGTTACTGGAAAAATTTCTGGAAACGATGTGAGAAAGCACATATAAAATTTGTTAAATGGCTTTATTGTTTTTCGAAGTATTCGCCTTTGACATTAAAACACTTTTGCATACGCTCGAACCAATTTGCGAAGCACTTTTTCCACTCTGAAGCTGGCACCTCTTCGATCCTCTAAAGCCACGGTTGCCACATATCTAATTAAACCGAAGAATCAAGCGATCATTTGCTTCGCAGCACTGCGTGAACGAACTACTTTTGTTGGTTTTGGCTCACCTTTAAACTACCCAAACGGTAGATTGTTCTTTACGTTCGGGCTCATAAGAATAAATCTAAGCTTAGTCACCAGTAACGATGTTGTAGACACGACCCTGTTTTTGCGCTTCTGTGAAATCCAACCACTGCAAAGCTCCGTTCGTTCAAATGATTATGCAAGATCGTGTATGTGTTTCATGTTAATACCCAAGAATGCTTGAATCTCACGGTATGTCACATGCCGATCTCGCTTAATCATTTAACGCACAGTACTAGCATTAGTGGCAACAACAGACGTCGATGGACGACCTTCACGAAATTCATCAATGAGAGTGGTGCGTTTACGCTGGCATTCAGAAAACCGATTGTAAACACTGCTTTTGGAAGGCGCTTCTTCTCCAAAAGCCACGTAAAGTCGATTGATGCATTGTTTCATCCACATTTGAAATCGTAAAAAGTCATGGCATTATTACTTTTTTAAAAATGCTGTGTAAACAATACTAGTTCACTTGGGAACCAACTACAACTGAATTATAGGTGAAAAATGTTAAATTTTATTAATATGACAGTTGAAAAATGCTAGCACCACTAGAACTGCTGGATTCCAAAAACTTTTCCAGCAGCCCACGTAGTAGGTGAGATAGCGAGCTTACCGGTCGGTAATTCCGTATGTCCGTCATATCCCCTTTCTTATGAATAAGAATTATCTCCGCATTGTTGCAGAAGTCAGGTATCCTTCCTTCAAATAGCTTTGCTTTTTATCTTAAACATTTCGGTTGTTATGAGATCTTCACTAGGGGCTTTTCCATTTTTCATTTGCTGTAAGACATATCTGAGTTCCGTTGCAGTTATTTCTGGTTAAGTCTTCGGATTCTATATTTAGGATGTGCTTTGGGGGATTTCCATAATTGTTTATAGTTGACGTATAGAGTTTTCGGTATAATGTTTGTATTTCTTCAGTGATCTTTGTTTTGTCTGACACCATGTTTCTTGTTGATCTTTAATTTTCACGATGTTTTATTTGCCTCTCGTTAGTTTGGACAATATTCTCATATTTCTGTTTTCTATGGTTTCGAGGATTTGTTTTGTTTTAAATGCTCTTATGCATGATATACTGGGTCGTCTCTATTAGTTTTTCTTCTTTTTTGTATTATTTCTCTTGTATCTGGTTCTAGTTTAGTTTCCATAGGGCTTTTTATTTTATTGCAAATCCTTTTAATAACTATTTGTATGTCTTCTGTAATGTTGTCTGTTATTTGGTTATTTCATCTATGGTTTTATGTTGCAGTGTTGTTAGTGGCTGTAGTTTCCATGTTTAATTATTTTTCATATTCATCTTAATTTAATGCCAAGACTTCTAATGTTGGAAGTCTATTTTTAGTCATTAACTCTTATATTTATAAGTCCGAACCAGTCTATAGTCGCTGCCGGTATTAAAATTATTTAGAACCGAAACATCGGTACATATATTCTTGTCACTTGTAACGTAAACTTATCTAAACGATAATAAAAAGCCATAAAATATGTTGATACATTTTATTTTTTACGGGAAGTCAATTATAGGTACGGCGCAAAGGCCAAGGTTCAATATAAATAAAACAATAAAATTAATTAAAGACTCAGACTTAATTATAAACTCAATAAGCTTCACACAATAAACAATAAAATCTGAATATTAATTAAATAATTTACATAGCTGAAGGCCTAACTCAGGGATTAATAAAGAATGAAATAACATCCACCTACTTAGTAAACGTTTACTGGGGTATAGTAGATAATAATAAGGCAAATTAAACAAACTGAAGCAAATACTTGCGTATCATTTTCAAAATTTTATAACAATTATGCAGTAAAATAGGAAATTAGTATTAAAATATAATAACATGAATGAAAACATGATTTACACACAGGTAAACATTGAACCAAATATAGTTAACTAAGCCTAAGAAGGGCATCAAAATTAATTGAACATAAAACCATTAATACAAAATTAGAAATATAACCCAAAAATAACACTTATCTTAATCCACCAGGAAAAGTTGTGTGACGTATCAGTTCAAAATAACAAAATGGCAAAGTGGCGACGTCTCATTGATTTCGCACCATCTGGAGTAACTATGACGCCAGGACGAATTCCAAACACGAAACAGCCATGGAATTAATTTTAGCAATGACTAATCCAATATCAATCCAGATAAAATTCATTAATTCTAATTAATTGCTTCCAATTAATTGCTAGAAATTCCACACAATTAAGAATAGGAATTTCAAAACAAAAAGAAAACTTACCACGTATAAATCACACGTTCAATTTAAAATAATCGAAATAATTATCGAACTAACTCGTCTTGTAGGATAACAGATAATTTCTATAAAAATTGATTGAGGTTACAGAAACGAACTTAACAATCAGGCCAGGTTCCCTAAAGAATGTCATCAGGCAATATAATTGAAAAGACGTGACTGTAAATAAATTCTAAACCCACTATCCCACTACCTTAAGGTGCAGGAAATTGATTCGGGAACAGTCAACCCCTTAAACTGCTTAAAAATGACATAAGCAGATTGGTAACAGCAAAATAAGCAAATGTTATTATGAGGGGCAACAACCACAATAATATGAGAGGAAGCTTCTTTTACAAAAAAAACATAGAGCTTAGCAATCAACCAACAGTGGCGATTGATAAGTGGAAAACGATACAATTGACTCGTAAAGACAAAAAATTGTAACACACTGCTGAGTATAAAATCTATTTCATGTCTATTTTATTTGAATTTGCTTCTCAATGAAAGTATTGAGACAGCACAGTTTTTCCTTATTGAGAAAGTTAGCTAGGGTATGTTCTCTGTTATTTCTGTTTTAGTTCGAAATTACCCATGCAATTGATGTCATAGTCTTGTCTTCTGCCAATTTTGGCGTTAAACTCTCCAAATATGTGTCGGTATAATTTATTTCAAAAATTTGATTAAGTTCAGCAATAATTTATTTCTATTTTACAATACACCTCTTTTCAGTAATTAAAATTACAAATAGGCAATTTTTCCTGTGGGATAATTTTTTACTGCATAATTGTTTAGTTATATTGAAAATATAAGAAATGTAATCAACGACATAGCCGTTTTATTATTTCCACAAATAACACTTAATATTAAACTTGTTCTTATAAAATCTAGCATTTAAATTAATTACGTAATTCAGTTTTTTTCCAGAGGAGCGGATAGCTGCGTATAAAAGGCCTCAGTCTCTCGTGTAGGCATGCTGGGTTCGATTCCTGACACCGGCGATATCCTCGCCGGAATTTAGAAGGTCGTACGTTTCTCCGTGCTTCGGAGGGCACGTTAAGCCGGTTATCATACTAACACCTTTGATAACCGTTAACCTCGCAATACTGCGGGTCGATCTTCTTCCCTTCCCTTGATGGGTTAGGTTAGCCTCTTGCCCAGCATACGTACTAAGAGGGCTCACAGAACTCGTTCTTACGAATTTCTAAAACAGGCCATCGGCCTAGGCTTCGGCCATAAGAGGAAGAAGAAGAAGAAGTTCTGAGTTTAAACTACATTTCTTGGTTAGAATGTTTTCAGTTCGATTTTTGTCTTTCTTCTTTTCTGTGTTTCTTAGTTAAAATTATCTGGATGCTCAAATAAATATCATAATTATGACTAGAACAAATGGAAAGTTTTTAGAACGTTGAAAACATTCAAGGTTGTCTGCATTGATTATAAGACTAATTAGTTTAACAAAGTAGTTCAGGTATTGGTTCAGGTTCAGGTTCAGGTTCGGGTACTAACTAAACTCACATGAATTTGACATCATGTATGTGCTTGAAGTATTAAAGAATCAAAGGCTCAAAATAAGAAAACCATAACTTCTCACCTTTACTTGTTTATTAAGTACAACTAATTATAATAACTGCATTGAAAAATTATTACAATTTCTCATTAAATTTCTCCCCCCTCTCAATAATTTTTACATTTCCAGTAACGCTTTTTATTTCCACCATCAAGTCCCATGCATCTCATCCCAGTACCATCAATCACAATTGCAATTGCATTTCTACCACTACATTTGCAGTTTGGGAAGATTAGCACGATACAAGGCTGCGGTTTCTTCCATTTATGTTTGCATACAAAACCAACCTCAACTGCTTGTGGTTTGTAATCCTTTGGACATTTACATTTTTGTATTGGGCCGGCATTCGTGGTGGAAATTAGAAAAAAAGTGCACAGAAATATGAATGCCATAAACTTCATTTTGCTGAATCTGAAGTTAACAAAGTCCAATTCAAATAATATTGTTAAATAGATTTACTTACTGAACAAACTTGAAAAGCTGTAAAATCGGGGTGTTCTTGTACGTAATGACAGTAAATATCGAATGAGATAATTAAAATTGTATTAGTGCTGTATCTTAAACGCGTTGATTTTTAAGTAGAATATTTAATTATGAAAGTTTCCTAGAAAAGTCGAACGATTATATTAAATTTTACAAATTACAGAAGGATTTCTCATTGCACCGAACAATTTTATGGTACTCACTTGTTAATGTTCTTTTAGTTCCATGCTCCATATTTTTTATTAGAGAAAAAAGTATGAGAAATTGTTCACCGCCATAAGAAATGTTTCTTAACTGTTATAATGCGTATATATACATATATCTTTTGTAAGTAACTAATTATACCTAGCAGTAAAAAAGAGCATAAGTATTTAGTGGTAGTTAAACAAATAAATTAAATTTTTGTTACCTATTCAAATATGAACATATAAAAAATTATTAAAAATTTACATCTGAACTTAAACTCTAACTACGATTAATTTTTTTAATTTTGAAAAATAAAAGTAGGTACTAAATAACTTCAAATTGGGAAATAACAACTGAAAATTAAAATTCATCAATATTATGCCAAAAAATATATCAACAATAATTTTTATAAATGAAACTGTTATACAGTTGCCGGAAATGACCCCAAACTGAGTTTCTCCTCGTCAGCTGTGTATGTATACATATAGAAAACATTATATGTATAGGAAAACGTACATATTTATATTGTATAACAAAACCATGAACTGGAGAAAAATTAATAATAGGTTATAGGACAAAATTTCCAATAAATATATAGGTAAATATTATTTAAAATAACTTAATATAGATGAGATTTATAATGAACTACTTAAATATGGTGGAGATACCTTAAATGCCTATATTCACAAATTGTTTAACAAAATACCGCATGAAGGCAAAGTACCCACAGAGTGGAAAGATAGTCTCACTGTGCCAATATTTAAAAAGGGGGACAGAAGAACTCCTGGTAATTTTCGCGGTATCACACTACTGAGTTCATTGCTAAAATTATTCACGTCCATCTTGCACAACTACCTACAAGGTAAAGTACCTATAGCAGAAGAGCAACAAGGATTTCGAAAGAACAGAAGCACCCTGGATGCAATATTTATCCTGAGACAACTCATCGAAAAATCCATAAAGTATAATAAACCTGTGTACTTATGCTTTGTAGACTTTGCTACAAAAACTTATCAAAAGGATAATAAAAAGCCAAAAAACATTAACAATTTATTTTTCTCGAACTCAATTCGGCGCAAGGCCAAGGTTCCAATTAATTACAAAAATTAAATGTTGAGTAGAAAATGGATTAAGACTTGTTAAATAATTACACAAAGAAGTTAAATGTACTTAAAATACAAATTTAAGGTTAAATATCAAAAATATTAATAATTCATTCATGAATTAGTAGATAATAAAAAGCAAAATTTATAAAAAATTTAAATAAGAATCTAATTCATGATTGAATTAAACTACCATAACAAAATACAAAATTTATCTAAGCATTAAGATTTATAAAAAACTAACAGGTGGACACACCTGTGCGGCATTTAATCTGAATAATATGTAAAATTTTATCAAATACAAAAAATATTAATAACACTTATCTTAATAAACCTGCCTTGATAATGAATCATGTGAATTCTGGAATTCAGCAACACTTGAATTCAAATGGAAAATGTGGTTGAACAGATATGACATCTAAAAGGCATAGGAAAATGGCGTCCCTCCTCGTGTAACGAAATTACCAAAAAGTTAATTTCCAAAGGAAATTAAAATATTCCATCCAGGAAAATACACAAAGCTCTTCCAGACGGAAAATAATTCTAATTAACACCATATAAATGAAAATTCCAATGCAATCAGAAAATGCAGATTAAGAAAAATTTAAGAACAAAAGAACCCACCACTAATAGTGCGAAAAAAACTGTTAATTAAGCATAACAGCCAACACTGCCGAACATCGGAATAAATAATGAATTACGTTCATTAAATATGAAACGTAAAAAAAATGATAAATTTCAACTAAACTCAAACGTGCGTTCGGCAGGAATTTCTAACGCCAAAGAGAACTAACTCGTGTCAAAATCACCGCACCTGACAGTAAAACTACTGCGCAGATTCAATACGTTAATAACACCAGGATTACACTTATGCAAATCAAGCTGCATAACAAATAGGCAGAAATTTCACTAAGGAAGGCATTTAATAAGTTATGGTAATTTGATTAAATGAATTTAACAAGTGAAAAATAAAATTTTGAATAAAAGAAAGTTAAACAAGCACACAACAAAAATTCTTAACGTTAACAACACTGGCAAAGGCTTGAAAAACGATACAATTAATTTGGAATCCAAAAAATTGTAGCAACTTCACAAAAGCTAGTTAGAAAAACGGACATTCTGAATATTTTAAATGAAGAAGGCATATATCATCATAAATATCAAATGTGATAAATGATATAAACTCAGACAACACGACAAAGATAATTACCGCAAAAGGAAGCACACAATCCATACATATAAAAACAGGTATACGACAAGGAGATTCCCTCAGCCCCTTTCTCTTTAATCTGATTATGCACAAGCTCATAGAAGCACTGAAGAATAGCGAAGGCTATAGAATGGGAAATAAAAACATCAACGTAGGTACTGTGTTATGCAGATGACGCTGTATTAATAGCCAACAATGAAGACAATCTGCAAAGATTACTGCACATCTGCACAAGCTTAGTCAAACTGGAAAAATGTATAACATGAAAATATTGAAATCCAAAACTAAAGCAATGGCCATATCCAAAGATCCCATAAGGTGTAAGTTAGAACACGAAGGAACAATAATAGAGCAGGTGATGCCTTTCGACTACCTAGGCATTGAAGTGTCAAGTGCCAGAAATTTAATAAAGGAGGCAAGGAAAGAAGCGACTAAGGCAGCGCAAATACAATCTGGCATAACAAATACATGCGTGTAGAAAGCAAAGCGCAAATATATAAGTCAATGGTTCATCCAATTTTAACCTATGCTAACGAAACGCGTGAAGAGACCAAAGCAACAAAACAAAAAATAAGGACAACAGAGATGAAAGTTTTAAGATCAATAGCAGGTGTAACACTGCGAGACAGACAGAGAAGCATGGAGGTAAGAAGAACATGATGTAAGGTAGAAGACGTAGTGAAATGGATGAAGGTTAGGAAGAAGGAATGGAACAACCACGTGGAACGAATGGGAGCAGAGAGATTAGAAAAAATATGCAAAACAAATATACCAACTGGGAGAAGATCCCCAGGACGGCCACCTAGAAGATGGATAGAAAGCTGGATCTCTTCGTCGGTGAAATAACAGGCCAGACAAACAGGGAGTCATCGCTAGTCAAAGGAAGAAGAAGAAGAAGACTTAATATAGGTACATGTAGTCATCTTTGTTTCTACTAATTTTTGTATATGATACAATAAAATAAATTGCTTCCCAATTTTAAATTGATTATTCTGAGTTTGAATATATGTTTATTCTCAATTTGAATATGTTAATTCTCAATTTGAATGTATTTAATCGATTTCAGATTGTTTTGTTTCAATTTGAATGTGTTTATTCTCAATTTGATTGTGTTATTTCTCAATTTGAATGTATTTAATCGATTTCAAATTGTTTTGTCTCAATTTGAACGTGTTTATTCTCAATTTGAAGTTGAAAAGGTACAGTAGCTACACTCTATTTCTAGTTAACGTTGGTGAGAACACAGCGCAGTGATGAGCCTTGAGAAATCTAACACGGTTCACAGGATACATATTTAAACGTAAGTACATACATACACTTAACAATCACCTCTAATTGTTACATAAGATCTTGAAGTTTCTTCCTTTTTAAACGCATTCTGTGGTTGGCGAAAGGATTGACGTGCTGTGCTGGTGGGACCGATTTTCGTGCTTCCTGGCAAACCACCTTGCCTCCTCAGTGACGGAGGGAATATCCGGATCTCAATGTATATCTTGATTCGCACATACAAGGTAGCATTAACTATTAGGCGGAAAACTTTATTCTGACATTTTTTGAATAATCGCGATATTGGAATATTTGGCACATCCCCTTACTTGGATGCCATAGGTCCAAATCGGCTTCAAAATCTTTTTATAGATCAGAACCTTGTAGTAGAGGGTTAGCTGGGAATACCGACCTAATAGCCAGTACAGAGTTTTTCACCTAGGACTTGGGTTGTAACGTCAACGCGCTGCTTATAAATTCACAATCCAACTATACTTAATCTCTTTCTAAACTAGGTTTTCATTACCTACTACGCACGAATGCGTGTCTACCCATACAGTTTTTGGGCGGAGCTTGTTGACGTCACAACCCAAATGCTAGATGAAAAACACTATACATCCCTGTAATTTTGATATTTAACTGCTTTTTTTATTTTGCAATGTTCTTCCCATGTTAAACGTACATCTAGATCTAGATTCATACCAAGGTAGGGGAACTCGGGACGGAACGGGATACGAACATAAAAATTAATTAGGGCGATTGAAAACTCAGTTGTGTGATCAATGAAAAGTTTATTATGTATAGAACAACATGTAATACAAAAAATGCAAAAGCTACAACAAATTTTTTTTTTTTCATAGCATTTGTCCTGTACTGCCCCATACATAAGACGGAACGGGATAGATTAGTTTTAACAAAAAATTAATACAGAAAGTAGCAAAAGTCATTTAAAAAACTAGAAACTATTTACAATGTTCACTGCTTTGTCATATTCACTGCCTATACCATCACAACCATTGTGGACCCACTTCCGACAGCCTTGGCACACCCAGCGTTCATCTGACATTGAATAAAAATATGGTACCTCTTTCGTTAGTTTTGGTGTCAAATATTTTTTTCTTCGTTGACCTTTTTCTTCTCTTCTCTGTTCTGTCTCTATTCATCATTTTCTTTTTCGCTTTCTTCTTTCTTTTTAGTTCATTCTTGTAGGGAGATTCGGTCAAAACAGTGTTTTTTCCTTTTTTCTATTAGTCCTCTTCACATTTTTTTTTAACCAGTGGAATTTGTAATAAAATCGCAGGTGATGCAGTTTGAAATGCTAAGGGACTAGGCCTAGGTTTATTTGACACCCAGGAGGAGCGCCCAGGTTGGGGTTCTTTATTCAAATATTCATTTGTCTTGGTTCTAGAACGTTCAGTCACAGTTGACGGGCAGTTACCAGGGACACATGTCATGTAGGGCGTTTTGTAGGGCAGTCACAAGGCCAGATGTAGGGTATATTGCAGGTGATTCACCAGGACCGGATGTAGGGTTTCTTGCAGGGAATTTACCAGGACCAACTATATGTCAGTGGTAGCTGCAGGTAAATAGTTTGCATCCGAAAATAAATTAGGATCAAGAGACTAAATTCCTATTTTCTGAAAACTATTGATTGTAGTTATCATTGTAGCAGCGTGTAAGTAAAGGTTTACAGGTTTAAAAATTGTGACCTCCAAAGGCTGGAGCCTATGGGAGGTGCAGGGTAGTAAACAGAACAACACCACTCCATTTTTCCTGGCCATGCCGATCAGTTTGAGGTTTTTTGTGTGGGTCGAATGTCCATCGAGAATGAGAAGAACACGAGACTCTTTCTTTGCTTTAGAAAACTCTATAAATTTTGCAAACCACACAAGAAACAACTCTGCGGTCATCCAGCCTGATGAGTGAGTGACAGACCAACCTCCTGGAGGAAGACCAATCTCAAACTCTTGTTTCTTCTTTTTTCTGGGAAAGATAAGCATGGGTGGCATAAAGGGCCCTGCCGCAGATACGCACACAGCTGCAGTGACCGTTTCACCCCATTCTGCAGAAGTTAGTGCCAGTTTCGTTGCAGTTAAATATTTTTTCACCTGTAAGTTTGTACTTATCAATATTTTGAGTAAGCAGAGAAAAAATTGCGAAACGGCTACTTTGTTAAACCCCATGGTTCTTGCGCCCGATGTATTTTCCGGGGTTCGAATCCTCTTAAACATTTACATTCTTGTATTGGGCAGGCATTCGTGGTGGAAATTGTGAGATAAATGCTCAGAAATATGAGTGTGATAAGCTTCATCATGCTGAATCTGAAATTAACAAAGTTCAGTAATGTTATTAAATAAATTTACTTATCATAATAGCTGATTTAGAACAGTGAAAAGCTATGAAAATGCGATTCTTGTACGTAATGATAGTAAATATCGAATGAGATACTTAAAATATTGATAGCCGTTATCAAAAATGTTTAGCAGAACGTTTTCTCATTTATTAGCGCCAAAATGAGAAAAATAATTCGGCGAAGAGGAGGATATAAAGTTTTCAGCAATTGAAACGCATTTGTTGTAATAAAACTTTATTGAAGTTAAATAACAATTTAATTAAAATCCTAATCTTTAAGAACCCTAATCAGGATTTTCTTCGAGAAATTCAGACCATTCTTCGACATTTTCACAATCCCAAACTCGTCGCTCTTTCCGGGGACCATTACCAACACATCGAGGACCAATTTGACCCATTGAATATATAACTGCACTTGTTTCACCACTAAATTTACAACGTGTTACAATATGTTACAAGGCATTGGTTCTCTAAGCAAAGTATAGCGACAAACGACTTCTTCTGATGTGTAAGCTGCGTGGAAATCTTTCCGACACTTACAATTTTGTAATTCGTCCGAGTTTACTACGACACTTATAAGAAGCATGCCTAAAAGCACCGATGAAGAAAGCTTCGTGTTTATTTGAAGCCTAAAAGAGTTTGATGATTTTTAACTTTGTGGTAAAAATGAAGTAAAGTTATAAGACTTACATGTTTAAGACTTGGATAGAATTTTTCCGTACTCCCGAATTGATCTGACGCAACTTCTGTTTAAATATCACCAACAAAACTAACAACAACATTAATGGAAATGAGCAAAGGTTATCAAATTAGCATAAATTTTGTTAAATCACTCTTAACCCGCTGACTTCAAATATTAAATAAATAAACAAAACGAAATGCACAGAGTGAGCCCAAAAGTTACATAAGTTATTAATATAATTAATAATTTGGAAAAACCTGATTATATACTTTTTTTTAAATTAAGTACGTTGTTCGGCAACTAAACCGGATATCTTTTTATGCATAAATACTCACCTAAGTTGATTTTACAAAATCGAAATGTTCAGTCAATTCATTTCTTTTATTGGCAAAACAGTTTACATCAAATTATTAAATCCTATAACAATTGGTAAGTCTGCATGTTTTCGATGTTGTTGCGTTTTTTATTATTCTAATTTATAAATTTAAGCTTCAAGTTCAAGTAATTCTATTCATTTCAGAACATGCATCAGTATCTCACTCTATTTCCCCTTGTTATCTCCGCGTTTTCTTTGATAACAACCATGCCAGCTGATAAACCAGAAGATTGCCAATGTCGTTTGGGTTATGCAAGCGAAAGTTTTTCTGAATCATTCGATTGTTGCCCTCAACAAGAATATCTGCTTTGCAAATGCACCGGCAATGTAACTGGAATCCTTTCGGACGAAACTGGTACGTGGTGTAGCAGTTACAAGGATGGTAAAGAAACACGATGGGAATGTGAAAACAAGGAAGAAAGGGATCGATTTTATAGAGAACATCCTTCAAATTTAACTGACACCAAAGTTTAATTTTTTAAATATTAATTATCGCATTCTTAAAATATTTCTAGTATTAAACATTCTTAAAAACTGATTATGTATTTTTTACAAAATGAAAATTGTCTTTGCTTCCTAGTATTCTATTTTGTTTATATTGCGAGTTGTGTAACACGAATGTTATCTTACAAATATTTAAACATTTATCTCATAATAACTAAAATTAATATATGTGTCTTTGCTCTGCTAAAGAGTGCTTTTAATATATTAAAAAATAATGTATCTCTTTGTCTCGTTGTTTCTTGGAATCTGCTTTGTCTTCACTAGGATAAGTACAATACCAGTGGGGAAAATAGGCCATTGTTTCTGTGCAATAAATTACGAAGCGGATACGTTTTTAGTTGACTGTTGTAATCCACCGATATTTTTGCGATGCAGCTGTAATTCTACTGCAACTACGGTTGTCAGGGATAGTTCAGGTGTTTGGTGCACTGTCTATGATATTGAAGAAGAAAAGGTACGTTGGAAATGTGAAGATGAAGAAGATGATGTGGCAGAAATGAAAGCAAGACTTGAATATTACAGAAACATTGGGAGGTTTCTTGATGATCCATTCATTTGAGAAAAATGTGTTTTATCGTTGTTAATTAGTATAAAACTGTCTTGTTTAGCAGTATTAGCAAAAACTTTATAATTAAATTAAATGCTGGGTTTCTTCAATAAAGATTACACAAAACACAAAAATAATTCTTATTTAATCCATTACAACAGGAAATAAATAAATCACGGTTTTACTTCAGTTTTCATGCAATTTGGAATGTAAAATTCTGATTAATTAACGACCAATAGAAACGTTAATATTGAGCATGGTTATTACGGCAACGTTCGAATTTCTTGGAATTTTTTTGTTAATCGCTAAACCAACCTAGGTGAAATTAAGAAGTGGAAATTTTTATGTCAAATGTGACAGCTGACGTACAAGTTGCTATGGTTACGTTTCTAAAATTTAAATATGTACTGAATTATTATTGCTCTTAATGGCGATGTCGTTACGATTTTCTTACCGAATCTACACTCGAGCATTAATTCATGTCCGGGAAATTTTTAGTAGTGCATTTCAACAACGTAATCGTACGTTGTTGAAATGCACACCTAAAAATTTCCGCGAAGAATCAATTCTCTTGTGAAAATACATAAACAACTCGTTATTTTGAAAAAATTTAATGTACTTACTTCTGATACACCCTGTATAAATAACCCTGTTTTATAGTTATTGCTCTACCACTACCGATATCACCGTTATTGAAAATTTTGATAACGGTCACAGAACCACTACCAAATTCTGAAAAGGCGCACAAGAGACACATCCGTAATCAAGCAATGACATAATTCTAACCTCAAATTTTAATTGGTTTGATCTAAAATGATCAACAATTCTTCAACGTTAGATGAAGAAATAGAGAATTTAAATCACGAAGACTTGTGTGAAATAACTCACAGTACATTAAGACGTTTGATAGCATCTGATCCTTTATTATCTGACCTGCCAGGAGATGTA
The DNA here is from genome assembly GCA_963082815.1 of Melanotus villosus. Lineage (NCBI taxonomy): Eukaryota > Metazoa > Arthropoda > Insecta > Coleoptera > Elateridae > Melanotus > Melanotus villosus. Next base: position 43,037,226 of record OY720426.1, read on the forward strand.
ACTAACGAAGAAGTTATTGCACAGATTGCCGTATTACAAGGACAATCAATTACTGTTCACATAGTAAGGAATTTAGAGGCACCCGTAGCTGTTGTTGTAAGTACTTCATTAAGTTAAGGTTGTAATTTATCGTTAGTTTGTTAGTCTGTAACAAAATGAAATCGCACATCGACAGGTATTATGTAAGCTTGATTTTGTTGTTATTTATAGATACCACAACAAGGAACAACTGTAAGTGATTTAAAAAAAGCAATACAAAGAAGCTTCGATCTTAAACAGCAACGTTTACGAAGTAAAACAAAAATATCCTGGAAATATATTTGGCGTACTTATCATTTACAGCATGATCTTCAAACAATGGGGAATGACAATGAATTGGTTGTAAACTATGGTGTAAGGAACAAGTCTGAGATACAATTCGTAAAACGATTACGAAAGAATGCTCGTTTTTGATATTTATTTTTTACATAGTTTAAAATGTTTCTTGTACTTAAATTGATCTTTGGGCATTTTGTGGTATTCTGTTATGTTAAAGGTAAATGTATCATGCTTGCTTACAAATTAAAAATCATTTTAAATTATAGGTGTATCAAATTATCCCTGGTTAGAACAAATATCGAGACAGGAGATTTTAACAGCGGGTTGTACTAACTTAGGTTTGTTAAAGCAAAATGAAATTAATATTAACCAGTTGGATCATATATTGGTTGATCATAAGCATAAATTATTGTATTGTTATGTGCCTAAGGTAAAACTAAATTCTAAAAGATGTATTTTTTCAATTAAATAAAGAATCATTATTTGTAGGTAGCTTGTACAAATTGGAAAAGAGTGCTTATGGTGTTAACCGAGCGTTCTAATGTTACCAACTTAATGGAAATTCCTGCCAGTGTAGCGCATGCAAATAGTTCCTTAACTAGATTATCGGAACTTCATCAAACTGATGCTCAATTTTATCTCGATACTTACACTAGTTTTCTGATGGTTCGGCAACCATTCGAAAGGCTTTTATCAGCATATAGAAATAAATTAGAAGATAATTTACCCAGTGCAAAGTACTTCCACGTTAGTGAACTGATGTCTTTTAAGAATCTTGTACGTTTTTAATTCTTTGTTTTTTAGGCACGCATTGGTAGGTACATAATTAAAAACTATCGTACTAATGCAACAGAAAGGGATCTGAGAACCGGTGACAACGTATCATTTCGTGAGTTTGTACAGTACTTAATAACGGAAGGTATTAACAATGATATTGCAAACGAACATTGGAAACCAATTTATCAATTATGTTATCCCTGTTTAGTAAATTATACTTTTATAGGGAAGTACGAACAGTTTGAAGAAGATTCGACTGTTATTTTACAGATGATTAATGCACCATCTGTACTATTTCCACACTCGAAATCAAGTCAAACATCTGAAAAGTTAAGGCACTACTTACGGCAATTATCATTAATTGATATCGAAAAACTGTATAGAATGTATGAAATTGACTTTAGGTTATTCGGATATAACTTGGAGAGTATTTTAGGTTTTGATTTAGGCTAATTTGGTTTTTTAATTTTGTCTCTCAAAGTGAAATATATAATAATTGGTTGGGTTAAGTATTGGAGAATATGTGTCCGCTACTGTGTAGCACTTTTTTATATATGTAACGCTGGTTTTTACATAGTAAACTGAAAGAATTGTTTAAATAAAGTATGTTACAATTCACTGGTATTTATTTGTACGAAATACTTGACAGCTGCTTTGAGCTTTTGATTTTTTGCTGACGCAAGCGGTTATGGTGGTCCTAAAGTCATGTGCCGTGCTCTCAAGTCTCAAGATGCTTTTTCTTGGCTACTTCACTGCTTTATCATTTTGTTGAGTTAAACGTAAGTGCTATCTTCATAGTCGCCCAAGTAATCTTGTCGTCTAAATGATTAAACTCTTATTTGATTGCCTTGTAAATAAACAAATTGGTGAGATATTTCAGTCTGAAAACTCTTCAGCTATGTTTCTGTGAATCTGGAATTCTTTTGTTTTATTTTGTTTACTTCTTTCGCTAATTCAGTGTGATTTACTGTTGGGTTAGCAATGTGCAATCCGTTTGACATGCTCTATCAGTGGCGTCTCAAATAGGGATGGTTAATATCAAGGCCAGCTACATTAAATATTACCCCTGATCACATAACAATCAGATCCGCTAAGTTAGTGTAAAATCTGGCAGCATTGTTATGCTTAGTTTGCCTTCAGTAGGCAGGTGGCGCCACCATTGCATGGGCAGACCAAGGCCCGCTGAATTAATATTGCATATAAGGCCTTACCGCTTCATTTAGCCAAGACGCAATTTAGAAAGGACGATGGCGCCATTCGAGGTGAACTATACATACATAATATTACATATAAGGTCCCGAGTTGCGGTGTCTAGTGCGACTAAAGGAGGGTAAAGTAGCGTTGTCTCCGATCAGTACTAGAATGGATGGCCCGACTGCGCCGTCAACGCGGCACCTCTCCCCCACGAGGACCGGTCACTATGGGAGAGTAGACCAAAACCCCTCACCAAAAAGTGAGTAGAAAAGAAAGAAGTGTGAAAAGAGGGAGGTCTTTGCCCTACATAATAGGGATGTTGCAGGCTGAATCATAATAAGGCCTGCCCACTTCATTTAGCCAAGACGCAATTAGGAAGGACGCAGGCGCCATTTGGCGCGAACTATACATTTTAAAGGGACAAATGTCTAGTTCGCCCCAAATGGCGCCTGCGTCCTTGCTAATTGCGTCTTGGCTAAATGTAGTGGACAGGCCTTATATGTAATATTAATTCAGCGGACCTTGCTTTAAAATGTATAGTTCGCCCTAAATGTCGCCATCGTCCTTTCGAAATTGCGTCTTGGCTAAATGAAGTGGACAGGCCTTAATATGCAATAGGTATTTAATTCAGCGGGCTTTGTTAGAACTACCAAGGCCAGCTAAATTAAATATTACATATTAAGGCCTGCCCACTTTATTTAGTCAACAAGCAATTTGGAAAGGACGATGGCGCCATTTGAGGTAAACTACATTTCTCCCTTAAAAAACCGGCTCAATTTTTATTTTGGCTCTCATCATTCTATGATCACTTCCAGTAGTCAGCATATTTAGTACTGTGGCGTCTTTAACTACATGTTGTTTATCAGTTATTATGAAATCTATCTCGTTTTTGGTTCGGCCGTACGGGCTTTCCCACGTTCACCTTCTAGGTTGTTTTGTAACAAGAAATCCAACAACGTCTCTCCCCGGTTAGTTCTGCCCTCCGATCCAAAGTTCCCCAGTGAAATCTCTGTAGCATCCAATTTCATTCCTATTTTGGCATTAAAGTCGCCGCACAAGATAGTAAAGTGTGTTTGTTGATCTTTGAGAGCAGCGTGTATATCATCGTAGAATATATATACCTCCTCATCAGTGTGACTTGTCCTTGGTGCGTAAACCAGTACCTACATATAACTTTGATTTTATATCTGGTGTTTAGTCTGATAACAAGACATATTATCTTGTAGAGATCTTCTTGAGAAACACGATGTTTGTACTGTAACGCTTGTGTATTATAAATCCGGTTCTTCCCACAGAGTTATCGTCATCTTCCGCGTAGTAAAAGCTGTGTCCGGATTTTAGACTCAGTACCTAGTTGTTCACCACGCCTTCTAACTTCGCCGAGACCAATAATGTTCCATTTTATGTTGTCTAATTCGCATTCTAGTGCAATCAACCGTTCTTCTGAAAATAATGATCGTACATTGTATGTCGTAATTTTCGCAGAGCTAGGACTTTTCTTCGCCAGGTATTTGTCCCCCCAGAATCCATGGGACAGACTGATTGAGCATCAGTGCGAGATTTTGGAGATAGTCTCCTACTCGCCTGCCTACTAGAGTTTTTATAACTGGCATTTCCATAGGGGGTATTTAACCGTAAAATACCACGCTGGCTAGACGGGTTGGTGAGTGCATATTTCAGCTTTCAGCCGCAGACTCTGGATCAGGCGCTGTTTGCAGCCGCCCATTCTGGGTCAGACGCTGCGGGGGAAAATCGCTAGTTTTAGTTCTCCCCACGTATTTTATTTCCCTGGCACCACCCATATCTGGGAAGTATTCCCCTATCCGCTACCTGGGTAGGCGCCCGATGGAGGACTAGCAACCCCACATGGGCCTTAATATGTAACATTTAATTTAGCTGGCCTTGCTAAAGGGAAAATATATAGTGTCTTGGCTAAATAAAGTGGAAAGGCCTTAATATGTAATATTTAATTTAGCTGGCCCTGCCAAAGGGAAAAATATATAGTGTATTGGCTAAATAAAGTGGAAAGGCCTTAATATGTAATATTTAATTTAGGCGACCTTGGTTAATATTATATTAATAATTTAAAAAAAAAAAACTAATTTTGGTAATTATTTATTTTCATATTGTATTAGCAGATCTTCAATGAGTTGTACCTGTTATTTGATTCCAGTTAATTATTTAAATCGGCCTTTAAATATTTCCGTTTCCAGAATCATTTAACTGTATTAAAATTAAAATGAATTTCAGTATTCATTATTTAACAATGCATATTTTGAGTATGATATAAAATTAATGCGTTTTTCAGATATATGCGAAAATATAGTTTGTTAAACATAGAATGAGTGGAAAAATACAAAAAATGGGCTAAGTAAATTTACAAGTTTGTATGGAGTTTTTCCGAACCCAATTCCTTTTAGATAAGGAATTTTTATCAAAGCAATAATGCATATAATAGCTGAAATTGCCATGAAATAATTTCGAATATGCTTTTATAATCAACTTTACGTGTTGCTACTTAACAAAATAATTTGCAAAAAAAAACTGTTTCATTAACTAATGTAAACCAGCAGAAATATTTTTAAAAACTACAGCCACAAATTACATTCGTCTAAATTACATGACCATGTAACCGAATTACAAATTACAGAATTAGTCTACCTAACTGAATGTTGAATTAGAAATTATTACGGCCGTAATGGATTTGTAGGTTTGCATATTTAAAACCGTTCCAATTTTGCTAAAATTTACGTTAAAGGAGTTCAACGGAACGTAATATCAGTTTCGCTTTTAAATAAAAAAGATTTTGATTGGCTTTTTGGATATTTTCTCTTAATTTTACTTATTATTAAAATTAGAATTTGGCTGAGGGTTTTTTAAAAGATCATCGTAATAACCTCATTTTATGGAAAAAAAACGAAAAATAGGGAAACTCGAGCATGAAAACAAGGGTTTCACATGCTCTTCATGGACGCTACCCTGAAATAATCAGAATATTTATTAGTCAGCAGAGAGTAGTAAGCGCAGTTTTCTTGCCATTATTTCAGCTTCAGCTCCTAATGGCGCAAATTACTTTTTGTAATTTCATATTTCTAAATTTGTTAATTTATTTTTAAAGGCATAAGATGAAAGGTTGTACTTAGAAGCGGTATTTTTATATTTTGTTTTAATTCAAACAGAACAAAGAATTCAAAACGCAAAATTCACCAAATAACCTGGTATTTTTAGAAATCATTTATTTTTTTCATGTTTTTTATGCGGTATTTTGTGTTAATTAATGTTTGTTTTAATTACATTCAGTGCGCTTTCAGTCGTTTTGTTTATTTATTGATTGCCTTAATTTTACCTACTGAATTTCAAATGCATTAACTGTAATTTATTTTCAGTAGGTAATTAAAGTACCTACATTTCGAATAACGAACATTGTTTGGCTCTTCTGTGCCGATTTTATAATTGGGTTTGTCGAATTTTACTTGGGTTTTGAGTAGCTTAATTTGATTGCTATTGTTGCTTTCTGAAAAATTAGAGGTTTGGATTTTTAATATCAGGCTTTCCCACTAACATTCCTAAATTTTAAATCCTGACATCAAATTTAAATCTAGCAAATTCCCTTTGAAGCTCAAAATTAGACGATTTTGACCTTGACTCGAAATCTGAAAACATGAAAAGACAAAGAAGCAGTAAGAATTACGGTTTTTAACTTAAACTTGAGGAGCGGATAGTCGCGTGTAAAAGTAGGGCTGTTGATCCGAGCCGGCTAAAACGGATATCCGGATAATTTTCACGTAGATATCCGGATAATTAGTATTTAAAAATATTCGAAATGGAAGAAATCGGATATCCGTGAGAGACAGAATATCCGGATAAACTGTATAACTCGGATAAAAAAATTATCCGAATAAAGAATTATCCGGATAAAAGAATTTATCGCTGAATACGCAATACTAAATTTATAAATTGCAATGAGATTGTTTATTTTATTAAGAGTTTTTAGTTGGCGACTGCTGACTAAACACTAACACAGCAGTCAAAATATAACAGAAATAAATAACGAGAATTCACATCAAATATATGATGTAATTTAATGCGGTATGTGATAAGAATACTAAGAATAGAATTAATGATTTCTAAAGATTTCTTTTAAACTGCTTACAGAATATTTGTAGAAGATTACTATATTACTACTGCAAAATAGATTTTTAGAGCAGCAACAAACCTTTTTTAGTATTTTCAATATTTTCAGCTTTTTAGTTAATTGATAATAGATTTAAAAGTAATCTGGATACTTCAAAATATCCGGATACTTTAAATTTTCCGGATACTGTAAATTACCCGGATATTATAACTATTCGGATATTTCTAATTATCCGGATAAAAAATTGGTTTGTTAACCGAATTCGGAAATTTCGGATGACTCGGATAAAAGTTCATATCCGGATATCCGGATAAATTTTTTTCTTTTCAACAGCCTTATGTAAAAGGCTTCGGTCTCTGACGCAGGCATATCAAGTTCGATTCCTGAGACCGGCGAAGCCGAAATATATCTCAAACGCCCCTCCGTGCTTCGGAGGGCACGTTAAAAGCCGGCGGTCTCGGTTGTCATACTAACACCTTTGATAGTCGTCAACTCCGCACCACTGTGGGTCGATCTTCTTCTCCTTATTCGATGGGTAAGGTTACCCTCCTACCCAGCATACGTGCTAAGAGGGCTCGCACAGAACTCGTTATTACGGGTTACTAACAGGCCATTGGCCTAGGCTTCGGCTGTGATAAGCAGAAGAAGAGAACTTAAACTTAAGTTATTCAAATTCAGAATTTTGATTTTGTAAACTCAAAAGTAGATTTTTTCATGTTTCGCCTTTTTCTACTTATGTTTTTCTATTGTTTGAACCTGAAAAGTAGGGCGAAAAAGCCAAAATGTTGAGTTTGTAAACGCAGAGAATAATTTTGAATATCAGACTAGAAATATTTAGGGCAGAATTTGTTTGCTAAATGTAGGGTAACTTTTATTTTCAACATGCTGTGAATTTGTGATTTACTACTGTGAGCAAAAAGTATAAGGAATGGTTCATTTAAACCCCAGGCGTGCGGGTTAGCGCTGTTGCCATCTTTTCCCAGTTTGATACGACTTTCAACGACATCTAGTAGCAACCTATATGTCACTGGCAGTTATCTTTTTCAAAAACCGCTTCTTTCTTGTTTCTACGATTTTTCAAAATGTCGGGTGGAATTGAGCAAAGAGCCTGCACTAAATTTTGTTTTCGCAGCTACAAAAACGTGGAAAATGCTGCAAAATACTTTCGGTAACGATCATCGTCATCGTCAGCCTTTATCTATCCAATGCTGGCCTTACCTAACATTTTCCATTCTGTTCTATCTGTTGCCTTAGTTGTTCAGTTTATTCCCGTTGCTCTAGTGATGTCATCGCGCCATCTAGTTGCCAGTGTTTCTCTTCCCTTTTTATACATTCTTGGTCTCCAATCAATGACTTTCTTCGTCCATCTATCGTCTTGTCTTCTCGCGATGTGGCCAGCCCAGTTCTATTCAAGTTTCATTGCTGTTTCAATAACATCCTCCACTTTTGTACGTTGTCTAATTGTTTGGAATTTTGTCCTTCAATGCTATGCCTAAGATTCGTCGTTCCATTTCATCGGTAACGATAGAACGATACTAAATAAAATGCTATATTTGAAATTCAAATCAGGTTGAAGATTTGGATTGTGAATTTTAATCCAAACTGGAAATTTTATTCTCGAAATTCGAACTTAAATTTACAATCCTTGATATTTTCATTCAAAACTGAACAACTGAAATTTCCGATCCGGATTTGACGTTCAATCCAGAGCAGGAGTTTTCATCTTGTATTGTAAAACGAAGAATTCAATCCTGCATTGAAAAAAATTAAAAATTAAAACTTGGATTTGGCTGCAGATCAGATACAAAGTCAAAAAGCTTTTACAATTGTGGAATTTAAGATTTGCATTTATAATTTCGAAATTAGGATTCAAATTTAATTTTGAATTTCACAATCCAAAATTCAGGACATAAATCCTGAATGAAGATTTAAATTCTTCACCCGTGTTAATTTGATATCCAAATCCAGCACAAAAGCTTTAGTTGGAATTTAAAAATTAAAAACCAGATCGTGATGATTAAAACCGAAAAGTTGATATTCAAACAGCAAATCCGGATCTGAAATTTAAAACCTGAGACTTGACTGTCAGGTTCGGATTGAGAATAAAATCAAAATTAAATGTTGACTGTCGAAGTTCAAACCTGAGATTTGAATCATCTAAGTTTGAATCTAATTCTGTTATAAAACTTTGAGTTCATACTAAATAGTTAGTTAAAACTATTATTTTGGACTGAGATTTATATTTACGCTTAAAAATCGACTTTCGTAGTTCAGATCAAAATTGTAGAACTTTAAATTCAAAATGAATACTTAAATATCGAATGTAGATTGAAACGTTAATCCGCAATAAAATTGGAATGCCATGTTCGGGTTTGAGCGCTAAATTCTGATTTAAAGTTGACTTTTGAAGCTAAGATCGAAATTTTAAAAGTTTAAATCCAAAATCTATACTTAAACATTGAATGTGGTTTTAAACTTACCTAAATCCGTAATCAGTATCTCAGCGTCTCATTCGATTTTCAAATTCAGGATTAAGAGTAAGCTTCACTAAATTTTGATTCAAAGTCGACTCTCCAAGTTTTAAACAGGGATCGAAACTGGTCATTCTGGTTTGAGTTTCAAAATCAGGATTGAAAATCAACTTTCGAAGTTTAAGGTTAGGATCGAAATCTTAAACGTTCAATCCAAAATCGATATTTAAATATCAAATACAGGTTTAATCATCAAACCTATAATCATGATTAAATGCCTTATTTAGGTTTGCGGTTTATATACAGGATTGAAAATATCTTTTTGAGGTCTAAAGTTCAGGTTGAAATCTTTACGATTTGATTTCGAGCCGAAGATATATACTTTTGACGACATGGATTAAAGGATAAAGGTTAAGTTTTGCATGCAGGATTAATCCTCAAATCCATAATCATGATTTGTAAACCCTATTCAGGTTTACGATTTAAATACAGGATTGAAAATTCCCTTTTGAAGTGGAAAGCTGAAATATAAATCATTTGGACGATATGAATTCAAGGATAAATGTTAAGTTTTGCATACAGGATTGATTCTCCTATCCATAATCATGATTTAAATACCCGATTTAGGTTTGCGATTTAAATCCCGGATTGAAAATCCACTTTTGGGGTTTAAAGCTCAGGTCAAAATCTTTGATTTAATTTCTAGCCGAAGATTTATAGTTCCGACGACATGGATTCAAGGATAAAGGTTAAATTTTGCATAGGTACATGTTAATCCTCAAATCCATAATCATGATTTAAATACCCTATTCATGTTTACGATTTAAATAAAGGATTGAAAATTTCCTCTGAAGTTTACAGCCCAGGTCAAAATCTTAAAGATTTGATTTCTAGCCGAAGATTTTTAGTTTTAACAACATGGATTCAAGGATAAAGGTAACGTTCTGCTATTAAAAACAAGAGCTTTCGAGTGGTAGAGGATGTTCAAGGAATGTAGAGAACGCTTTGAAGATGAACCATGCTCCGGTAGACTATCCACTTCAACTGATGAACAAGACGTCGCTCAAGTCAAAGATTTGATACTCGAAGATAGTCGTTTAACAATTAGGGATATTATTGAACATGTTCCACTGTCATTTCGGTCTTGTCAAGCAACTCGAAAAGATCATTAGGGCTTGCAACGCATCGCTTCTCGAGTCGTCCCAAAAACGTAGAATTTTTCCCAAAGACGACGTGTTAAAGTCGCCGAGGAGACGAATCCTTCTTGGAACGCACCATTACAGGCGATGAAACCTATATTTACGTGTTTGACACCGAAACTGCTGAACAATCAAATGAATGGAGCTTGAAAGGTGAAGTAAAATCGAAAAGACCACGTCAAAGTCAGTCAAAAATCAAGGTAATGTTGAGTAACACGAATTCCTTCCTACTGGGCCAACCGTGAACGATGAGTACTATTTGAGCGTTTTGAGTAGAAAACGACCTGATGTGTGGCGAGCTAACTGATGATTACATCACGATAGTGCACCTGTTCACAATGCTTTTGTTCGACGTGAAGTTCTGGTTAAAAATTCAACAAAAACGATTTCGTAAATCCCCTATTCACCTGACCTGGCACCGTGTGACTTTATCCTATTCCTTAGATTAAAATTTTCTCTTCGTCACCGTTGTGAGTCGATTGATGCCATTCAAGGAAATTCGTTGCAAGTTTTGAAGGGATTTCAGGAAAACGACTTTAAAGCATGTTTCGAGGATTGTAAGAAAAGTTGGCATAAGTGTATTACAGTGGGAGGGGATTACTTTGAAGGGGCTGTAGCGCTACAGGTAAAAAAATTAAAACCATTTCCGATACTTTTTGATCAGAGACATCTTCAACTCAAAGTTCGAAATTTTGATTTTAAAACCAAAAAATCCTTGCTTTAAGGCTCAAATTTCGATATTTAAAAGATGTAAACTTGGCAAATTCGACCTTAAACTCTAAACCTTAAGATGAACATTTTTTAATGAGCTTTATGTAAACAGACTTAATTTCAAAACCGCGATTGTAGTGTTGAAAGTCGAAAATATGTTTTTAACACCAATTTTACGAATTATCAAACACGAAAAGTGACTTTCAACTTAAAAATATGGAGTTTTTGCTTTTGAACTCGCGATTTTAGTTCTTAGAGTTTAAAATTCCATTTTTAAAATTCGATAACTCGCTTCAGCTCAAACTTTTTACGTTTGAAATTTGGTTCTAATCCCCCCACCCCCTCTCCTCCACACCAAAGTTAATGATAATTGAACTTCGAATGTACGAGAAGCGTTTACTCGATCCTTTAAAAAAACAACATTCGAAAAAATCTAGTTAAGTGTATAAGTAGCTAGCATACGAGCCAGGAGTTTGGAGCTTTTAGACGTTTAAAGGAGCAGTTACAGAGCGCTAGTGAGCTTTTAAAGCGCCAGTATTTCCTCGGCTGCCGTACAGATTGCAATACCACGCAGCTTACCGCGATGTATAAACACTATCCTGATAGTTTTACAAGTTACGAAGTGAATTTTCTATCGACAAAACTTTACAAAACGACTAATTTAGATGATGTCGAATAAAACGAACTTAACTATTTTAACAGTCGATAAAAACAGACGAAATGATTTTTTATTAATTTGACTGATGAGATTTTTGTTTACATTTTTCAAAATAATGCGTACTTTCTGCTGAATAATGATGAAAACACTAACAAGTAAAGTGCTTCTTATTGTTATTATTATGCTTGAAATTTTATCAAAAGGCCACGTTATACTGGGCGAAGGTAAGCATTTTTTTAATTACTTTTGCATGTTTGCACATAAGCTTAAGTTTAAAACAAAACAAGCTTGTTTGCTTTGCTATTTTTTTGTAAAACAAAGAAAAACTTGAAGTAAAACACTAATACGAAAACTTTCAGCTTGTAAAAAAATTTAATTATGAAAACTCGTCTCAGAATTTGAAAACGAAACGAAACTTGAATTATGTACTCAGGAAAGAGAAAATAACGTTGGACATTTTAAACCAAAATAAGAACATTTATTTGAAAGTAAGCAGCAAAAGCACATTTTCTCTTGTCTTTATTACTTATAACCCGGGGGTATTTGAAATATTTCTTCTCCAACTGTGGCGTAATTATTCCTCAATTTATTTTATTATTTCCTGAGATTTCGCTTCAGAAATGCTGTTTTTCTTTTTGATATTAAAACACCTGCTAACCAATAAGTTGTCAATTTTTTTAAATTAATTGCGGAGTCTTTACTTCCAACTTTCCAACAGGAAACAGAACCATTCGTATTTTTTTAATTTTTCTAATTTTTGTTACAAAGAAACCCCATAAATAAATCGCAACAAATTTACCTTTGTATTCATATGACGTTAATAAATTTGCTTTAATAAAACTTTTCCGTCACAATCGAAGTTTTATTGACACGAATTTTTCTATTTGCCACGATTTGCTTTTTAAATTCGATAAATAAAAGGACGATTGTTGCGATTTTCTGGGGTTTTGTAACACTAAAAAGCGAGTTTTATTTAGCAGTTCGGGAGTTTTTTTCATTTTTCATACATTTTAACGCAGTGGCCTTGTTCGGGTGTGTTTGTGATTTGTTTTTAACAAGCGCCCATCCATCAGAGGTTCCTTTACTTTTTATTTTGCCTGGCCGTCTTGAATTTGATAAAAAAATTCTTAGAATACAATTCGATTTTAAAAATTGATTTTTATTAGTTGGTTAAATTCACAAGAAAATTGATCGTCTCAAAGTAGGAAACAAAAAATGCATTAACAGAAATCCAGTGCTTCCCCTTTGTTGTAGTCAGGGGTGGATTAATAATCTTAAGCGCTTTGGGCTTTTCATTGTGTGATACCACTTAACAAGCTTCTCCTCTGCCTAAAAGGGGAAAATTATTGTTGTAATTTTATAACCATCTTAAATAGTTACACTTTGAGGGTTATTTTGAGCGTTGTACTTGAAGATTCCCTAGTGGTAAAAAAGTCAAGCTGGCGTCTTTTAAAGGTTGGTTTTTTATATAAAAATTGGGAGACGCTTTTGGTTTCTTTTCATACAAATTGGACGCGCTTAAATGACTAAATTATGAAGACTTGAATTATTATGTATGAATAAATTTATTACAGGAATCACGACGACCTATATTTTTCTGTATTAACATTCGTCATGCAATAACCGAATTACCCCATAATAGGAAATCATAAGAAATCAAGGAATGTCATACCGCAAAATAAATAGTGCGCAGAGGTTCTAGATTAAGTGGGTTTTTAAATTGTCTCAATACAAATAACTGAGCTGAAAGCTTCCAACAAAAATCATTTAGGATCACACCAAGTAATCAACAGTTATCACTTTTAGAAATAGTATTATTGTTATAAAAAATATATTTTTACGTTTTATTACAATTTTTTGATCAATTTACCAACCACACATTAGTGTAGTATCATCCGCAAATAAGATGCATCTATTAGGATTGAAGTAATTAATGTAGATTGTGAATAGCAACGGGCCCAGTATGGATCCCTGATGTACACCGTGTAAAATAAGAAAGTTACAACTGCAGTATTTACCGTTAAAATGAACAATCTGCGATTTTGCAAATAAAATACAGACTCAAAGCTATTCCTCTAATACGGAGCATTTCAATAGTTTTTGAAATAATATTTTGTGATTAACACAGGCGAATGTTTTGCTATGATAACATGGTTACCGCTACACGTTTACCTTCTCTAAAGCCTTCAAGTATTTTTTTCAATTGCCTTACATGCAGCCTATATTGTCGAACATCCTTTTCGGAACCGATACTGGGAAAAACTCAACATATTGTTGTTCTCTAATTATTGATACAATTAACTTTTCAATCATACTTTAAATAGAGGAGACGTCGACCAAATGGTTAAATAACGTTTAACAAACTCATTCTAAAAATAAATAAATAACAGGAATATCACTTGTTACATTTAAGATTTTAATACTGCTAACTTAACAAAACATTTAATGTGCAAAAATCAGATAGTTTAGTAATAAAATATATGTTTAAAAATTACAGAACTAGTGCAGAAAAGAAGTTTGACATATAACATAAAACCATCTCGAAATGTTAACCAGACGCAAGATTATGTGCGAACTTTAATGAAACTGTCGAAAACATCAATGATTAGACTTATAACAATGTAGCCTTTCGAACTTCCTCAATGCATTAAATTACTAAAGTAAAAAATGAAACAAAATGTTATTTGACAAACCCTCAACTTCCACGACATTTCTAAATTTTATATATCTGAACAATGTAAGAACAATTACTCCATATTTAAAAATTGAAAAAGTAGAGTTTTTAAAGAAGATCGAAAATGCTCCAAAAGTACATCATCATAGAGCCTTCTCTTGTCCTCTGTTGGATATGGGCCTCCTCCAGACGCTTCCAGTTTTCCCTATTCCGAGCATTCGCCATCCAGTTCGTACATATTATTTTGATATCGTCAGTCCACCGTATTGGAGGTCTTCCCTGTTCTTTTATCAGTTCTTGGGCGCCACTCAAGAAGTTTCTTTGTCCATCTGCCGTCATCTTGCCTCGCTGTGGCAATGCCTTTATGATGTCTTCTACGCCCATTCTTCTGCGAATTTCTTCACTCCTAACCCTATCCTTTAAGTTTAGTCCCAGCATTAATCTTTCCATTTTTCGTCGTGTTCTCTGAAGTTTCATTTCTGATGTTCTGGCAAGGGTTAAGGTTTCTGCACCATACGTAAGTACCGGTAAGACACATTGGTTTGCAAGCTCTTCTTTTTAGGGCGATGGATATGTTGGTCTTCAATATGTCACGGAGCTTAACGTATGCTGTCCAGCCTAATGTTATTCTTCTTGTTAATTCAGCTGGTTGGTTGTTCCTAGTTATTTTTAGTTCGTGGTCAACATACGTGTATTTCTCAACCAGATCGATTTGAGTTTCATCGACTTCTATTAGCTCACTTGGTACGAGGTTGGTTATCATTTTCGTTTTTGAGTACTTAATTTATTTTCAGACCCACTTTATGTGAAGCTGCTCGGGGGTCGTATAACATTATCTCTGATATTTCTTAAATTTTCTGTTAAGAGGACAATTATCATCAGCGAAATACAGGCGACTGAGTGTTTCTCCATCGATTCCGATTTCCTAATTTTAAAGGCCTTCAATCCTTCAATCAAACAGCAAAACATTTAAATATGGTCATCAATACAGACAAAACCAAATGCCTAGTAACATCCAAAGAGTCGATATGATGCAAATTAGAGATCTGCCAAAAGATTGTCGAACAAGTAAACTATTTCAAATATCTAGGGGCCGAGATAACAAGTTTTGGAAATCTACAGAATGAAGTTAAAGAACACACGATGAAATCATCCCGAATCTCAGGTTGCTTAAGAGATATCGTATGGAGAATCAAATACTTCAATATAGACAGTAAAATAAGAACATATAAGACTGCGATTAGACCCATCATAACATATGCAGCTGAAACAAGACCAGACACTTCCAAGACACAACAAATGATGAGAACGGCTGAGATGAAAATAATAAGAAGCATCCACGGAAAAAACATTACACGACAGGATCAGAAGCGAGGACCTTCGACAAGAGAGTGGGATCCAAGATATAGGAAAGTGGGTAAGACAATGAAGAAAATACTAGAATAAACACATAAGTAGAATGGATGACAACACACTTGTAAAAAATGCAAAACTAAACAACCCTGTCGGAAAAAGATCTCAGGGTAGACCACCGAAGCGCTGGAAGGAATGTTGGACATCTACATCCGAAGAGGTATAAGAAGGTTTAAAACAGGCAGTAGCCTATCTAAATGTGGTTATCCATATTATAAAGAAAGAAGAAGAAGAAAAAGAATAAGAAAAGCGTGTTCTAGAATTGCTATGAAAAGTTTCGGGGAGAGAGTGTCGCCCTGTCTGACACCTCTTTTAATTGGCATTTTCTTTATTGTGTCGTGTATTTTCACCGTTGTTGCTGCGTTTTTATATATGTTTTGAATGAGTATCTGTGGTCAATTCGGCATCCTTCCATGGTCTCTAAGATAGCAGGTAGTTGAACTGCGTCGAAGGCGAAATCAACGAAGATGGCGCTCAAAGGTCTGTTATATTCTATGGTCTTTTCGATAAGAGTCTTCATACACTACACACATGAATTGATTCATTAGCCAAAGTCAAATTGTAGTTAATAGTAAAATTCCGTCGTGAAGCACGGCCCAAAGATTTAGGCCTGTCTTTATTCTTGCTGTGTTGCTAACGTAAACTTTTCTTTGATCCCAATCCCTCGTCATCTCTTGCCAAAATTTCTTGAACACATCTCCACGAGTTTCCTTAGATACAAGGAAGCCTTCTTTTTCTTCGTTATGTATTTCCTTACCATTATTTAATTCTTCATTGTATTCTTCATCATTACTGTTAGTACTTATGTCATATGCAGATAGCCGTTTGTTCTATATCCAGTACGGAATCCAGCTTGTTCTTTCAGTTGGTAGAAGTGAAATTTCCACTCCAGTCTATTTGTTAATATTCGAGTGTACAACTTGTATAGGTGATTGAGTATGCTGATGGGTTTATAATTCTCGAGATTTGTATCATCTCTTTCTTTAGAGAGCAGGATCGTGATTGAGTTGTTCCATTTGCGATTTGAAATTGAGCAATGATTAAATTTTACTCAATAATACGTTCTTTATGGTTGAGAGCGTAGCGAATTTCCTCTTTTGTAATATCTGGAATGTCTTCGGACCCTATATTCTGCACATTCTCTGAAATACGTCTAGGTGCAACTGTTTGGCTTATGTAGAGTGTTTCGTAGAATTTTTCTACTGTATGTATTAATTTAGTTATTTTCTGTTTGATATTATGTTGCCTGTTTCGTCTTTGAGTTTGAAAATTTCTCTTCTTCTCATTATTTTTATATTTTTATTTTCTTCGATGGTTTGGAGTTACTTTTTCGTTCTTAAATTTTCTTAGGTCTATTTTGATATTTAGCTTTGGAAATTTCGTTATTTAAGTTCTTGTGGGTCTGTATTTCCTTCTCCCCTTAGTAGTTGTCTTTTCTGTATTTTCAATTTTGTTTCTGCGCTCATTTTCTCTTTCTTTCTGTTTTTAGGGTAGAATTTTCTTTGGACTTCTGTAATTGTGTTTGTTATTATCTTTTCCAGTTCGTTGATGTCATCGGTACTCGGTTTATTTTGCAGGGCGCTAGTGATATATTTTTCAAATTTAGCTCCTGCTTGTGGAAGCGTCCATGGATTTGTTTTCTTTTTCTTTACCATTTTGTATCTTTTGTTATGTGTATCATTCGGCGATCATTTGGCATTTCAAAGCTGTTCAACACTGTTATGTCTTGGAAGATGTGCTTTTTGTATGTTATAGAGTAATCTATTTCATTTCTTGTTTATCCATCTGGGCTCTGCCATGTCCACCTTCGATGAAGTTTTTTGTGGAGGAAACTATTCATTTGAAGCGAGTTATTTTCTAGTAAATAGACTAACATTGTTCCTGCTCTTATTTCTACCTGGACTGCCAAAGTTTCCCAAAGCGTTTTCGGGTGTATCAGATTTTATACCGATTTTAGCGTTGAAATCTCCGCAGGGTCTGTTTTCAAAGCCTCAAACATTTCATCGTAAAATATCTTTATTTCCTCCTCGGTGTGATCCGAAGTTGATAGGAGGAGTTGGCTTCCTTATCAATAAGAAATTATCCGAAAACATCCTGATAACGAAAACGATATCTACACACGATATACACCATAAAAATTATCCAGGTATACGCAATAAAACTTTTGGTTTTACATTAATATGAAAATTTCAAACATAGTACTTTTTGAGAAAGATAGAAATATACCTAGCATATGATGGTATTTGCTTCAAACTGCTTATACAGATTTTTTAAGCAAAAATTGAGCTACTTCAACAATTTTCAGATTTAATCTAAAGCAGTATTCAATAGTCTTATAGACCAAGATAAAATAGAAAGGAAGAAATTGCGCGAATGTTTAAATATACTTTAAAACCTTACTTTTAGTTGTGTAAAAGGTTTTGTAGGAATTTCTTCGGTGATAGGTTTCTTCACAAAAACTTGCTTGGTAATAACGAAGTGCATTTCTTAATTCAGCCCTCAGCTTCAATAACGTTAAATACTTAAGTGGGTTTTCGATGTTTCTATACTTTTTATTTTTAATTTCTAAAGGCTTGTGTTTTTATTTATTTAACGTTCCCCTGTCACGTGCCAAAACTGCACTAAAACATTTAATGGGGGATGTCAAAATCCGGGAGTGAAGATGGGTGGTTCGAATCGCTGAAAAAGCACTTCATAACACTTAATAACCCTTCAAAAGAGGATGGTCGTAAACGGTAGATAGGACGTCAGTATGATTAAAATCACCCAAAGATCTAAAAGGAGGAAACCCATCATAGAAGATTCCCAAGGGCTCGGAGAAAGGGGTCGTTATAACTGCACCCTGCGCAAGATGTGACTTACCTTGCTGCTGAAAATTACCTTACTTATCGGCAAAGCTCAAACTTGTAGGCATGCTTAACGCTTTACACATAAATCTTAAACAGAACACTGAAACACAAATAATATCGGGGAGCACTGAACGCAAATAACAAGGCCAACTAAATTGACAATGAAAAGTTTAATGAATTTAAAGACACAAAAATCAATACAAAAACATTACACAAAAAGACAATCAAAAATATTACGTTAAAACCAATTACAAATACGAGACTTACTTTACGGAAAGGAGAATTGGTGGGACTGTATTTACGTTACTTATTGCAAAAATATCCACAATCCAAGTCCCTTAATTCCAAACAAAGAATGGGAAGACACAAATAACACATTAAACAAATTAAGGATAAGTACCAAATAATTTCGCCCATGCAACACTGTACAAAACAATATCTTAACTTGACAAATACTAAACTATAATCTGAACGCTAAAAGTCTTTACTGGACTAACACAAATGAAATCGTTACGTTACTTTACTGCACCAAAATTACTACACATAAGCCAGTCAACTGAGTTACCAGGGCCCTCAAATTTGCTATGTGAACATTGAATCCGCCCAAGGCGAGGTTCACAAGCCTGCGCCACATACCACTGGACAAAACAGATAAACTAGCATCGGCTATTTTAAAACCAGGTTGCACACAAAACACAAATGCAAATACAAAAAGGCGGTACTTATTAGCTTCAAACACTGAAAAAGCCTGCCAGCAAGAGGTAAACGTCGGCAATAAAACTGACGTTGAAAACAACGGCAAACGAAGAAAGCAGGAGCAGCTTAAAGAAGTATAGTTTTACCTGGCGATGTTGATGGTTGGTTGCGGTCGTGTTACTATGCATTTGCGCCCAGGATCATCAGACAATTCGTGCGACTGAAATATGTGCATTTCTGTAGACAATAATCACGAAATGTATATTAGAAAAATATTTGTATCTATCTGTTAATTTTTTTGGTAGAATTGTTAAATATATTATAAAGTATAATAATATATCAAAAAAAGTCAATGAATTTAAATTTTTGTTATATAGGAGCTAAGAAAAGAACGCGGTCACTCGCACCGCAGGTCGGTGACCACGTACTGAAGATAGCACGACGTTAAGGGTTAAGAATTCGTAGAATTACAAGCAAAGAATGTGCCAAAATAGGTTTAACCTTTCCTGTCCTCCAGACAAAACGAATTTAATTGTAGCAAAAATAAAATAATCGACACGGAATCAAACTTAAGGACAGGACCGTACTAAAAAATCTTAACAACAATTTAAAATGACTAAAAAATTGCAAAATAACACGGAAATGCAAAATCACGTGACACCCCATAAAACCAGTTTTAATAAATCGATTTGCAGCTTGCTTAAATTGCAAAAAGCAAAATATCTTTTCACATTAAGAGCGACAAAGATATAACTTGAAAAACATTGTAAGTGTTTAAAATAGCGAATTCGAAATATCTATATAGGGTGGCCATTTTAAAACGTCAAAAAAATTTAGCGCAAGCTCCACACATGCACATCACAAACATCTATATTTTTAAATTTGAAAAATTTTAAAATTAAGACCAAAGCATCTCCAGAAATAATGTATAATTAATTCTTTTTATATGCATTTTAAATTTGAAAGAAACCTGTAAAAAAAGCAGCATAGATTTTACGGTTTAGGCGCCTTTTATAGCTATTAAGACAACAAGTGTTTTATAGAAGGTTTAAAAATCAAGGTCGTACTTCAAATCCAAGCGAACGAAGTGAGCCGAGGATTTGATAGACCGAGATTTTTAAACTATAAAACACGAGTTATCTTCAAGATTTTTTCTAACACTAATATCAGACATTTTCTTTCACTAATATATTATTAGAAATTTTAATAAATTATTATTTGAGACGTGTTATAATACACAAAATGCGAAGATTGCTCGGCAACGACGTATTTAAAGGCCTATAAAATACGTTGTCATTGACGGCGTATTTTATAGAGAAAGCGTATTTTAAAGGAAACATACCAAGTGAGCTCTTATGCACCATAGAAACAGTATAACAGCTCACTTGGTATGTTTCCTTTAAAATACGCTTTCTCTATAAAATACGCCGTCAATGACAACGTATTTTATAGGCCTTTAAATACGTCGTTGCCTAGCAATCTTCGCATTTTGTGTATTATGACGTCGTCTCAAATAATAATTTATTAAAATTTCTAATAATATATTAGTGAAAGAAAATGTCTGATATTAGTGTTAGAAAAAATCTTGAAGATAACTCGTGTTTTATAGTTTAAAAATCTCGGTCTATCAAATCCTCGGCTCGCTTCGTTCGCTCGGATTTGAACTACGACCTTGATTTTTAAACCTTCTATACAACACTTGTTGTCTTAATAGCTATAATGTAAGAATACGCAAAACTACATACGAGCAAGTTCAAAAGTCACTTTTAGTAATAATGCAAAACTAATTGAGGATTGTTAATATCCTTCCTTAAAAACTGCGTTTTATATCCACTCAAAAATTTGGTATTAATATTTTTTATTGAAATTTTTCTCTGATTCCTTTCCAAAAGTATAATCAAGAAAAAAGGTGACCAATTTAATTTTACTCATTTAAATTAAAGTAACTAGTTTGTGTAGCTCACGAGAACATCTAACTTTAATTAAACAAAAAGTAGCAAAAATTTATTATTATCATTGTTTAAACTACGACGCAAGCCACTGAATAACGTTTTTGGCTGCAGTTCCCACTTGTACATCGTTAATTAGAAATGCAAATGTGTATTGTAAAGACTTTAGTGGTAGCTAATTTATATAACACAAAACGATCAAATAAATTAACCCCTTTAGTTCCTGTAATTAGATAATTGAATTATATGCACCTTGCAAATTCACGTTTTCGTCGCATTGAGTAATATTTATAGTTTGCTTTTCCCTCACTCCCTGTACAATTGTAATTTATTACCAAAATAGTTATGAATAAATAATAGTTATTTATTATACATGCGGATTAAATTAATGTTTAATGAGCGGTACGTTTAAACGCGCGAGCGGCGATAGCCGCAAGCGCGTTAATACCGCGAGTTAATACATTAATTTTAATCCGCAAGTGTAATACAACTGTTTATTCAATTTTGCAGTAATAAACTTTTTCTAATGTAAATGTAAGATTTTTATAAATGCTAAAAGCTTAAAATGTCACTAATCCCTTGTAGTTATCGAGTTGCCAAGTGTGAGTTGTTTTGATGCGTTGTCATGGATTGAACTGTTTACGGGAAAAAAATTCGAACGTAAATTGTGAATGACAGCGAATTCTTTGTAACAAAGTTTATTATAAACTGTATTATTCTGTGTATCTACAAGGTGAGAATTGTAATGGAGAATGAAAATACGATTATGGAGCAATTGCTCCCTAAAAAATCGAAACAAACGTACAAAAAAATTTATCAAAAATTTAGCTCCTGGAAAATAGAAAAAGGTGCAATGGAAGTTACTGAAGCTCTCGTTTTAAATTATATTGTCGAACATTCCAAGAGCTTGAAGCCATCTTCGCTCTGGAGTTATTGCTCCATGCTAAAAGCCTGCCTCATTATTTTTGAGAACGTGGATATTGGAAAGTAAGTAGAAAAAAGTGTGTTTCTATAGATCAAACTGTAAATATTTATATTACTTTTATAGATTCTCTAAAGTGAAAGCGCTATTGAAACAAAATTCAAAAGGGTTTAGGAGCAAAAAATCTAAAGTACTGAACCGTGATGATATGTTAAGATTTTTCAGTGAGGCACCGGACGAAATTTTTCTACTGGTTAAGGTAAGTTAATTTTTTAAATGAAAACGTAACAAATGAAAAAATGTCTTCGTTCGTTGTAGACAATACTTGTCATGGGTATAGCTGGTGGATGCCGCATTGGCGAACTCGTAAACATGAAAATCGACGATGTGGATGATCGAGGAAATGTTTTGGTTGTAACTCTACCAGACACAAAAACTAGCAAACCTCGCGTGTTCACTATAATTAATGAAGTAGCCATAAATGCTGTCGATATCTACAGAACCTACGTAAAATTACGACCTCAAGCGGTGACCCATAGACGCCTTTTTTTAAATTATCAACATGGCAAATGTACTGTCCAGCCGGTAGGAGAGAACAAAATACGTAAAATGCCTAGCGTCATTGCGACCTTTTTGGGTCTTGCTGAGCCTGCGTTGTATACAGGTCATGCTTTTCGAAGGAGCTCCGCCTCGCTTTTGGTGGATGGAGGTGCGAATCTTCTTGAACTTAAGAGACATGGCGGATGGAGTTCAAGTACAGTCGCTGAAAATTATATCGAAGACTCTATTACGAAGAAGATAGAGACCTGCGAAAAGATTTTTGGAAAACAAAATTTTTCTTTGATACCTGTAGAGAAACCTAGTACCGCAGTTGATGTTTCAGAGGAAAAAACTCCTGTTCTGATTGATGATGCAGTTCATTTGCATAAAGTTGTGAATAACGAATTAGTTAGTGCTACAAGAAATATAACTTTTGAAACTGGTAGTGTTCAAAATTGCAACCTTTTTTTTATCGGCGAACCGTTGAAGGACCTGGCTTCCTTAATGAGGAAATAATATGTAGTTACTTTTGTTTTCGTTTTGTTAATTTATTGTAATGTACTTATGTATAATTTTTTGATAAATTATTGATTTATTTTGATTGACATTTATTTGACATTTTTAAAGCGCTAGCGGAATAAAAATTTTAAATCGCTAGCGGAATAAAAATTTTAAACGATTGTTTATAAAACATCAACTTTTATGGGCAGGCCAGAAACAAATAAACGTCAGTTTATACGGCAAAATTGAATAAAAATATTTAAAAGTAATAAAAAATAGATAAAGGGGATCAAAATGCATTTAGATGGAAATACAAACAAACTATAATTTTAACTACCACATGTTTTAAATTTGGGGTGGAAGTACCAAATTATATATTTTTTTAGTTTGAAACCACTTATTAGTAAGTTTGAGGGGCAGTTCCGTTACGTCATGCTTTCCAACCCATTGCTTGTTATAATTGTAGTATACTTATGTATATCGGTTTAGAACGTGGGTTGTCCGATATCTCGACGCCATTGTCTTCGACCCCTCTTCTAAGGTTCTTGCGCTCATCGTTTTCCGGATACCTTCCTCCCATGTTCTTTTGGGTCTACCTCTTTTCTTGGTTTGGTAACCTATGATCTGTCATACGCCGTACATGACCGTACCAGGTGATTTGTTTCGATGTCTCTTATAATCGTATCTTGCAGTCCCATTTGTTGTCGAATATCTTCATTCCCTTTCACTCTGCCGGTTCGTAAAATCCTTGCTGATCTGCTCAGTGCGTCAATTTCGGTTGCTTCTAACATTTTTTTACGAGTATTTCTCTCTATGTTTTCTGCTCCATGCAGTGAGCTACTTTTGTTGATTGAGTTGTATGTATTGTATTTTCGATATTTTGTTATATGCTTACTCCATAGAATTCCTTGCTGTATTGTTGTTACTCTTATTTCCTTTTCATCCGTACCGGTTTTATCAAATATTATTCCTAAGTATTTGTATTCTTCACAGGCTTCTATTTGTTTTGGGTTGTTTAGTTGTGCATTATAGACTTCATTTTCCACGTCTTCTGGATGCTCATTGTCAGCCCCATTCCTCCTACGCTTCTTTTAACTTACGTGCCATATATTCCAAATCTTCTCTATCCCGTCCTATAACTGCTTGGACGTCTGCAAATTGTAAACTATATACGGCTGTGTTCTCTATCTGTACTTCCATCCCCGAACATTTTTGTTTCTACTTAATTAATGCCTCGGGTTCAAATTTAATCCGGAATTTTTATTTAAACTAAATCTTTACAGTAAGATTTATCCTACATTTCAACATATTCCCCTTCAAACTCCACATATTTTTGCCATCTCTTGGGAAGCTTTATAATCCCTTTTTTATAGAAGTTTTTTGGTTGAGCGGCAAGCCAGTTTTGCACAAAATGTTTGTTCTCCTCGTCATCTTCAAATTTAATACCACCCATTGCTTCCTTGAGTGGCCCAAACAAATGAAAGTCACAAGGATACAAATCCGGACTGTAGGGAGGATGTGGAAGTGTCTCCTAGTGTAATTTATCTAAAGTTTCCTAGTCAATTAGGTGGTGTGCGGGCGAGCGTTGTCGTTAGGGAGAACCACACTCCTAACCGAACGCTTCGGTCTTTTCGTCCGAAATGCAGGCTTAACTTTTTCGGCGTATTCTTTGAGATTATTAAGGGACATTAATTGTACGCCTATCTTCTAAAACAATCTGCAAACAAAACCCCTTCAGCGTTCCAAAACACAGTGGCCATTATCTTCCCAGCTGAAGGAATAACCTTTACGTTTTAGGCTTCGGTGAAGTTTTGTGTCTCTATTTCATGCTTGATTTTTTTGATTCTGGGATAATATGGTGTACCCAGGCTTCGTCACAGGTCAGTATTGAGTTTAAAAGCTTTCATTAATCGGAAATTTAATGATAATTCGCTGCGCAAGAGAATTATGATCTGGTTGTTCCGTCATGGCTGCAGCTACTAAACAAAAACAATTGTAACCATAACAACAGCACACACGGCTTCTAGATTGTCCAGTGTATTATGAATAAAAGCAATTTTGCCATATACAAATTATTTTGGATATGGCAGCAAAATTCCGGCTTAAATTTGAATCCTGCCCGTATACCTTAAATAGTGTTGAAGATATACAACAACCTTGCCGTATAGGTACCTTTTATTACGTTAAACGGTGCAGATAGTTTGTTCCATAGCTTAACTCTCGTGGTAGCATTTTTATATAAGTTCTTAGTCGCAGTGCTCAAGGTTTGGTTTATATTTGTACTCTATACTATTTCCCATAACTTATAAGTTAGTATATCATCAAAGGCATTGGTTAGGTCTATAATATATTGTAACATAATAGAATAATAGTAACATGAAAGACTGCATAAAGTAACCTTGCTTGCAAATTGCAATTGCTTCATGGTGAATCATTTGGTATTAACTACAATATTTATTTTTAGTAACAAGGTTAGCTATGAAGCAGCTGCAAGTTGTAGAAAGTATAATTGGTATGTAACTTGATACGAGTAACTACCCAGCTGCAACTTATGATTGGTTTTGTAAACAAGATTACTGAGCAGCTGCGATATTTTAAGAAAGTGGGGGTTCCCCTTTTAGTATGTATACAGCGGCTCATTTGACCAAAGGCAGTGAAGTCTAGGTGTTTGAGAGTAGGCAGATTGAGGCTCAAACACTTAGGCACATCCAGTTAGTTCCGTCGGTAAAGCTGCAGTCTACAAAATGGGCCCTCTCGTGAAGATGTTCATGTAAGATTGTTATTTGTATTTATTGCTAATAGTTCGGATGTAATACTCTGCCTATTTTATTAATTATGCTAGTTTATCTGTACTCATAACTTATCCCTAAGAATGTTTCATAGTTTTGGACTTAGTATTTCGTCCCGCATCTCTTGTGTTAGTAATCGGAACTTGTCTTCCACAATTGTATAAGTGCCCACATGGTTTTTATAATATAAATAATGTTTAAACAATATTGAAGTTGACTTTCATTCACAACCTCTCGCAACAGCTAAGTAAACCCCACATAACGGAGTTTGGGTCAAACACTCTACCATATTTATTTACTTAACTTGATTTTATTATACGGCCCTAACTCAGTTCGTTACAGTATATTAGTTTCTAGATTCACTGGTGCTCTATCTTCAATTATTTGTTTTATGTTATCGGTACTTGATCATCCGCCTCTAATACCGCTTTACTCTTATTCCTCTGCGAATTCCATCTCTCAATACTCTTCCATACATCCTACTAATTGAACTCATCACCGAAATTCCTCTACAAGGTAGTTATTACAATAATTTCTGTTGCTTTTCTTATAGATCGATGTTATGTAAGTCACCTTTCATTCTTTTGGAATTTCTTAACAATTGAGGCATTCATTGAATGGTCGCATTAGTATTCTGACAAGTTTGTCTGTATCATTTTTTAGTAACTCCGCATACATTCCATTCTTGAGTTTTGTAATTGCTCTATCTCCACTCTTGCTCCTTCTATATTAATTTGTATGGTGTCTTAAGCGTATTGTGGTCTGTTTTCTTGCAGTAAATGTTTGTAGTGATTTTTCTATTGCTTCTATGATATATTTCGTATGGTCACCGTTTCTGTACCAGTTTTCTTGACTCTTCCAATAAACTTCCAAGCTTCTGTACATTTCCTTCCTCCGATATATCTTTCTGTTTCTTGCTAGTTCGTATTTCATAGTTCATTTTTTAAGTGATTTATCTTCTGCTTTTTATCTCTTTTGATATTATCGTATGCTTTCCTGTCGTCTGGCTACTTTGTATTTAACCATTTCAGGCACAATATTTTCTATGGCTGCTCGCGTAGCTTTATGTATGCTTTCTATCATATTGGTGTATCTTTCTTCAAAAGTTACATCTTCGGAATTTATTAGATATTCGTCTAAGCGTCGCTGATATAAATACTTACTGCTTTCGTGGAGTAAACTATCTAGATTATATTTAGGATAGACTACGAGGCCTTCTTTTACACCTCCTTGAGTATTTAAGTCTCCCTGATAAGTATTCCATGCGAGTATATACATCTTCCCTTGTAATCAGTAATGGTAAGACCCACAAGTTGCTCTTCCCTATACTCTTACGTCGTGCAATCTGATTCATAATCAGGCAATTTAGTTTGTTGTTCCTAGGTATATTTATAGATCCATTTATGGTTATAAAATCCATTTGTTATTTTTAGTTCGTTCTCTGCGCAGAGATCTATTAACCGCCTACCGAAGGGTCCTACCACTTTGTAATGAATCTTTCTACCAGTGCGGCCACTGAAGTCATCTGACATTACAACATCTCAAGCGTTTCCAATGTCTGTTATTACTTCATTAAG
Organism: Melanotus villosus; assembly: GCA_963082815.1. Classification (NCBI taxonomy): domain Eukaryota; kingdom Metazoa; phylum Arthropoda; class Insecta; order Coleoptera; family Elateridae; genus Melanotus; species Melanotus villosus. The sequence goes on from OY720426.1 coordinate 43,064,599, forward strand.
TTTCTCTAAAAAATCATCCTTTTCTGTTAAAAGGTTTATCATCCGAAATGGCGTATACTCCAAGTACCTTATTTCGCCTTCCATAGATATGTACGTTCACTTGGATATAATTTTCATTGGGTATAGGCTGCCAGTTGGTCATTTTCTGCTTAAATCTTTTGTGTATCTATACCGAGACTCCAGTTTGGCACGGTTGTGTTTTGGGATTCCACTAAACAGATGTTGCCAATCATCTCCAATCCGTTTCCTCTCGGCTTTGTTTCTGTTAATGATATTACATCTATTTTCAATTTTTTCCGAGACGTTCCATTACCACATATCACAAAGCTTTTCCTTGTCTTGTATCGTTTACCATATAATCCGTCCGAGGTTTCAGGGCCCTGTCTAGATTTTTTAGTGTGTAATTATCTAATTATAGTAACAAAGATAAAAATTGTACAATTTTCAAAATTTTTCATTGCTTTTCCTGTTAATAAATTTAGTTAGCCTAATTTTAATCAGAAACATAACCGATTTTCCTTCTTCCTAACTTAAATAAACTAACATTTGGTCAGAAACTCAATTTATATTTACATATATTTACACCATGTGGAACTCTAAAAAATGTACAACTTTCGCTGGTTTTGTTCATAAATAAAATTAAAAAAATCCTAATCAAGTTAGCGGTGAATTTTTTTGAACAACAAACGAAATGCTGAAACCAAAAAACTGAAAACATAGCAATAACCGAGTGTTTTGTTTGTAATCCGTTATTTGCCATCCCAAGTATCCACGGCTAACGTGATTGTACTGATAAAATTTGTTATTTAAGTTACTTCGTTTTTTTGCGTTTTCAGGCAAAATTTTGTAGAAAGACGCAATCTTCATTTAAAATTGAATTTACATATATTATTCCAAAGATAATTATTAAAAAATTAATACTAATTTTTTGTGTATAAAGCTCTAGAATCAAGTTCCAGAATTTTGAAGCAATTAATAATTTATGTTTACAGGCAGCAGTTGTAGATTTGAAAGTTTTTTGACTCATAAGTGTGTCTACCTTGCAAAATTGGCGAAGTAACAATCTAATGTGTCAACTAAAGATGATGACTAAAAATCGAATTAGGAATTTAGAAAATTAATTACTACTAGCAACACATGATTTACGAACGACTTTCCTGTAATAATAACCCGCTTTTGTGTGTTCCTGAATCAGGATATCCGAATGAATAAACTCCACACATACACAGGATCTAAATGAAAAAGCCCGAAAGCTTTAGCCATTCGCAGTTTATAATGTTTTAATTTACATTAGAATCTCACGTAATTTTTAGTCGTCTAAAAAGATGGTAGTAATTACGACATAAGACAGAATGCTTTTATAATAACAGAGCATTCAGGTAACGTATAACTCTAAGCTTCGCGAAAATTACGTAGCTCCTTTATTTTACGTCATAACTTCTCATTCTATCAGTGGAGTTGCCCCTGAAGAAGTTTAAAAGGGAAATAAAAAACTTTTTACTAAAAAGCGCTTTCTACAGTTTTCACTTTTTCGAGAGTTTCTAGATTGTGGCACGAATTCAGTCGTGTAATTGTCTTATATTTTCAGTCTAAAGTTATTCATTTCAGTGTTTTATTCAAGCTCGGGTATTTGTATTCAATACAATTCGTGATTTTGTTTTAATAAATCCAGGTTTCCGTTTGTATTGGAAGTAGATTTATACTTCAATTAAATTTTAAAATGACTGTTTGGTAAATAAAGGACTTATATTTTGGACTATCCTCGTGGAATTAGAAATTACGTGGATCTTCTTCTGATTTTTAGTATTCAAAGAATTCATAAATAATTTAGTCTTAACCGAATATGCTTGAGCCTTTGCAGCAGCTTTCTTATAATTAGCAACATTTAAAAAATCTACAGATTTATTCAAATCAACAGGAATACTTGTGAACTCATTAGGGATTTTACAACAAAACTCGGTGTAAATTCTGGCCCTCAAATACACAAATCCAGCAAGGATGTAAGATTTTATACCCGTCCTAAACATAACACCCCACAAAAGCCCACTGTCCACTGGCAGAATTCCAATAATCACTTTGCCTTTCTATTCCTTAGGATCTTCCGCAATTTACCTACGGGATTATTAAAGCATTAAGATTAATTCGTAGCTTAAACTAACCCGCACGTTCTAAGGTTAAAATTCTTGGTGAAAGGGTTTCAAGATTGCTTGCATACAGAATGTTCAAATACAAAATCAGAATACGAATTCAAAACAGAATTCTGCTTGAAAATTAAAATTCTAACTTTGATTTTAATTTAATAAAACGATTAGGGTTTGAAGGTTTAAATGTATATTTTTGATATGAATCTTCAATGTGAGAAATTCAAATCTTAATCCAAGTTTAATCTATTGTAGATATATGATTCCAAAATTTCGAGTTGTTGTCGAATTTTGAGCTTTTGCTGCAGATTCAAAAATTATCAATTTTGGGAATTCGGATCTTAATCTAATTCTAACGAGTAAGAAACGCGAATAGTTTTTAGTGTTTCAGTCATCAAATGAATTCAAAATCTATTTTATCCTGAATAAAAAATTAAATATAAATTTTTAAATATTTGCTAAAGCTTTGTGGTGACGAATTTGTAACCAATTGTAACTGATGGTGAAAATCCCAATTAAAAAATAATTTGAATATTTGGAATTACGATAAATTTAAATCGTAATTTAAATCGGAATATTTTTCCAAGTTTCAAGGTTGGTCTGTCAGTTGATTCCATTTTGGATTTTTAATTTAATTTTGGAGTAAAAAGATATATTGGATTCGAATACTCATTTTAAAATTGATTTGATTTTAAAGAACTTCACCTAATTTTTGGGATTTAAGCTGTTTTGAAAGGAACTTAAAAATATGTTCTTTTTCAGGCATCGAATGAGCTTACGTTTTTGCATTTGAAGTATCGCGTGTGACTTTGTAGTTTGATTATTCTGAGTTTGGAAGATTCAATTGCTATCCTACATCCGAGAAATTTGAATACATTTTTTAAGGATTCGAAGTTTTTCAGGACAAATTTGGAAATGTTAACCGTTTCAGTTGAAACTTTCGACGTTTCTTTTAGTTTGAATTGGATGTTTGATTGCCTTGTACGCACGCGAATTAATTATCTAATTTAAATAATTAATCAAAAACCCCATCAACGGTTGCTGTTGTTAATTTAAGAATTATTTCCACAAACAAAATGGTTCTGTAGCAAGTAAAAACACATTAAACCGATGAAAATTTAATAAACATGGGTCGAACGTTCGATGAATATTCAACAATCCTTCAATTAATGTTTGACGACCACATCTTGCCTCGAAAACGTTATTGTTTAAATTATGGTTTTCCAGTGGGTGCTTAATTTTAAAGTAAAAACAGGAGCTTTTAAAGGTAACGCTTAAATTCGAAGGTGCACCACGGACTGTTCGGATAAAAATTTGAAACATTTAAATGTTCAATTTGAGTAAAGTTCATTTTTGCGTGTGCTCCAATTCAGCTTCGGTTACACAATAAAAAAAAGCACTCGGAATAAATTTAAAATGCAAATTAAAAGAGTAAAACTGCTATTACGGCGTTCCATACCGACTATATTAATGTAAATTTTATAAATAAAAATAAAAATATAGGTCTAAAGATTCTCAACGACGTATTCCTCTCCCTAATTAAATTAGAGGACGGTAGCCATATTAAAATAACATAAAAGAAATCATAACAAAGGCATTTTCATGCGACAGATTCATTAATCACCGCTACGTACGTATGATAAAATTGAAAATAATATCTCGAGATACTCGTATCGTTGAGCTTTTAAATGAAATTTTAATTTTACAATGTATTTTTCTGGCTCAGCAGCCTGAAGAGATAATTTGGCTGGAATCGATCAGTATCTTTTTGCCTTGTGGTTGGCCATGATTTCGTTATTGTTAGATTCCATTGTTTACACGTACCCAGTTGTCAAATTTCCATGACCAACTTCGACGATGGAGAAAATAACGAAAGGATGATATAAATAAACTTTTACGCGATCAGATTGAACAGCTGGTTTTTTGAACTTTTTAAAGCTTTAGTTATCATGTTGACATATTGAAATGACCACATTTGACATTCTAATACGTAGCAACGTAAACATTACCTACGTTTAAAAGCCAGTATAACACTAGAATTACACTCAAAGTAACAAACTGATATCTTATTTTACTATACATACCTATCTTTCTTCTTCTTCCAGTCCTACAGTCCACTTCGTTGAACCTCGGCTGCGTCAAGTCTTTGCTTCCACCTCTCTCGGTCTCTCGCTGCCTCTCTCCAATTCCTGACTGCCAAAATTTTTTCATCTTCTCCAGGGCCTTCCTTTGCCTCTCCTACCTTCCATTTCACCCAAGTATATTTGTCGGGGTACTTGGTTTTTCTATTCTTTCAACACGGCCTGTCCATGTTTTGTATTTGCTTCATCAGCGTCCATGTTTCATAACCATAGATAACCGTTGGTCTGATGATCATTTTATAGATGGTTAACTTAGTACTTGTACGTATTTCTCTAGATTTTAGAATGTCACGCATATAATCATATGTTCTGTTTCCTTTCAATATTCTACGTATTACTTCTGTTATTATTTCATTTTGATCGTTAACCTTACTGCCTCTCAGCTATTATTTCAATAATTTGTCCTGTCCCTCTTATTCGTTTAATGGCCATGAGCTTAGTTTTGTCTTCATTTATATAGAGACCTATCTTACTTGCCTTTTCTTCTTCCAAAAGTGGTGTCGTTTCTCTTACATTGATGATTGATCTTCCCGCCACGTTCACATCATCAGGCTATAATTTGGTGGTTAATATTCCAACTTAAACTATTTTGATTACTCTCATGACTTGTTCAAGTGCCAAATTAAATAAAAGTGCAAATCCAAACTACAAGCCATCCGAAGGGAAGCGTGAAAATATTTAGAGAAGACCGGATGCTCCCACTAAAATATTGGTGACCCTTTATGAAGATGCCGTACAATATATTTGTAATAAGTTAGCGGCACCAGTGGTCGAAGTGGGAAAACATTACAAGGGGGATGCTAGATTTTCCAATATTTAGTGACCCCCCCCCCCTATTTACGTGTGTGAGGTAGTTTATCACTTTAGGAAAATAAAATGGCGATACTACTAAGACAAAAAACAAACCTGAGTTTTTTAATTTGGTTAATTAAAACCTCACTTAAGAATTTAATATTTGATTCAACATACTCCAATTTTTTTAGTTTTTAATACACACAGATTGATAACAGTGTCTTTATCAGTAATGGATAGCTGTTTTGTCTGTGGGTATTTTAAAATACATAAATAAACTCCACGGGAGCCGCGCTGTGCCCAAACCCAAACAATGAATCATATTTTTTGAAGAATTGAACACTAGTAGTTACTTACATACCGGCTACCTACTAAATAGTTAATTTTAAAAATCATATTTGAAGGATGAAACCCCGTAGGTTAGCACTGGGATGTCTTACTTTTTTTTTTCAAAGTAGAGGGATGGTTTAATTTTCTTTTCAATGTAGGGGAACGGCTTAATTGTTTTAACAAACTAGGGGGATGCCATCCCCCCGCATCTTCCCCTACTTCGACCACTGAGCGGCACAGGTTTGTGGTGAAACATTAACCGACATTAAAGCCAATTTCGAAGAAGCTATAGCTAAAATAACAGCATTCCCATCTCCCTGTCCTAGCCCTTGCTTTATATCAAAGATCTCTGACCTACAGTTCTGAATTTTAACTTAATCTTTAGAGTTCTTCATAGTTAACCGTATGAGATTTACTAACTTAGTGAGAATTCCTAATTCTTCTAATACTATATATTGAGATGATATTTAATTGGATGTATATAATTAAAGGTTATGTTGTTTGTTTAATTTATAAACGAAAATATTATTTTGCAAAGTAATGCAGATTTTTAAATTATTAAAAAAATTGTAAAATATAATTTTAAGATAGCTAGATTAGATTTAAGTTACCTAGTAATGTAAATAAGTTATTGTTATGATTTTTGTTAGTAAATAATTAGCTAAATTTGTAGTTGTAGAAACGTAAAATAAGTTACTTTAGAAACGTTGTAAATAATTTTAAAGTGAAAAACAAATGTGGACTAAAATATCCAGGATACAAGAAAAAACAAATTAAATAGTTAGTTGTAAATTGGTAATCGACGAAGCAACAACAAAGTTGATTTGCTCCTATAAAACGAGTAAATATTGGAGAAATAATCAATTATAAAAGGTGATATCAAAAGAAACCAGTGTCCAGTAAAAAGAGGGTGAATTTTGAAGAAAAGTAAAATCAAAAGGAACCAGTGTCCAGTAAAAGGAGGGTGAATTTTGAAGAAAAGTAAAATAAAGATTGAGCTTCAAGCAGTTAAGTGAGAGAGCAGTTCTAGTAGGAGAAAATCAGCAAAAGAAATTCAACGGAAGGAGTTCGAGAGCGAGTAATTCAAAATGGGGACAATTTAGAGCGGGGACAAGAAGAGCAGGGGAAGATTAGAATTTTGGTTATTGGGGAAGATTGGAATTTTGGAATTTGGGGAAGATTGGAATTTTTGGAAAAGGAAGGGGAGTCAAGACTAGATAGTGAGTGTAAAGAATAATTTTAAATTAATTTTAAGCAGGGTTGATAGGGAAAACTGATAATAAAAAGATCTGCATTATAAATATTTGAGTAAAGTTTGATTTGGTTAAAATAAACATAAAAAAAATAACAAACAACGAACCTACTTAACGACCTTGAGATAAGAGCAGTGCAAGCAATTAATTAAATTAAAGAGCAAAGCAAGGTATAATTTCAAATATTGATTGTGAGGCTAAAATAAATAAATAAATAAATATAAATAAATTATTAAACAAACACTACCACAACAATATAGAGATTTTCTATTTATCGATAATCAATGAAAAATTGGTATTACGCTTACATTGTGTTCCCAGGCTTTCTCCAGACGGTATTAACAGAACTGGATTCTGATCACCTACCGGTGGTATTTAATTTAAAATACGAACCGTACCACTACCCCAAAATATCGAGACCAATAAACGGTCCTATTGACTGGCAACTCTTCCAGAATAAAATGAACGAAAACATCACCTGTCCCACAGACCTGACCACTCAAGAAGACATCGATGGAACTATATCCCACTTTAAAGATACGGCTACCACGCTACCATAAACACACGAACCCGTAGACTCTCCAATTACCCAAATCCACCAAAACGAATCCTAGATCTTATAAAAGAAAAACACGCGACTCGCAGAAGGTGGCAACTTTATCGAAATCCAGCAGATAAACACCACCTGAATAAGTTGATACGAACAGTAAGAGAAGAACTGGATGAGTTTAGAAATAATTCCTACCGTAACTTCATTGAGACGTTAGAAACAGGGGATCCCAACATGTGGAGAACTATAAAGCGAATCTTAAAACAACCAACAATTAACTCGACATTAAAAGTTTATAATCGCCAAATTTCAGTAGATAAAGACAAATTTAATGTGAAGTATTTGCATCGCAGTTAGAAGAAATATTTAGCCCACTTTCCAAAATAATGATCATAACCACGTCCAATATATTGAAAGGGAAGTTGAAAGCATAACTACTAATGAGATAACACTAACAAACCCGATATCTCCATCAGAAGTCAAAGGCATATAAAACATATGAAAACTAAGAAATCACCTGGAGCAGACATGATCCATAACATACTCGTACTTCTAAAAAAACTTACCAAATAAATCCATCTGCCTAATAACAGCTATTTTTAACGCTTGCTTAAGGATAGGTTATTTTCCGAACGAATGGAAATAAGCAATAATCATAATGATTCCTAAGACAGGTAAACCACACGACAATCCTTCCAACTATAGGCCTATTAGCCTCATGTATAATATATCTAAACTTTTGGAACATGCTCTCAAACCTCGCTTGAACGAATTCCTAGAAGAAAATAATATCCTACCACCGTTCCAATTTGATTTCAAGGACTTCCACTCCACCTGTCACCAAGTTTTGCGACTTACTGAAGCTATACAACGAGGATACGAGAACAAGATGCATACTCTAATCGCTTTTGTGGATGTGGCACAGGCATTTGACCGGGTCTGGTTAGATGGACTACTCTTCAAAATGAAAACTATGAACATATCCTCGTACTTATTGCGAATCATCAAGTCGTTTCTAAACGGTAGGACATTTCAGATCAGAGTGAACGCGTATAAATCCTCAACAAATACAATCTACGCTGGAGTCCATATTAAGCCCCACACTGTTTAATATATTCATGTCAGACGCACATCCTATACCCAACACAGAACTAGAGATGTATGCTGATGACACAGAAATCATCACACACGACTCCAATATCAATCAAGCACCAAAAAATCTGCAAAGAAGTGTGGTACTATAAATACATGGTTTAATAAGTCGTGCATAAAAATACCTCGATAGAAAACTGACCTGGAGTTATCATATAAATAAGAAACTGACACAAGCATACTCAAGACTGGCCATGCTCTATCCAATTATCAACAGGAAGTCATCGTTAAAAATGGAATGCGGAACCCTAATTTACACTTCCATTATCAGACCAATTTTTACATATGGAAGTAGCGTCTGGAGCTCAACGTCAAAAACAAATGTACATAAACTCCAAGTGTTGCAAAACAAAGTTATACGAATTATCACCAATACCCAGTGGTACGTCAGAAATATCCAGCTCCATAAAGAAACAGAAATTCCACCTATTGAAGAATACATAAGAAAAACTTCTAAAAACTTTTACCATAACATGCATAACTGTAGTGGTGCAGTTCATTACAATATTGGCAATAGACAATTAATTACACTACCGACTGAAAAGGAAGTTACCTATTGATCTTTTAAATACTAGTGATAGTGAATAGCAGTACTTAACTCTAAAATACCATAGTGATAGTGGCCTAATAATCCCGATAGTGACTTAAATGTTCAAAAACTTCATTCATCTGTGCCATGAAATAGCATCAGTGTTGAACTGGCATAACCTACATAAAAAAAGGCTTTCTCTATCAATTGGCGGACCGTAAAAAGCTGGTCTATCGTTAACCCCCCTTGGTATTCGCCCAGCACTTATTCTGCTGTGGGAGTATTCTTCTCTGGTAATGTTTGACAGTATTTTATATACAGTGCATAGGAGTGATATGCCCCTGTAGTTTTGGCATTCCAGTTCCCCCATTTCTTATGGACGAGATATATTAGGCCGGCGATATACTTGCGGCGCCGCCGCGCGCGTACACGAAGGACCATTTCTTTCGCTCTCGTTACGCTTGAGTATCCATCCACTGGGGTTGGTTACCCGATCTCTGCTCAAGGGTTTCTCAAGTACTCAGGGAATAGGAGAGGCTAAGCGAGGCTAGTTGGATGTAGTCTCGTGTATTGCGCGTCCTGTCACTTAGAACACCATAATATCTTTAGCGGTGGCTTACACAGTACACGTAGTAGCGGTTATGCATGTGGAACCCACACATTTCTATTTTGTTATTCGTATAATTAATATTTGCACAAATATGAATAGAGTATATAATTACCAATCAATATTTACATAGCGGCCACAAAATTAGCACGTATACACCAATATTTGCGAACGAGCTGCCAAATTAAAATAGTAATCGCAATGAAATAAAATTAAGCGGAAGAATTCCAGGTTTTATTAAAACTCACATGTCACCCACTTCACTCGAGTGCTTCGTTTAATGTTTAAAAATTTATAGATGTTAGTTTGATAAATCAAATCCCCATATCAAAATTAACTAATTTTACATTTCCAAATTTTCATATTTATTAATTCCTAAAGAAATTCAGGAGTTTTATAAAGGTGCAGACTTTCAGTTCGATACTAACCTGAATTACCTAATTAAGTATTCCAGGAATCATTAAAAGTGTAAAACGTTAATCTAATCTTCAAACTTTGTTCCGTTTTTAATAATAGGTTTTTTATTAATTTAGTTTGAATTGTTTTAGAAAATAAAATCTATGCAGTGTACGCGTTTAAATTCCCTTTGGCATTTGAATATTCATTTTTAGTTTATAAATCGCATTGCTTCGACAAGCTTTGGTTTCTTGGGAAACCATTTTTTATTGATTAGAAACGAGACATTAGAATATAAACAAGTTGGGTTTTTTGAAGAACATTAGAAATATAAAACAGATTAGTTGGTCGAAGATTATTGGAAAGAACACTTTAGAATTTTAGAAGATAACAAGATAATTTAGAATACAAATTAGAAGAATAGCATTGGGCCAAACCAGGAAACATTATCAAGGTGAGTCGAAGCTATTTACACATTTAGTACGGTCCTTCGAGCAAACCTTTAGTTTTTATTAAACATTTTTTGGTCCAATTCGAGCCGGATTTGAGGCCTATTAATACACTGCTTGGGTTTTAGCTTCAAATTGTAATACTTAGTTTCGTTAATTTTTAGTTTTGAAACAAAACTCATTTAGTTGTCAATTAGAATATTAATTTTCTTACTATGTCGAATCAATTAGTTCAGCTTCGTGCCACACGTTCTATTTCTATCAATCGTGTGAACGAATTGTTGTCAATAGCAAGAAATGCTAAAGATAATTGTGCATTTTTGCTTCAATTTAGAATGCGCTGCAGTTGCATTGAAGATATAAAGAATGAGTTTGAGAGCATTCATTTGAAGGTAGTGTCAGCTTTAGCTACAGCTAAAACACCAGATTTAGAAGGGGAAGACATATTCAGATTAGATTTTGATAATGCTTATTACGAAATCAAATCCATTCAATGTGAGCTGTTTGATTGTAAAGAAAACAAAGTGGACAATAATTATAGTAATAGTGAGCAACTTGCCAACAGACATTCAAACGTCAAATTACCTAAAATTAAAATTCCAAATTTCAATGGAAATGTTAAAGATTGGCCTACTTTTATAGATTTATTTAACACGCTAATTCATTATAACAGCTCATTGTCAAATATTGAAAAATTTCATTACTTAATAACATCCCTTTCGAGTGAGCCATTGCTACTCTTAAAAACTATTCCTTTAACAGATGCTAATTATGTCATTGCATACAAAGCCTTGAATGACAGATATCAAAATAAACGTTTATTAGCAACTAATTATTGGAATGATATCAATAAGCTTCCAAAGTTACAGACGGAATCGCCAAAATTACTTAGAAACCTATTAGACACCTTTTGTGAAAACCTGTCAGGCTTAGAACTTTTAGAATTCCCTGTAGAACACTGGGATTTCATTCTATTCAATATTTTGCTTCAAAAATTAGATTTTGGAACTGCTAAACGTTTTGAGATGCAATATAGCTCTGTAGAGATACCTACCTTTGATAATTTAAAAGATTTCCTCATACAGCACTGCAAAGCTTTAGAATCGGTTGCTAATTCCCATTTAGAAATAATTAGCAAACCACTATTACACAAAACTGAAAAAGACACACACAATAATTCTCGATTCGAATTTTCGAAAAATAAACAAAGCTTTCCAGCATCCTTCGTTGTTACTACCTCATGTCATCTTTGTAATTCAAACCATTTCATTTCTAACTGTTACTTGTTCTTAGCAAAATCACCAAACGATAGATATTTGATGGTAAAGAAAAAAGGGTTGTGTATTAACTGTTTACGATCATCTCACCGTTCTAAATTTTGTCAATCTTATGTCGGTTGTAAAACTTGTGGGTATAGACACCATACGCTATTGCATTTTAATCAACGGATAAACTCTGCAATTTACGCTCCAAATAATTATTTAGATGATGCAATAAAACCCAAACAAGATTTGACACTTCAGTCAAATAATTTAAGTGCTTTGACAAATACAGTATTTAATGTTTCTATGGTTTTACTCTCTACGGCAATAGTGGATATTATTGATTCCAAGGGTACCCCTACAAAAGTTCGGGTATTGTTAGATACTGCTAGTCAAGCAAATTTTATTACAGAAGGCTGTGCTCAACGTCTTGGATTTATTAAACAAAACTCAAACATTGCAATCCAAGGTTTAGGCAACTCATCTTCAGGTACATCTAGTGGTTCAGTACATTGCTCTATCCGCCCTTGTAGTCACTCCACTCCATCAATTTCAATTGAAACATTAGTAATTCCTCAAATATGTTCTGAGATGCCAACTTGTTACATCCCGCTACAAAAATGGGAGCATATCGCAAATCTTAAACTTGCTGATCCAAATTTTAATACTCCTTCTCAAGTTGACCTTTTACTAGGCGCAGATGTTTTCGCATCGATATTAACTTCTGGCCATTTGAAAGGTAACCCCAATGAACCTGTAGCTATTAATACAATTTTTGGTTGGATTCTTATGGGAAAAGTTAGTAGTCGAGAATCGTCAAGTGTTAGTTCATTTTTAACGTCTTTAGATAAATCTTTAGATTCTGCTGTAAATAGATTTTCAGAATTAGAAGAATTACCTCAAGTTACTAAAACTTCTCCCAAAGATCTGCTTTGCAAAAGCCGTTTTTCAAAAACACACTTTAGAAACGCTACAGGACGATATGTCGTTTCTCTTCCTTTTGGAGATAAATCCCCTCAAGACATTTTAAATCATTGGTCCCAATACAAAGAACAACTGCTTTCCACTTCAGAAATGATAATTAGACGTCGTTTATTTAGTAATAATTTATCATCAGGTGAACTTCATGGTTTCCGTTCTGATGATAACCCACCTGATTGTGGGTCCCGTGGTCTTCTTCCATTTGAATTAAAGCGACATTCATTTTGGTGGGCGGGTCCCGGTCCTCCTTGGCTATTATTACCTCACAATTGTTGGCCTAATACCAATTGTTCGTTGGAGAAATTAGAAGAGTCAACCGTAGCTTTAGAAGAGGAAAAAAGGATGTCTTTGTCTACTTTAGTTTCATTAGACTCTTTTCACCACGAACATTTACATCCTGACAATTTCTTAACTTTGGAACCTCTTGCTACCATTCCTGATCAAGATGTTACGCATTTAAATATTAGTAGATTAGACCGTTGGCAATTTTTACAGCGTTTACATCAAGATTTCTGGAAACGATGGCATAATGAGTATTTGCATACTCTTCAACAGACGAATAAGTGGATAAAACCACCTTGCAATCAAATAGTTCCAGGCACCTTAGTTCTGATAAAAAATGAAACTTCTTCCCCTCTAAATTGGCCATTGGGTAGAATCGTAAAATTACATTTAGGTTCTGACAATATTTGTCGTGTGGCAACAGTACGCACTAAGAATGGCATTGTTAAAAGACCTTTAGTTAAACTTTGTCCAGTACCTGCTTAAATTGTTTTTAAAATACATTACGTTGTATTTTGGTGGGCGGCATGTTCCGTTTTTAATAATAGGTTTTTTATTAATTTAGTTTGAATTGTTTTAGAAAATAAAATCTATGCAGTGTACGCGTTTAAATTCCCTTTGGCATTTGAATATTCATTTTTAGTTTATAAATCGCATTGCTTCGACAAGCTTTGGTTTCTTGGGAAACCATTTTTTATTGATTAGAAACGAGACATTAGAATATAAACAAGTTGGGTTTTTTGAAGAACATTAGAAATATAAAACAGATTAGTTGGTCGAAGATTATTGGAAAGAACACTTTAGAATTTTAGAAGATAACAAGATAATTTAGAATACAAATTAGAAGAATAGCATTGGGCCAAACCAGGAAACATATTCAAGGTGAGTCGAAGCTATTTACATATTTAGTACGGTCCTTCGAGCAAACCTTTAGTTTTTATTAAACAAACTTAAAAAACCAATTAACCTGAACACGTGTTTTATGTGACATTAACAAATAGTCCTGAGGTTATTAAATAATTTTCTATTCATAACTGCATTTGACAAACGAGTGAAACTCTAAAACTTGCGTAATTAAGGGAGTTGTCTCATTAATAGTTGTTGTAACACTCAGAGTTGGTTGATATTAAATTTTTTACTACAAAAATAAATTAGATATTTAAGTTTCATAATTCAACATTTCAAGCCGCGAGTTCGGTTTCTTTTGTGAGTTCGCAATAGAAAACTGAATTTTACTATGATTTAGGAAAAACATTCGAAGGCTGGAGTTTTAAGTGGGCTTTGATTAAAAGTTTAAATGTTAAAGAGCAAATATCAGCAGCGAAAATTTATTAAACGTTTAAAAAAACCTAGAAAAACTCATGTTCGGTGAATTAACAGCGAATGAAAAACATGTCAAGAGTTTTCAACAACGTAAGCCTCGGTGGAATGGTTCGAAAAACAATTTTTCAGTGGATTTATTTTAAAATGTTTTCTATTTGTGTAAGCAATTTACAAATGGGTTTTGGTTGTTTTTACAATCGGAATTTTTAAAATAATCCCTGCTTCTCGTGAAGCAATTCCTTGACAGACTAAATCCAGTATTGTTAAGTTAAAATAAATTCGTTTGCATCAAAGGGCTCAATTTCAGGACAAACCGCAATATTCAAAACATGTTTCCGTAATTACATAAAACTAACAAAGCATGAAATTTGGAACATCCTGCAACGACATCAAACACCGTATAATAACTGCTAAACGTAGCATTCCCTCGCTTTAAACTCCACATATGTTACAAATTTGTTCTTTCTGCACGAAATGTCATCGATTTTTGATTTCAACTATCAATTAATTACCGTTTAATAACGTCATTGCGTTCTGGATAATTATACATAAACATTGTAAAGGTTTTAGTAAGTTAATTGCGATGTATTGTTACATCTTATTGCAAAGCACTTTGTTAAAGAGCCTTTCGAACGTTTTTTATGGAACTCCTGACTTTCGTCAAAGCTAATAATGTAAGAAAAATTACTGTAATTTTGTTTTGTTTGATGGAAACACTTTATTTTTGATCTAATAATTTTTTAACGAATTATGTATACGTTGAAATACATTAAACATATTTTTCCCAAATATTATTTTTCTTAAGGAAAATGAAGTTCATTTTTATTTTTATTAATCATTCTATTACGGATTAACTCTATATTTAATGCTAAATTGGTATAGTTGGTGCTTGTAAGCGAATATTATACGAATAAGTAGTAATACCATCTCAGTAGGCCGTGGGCCCTTAAAATTTTAAAATCAGCAAAGCAATAGATAGGCGATCTTGATTTCACTTGTTCAAGTGTTAAAATGCAGTGCTTTTCTAACAGCCTACCATGCTTGTCAATACCTTTCATCAAAGATTTTAAGTATCCATAAAACAGAATTTGAATTTAACAACCGAGTAAGTCGATGAGGTATGGTTTAGAAGTTAATACGAGCTGTGAAAGGATCGCTTAACGTGTTCATGTTCTTTTTTATTATTCTTTGAAAGTGAACGTGATAGCAACCGCTTTGTAGAATTACCTCTAGGGGATGAGCATGCATCGAGCTAATATTTTCAAGCAGAGAGCTTTTACAACGTTTGTTCTTCTATGACTTATAAGTTACAAGTCAAGCATGATCATTGGCTGAAACTTGTTCAAAGGAACTTTTTAAAAATAAATTAATGAAAAATAAATAAATAAAAATTACTCAAAAGCTTTTCGAAGCAAACGGAAACCTCGTATATTTCAGAATTAATGTTGAAACTTTCTAGGTTTTACATTTTAAATAAATTTTTATGGTAAATTTATACGTTGGTCTTTCACATCTCGCATATACATATATCAAGAAGATAGTGTAGTAAATGCAACGCGTGTGCATTTTAATGTATAATATGCAAATAAGCTCATACGTAAGCTGCATTCTAGAGTACAATGGAAATTAGATCCGTATCGCGGTCTTTTCAGCTTCAGCAGCTGGGAAGTAATCTCCCTATCATTAAAAAGTTGAATGCGGCTGGGGTTATAGCCTGTTTTTAAACGGGGGTACAAGCTGTGGCTATTTATATCGAAAATTTTTGTTTACTTAGATACAGGTTTATATCAAAAGATAAAATAGAGAACGGCCCACTTTATGCATATCAATGAAGGTGTCGGTTAGCTTTTAAGCCGTTGTGTGTTACATGGAATCATTTTTGCATTAAACATCATGATTTACTAATATTATTTATCATTTTAATATTAAGTAAGCTAGATATAGAGCTAATGCTAACATGTGATCTATTAAAGTTATAAAACCGGGGCATCAGGTCGGTGGATTGAGTAGTCCATCGGATGTCACTGCCGATCCCAAGCCCGAAGAAAGGAGGAGGTTGGAAAAGAAGCTAATGCAAAACAGCTGGGAAAATAAAATTGAAGATGTACACGTCCGGTAAAATATAGCGTATAAGCTAATTGAACATCTCAACAGAGAAGAAAAGGACAATGCTGATATAAAAACAATTGATAAATAAACATGGCTACAACATTATAAAGAACTTGGGTATATAAATACAACACATACCGAATGGACGAAGAGGATTTTGACTTAAAGGCTATGATTTATGGAGCTGAGGTAGAGAAAATTGATCTCGAAGAATTACAAACAGCACTTAAACAAACCAAGAATAGAAAACCAACAGGAATCCTGATGAAATAAATAGCGAATTTATTAAATACCTATCTCCCTAAACCACCAATGGGGCGCTTCCTAGTCAAACAAGGAGATAGAACCAACCCAATTAATTGCAGAGGAATGAGTCTTTTAAATTTTGAATACAAGATATACTCTAAAATAATAAACAATAGGCTTAGAAATATTGCAGATGCAACAAAGTGGTTTTCGACAAGGTAGATCGTGCATTTTACGATACAACAATAACAGAGAAACATAAAGAATACAATAAAGAAACACATATACTATATCTAGACTACATAAAAGCCTTCGATAAACGGATAGAATACTTAGATTTAAATTATGGAACATCATGTATAAGAAAGGCTTTCCGAATTATCTAATATCAGTAATCAAAGAACTTACAAATATGTATCTCTGGGAATGAAGATATAAAAAAAACACGAACATAGGACATTGACGCGAATCCAGTTTATCTCTAGTAGATTAAAGAAATTATTAGAAACTATACCTTTGACTGGAACCGAGCTTCATGTAACATATTTTTATTATGTTATTTGCGGACGATCAAGTACTATTTAGTGGAAAACTCAGAAGACAGTTTACAACTAGGTCTGCATCAATTAAGTAATATTTTCTCTGATTATAATCTTGAAATAACCTAAAAAACAAATAATAATATTAAACGATTAACCTATAGAACAAGTAAATAATTATAAATTCCTGGGTTGCCATAATATCTCCGTAAATAAAGAAACTAACAGAAAAGAATGTTGAAAAATACAACTACATTAATGGAACTATTAGAAAAACACTAAATAAAAAAGTGCAGGAAAATACATCACGAATTTCTGTAACTGCATGGGAGTGAAACCAGGCTAATAATAAAGAATATAGAAAAAATATTAGAAAGCCGCGAAATGAGGTTTTTGAGATCGGTGGTTGATTATAGATTATCAAACAGAAAACGTAACAAGGAAATACCAAGAGAATAATTAAACATAGACGCCATAAATGGAAACATTTAAAAGTACCAAACAGCATGGCACCATAAAAAATGAAATAGATTATATTACGACAAATAAGATGTTAACGTGTTAAACAGTGTTGACGTAGGTAGCGGCCACAAATGGTCAAATCCAGAATAAGTAAAAATAAAAACTGGAAAGATAACGATTACACAAGTCAAAGAACATCATATTGTAACATGGTGGTTATCATTAAAAATAATGTTAAAAGTTAGTAAAAATAAGTTAGTTAAATTTAGTAGCTACGCCACGTGGGTGTTTGCTGCAAGAGGTTTTATATTAAAATTCTGGTTAAACTAACATAACATATTATATTGTCCGGCTTTGATTAAGTTTTACAAAATATTATTCAGAGTTAAAGTTAAAGATAAGCACTTAGAGGTAAGTTCCAAGTACCTACAAACATCGAAGTTAATAAAATGAAGCAAAGGGTTAGGCCAAAACTATTAGCAAGTCTTACTGTGAATTGAATTAAATACAGAAAAATAATTATACATCAAAATCATAGGAAACATCACTAATACTTCTTAAAGACATGATTGTTCGACGACCACACTAACCATAAATAGCTTTTGCTGAGCAATTCCTTATATAATCAGTCAACAACGCACACCTGTCTTAGAATAGAGGCATACGTGGAAGGATGGCATCGAGGCTTTGACCAGCAAGTTTCTTCAAGCCATCCAAATATTTGGAAATTTATTGAAGCACTGCAGAGAGAGCAGAGTCTTAACGAACTCAAAATAGAGCAATATGTAAGTGGCGAAGAACCATCCAGAAGCCAGAAAAGGTACCGGGATTGTGCTGACAGAATAAAGCGCCTTGTCAGTAACTTCGATATTCAAGGAAACATAGTCGATTTTGTACTTGGGATTGCGCATAATTTTAATTTTTAATATTAGTAGATATGTAATTGGGTAGGATATATCTGTTAAGTATTGTATGCTTTACTAGAATAAACTTAAAATAGAATCAAAAACAAAAAAAAACTTCTAAACACGCCAGCAGTTTATGCTGGCAGTCCTAAACCTGAATAAAGTGTGAAGGGAAGTTGATGCTATTGTAAATAAATGTAACCGTAACATATTTTCGACCAAGTGATTTTCGGTCTATTGCTGCTTCGGTCTATTTCGGTCTATTGCTGTTTCGGTCTAGTGACGTTTCGGTCTATGATTATTTCTTGATCTTTAGACGACAATGTTCTATGTTGCCATCCCTAATTTCAAAATCGTCTTGATATTTGGAAGTCCATTTCGGAGGCTTACTTTGTTATTGTGAGCATAATATACTGAAATGTACCCCTATTTAATAATACTTACGTTGGATACGACAATTTTCAAAAAATATAATTTGCTTTGCTCTTTAATTTAATTGCTTACAGAGATCTTATCTCAAGGTTATGTAGGTTCGTTGTTTGTTCAAATTAAATTAACCAAAATAAACTTTACTCAAATTTTTATAATGCAGATTCTTTTATTATCTTTTTCCCTATCAACCCTACTTAAAATTATCTTAAAATTATGTTTTATACACTCACTGACTCTACTCTTGACTTCCTTTTCTTTTCCAAAATTCCAATTTTTCCCCAAAAACCAAAAATTCCAATCTTTCCCCAATCGACTCATTCCTGCTTGAAGTTGTCCCCTTTCGAATTTGCTTTTGCTCGAACTTCTTTTGTTAAACTGCTTTTGCTGAACTGCTTTTGTTTGAACTGCTTTTGCTGAACTGCTTTTGCTTGAACTGCTTTTGCTTAAACTTGCTTTTCCTTAAACTTGCTTTTGCTTAAACTGCTTGACGTTCAATCTTGACTTAATTTTTCTTCAAAATTCCCTTTCTTTTTATTGGATACTGGTTCGTTTTGTTATTAACTGTATTTATAATTGATTATTTATTCGATATTTATTCTTTTTGGGACGAGCAACTTAATTTTGTTGTTGCCCGTTCGAATTCAAAATATTAACTGATTTCCAAATTTTTTTTTCTGTATCCTGGATTTTAAACTTACATTTGTTTTTTTTTTTACTATAACGACTATTTACAAGGTTTCTAATTATTTTACGTTTCTAAGACTACAAATTTAGCTAATTATTTACTAACAATGATCATTATAATAACTTAAATTTAATCTAGCTATCTTAAAATTATATTACAATTTTTTATAATTTAAAAAAAATCTGCATTACCAATCTTTGCAAA
The DNA here is from genome assembly GCA_963082815.1 of Melanotus villosus. Classification (NCBI taxonomy): domain Eukaryota; kingdom Metazoa; phylum Arthropoda; class Insecta; order Coleoptera; family Elateridae; genus Melanotus; species Melanotus villosus. Next base: position 43,084,369 of record OY720426.1, read on the forward strand.
ATAATACTTTCGTTAATTAACTAAAAAAATAACATAACCTTTAATTATACGCATACAAATGAAATATCATCTCAATACATTTACATCTTCTAGTAGTACACTGGCCTGGTCGAAAGATGTTTCCTCCTCCTTTATCAGGGCTTGGGACCAGCAAAATAGACTAATTGCCTACTCAATCCACCCATCAATCCTCCAGACGGAGTTACTACAAAGTATGAAAACAAATAAAGCAGCCTGTGATGATGGGATAACATCTGAGATGATAAGAGGTGGAGTAGAAGAACTAATTAAAAGTGTAAAGAGATTATTAAATGAATTCATTCAATAAAGCAAAATCCCGAGGAAATGGAACAACTCAAAAGTGATCATACTACTCGTACATAAAAAAGGCAGCAAAAGAAAGCTCCAAAATTGCAGATAAGGAAACACACAGGTTTGATGTGGAAGAAAAGGGAAGAGGATAGAGAAAATTGGAAAAAAATTGGGAAGGCCTACACCCGAAAATGAATCGACGAAGGCTAAGAAGTATCTTGTCCCACATGTACAGGGTGGCCCATTTTCGATGTTTTTAAATGGGAAGTACCCTTAATATCGGAGATAGGCAAAAACTGATGTCGGAGTCCAGGGCTCTTTTTTGATGTAGGTTCAAGTACCGAAAACAAAATTCCGCTATCTTTTGTTATTTTTTAGTTATAGCCCAAAATTCAAAATTTGGCCATATCGAAAACTTCAAATAACTCTCTTGGTTTTGAAGATATCCAAAAACGGTAAAAACATTCTACAGGCACTTTTTCAAGTAGAATACGATAGTCAATTCAGATATCTTCTAATTTTCATGTTTTAAGAATTATGACATAAAGTTGGAATTTTTTAAATATAAGTCGTAGTTGGCCATGACACCATTAAATTGAATATTTTTTCTGCTTTCCGAAAATATTTAGTTTATAGGGGTTAAATGCAGTAACAATGCCTTTTTTGGACAAAATCAGATTATATGGTGTTGTTAGCAATTAGTAGGCCATGGTTCATGATAGCAATAAACAAAAGCTGATAGAGCGGGTGCATTTGACGTCACCAGGCACACAATAACGCGCCCAACTGAAAATGAACAACAGTTTTGGAAGTTAACCAAACTAAATAATTAATTTAATATTTTATAGAAAATCTCGCGTTATCTTTAATAGCTTTTAATTAGCTTGACGTATGGAGATTTTACAAGTTTCTACGTATAATCTGGCAACATTTTTAGTTTCTTGTTTTCCAGAGCTTTTCTCTAACTGCTTTCTCTAGGAAATACCACGTTACCTAATACTCTTTTTAATTCACCATAAAATTTTCAATTACGTTTGTATCAACTGGCCGCGGGGAAAATTTTAAGTAACTGAAAATTTCGTAATTATGTAGGCTAAACCATCCCTCATCTGGTTAAACACATCTTTATTCGGTTTGATATTGTAATATGTAGTATTTCCTTTTTGGTAAAATTAGTATACCGGTGCATACAAATCTACCCTTTGTTTACCCTACAAGTGTTCAGCTGGTGATCTAGTGACGTCACATGCAACCGCTCCATTACTTTTTGTTTTGCTATCATGAACCATGGCCTACTAATTGCTAACAACATCATATAATCTGATTTTGTTCAAAAAAGGCATTGTTACTGCATTTAACCGATATAAACTATATATTTTCGGAAAGCAGAAAAAATATGCAATTTAATGGTATCATGGCCAACTACGACTTATATTTAAAAAATATCAACTTTATGTCATAATTCTTAAAACATGAAAATTAGAAGATATCTGAATTGACTATTGTATTCTATTTGGAAAAGTGCCTGTAGAATGTTTTTACCGTTTTTAGATATCTTCAAAACCAAGAGAGTTATTTGAAGTGTTCGATATGGTTAAATTTTGAATTTTGGGCTATAACTAAAAAATAACAAAAGATAGCGGAATTTTGTTTTCGGGACTTGAACCTGCATCAAAAAAGAGCCCTGGACTCCGACATCAGTTTTTGTCTATCTTCGATATTGGGGGTACTTCCCATTTAAAAACATCGAAAATGGGCCACCCTGTACAAGTACCAGCCAATAAAGCAGGCGGGCTTCAGAAAAGAATCCTCAATTGCAGACCACTTGTTAACAATGAAAGCACTCATAGATAAGACTAACGAATATGACACACCAATACCTACATCTAGCATTCGTACATTACGAAAAGGCGTTCGACAGCATAGAAACATGAGCAATCGAAGAAGAATTGCAGAATAGACAGTCAATACAACTGTTTGAAGAAATTAGTAATAAAGCAACTGCAACATACCACCTAAACGAGATAACGAATCCAGTCCAACTGAAGAGAGACATTCGACAAGAAGATAGGCTATCATCAAAACTGTTTACTCCCGCACTGGAGGATGTTTTTAAAAAAATAGACTGGTCAACAATGGGGATTAATATAAACGGCAAGAATCTTAATCATCTGCAATATACTGACGACGTAAGAACTTCACACAGAATCTAAAAAAGTGGATCTAAAGATGAACCCCAGCAAGACGAAAATTATGATCAAAGAATACAATCATAAAAATTTAGAACAACATAATAGAAAAGGTACAAACAAACCTATGCATATCTAGGACAAGAGGAAAGCAAAGAAACATCGAATAAACGATGGAAATCACAGTAAGCCACGTAACGGGCGTAAGGGTCAATACTTAAAGATGATGGTGAGGATGATGAAACTTAAATAGGTCATGGTTTCTGTTGTATGTGTAACTTTGTGCGAAGAATGAATCAGAAAACTGTCAACTTGAAACCGACTTGGTTAGTTTACGCCTGTGTTGAAATCTGTTGTGTTAAAGTTACCAACCAAACAAAGCAATTGCAGCGTACTCTAATTATATAAATTTATTTGATCGCTCGTTATATTTTTATTGTCTTCTTAAGGAGTTTTTAACAGTTATTTTATTCGTTTGTTTGTGTGTTTGTTTGTTTGTTTGTAATCCTTAAAGGTTTTCTATCGCTGAATTTTTTATGAAAATTCCTGTTTGATATAAATTCATAAAAATACCCTCAACGGCGGCCTCAAAAAATAACAAAGGGCAAGGAATTACCTTCATAAAAATATTTCCCGATACATCTCCAAGAGGAAAATATTTTTCAGGAGCGTTTGCTCTAAAAATAATTAACTTTAAGTAGGTGGCTCAGTGTGTACTTTTGCGCTAATATAATTAGTGAAGTTAAGTTAGCGTTGGTATACGTTACGTAAAGTAATCAATAAGTTAACCTATAAGGTTAATGCGATTTTAGGGCAACCTTCTAGAAATTCGTTAAAGAAGGAAACGGGCAAATTTTATTCTTTTTAGTAATAGTAAATTTTAAGCGTGAGACTTGAGTTGTTAGAACAAGGACTGACCTGGATAAAAATGTTTACGAATTTGGAAGCCATCTACTTAAATCTATTTTTTATATACAAGAAACTTTGATGATTCGGAATTTTTTGCCAATTTTTCTACAAAAACATTTGATCTTAAAAACCTCTTAACTTGTGAATCTATCGAAGACGAACTAAAAATCCAGCCGAGAAACTTATTTAAACCAGTCATATTTCTTAAGACTAAAACGTAATCCTCAATAAGAATTGATTTTCATTTTGAAGCTAATAACATAAAGATTTCCTGAAGAATCCAATTCCCGAACATTAAAAACGATAAAAAATGGAACTTAATGAAAAAGTTCTTGGAATTGAATTCTTTCAAAATTGCAGATGACGTATCATAATTGACAGATATGTAAATGATGGCAGATTTAATAAAACCTGAATCTTGAGCAACCTGAATGTCGGTATCATATCTGGAGTTTGAAATAAATTCGTGAACGCCAGTGCTAACGCTCTAAAATAAACATTATGTATTCCGTTATTTATAAAATTTGGAACCTTTTAATTACTTTAATCTTCGTCAGTTTTGATGAAAACTAAAAATGGGCACAGATAAAAACTCCATTTAATAACAGAGCTGCATTGTTATTTACATTCTCCTTCGCTTTATATCTCACTATCTTTTTGAAGCAGATAATATTCTAAAATGGGAACTTCACTACGAATTTCTACATCTCTATTTCATTTTACAGCGACTAACAAAGTGCCTCTGAATCGTCCAGACCTTTGTATTTGCTTTTGTACAACATACGTGCATGTTTGACAATACATATTTCGGTTTTAAATTAGAAGTTGGAAGTTTCTTAAAAAGCATAAATTTTCGTTGGTTTACTAGAACATACAGTTTAAGGCCATCAAAAAGCTCGTTTTCGTTTACAAATCTAAGTACGCTCTTAGCAATTATCGCAGCCATCTTTTCGGAAAGTTTGCCCCTTTTCCTGGATTATTTTTGATGTACACATTTTTAATAATTGAATGCACATAAAAATTTGCAACACACAAGTGTAATTAAACTATGGTAATGAGAATAATAATTAAAGCGCAAATGTGGGCGGTTGTATGTTACAAGGAAAGGAACGTGCCCTGTTTGACAAAAAACCAAAGGCATTATTTTCGATTAAATCAGTTTCGAGGTTTCGGCTTTCTGCAAAAGAACACTCGCCTACTTGATATTCTTCCCAGCGGATTGAGAATTAGTATTGTTCCCGATCAAGCCGAGCAACAGGTTGGATTCTTATAAGGATAAATTACGAGATCTTATATCAGGGTTTACTTATGTAGTTTAGTTAAACGATGAACCGTTTTCAATAAGGTTATGCATGTTTTTACTTCGTTGCATTTTAGATTTATTTCACCAGAGAATTGCTCGACGATTATTCTGAAAGTTCTTTTTAAAAAGTCCAGCTGTTCACTAACATTCTCTGACGTGAAATAAAACTAAAAATTTCTAGTTAATATATTTTTCATATAATTTTTCGCAGAGAATTTTATTAAAGCTCTACCCCGGAAGAATTAAAAAGGGCACACATTCAACAAATGACAAATGAAACAAAACGTAAAAAGAAATCCATATTCATCTAATGCCATAATTAATTTTACTTTTTGTAAAGTTCATAACACTGGAGACTGAAAATAAATTATAACCGAGAGAGCCTTGACAGTATTAATCCAACTTTAATAATATGTAAAAAAGAAAGGGTTCTCCGTCATTAAGCCCTTCTTTGTTTTTAGGGACGCGGAAACGTTAGAATTCTTTTTACCAAACAATGATACAAGATTTCCCTTTTTGGAACTGTAAAGCGGAGGTTATTAATTTAAACGAGACCTGTTTTTATTTATTTTAAGTGAAGGTGAATCTTTGGGCGGTTCTGTTCTAAAAGGGAAAGTTTTATAACGCTTTTTACCACGCTTATTTTCGAGGGAGCTTGAATTTTGGTGGAGGCTACGGGCTAAATGCAAAAAATGTCTAAATCTTTATATTTTCTTCTAACCGTTTGTTGCACGAATAATGATAGACAATTTTCGAGATACGCTCTAGAAGCTACATTTAAAACTGAAGCTTAAACCTGTAATTTTCTTCAGAGTATTAGGCCAGAGTCACAGGTCTTGTAGAGGGATGGCTTCAAATCTTTTTATTATTATTTTCTATTTTATTCAGTCTTTAGCCTTGCTACACCAGCACTAGGTGAAGTATATCAATTGTTATCCGGAGGTGATAACACTAAATAAACCCGCTACTCTGTTGCGTGGGCGTGAGGTTCCTAAAAGAAAATAGTAGTGCTCACTAAATATCTAAACTAACGATGTTCCTTGGGCGCCAGGTCCTTATAACGTAAACAGCTTCAGTCGGACCTCCTGAAGAATAGACCTCCAAAGTCAATTGACTTGACAATAAAACACAAGGCTTGGCAATTAACGAATAGGATATATTAACTCATAAGCAAAAATTACACGTATACAATTGAAATTGAAAAATTAATTATGAAATTATCATTCAAATAAACCAATAAAGAAATTACTAAGATCGTAACCAAACGTAAGTCTAAATGAAATATATAAAGTCCAAACGACAAGATCTATTTGAATAAAACAAAGCAAAACTATAGGGAATGTTCAAAAACAAACGAAGTTCGTAACTAAACAAAAGCAAAATGCATCATTCAAAATACTAAGATCGTAATTAAACGAACGTAGACCCTCTGAGGGTTCGCAAGGATAATTCTTAAACTAAAATTAAATACGCATACGCAGAATTGAGCTCAGTTCGTCGTGCCTGCGATTATAGATAGCAATAATCCATAAAACATAAATAATAATATCTTGCAAAGCCTGTCGGTACCAAAAATTCAATTACGATATAATATAAATTAAAAGAAAATAATAAATGACTAAGTTTAAACGCGTAAATTTGAATATTCCTTTACAAAGTAAACATTACAGTTCATAAATTCCCGTTGCTGTGACTGCAACCACAATCCTAATCACTCGCACTAGAGTACGATTTACTAAATGACGATTGAAAATTTTACTAACACTTTAAATTACAATTACGGGTAATATTTCTAATAAATTCTTCTAATTAAAATTTTAATAACACAACTAAATACCGTATCAAATCTACTAAAATGTTTAAATGTTTCTAAATCCAACTAAATAACACAAGTACACAAGATAACCTCAAAATCAAACCTTAACCTTGAGTCTTAAAACGTGCAGACAACGAAGTTGAATTAGGGGAAAATTCCAGTTAATTGCCTTCTAAATATCACGGGATGATTCCTTCGGGTAATGAAACAATTTCCAAACCAACGTGGTGTTGAAATAGCACGTGGAACCAGATGTCGAACAGGTGGTTTCTACGAACACGTTGTGCAGGAAAACCAGCACCAACCACAAAAACGTACTAAAAGAAGTACTAAAAAGAAGTACTAAAAAGAAGTACTAAAAAGAAGGGCTGAAATACAACGAATACCGTAAGAAATCTTCAAGTAAAATCAATGCGTTACATACCCAAAAGTTCTTAAATGCCCTTCGAAATGCTTCTAACAAAATGGTCGATTGAATAGCTAAAATCCAAATTAATGCTTGAAAATTGCTTATAATCCAAAACGACTACCGTTCTAAATTCACTAAAGGCCCAAAAAGCAAACTAAAAAGCAATTTTCATATGTCGTACCTCGGATAATTAAACTAATTTTGGATAACCAAATACTAAAGCCAAAGTAAACGACGTCTATTCTTGACCGATGACTAACGTAGAAGAAAGCAAACTAACGAACTTGCAACAAAATTCCCTAAAGAAAAGCGAACCTAAAATTTGCAAATTCCCTATGATTAAAACCCACTAAGTGAATGTCAAAATAAGAAGAGGCATTGTATGCAACCATGCAATCCTTAGATATAACTGGGAAGTCTAACTAGCTAGACTAAAGTAAATTCGAGAATTTACATAAAACAACAAGAGCGTGATTTCTACTGTAACAGCCTTCTCTTCCCACTCCTCCACACCCATTCGCGTCAGATCTTCTTTCACTGCTATCAACCATCTTCTTTTTGGTCTTCCTCATCGTTTATTTCCCCCCTCTCCTACCGTAAGTACTTTTCTGGCGAGTATATTACCCAGCCATCTTATGCTCTGTACTATTGTTGTTTGTTCGATACTTGGTTTCTCATATAGTTCTACGATTTCACGATTTAACCTTCTTCTAAGACTATTAAAACATTTAAGAACTGTAAAGCGCCAGGACCAGGTGGGATCTGTATGGAATTGTTAAAAAATGCACCGCAACAGTTATACGAGAAACTGTCCAAACTATTAAATATGTGCCTAAATGGATCTCCACACCCGCAAGCCTGGAAGACGGGTTATGTGACAAACCTTCATAAGAAGGGAAGCAAAGAAGAATTATTTCGCAACCAAAAAGGAATGTACTGATCTGACGTTAGTTCCTGTGAATTCTGTAGCTTCAGGCGGGCTTAAACTTCGATCAACAGGGACGTATTACACTTAATTTACGCAAAATTTTAAAAGCCGTGACATTTTACGATTTTAAGTTGTTTCGTTGCTTTTCCTATTTCTGGCTTTTGTATTGTAGGTATAATTTCTGTGTTTTCTGTTGTCGCACTGTCTTCTTCGTTTCGATCTGTTGTCGAGTATAGTTCTTGGTTCTTGGTAAAATTTTGCTTCGATTTGTAGGATCTCCCATCACTCTGAGATGTTTCGACTTTTGTTTATATTCTTATAATATATCATTTAGCAAATTATAAAATGTATCATTTTCTTCTTCTATTGCGTCCCTGTGGGAGCACGTACTTAGTATTTTTTTTTTTTTTGTTGGTTCAAGTTCTAATACGGCTGCACTTTCTGAATATCCTTTAAATCCTAATATTTTTGCATTCATATTTTTATGCATGTTCGTAGAACCCAATTCCAGCTTGTCCTTTTCTCTGTCCCAAATGGTAGAACAAACTTCCATTTTTGCTGTCTTCAATTTTTTCTCCAATTCTTCTTCTTTCTGAAAATCCCATGATATCCCATTTTATTTCTTTGGTCGCTTCTTCTAGTTCAGTCATTCTCTCTTCTGATAATAATGTTTTTACGTTTATGGTTGCGAGTTATGTATAATTACTGCTAATTTGTTTGTTTGTATATTTATAGTAGTTGTTTTTGCCGTTTTAGGGGGGATTTAGGAACCTTCCTTGGTGACCAGCTTTCTATGAAGTATTTCGTAATTTTTATCTCTGTTTTCTTTACTCATGTACTTGTGCATCACCCGTGTTGTTGTCTGGGTCCACCCTTTTCTTCGTTCCAACTGTACCATTTATCATTAACTTGTAATTTTTGGTATCCAATTCTTGTTTGCTTTCCATTTGCTTTTCGTTCTTTGGCTATTTTTCTTATTTCTGCTTATATTTGTAGTTCCTTTTTGGCCATGTCGTTTTTTATATAAATAGTTTTTTCTTTTAGTTTGTTTTTATTTTTCATTACTTTCTTTTTACCTTATCAGTTACCGAATTCCACTAAAATTAGTTTGGATTCTTCTTTTCCTATTTTGTATGCTGATATGATGTTTGCATCTATTTTTATTTCATTCTGCAAAAATTCCTTCTCTTCTTCCTGTAATTCTTCGTTCACTATATCTATCCCACTTATATTATTCTTTTCCTTTCTTCTTCTTTCAATTTCTGTTTGTTTTCCAGAGCAATTATTCTTTTATTTAAGTCATTTCTTTCATTAGCCCATTTTTCTTCACTGCTTTTAATTTGTTCCCTCAGTTATTTAATTTCTGTATTATTTTCACTCAGCTGTATTTAGATTCTTGTCATCATTTCTAATATCGACTGTTGAAATTCTTTCGTTTCGTCCTCTGACGTTTTAGCTCTTCGTTTGTAAGATTTCATCGGCAAAAACATGAAAATCTGCATTTTTCTCCTGCAATTTTTGTCATTTAAAATAAAAACACGCAAGACACTGAAGACCAATAAAAATATTTGTCAAGCAATCCTCAAAATGAGTTTGATTTTGGCAGAAGTGTCAGTCTTTAAAATAAAAAGACATTCCAAACGAAAAATTTAGAATGTTTGGTTTTATTTCTAAAAATATTGCAGGTGGGTGGTCTGTTAGGGGAAAACAGATAAGCAATATTCGGTTTGGTGTGACAGTGTTACATACGTAGCAAGTTCGTTCTAAATTGGATATTGCTGGGGACGCAATCACATTAAGTACGTTACAATAATTTTCATGCCACCTGCATAGCCCCAGGTCGACTGAATACTTCATAAAAGCATCCTACGATTCCTATATTCGACGTATTCCACGATGTATCACGTGTAAATAAAACTAGAATCGTTAAAGATATATTATATTTCTATTAAAACATTAATTAAATACTGTATTTATCATCAAACGGTTATATGTTTTAATCGGATAAAAGTTGAGCTTTGGAGATGATTTGGGTTTTATTTTTATTTTTGTAGATAGGAGTTGGCACTGTCGTTTTAAAAAAGTTTCGAGCTTACTTTTTTGGTGTAAATTGTGAGGTGTTACCTTTTACTGAATTAGGAATTTTAAGCTCAAACCAAAATTGTTTTCAAAGTATCTATTAAAACATCAAACGTGGTCGTTAAAACCTAAATCACAAATATATATTAAATCAAAAAGTATTTGGGAAATTTAACCTGGAGGTATTTCAATCCTTCGCTTATATTTTTCATTACCTCTTCTAAACCTTTCGAATTTCGACATTCTTTAAACTTTTTTAAACAAATTCGTAATATATCTCCCAAACAATCCTTTCCATGAACCTTACAACCTTCCCATTTTTAAACAATAAAATACTAGAATTAAACAAAATATTCTGAAAGCTTCCTGGTGAATCTGTGGTATTAACTTTAAAGTGTAATGAAATGGAATCGGAAGTAAGTCGTTTCAATATTTGCGTTATACGAAAGTGCATGCTGGGCTAAAAATTATAATATAAAATATCAAAGTAGGTTGGTGAATCGAGAATTACTTGTTTCCCGTTTAAACGTTAAGTTGCCAGGCGTTTGAATCAGAAAAATAAAAAAACGTTCAACCACGATGTTTATTCCGGTGTGAATTAGAATTTGTATTTAGTTATATTTTATGGTAGAGTATCGAGAGAAAAGCTTCTTGAAACGGAAAATCGCTTCTAAAACGAAGGTTTTTTAAAAGTTTTTTTGGTTCGATGTGAAATGGCATTTTTAAATAAATTAAAAAGCTTGCTTTTTGGTAAATTTATACGCCTTTTTTTCCTATGGAATTTATTAGAGTTCTGCAGTTTATTACAGTACCTGGAAATGCTCCGGATATCTCGAAAAGAACTTAAATTTTTAATCAAACCCGTAATTGGCTACTTTGTGCACACAAAGTTTAAAAATGTTTATCATAGTTAATCCGACCGTAAAATATTTAGTTTCTGTTCAATGAGTAACCCTTTTGTTTACATTAAAAATCTGCATTTTCACATTTTGTAATTTAATTAATATAAGAGTTAAAATTCGTTTCTGTTTATTCAGATTAGTACTTGTTGTGTTGATTACAAGCTTGTTTCTATTTTACATGTTTTACAGGATTATGAATATGAATTTAAATGAAATTCATGTTGTTTTTAGGTTTACTCTTCGATACTGGACAAGAATCAGGACTAACGCCGAGGTTTGTAACGAGAGCTAGGACGTTTAAGGTCATCAGCGGTGAAAATCTGCTTCTTCCATGTGAAGTTAGTAATTTAGGTAAGATTTTTTTTCGCCCTAGACTTTTACTTATTTTTTGCTTATGCAAAATGTTTCTTTAAAAATCGCCGTAACACGACTTAAAACCCCGCGTCCAGAATTTAAAAGTAAATCTGCTGATGAAAATCGTAAAAAATCTGGAATTTAAACCCAGATCTTTGAAGATTCTAATGAAGATCTTATAAAATGCGCTTTTACTCTTGAACTTTAAAAGCGATTTCAAATCATTAGGCATCAGGAATTTATTCCAGATTATGTAAAATTCAGGTTTAATAAAGAATAAAGGATTTGAAGAGTGGTTTTAAACTTTCAGTTGGGAATTTACTAAAAAGTTGATTGAATCCAGGTTAATTAAGGACTACAGAGGTGATATAAAACTTTTAAGCAGAAAAATTTCAGAAGTAATTTCAAATTTTCAAGTAAGAATTTATGGGAACTTTTGTAAAATTCAGGTTTAATAAAGAATTTGAGGAGAGGTTTCAAACTTTCGGTTAGGAGTAAAAAGAAGTAACGGAAATAGTCGAAAAAGCAAAGATGGGAAGTAGGAAAACAAGAAAAATTCCCTGCTGATTACAATAGACATTAAGAACGCCGTCAACACGGCATCATAACAGAATTGCGGAGAAGGGACATATTAGCCTATTTAATAATAATAATAATGATAATAATATAATATAATAATGTGCCTTTATTTCTATTTGTTTATACAAAGTAAAGCATATTTTAAATACAGAACAAATCAGGCGAAGTTCAGCTTAAGTGTAGGCTGCACATCCACTTAACCGGAATAAAATGAAAGAAAGAAAGAAAGAATAAAAAGAAAATAATAAAATAATATAACCAATAACCATACAGGGAAATTTTCTTTTTAGTATACATATCCCCTATGTAGCTATACTTTTAAAATAAACGCAATATGTAGACAACCAACTATACACTAAACGTCACGTCACATGGTGCGTAAAGGTTATGTTTCATGTTTGTAAATAAAAATTAAATCAAAATTAGTGGAATATCAAAATAATTAATTCAACGATTATTCTAAAACATAAAATATCAACAATACAAAACAGAAACGAAAATAAAAACGGCAACAGTTAAAGAATAATTTTTTGACATTAAGTTAATTTAATGATTTTTGTTACAGCATACAATTTTATTCTTAAAAAATTAGCATGCTGTGGCAAAAATCATCAAATTAAGTTAATGTCAAAAAATTAGTCTTTAACTGTTTTTATTTTCCTTTCTGTTTTGTATTGTTGATATTTTATGTTTTAGAATAATCGTTGAATTAAAATTATTTTGATATTCCACTAATTTTGATTTATTTTTTATTTACAAACATGAAGCATAACCTTTAGGCACCACGTGACGTGACGTTTAGTGTATAGTTGGTTGCCTACATATTGCGTTTATTTTAAAAGTATACATAGGGGATATGTATACCTACTAAAAAGAAAAATTCCCTGTATAGTAGTAACACAAATTTCTTTCCATAATGAAAACCCATGTGCCTGTGCAATATACGTGCAGTTGAATAAATGCTAACATGTAGATTGAAGCGCAGACTAAATAACGCAGATAATATTCTGTTTCATGGGCGCCGGCAGGGGGTGCAAGGGGATGCTCTTGCACCCCCCTGGCTTGGAAGGAAATACACAATTTAATTAATTAAATAAGAAGTTGTTATGTTACATGTTTATTGCTATTTGTTTGTTATACATAACTTATGTAAATAAATGGTTATGTATTTTATAGACTTCAGTGTAAACTTTGGGAAAAGTCATTGTGTGAATAAAAACTTGAGGCGTCTAGATTGTTGTCTAAAATTGTTCAACACCTTGTCAATGAATTCAATGTCTTCCTTTACCCTTTTCCGATGAACACTGAGCATGCACAGGCCGCTTAGCCTCGCATCTCCCATCGTAGACCGATTCCATGTATTGTCTTGACACGCCGTAATGTACTAAATGACCGTTCAATGCTACATGTTGTCGCTGAAACAGTCAGGCAAATCTTGATTGCTTCGCATACAACTGGGTAAAATGGTGTGGCTTGAGCAATCAAATCTGCATACTCAAGGGATTCATTTTTGGTCGCATCACTTGTCTTCCACATCTCGTACCATGTGGTAGCCTCGGCAATAAAATTCTATAACATACCTCCGTAAAGGTTCTGTATATCTTCTGCAATGGCTAGAAATGAAGATTTATCTAATTTTCTTATATTTTCTGGCTGGAGCTGCATTAGCGAAAATGCTTTTTTTATGTGTAGAAGAAAATCGATCTCTCAGAGAAGAAATGATAGAGTCTAAGTATGGGATGAATATAGATATTATGAAGAATTCTTCTACATCTTTATTTTCAAATGGTTGATTTGATCTGTGGGTCTGCCTGGCCACCAGTCGAGGACGTTTAAATTCAACATCCAGTTCTTCGCAAATATTTCGAGCTTTCTCAAAGATGGCTGTGAATTCCGTCGAGGCATTATCGCGGTGAGATTGAAGCACGTTCGTCAATTTAGTTACGTGACCGTATATTGCCTTTATGTTCATATTTACTTGCTGGAGTTGGTTGCACACGGGTTCGAGTTTGGCGGAATAAGCAGCAATCACTAAGAGCGTCACAATGTATGTTGAAGTTGTTGCAGTCGTGTGGAGCTGATATGCTTTGGTTTTCGTTTTCGAGTTAGGTGCATTATCCGAACGTTCTTTTAAAATTCGTACAATAGTGATAAAGTTCTCAGAAAATTTTCTGATACTCTTGTACTTTGCTGTCCAGCATGTTTCGAAAAAGGGAGGTATATTTGGGATTTTTTTTCGTCGCAACGTACTCTCTCTAAAAAAAAATTATGAGTTCCTTTGTCATCCCAGCAGCATTTCTCACTTGACTGACATCGTTCAGGTCATTGATGACAAGATTCAATATATGACTGGGACAGTGGAAGAATAGGGCTGTAGGATATTTGTCATTAATAATTTTCTGAACGCCACTTATGTGACTAGCCATTGATTGCAGCACAGCCGTCGTATCCTTGGCCATCAAGTTTGTTTAAATACAAATTGAAATCTTCTAAAAAATGAATAATAGTTTCCGAAATGGCTTTCGCGTTTAGCTCTTGCAGCGGCACATATCCCAGGAATTCTTCACAAATTATTGGCTTTTTATTATCTTGATCACAACTCAGATACCAAACTCCAATCGATAATTGCTCTGTACCACTAATATTGGCAGTCTCATCAGCCGACACCGAAAAAACCGATGCATGCTTCACCTCCTCAATTATTTTGCCTTTCAGAACATCAGAACAAGTTTCAATCAATGCATTTTTGCTCCCGACTCTAAATGATTTTTTCAATATCTCATCCCCAGATTCAACTCGAAAATGTACCAGATCTGTGAAAACAGAACCCTCGTCCACTTTCCCCCGAAGTGGAAGATCATGCTGTCCGCAAAATAAAATTGTTGATATAATTGATCGAAGTTTCACACGGTTTTCTTCAACTTCCTTGAGATGTGCCGTATTTAAAGATTCATGAACACGCATGAGTCTGTGCAGCTTCATGAAATTTTTGATATTTAAGACAAGGTAAAACAATGAACTGTCCTTGTAGACCGCGCTGCACCGGAGGCCGAAATAGAACAGATATTCGACACAGAGGGCTATAGCTGAATATCATACTCGTATAATGTATAGATGCACCCCCCTGCAAATAATTCTGCCGGCGCCCATGTTCTGCTTATTACATAAGTAGTAATTTTTCAAGCCTTTCTTTAAAAGAATTTTTACTTGCAAATGGCATAATATCAAAGGATTTACTATTAATACATTTAACAATGCAGTAAGAAAATGATCCAGTAAATATGTGCTTGCGATGACGCGGCATGGCCCTATGATATAACTTTAAGTTGTGCACGTCTGTACGGTAATTGAGCTTTCAGAGTAAATAAGGTGGGTGTTTATATAGAATGATTTTACCACACAAGCAAGCAGAGTGCATAAGCCTCCTGTTTTTTATATTTAGCCAACCAACGGCTTTTAGTTTATGGGAGATTCTTTCAAATTTACTAGTACCATATATTAACCTTAGGCTTGAATTCTGTACTTTTTGAATTCTGCTAGGATCACGCGCATCTTAGCAGGGTCCATGTGTCACTATACAGTCACTAAAATCAAACTGCGATAATACCATGAAGTTGTACAAAGAGATCTTCATATGCTCAGTTAAAACATATCTGTTGTTATACAGAGTCCTAATATTGCAGTAAGCACGCTGTAAGCATTTACTAACATGATCTTTGAAACGCAATTTGTGTCCAAGATGTCTAACAGAATCTTAAAATATCAATATTTCATTGTTTATTTTAATTGAAAGTCTGTTCATACACTGAGCTCTTAGATGCCCATTACCAAATAAAGCATTTGATTTCGTAGGGTTAAGCTGAAGACCATGTTTCTTAGAAAGCACGCGCAATTCATTTAAGTCAAAGTTCAAACGTTCACAAGCAATATCTTTATTTTCAAAACCGAATGATGTATAAACATGTGTATCGTCAGCGTAGAAATGAAAGTTCGAATGTTTTAAATGTTCATGAAAAGTATATTGTGATAAAAATCGGACCTAAAATGGATCCCTGCGGAACACCACAAGTAACTTTAGTAGATGCTGGATAAATATGGTTATAGATTACCTGCGGGACAGAACAGTAATATACCCAAAAGAGAATGAGATGATAATGCATGCACTAGAAAGAGGTGTCCCACAAGGATCAGTACTTGGACGAACTTTGTGGTTACTCTTATACGAAGAACTACTTAACCTAGTTCTCCCAGAAGGATCGGAGACGATAGCTATCACCGACGATCTAGCTCTCATAATAAGCGAAAGACGAAAAGACTTGCTTGTGCAAAACGCAAATTACTGTGTGCAGAAGGTAGTAGACTGGATCACAGGACAAGGGATGGAAGTACAGTCGAACTTCCATATAGTGATGTCCAAAATTCCCCAAAAAAACATCACTATATAGAATTCGGTATGCACTTAAAAAATAAACCAGTTTCATCGGCGTTATAAATGTCTTTGGGATCATACTTATTCAAAACTTTTTTTAATACCGATTGCAACCATTCCGTACATTTTTCGTCACTTACAGTAGCACTTTCGCCGCTAATAATTTTTTCGGAAATCTTATGCCGTTGCTTAAACTTATCTAACCATCCATTACTCGCTTGAAAAGCTGCGTGGCCCAGAGCTTGTGCGTAAAACAATGCTTTTTCTTTTATTAAAGGACCAGAAAGTGGAACATTTTTATCACGAACCACGTGTGTCCACTTTAAAATTGCCTCGTCCAAGTCTTCACATGTACACAACTTAATTCTTTTCCTTCCTGAATCAATTTCCTGGCCCTGATTTACCACTTTTTCACGGTTTTTTACAATAGCCGACACAGTGTTGGCAGCGATTCCAAATTTTACAGCAACGTCTTTCTGTTTAACACCATTGTCTACATCTTCCAACACTTTCAATTTCTCTTCAAAACTCAAACACTTTCGTTTTGCCATTTTTAAACAACTGGTTAGTTGAACGCCACAATAGCAATTGAAAAATGTAAATTTAGAATGCATTTTATGTAGTACAAAGTGGAGGAAATTCTTGGTACATTAGCAAAAACGTGTAGTAAGAACTCCATTAAGAAATCCTATAATCCGCTTAACAATATAGTGATGGCAGCAGGTAAGCAATTTTAAGAAAAACCCCACATTTTATAATCTGCTCAAAACCTTCTCTGCATTCCTAAGTACATACAACTTGGGTAAAATTTTGTTAGAAAAACATCATTATATAGAATTTGTACATCACAATTTAGAAGTACTTTTACACGTGATTTAGCCTGAAGATCAAAATCTTGATTAAATCATCACTAAATAGAAAAAATCATTAAATAGGAGTTCACTGAATGGGGGTTCGACTGTAGCTATAAAAAAAAACAGAAGCGATTCTTTTAATAGAGAGTATGGCTAGAGCGAGGTTCGGAAAAGAAACCAAGGAAAAAGCCATAAGGATAAGAATGGCTGTATCCAGATTAATGCCGAGGGTAAAAGGACCAATAGCGAAAAAGACGAGACTTATCTGTGACGCAACCCGATCAACGTTATTATGCCAGCTGTGGGGGACAAATATTTCCAATAAAATGGTAACCCAATTGGAAAGGGTGGTACTATCAGCGGCACTGCGCATAACATCTTCGTACAGAACAGTGTCCACAGCTGCAGCAGAAGTATTAGCTAGCACTTCATCAGTTCAGGAAATTATAGAAGACAAACAAAATTGGCAAAAGATATGGGAAGAAGTAAAAACAGGGAAGTGAACACGCAAGTTGATCCCACGAATTTCTCTACGGATGAACAGAAGGCATGGAAATATAGATTATTACTTAACACATGCATTAACCAGACATGGAAGTTTTGGGTCCTTCTTATATAAGATAAGGAAAAGAAACAGCACGAATTGCGAGTGCTGCACTACGGGAGTGGAAGATGATGCGGCATATACTCTTTTTCATTGCGAAGCTTGGGACAATGACAGAAGAGAGCTGGAGGGGAAAATAAAGACACCTGGAGGAATCGAATTTAAGTTTACATTTTATAATCACTGGATTGTGATCACTGTCGATATTGGTCCCAGGGTAGCTGTGACAGTCTTTACCTTGATTTTTAAACCTATTCTCTATCAGAATATACATAGTTTATTTGGAATCTTTCTGAATCCCTTGGCATTGTCCAAGTATATCTACAGCGCGGATGATGTTGGAACAGAGTATTCGCTATTGTCAGCTTACAATTCAAACGTGAATTCACAATCATCATTGTATTCCATATGTATTTGCTTTATGCTCTTCATTTTCGGGTACGTGATTGTGTAAATTTATTAAACAATTTTGATCGTAAATATTTTTCTGTGATACTGAATCAATATTTCTTTTTAGTTTCTCTGCTCAGACCGTCTCTTCGGTTCTTTATTAGATCTAAAAATATTTCTTTCAATTCGTTGTATATCACATTATGAACTACTGCACGTAAGGACCCGCCGATGAAGCTTTTAATTTCTGCTTTGGGGGACTACACTGAGTGACAGTTATTTCTTTTCTCTGTGATATTTGGATGCACTGCTTACGGGTATATTTTTGTCGGCAACTTTGTACGTATACAACAAGGAAATTGAAAAACCCATCATTCCTATTGACGCATTAATTAATGTTGATAATCCTCTTGTAACTTTTGTAGTCATTTTTGTTTCCTCATTTTAATTGCAAATACAACACAATTGACCATTATTTGTGTTCGCTTTCGAATCTTTTAATTTGTAAATATCTAGTTGTTAATTTTTTCATTATTACTATTATTTCACGATGGGAGGGTGGCGCAGTGGTAGAGCGTCAGGACAGCGTTGCGCTAGTCCTTGGTTCAAATCTCTCTTCCTGCAGTCTGCAGGTCGGTGTCGAGCCCTGGTGACCATTAGTCGTTGGACACCTAATTAACTACGTTCTCCTCCGAATACATATCTAAAAAGCAGAGGAACATGGTCAAACACGTACACACACTTACACTATACACACGGTGCAGTAGGTAGGATCAAACGGAGCACCAATCATGTAACCCGCATATTCGGTACGAGTTATGCATTGCACGCGTAAAACCTTATACGTTAATGCACCGGCCTCGACACCGAAAGGTATAAGAGGTTAACGATAACGAAACGAAACTATGATTTCGTAAAAAGATGCGTTCTATGTAACTCAATAGTACTAACTGAGCGCGTTGCCACCTGAGACGCGCCGAACCTCTGCCTATTGCTCGTCTTTTTCTACATAAATTCATTTACAAAAATGTTATACTATACGAGTATTCTCTCTGTAAGGTCGTTAGATATTAATTTTTGAATATTATTTTTACGTAAATAACGTTTTCCCAAACTTTTCATTATTATATAAAATTAATAAATTAATTAAAGAAACAACGATCGTCAACTTTTAACCCATCAAGGTTTTAATATTTTATATTTACGAAATTGAAAAAACAGCATTCAAATCTGAGTAGTTTGGACCGGTTCTGAGATATAAACGTAAGGTTACTCCCCTAAAGAGGTAATTTGGAACTATGAAACAGGACATTATTGAAACTTTTGTAAAATGCAGGTTTAATAAAGGATTCATGGGTGATTTCAAACCTTCGGTTGGAAATTTACTGAAGCTTTGGTAGAATTCAGGTAAGTTGAAGGATTTCAGAGACAATCCTAAATTTCAATGAAAAATTTAGTCTCAATCTTGTAAAATTCAAGTATATTTATTGTATGATTTCAGTCCCAATTTTATATTTGAGGTTTAACTTCGACGAATCATATTTAAATTTTGTAGTTTAAGTCCTAATATTCTAATAAGAAATATTTTAAGGCAGATTTTAATTGTTTGCTTGAGTTAGTCAAGCTTTTGTATAGGGATTTCAAGTCAAATAAATTGTAGTTTTAAATATTATTCTCCTTTAGCTTATAGGCTTGGAAATTTTCGTTTCAATCTTAGATTTAAACGTAATTTTATGAAGTTAGGTGGTTGTTGAAGGGCTAGTGCTTACCACACCACCCCGTACGCATAGTGTGCGAAACAATCGAGGCATGAGAAGCGACTTAGGAGGAGGAGCGTTAGTGAATACCTTACCTTCTTATCGTAACCTTTAGGCTTGGAAATTTTCGTTTCAATCTTAGATTTAAATGTGATTTTATGATCTCCAATCTTATTTATTAAATCGTATTTTAAAATTTGTTAAATTAGCAACTTGAAACTTTATCTTCGTAACCATTAATGCAACTTTTGAATTAAATCGGTTCAAATCTTGCTGGATTCGTGTTTTGAACAGCTTCAGATCTAGATTTATGGCTCGAACATTTAATTCCGCGTACACAATTTCAATTTTGAACTTGGACTTCGAGATTTTTAATATAAATTGCAGAATTTGACTTCAGTAAATCGAACTTGAATACGACTTCAATTTTTTTGGTTTGAGATTTAGTAATTTATAAATAGTGACTGAGCATTTAAAATGATTAGACTTGAGAATTTCACGAAGAATGATGCTTTACTTTATCGAAGTCCAGAATTAAGGTTTCGTAGCTATCGGAATTTAGACTTTTAAAATTCGTCATTTCGACTGTAAACTCGAAAAATTCAATAGAAGAACGTTCGTTTGCAGCTTGAATTTCGATGTTTTTAAAATAATTTTGGTTTTAATCCAAAACTCAAATTCACAAATTTGAATTTCCTTTGTGTTTGGGCGAATTTTTTAGTCTTTCAATGCCTTTATTATGAAATGAAAATCTTCGTAATGTTTTACTATGAAATTTGTACCTTAACATGTAAATCCTTGCATTCCACCGAATAAAAGCCTTTTAAATATTAAGACAAACGCCAGAAACGACTGGCAGAAAAATTTAAAAATGCAGTATCTAAGAAACGACATTTTACATTCATAATTTCAAATAAAAGTCGTTTCCTAGACCGCTTAATTAGTGGCTTTCTACGAGTTAATTACTGGATCTATTAACTTCCGTATAAAAGGTCGAAATGCGAGGAGATACTCGAGAATAAATGAGTTCATTTTTGTTTTCTTTTCATTTAATTGAATAAAGCACGCAATTTAAAGACGCGCTTATTTTTAAATATTCCAATAAAGCTTTAACTTCTGATATTTTCTAAGGATTTCTGAGCTTTTCCCGGAATTCGAAAGAAATAAATACATAAAAATAGGTTTCGCATGGAATTTTCCGAAGAAGTTAATTTTATTATTTCCTATATGCTAAAGTGAAATGTAAAAACAAACTGGTCCTTCGATAAAATTTCTATTTAGATGAGAGCGTTAATTGCATTCAAGTTTTAGAAATAACCCGTCGTTCAAGTTAAACATTAAAAGTGGAGAAGTTGGCTTATTCCGGTGCTAATTTAGCTTTTAATTTACCGCAGACACTTGCATAATACTCTAAAGCTTAGATGAACTTAAGATAACTATAATGAAAAGCGGAAACTTTCCTTCGTTTAAAATTTATTCTAAAGCTGATTATGAACTTTTGTGGTTTCTTACATTAAAGAATTATAATCAACTAGCATTTTCTGAGAATTTATGCGAATTTTAATATTATTGAATCATCACCATCATAGCGGCCTTTAAGCATTCAATTGTTGGATATAAGCCTCCCCCAAGATCTTCCACATTTGGCGGTTTTGAGCTTTCTGCATCTAATCTCGAGAATCTCGACTAATGTCGTCCGCCCAGCGCCTAGGTGGACGGCCCCCCGCTCGGTTGCAGTGCTTGGTCACCACTTGATTCACCGGTTCGTAATGTGTCCCGCTATTGTAGAGACAATATCTATCACTTTCGTCTTACTTCTGATCCATTCATTACGCTTCCTATCACGTAGAGTTATACCCAACCTAGCTCTTTCCATTGCCCTCTGGGCAATCCTGAATTTCTCAGCTGATGTTAGTGTAAGTGACTTATAGTCTTGGTTCCATATGTAAACACCGTCAGTACACACTGTTGGGAGACCTTTACCTTCAGATGTGTTGGGATCTTGTGTGTTGTTGGCGCTGAAAGGTGCCTAGGTTCAGGGTGCGAATCACCGCCGGGGATGCCAGGGATTTCCCTGGCTGTGCTTATATTTTCCCCCCCTGTAAAATAAAAATCGTATCCCTGCCAGGGATGAATATTTCCCCGTCTGTGTAAATGCACAACATTAAAATATGTATAAAAAATTGCATAATAAGTTGCTGCTACCGTTACAACATCGCATCGTGGCTTCCACATGGACTAAATCTCTAATACGCAGGTCGATCTTTAGAGCTTCAGCGAGATAACTTTTCCACTCTTAAAATCTGTATGCCCAAACGTAAAGTGCTAAATTTTCTCGGAAATGCATGCTGATAAACCTGTATCCAATTTCACTACTAACTATTCCATTCTGTTAGTTTTTACGTTTTGTGCGTACAGTTATCGAGTTGTCTAACCCTAACGGCTTATACAAATGCATCAAAGGTTTTTTTGTACTTGTGGTTTATATCCCCCCCCCCCCCCTGTAGAATAAAAATCGTACCCCTGCCGGGGATGAGTATTTCCCCGTCTGGGTAAATGTACAACATTAAAATATGTATAAAAAATTTGTGGAATAGTATCCCCCCCTGTAAAAGTTGTATGATTCGCACCCTGCCTAGGTTTGCGATACGTGGTATTAGACTTTTGCTGTTTGGTTCTCGCTACCAAGTACTATTTTCTGGCAAAGGTATTGTAACGTTTTTAATTGTTTGTTTAAAACTTTGGTCCATGGTGTGAACTATTTATAAACAACGTAATAATGAACAAGAAACAACTTAAACATTAACCCGAAACACCACACTAATTTATTTACAGTTTTTTATTTTCACACACTTGTATTATTCCGCGCACAGTTATTTATATTCACGTATTCATACTTGATTGCCACTGGCAGACTAACTATAGTCTAACGAAACGTGCCTTATATACCAACTGCGCCCTTTGAGAATAATCCGGATCGCACCAGAGACGACGACGACGTGTATCGAATAGTCGAGGACACTCCCGATTCTGTCAGCAGATGACGCATACGAATGAAATCATTCGCGCGTCTCGTTCCAGTATATACATATATTGATTCACTCGGGCCTGCATAATGCATTTGCTAAATGTTTCGCTACATTATTCCAGAATATTTCGGTATTTATTTTTAGAAGTTTGGGTACGATGCCATCTTCATCAGGCCTGTTCTTCATCTGGCGAAGCGCGTATTTGATTTCATCCACTTGACTTCGGATATATCCTCTGATCTCACGTTGCTGATTGGAGCTCGAGCTTGGAAGCATTCTTTTCTGCTGGATGTACGTAAAGGTTAAGTTAGGGTTGAGACTTTGCTTTCGTAGAGATTCTTATAATACCGATGTCTAATCTACAGTATTTCCTTTTGATTGTTGGTTACTTCACCTTTTTCATTAAATACATATAATTTAAATATTTGCTTCTTGCCTATACTAAGTTTTGATTATAGGACTCTCCGACTGCTGTTTTCCTCAATAGCTTGCTCGATAAGGTTTCGGTCGTATTTTCCTTGATACGTCCGAATTGCCTTACGTATTTTCTTTTGTGCTTCCTCATTGTGCGTATTTTAGACATAAGCTGCAGTCTCTTTTTTGACAACTTTTGTAAGTTTTGTTGAGTGTTTGAAAGAGAAGTAGCTTTAATGGCGTTGTTCATAGTCTTAACCAGATGATTTTTCATTACGTCGTTCGAAGCAATCAGTACACATGTATGTATGGTATTTCTAATTATTGTACCCACTTTTATGTTGTTAAGTAGATGTTTCATTGTAATTCGTTTAAGTCTCTCCTTTTTGATGTTAAAAGACAATGTCGCCCGGACAAGACGATGTTCACTACTAGTAGCGAAGCTGTTCAATACAAATACATCTTGGACTATCCCTTTTTAATTGTATTAGTTTTTGGTAATACCATTTGGGTGCCTTCAAGTCCTCACTGTGCGTCTTTTAGACGTAAGCTGCAGTCTCTTTTTTGACAACTTTTGTGTGTTTTGTTGAGTGTTTGAAAGAGAAGTAGCTTTAAGGGCGTTGTTCATAATGTTAACCAGATGATTGTTCATTGCATCTACAGACATTCTCTTGAAGCGACCGGTACACATTACAAACTGTATGTATGTGTATTTCTAATTGTATCCACTTTTATGTTGTTAGGTAGATGTTTCATTGTAATTAGTTTACGTGTCTCCTTTTTGATGTTAAAAGACAATGTCCCCCAGACAAGACGATGGTCGCTACCAGTAGTGAAGCTGTTCAATACAGGTACATCTTGGACTATACCTTTTTCATCGTATTTGTTTTTGATAATACCATTTTGGTGTCGTCGAGTCCATTTGCACTGTGTTTTCTTAACGAAATTTTGGCGTAGGAAATTAAGAAGCATGGTTCCTCTTGTGTTTCTTATTCCAAGTCTGTATTGACCTATACATATCTCATGATCATATTCCTTTTCTCCAAGACGGGCGTTGAAGTTATAATTTATATTAATAATTAATTATATATTTATAATTGTGTAGTCATGTAGTGAGTCTCCTCTTTTGTGAGTGTGTTGGATAAATCCTCGTAGAATTCTTAATCTCTTCGTCTGTGTGATCTGTCGAAGGAGCATATACATATAACTTTAAATTTGTACTTTGATGACACCTTAAGTGTTATATACGCTGTTTTTGTATAAGTGCCTTATTCATACCTATTTGTGTACATATACTATTGTTAGTCGAAAGATTTTAATATGAAGTTGCCTATTGCATCTATCCTAGTTACACATCATTTTGATTTTAATTCCTAATTTCCTGACTAGACTTATTATATTACGTTTCCTCTCCTAATATACACTTATTGTATATATGTCTTGTTTCCTCGATTGTTGAGACACACTGTTAATGTCAATCACTTGCTGCTTGAGTCGCCTGTTGACTATAAATGGAGTTCCTCCTATGCCAGGATTTGGTACTCCTCCGTAGTAAAGTAGGTGTTCTGATGGCAAAGTTAGTATCTGCTCACCACCACGTCTAACCTAACAAAGGTCGAGTAAGTCCCATTTAGATCGATTTCCAATTCTAGTAGCCGATCGTCGGACGACATGGACTGTATATTGTATGTTGTTACATTACTGACTTGCGGCAGGGATTACGTTTCGCACCCTTATCATCTTTTATCTGGTCACTGCTCGAACCAGACAGTGAAGGAGCGCTGAGAACTCGGGATCGATTTTTATTTGTGTAGTCCATGGTTAAGTAAAGAAGGGGGGGAGGGGTTAGTTATAATCACCACGACAGGGTTGATGATCGTAAGTAGTACTGTAACTGGTTGAGATGGATGCCTGCAGCCTTTTCCTCTTTTAGAAGTTGATTTCATACTAGCCCTAAATTCTGGGTTGCCACTTCCGCCAAATCCGCCTTAATAAAGTTGCTTTTCTCTGCCTTCATCCTCGTTGTGGTCTTACACCAAAGCCCTGGATTAGGGGCCCTTACAGGGTACTGCCAGCCGGAGCCAGCTGGACCCAGGATTTTTAACGAGGTGTTACTCCTCAATTCCTCCTACTTCCTTACCTCCTAAGTGGTGAGCTCCCAGGCTTGGGCCTGGCATAGCGGAGTTTCTCTGTTCTCAATATCTGAAAAAACTGTGAAGATGAACCTGAAAGCAGCAGCTAGCACAAAATAATTTAAACCCAAATCTTCTGATATATTAAAAATTATACGACTTCTTCATGGCAGAATTAATTAAACAAAAGATTAAATTTCGTTAAATAAAAACTGTTCGTTATTTTATGTTTCAATTATTGAATATTAAACTGAAATACCCCAAAGCAACTACCTGGGAATTTGCCGTGCGGATGCAAATGATACAGAACAACCTGAACTATCCAAATAGAAACAAATGGGCAGCCAAGCGAAAGAGACGCTGCATACATAAACAAATCTTAGAAATTAAGATCACCGTTGAGTACGTTTACAAAGTTCAAAGCTAAAGGGGCAATTTAAGGTAACGAAATTACATTTAACGTAAATTGCAATTTAATTAATGTAAACCCGTTGAAAACCTACCTCAAAGTGCCCTTTCTTTAAACATCACATAAAAAACGTATGCGACCTTATTAACGTTCAAATACAATACAAACAGAATCCAGAATGAGTTTGAATCCACACAGCGTAAAACAATTATTTTCAAAATATTTAAATGCCTACTTTGATCTTCTTCCCCGTATTAAATTCCCTGAAAATGATTAAGCTTTTTTTACTTATAAAACACAATCAGTAAGCGTTTGTTTTTCAGCCTAACTTCACATTCTGACTCCACAAATCTCTCAAGTATTTTTTACTTAATCGGTTTAACCTGTCCAGAAATTTATATTTTGGTCTTAGCTGCAATTAAAAAATGAATAATTTTACAAAAATTACCAACATTACACTGTGGTAACTCAAAAAAAGAAAAATAATTTCAGCCAAAGGGATTTAACCAACGCAAATTAATTTTACAGTCCGTCGAAATAAGTAAAGTTAATTTAACTGAGCTCTTTGAAGGTTTGTTTTTTTTTCAAAAATACGGGGAAATTCTTTGTTTCTTTTCCGCCGCCTATTAAATTTTAATTCGTAATATACAAATTCCGTTTCGAATGAATTCAGGCGCGAATGTAAAATATTTAAAAAAAATTCTTTAATTATGTTGTTGATCTCCCACTGTAACTCATTCTGTTGTGTGTAGTCGAAGGAAAGAAGCAGTAAATACTCCCGTATTTTATTCATACACAGAATACATTTTAAGTAATTAAACTCGGACATTTTTGCTTTACTTTTGTAGTGCATCAAAGTTGGCTGCTTTGTAAATTTTAATTTTGCTTGGGAAATATTGCGAGTTCTTAATTTGAAATTTAAATAAATACATTTCGCGTAAACCCTTGCCTTCAAATCCATAGAAATAAATTATTTTATTCGTTTTTTTTTTTAATTGTAAAAATAATCAGTATAGACAGACTTAAAGCATCCCCATTTAGATTTTACGGGAATTACCTTTGGGAATTAACAAAATAAAACATTGGAGGGAGGGTTTGGTAAAACTTGCCTATGTATTTAAATCAGTTAGGTTCATGATGGAAATTTAGAGTGGGCGATGGGCGTTAATGAAACTTAGTTCGTCACTGATATTTGAAATTCTGAAAGCTCAGGGATTTATTTAAAAGTTGGACGTTTAGCATACCCAGCAAACTTGGATTTTATAATTCATAGTTCAGACATCAATCTCAATTCGGACTACCGAAATTTGAATTCTGATTTTCTCCCCACAAATTCAAGTTTTCAGTTTGGGTGATGTTAGCCGGGTTTTAAATGCTTTAATCAATATTTAAATCGCAATTCTCGACTTGAATATTCAATTGATGGCTTCGGTATATCAATTCTGAATTTCACTTCCTTCGGAGACTTTAAGTTAAATCCGAATTTCTGACGAAAAAAGTTTGGAAATTAAATTGTTTGCTCGGACTCTCAGAAATTTGAGTTTCAGTCTTAATTTTATCACCACAAATTTAATTCTTCAATGGGAAAGCCCCCGATCGACATTTAAATCTGAATTTTCGGTCCAAATTCGAGCTTGAATATATCAATTTTGAGTTTCATTAAAATTGAAAGTTCCCAAAATTTAAGATATAAGATACCTCAGGACTCAATAATCAAAGATTCTAAGTTTAAAAATATGAAATACAATTCCGATTTTAACATCATAAAATCAAATTTACGGAAATCAATTCAATTTTAAAGGCTTCGATCGACATTTAAATATCAGTTTTCAATATGAATTCGAGCTTGATAGTATCAACTCTAATTTTCAATTTGAAACCAAAAAGGATTTAGGACATCAACGTTCAGTTTGAGTTTAGTTCTAGATTTTCAGAGATTAACTTAGTAATCAAACTTCAATCCAGATTTTAATTCAATCCACATCTTCAGTTTGATTCAAATCAGTCATCATGCTCATTTAAATCTCAAATTTTGACTCGAATTTCAGGTCAAATTTAGCAATTCTGAGTTTCAGTATAAAGCCCAGAGTTAGAGATTGAAGATGTTAAAGTGTGATCTAAATTTTGGTCCAAATTTCGTAGAGGCGAGCTGAATCATAGAATTTAAATCGAAATTCTGAATGCACTAATTTGAGAGGATCCTCGAATCCAATTTACAGGCTGCAGATTTCTAGATTAAAAATTGACAATACTGAAATGTATTTCTTTTAAGCAGATTTTAGATGTTGAAACTTGAGCATTTAAGGAACTCCACTTTATTATTTTAATTGATGAAGCTTTCGTGACGCTCTTATTTCTTTTCTAAATCAAAAACATTTGAGCTTCTTTTTCGAATAGTTTACGACTCTAACTTTTGAATTTGGGTTGAGCTAAGATATTTGAGTTGTGAGTCAAATAAATCTATCTCTGGATTGCAAAATTTGGATGAGAAACCATTAATTTTCCAGTCCTAAATTTCTGGATTTTTATAAATATTTCAGAAATCTCCGTCTATTTTTAGAAAATTCAAATCTAAATTCTGGATGTAAAATATTATTTTCAAATTTGATTTGAGAGAATCGGCTTGTAAAATCCTAACTTATTAAAAGTCTTCCCTTAGTTATCGATTTACTTTAAGTTTCAATTGACGACAAATGTAAAAATAACTGGTTAAACAAGGACGTAGTAGGCAGAGATAAATTTCAAACACTTGAATATAAATTTATTGTAGGAAATGCAGTTTAATCTATGCTACCTCTGACTAATCGTACTTCCCCCGTTTACACAAAGACATAATTCCTTTAGAGTGGTTAAGTTTAAAGTCCGCTAATCCGGCTTAAAATGTAGTGGCGTATTATAGATTTCTAACCGTCTAGTAAAAGCAATTTATTTCGTATTGTTTTGTTTGCTTGATGTAGGGTTGTAGAGTTACCCATCAAACAAACGTAGGAAACTTCTCACATTCGGCGTCCGCATATTCTAATGCCATAATTAATTTTAGTTAGGGTAGATTTTGTAATGTTTGGGGCCGGAAAATAATTTGTTACATAAAATTTTGGTAGGTAATTTCCTTCGGTTGCCCGAATATGTAATGATTAAAACCAGGAAACCCAAAAGTTCAAAGGTTTTCTTCTAATTACTTACTTATTAGTTATTTTATTTTTGGTTATTTAAAATAAATCATCCGCCGCCACGTCTTTTATAGGAAATGTTAATGCAAATCCCTCGAGTTTTGAACCGCATGAATTTGCTTTGCCTTTATTGAAAGGGGAAAATTTGCATACAAATTAAAATGCAGATTGGGGTTACAGCAGTGGTGCTTCCACCTCACCCAAACGGGTTTAAGTAACCCCGAGTACATTGCTCTCTACAAGTTTTCAAAATAAGAGGTACAATATCATACGAAAAATTTTCGGCCGTCCGAAAACAAGACTTCCTTAAGGTTTTTCATCTCACTTCAGATGTAAAACATCTTCTTAATGATCCGGAAAGCGTTTCTGACGCAAGTGGACTGATATCGAAATAAAAAAAAGGGTCGCCAAATTAGGAAAATTTGCATGAAGTAATTAATGAACGTCACTCCAAATCCCTCATTTCCATATTTACAGTTTTATCGATAAGTCTTCATTGCTTTGTTTTTAACAGATCGATATGTTGTTCTAGGCGTACCATCGAATTAATCGTTGTCATAGCAGTTATAAACCAACCAAAACAGTTTGCGACCCTCGTTCATTACAGTTTTAGGTAGTTTATGTTATTCACCAACTTCGAATCATAGGAGAACATCTTTACCAATCTCTGTTTAATTAGAGTGTGAATAGGTCTCTTACCGATATAAAGTACGCCATTAGGATATTGGGGGTAACTGAATCTGGACTTTGGTTATTGTAGGAACTCAATAAAACCGTATTCATGTTGTTTAATCAAATAGTATCAGGCAAATATATTTTTAAAATATTAAACAACAATGACTCATTGAGAAACAAATATCTGTTAACCATGGAAGCACTTAAAAACGTTTTTTTGAGAGATTATTCACTAAGAAGATCATAACTGTATTTTATTGAGTTAAAATATAAAAGCTTAAACTAATATTTTAATCAGTCTAACATGTTCTCTTATTGGTTATGTCACATACGGTTCCCTGAACTCTTTTGTATCCAGTTTCTCGAATAATTTTATATGCGTGGTCCACGAGAGTGAAATATGTGAATAAATGAACTACACAAAGTATGCCACTGCAAGTATGAAGAAGAGCCCAAAGAAAAAGAGAAAACAAACAGGAAAAGGCCCCAATCACGTTCACGATGAGGAGGAAATTAGAATGGCGGTACCTGGTAGACCTGTAATTCACTGCAAGAACATAGGTAGAAACAAAACACACACCTAACGCACAGCTAATTATATATCTCTTTATTGTAGGAATGTCCTAATATACAACATAATTAACAATTTAACCATTTACAGTGCACGGAATAAAAAACATACAATATTTAACAAAAATTACATACTTTAAATTTAACAAAGTTACATCCCCTTAAAAAGAATATAAGTAGGTACATAAGTACAATTAATACAGGTATTATAACATTCAATACTATACAGGGTGGTGATTTTTTCGATGCTCACTATTGGTATCTCGGGAACGGTAAACAATACGAAGTCGGTTAAATTATACAAAAGTTGCGCTTTTTTATGACGATTGGGAATCTGAAAAGAAATCTAGGATATTTTGATTGGTTCCTAATTTATCGCGAAAAAACTGAAAATAGTGATTTTAGAAAAAAATTATTATCTTCAATACCATTGACGCTATTTTAATCAAACTTGGTAACTTTATGTTTTTGGCCACTCCGAGTTGAATGACGTCTACAGAAATTTTCTAGGCCTTCTAGATTTCAAGCTGCGATAGTCAACTGTTTTATTTCTTATGGCCGCCATATTGGATTTTCACACCATTAGATAGAAAAAAAAATTAGCTTTTCAGATTGGTAACTAACATAACCATTTTTTCCGGGAAACTGTTTGAAATTTCAAGTTTTTTGTTAATTATTTTTATAAAATCACGAATGCGTTGAAAAACAATTGAAACAATGATAAAAATGACAAATTGCGTGCAAGTGGTGTGTGTACTTAAGTTCGAGTTTCGAATTTCTGTAGATGTCATTCAACTCGGAGTGGCCAAAAACATAAAGTTACCAAGTTTGATTAAAATAGCGGCAATGGTATTGAAGATAATAATTGTTTTCTGAAATCACTATTTTCAGTTTTTTCATGATAAATCAGGGACCAATCAAAATATCTTGGATTTCTTTTCAGATTCTCAATCGTCATAAAAAAGCGCAACTTTTGTATAATTTAACCGACTTCGTATCGTTTACCGTTCCCGAGATACCAATAGTGAGCATCGAAAAAATCACCACCCTGTATAGGTAGGCATATATATTTTTACGCCTCTCTAATGTTTTTTAATAATAGTCTTCTGAATCCATTCAAAGTTGATGCGCTTTTTATATCATTAGGAAGCTTATTAAACTCGTTTGGGCCTTTGAAGAAAATTGAGTTCATACTCCTCTTAAAATTTGTTCTTACAATGTGGAAATCATTTCTAACTCTAGTAGAATGTTCATGTACTTCAGTGTTTCAAGTTAAATATTGATTGAAGTATGAAGGTTGTATACCTTTAACTATTTTAAAAATAAAGATCATACTTAAAAAGTAAATCCTATCATGAACCGATAGCCACTGCAAAGTAGTAAGCATTACATTAATTGGAGTATACCTATTAGGTACACCTCAGCATCACTCTCATTCCTCTGTTTTGTAACTTTTGTAGCTGCGAAATATGATTTCGATTAAACATACACATTAATGTTGCACAATAATCAAAATGAGGTCTAATAATGCAGTTGTAGCAGGTAACTCTAGCATATAGCGAAAGTGATTGCGAAATTCTACTAAAAAAATTAAGTTTTTTTGAAATTTTTGTTATAGTATACTCTGCATGTTTAGCCATTGTAAGTTTATTATCAATTATCCACCCTAAATACTTCATATATTCTTCAAATCTAATATCTTCATTATTAATCATTATTTTCAATAAGTTTACATCTAAATTTTTATGTTTAAATTCAGTCGTTATTAAAGCTCGGATTTTAGGCAAACTGCCTTTTTTTTGCCTATTTTGCCTATTAACCTGTTTTCTGCCTTTTTTGCCTTTTTTTACATTGGATGCCTATTATTGCCTTTTTATTAAATTCCACGTCATATTTTATAAATTTTAGCAAAAATGGCTTATTTTCCGTTTCTGAAACAAGGTTTTTTTAAGAAACAGTACCCACATAATTGCAGTGTTTTACGACTCGTCCATCTGTGCTTTCTGGAATTTATTAATGGTGGGGAATTTCCTTAATTCCCTTAGTGTCGGAGGATGAATAGGAATTTGTGTATTTACGTTGTAATATTTCTACGTATTTCTATTTCATATTTGTGGTAATTGTGCGGGAGGTGTCGAAAAAGTTCTTGAATGAAAAGTGCATTTCATTTGCATTTAGGTAGTGAAAAGAGTAAAAGTTGCTTTCGAGATATCTTCAAAACTTTGTGCGTGCATACTTTCTCATCCTGAGCTTTGAAAAATAAAATAATAAACTCAAAATAAAAGTTTTATTATGCTGATACATAAAAGAATAAATTTTGTAACCGTTATTCTGCAAGTTAAAACAACTAAATGACTTTAAAAAAGTTTTTTTTTTTAATTCGCCTTTTTGCCTATATTTTTGCCTATTTTGAATTTTAGCTGCCTATTTAGCAAAAATTCCTGCCTTTATAGGCGCCTATTTGGCCCTTTTTTTCTGCCTATAAATCCGAGCTTTAGTTATTACCATAGCTTTTGTTTTTGATTAATTTAATTTCAATTTGTTTGTATTTAAAAACAATTCAATATTTTTTAGGGAAGCATTTAAACTACTTACTGCTCTTTTTATATCTTTATCAGTCACATAAATAAGTGTATCATCTGCAAACAGCTTTATGTAGTGAGAACCAGCAACATAACTGATATCGTTTAAATAAA
This sequence comes from Melanotus villosus, assembly GCA_963082815.1. Lineage (NCBI taxonomy): Eukaryota > Metazoa > Arthropoda > Insecta > Coleoptera > Elateridae > Melanotus > Melanotus villosus. Next base: position 43,117,278 of record OY720426.1, read on the forward strand.
TTATAAACAACAATGGCCCCAAAACACTGCCTTGCGGGACTCCAATATTATTTCGTATTAACTCTGACATACTATTATTTATTTTTGTTCTTTGATAACGATTTGTTAGATAGCCTCTCAATCATGTTAACGCTAACTCATTTACACCGTAATATTTTAACTTTTGTAATAGGATATCTCTACTTATAGTTTCAAATGCTCTTTTGAAATCTAGAAAAACAGCTAATACATATTGATCGTTGTCAATACTTTTTTCCATTCAGTTATTATATATATTGCAGCGCCGTCTCACATGAATGATTTTTTCGAAATCCTGATTGGTATTCTAAGAATAAATTATTTTCATTAAAATATTTGACTAGTTGATCATGATCTACAATTTCTAGTATTTTTTCGATACATGGTAAAGTATTTATTGGGCGAAAATTACACGCTTCATTAGTATTTGATATGCCCCTGTTCTTAATGAAGTATTTATAAAATTTAAAATTATATGGCCAAGTATATGAAACGTTTATTTTACGTAAATCTTCCATATTTATTTCTTTAAATCTGTTTAAGCTACCCGATATAGATTTTAGTTTACTTTCCGACCATTCTTCCTTTGAAACTATACTATTTGAAATCTCCGAAATACTTGATATGAAATAATCATTAAACGCATTTGTTATCTCAACTGAATTTATAAGAAATTTAATTTCATTGTTAATATTAAAAACTATTTTACTAAAATTGTTACTTTCTTTAGGTTTTAATAATTCCTTTAAACATTTCCACATTTTTTTGGTCTATTTGCTTTTCATAGTACATCTTTTCCTTATTTTTTAACATATTAGCGTAATGATTTCTACACATTTTATACCTTTCCCATTTTTGCTGTCTTTCTTGCATGTTACAGTTTTTAAAATCCCTATATGCATAATCTTTTTCTCTTGATAAGTTTTTTAATATATCATCATAGAATGGAGGCTGGTTTGATTTAATTTTACTTACTTTAAGTGGTGCAATTTTGTCTACAATTTCTCTACAATTTTGTTGCATCTCTTCTATAATCAAATTTTCATTTGTTGTATCCAGATTCCATTCTATTGATAATAACATCAGGTTTATATTGTTATAACTATCCTCAGTTAATCTTCTTGACTTTATAAATTTTTCTAATGACAATTTATTACAGTGAAATAAATTTACTGATACAATCGAGTGATCTGTTATTTTTGGAGAATCATCAACAGACGTACTTACATTATCATAATTTGTAATTACATAATCAATTAAAGATTTAGTATTGTTTGATACTCTAGTATATTCACAAACTAATTGATCTATTCCATACGTATTAAACAAATTTTTTATTTTTCTTGTATAGAAGCTATTTAAATTTTCATAATCAATATTAAAATCGCCTATTAGGATACATTTCTGGTTGCTAAAATAAGTTTCACAAATATCTTCCAATTTATCCAAAAATATTGCATGGCTTGCCCTTGGAGAATGATAAAGACCACCTATTACCCATTTATTACTTCCAATTTTTATCTCCACAAACTTTCAATATTTAAATAGATAATATCTTGTTTGAAGGCTGGATATGTTTTGGCACCTATTTTGTTATTATTCGCACCATTTAAAGTTCTTGTGTGTTGCACTATTAGTTTTTTGATTGATTTACTTCTTTTTTGTTCACGACTGTGGGTTTGTTGTTGATATATTTAATGGCTTTAGTTAGGTCACCTTTCTTCACGAATTCATGAATCTGTTTTTTTATACTGAGATAGTATTCCTGTTGCTTTTTTGTTTGATCACCAAATATTTTAATATTTGGAGGAACTAAGTTTTTTCGGTTCTTAAGCACAGTTAAGACCTCATCTCTTGAGTTTAGAATAACTTTAAGTAGTCGATTCTTATCATTTGAGAATTTTCCTAATCTATTGGTTTTAGTGTTATCCAAATTCAGGTTAAAATTCCGTAGAATTTGTTTAACTGCCTCTCTATCCTGATCTTTTCTTTCCTTAGGCACTTTCGAATGAGGTTCTTGTACATTCATTATTATAATATTAGATGCACGGTTTTGTCTGTCGATTATTTCTGCAATTGTGTCTTCCGTACTTTCCGACATTTTTACAATACCTACTACTGCATCTTTGTCATTTTCATTAAGGTTTTTAGTATTCATTTGATCCACCTTTTTTTCTAATAACTCAATCTTATTAATCAGTTCTGGAATACGAAATACACCATTTTCACAAGCTTCACAGAGAAATAAAAGTTTTCTTTTACTTAATTTTAAGCATCTAACTTCCGTTTCAGATATATCTTCACATTTTTTACACAATTCTTTCTTACAGCTATCACAATTAAACAGTTGATCATCTTCTTTTTTACATTTACTACAATTTTTACTCATGATGCACTAACCTAAGTCGCAGTTTAAGTAATATAGAGGTTGTATAAATTGAACCAGACTCTGATAATAACGATTATTCATTCAAATGAGGTATATGTATTAATTTAAGCATAAATTAAATATATGTATGTATAAACGCAATCGGTAACGTCACCATTAGGGTTTATTTTCGTTTAACAAGCGTCATTGACCCTTCAGCAGGTAGTTTTTGGCCACCGAAGGAACCAGAGGGCAGAGAATTCAAAGCCATGAAACCCAGAACTTTCTTTTTTAAAAGAGGGTATAACGAATTAACCGGTCGATTCAGTCCCAAAGGAAATAAATTTATTTACAGACACAAATGGGGGAAAGAAGTGACACCTACTTGATTAATATTATATTAAAAATATACAAGTTATAATTAATAAGACCACGTCTTCAGTACATCAAACAAATAAGAGAATACACAAGAGCAAAAACTATGAACAAATGGAGAGAAAAGAATGGATTGCTACGTCAAACCAGTCCTTGGACTGAAGACTCTGGAGGAAGAGAGAAATAAGAATCAAGAATCATAAACATAAGCCACACAGAAAATAGAAAGACAACAAGGAATCATAAACAATAGGTTGGTACGAGCGCCACCGTCAGATCCAAGTAAATAATCCCAGGAGCCGGAAACTGCTTATTTACAGCAATAATGGATCAATTAACAGAAGCAAAAAGAAACAAATAAGAGTTTAGAAAAGAAACACTGGATCTAATCGAAAATCGCAAACCAGTTGAGGGAAAATGAGCAACTGCACTTAGAAGACAAATTACAATTACGAAATACGATCATTTAGATCAGAGCTTCAGATCACCTATGCAAATCAAAGCATAGACAATTTAGGAGGAAGCTTTGTCACGAGAAGAATTTTGGGCCAATAATGGAAACCAAAAAAGTGAACGATGTTACCTGATGGTTTTTATTAAACTAACCGACACAGTTTCATAAACAGCTCCTGTAGAAACATCAAAGAAGAGCAGAACACGATATTACCTAATAAATCGGATAATCAATATGTCGACGGCCTGTTTTAGCCAAAGAACAAAGCGGGGTAGAATGATTACTAGCGGATAAAAGCTATGAAAAATAATAAACTACGTTGGATTAGAAATAAATATACAAATGCGCTCCATGATAACACAATCAGTGCTACATAGCTGGGATGCATTGGAGGAAGTAACCAGCTGCACCTGCTATATTACCAACACCATAATTATTCAAACACGGCATTGTGAAAAATTGAGAACAAAATTCTAAAAGGTCGAACGAAGACGAACAGACAACTGCATAGAAAGTACTGGAGAGGAAAGCAATAGCCAAACAGTGGGAGTCTTCTAATCTAACAACAGAATAAAAAAATAGTTGGAAGATCTTGCTGCACACGGACAACTGCAATGGAACAAGAATAAGACGTTCGTGTATACCACAACCAACTCGGAAAGAATGGGCAAGAAACAAAATTATGATAAAGGGGGAAAATAAATTGCATATTATATGATTGCATAATGAAGTAATATAAAAACGAGAAGACCTAGGAAATTTACTGTATTTTAATAAGTAAGTTAGCATAAGTAAATAAAATATGCTTAACCATCTCAGACGAATATTCAACTCACATTGGATATATGACTTATTAACTACCTTGCACTGTAGAAGCGATATCTAGTGGCTGGCGTCACAGGCATGTTAACGTTATACAGTACTCCCAATCCTCACCTATCATATAAATCCCTTCAGAACTTATTGGCATAGGGTGGGTCTGTCGAAAGCCAGGATTGATCAACCGGGATCTGCTCCATGTTAATTGATGATGATGGTGGTCCATGCCAGCTTTTCACGACTCCTCAGCAATGTTCTGTGCTATTTTTCCATAAACAACCTTAAAAGGTCTAAGATTTTTGGGTGTCTTGGATCGCTTTTAATACCTTTATTTACACAGTGCCCGACATTTTTCAAACCCTTTTGCCTGGGGAACATTGGGTGGGTTTAATGTTTTATTTAAAAATTCTACTGATTGGTTAGATAATCTGTAACAATTTTTGTGCAATGGTACGGTGCCAAAACCTGTCAGAATAAAATGTGTCTCCTGTGGAAGTTTCAGTAGAATTGAAAGTTACGGAAACGTGACCGTTTCCATCAATAGCATGCCAAATCAAGCATTCTCTCGGAAATTTGGGTACTTTTTTCAAATTTATGTATATTCGGATGCCAGTTGATTATGTTTTGCTGTCGTACGATCATATTGCTCAGAAGGGTTTACGTCTGCCTAAGTTTTATTATCGATTATTAGAATTTTTAAATATCTAACACCGTGATTTTTAGTATATTTAGTTTGTTTCTTTTTGCTACAGTACGGACTGAAATTGTTGAATCCACCATTTCTTCACATTTGTTGCGTTCTTTACGGATATTTTTCTGGTAGCATGTTTACTATTATAATATCTCCTAAGAAGTTTGTAATAAATCAATATATACCATAAGTATGAGTACTGACGGATATTCAACGAATGAACGGAAAAGGAAACGAGAAATAGACGACGCGGCGCGGGAATAGAAGAACCGGAAATTTTCAATAAAACGCCTACAAAATCCCTACATAGAGAACATAATAAAATTGATGTAATATTAAATCTGTTATAAAAGCCAGGGTGGCAAATTTTGATTTAGAACCGCAAATATTGAGTTTCATTAATCAAGTAATGAGAGTGGAATGCACAGAGCAAGACATTGATTTCATCACAAAATTAAAGCCAAGTAAAGAAAACTGGCCAATCATTGCAGGATTTACTTCGTACAGAATTAAGCTAAAATTGCTAATCGAAAAGAAAAATTTGAAAGGTACGAAAATATTCACTGGAAGAAAGAAAGCAGATGATACCAGTGATGCTGGAACTTAGAAAAAATGTATGCACGCAATTTTAAAACAAGATAAAATTATACTGGAAGGCAATATGATGAATAAAACAGAGATACAGAAGGTCAAGGATGAAATAAGAAAGAAAAGGGTGCCAATATGTACAAACCGCAAGAATAAGACAATTATTAAGAAAGTCCAGCTGACAATAAATCAAGGACAAACAGAAGACATCCCAACGAACCAAACTATATAACAATTAGAAATATTTAAGGATCCCCCCACACGAATTACGACACCCGCATCGACCTTGTACAAGGTAGAAGACAAAAAAGAACAAATTCGCTGAGAATATACTTCAACAAACTTTTCACGAGAGAAAGAAAAATTGTTGAAGAAGCCAAAGCCCATCCTGGGCTGTAGCGCCACATGAAGGAAGTAAGTGGGTGGCGTAGTGGTAGAGCGTCAGGCTAGCGTTACGCTTAAGTCTGGGTTCGAATCTCCCAACGGGTAGGATTTCTCTGCAATCTGAAGGTCGGTATCAAGCCCTGGTGACCAGAGTAATAAGGTCCTACACAAACATACATGGTGCAGTATGTATGTTGGTATCAAACGGCGCACCGACCAAATAATCCGCAGAGACGGGCCAGGATGTGCACTGCATCCGTAGAATCTCATACATTAATGCACCAGCTTCGACACCAAAAGGTATATGAGGTTACAGATTGTACATACATAATACATATAAAATTTAACATCAGGGGTAAAACAGATGCGATTGGATCCGCCCGAATATAATGAGAAATTCGCGAAATTAGAGTCGGAAAAGAAAAGGATGATGAAAGAGAATAACTAATATTATTAAAAAGGGATATGGACAGATTAGGATGGAAATGCGAGATACAAATTTGAAAATGGAAAAAGGAACAATGAAGTGGCAGCGTTACCAGAGAGAAGAGACACAACATGAGCAGAAATTCAAAGTTAGCAATAAATAAAAAGGTCTGGACGAAATTTGTGTATACAGATAAGCAATATAAGAACGAAGGTAATACAAGAAAATCTACAAATATGGAACGAAGAATTAACGAAGAAGAAAATGAAAATAAACTCGACTAAAGTAAAGGTAATGGTAATAATTAAAGAAAATATAAATATAAATGTAGAAATAAGTAATTCTGCTTCTACAATTTTTTTAACTTCGTCCATTACCAGGAATTTAGAAAATATAACTCTACGTTGGTATGGCCAGTTGGAAAGAATGCAAGATAACAGATGGCCAAAAACGATATTTCAATGGCCAAAAGGAAAAAGAGGTCGCCCAGCATATAGATGGAAAACTGTCATGTAAGAAAGAGATCTTCAACAGGGTGAATGAGACGACCACAAAAAATGGAGGCTGAAGACAACAAACCTACAAAGGGAAATACGTCACCAAGAAGAAAGAAGAGAAGAAAGAAGTCGAGGAAAAATAGAGCAATTAGATGTCTTTAAATATCTAGGAGTGCTTATAGAAAGCGAAGGTAATATGGTAGATGAAAGAGCGTAACATAGCTTAAATAGGCATTTTATAGGAAATAAAGAAATAAGCAGGAATTCAAAAACGACCGCGTATAAAATAATTAGACCAATTTTAACCTACGGTACAGTGCGGTACAAATGTTAATAAATACACACAAAAACACAATGGAAAGCAGAATACAAGCTATCATACATATTTAAGAACTATCAAAGGAATAACTAGAAAAATAGAATAAGAAATGACAGAGTAAGAGAAGAATTAGAAATAGAAGCAGTAGTTAACATAAGAGAGAAACAATAGCTGAAATGGTTTGCATATATGTGTAGAATGTACGACAATAGACAGGTTAAACGTATTCGGGAAACAGGAGTACAAAGATGCAGGATAAGAGGAAAACATAGAACGGCGAAGTGGCAGCATTACTAAAGAAAAGAGACACAATATGAGAGCTAAAAGCTAAAAAGTTAGCAATAAACAAAAAGGGCTGGACAAAATTTGTGTATACGTTAGAATAGTGAAAAAAAATACCTTACACCTTAGGGTAGAAAGGACGTGATTATGTATTCTACATTGTATATTACTCCAGTTTCTTTATAGATAAACAATATAAGACGAAAATAATTTACTTAGGTTAAAGACGTGGAACATCACATCCAGGAACCAACGAGATCAGGAAATAATTACAGAAATTACGCTAAAAAATATTGGCATGTGCTGCGTTTCTGAAACTTAGAAAATAGGAAAAGGCACAAAGGTGATTGCATTCTACATTCTGGTGTATTTATAGCGGAAGAAGAAAAGAAAGAGCAACTGCTGGCGTAGGTGTGCTTCTCCATAAACGTTTTCAATACAACGACAATGACTATATGAATGAAAATATACTGAAAATTACCCTAAAATTAATTGACAAACATACTGAGTGTATATGCCCCCGATATTGACAAACCAAGAGAAGAAAGAAGTCGATTTTATGAAGACCTACAAAGCTTACTGGATAGAATACCGCTGAACCATCATATCTTAATCATGGGTGATCTGAAAGCAAGACCGGCAAACGACCCTATCCCAGAGGAAACTAAGCAGCGTTTCAATGAAAATGCATAAAACGATAATGGAGACTTGTTATTGTACTTCTGTACCCAGAAAAGTCTCAGAATAAAAAATACTATTTTCAACCATCAAGTAACAGCAGATGACAACAGTCAATAATTGACTATGCTATAACTAATTGACCATATTGAATATTCGAACCTAAGTTCTGCCAATATTGGAAACGATCATGATCTACTATTGTGGAAAATAAAAGTGCAGTGCCGCATGCACAAAATAAAACCAACAGAGACAATAGAAAAACTAAATATAAAATCATTGAAAAACGAAACGATAACACAAAAAATTGGAGCAATCCTAATGGACAAGAATGTTAATGAAATCAAATGGACGAAGTTAATAAACAACATTCTTGGGGCGGTTGAAGAAGTGGTCGACAAAATAAAAGTGAGTACGGCCGCATCAAGGAATAATAAAGTGTGGTTCGTGGAAGAAGTTACAAAAATAGCACAAAAAAGAAAAAGCATACATGAAATACAAAAATCTAGAAGGCCAAAAGAGAAATATATACGAGAAAGAAAAATTTAGCTAACGAAAAAATAAAGATAATAAAAGAAAAATACTGGGAAGCATTTACTAAAGATATAGTTCACAAACAAGAGTGTGGAAGATGCTCAGAAACAGAAATTGTGAAATTTATGATATGGTAAGTAGAAATAAAATTCTAAAATGTCTATGGAAAGAATACTTATACAAAGAAAGCAACACATGTAACAGCTGAATAGGAGTAGACATAACAAAAGATGGAGAAAATATAGCAGAAATAACACAAGAAGATGGAAAAATGGCAATATCCAGTTTAATAAATAGAAAAGCGCCCGGACGAATTATTGAAATATGGAGGAAGTGACTTGGTATCAGAACCGCATGGAAGATCATTATTAATAAGCCAGAAAATTATAGAAGTATCATATTATTGAACTCCACGTAAAAACTGTCAACCAAGATCTTTTTCGATAAAATTTTACTATTTATATAAATCAGTGGAGGCAGCCTGGGTAGCTCAGTCAGGTAAGGGCCTGTTAGCTAGCCGGCTGACACGGGTTCGATTCCAGCGGTGACCATAGTATTGTGGAGCCGATTTGGGTCGAATTCGATAGTTAAGGACTAGGTTTAATTTAAAGGTTTAGGAATCTGTTGTGGATAAAAGCTGGTTGGAGTGTGATGCAAGGCCAATAACGGACCAATCACCTCCACTGCACACCAGCAAGTGCAAAATGAACCTCGACACTGCATTGCGGCAAAAAGGGGAAATCGATTAAAAAAGAAAGAAGATAAATCAGTGGGGTGCAGCAAGGTTTTCGTAAAATCCGATCAACAACAAACGCTATTTTCATAGTTCGACAAGTAGTTATATGGAAGCTTTTGATCGTATACAATTACAATATGTATTAGAAATACTTAAACAGGTGCCATCGAATCTATTAACATTAATAAAAGATCTAAACACAAACACGAAAACAAAAATAAACGCGGAAGATATAGAAACTTCCTTAGGAATTAGACAAGGCGACTCACTGAGCCCTATGATATTTAACCTAATTATGGATAAAATAATACACAAGTCGGCACTACCAGACTACCAAGTTGGGAACAAATACATAAACGTCATGTGCTACGCCTACAACGCGGTGTTAATCGCAGATACAGAACTATAATATGTGTTTCACCAGTTTGTTGCCGTCGCCAAAACCTACAACATGATAGTTTCAATATATACAACTAAATCCATGGCAGTCTCAAAAGAACCTATAAGGTACAAGCTGGAATTAGAAAAGAATACGATCGAACAAGTCATGTCTTTTAAATATCTGGGAATTCCCATTACAAGTGATCGAAATGTAAAACAAGAGGTGAAACAACATGTCATGCAGGGTTCAAAAATGTCTGGTTGTTACATGGAGAACTAAAGTGAGTAAGAAGAGGAAAGTATACAGTTTCAACAGAAGATACAAGAAGGTGCCAAAATGAATGACCAAGAAACCATTGACGAAGTATGGAAGAATATGGAAGAGATAATAAAAAAAGCAGCAAACGACACGATAGGGAAGAGGAAACCTAAAAAGAGAAATAACTGGTTCGATGAAGAATGTAAGTGGTGCAGAACTAACAAAGTGGAGGGGAAGAATTAGTAAATAGGGTGTTTAAACTAATCAAAGATGGGTAACAGGCGGAGAGGATGCCAGAAGCGTGGAAAAAAGCTATTATTATACCTCCGTTTAAAAAAGGAGATAGAGCACAGTGTAAAAGCTATCGGGAATATCAGACAGAAAAGCAGATAGGCAAATACCACGGGGGATTTAAAAGAAACCGCTCAGTGACAGACCAAACTTTTACATTAAAGGAGATACGGATCACCTGTTATGAACATAAAATTGATATCCATGCCTTTTTCATAGATTTCAGGCAAGCCTATGATACCATAAATAGAGATCAACTATATGCAATTATGAGGGAATTAGAAATTCCGGAAAAACTAATACGGCTGACCAACAAAGTAAGAGTTAATGGTAATTTATATACTGAATTCCATGCGAGGAGAGGCTTACGCCAGGGTGACCCACTATCTACAACCCTCTTTAATATCGTACTGGAAGGCATAATTAGAAAGAGCGGAATAAACAGAGCAGGAACTCTATTTTCTAAGAGCCGCCAGTGTCTAGCTTACGCAGACGACTTACCCTTTTAGTAAGAACGGTAAAGGAACTAGAAGAGACAGTAAGAAGTTTGGAAAAAACGGTAAAAAGTGTTGGATTGAAAATAAATGTGGATAAATCAAAATACACGGCCATGAGGGGAAAAAGGGAACAACAACAACTCACACAAAAGTAGATTTCCATTTGACGAATGGGGACGTACTAGAAGTACAAAGCTTTATGTACCTGGGGACAAGGCAGCGGGGGCTCTAAGTGTAGTGTTGAAATCGCAAAAGGTGTCTAGTAGAGCAAAGTTGCGAGTGTACAAAACAGTACTACGACCTATAGTACATACGGATGTGAAACGTGGGTAGTGAATAAGGCAAATCAAGACAGTCTGGAAATATGGAAAAGAAATATTATCGAAAGAATTTTCGGAGGTAGGAAGACTGAAGAAGGCTGGCGAAGAAGAGCGAACAAAGAACTACAACAATTATATGGAGAAGCAACAATTGCTCAGTTTATTAAGGCTCAAAGATTAAAGTGGATGGGGCGCATAGAGAGGTTACCAGATACCAGGCCAATAAAAATTGTAACAAGACGTGAGTTGCTCGAAAATAAAAGGAAAGGCAGCCCTCGAACGAAGTGGTTACAACAGGTAAAGAAAGATCTACAAGAAAAGGGGGTTCAAAACTGGAAGACAAAGGCAATGCACAGAAGGAAATGGAGAAAAATTACACAGCTATGGGCCTAAAGGGCTCGTTACAGCTATTGTATATAAGACCATTAATGGCATATGAAGCCGAAACCCGTGTAGAAACTATAAAAACAAAGCAACTTCTAAAAACAGCCGAAATGGGTACCCTAAGAACAACCATCGGAAAAACATCTACGTACATGTTAATTGTTAAAAGCTAGGATATTTGTTTATTGTCTCTTGGATAGATTTGAAATCAACCTAGAGATAAAAAGATACTTTGAATGATTTTAACAATATGTTGTTTATGAATTTATAATTATAACCTTATAACTGAAATGGCTTGATTGGCCAAACAAAAATGAAGAAACTAATGATGAAGTAGCAAAAGAACAAGAAAAGGTTAATTTTTTAAGTAAACTTTTTCTGTGATTTTCGTTTTAATCGAAAGTTTCTTTGTGATGCATTATATTCCTCATGGATGCTTCTTCTCCAGTCCCGAATGCTTAGTATTTTTATCCTGTCTTCTTTATCAGTAGTTTTGGTTCGTATCTGTACTAAAAACAGAAAAAGGAAGGGAAAAAAATATCAATGTTACTTTTTCTAGAAAAGAACAAGCTAAACATAAAAGAAGGACTTAGGTGAGGTCTGAATGTCTGAAGTCAAACCCTAAATAAACTGTATTTGGACTTCTTATCTTCGATTCATTATATCAATTTGAAACAAATAAGCAAAGCTCTAAACTAAAACAATCGCAGTAAAGTCCAAGTATGTGACACTTAAATAAAAGTAAAATTACTGATTTTTGGAATGCTTTTCTGCAGATCTAACATTTTTCACTAAAAATTCCCAGATTTAATGTGTCCCAAAAATAGTTATTTTTGAAGTGTGTACGCACACAACAAAATCTTCATCTCCTCCCCTAAAGCGATGTCTAGCTTTGGATGGTTTTAATTCTTATCTTTGCAGTCCCTGAGTAACTGTTTTGTTGTTGTACGTTTATCCCTTGTTCTTATCATGACAGGTTTAATAGGCATGTGACAGACTTTCAGTTTGCCACTCACATACTGATTTTCAACAAACCAGCATTTCTGCAGCATTAGTTGGACTTTAACTTAATTAAAAACCTTTCTGTTACTCGATATTTTCTGCATTAGGGTGCACAAAACGAATTAGTTGTTCTATTACGTCATCCTTTTGTTGGTTTTGTTATAATGGATTCTCTGATGTTGCTAAAGGATTGTTTTGGAACGAGGAAAGGGTTTTAATTTTAATACGTACAGTTTTTGCCATAAAATTCTAAGATTGGCGGGTAGTTACTAGGCAGAGTGCAATTTCACTTAAAAATTTTGAGATTTAGTTGGCTAAAAGCAGATCCACTGTCGTTAAAAAGATTTTAATCTAGCGGGCATTTGTGGAGCGTTGAATGCAACCGTCATTTCGAGTTTTCGCATGTCGATTTATCTGTTACGTTGGTTCCTGATTCAAAGCTAACAATGATTTAGTCACTGAACTTTTACGTGAAAGCCAGAAAAATAAACCAGCTTTCATGAAAATTTCGTAAGATAACCTCCGGCTGTCGTTATGTTGGTTGCATTCAGCGATGCATGTCCTACTAAAAGTATTCCGAATTTAAAATCCTGTTTTGCTTCGGATAAAGATGAAAAGCCGAGCGGTTTGTTTATATAAAATTTAATATTGGACGCATTTCCAAAAATAGCTGTATATTAAAGACATCTCTTTGACTTCTATTTATAGAGTTATTCATGATTTCATCCCCGATTGTTTCGTTCAGTAATAAAACTGCTTTGAATTAATTCATAATCACAATCAAACATCTCATCTAACTCGGTTCAAAAGGTTAAAATATTTTCTTCGTTTCCTTCTCGTACTGTTTTCCTGAAAATAACGGTTGTCGTTCCCATTTATTATGAAATTTTCCAACGTCATATGTTTATAATTCTTGCCTGCCTCACGTAATTCACCAAACGGCGTTTGTTCCCATCCCAAAGTTTTACTATCTAGAGATAGTTGACGGTTGCCGTGGTATCCTTTTGGTGGTTTACCACACGGTTGTATCTCGCGGTTGGAGTTCTCTTACATGGGTTTCATAGATATCGATTTAGAATTAGTGCAGGAACGGAGCATACAGTCTTATTAATTAGTTTAATTGTAGTTTAGACCGTAGTTGTTAAATTCCGTCCTGATAAATGTTTGCCATTAGTTTGACGTTAATTTAAATAGACGGACGAATTATTATTAATCGGTCTAAATTCTTAAACTATTTTGTACAGCATCAAGTTTATGTTGTTCCGTACATACACATATTATTTTGATATTCTACAGTTGATTTTATCCTTGTGGGATGACTAACCGACCCGGCCAGTAATTAATCTACAAGATTTATTACTATATTGCGGGAAATTTACAAAGGGAGATATATATGGTAGACAATTTAAGTTTACTTCGGGAAGAACTTCGGATTGTATAACTTTAGGACAGTGTTATATGATTTAGCGAGATTTATTCATACCTAAATTATTAATTAACATTTACTGGAAAAGTTTAACTCGGTCGATACAAACTTTTGAGACCGGCTGGCTTTTTCGGTGAAGTTTACCACTAATAAAAGCCACAGGAAGTCTAAAAAACAAGAGGAGGGAAAGCATAAATTAAAGAAACTTTGGAAAACCAAAGAAAACCCTCTAAGTTTTGCTTTTTTGAAAAATTCGCTCTTTCAATAATGCCTATTATTTAAATTATTAAAGAATATTGTGCCGATACCTGGCGCAGCAAAAGCTTTACTAAAGTTTCCGGGAGTTGTTTTTACAAAATGGGCGAATTTTATCTGAGCTTTAAGAATGCTCTGAGTCTTGGCGTATAACTTTGCCTTAAGTTGTTATTTGAGAAGCTCTTTAATTCCCCTACGCCTGCAAGAATCTTTCAAAAAGGAGAGAAATACTCGATGTTACAGTTTTGTAAAAGATTGGCGAAGCCTTGACAACATGCGATCAACAATCTCTTGAAGACCGTGGTTTCCAAAATTTACGTCATTGTGAATCCCCTCACATCGTTGTTTTAATGCATGTTGGTTAGTTTATATACGTTTGATATTTAAGAAACCTAAGTTAATATCTTCGACTTGTTTCTGATAAACGTGAAATGATGCGTATCTGATATTATTCAGACGTTCTTCATACACATGGATCTTCCAATGATATTTTACTTATTTCTTAAGAATAATTAATATTAAAAGGTAAAGGGGAGTGTACATCCTTGGCGTACACCTCGCTTTGTTAAAATCTCTTCTGTGTACTGATTATCTATTTCGATGTCAGCTGTTTGATTGTAGTAGACGTTATTTATAATCCTAGACCGACTGATTTCAGCATCGACAGTAGTTTATCATGCCTAAGTCTGTCTAAAGCTTTTTGATAATCGACGAGGCCTATATTATACAGGGAATTTTTCTTTTTAGTATACATATCCCCTATGTATACTTTTATAATAAACGCAAATAGGCAACCCACTATACACTATAAACGTCACGTCACGTGGTGCGTAAAGGTTATGTTTCATGTTTGTAAATAAAAAATAAATCAAAATTAGTGTAATATCAACATAATTTTAATTCACCGATTATTCTAAAACATAAAATATCAACAATACAAAACAGAAAGGAAAATAAAAACAGCAACAGTTAAAGACTAATTTTTTGACATTAACTTAATTTGATGATTTTTGCCACAGCATGCTAATTTTTTAACGTTTATAGTGTATAGTGGGTTGCCTATTTGCGTTTATTATAAAAGTATACATAGGGTATATGTATACTAAAAAGAAAATTTCCCTGTATATGTCACAATTAACATCCCTCCAACGCTAGAATAGAACTTGAACGGCGAAAAGAGCGTCTCTTGTGCCTAGCGCATCTCGAAATCCAAACTGAGTGTGTCTCACATCTCTTGTATATTCGTTTGTAAATAATTTTCAAAAATGCTTGTAACAGACTTCAACCAGCTTTGTGGGATTTTACCAGAGTTATAAACGTTAGTAAATATGGAGTTAAACCATTTTATGCCTCTACCATTCATGATTAGAGAGCGGATTTTATGCAAAATGCATATCGCTTATTTTTTATAGTTGAAGAATATCGGTTTGTTTTTAGACGAATTGCACCAAATGCAATCATTTGACGCAAATTAATTTTTTGCATATTTTACGTATTTCGCCAAATACTGCATATATTGGAATTTTATGCATATTTTAGATTTTTATGCATAAATTAACATATATTTAACATTTCTTTAAATTCTCCATTGCCAGATGTACGTAGTTCAGTGTCTAATTGTTTCGATCCCGAATTCCAAATTCGCTTTAAAATGCATTTTTCTAACTTAGAAAGTGTATTTTTAAATGAATAATAGCTTTAAAGAACGATCATAAGTAGCCTGTCAACAGTTATTACCTGGCGTTAATACTTTCGGATTATGAAGCTGCAATGCCACTATTTCCTAGTATTTTAAAATTCTAAAGGTTCCAAGTAGTTAAAGTTATTTGGACTTCTGAAACTTGATGAAAATTCCGACGATCTTGCTATAAATTTAGATTTGTCCATATTAGTCGCTTTAAAATATGCACCCATAACATCTGTAGATGTAGAAAGAAGTTTTTCTTTTTACAAAAATATACTATCCAACAGACGTAAAAATTTTCTTTGAAAAATATTTAATTATAAATTGTTTTGCAAATAATAATAATAAGATGTAATTTTTTTAAATCTATAGCGTATAAGTAAATATCATGTAGTTTTTTAAATACAATTTTAAATAACACTCATAATTTTTTATGTTAAAATAATAATTTTGTATGTAATTAAGCGTAATTAAGTTTTTGCTAGTAAAAAAATTACCAGCGTATAGTTTTTTTATAGTAGGTACATGTTATAATTTGGAAGTAATACAGCCAAACGGAAAATTCATTATTTGTGCATATTTTGAATTAATAATGCATTTTTGTTGCATATTTTAAGGTTTTTAAGTGCATATATATATGCATATATTTCGACATTTTATAGTGCATAAAATCCGCTCTCTATTCATGATCTTAAGAAATTCTGCATAGAAGTTGTCTAGTCCGGTTGCCTTACCGTTTCTCATGCGTTTGATTGCAGTTCTCACCTAGCCAATTGCAACTGAGGGCTTAGTGTTGCATTCTGCATTTTTCCTTGCATGGGGTACTGTATCTGTCCAATCCAAAGGTATTTCCTACGTACTTCATCCAAATAATACTTTTTTCGTCTATATCCACAACCGGGTTTCCATGATCGTCAGTTAGTTAGTTAGTCTTAATCTTAGTCCTGCCGCTCCTTTAACCTGTTTATTGAGATTGCTTTCTAATATTTCTATTTCCTTACACTGTTTTTCAAACAATCTATTTCTAGCTTCTCTAGTAGCCTTCTTTATTTCTCTATCGATCTGTTTCTATCTTGTCATATCTCTGTCTTTGTATTTACTTCTGCCCTCCATCATATCTAGTACAGCTCTTTTCAATTTCAGTTGCATCATACCAACTAAGGGATTATGATCGAACTTAATGTTAGCGCCAGGGTATGCATTCATACACTTTATTGAATTTCTGTACCTTTTATTAATCATAATAAATCAATTTGGTTTCTAATGATATAATCAGTGACATCTTGTGGCGACTTCCAAGGGTATAGGCGTCTTTCTGGTAACTTAAAAGGTATTAGTGACTATTAGTTGTTCTTCCATCGCGAATATATTTAGCCGATCACCCCGTTCGTTGGTTTCGCATAGTCCATAGGGTCCTACGACATCCCC
Organism: Melanotus villosus; assembly: GCA_963082815.1. NCBI lineage: Eukaryota > Metazoa > Arthropoda > Insecta > Coleoptera > Elateridae > Melanotus > Melanotus villosus. Next base: position 43,134,375 of record OY720426.1, read on the forward strand.
ACTTTTTTCCTTTGCCTATTTTGGCATTAAAGTCGCTCGTGACTAATGCATTTCGTTTTTGTCGAGTTTTCAGACAGTATTATTTGTTGGGTCGTTATACACTAGAAAGTTTCTAACATTTTGTCTGATTTATCGGCGGTAGGAGCGTATACCTGGACCACATTTAAATATTTTCTAAATGACTGTTGTGGCCAGTTTATAAATCGTTTTAAATATTTTTGAATTGTTTGAAAACGGAAATAGGATTGTCTCCGAAACTTGTTGTTATTAGTTAATTATTATAATTTAATTTTAGCAACTGGTGGCGTAAAACTCAATAAAAGATATAAAATGGATTATACTTGTTTTAATTGGAATGGAGTGAAGTTGAATTAACATCATTCTTTCCAATATCAAAATAAAGTTTATAACGTGTTTAGCGATGCGTTGAATCATTCCTACTCCATGAATGTGTTCTCCGTTCGTATTCCCAGATTAAAAGATTTGATGTTGTTTTATGTAACAGTTGCCAGAATCAGTCTGGCGCATCTCTCTAATTCCCATAATGTCTATGGATAGTTTTTCCATCTCTTTAATGATATTGTAGATTTTGCCCTCTTCAAAAATGGTTTTGATATTCCAAAAACAAATTTTAAACAAACTATTATTGATTGATAGAGGAAAAATATGGAAGTAAAGAAGTGAGACAATTTTACCAGGGCGTAAAAAAGAAACGGAAGGGTTACCGGTCAAATCGAGTCTACTGCAGGAGCGATGGGCAGAATATTTTAAAGAAATACTGAACGACTTGGAAGGGAAGTTGAAGCAGAGGAATTACTTGCAATGCCCGATAATACAGCGGAAGCGGTAGCACCACCGACCAAAAAATGAAATTGAGGCAATAATAAAAAAAAACTCAAAAATAACAAAATTTCAGGCGAAGATTGTATCCAGACGGATCTAATTAAGTATGCGGGAAAAGTGATAAAGGAAGAGATATACCAGCTAATCAAGGAAATCTGGCAAGTATTAATGCGAAAATTACCGGTGTATAGCGCTTTGCAATGTTGTCTCTAAAATACTAGCAACTTATATTAAGGGTAGAATGCAAATATAGAGAAAAATATGGGTAAATAGTAATGTGACTTTAGACCTAACAGATCGGTCACAGACGAAATTTTTATCCTTCGGCAAGTCCAAGAAAAGTGCCACAAAGATAAGATAGGAATTTATGCAGCCTTTGTAGACTTCAAGCAAACATATGATTCTCTTAGTAGAAATCATCTATACAAAATAATGCTTGAACTAGGAATACCCAAGAAGGCAGTAAAACTAACTAAGATGACTCTGGCAAATACGTGCAATAAAATAACAGCAAATGGGAAACTATCGAAATCGTTTAACGTAAACAAAGGCCTACGGCAAAGAGGCCCGCTGTCGGCGATGTTTTTTATCTTGGCAGAAGAATGGATTGTAAGGAAGGGAGGTATAAACAGAGAGGGGACCTTATACAATAAAGGACACCAAATTCTAGCCTACGCGAACGACCTGACCATTCTAGCACGAACGAATTGGAATTGAAAGAGATTTTAATAAGTGTGGAGGCTACTTCAGAGATTCTAGGATTAACCATTAATGAAAGCAAAACGAAATATATGGAGATGAGGGGAGAAACGGGCCTCAGACCGAATACATTTTAATATTGTAGCTCAAGACGGTAAATAGTACAAGTTCGAAGAGGTAGAGCAATTCTGTTGTTAAGGAACGATAATAACTAGAAGTAATGACTACAGCAAAGAAATAAACGCCAGCACAGCAGCGAGGAGTGAAAGTGTGGGTGCATTGAAAGAGTTAATGTGGTGTAAGGATGTATCATGTAAAGTTAAGGTAAAAGTGTACAAGTCAGTGATACGGCCGGTAGTAACATAAGCCTGTAAAGTGTGGACAATCAGTAAGAAAAATCAAGAAAAGGTGTGGGAAAGGAGGGTTTTGCGATCGATTTACGGAGGAAAAAAGTGGGCGACGAGTGGATAAGAAGAACCAACGCAGTGATTTATGAGCTGTACAGAAAACCACTGATAAGCGAAGTAGCCAAATCACAACGCATTAGATGGCTGGGACACGTGGTGAGACTCCCGGAGAGCAGGACCACAAGAAAGGCGATGGAAGGAAGACTGCTGGGTGCGAGAAGAAGTTGGAGACCTAAGAACAGATGGATGAATGCAGTGGAAAGCGATTTAAATGAGTTGGAAATAACAAGATGGAAAGAAACAACGCAAAATAGAGAGAGATGAAGAGTTGTAGTTCAACAAGCTCTGGGCCTGCCTGGCCCGTGGAGCTCTTTTATATTATATATTATTGATTGTGTTACATTTTGTTCTATAACAGGGATGTAATTCTGGATGACGACCCGGGAGGTTCTGTGGTCTATTTGTGAGCCTCCCCCCTGCCGGCTCTTGGTTTCCGTAGACCATGAGCAGCAACTTCATTTATTTTATAATTATGTTGTAGCCATTTTGGTTGTACTAGTGATATCCATATGAATCTTTAATGTAGTGGTTGCTTTCTACATTTTAGTATTCTCATATACTTGATTTATTCTTCATCTCTTGCGGTGGTTGGGGCATATACTTGCACAATTTGTGATATTTTTATTAACTAAGAATGCAACTCCTGCTATTCTTTGTTTTTCCTTTGTAATGTATTTTCTTACTGACAAAACGGGCAATACCCAATTACAAAGTCAGCATTCCCCTAATATATTACATTAAGACATAATTATTATAACTAAAAAACTAAATATATATTTTGAACAGAACATTATTGATTAGTTAAGTGAGATAACAAAGCTTCAGTTTACTTGCGTTACACCCTTTAACTTACAGATACTTTAGCCGATAATAGTTTTGTAATATGATTTTAAATTTGATTACAGACATATCAAATATATTCACATCCGATTCAGTAATGAACCTATTAGACCTATTAGTACTCATGAGCGTTCTAACAATAGCTAGCTTGTGGCCCCTTTTCAGAGCTATACATGCTTCCCCTAGTGTTCCTGCTTCTGAAATACCTTTCACATTCCTTTTTATTTTATCTAGTTCTGTTTCTAATTCTATGAATGTGGCTATAAACAATATCTTCCTTTTCTAATTGATTTCTCAATGAGAGAATCTGAGACATTGTCTCTACTCCCCTGGTGTAATGGGTTTAGTAAAAATCGACATTTCATATAAGTTAGTTCTTTGGAGGTTTTTAGCCTTAACTCACCACGGTTGGCCAAGCATGTTGGTGAGTGGATTTGGGATGGGGAAAGGATGAGTAGGATTTTGGTTAGGGCATGATTTCCCTTAATATTCGAACGAGGTCGACAGAATCAATGATATAGCCTTACGAAAATTTGTTGATCGCGGTGTAGCTGCCCTAAACTTTGAATTTAAACTGAAAAGGATTAATTAAATAACAAGTTTATGTAAAAACCATCAAAGTAAGTCTTTGGTTAAGGCATAGTAATAAATGTTTTATACCAAAGACCAAAGCAGTTAATTTTCTTTGAAATCCTGCAGTAACATCAACATCAACGACATTTCTAAGCCTGCTGAGGACGTGAATTTGTACGAGGAGGAATCAAATCGTGTGAAAATTCGGAAAAGGTCCGCGCGATCGCGTTTGATATATTCGATACAAGCTAATTGTCCGCAATACCTTTAATCGTTTAGTCGTTTAGTTTCATGTGATGTCAATATTAACTTAAATTAAACGGATAAATGGATTGTACATAAAATAGTTCGCAGGTTTGTGGTCTGGGGGATTGACTGACAGCTCCACTGTGTAGGAAATCGGGGGGCTTTTCATTAAAACGACAACGGCTCATTACTCCTCTACAATTAACTGAACAATCGACCCGCAGACCTGCGTAGTACAGATTCTGTTATATAAATTTATAACGGGAACGTCTCCATGATGTTTGCAATCTGAAACAACCGCGTAAATTTATAATGAATTTACACCTGAAACTACGGTTCCACTTGAATATTTTAAAACTGTTTATGAATTAATTTAACGCACGAATAATTTTTAATGACGGGGCTGATCAGCTCAATTTCGGTAGAACATGCGTTCAAATTAAAGCCTTCCACTCCGTAGGTCTTACGCTGAGTAATATGAAAGTGTCGAAAAAACAAGGAAAATAATTTGTTAATTAGCTGCCTGTAATTCGTAGCGGTATTTCTCATCTGAGCCCTAACTGGGGTACGCAATGACCGTGGCGGGAGAGAAATTTTGCGCCCTCATTTCATTAGATGGTAATTAAGAAAATCGACGAAGGAAAAACCTCCACCAAGACAAATATAAAGTATCCCCATGAACGTTTCCTTTTCATCTTTGCTTTTTTTCTTTTAGAGATGCTCTGCTTTCTTTCAAACATTTTATTTTGTCCACATTAAATATTTAAACGTTTAAAGAAAACGCTGAAGGTCGAAGCTTAAGTAAAGCACGTAGTTAAGACGACTATTCTTATAATTATGTTAGTTTTTACGATTGCTTAATTTAGTACGTTTGGAGGTTGAAATTAATTAAAGTTGATCGAAGCTGAACTTGTACACCATAACGATACGTAAAGCAACAAAAGCGTTTCTTGCTACGTAATGAAACGTGTGGAGTAGATTAAGGGTTTTTGCGAGGCTACCACTTTTTTACAATCATATTTTGCTTTTGGGCACTTCTGTAGATATTCAAAACGATCTCATTAGAAAGAAAACTACAATATTTTGTTAGAAGCTCGCATTTCCAACAGTACCGACTCTCCGAAATATTCCGCAAACTTCACCAAAATTAAACAAATTCTTGATTTTAATCCGCAAAATTAACATTTCTGAATAATAATAATAATAGCAGATAATTCAAAACATTTCCAGTGAAAAGGCAAAATTTCCTGCTTTTTTGAATTTAGTTTGTCAGATATTTCAGTTTTCAAAGTTTATTTTGAATCCTGCGCCTCCACCATAATCACAAAAATTGCTTTTTGCGAAGGAATATACGTATACTTTAGGAACCGATAATCTTTCCTGAACCTGAAGTGGCGAAGCAAGGTAAACGAAATGAATGTTTCTACTTTTTATGTACGGGCTTCTTAAGAATATAAATTCTGAGTTTCAATCAATTTACGTTAGACGATTCCAGTGTAACTATTATATCGAAAAATCGAATTTGCCCGACAGTGTGTCAAACACTTGCGAACAAATAGATAACGTAAACGAAGGAAATTCCTGTATAATAATTGCTGAAAAATGTGTCCCCAAGACTTGTTAACAAGTACATAATGAAAACTAAGGCAATTCGTTAATATTATTTACGGAAAGCAACAAACGAACGGGGTTCAGTTGTGTATAATGTTGAAAATGAATTGGATTCCGAATGTTCCGATTTTTCATCTTCTTTGTGATCTTGAAACAAAAAAATTACCAGCAAATGAAGAAAATATCAGAGAAGTCAAAAAGGGTAAGAAACGAAAAAGAGATGACAGTAAGTGGCAGAAGAGTCTTTCCAAGAACCATCAGAAATCATGGACTAAATCAAACACTAAAACAAAAAAACTGGTTAGGGCTCGAATAATTAAACCACCTTGTTCAGAAAAATGTAAGTTACCTACAATATTCAAAACAAATAAAAAAGAGGATAAGTAACAAATTTTCAGTGAGTGTTGGGGCATATAAAATCTACAGCGTTAAAGAGATTTCATTTCCTCATGTATGAGTAGCATCACACCCAGATCCATAGACGCCCAAATAATACTTTCTATTTTGATATAAACGAACACCGAATTAAAATATACAAAACTTTTTCAAAAATACGTTGGATATTAACGGTAGACCAATTCGCACTGTAATTGAGAAAAAACACTGTATTTACTAAAAATATAATGCAGAAGAGGAACGCACAAAAAACATAAAAGTGTTGATGATGCCATTAAAGGAGGGGTTTGAAACCATATTCGTTCTATACCAGCTATAGAAAGCCATTACAGTCGGTCACATACTTCTAGAAAATTTATAGATGGTTCAAAAACAATAACCGATATTCATCGGTATTATGTCAAGAATTGTAACGAGAAAATTCTACCACAAGCTAACTATATTATGTTTAACAAAATTTTTAACGAGGACTTTAATATAGTATGATCAAAAAGAAAAGAAAAGGAAGAAAAGGAGCACATTCTGCAATTTTTTGTTGTAATTTTAGATGACTTTTAACTTCCACAGCAACCGCGATCCAAAGATTTTTGAAGAAAATAAAAAATGGAAGAGCGCTTGGACTTGCTGAAATACCAGCAGAACTTCTCAAATACGGAGGAAACGACCTAATAACTAGACTAACATGTCATTTTAACAACTGTATTACGCAAACTAAAATACCAACTCAAGGGAAGGGGTCACATATTATACGAGGGCTGTTCTCTTTCCGCTGAGCCTATATATTAGGACCATTAAAATTTGCAACAAATTTTGTTTGACACTGGAAGCTAGTTGTTTAAAAATTTAATGACAGTGACGGTTGACAAAAATATTTAAATATTTTAAAATACATAAGCTTAAAGTAATTCTTTTCGCAAGAAATTATATGGAATTAAACAGAGACATTATCGAGCTGTTGTTTATTACAATTTCAAACGTGGCTTAAGCCGTAAACAATGTTTTGATGTAATCAATGGAGTATTTCGTGACAAGTCGTGTTCTTTAGCTAGCATAAAGCGGTGGTACAATGAATTTCAACTTGGTCGACTTTCCTTAAATGACAGTTTTCGACCTCTTAAGCCAAAAACAGCCGTTACCGAAAAGAATATGGTCTTGTTCGGAACATGATTGAAGAGGACCGGCATGTTACTGTAAGGAGTATTCAAGCAACTCTAAAGATTGGTGTGAAAGCAATTAATATCATTTTACACAAACATTTGAAGGTACGCAAACTTTATTCCCATTGAATAATGCTCGGCCACACACCACTCGGCTGCTCGAACGATTAAATTTTTTTTTACGGATGCAAAAATGCATTGACTGTGGAGGGAAATACTTTGAAAAATTATAAATAAATGTTTTTTCTCAATAAATTGCGTATTACTTTACTGGACTCAGCGGAAAGAGAACATCCTATGTATCTATATACAAAAATACAACTCGGAAAGAACCGAAGAATTACAGAGAATTAAGCATTAATTTACTCTTTAATTAGCAATCCGAATAAGTAATTCTATAAGCTAATTTGCTAATAATGGACTAAAGAAACGACAGTATTTCAGTCCATGAAATAGCGTGATGAGGACTCTTCTTCCACTGGTAAGACCTCAGACACTTCACTTGAAGTCGATTGGTAGTTTTCTTTTAGTCTTCGTCTGTCTGGTTGATGTAGGAGTGGTTGTAGTAGTGGATTCGGATGGCCTTCTAGACGTTGTTGGTGTTTTTCACCTCGCTTTTCTATCACCTCATGAATTAATGCCATGTGAAGATCTTTGTGAAGTGTGTCGTTCGACACATACCACGGTGCGTCCGCGACTGCCCTTAAGATTTTTGATTGAGCTCACTGGAGGATAGCAATGGTTGACTTCGACTTCGATTCAATAAGGCCAGATTAGTTGTATTGCAGTTTTGTATACTAGCAGCTTGTTTTCTAAGGATCTTCTTCCAAGAAGCCAGTATAATTCTTTGAATCGCAGTTCAATTTGTTTTCTCTTTATTACTATATGTTGCTTACAGGTAAGTTTGTGATCTAAGCGTAGCCCCAGATATTTAATTGTGGTAGATTCCTGTATTATTATGTTATTGAAGGAAACTGGGAGACAATGGCCTTTTTTTAAGGTTAAAGCTATTTGTGTAGACTTTGATTTGTTAATTTTGATCTTCCACGTTTTTGTCCAGTCTTGAAGTAGGTTCAGGTGATGCTGTAGATGGTTGGATGCAATATCTGGGTTTTCAAAGCTTGCAAGTATACCCGTATCGACGGCGAAAGTACCAGTTATAGTATGAGGAGTTGTTGGTAGTTCCAACGTAATAATACTTTCAGTAGAATATTTGGGGAAATATTAATGGCCGAACTACAGGAGAATTTCCAAGGAAAAATTAGCGACAAGCAGAGTGGTTTCACTCGGGGTAAATCATGTGTTGACAACATCTTCGTACTACAACAGCTAGCTTTTATTGATTTAAGAAAAGTATATGACTCAGTGTCTCGAAGTAAATTATGGGAAGCTTTACATACGATGAGCATAAATGAAGAACTTATTAATATAATAAAAGACATGTATAGAGATAATAAAGCATACATAAAAAATGGGAAGGAACTTTCGGAGCCGTTTACACCAACCAAAGGGCTGAGACAAGGCTGTACTCTATCTCCACTACTAAACTTTTCAACATGTATTTAGAAGCCGTATTACAAAAATGGAAAAATGCTGTTATGAGGATGTGAATACCTATTAATGATGCCCATTTGTTTACTCTTAATTTTGCTGACGACCAGGTTGTGGTTGCGTAAGATGCTTTTGACCTAGAATTTATGTAAATTACAGGCCGTAGAAATGAATTACCTTAAAAGAAGCGCACAAATGTCCAGGTTAGAACATGTCACTAATGATGAAATTAGACGCAGAATGAGGGCTACAGACACAATATCAGATAGAATTGAGCGAAGAGGACTTAAATGGTTTGGACACCTGCTCAGAATGGATGACCGACGATGGCCAAAACAAATGTTTAGATGGACTCCCCGTGGAAAACGTAAACAAGAAAGACCTAGAAGATCCTGGAATAATGGAATATGAGACGCGATGTCTAACTATCAAGTACAGGAAGAAGATGCTCAAAACCGAGACGTGTGGCGTTTGAGAACTGGAAAGCCTCACAGGGCGGTATAAACCAGAATAAATTGCTATGATATGCTCTTACCAAATTAAGATAAATGCATACAATTATTTTAAAATTCCAGCTGGCTCAGTTTGTTAAATAATTTTTAATAAATTTTCAAAGATCTCCTAACTCAAGGTCGCCAAAGGGATCGCATTCATGAACTTTTATAAAATTCACAAAGTTAAATTTTAAACACCTTTAAAATTATGCGAATTTTAACAAACAACAACAATAAATTCTAATAATTAAATAAACACTTTCTGAAATTATGCATTTACAAACTACCTTTTGAAAAACAATTCGCACAAATACACTTCCTGCCTAATTTCCAATTCAGCAAGCACTGTTCCAACCTCTTTCCAACAATACACCTTCCCCTCTGACTCCAACTCCACCAAAAATCTGCCTTATCCTCCAACCAACAACACACTTTCCTTCTCTATCAAATTAATACTTCACCAATATCCAAATTTATAAAACTTCTCCAAAAATAAATTTTATTTCATAAAACTTTTATTTATTCAAAATTCAAAATTATATTTTTTGCATTTTGACAAAAAAAGTGGACTTTTTTTATCAAAAAATCATAAAGAAAGCAACACTTTTTTTAACTATTTAATTTTACATTTTGCATTAAGAAAGTATGCTTTAAATAAAATATTGTAAATTGCCAGTTTGACAACTGTCAATTCTCAAATCCTTTTTATCCTGTTTTGAGGGATTTAAAATGTAAAAATGCAAAAAAATATTGTGTACAACTCGTATGAAAGCATCTTTTTTTCACTCGTTTGATTGATGCACTCCGGCTTCGCCGTCGTGCATCAAACTTCAAACTCATGAAAAAAAGTATTGCTTTCATTACTAGTTGTACAAATAACTATTTCATATAACAATAACCCTCTTCACACAATATTTCAACTAATTATATTTTAATTTGCTTTTAGAATATTATTTTATGGTATTTAATTAAGTTTTTGGGAATTTTCAAAAAACCAACTTTCATTTACCAAAATTAATATTCAAATATTTTATCTTTTATTACCTTGGTTATTTTTTTTAATTTCTTATAAATTAACACTCTACAAATTTTTATATGACATATATTTTTAAATTAACTATCTAGATATTCTATCCTACTTATATACAATACTAAATCTTTAACTTAACAACTATTTACATTTTTTTAACACTAAATTTACATTCTTTTAAAGATGTTTACAACTCACTTTATTAAAAGATCATTCAAAACATATCATATCAATATATAACTTCTAATGAAGCTACACGCTCACTGAAATAATTTATGCGGAGTTTATATAAATTTTTTGGGCACTTTAATTCCCTCAACGAATTTAGAATTGCCGGCCACCATGCCATGCATTGAAGACTTACAATAATGATATCTCTTTTTTCCTTGAAACTTTCTTCTACCCTTCTGAGCAGTAAAACCAAACTGATTAGTGTTTAATAAGTTGTTTTTATATTTCACTATTCTCTGTATTGTTAATTTCTCTAAAATCTTTCCACTTATATTTATAAGATTGATTGGTCTTCGTTGCTTTATTTGATTCTTATTTGCCAGGTTTATCAGTTGGTATTATAAGTGATGCTTTCGATTTCTTTGGAAAGAATGCTTTGTGGAGGCACTGATTATATATTTCTTTCATATCTTCTTTCTGTGCTTTATCCTTTCTAAACACGTTGACAAGGGGCCAAAGCCACATTTTTAACCGACTTGGCGTCGGGAACTTTGTTATATCTCTCTCAGGGCCGTTCGTGGAGCAGTTGGGGCCCAGGTGCGAACTAAATATTGCCGCCCTCAAAAATGAAAAAAAACTCTTATGGTTAAGAGGGGCCGTAGGGCCTCCAGTTTATACGCCGCAGGCGAAAATTTCTTAATTTTCAAGATCAAACGGCTTTAAAATGAAGGTCAAGAATTTTGGTTAAAAACACAAAATCTTAAAAAAACAAGTATGTAATTAAACAACAAACTTAATTAAACAGGGGGTTATTCACGAAACTTATCCGATCTGGTAATTTGCAAATTCAGATAAAACCATAGCAACCACCATTGCTGTTAATTTTGCATAGTTACAAATCGTTATTGAACTTTCATGAATATCCCTAATATTTTTTAAAATTATAGTTGAGTATAGCAAATAGCAATAATTTATGTTATGTTGCCAATACTGACGAAGTCGACCGGAGGTGGACGGGCAACAAAGGTAAACAAAGCGTCGCGCCGTCTCGTCCATAGCCGATACGGTTTTTATAAACAGATACAGGGTTTGCTTTTTTATGTCGCATTTATCCTGGTCCACGCCCTCTTTTCGTTTACGTAAGGTTGCCAATTACAAAATAGAGAAAAAACCATTTGCACCCCGGGGTACGCACGGCCCTGTCTCTCTTATACTAAGGAAATGGTGGTTTCCCATTGCCTTCTGCAGAACTTATGTGGTCATGTATTAAGTGTATAGTGTATGTGCCTTGTTACTATTTGAAGTCGACCACTCTGCAGACAGAATCGTTAATTGTAACCAAACGATTAACTCAAGTATCGACCTCAAACAGTGGGAAATTCTTCATAAAAATCCTTGCCACTGCGTGAGATTCGAGCCCAAGACTCCTAGCAAAGAGCCAAGCGCTCTTTTATACTTATAAAGAGGAAATATTTTATAAACTTTCAGAAGTATATCGCTCGTTATCCCGTCACTACCTGGTACCTTATTTGGATTCATATTTTTAAAATAGTTTCAATTCCTGCTTGTGTAAATTCAATGTTATCTTCCGTGATTAAGGGCTTGGTTATTTGATTTCTGATGTATCTATGACTTTCTTTAACTTCTTCTACATCATCTTTTAGTGTAAACTCCTCCATCATACATCCCAGAGTACTTCTTGTGCCATATGTATTGTTATGCCCCACGTTGGGTTCGACAATTATTGTTATGGTTGCAGTCTTTTAATTATTTTCTTTTATAAAGAAAAAGAAGCTCCATACAATTTTTCAGACTCTCTACTTAATATTTTTTAAATTTTAAATTAATAATGAAATTTTGACATCTCAGGGTCGTTAAAGGATTCGATTTTGAATTTTGAAAAATGAGTAATGTAATAATTAATAATTTCAATCAACTTTTAAAATGCAAGATTTATTACAACAACAAAAACTTATTTCTAAACTTAAAATTAACACAAATCTAAAACTAAAAACACTCACTCACAACAACCAATCCCCGACTTTGAAAAATCCCACCAAAATATAGTTCCTTGTCCAATTTATTATTATTTGTTCCAAATATTCTTTTAATTAATTTTGATTATCCAATTTCCAATTATAAAATTTTATCCAATTAATCCAAATCAATATTATCAGTTTATCCCAGCTTGTAATTATTCTTTATTAATTAGTATTAAAGTTTCCGTTGATTTTATTTTATTATTATAAGTTTTCAGAGTAAAACTTAAAAACACGTCTTTCTTCAATATTTCAGTTTTAACAACTGTTGTTTTTCGTTCTTCAATTTTTATATCCTTCCCTAGTTATTTCCCAAAATCTCCCATTCCTTGAATTTGTTTTATAACATTCATTCTTTCACATACATGCATATAAAATATAACTATGACTACTATTTACAATAATTAACACTAAATAACAATAAATACTTAAATTAATCTTAACTTATTTACATAATTAATCTTTTAAAACTTGCATCCTAAAAGTATACTTCAAATTTGTATTTTTAAATAAATATAAATTTTCCAAAAGGTTAATATCACTTCAGTATATTGCCCATTGTCTTTTTCAATAATTGTTGTGAGAATAAAATTATTTCTAATTTTTCCAGCTGCTAATTTGTACATTATATACTCCAGGGGTTAGTATATCTGTAATCGTACAATAACGTTTCCATGATTCCCTCTTTTCCGCCATTTCATTTCATAGCATATAGCTTTCCTTTCTTCTCTCAAAGCATCATTTTTACTGGTCCATTGATATTTTCTTCTATGCGCGTTTACTTTCTTTCTTTTTATTGTGAGTTCCGATGTCCACCAACGGACGGGTTTCCGTTTATTATTGGTTTCTTTTATTTTAATTATCTTAAATGGTTTGGAACATGCCTCTTCTACTGCATAGTTGTAACTTTCCACGTTAAAATCTAAATTAAGCTCTTTTCTGATTTTGTTTTGTAATATTCTGTCCAGTACGTAAGTATCTATCATTTCATATTCTTCATTTAGTGGTTTATAAAATTCTTCTATAACGTTTCTGTCGAAACTCTCCCATTTGCTTTCCTCTATCTCTAACCTATATCTTTTCTTATCATATATTCTATTACTGTTAATGTTATGATCCGAACAACTCTCTATTTCGCCGACTTTCCGATTCTCGGCCCGGTTTAGTATGTGATGATTTGCAATCGCTCAGATGGTGGGGACACCTAACCCGAATGTACGCTAAGAGGCACGTCAAAGAAGTATGGCAGGCGAACCCAACGGGCAAGAAACCCAGGGGAGGCCCCACGCAACATAGAATGAAGCAATAAGAAAAATATTTAAAAAAAAACACACACCACGTGGACACAGACGAGAAATAAAGCATGCGATACGAAGGAATGGAAGAACTTCATTACCTCTACACCTCCCAGGTAGAAGAGGTCCGGATTATAAATGAAAAATGATGATTTTCAATCGTTAAATCTATGTTACTTTTGGTTCTTATGGTTTCGGATGTGGTTATGTTACTTTCTTCGTTCATATAATATATAGATTAGTTGATGCCACAAAATCCTATATCTTTTCCCTCTTTCGTTAGTTAACCTATCAAATCACATAGTTGATCTTGTATTAGGTCTAATTTTTTGATTTAGTTTGAATCTACTGTTCCCTCTGGATTCAAATGAACTACTTTATTTAATTTTTAACCTAGAGACTTTTATAATACTCGTATGTTTGGCTTCTGCACTTAGTTGCGTGGAATAACCTGAAAGATCCAAGATTACCATGCTTCTAAAGCTTCTTCATAATTTTTTTTTCTCGAAAATAATCAAATACTTCTGATATTTCATTCATGAATTTAAGTATAAATTTAGACGTTCAAAGAAGCTTTCTGAAAAATGCCATGGATTTTCCAGTATTCAGAGCGGCTGCATCAAAATCAAGGGGTTTTGCAGTTTTCCCTAAGATCAATGAAGTTTCTTTAAAAGTGCTACTTATTTCAGTTTGTTCACTACATTACACTTTAAGCATTGTAAAATATATCGGTGGAATATCAAGAATATAGCTTTGAGGAATGACATGAATTTTGAATGTTTTGGAAAACCTTCGAAATTTTGTTTTACACAACATAACAGAGTAAGTTCCTAAAAACGCTTAGAAACCTGAAAAATGCTTTTAATTAATGTAGAAAAATTTTAAAGTTTTTCTACAAATTTAACCTAACTTACATTCGTCGCAAAAATTTGCAGAATTTTTATATTACGATTTTTTAAATTTAAAATTACAGACTTGTTCGTGGTACAGGCTTCCACAAGTTCAAATGGAGTTAATTGAGCAAAGTTTTTTGCAATAATTTCGGTTTGCAAACTGGTGGAAACCTGATAAAAGCGATACTTTGTACAACCACCGTTATAATTGTTATCTCAGTTTGAATTTGTGACACTTGGTACAAGGAATAAATGTGGTGGAAATTACCACTGTTTGAACCCAATTGCAACGCATTCAAAACAGCCATGAAAATATTCATGTTTTTCGCTGAAATTGTAGTTTTGAGCAAATTTTTTAGAGCAAGTCAGTAGGAAAAAATCAAATATTTTAAGAAAGCTTGAAAGACTCGCGAATTCTTTTTTTTATTTATTTATTACTTGAGCTTTTAATATCTTTAAAAGGAAAGCTTTTAGTAAATTTAACAATCATTCTGTAAGATTTATAAAAGTTACAATCCAGTGCTAGGCTGTCTTTCATTTAAAAAAAAATAATAAAATCCACCATTAAAATTTGATTCCTCAGTTCAAAGCTAAACCGACGTTGTTTTTATTTATACAGCGAAACCTTTGTAAGTCTAAATAAAAGTATTAGTCAAATCAAATCTATGGTTCATATCAGGAGCCGATTGGCATTCGCTTACTAAAAATCAACCCGAATATTGTTTGACATACCAAATGGATTTTTCTTGTTAATAACTGCAAGAACTTAATTACAACTGTCATGAAAATACTGTTCAGTCTTCGTAAATAACACAGGGCATATGTGCGAATCTGAATGAATAGATTTTCTATTTTATCAAACCGATGGAAAAAAATTTAGATCGAATTTATATGCAAACTTGACAGTACAGAAAATTGAACCGAAGAACCATTTATTACAAAACTCGTCTAATGGATGTAACAACCTAAACGGAATATCAAATATCGTACAAATATTATCGGGAGGAGTTCCTTCAGATGTCGAGAAACTGTAATAATAATGGTTTAAAACTTCAAATGGGTAAAAGTTAAAATTACAAGACAAAACAGGTCTTTTATTTTCGAATAATATTTCAGATAATTTATCAAATTAACTGACTTTATCATACGTAAAAGCCGAGTTCGAGAAGGAAGTTTTGAAGAATAATTTAATTATTCTCTTTTTTC